>JARHVA010000111.1:1430000-2887500 GCA_037957365.1 Torreya grandis
AGTTAATCGAATACTACTTCTAGGCTTGAATTTGCCTAAAAAGTCCATATAAATTTATTTCCTTTCCCTCTCCTAATTTTTTCATGTTTTCTTTCCTACTTTATTATTAGTTTAGTTTATTTTCTTGCTTTTCCTAATTCTTGTTGTTAGTCTGACATTTTTGCTTGTCTCTTTTTATCCCATTCCACCTATTTTACCATGTAGGTTGCCTTGTTGGTCAAAATAATTGAAGAACCGAAAGCATGCACATAGGTATCTTGAATGATGTTCTGGTATGTAATTACTCTAATTAGTTTACAACTTTAGATTTTATTTCTAAATTGGTTTCAAAGTTTTGGCTATCACATTTTTTTTTAATTTCTTTGAGTTAGGTTAACTTTGGGTAAAACTATCTGGTCAATGAATATATTATCTCAAAACCAAGCACAAAATTTACATCTTAATCATTTATGGGTTTACTTGGATGAACCTACTATGGTGAATATCTAGGGTGAAAAATCTATAGTCCTACATTTTTATTGTTTCATTTGTCCCCAATACATAATTGAGATGATAAATGAGAAAGAGAAACAATAAATCAAGACAATAAAAGGAAATAAAAGTTAATATTTAAAAAAATCACTTTTGGACAATTCAGGTAATTCCACCATAGGATTTCTAGCTTGGTTGAAAATGGATCAAGGCCTTGATTGGGATCCAAGGTAACTCCATCAGGGATATGGATGCTTATCTATTAGCAAAGTAATGTTTAGGAGAGAATTCTCAAGGAAATATTCACTAGCCTGATGATTAGGATCTATAACTAGTCCTTGTAGGTTCTAAGAAGTGGTAATTTATCTCATTTTCACACACTAGGTTAATGATAATGTTTAATATTTTATCTTCCCCCATATTCTCCTATCTAAAATCCATTCACATTCCTTTCTGATGCAAGATCATCAAAATAATTTTGTAAATTTTGATGTTTAAATTTTAGAAGGTCTAGTGAAGTTGTTTATAAGTAATAAGAAGTTATGTCATGCTTAATTTTACATCAAAGTTGTCATAATTATATTAATAAATTCCATTTAATTCTATATATATGTTTTTTAGTAATTAGGGTGTTCAATTTGGTCTCTAAAGCCTCATATTTATTTTCCCTCTAAAAAGCCAAATTCTAAAATTCAAATTGTCTTATAAGGGTTTGAATGGCTATTACAAGTTCTAAACGGTGTGAAACTTTTAAAAAATGTTATTAAGGATATATTACATATTTTAAAGGTTATTTTAACCTCCATGCAAATTTAAATCATTATAAACACTTATCTAGAAGGAGATGTTACGTTGGAAGAGGCTAAAGAGAGCATGTTTATTGAGATAAGAGTAAAGTGAGAGATTTTTGGTCTTATTTCAAGACCAAAACTAAATAAGGAAATATTTAAACATATATATTACTTTTAATACATTAAATAGGATTTAATAAATGATTATGTATGTGGATATTGAGTAGAAGGTTTGCAAGGAAGAGAAGGTCTACCAAGAAGAGGTTATTGTCAAGTTGTAGTATGTGTTTGAATGTTTTTGAAGTAAATAAGATAAATAAAAAGTAAATTTTATATTTCATAATGTTATGTATCTCTTTAATAACTTATTTACAAAAAAATTCATCCTTATGAGCTTTATTTTGCTTGGAAATCTTAAATTTGTTAGGTTACTTGTGAAAAACACATATTTCTATGTGTTACAATCTAGAAAAAGCTGATTTTTATGTACTTTTTGTAGTATGATGAAAAAATAATGATATATTAATGTTTATAAAAAAAAATTCAAGTGGAATCAAGGTTTTAAAGTTCTTAAATTATGAGATAACAAATTTTTATTACTCTCTACCCTTGCAAAATTCAAACATTAATCAATATCTTCTATTCTTAGAATGACTACAACTCTAATCAATATCCTCTATTCTTAGAATCACTACAACTCTAATCAATATCCTCTCTTAGAGCCACATTATTCAATGATCTCATGAAGAAATTTATCAATAACCTTTGACATAAATTAAAATATCAATTCCAAACCTTAACAATAGGAATAATTCTCAAAAATATTGTGGACCAATCATCTATTTATGCATTTTTATTTTATTCTATCTCTGCCTCTTGTTTCCCTGGGGAGATGTTGTCAAAATTTGTATTTAGACAATCAATTGTAAAACTCTAATCATGTTATTAAATAATATTTTTATTCAATATAATTCATGGAATATTTTATTTGAATCTAATTTTTCATGAAATATGGTGGTGATGTTGTCTCTCCTTTAGGCTTTCCAATTCTCATATTGTTACACTAGTTCCCATTATGGTTGTGTGAAGTCTGGCTAGACAGGGACCAATTCATGGGTTGCATTTGATTGAATGATTATAGATTTGAATTTTTTTTCCTCCAAGATTTTTATCTCTTTCCTTTTTATCTTTTTCATTTTCTTAATCAGTTATTAATTTAGGGTTTATATGCAATATGTTACACATGTCTATCTTGATTGCTTAAGTATAGCTCCCATTATTTATATTACATTGTTTAATCTTAATAAAATGGAATTAATACATCAAAATTATCAAAAACCATGCATAAAAAAACCCCTAAATTATTGATTTGTGATTGGGAAAAACCACACCAAATGTATGTTTATATTTTTCAGCACCTACATAAAACTTAATCAGATAAAATAATAAACCAACATTCTCATTTTACATTGTTTAAGTACCCAAAACCTATTAAAATTAAGTTTGAAGTTATAAATACCCAAACCGACAAAGGTTACCTATAATGAAATGATCATAACAAGCCACTAAGTAAAGATCAATGCACCTAGACCAGATAGATATAGACCTTGGGGAGATTTTGTAGTCTTCTTGCAAGAGGGGTTCTGGTGTGTCAAAGCCACCAAGACCTATTTGTTTTCAGCCATGTTATAATGATCATAAACTATGTTATTTTGGATTAAGTCACAAGCCAACAAGGTATACTAGTCAACACTCCAATCATTAGATCAATTTCCTCAATTTTTCCTCCTATGGTTACTTCAATAGATACTACACAAGACCCAATACAGGTCATTGCTTCCCTTTTTTGTGTTTTTTTTCCAAACTAATTTATTTTCCCCTATCATTATTACAACTTCATTATATTTGGTTTCTATTTCTGCCACTAATGTTTCTAATATTTCAATCACTATAGTTTTGGATTCTTTGATCAATACTACTACCATCAATGACATGAATGTTACCCATACACCAATTGTATTATCATTATAAAGTCTAACACATGTTTCTAATACACAAACAATTATTTATGAAACTAACATAGATACTACAATGATTATCCCACATTTTGAATATTTAGTGTCTCAATCCATTTTTTCCACACATCCATTACACACACACATTTCCACTCAATTGGGATTATCTATGACTAAAAGTATTCAAATAGAGTCACCTATGGTAATAGTTCATGAGTCTCCTAACCTCATAGAGTATTATTGATGTGGTTTTTATGCACACCAAATCATTAATGAGGTATCCTTTAACATTTCAAGATCTATATGGAGGTAAAATTTACTCCAGGGCATGATTTATAGGTATGGGTTAAAACAATCACATGGTGGAATAGTTAGTTGAGCATGTAGGTTGTTAACTAGGTGAGTGTGGGTGAGTGAAATCTAAAATAAATTAAAATCCTATTTGATTTGAATGGGTGATAGTCTAATATAAGGTGGGTAGATATCAAAATAAACTCAAGAGGGTAGATATCAAAATAAACTCAAGAAAGAAGGAAAGTAGAGTAGAAAAGAAAGTTCTATGGTCAAGAGGAGGATTAATTCTAGGTTGGTCTTATATATAGACAAGTCTCTTTGAAACTAATGCTTGTAGCTATCAGATATTGTTTGCATGCACACAAACACAATGAGGGAGTCTAAGGGTAAAGGATATAGTGAAATTTAAGATCTCAACTAAATATTACTCCTATTTAGAGTAGCTCTTGATCACCCTTATAATAAAATATTATGACTCAGATCAAAGAGGTATCTAAAGTTGTTTTTGCTCACTTTATAAAGTTATATCATGAAAGACACTTCTACACACTTAAATAAATGAATAAATAAACTTATTACTTATAATTAGTGATATTAGCCAATCTTCAATAGATGTTACACATCCTATATTAGCATATATCAATAATAATAATAAATAACTCTAAGTAGAATTTTCACACCCAAAATTACTAAATCAACAATAGGGAAGCAATTAAATTAAATCACACAAATTTGGAGAAGAAACTCATTAACACAATTTCATGACAATCTAAATATTTCTTCCTATATTGATTAAAATTCCAACTCCTTTTAAAATGGGAGAGTTACAAGTATATATATTTGTGGAGGGTTTGCCTCATCATTAAAATGGTAATTACATGAAAATTATTAAAATAATAGTTATATTCAATTTAGACTCTACATATACAATTTGAAATGACCAAAACTATATCCCTAAAACCAGACATGTACTTACAAAATTACGTAACATGTGCATGTTATAAGATTCCACATATAATACTTACATGTATCATGAGTGGAATATAAATAGAAGCAAGCTTAATTTACATGCATTAATTATCATGCAATAAATACATATAATATTAACCTAAAAATCTAAGGTTTACTTGAGGTTGGAGCTTGCATGGCCGAGGGAGTGACACTTGAAGTAGTTGATGGAGTAGGAGTGGTAGGCAGAATCGAACTAAAAGTTACAGTTTCAACTTATTTCTTCATCTTTACATCTATATAAAACTTGTACGCCTGATCATACTAAGCTTTGATTATGTCCAAGTTGAGAAGGGACATTATATGCACCTTAGAGACTTCTGTGAGTAGGCATCCATGATCTTGATTTAAATTTTTCAACTCTACTTTGATGATTTAAACCTCCATCACCTTCATCCTTACAAAACCAATCTCTTGCTCAATCTCCTCCCTTTTTCATCCTTGAAGACTTTGATTAAAACTTTGTAAAAGCCATCTAGAGTAACTTATCAAAATTGGCTTTGTCAATCAATTTTCTTGAAGTGTCCCTTGTTTGTGACAACTTCAATTCTTTAAAAAATCATATAGTTTGCTTCTCCTACTAAGCCAATTTTAAAATTAAGGCCTACGAATGAAACACCCATTCACAATGCTCTTGTGTTCTAATAACTAAAAAATTGAGGGCATTGGTTTCTTAAAGAGGAGTCATCAGATATGAATGGCCAAAGGCCTTATAGTGCAATTTAAGATAAATGTTATTTAATTTTCATCTTCTTTCAAAGAATTAAATAATTTAACAATCTTATTTAAATGGGTAGACATTTAAATATTTATTATACTAATAGTGTCAATAATATTATACAGCCTAAGGGATGCATTCTACATATCATCCTATATTTCTATAGGGATATACACAATATTTTATTGCTCCAACACTTGATTTAATTCTTTTTGAATCTCTTGCATATCCTTGTTAGTACCTATATGGAGTCCCATTAAGACCTATATATGTGTTTCCAAATAAGCCACAAAATATTCATTATATAGGGATTTCTAATTCTCTGATTCTTCCTTTTGGATAAGGAAAAGGCATCATGTCTCTATTCACAAATTAGGCCTTCACCAAACTCATATTAGATCTTTCTCTTCCTAACTCTCTGAATGGTCCCTATATATTTGTCAAAAATGAAACTTACTATTGAAAGATCTAAAATCACTAGGTTCAACATTTGAATAGCTTGGGATCTTAAGTCCTCTACCCATCATGGAATTATTAATCCCTCTATGCCAACTAGATGAGTGGCTTAGTTAGTTACCCTTGACATAATATCCTCTGAAGAAAGTAATAATGCACTTACTTGGAGTGGGTTCAACATATATGGAAAGATAATCTTTTTCCAATCCAAGTTGTTAGTCTGGGGAATAGGGTGCATAATTTAGGTTACCCACCTATTGGATCTTGTATATGACACAATAGAAGTTGGATAAGTTGTGCTAGATTGGGGCATAGACAAACCTAGCTAGGTGGATTGGACATATGGTTGTGCACCCTAATAAAAAATGGGGACTCCTATAGTTTTATTGGAATGGACTTTCTTAGCTGTAGTAGCTCTTGTCAAAATCTAAGAAGCAATAATAATAGGACTTTGAACAGTTACTCCAATAGTTTATGGATACAATTTTATAGTGTTGAGCATTATTCCTATTGTTGAGGTTTGGTATTGATGTTGTAATTGATGTCAAAGGCTCTTGAGAAAGGTCTTCATGAGGTCATTGAAGAATGTTTCTATGAGAGAGAATATTGATCAGTGTTGTAGTGATTCTAAGAGTGTAAGACATGATTGGTATATGTTCTTATGACTATATGAGTAATGTTAAAGTCATCACGAAAGGTCTTGGTTGTCAAAGTTTTCAATTTCTTGAGCCTAGTAAGTGTCTTGAGAAGGTATGTGCATAGGATACCTAGTCTTGTGCATGAAGGGTCATGATGGATTTGTGGGATGAATACACATAGGCATGAGAAGTTGTATGAGGTTTCTTGAATATGAATATCAGGCATTAGAGCACTCATGTGAATCTCAAGGTGATCCTATAGAAGTAGGACCTATAAATCAAGTATACAAATAGACTATTATTAGACCCTGCCTAGCCTAATGAGGTATAATGATTTGTTGTCAATGCATGTGAAGGATGTATGGCTATGTATAAGCATGATAAATGTTTCTTGAGTATGTGAGAGTGGTGTAGAGAACATGGAAAGAGGAATGAAGGTCATTTTTAAGGCCTAATGTGATTTAAAATTCAAGGTGTATGAGATAATATAATAAATTTTAGTGGTAACTTATGTTGTTTCAAGTTTGATCATGAATTTTTAGGTCAAAGTTGGAAGGATAAGGCATGAAAATGTGTTTTAAGGTCTCTCGAGTACATAAAATGAAGGGTTCTCCACCCAAGAAGATTTTTTAAGTGTTCATTGGATTGTGTAACCTATACATTGGAACCTAAGCTATTATGAAGAGATGGGTAAGGTTACTATCTAATAACTACAAGCATTGGTTTTGGATTTAAGTGGCAATCCTTTATGAACAATAGTTAACACCAAAACCTATGTTAAACCTCTTTAAAACCCTAAAAAGGACCTGATGTGAAATATCTTGTTAAAAAAAGCCTATAATGGTTTCAAATGACTATAAAAACTATTTGATCTTGTATTCAAATTCCCAGGCACCTCCAAGTGTGATTTAGTTGTTAGGTATGTAAGTAGACCCTATAGAAAATTGCTAATTTCTTAGAGATTTGTTGTAGTAGTTAGAGTTGACCAAGTCAAAGTATGAAAATAATTGTATGGATAATATTGAGACTTGTATTTAATTTCCATGGTGGATTTTGGATAGTTTTTATCCCTCATGTATGCTAAATTGGTCATCCAAAATAACCAGTTGTTAATAGGCTTAATGGTGGAAACAATGAAAAATCTAGGCAAGAGTGAGAAGAGGTTTAAGAATGTGTTATCATGAAATAATAATGAAACCAAGTGCATGGAGATGTTTTTAATGAATTATAATAAATTTTCATATTTGATATAAGTTTTGGAGGTTAGTGATTATAGTGAAAAAATTACTCAAAAGTTGACCTATCTAGTGCAGATGAGATAGTGAGATGTAAGGTCATGAGATTGGTCTGTAAGACCAATATTTTCCATTTGATCATGTAATGTTTCTATATAATAATTTTATAATGATATAATAATATAATATAAATTCATCAAAAGTCTCTAAAAGTGATCATACAAGTGTTGAAGGTATTTATCACCATGACTGGTCTTTGAAGAAAACTGGTAGTTCTTAGTAAGCAAGTTGTAGGAGTGTTTTTGTGTCCTTTTACCCTATGAAATGAAGTCCAATTATATTTATGAATTTTATGAGGTATTTTATATTCTATGTATATGTTTTATTTTCATGGTTGTGTGGCCAAATATTGTGTTATATTTAGTTGTTCAAGATAGACCTTTATGTGTGTGTGAAGGCCTAATGTAAACAATATTAATGATGCGATTCAAGTGGTGATTGGAGATAAAAGGTGTCATAGACCTAATATGAGATTATTATGGGTATATTTTATTATCATATTAATTTTTATTATTGTGTAATAATTTTTAAAGTTATTCAAGAAGATCAAAGGGTAATGTGTACTAATGAAAGTCTAATTGAATTAGGTCTCCTTAAGGCCTACATAAAGATTTGTTCCATTTGATATATGGAAAACCTAATGTAATTAATGATTCATGTGTGTGACATGTATTAAGGCCTATTTTTTTTTAAATATAAGTGTTCAACTATGTATGTCTGACCAAGAGGTGCATGAGCAAGAGCTTAGTATAAGAATAAGGCCTAATAGGCCTAATTGACTAGTTAGAGGATGAGCGAATGGAAGTGAAGGATATAACACTTTGAAGATATGAAGAAGTATTTTAGACCATAATAATTGTGTAAATAAATTATAATGAAGATATAATATGGGTACTATACATGAATATCAAGGTCATATGACCTAATCTATCTTGAAGAGACCAAGTTGAGTGAAGAGACTTAAAAGGCAGTTTGAGGGGGATAAGAGTGTGAAGAGATAAAGAGGTGGTCATCATAAGTTGGTTGAGAAATAACATGTTATAAGGGTGATCAAATAAATCATGTGTTTTATTTGGTGTTGAGTCATCTAGGGTATTGGTGCCCCCTTGCAAGTTGGTGCTTGATAAAGTTTAGTTGGGTTGGTTCTTGGCTAGTTGGGGTTGGTGCTCCATGTGGAGTTGGTAATTCATAAAATTATGATATTTTGACTTATAGGATTGTATTAAATTTTAATGTATCAATGGGTTTTATTTCCCTTAAGTTTTTCCCACTCATAAGTGTGTTTTTGTGTTATGCTCATGTGAATGACTCTTTATGCATTGATATATCTTTATATTGACTTGATGGTTCAAGGATTTTTAAAATACATGTGAAAGAAAGTTATAAGAGACTGATTCACCACCAATTATCAGTCATTGTGCTTCCAAAAAAAATTATTATAGCCTTATCCTTTGAATTAAGTCTAATAGCTTGAAGGTGATCTTAAGAAGCACAAATTGTCTAGTGATCAAAATGAATAAGACAACATGTATGATGAAGAAGTCTACAATAATAGTCAAGAAGGAGAAGTTGAAGTAGACCTTAAATCTAAGATCATAAGTGTCCTTGATGATTTTAAGCATCAAAATAAGACTATCAAGTGTCTCAATAATTAGCTAGAAGGTGTTGATACAAGGTTTAGATCAAAGGAAGTTGAGTATGACCAGTTCAAGACAGAGCTAGATTCCATGAAGATTGAGCATGATTATCTCATAGATAAGATGAGAAATTTTGTGAGAGAGTGTGAGAAGTTAGAATAATTCAAGAGTAACAACATGGAAATACCAATCAATTATCTAAATTCAATAAACTATAATTCATCATGGGATCATGGGAAAAGGATTAATCAATCAAGAGGTAAGTATAGAAATATTGTTTGCTACATCTGTCATAGTATAGGACACATTGCAAGATTATGCTATAATAGATTTAGAATGAACTCAAAATTTAATAAGACATATGAATATCCTAGAATTAATGATAATAATCAAACATTTGTATGGAATCCAAATCAATTTAGGACCGATCATATTGAGTTCAAGAGTCAAGATGGACTATTTGCCAAGGAGGAACAAAAGACCAAAGAGGATTCTATGATAACTCAGAATACCTTTCACATTCAAGATGAAGGTATGAAATGGTATATAGATAGTGGTTTCTCAATCCACATGATAAGAGATATAAATAATTTCATCTCATTAAAAACTAATGTTGCAAGAATAGTGAGGTTTGGAGACAACACAACTGCCAATATAGTTGGTAAGGGTGTCTTGAGTTTGGACAATGGGAAGACCAAGAAACAAAATATGTTTTATGTGAAAGGTTTTAAATATAACCTACTTATTGTAATTAAAATTTTAAATCAAGGACACACAATAACCTTTCATGATAAAGGGTGTGAGATAAGAAAAGCCAAATCAGGAAGGCTAATTGCCAATGTTAAGAGGATTGAGAATAATCTATATGTTTTAAATGAGATCAAGACGTAGAGATGATTTATGACAAATATGGATGAAATTTAGCTATGGAACTAAAGGTTAGGTCACCTACATTTGAAAATATGGTCAAGATAAGCTCTAAAAAGTTTGTGAAGAACATTCTTAAGATCATTAAACCTACAAACATACTTTGCAAGCCATGTCAACATGGTAAGAAGACTATAAGAAGGTTCAAGTACAAGAATTACTTTACTAAAAGAACCTTGGATTTAATATAAAATGATCTCTATGAGCCTATAATAATTCAAATCATTCAAGGATATAGCTACTTCATGTTACTCATAGATGTCTACACAAGAATGACTTGGGTTGTATTATCAAAAGAAAAGTTAGAAGATCTTGATAATTTCAAGGCATTCAAAGATATTATTGAGAATGAGAATAATGGGAAGATCAAGTGCCTAAGATATAACAGAGGAGAGTTTTGTTCCAATGAGTTTGATGACTTATGTGAGGTTCATGGAATAAGGAGACAATTTTCAATAGCTAAGACATCTCAATAGAATGGGATGGTAGAAACAAAGAATAGGAAATTTCAAGAGAAGGTTAGAACTATGATAAATGAATCTTTATTATCTAATGTATATTGGATAGAGGCATTAATCACTACTATCTATATTTTTAATAGAGGACAAATAAGGACTAATGGTAAAAATACTCCTTATAAACTATGGAAGGGTAGATCTACCAATTTGGAACACTTTAGAGTGTTTGGGATCAAATGTTTCATCAAAAGAGATGATGAAGACTTGAGAAATTGTGATTCCAGATCTGATGAAGGTATATTCTAAGGATACTCATTAATCAAATAAACCTATAGATGTTATAACAAGAGGCTACAAAATATAGTAGAAACTACCAATATGAATATTGATGAGAAAAGGAAACCACACTCACAGTAAAAGGATAATTTAGAGAATATGGAGGTTGATGAGGAAGAAGAAGAAGTTGAGGAATGATAGGACTCAAAAGGCCCCTCAAGATAGATTCAAAAAGATAATCCTAAATCTCAAATCATTGGCAACAAGAATGTAGGTATGCAAACAAGGAGAAGACTAGTAAGTAATATAAATCAAGAGAATGTTTCTCTATTATCTAAGATTGAACCTAATAATCTTATAGAAGCAAGAAAAGACAAATTTTAGATAGATTATATGAATGAGGAGTTATAATAAATAGAAAATAATGAGACTTGGGAACTAGTTCCTAGGCCTAAAGAAAAGAATGTCATTATCACAAAGTGGGTGTTTAGAAACAAGTTGAACGAAGATGAAGAAGTCACTATGAACAAGGCTAGATTGGTTTATAAGGGATATGCACAAGTTAAAGGGGTAAATTTTGAGGATACCTTTGCACTAGTAGAAATATTGGAGAGCATCAGATTGTTTTTAGCATATGCAGGATTCAAAGGGTTCAAGGTATACCAAATGGATGTCAAATCTACCTTTTTAAGTAGGAATTTGGAAAAGGAAGTGTATAGTAAGAAACCTAAGGGGTTATCACTATCAAATGATAAGGATTATTTTTTTATATTGAGAAAGGATCTCTATGGTCTAAATCAAGCTTTTAGAGCTTGGTATGCTAGGTTAAATAGGTATCTATTGGATCAAGGATTCAAAAGAGTTACAAATAGTAATCTATACATAAAGATAGAAGATGACCATCAGTTGATAATAGTTGTCTATGTGGATGACATCATTTTTGGTGGAAATAATGAGAACATAACCAAGGCCTTTGTAGAGGTGATGAATAAAGAGTTTTAGATGTCCATGTTAGGAGAACTATCATTTTTTCTTGGATTGCAAATCACTCAATCTAAAAAAGGTATATTCATCTAATAATCCAAGTACATTAAGAGAGATGTTGAAGAAGTTTGAGATGGAAATTTCAAGGAATTTAGTACACCCATGATCATAGGGTGTAATTTGAGTAAGGAAGATGAGTCTTTAAAGGTCAACCAAACATCATATAGGTCAATGATTAGAAGTTTTTTATACACCACTACCTCTAGACCTGACATCATGAAAGTAGTAGGTCTTGTGAGAAGGTTTCAAGAAGATCCAAAGGAGAATCATCTGTAAGTAATCAAAAGGATACGTAGGTATCTCAATGGGACTATGAAGTATGGATTATGGTATCCAATAAGCAAGGAGTTTAATTTGACAGCCTATACAGATGTAAACTAGGTAGGAAGTCTAGATGATAGGAAGAGTACAAGTGGAGGAGCATTCTTTTTAGGTGGGCACCTAGTTTCATGGATAATCAAGAAGAAATCATTAGTAGAATTACCAAATTGTGAGGTTGAGTACATTTCATTAGCTTCATGTTATACTCAGGTTCTATGGATGAGATATACCCTAAAATACTACAAAGTGGAGTATGATGGTCCTAGCCCTATCTATTGTGATAATATAAGTATTATAAACATCTCAAAGAACCCTATCATGTACTCAAAGACAAAGCACATTGCCATTAGGTATCATTTTCTAAGACAATAGGTAAGTGAATAATGTGTTATATTTGAATATGTTTCTACACAGGATCAGATTGTAGACATTTTGACTAAATCACTTCCAAAGGTAACATTTAAACACCTAAGACAAGAATTGGGTGTAATTATTACTTATAGCAATCATTGAAGAAGATAAGTACTTAGGGGGAGATAATCATAGTTATTATATCTAAGAATAGGTGAGTTTTTCCAAGAAGGTATTCATATAAATAGGGGGAGTGTGTTTGTATTATGTCTCATAAACTCATAGTCTTGTGTGTTAAGTATTTTAGTTGAAAGGAGAGTGATCTAAGGATTTACAAACATCACTTTGTCATTTATGTCAAAGGGTAAGAAAGACCAAAATGAGGAGATAAGAATGTTTAGGTTGTAGTTTATTTTTTCATCAATGAAAAAGGGGGAGATTATTGAGCATTGTTCCTATTGTTAAGTTTTGGTATTGATGTTTGTAATGTCCCCTTCTTGAGCATGATCTTTTCAATGACCATTGGCCTATTCTTAAGACCCATAGGCTACTCAAAAGGTAAAATTAGGGTTTCTTACTTTGAAGGATGCTCTTGTTTGAGGTTGGTTGATTCAATGGTGGATTCTTTCTGAGTTTTCAGAGAGCTTTGCAGTGATATGTTCTTCTTGGCATTCTGAGCATCTTCAGGAATTTACTATTTTTAGTAAATTATATTTCTGGTAGTGGTCCTATTGGTTTCAGTATGATTGGCTTTCCATTTCAATCTATTAGTTGGCTTACTCATTTTTGGGATTTGGGGTACAAATGGAGAGATAATTTGAATTATTTTAATTAAGGCATGTTTTAATGTTATATTTTAACATTGACTTTCCCCTTGGCCTAGCTACTTCACTTTAAGTTATTTTAAAAGATGTTCTTTATGGGTGGGTGCCTCATTGAAGGAATTAATTATAATTCTTATTAAATATTTAATCCAAGCTTAAGTTGGGTGCCAACTTCAAGGAAGAAATAAAGTTTATAATATAAAGTCAAAGTTTTACTTGGGAAAGTGGGATGCCATCTATTGGAGAATTAGGGTTTGACTCAAAAAAAGAAGATTAGGGTTTCGAGAAGGGTCAACCAAAAATTATAAAAGGAAGCCATTGGTCCTCATTTGTATTATATTTTAGCAATAGGAATGTTATGCTACCAGATTGGCTTTGGGATTGCTTCGAGGAATGAAAGCCTCCTAGCTTGGCATTGCTTCTCGCTTGAAAGATAGTGACTAATGGTGATATAGTGTAGTTTGATTGTTTTATAGTGGGATTTTTGCATTGTAGTTAGTGTCTGGTTTTATAGATTAGTTTATGCATATTAGAGAGATTCAAGAATTCATATTCCTAATAGCATATTTTGTTTTTATTCATAAGTCAAAAAAGACAAAAAAATTCATTATGGGTATTGTCTATATCTCTCTATATGAGAAGGGCGAACCTTTTTTGTAAGTTGTATATTTTTTAATGAAGGGTATGATTTTTAAAGGCAAATCACCCCTCTTGTTGGGTCGTACCATCTATGTTTGCCTTGGGATTCATGCATAAATTAAATAGAAAATTTTGGGTCTATTTTGTGTTCCAATTTTGGGTGCCTTCATCATTAGGTTCTTTTGCTTTTCGTTTCACATCAATTGGATGAGTTGTGTGAGAGATATGTCCATTTTAGTGTGATCTCAAGTTGCTAGTTTTACATTTAAAGGTGTAGATCTAAACAGATCAAAATCTTGAATCTATTTTTTGAGAGAAGAAATCAGTCTCAGTATTTCCATTAAGCAAGGAGAATTCTCTATTTAAATGCTCGTTGAATTGTTCTAACTCTATGCTCTTGGTAGGCGAATTCTATATCATATTGCAAGCTAACAGTAGTACTAATAACAGTTCTTTAATTTTGCTTAATCATGATTTGTAATGATTATCTTATATTATGAAACTGCATTGTAATACTTTATATCTCCATCATATAGTAGCTCCATTCCGTCTCAGGTTGGAAAGCACATTCTTGACGTCGAGTATTTCAACATTCTTGCTTATTTCCCTTCATAGCATTGTAATTCATAGCACTCTACCATATGGTCACCTCAAATCCATACTAGATTGGGTAGCACATACTTGGTGTTCAGTTTCTTTTTAGTACTTGTAGTAGTAGAAGATCCTCAGGCCATATGCTCACTATCATCAGCACCATTCTTGGTTAGAGTTCCTTCCAACTCTATTTCTACATTCAGATCCTCTAACCAATGCTCACACCTTGCCCTCCTTGGGATCCTAGTTTACATTCTAGTTAGAGTTGCTTTAGTATCATTTTGGTTTAAGGCTAACCCTAACGACTATGTATTGCTCTACTAATTGTAATTGAAAATTTGAAAAAAAATTGGCTCAGAATATTTAAGTGGTATCAGAGCTAAGTATCCTGCCATCTTGTGAACAAATGAGTGATAGAGAAAAGAGATACATAGCAAGGGGAGATAAGAAATTTGAAAAATAGTTTTAGCCCTATCAAGCTCCAGAAGGTTAGACAACTTCAGAGGTCTTGAGGGCTCATTGGGAGTCTTCTCAGGAAATAGATATGGTAGAAGGTGAGAGGTCAGTCAAGGGTAAAGAGAGGTTTACCAATAATAGAGATGATAGTGGGAAGGGAAGAGAGAGATCGATAAGTCCCAGAAAGAGATTTGAAAGGAAGATGGATGCCTTGATGGATATGGTATCTCTCATGATGGGGAAAGTGGCCCAGAACACAACTCCATAGAATAACCCAGGATATAGAGGGGAACATAGTGTCTCTAACCAGCATGATGGACATGTTGCTCAGCCTATTTCAAACAACACATACATTTCTTCTAGGCCCTTCAAACCCACCTTATTGGCACCAATAAATGCCTAACCTAATCCTAAAGAGAATGCTTCATTTGTGGAACAGTTGAGACTTGGCTGTGTGGAGTATGATTCTCTCCCTGATGGCATCAAGATGGACATGTCTTGTAATGACTTTATGGATCATAAAAGAAAGAATAAGGGATAAGGGAGACATTATGAGCAAAGTAGAACAATAGTTCAAGGGGATTTGTATCAAGCTATCAACAAGGTTATACTTCCACACTATGATGGGAGTGATAACATTTCAGCTTGAGCTTAGATATAGAAGCTGGACAACTACCTAGCTCTTAGACCCATGGCAGAAGAGGAGGTGATTAAGTTCACTATGCTACACCTTGATGGGGTGGTGCATGAGTGGTGGTACCATGGCCTAGTCACCTTCAGTCATCAGTCTATCACTACCTATGATGAGTTCACCAATAGGCTCATCGAGAGATTTGAGAAAAAAGATCTTGAAATACATTTTAGAGAATTGGCACAGTTAAAGCAGTATGGCACAGTTGATGCCTACATAGTTGAGTTCCAGAGGCTTTCAGTAATGGTCACTAGCATCATAGAGTGGTGGTTGGTGATCCTTTTTAGTGAAGGATTGATGGAACCACTCAAGGGTTGGATTAAAGCCTTTGATCCACCATCCCTATAGGAGGCAATGAAGAAAGCAAGAAACATGGAGTGGGCTGCTCCTAAGGCAAAGTTTCAATCCAAGCCATCCTTTCACAATGGGGATAAAGGAAAAATACCTCATCATAGACCTCCTTTAAGACCTCAGCATAAAGAGTTCAATTAGCATAATCCTCATGTCACAAGATTGGATCTTGAGACACTGAATGAACTCAAAAGAAAGGGGCTATGTTTCTAGTGTAGAGAAAAATGGTCTCAAGATCATGTTTGCCCAAAGGGAGTCAAATTTCACCAGATTGAGTACTATTCAACTAGTGAAAGTAAATTCCAATTTTTTAGACCAGCAGTCTAATTTTGAAAATAGTGAAGTGGAAAGAGCTCTAGAAGAGTCTGAAGATGAAAAGGAAAGTGGAGGTGTTTTGGCTCAACTTTCAAGATTCCAAAGGAATGAATCCTTCAAAGTTTGAGGGATGATTAAGGGGCATCAAATAGTTACTTTGATCGACACTGGAGAAACACATAACTTCATTGATGAAGTTGTGGTGTCAAAGAAGGGGCTGCAAACAAAAGAGTTTGAAGGCTTTAAGGTCATGGTTGTTGATGGGTTCCACATCTCATGCACCAAGAAGATCTCAAACATGACTATGTAATTGGAAAACTATGAAGTCAAGGATGACTTTTATGTAGTCAACATTGGAGATACGGATTCTTTAGACCAATAGTCTAATTTTGAAGATAGTGAAGTGGAAAGAGCTCTAGAAGAGTCTGAAGATGAAAAGGAAAGTGGAGGTGTTTTGGCTCAACTTTCAAGCTTCCAAAGGAATGAATCCTTCAAAGTTCTAGGGATGATTAAGGGGCATCGAATAGTTACTTTGATCGACACTGGAGAAACACATAACTTCATTGATGAAGTTGTGGTGTCAAAGAAGGGGCTACAAACAGAAGAGTTTGAAGGCTTTAAGGTCATGGTTGCTGATGGGTTCCAAATCTCATGCACCAAGAAGATCTCAAACATGACTATGCAATTGGGAAACTATGAAGTCAAGGATGACTTCTATGTAGTCAACATTGGAGATACAGATTCCGTTCTAGACATTCAATGGTTGTGTTCACTTGGAGAGATCTCCTTAAATCTACAAACGATGGAGCTCAAGTTTTAATCCAATGGGAAGGGGATAGTACTAAGAGGAATGTCCAATGGGGGACGTCGGGTTGTGTCATTCAAGAGAATGGCAAGGCTGATCCATCATGATCAAGCTGAGTGGGTTGTAGAATGTATGATTCTTCCTGCTAGTCTAGTGGAAACTAAGAGAGAATATCCTCCTAATGTTCAGTTTCTACTCACAAAGAAGAGCAAGGTATTTGCTGATTTGCCTCCTAGACCACCACCTAAACGAGGTTTAGATTATATCATAGAGCTCAAGGAAGGAGCTAAACTGGTTATTACAACTCCATATTAGTACCCCAAGAAGCAGAAGGATGAGATTGAGAAAAACATTTAGGAAATCTTGGAGATGGGCTTCATTCCCCCAAGCAAGAGCCCTTTCACTTCAACAGTGGTTCTTGTGAAGAAGAAGGATGGTACCATGCACATGTGTGTGGACTATCATGCTTTGAATCAAAGCACCATCAAAAACTGATACCCCATTCCAAGGATAGATGAGCTCATTGATGAGTTACATGGAGCCAAGTTCTTTTCAAATATCAATTTGAGATCGGGCTACCACCAAATTAGGATGAGTGGATCAGATGTTGAGAAGATAGCTTTTAGATGTCACTATGGCCACTTCAAGTTTCTAGTCATGCCATTTGGGTTGACTAATGCTCCTGCTACTTTCCAGTCTTGCATGAATAGAGTTTTTTAGAAACAACTAAGGAAGTTTGTATTGATATTTTTTGATGATATCCTAATTTTTAGCAAGACATGGGATGAACATCTCAAGCACTCAGAGGAAGTGCTTAGCATCCTAATATCTGAGAGATTTTTTGCCAAAGCATCCAAATGTGAATTTGGAATGGAGAAGTTACTGTACCTTGGTCACATAATCAGTGCTGAGGGAGTGAGGGTTGATCTAGGAAAGATCAAGGCCATTATTGATTGGCCACCTCCTGAGAACTTGAATCAATTGAAAAGGTTCTTGGGTCTTTGTGGATTTTACAAAAGATTTGTGAAAGGGTACTCACAGAATGCTACTCCTCTTACTGATCTCATGAAAAAAGGGGCCTTTTGTTGGTCAAAAAAGGCTCAATCTACTTTTGATAAGTTTAAGAGGATCATGAGCTCTTGTCTAGTTTTGGCTATCCTATATTTCTCCAAGCCTTTCGAGCTTCAGTGTGATGCATATAGTGAAGGAGTTGGGGCTGTTTTGATGCAAAACAAACATCCCATAGTGTTTGAGAGTAGAAATCTAAGAGGTGTTGAAAGAACCTACTCCATTTATGACAAGGAAATGCTTGCCATTATGCATGCATTAGCTAAGTTTAGATAGTATTTGGTGGGAAACAACTTTGTGGTCAAGACTGATCATAACAGTCTCAAGTACTTTATGCATTAGAAGGATCTAAGTGAAAGGTAACAAAAGTGGGTGAGTAAGCTCCAAGCTTATGATTTTGACATCGAGTATGTCAAGGGGAAAAACAACATTATGGCTGATGCTCTATCTAGGAGACCCCATTTAAGCTCACTATGTGAGCTTAATGCTGATTGGAAGGACATGTTGCTTGCTGATTATGCCAAAAATTAGTTTGCAACCAGCATTATTGAGGGTACTTTTCATGATGAAAGGTACAAGGTGATTGAAGGGCTGATTCACTATAAGGGTAAGATCTTTTTGGTGGCTGATTCTAAGCTCAAAAATAAGATTTTGTTGACATTTCATGACATTCCACTTGCTGGTCATCAAGGATTATTTAAGATATATAGGTAGATCTAGGAAATATTTTCTTGGAAAGGGTTGAAAGGGGAAGTTCAACACTACATTCAGGAGTGTCCCACTTGTCAAATGAACAAAAATGAGCATACTCTACCAACTGGATTACTGCAACCTCTCCCTATTCCCATTCAAAAATGGGAAAGCATATCAATGGATTTCATCACGAGATTGCCCAAGGTCTAAGGGAAGGATTGTATCTATGTTTTACTGGATAGACTAACCAAATTTGCTCACTTCTTCGCCATTACTAGCTCTTTTTCAGCAGCCCAAGTTATAGATCTATTTTTTCATGAGGTGTTTAGGTTACATGTTACTGCCAAAAAACATTGTGAGTGATAGGGATAGTAAGTTCCTAAGAACTTTTTGGCAAGAGGTCTTCGGAATGAGTGGTACTATGCTTACTCCAAGCACTAGTTATCACCCCCAAACAGATGGACAAATGGAAATAGTGAACAAGTGGTTGGAAGGCTATTTGAGAAACTATGTTTTTGAGCAGCAAAGAGCATGGGTGAAGTGGCTTCACATAGGTGAGTAATACTATAATTCTTCTTTCCACATGTCAATAAATATGTCACCTTTCTTGGCTCTTTATGGTCATGAAGCTCCTAGCTTTGCTGATTTGGTGTTTGGTGATAGCAAATCTCCTCAAGCCAAGGACTTATTACAGCAGAGTCAAGATATCATGAAATCATTGAGAAACAATCTTCAGATGGCACATAATCATTAGAAGATGTATGCTGATCAATAGCATGTTGAGCACTCTTTCGAGGTTGGGGATATGGTTTATCTTTGATTACAGCCTTATGGACAGTCTACTCTCAAGAAGAGTGGAGCTGAGAAGCTCAAACCTCATTTCTATGGGCCATTCAAGGTTATCAAAAAGGTTGAAGCAGTAGCTTATGAGTTGGAGCTACCTTCTAATAGCAGAGTACAAAATATCTTTCACATGTCTCACCTTAAGAAGGCACTTGGACACAATGTTGTTGCTTCATCATAGTTGCCACCTTTAGATGAAGAAGGATAGTTGGTTTTAATTCCAGAGGAGATACTTGATTACAGAGAACATTCTTTGAGGAAAAAAACAATCAAAGAATACTTGGTGAAGTGGAAAAATTTATTTATGGAGGATGTAACTTGGGAGAATGATGAGATTCTATAGCATCCAAGTTTGTGATTGCTTGAGGACAAGCAATCTTGGTGAGGGCAGACTATAATGTCCCCTTCTCGAGCATGATCTTTCCAGTGACTATTGGCCTACTCCTAAGACCTGTAGGCTACTCGAAAGGTAAAATTAGGGTTTCTTGTTTTTAAAGATGCTCTTGCTTGAGGTTGGTTGATTCAATGGTAGATTCTTTCTGAGTTTTTAGAGAGCTTCACAGTGATATGTTCTTCTTGGCATTTTGAGCATCTTTAAGAATTCACTATTTTTAGTAAATTCTATTTTTGGTAGTGGCCTTATTGGTTTTGGGATGGTTGGCTTTCCATTTTAGTATGATCAGTTGGCTTACTCATTTTTGGGCTTTGGGGCACAAATGGAGAAATAAGTCAAATTATTTTAATTAAGTCATGTTTTAATGTTATATTTTAACATTGACTTTCCCCTTGGCCTAGCTACTTCACTTTAAGTTGTTTTAAAAGATGTTCTTTATGGGTGGGCACCTCATTGAAGGAATTAATTATAATTCTTATTAAATATTTAATCCAAGCTTAAGTTGGGCACCAACTTCAAGGAAGAAATAAAGTTTATAATATAAAGTCAAAGTTTTGCTTGGGAAAGTGGAACGCCATCTATTGGAGAATTAGGGTTTGACTCAAAAAAAGAAGATTAGGGTTTCGAGAAGGGTCAACCAAAAATTATAAAAGGAAGCCATTGGTCCTCATTTACATTATCTTTTGGCTATAGGAATGTTATGCTGCCAGATTGGCTTTGGGATTGCTTTGAGGAATGAAAGCCTCTTAGCTTGGCATTGCTTCTTGCTTGAAAGATAGTGACTAGTGGTGAAATAGTGTAGTTTGATTATTTTGTAATGGGATTTGTGCATTGCAGTTAGTGTGTGGTTTTATAGATCAGTTTATGCATATTAGAGACATTTAGGAATTCATATTCCTCATAGAAGATTGTGTTTTTATTCATAAGTCAAAAAAGACAAAAAAATTCATTATGGGTATTGTCTATATCTCTCTGTATGAGAAGGGCGAACCTTTTCTGTAAGTTGTAGATTTTTTAATGAAGGCTATGATTTTTAAAGGCAAATCGCCCCTCTTATTGGGCCATACCATCTGTGTTTGCCTTGGGATTCATGCATAAATTAAATAGAAACGTTTTTGGTCTATTTTGTGTTCTAATCTTGGGTGCCTTCATCATTAGGGTCTTCTGCTTTTTGTTTCACATCAATTGGATGAGTTATGTGAGAGATATGTCCATTTTAGTGTGATCTCAGGTTGTTGGTTTTACATTTAAAGGTGCATATCTGAACAGATCAAAATCTTGAATCTATTTTTTGAGAGAAGAAATCAGTCTTGGTATTTCCATTAAGCAAGGAGAATTCTCTATTTAAATACTAGTTAAATTGTTCTAACTCTATGCTCTTGGCAGGTGAATTCTCTATCATATTGTAAGCTGACAGTAGTACTAATAGCAATTCTTTAATCTTTCTTAATCATGATTTGTAATGCTTATTTTATATTCTAAAATTGCATTGTAATACTTTATATCTCCATCATATGGTAGCTCCATTCTGTCTCGGGTTGGAAAGCACATTCTTAACGTCAAGTATTTCAACATTTTTGCTTATTTCCCTTCATATCATTGTAATTCATAGCACTCCACCATATGGTCACCTCAAATCCATACTATATTGGGTAGCACATACTTGGTGTTGAGTTTCTTTTCAGTACTTGTAGTAGTAGAAGATCCTCTGACCATATGCTCACCATCATCGGTGCCATTCTTGGTTAGAGTTCCTTCCAGCTCCGTTTCTACATTCAGATCCTCTGACCAATACTCACACCTTGCCCTCCTCGAGATCCTGGTGTACATTCTAGTTAGAGTTGCTTTAGTATCATTTTGGTTCAAGGCTAACCCTAATGACTGTGTATTTCTCTGTTGATTGTAATTGAAAATTTGAAAAAAAATTGGCTCGAAATATTTCAATGTCAAAGGCTCTTGAGAAAGGTCCTCATGAGATCATTGAAGAATGTTGCTATGAAATGGAATATTGATCAATGTTGTAGTGATTTTGAGAGTTTAAGACATGATTTTTATTTGTTATTATGACTGCATGAGTGATGTGAAGGTTAACATGCAAGGTTCTGGTTATCAAAGTTGTCAAGTGCTTGAGCCTAGTGTCTTGAGAAGGTATATGCATAGGATGCCTAGTCTTGTTCATGAAGGGTCATGATGGATTAGTGATATGAATGAGCGTAAGCATGAGAATTTGTATGAGGTTGATTGATCATGAATATGATGCATTAGATGACTCATGCGAGTCTCAAGGTGAGCCTACAGGGGTAGGACCTATAGATCAAATTTGTAAATAGATCATTGATAGTCCTTACTTGGTATAATGAGGTATAATGGTCTATTGTCAAGGCATGTGAAGGATGTATGGATCTTTATAATTATGAGAAAGGTTTTTTGAGTATGTGAGAGTGGTGGAGAACACATATAAATAGGTATAAAGGTCAATTTCAAGGTTGAATGTGATTTACAGCTCAAGTTCTAAGAAAGCAAAGAGAGTGAGTGTGGCCTAATGAAGGGTCATGATCATATTTCAAGGTGTATGAGCTCATATAATCATTTTTATGGGTAATTTATGTTGTTTCAAGTTTTCTCATGGATTTTTAGGTCAAAGCTGGAAGGATAAGGCATGAAAATGTGTTTTAAGGTCTCTCTAGTGCACAAAATGAAGAGTTCTCTACCCAAAAAGGTTTTTCAAGTGTTAATTGGAATTTGTAAAATTTACATGGGAAATTTATTTGTTAATGAGATATGGGTAAGTGTCCTAGCTAATAAATACAAGCATTGGTTTTGGATTTAAGGGGCAATCCTTTATAAGCAATTGTTAACACCAAAACCTATGTTAAACCTCTCTAAAAACCTAACAAGGAATAGATGTGAAATATCTTGATCAAAAAAGCATATAATGGTTTAAAATGACTATAAAAACTATTTGATCTTATAGTCAACTTTCCTATGCACCTCTAGGTGTGTGAGGAGACCTTACAAGAAAGTGTTCATTTCTTGGAGATTTGTTATAGCAGTCAAAGTTGACCAAGTCAAAGTATGAAAATAATTAGATGGAGAATGATAAGACTTTTATTTTATGTCCATGGTGGTTTATGGATAGGTTATATCCCTTAGGTATGATAAACTAGTCATCCAAGATAGCTAGTCACTAACAGGCCTAATGGTGGAAATAGTGAAAAACCCATGCAATAATGAGAATAGGTTTAGGAATGTGTTATTATGAAGTAGGGATGAAAAAAGTTCATGGAGATGTTTTTAGTACTTGTAAGAAATTTTAATTTTTGATAAATTTTTTTGAGTTTAGTTATTATAGTGAAAAATTTGCTCATAAGTTGACCTATCTAGTGCAGATGAGATAATGAGATGTAAGGTCATGAGATTGGTCTACAAGACCAATATCTACCCTTTGACCATGTTATATTTCTATCTAATAATTTTATAATTATCTCATAATATCATATATATATACATCATAAGTATATAAAAGTGGTCATATAGGTGTTGAATGTCGTTATCACTATGACTAGTCTTTGAAGAAAATTGGTAGTTCTAAGTAAACAAGTTGTAGGAGTGTTTTTGAGTCCTTTTGCCCTGTGTAATGAAGTAAAATTATATTTATGAATTTTTTGAGTTATTTTAGGTTATTTTATATTTTTTAATGGAATTTTTATGTGTCTAAACATTGTGTTATCTTTAGTTGTTCAAGATAGACCTTTCTATGTGTGTGAAGGCCTAATGTAAACATTACTAATGGCATGTTTCAAGTGGTGATTAGAAATAAAAGGTATCATGGACATAATATTAGATTATTAAGGGTATATTTGAGTGTAATATGAAGTTTTACTATCTTTTAATAATTTTTAAATTGCTCCAAGAAGATCAAAGGGTAATGTGTACTAGTGAAGGCCTAATTGAATTAGGTATCCTTAAGGCCTAAAGAAGGATTTGGTCCATTTAAGATATGGCCAACCTAATATAATGATTGATTCATGTTTTTTACTTATTAAGGCCTATTATGAGGAAAATATAAGTGGGCAAGTTTGTATGTCTGACTAAAAGGTGTATGAGGAAGAACCTAGTATAAGAACAAGGCCTAATAGGCCTACTTGACTAGTTAGAGGATGAGTGAATGGAAGTGAAGGATATAAAAATTTTAAGAGATGGAGGTATTTTATAACATTATAAGGATGAAGATAATATATATTTAAGATATAATATGGGTACTATAGATAAGGTCAAGGTCATATGACCTAATCTATCTTGAAGAGACCTAGTTGAGAGAAGAGACCTAAAAGGTAGTTTGAGGGGGATAAGAGTGTTAAGAGATAAATATGTGGTCATCATTATTTGGTTGAGAAATAATATGTTCTAAAATTTATTAAATAAATTAGGTGGATGAATTTTTTTTGACTCATCTAGGGGGTTGGTTTCTCCTTGCAAGTTGGTGTTTGTTAAAGCCTAGCTAGGTTGGTGCTTGGCTAGTTGGGGTTGGTGCTCCATGTGGAGTTGGTGCTTCACAAAATTATGATCTTTTGAATTATATTACTATATTCCATTTACATGGATTACTGGGTTGTCTTCCTCTTGAGGGTTTCCCACTCATAAGTGTGTTTTTTGTGTTATGCTCATGTGAAAGACTCTTTATACATTGCTATATCTTTTTATTGCTTTGATGGTTTAAGGATTATTAAAATACATGTAAAATAAAGTTTAAGAGACTGATTCACACCCCCCCTCCTTAGTCATTATGCTTCCAACATATATTACTATCCAAAAATTATCAAAAAGAATCAAAAGACTAGGGACACCTTCTAATTTTTCCATTTCTATTAGTGACTTACATTTCAATCTATGGAGGCTCATGACCTTGGCATTTTCAAGCTCACACTCCTCATCCTTTCCTGGTGGTTCTACTTCACTCACAAGCCTCTCTTGTGACACTTCCTCAATAGTTAAACTCACAGGTGTCCCAACTATTTAGGGAAGGTTCTTGGGAGCTCTTTGCCTCTGATATATTTTAATTTTAGTCTTATCAATTGAAGGAGTGGTTGACGTAATAGTAGTAGATGAAACATATACATCCAAAGTTACATGGATTGTACTTGTATTAGGAGGGTTGGAGTGTGAAGAGTTATAAGAATCAATATTAACTATATCTTCTACTCCTCCAAGAGAACTTGTTGTAATAGGGGCCTCCTCCACATCATGTTCTAGTTTCATGGTTGCCATGACATCTTAGGATGTAGGCTGGGAAGGTTCCCCTTCTAGTTGAGCTGATTGAGAGGGTTGTGAGGACCAATAATCAGTTAAAGCCCATCCACTTAGAGGTAGAACTTGAGTTTGAGTCTATGCAATTATGAATGATCGATCCTTTTGTATTGCCTATAAAAGGTCCTCATATACCCATCCATCTGCATCCTAATCAAAACCTTAGCATCATCTTTGGCATGTAGGAAGATGAAGTTATGCTTAAGGGCATTTGCTTGTATGGGATGCTAGTGACATGCTTTTTAATTCTACCTCTTAGGTCCCAATCATGATATGGTAGAGATGACAATGGATAAAAATCCCTTATGCCTCCAATAACACAAAAGTGATTAATGTTAATGTAATTCATTTGGCCTAGAATCAAATAATATCCATGGAAAATACTTTTATGCTTCTTCCACATATATTCATCTATGTTTCACCAAAGATGATATGCCATCTCCTATTCTAAAAACTTGTCTTAAAAATACTTGGTCAAGAACAAGAGTCCCACCTTGGTTCCCTTAATCATTATTATTTTATATACTAGATATAGCTAGTAGTTTTCCCTTGGCTATAATGTATTCTTGATAAGATCTGAGACTCAAGCCTTGTGGTTCCTCATGGATGACCCTCTAGAATTGGGGATAGACATTCTCAAGAATTCAAACTATATTCCACATGTAAGATTAAATGTATAAGAAGGAATAAAAATCGCATACCCTTTTATTTATGAAATAGGAGGTTGGGATCTAGAGTGATCCATTATGTACATATACCATAGCCAAGACAACATCTAATAAGTAGGAAATCATAAAGAAGTGACCATGACCACTAACTATCCTATTGTCATTTTTAAACATTTTCTCCTAGAGTTTGACACTAATGATCTCACCCAAGGCAAAGTTTAATTTTGATGTTAGCATTAAGTCCAATAGTGGCACCCATTCAAGTCAAAGATAATGGATGCTAACATACCCATAAAATCTATTAAAAAAAACTATCCTAATGCAAAATCCCAATCTAAAATTGGTAATTGGAATTAAAGAAGCAACTTTAAGGCTTACCTTCTCTCTCGATATTACCCACCTTCCTAATGCATTCTCGATTGTGTTATTTTTTCTCCACAATGTAATCCTCATTATGTCATATGTGGCATCTATGAAGGGATGTCATAGGTACCTTTGAAAATCATCCCCTAAAATATAGGACATGAACATACTCTTATTTTAATGATGTAGGAATAAATTTGATGCCTTACCCATGAAGAACAAGTCCTAAAGTATGTCAATGTAAGGCATCACTTCAGGCTTTACTATTGTGAAATGTAATTATTGACATTTAAGGGGTATCAAATATGCCACTAGTTATTTTTCCTCGATTGTTATGTTTTACTTAAGTGGGCATCAACATTATCCACAACATCACATAGATATATGTAATTTTCATAGTTACCATTTAACATAGATGAGTTAAAGCTTATGTCGATAAACTCAGTTGAATCTTTAATGGATAAATTTTATGGTGATGGAACTCCTCTATATGCCATGGATGATAAATCCATTTATTATTTATGGAATACTTATGTAATTTACATGATAATTCAATTAATATATTGATGGAATCAATTCATAAGCAAACATTAAAAACTAGTTCTTTTATCTCTTCATATAATGCAAATTTGCCTAGGATCTTTGATAATCAATAATGGAGATGTCTCTTCAAAATTTGATTATATAACTTTAATGATGTCTAATTTAATTATAGTTTACGTGCCATTAATATCCAATGGATAAAATCTTTTTTTAATCATTTAATTTGAATTTATAAACTTACTTTGGCAAGTATTCCACATAGACTTCTCATATGTTCAAAAAATACCATGTTGTCATCCCTAGATAAGTATCACTCAATCTTTAGTTTTGTGTTGATGAAGTTTTAACATGCGATATGATCTCAAAATCTGGTGTCATGACTTTGTCCATTTCCATTTAGTTAAATCACATGATGCCCTAGATGAATGAAACATGAAGACTCATGGATCTTTCATGTCAAAACTATTTCCAAAATACCCACGTGAAGATTGAATTATGTGAAGGCCAAAATTAATAATAAACAAAACTAGTAGTGACCAAAACACACAAAAACCAAAATTAATGAGAAGATAAAATTCATGAAGTATGAAAGTTACAAAATGCCAAAATTTGTGACATGCAAAATTTGTGATGACCAAAAGTTGTGAAGACCCAAATCTATGAAAACCAAAATATGCGAAGGCCAAAATACATGATGGATAAAATACTTAAGATATTTAAACCGTAATTATATTAAAAATTAAAATAAAACTTGTATACATGTAACGACTTTGAAATTCATTTATATGTTAGTTCAAATAAATCACACAAAGTGAAAAAAACCTTGATACAGGGAAAATACAAATTATATTGAAGTAGAGTAGTGTATTTAACAAGAACCATCAACATGGGAATTAAGAACTTTAAAACAAAAAATATTGATAAGTATCCACATGATCAAAAAATTAAAAGGATTTTTAAATCAAAAACTAGGATTTCAAAAAATAATGGGCCCATATTCAAAAAAAAAGGGTAGACTGTAGTGTGTTGAGTAAAACAAATGGTGACTTACAAGGGGAATGCTCTCAAGTATTTAAGAACCTAGAATCTCTAGTTTTGTAGATCAGATCAAACATGAATCATAGAAAAAATAATAATTAAACCAAAAACATGAAAGAGGATCTCAAAACTTCATGCAATATATTAGCCCTGCTCATACCTTGGATTGTGTGTGATGAAGCAATGCTCTTTTACCTTTGTTTTGAAGATTTTAGAAAAAACTTTGAATAAACTGTAGGTTTCATTATGTTTTTTTAAAGCATATTAAAAATAAGGGAAACTCATGCATTACTTTTCTACTATCTAGGTATCCATAGCCCCTACAAAGATACTTTTGATTCCCCCTTTTTCCTTCCATAAGTTTGTATGATGTGTGATACATTGATCTTATTTCATCATGTGAATATTTGATCATCTTTAATTTTTTATTTGGATTTATTGATCACTCTTTAGGATACATTGATCACTTTATTATTATTTTTAGAACACAAATGGAAGAAGGGGGATGGGAACCACTATAAACTGGTGTGTGTATAAGTAAATACTCAATTTAATAGAATGTCCCTGTTAGCCACATCCATATCAATGGTCATTACCTCAAACAAGTATTAACATGAAAA
Organism: Torreya grandis; assembly: GCA_037957365.1. NCBI lineage: Eukaryota > Viridiplantae > Streptophyta > Pinopsida > Cupressales > Taxaceae > Torreya > Torreya grandis. The sequence continues at coordinate 1,458,913 of JARHVA010000111.1, forward strand.
GTGTGTTTAATCCAAGGAAATGAAAAGGATTTCTAAATTTGTATGAAGTAATGAGAATAACTTTTGCATACCTAATAAAAGTATTCAATCATGATATAACCCTAGTTCACTTTTCGTTGCATACATGAATTCTAAAAATTTTCAACACAAAGGTGTAAAACCTATAAAAAAACTAGTTGTGTGTTCCATATATGCTCTACCTACACTTGTTATCCCTTTTAGACCTATCCTCATAGACCTAGTATACAAGCTTAAGTATGCATGAAAATCATAATGAATGGATAGTATCTTGGTTATACTAGAATAAGTCAATTAGATTTTCATGAAATAAAATATGCCTATTATAGAAAACATGGAACTAATCTAAGGAAACAAAATGCTGAAATGAAGAAAAAATTAATATAGAAAGCATGAAATCTACTCTAATGATAGAAAATGATAGAAAATAGGAAACCTAACTAGGAAAGCATTAAACCCAATCTACTCCTACCTCTACTATAATATTCCTTGTCACTCATGGACATTTCTAGATGGTACAACAATGAAGTAGTGCTTCAAAATATATCCATTGACTAGATATGTTAGTTCAATACCTTAGAGGGCCTCTAATTGGAAAGAGTTATTGCCCAAGATCTCTGATATCTGATAAGGCCTAATCCATAAGGGAGTGAAATTTTTGTGATGTCTTTTATTTGCATGGACTTTGTCCCATAAAATCACTAAATCAAATATTTTGAATGCTTTAGGTTTTGATTTTCTATTGAACCATCTTTTGACCAGGTCTTAATGCTCACTAAAAGTCTACAAAGCTTTTATCCTTAAATATTCCATTTCTATTATGTCTAACAATCAGGAATACACTTTCTCATTAGGTTTCTTATATTCCTACATGAATTGATATGTTGGTAGTTTGAGCATAATTAAGAATACTAGTTAGTGTCCATATACTAATAGGTATGGTGAAGCCTTGAGGGCTTGCTTCTATCTAATTTAATTTGCCTATTGTCATTTGGATTTTCACCCTTTAAGGAGATGGAAAATCTCTCTTCATCCAAGTGGCACAATGGAAACACCTTTAGGCTTGTGGGTAGCCTAAGGATGAGGTGAATCTCTAGATAGGGCTAGCTCCCTTGATGTACCACTTTGGATTGAAACTACAAATAAACTTTGGGGTTGAAAAGGAAGAAGGATAACTGAAAGAAAACTTACCTAAGGGAGGTGATACACTTAATGACATGATGACATCTAACCATATGCATCTTACACTTGAAATCAAGAGACAAAATGAACATACACTTCTCCAATCTTCATCTTCTCACATCAATGCTACACTATGAGGTTATGGATGAATGTGCATAGCTAGGAGGACTAGACAAGAGGCCTATGAGAGAACTAATAAATAAATAAACTCATTCGAACCTGGACATTTCCTAGAACACTTCACATACCCTACAAGAAAAATTTTTCCAACTACAAATAGATGATAGACTAAAACCATCATACTAAGGAAATAAGAGTTATCACTTATGAAAAATAAAACATTCCAAATGAACACACTAATAATAGTCATGGAAGAGGTAACAATCAGTATACTTGGTGATCAAAAGCTATACAAATGAGTAGGGCTTCTCTGTACTTAGATGGAACACCCTTTACAATGCCAAAAAGGCTAGTTCTTATAGAACTTGAGAGAGAGAGGAAAAGAGAGAAGTCCAAGCGTCACAAGGACACTTTTAAAGATTATCCAAGGAGTGAATTTTGTATGTGGAGATGGTATGGGATAAACTATGCAAGGTCTGAAGGTATAAATGTCAATCCAAGTCATAAACCTCATGAAAGGTGGCAAGAAACTCCCCATTCTAGCTCATAAAAATTGCTTGCATGATTAGCCCTATTTGAAAAAATTATAACTAATTAGGAGTAGGTAAAATTATTATAATGAAGTTTAAGGACATCATATATGCCTTTGCATGCATTATTTGTATGCATGGTCATCTGGAATCACTTGGAAAGGAGCAATAATCATGTACAGTCCAACAAACACTCTTTTCATGCACCTTGCACATTTGGATTCCAAAAAGAGATAATTTTATCATGAAAATACATAAAATTTAGTTAATTAAATTTTTCAAGGCCCTTAATATCCTTATAATCATTAGGGAAACCTTAAAAATCCATCCACTTGAAGTTTTCCCACTTCTCCCTAGCTTGTCCATTAGGCCATTTTTGATTGGCTGAGTTTAAGCACCATATTTGGACACTTATAAGTTTATAATTGGAATTATATGACCATAGGTAGTTATACAAATTCTATATCTTCCTTTCAACCTTGGTTTCACCTTCAAACTCCTCAAGTAGCCTGCACAACAAAAAATGGTAAAAAATTATCTTATTTCTACCATGTCCATATAGGTCCATAGAGATAGTTGACATGTGAATCAGATTTAGGGAGTCATTTCCAAGGTATAATAGGTTTCCTGGTCCAATTATGCCATCAAATTAGCTTTCCAACTCCATTTTCACAAACTAGTCTTTACAAGGGTTTTGGAGGGTTTCTGAGCAGTTTGACTTCTTAAGGTTGTTTCATAAAAACCTAATGCTGGAGTTGAAAAAAAATTTAAAAATCTATACTTAAAGTACCATATTAAAATCTCCAAATTCATTTTTAATCCATTCAATGCCTCATGAAATATATCAGCATTCTAATTTAGCCTATTAAGCTCGTTTCCTTTAGTCTAATAGCCCTGATGGGTTTTGAGCCAAAAATGTCTTCTCCAAGGTTTAACATGCATTAAAAATGACTTAAAACCTCTATATACACCCCATATATATACTCAAACCATCTATAACACTCAATAAAATCCATAAGTGATGGTGGACCCCAAATTGGCCTTAGGCTTAAATCTTGCCTAATAGGCATGCTTACACCTTTGAGGATATAGACCTTCCTATAAGTTTTATCTCCTTTGTAATATTTTATTAATGTTTAATTTTATGTGTTTACACCTAAAAATTCACCCTAAAACCTTCTAATCACTCCTTCTCATCCCTTCATTTTTTGCCAATTAGGCCTAGTTGGGGACCTTAGGGTTTGACTACAGCTTTAATGATTTAGGCCTCCCTATTTGGTTTCTTCTCTCTGTGAGATGTTATAAAAAATTTAATAGTTATTTTTCAACTTATAAAACTCTTATAGATGTTTAAAAAATTCCTTAATCATATTTTTACCCATCTTTTCCAAGACTATTAGTTTTATGCACAAGGGGAGTGCCCTCTATTTGAGACAAAATAGAGGGCACTCCCCTGATTCCTTAGAAAATTATGATTAATTTAATAGATTCCAAAAGTCCTTAACATGTCTTTTATAAAATTTTAAATCTTGATCTAGTGATTTAACCCTCTAAATGCATTAAAGTATGAGACAGACTTATAGAAAGGGCACTGTCTACAAGGTTTGCATCTTGGACTGAGTAATACTTGCCTAGATTCCTTTATAGATGCTTGAACACACTTGAAATGTCATAATTAAATTTTAAAAATATTCCCTTAGTGATATTATCATCCCTTAATTCATTCACTTACTTTCTCCTTCTTCATACTCTTTGGATGGGCGTGTTGCTTCTCAAGAGTGCTTTGCCTCTGAGACAAAATAGAGGGGTATTACTCTCTGTCTTAGGAAGAAATGAGTGTCTCTATATTTTAATATTGTCCCAAGGGTTATATATTCTGAAAATTAATATTTTATTCCTTTAATTTATCTTCAATCACCTTAAACTTCTTCAAAATGGCCTCTAAATAGGACTGTGTAAAGAATATTGTGTGTAGGGTTAGTTGTGTGAGTTGTATGTTGCTTTTAGGGTGATGCTTGTAGGTAGAAACACATGGTTTGAGATAAAAACAATGTATATAGTCTTTTATACTAACCTTATATCCATTTTATGTTATTTGGACTTGTATACATGCTTGGATTTATAGCCAATCACCCCTTAGACACATTTCTCCATTAACTGTCTACCTATAGTCACCTACAGGTGGTTGTACGTGTATTTTGATTCTTTAGACTTGGGTTTGATGTTTGAGAATATTCATGGAACCTATTTAAGTCACAAAAATACATTATTTAATAGTTCTCTTTTTTAAATTCCTAGAACACCAATTGATCATCAACTTTGGGCCACTATTTTATACCCTACTCTAAGTCAACATATACATAGTTTACGGACTAGGAGTGTCCATGAAAGGAAAATAAAAGTAAATATATTCCTTTGAATATATTTTTAGGTCATTAGTGTCCCTTGAATCATTTTAAACCAATACCAAAGTTTGTATGATCTAGGATGGTCAAACTAGAGCATAAGGTCACTTTGTATTCCAAAGACTGTAGAATCTACTGCCTAGTTTAGTGGTTTCAAAGGCATATTTGGGCCTTATAATAGTTGGTCTCCACCAATCCATCTGACTCCAAACATTTCCAATTTATTTTCCTATGATAGATATATAATACTAGTGCATTAGGAATGATCAAAGGTCAATATGACACTATTCTATGCTATCCACAAAAAGGTGATGGTTCTCTATTTTTCACCTTTAGGGATTTGATCCCTAACATAGTTATCTCATTTCTTTGGAGGTGGCCTTCCTTCCTTGTTTGGAAATATATCCTTAAAAACAATTATTCATTTCTCTAAAGTATATAAATACAATAAATAAGGTTCATAATATGTTTTAAACTCTCCATATGACTTCCAAACTCTCTACTCAGGCTACCTGTAGGTGGTGATTCTCAGTAAACATGCATATTTAGCTTGGACAGTGGTCATGGAATGAACCATATGCATTATCATAAGCCTATATAGGTCCAAGGTATCTCTAAAAACCTTCCAATAATCATTTTACCTCTCAAAATATTGAAATCCACACTAAGGCTTTAATGACATCATCATGGTTTCTATATGTGCATTGGTTGTATGTATGGGCAGTGAATGTATAGAATGGAGTAAAAAAGATGGGAAAAGGGCCTCATTAGAAGCTAAACTCAAAATTAACCTTAAAATTCATGATACACATCATAAAAATATTTAAACAAGAGACAATACATCTTTTCCAATGTGAAAATCACTTGCAAACAAGAACTACATGGCAAGCCATGATGTAATGGTTGTTTGTGTGACATGTGAGCTTGCCAACCATGAGAATTGATTTTGAGACTAAATATTAAATTTTAATGGAAATAAATAACACTTTAAAAAAAATTAAATGAAGTTAACACAACTTTATAAAACCATGGAGAAACACAAAGTTCCTGAAAATGGTGAAAATTACCCATTGCACTCAAAAGAGACCAGTCTACAAATTTGAGGTTATTAGCTCATCCAAACACCAAAAAAAATGAAAAAAATAATTGGTATAATTGGAGGAATAATTAAAAAAAATATAGGAGAAACATCAGTATCTATATTGTATGGAATCTCCCAAATAAGAGAAAAAATCATAGGGTGCATGAAATAACTAGTAGATTTGCATAATCAACTTATTAGCAATGGTTCATAAAGCACAATTGATCAATTTTAAAAATAATTATATTAAATTAATTCATTTTATTTTACTATCATCTCCCAATATCATTTGTCTTGAAACCTCATGAGTTATCCGTACCAAGTACAAATTACAAGTCACTTTTGCTTGCCAAGAAGGGTGAAAAGAGAGATAAACAATTTTGAGAAAGAAATGACACTTATAAATCAAAAAAAGCATGGAAATGAGCATGTGGTATCTTAATATTCATATTTAAACCTTTAAAAGTGGCACACTTTCCAAGGAGGTCATATAAATGCCAAATTCCTCTTCTTCAAGAAAACTACCCATTCTTCAGCATAACCTCCCATCTTTCAATTTTTTTAGCTACTTAAGACATATAGGGACACATGGGGCATGAAATCATATTTTTAAACATTTAAATTTACAAATAAACCTGTACAACTCATTAAATGCACCCTTTTGACCCCTAAAATGACCCAAAATGATAAATGGATATCAAAACTAATTGACCAAGGCCAATATCACATCATTTGAGATTAATTAACATGTTACACCCCATGACACTTATATTACACCCCATATAGACCTAAAATTTTTATTTTTTACCTATAGGTGCCCTAATTTAACTAAAAAGTCAAATTGGGTCAACAAATTGGTGACTCATAGGGGTAGTATGCCTGCTATACTAACTAGACCAGTAGCCTTATAAGTCCATTAGGCCAAAGATTCATATAAATTTTGAGGCAAACAAGGAGACATTTGACCATTGACTTTGATCTTGACCAAGACAAAAAAACTAATGACTACCTCAACACATAAAGCAAAAGACACACACAACAAAGAGAGCAAACACACACATGTGCTAAAATCACTTAAGAGAAGCAAAGAACAAACTAATATGTATAACTACAATGAACATACCTCCCCCATGGATCAAAGGGGGAATTTTAAGTATCACATTCTTCATGAGATGGAACATGGTGTAAATCATATTTCTCCTTGGATTGGATGTTTTGTAGATAGACCTATTCCTTGGCACTCAATTACCATGCTCTCAAGTAGACCATCTTCAAATAGGTCTATAATGTAAAAATATTCCCCTTGCATCCAAACATATTCAAGATTGTCATGTGGATCCTCAATTACCACTTCAAATGATGATTCAACAAGGCATACCTTCTTATCTTTCATAATTCTTTCAACAAGATTGAGCTTTTTTTCAGATGCACGTTCTTCTAGCTCATCAAGGAGCTTTGCAAATTCTATCCAATCTTGATCATTGTCCTCCATGGACTATTCCTTATTCACCTTCTCATGCACTTGACCCTCAACATGGAAAATTTATTCAAGCTCTTAAAATATCTCCATTTATAGCTACCAAAAATCCTTTTCAACTTCTTGTATACTGACATCACCAAGTGACTTCATGACAGCAGGTTCTTGACCAATAGAAAGAGATTCCTCTTTATGTTTGGTTGAACACTCAATATCATGTTTAGACTCATCAAAAAGCTTATCATTAGGTGTGTAATATTTTGGAGAAGGAGAAGCTTTACACAACTCATCAAATTCCTTGTAAATGGCATTAAAACTCTACCATAAATCTTCTTCTTCATGCATTCCATCTTCAAGAACTATTTACTCTATCTTGGTCTCATGAATCTCTCTTGAGACTACCACTTCTTGAGGGATGAATTGAGTTACATTCTTGAAAATAAAATACACTTCATGTTTTAGATGATCATCAACAACCTTTTAATCAATTATAGAGTCTTCTTAAAGGGCTGTAAGATCCTCTATCTCTTTCTCTTTCATGGTATTACCAAGACTAGGCATCTTGAAATCATGTGACTTAGCCCAGTGATGCTAACAAGGAGGTAGGTTTTCTTCAATAAATAATTCTTTTTGTTTATCAACTAGTTTTTCCTCCTTAGGTTCCCATACCACAAGTCCATCAAGGCAAAGATTGGTAGGGTGAGGACAAGATGAACTAGTTGGTGGAGGTGGCACATAAAATTCAAAGTTATATTGAGGGTGAAGTGTAGGGGGTTCTTCATGGACACACATCCCTTAAAATATAGAAATATTAGCTAGTGGGCTATCCTTTTCTTCACTAATAGGAGTCCTTATGGTGATTTATTCTTCATAATCATTCATGAGAGCCTCTTGATCAGTTATGAATTGAATTTGTTCTTCTTTACTTGCTTATCTCAAGATAGGTTCCTCCTTGAGAAGGAATGATGTGAAAGGTTAATGGATTTGAGGTGAAGGAGTTAGAGAATGAGATGTAGCATAAGGTGAAAGATTTGGAGATGGAGTGTGAGAAGAAGGATAATGATTATGAATGGGTTTGGAAAAGAGAAAAGCACTAGTGAAATCATATGGAAGTGAATTCTTGGGTTGATTATGAGGAGTAGCATCTACGTGAGCAATAACTACATCTTGACAATGATAATTTTGTGTATAATCCATGAAAACATTTGGTTTCATAAGAAAATACTTATAGTAATGATCTTCAAGCTGATATACATCATAGTATGAATGATAGGGCTCATATTGAGGCTAAAAGAAAGGTGTTTCTTGGTAGTCATTCTCATTGGATTGTCCAACAACATGGTGTCTATATGGAGAGGGAAATGAAGGGATATATGGTTGTCATGGCTCATAAGATTAATATCCATTTTTATAGGATTGTTAAGGGGTAAAATGTGGTTCATATTAAGATATAGTGTATCATTGATATACTTCCTAAATGGGCTGATTAAGGACTTATTCATATTTATAGGGGATGGAACAAGTTTTAAAAGTATCACTAACTTGTGGAGAACGAAACTCAATACCAAAGTAATCCATGAAACCTCATTAGGAAATAATTACATAAGGAATGGATATCATCAATCTTTAAAAGGAATACTTGGGCTACTTTATCGAATGATATAGCATCAAAGTCACCATTAATGCTTAGATAGATGCCTCCAAAGGCTGATTATTGAGAGATAACACCAAAAATATCTAAACTTCTTGGACCGAGAGTCCCTCTGGGCATGCCAAAAACTATTTTCACTTGTATTTGTACCCTTTGATTAGATGTAAAATCTCTCATCATCCAAGTGTCACAATGGAAACATCTCTAGGCTTGTGGGTAGCCTAAGGATGAGGTGAATCTCTAGATAGGGCTAGCTCCTTTGATGTACCACTTTGGATTTCAACTAAAACTAAACTTGGGAGGTGAAAAGGGAGAAGGATAAATGAAATAAAACTAACATAATTGAGGTGATACACCAAATAACAAGATGACATCCAACCATATGCATATTACACTTGAAATCAAGAGACAAACTAAACATACATTTCTCCAATCTTCATCTTCTCACATCAATGCCACATTATGAGGTTATGGATGAATGTGCACAACTAAGAGGATTATGAAGGAACTAATGAATATAAAAACTCAATCAAACTTTAAAATCTCTTAGAACACTTCACATGCCCTACAAGAAGAAGTTTTCCAATTATAAATAGATGATAGAATGAAGCCATCATGCTAAGAAAACAAGAGTGATCACTTATGAAAAATAAAAAAATTACAAATGAACACACTAATACAATCATGGAAGAGGTAATAATAAGTAATCTTATTGATCAAAAGGTATAATATGAGTATGGATTCACCGTACTTAGGTGGAGCATCCTATACAATGCCAAAAAGGCTAGTTCTTATAGAAATTGAGAGAGGAAAAGAGAGAAGTCCAAGGGTCATAAGGACACTTTATAATATGATCCAAGGACTTACTTGTGTATGTTGAGAATTTATGGGATGAATTATGCAAGGATTGGAGGTACAAATTCAATCCAAGTCATAAACCTCATGAAAGATGTCAAGAATCTCCCCATTCTAGCTCAAAAAAACTACCTAAATGATTATTTTAATGCATTATAACTAATTATTAGTATGTCCAATTATTTTAATGAAGTTTAAGGACATAATACATGCCTCTCCATGTATTGGTTGTAGGCTTGGTCATCTATAATCACTTGGAAAGGAATAATCATCATCTATAGTCCAAAAAACACTCCTTTCATGCACCTTGCACACTTGGCTTCCAAAAAGAGATCAGTTGCTCATGAAAGTATATAAAATTAAGTTAATGACATGTTTTATGTCCATTCATGGCCTTATAATCATCAGGGACACCTTAAAAATCTATCCACTTGAGGTTTTCCCACTTCTCCCTAGCTTGTCCATTAGGCCAGTTTTGAATGCTTGAGTTAAAGCATTTGGTTTGGAAACTTAAAAGTTTATATGTGGAATTAAATTACCATAGGGAGTTATAAAAAGGATATAACTTCCATCCAAACTTTGTTTCACCTTCAAACTCCTCTTTTGGCCTACACAACACAAAAAATGGTTTAAAATAGTTTGTTTCTACCTTTTTCATATAGGTCCGTATAGCTAGTTGACATGTGAATCATATTAAGGGAATCCTTTAAAATTTAAAATAGGTTTCATGGTCCAAATATTCCATCATATTATCTTTCCAACTCCATTTTCACAAACTAGACTTTATAAGGGTTTTGGAGGGTTTCTGAGCAGTTTGACTTCTTAAGGTTATTTCATAAAAAACCTGACGTTGGAGTTGAAAAAAAATTTCAAAATTTTTTCCTTAATTTACCCTATTAAAATATACAAACTCTTTTTTAATCCATGCAATGCCTCATGAAATATATGAGCATTCTAATTTAGCCTATCAAGCTTGTTTCTTTCATTCCAATAGGCCTACTGGGTTTATGAGCCAAAAATGTCTTCTACAAGGTTTCTCATGCACTTAAAAGGACTTAAAACCTATGTATCTACCCCATAAAAATACCCCCACCATCTATAACACTCACCAAAATCTATAAGTGATGGTGGACCCCAAATTGGCCTTAGGCTTGAATCTTGCCTAGCATGCTTGTTTACACCTATGAGTATCTATACATTCCTATAAGGTTTATCTTCTTTGTAAGATGTTAATGATGTTTAATTTTATGTTTTTCCACCTAAAAATTCACCTTATAGGATTCTAATTACTCTGTCTCATCCCTTCTTCCTTTTTCATGAATTAGGCTTAGTTGGGGACCTTGGGGTTTGTTTGCAAATTTATTGCTTTAGGCTTCCCTATTTGGTTTCCTCTCTCTGTTATATGTTATTCACATTATAATAGTTATGTTTCAACTTATAAATATATCTAAGAGTTTTATGCACAAGGGGAGTACCCTCTGTTTGAGACAAAACAGAGGGCACTCCCCTACTTCCTAATATAATTTTGATTACTTGAAGAGATTAACCAAGTATTTAAAATTTATTTTACAAAATTTAAAGATTTATCTTGTGATTTGACCCTCCAAATGATTGATAGTATGAGACAAACTTGTAAAAAGGGCATTGTCTACAGGGTTTGCATTTTGGACTGAGTAATACTTGCCTAGATTCCTTTATATATGCTTGAACACACTTTAAATTACCTCATTAACTTATCAAAATATTCCCTTAGGGATATTATCATCCCTTAAATCATTCACTTACTTTCTCCTTCTTCATACTCTTTGGATGGGCTTGTTGCTCCTCAAGAGTGCTATGCATCTGAGACAAAACATAGGGGTATTTCTCTTTGTCTTCGGAATAAATGAGTGCCTATATATTTTCCTATTATCCAAAGGGTTATATATGCTAAAAATTCAGATTTTATTCCTTTAATTTATCTTCAAGTGCCTCAAACTTCTCCAAAATAGCCATTAAACAAGACTGTGTAAAGAATATTGTGTGCAGGGTTGGTTGTGTGAGTTGTATGTTGATTTTAGGGTGATGCATTAAGGTAAAAATGCATTGTTTGAGATAAAAAAATTACATATTATTATATACCAACCTTAGATCCATTTGATGGTATTTGGACTTGTATACATGTTTGGATCTATAGTCATTCACCCCTTAGACATATTTCTCCATTGGCTGTCTACCTACAGTCACTTATAGGTGGTTGTAGGTGTATATTGCTTCTTGAGACTAGGGTTTGATGTTTGATAACATCCATGGAATCTATTTAAGTATAAAAAATATATGCTTGAATATTTATCTTCTTGAAATTCCTATAACACCACTTGATCATCAACTTTGTGCCATTGTTTTATACCCTACTCTAGGTCAACATATACACAATATACGGACTGGGAGTATCCATGCAAGGAAAATAAAATTCCATATATGCCTTTAAATATATTTTTATGTCATGAGTTTCCATTCAATAATTTTAAACCAATACCAAATTTGGTATGATCTAGGATGGTCAAACTAGAGCATAAAGTCACTCTATAGTCCAAAGACTATAGAATCTACTGCCTAGTTTAGTGGTTTTAGAGGCATATTTGGTCTCCACCAATCAATCTAACTAAAAACCTTGAAATTTTTTTGTCATATGATATATATATATATATATATATATATATATATATATATATATAATACTATAGCATTATGAATGGTCAAAGGTCAATATGACACTGTTATATGTTATCCACAAAAAGGTGATGGTTCTCTATTTTACACCTCTAGGGATTTGATCCCTAACACAGTTATCTCATTTATTTGGAGGTGACCTTCCTTCCTTGTTTGGAAATATATCCTTAAAAAAAATTATACCATGATATAAATTATATAAATACAATTAATAAGGTTCATCATATGTTTCAAACTCTCCATATGACTTATAAACTCTCTGCTCAGGTTACCTGTAGGTGGTGATTCTCAATATACAAGCATATTTAGCTTGGACAGTGGTCATGGAATGAACCATATTCATTATCTCAAGCATATATAGTTACAATTTCTCTCTAAAAACCTTTCAATTAGCCTTTTACCTCTCAAAATATTTAAACCCACGCTACGACTATGATGACATCATCATGGCCCCTATATGTGCATTGGTTATATGTATGGGCAGTGAGTGTTTAGAATAGAGAAACATAGATGGGAAAAGGGATAATTAGTATATAAAATAAAAATAAACATTAAAATTCATGATCCACATCAAAAAAATCTTGAAAAAAGAGACAATACATCTTCTCCAATGTGAAAATCACTTGCAACTAAGAACTACATTACAAGCCATGATGTAACGGTTGTTTGTGTGACATGTGAGCTTGCCAACCATGAGAATTGATTTATATAATTAATATTACAGGTTAATTTTATTTAATAACACTTTTAAAACATTTAAATTAACTTAACACAACTTTTTAAAACAATAGAGAAACACAAAGTTCCTGAAAATGGTGAAAACTGCCCATTGCACTCAAAAGAGACTTGTTTGCAAATTTGAGGTTATTGGCTCATCCAAACACCATAAAACATGAAAAAGATAATGGGAAACATTTATGTAATAATTAAACATCATTTTTTATTAACATAAGTATATATATATTGTACGTAATCTCCCAAATAATAGCAAAAACCATAGGGTGCATGAAACAACTAGTAAATTTGCACAATTAACTTGTTAGTAATGGTTCACAAAGCACAATTGATAAATTTTTAAAATAATTATATGAAAATTAAGGTATATAATTTTAATATAATATAATTTATCCCAAAACCTTATGAGCTATCTGTACCATGTATAAACCTACAAGTTACTTTTGCTTGCCAAGAAGGGTGAAAAGATAGATGAACGATTTTGAGCAAGAAATGACACTTAAAAATAAAACCAAGCATGGAAATAATAATTTAGGAGATTAATAGTCATATTTAAACCTTTAAAAGTGGCACACTTCCCAAATATGTTGTACAAGTGCCAAATTCCTCTTCTTCTTCAATAAAATTGCTCATTTTTTTGCATAACCTACCATATTTTAGTTTTTTTAGTTACTTAGGAATTATATGGAGACATGGAGAATTAAATTGCATTTTTACACCTTCAAATTTCCCAAAATACTTGTAAAATTCATTAAATGCACCCTTTTGACCCCTAAAATGACACAAAATGATAAATAGACATAAAAACTAATTGACCAAGGCCAATATAACATAATTTCAGATTAATTAACATGTAATACACCCAATGACACTCATATTACACCCCATATAGACCTATAAAGTCAAGTTTTTACCTATAGGTTCCCCAATTTGACTAAAAATTCAAATTTGGTCAACATTGCCCACAATGCATACTTTAGTAAATGATGCCACTTTCTTGGTTTATCTATATATGACTTATTGATATCATGAATTAGATTCTTATTTGTAGATTTAGTCAATCCATTTCCATATGGGTAATGATTGGGTGATGATCTAATGGTAATGTAGTTGTCATGGGACTATTTAGTAAACTCAATTGATTGGAATGTTGACCCATTATCATAAACTAAACAGATGGGATTACCAAACCTTGTGATGTTATCTTCAAGAAAACTAATTACATCTTATGATTTGAAATTCCTAGTTACTACTACTTTAGTGTACCTAGTATAGTAGTCTATATCTACAAGCAAAAACTTGTGGTTGGTTGAGGAGTTAGGATTGATAACACAAATGAAATATAAGCCCCACTAAGCAAATGATCTTCTTTCAATTACCAGTTATAATGGCATTGATGCATGTATATATCTTTTTGTAAATACTTGGAAGTCATGACAATATTTCACATGGTTGTGTGTGTCCTTAAATATTGTTAGCCAATAATAACCCATTTTGATAATCTTATGTGCTATGGTGTTTCTAAATGGATGAATATTACCTATATTTTGATGAAAATTCTCCATAATTTCATGAGCTTATTCTTGTGATACGTATCTCAAATAGATAACTTCATAATTTATTTTAAAGATAATCCCATTCCTAATCATGTAATGAGTAGCCTTAAGCCTTAAGGATCATTTTTTTTTAATATTTTTAGGTCAAGAGGACAAGAACTTATGAGTAAGTATTGAATGATATTAACATACCAATCTCATGTATATACCTGGGTCTCAAGGACTTCCTCAATTATGGTGCATGAATCAGGCTCAGTCATAAGCTAAATGATGACTTATCCTCTAACAATTTTAATAGGATTTATTTCTATATTGAATTATTAAAACTTTTCCATCCATTTACCTCTACATTCTCCTAATTCATTTTGTCCCAAAATGAGCTTAACATCTGGATCTAGTATAATAGTAATAGTTTTATTCCTTAAAATATAATACTAAATTTTTTTTACTACTTTGACAAGAGCATAAATATGCTTGTCTATCATAGAGTATTTGATTTCCTATTCCTTAAAATTTGTGCTCATATATGCAATAGGGTGTTTATTTTCATCACTTTTATGGGTAAACACAACAATGATTATTTGTTTTTAAGAAAATGAATATAAGAAGAAATATTTTTTGAAGTCTGGAGTGATCAACACTTGGGCTTGGGTAATGGCATCCTTGATGTCTTGGAAGGATTTTTGGACTTTAGTTGTCCCTTTTATCTTGTGTCTTATTTTAGCATTGTGTTTAGAGGCCTAACAATATATGCAAAATAAGAGATAAAATTCTTCACAAATTTGATTTTATCGAACGACTTGAGATCTTTCTTATTGCTTGGGAATGTTATCCTTGAGATTCTATAAATTCTATCTGGATCAATAGTGATCCCATCCTTGGTTATGATGTGTCCTAAAATTTGCCTTTGGTGACATTGAATATGCTCTTCTTAGGGTTGAAATAAATGTCAAACCTTATACATCTTTTGAAGATTAATTGTAAATGGCCTACATGATTAGTTATTTTATTTGAGAAAATAGTGAGGTCGTTGTATGAACTAAATCTATAAATGATAATAAATTGACTAATTATGCAATATTAATATAAGATAAATTTGAATTAAGATAAAGCAAAAAATAAATAAAATAGTAAACACACATTTATATCTTAAAGGTGCAAGTTTCCCCCATTGCAATGTAAACTTGATTTGATCTTCAATAATGTGGTTGCTCACTCTTTCAATGCGAAGGAGAATGGGTAACACTTTGGTGTAAAAGGATTTTTTGTATGCTTTGATTCACTTTGATTTGCTTGGATTCACTTGTAAATTGAATATAACTTTGTTAGCATAAGTCAGGATAGATGAAAATGATGGTTTTCATGTTTATTTATAGTTTTCTAAAGGAAGATCCAACGATGGAAGATTATTTAAATTTATTAAATGATCCAAATAATCAATGGTAGATAATGAGTCCTCACCCATGAGGATGATGCCAATTTTAAATGGTTGAGAGAAGTATGGGAATGGTTAACTGAATCATTAGGAATGAGTTAAACTTTTTGAAAACTCATGGGATTACTCAAAGGAGGTTGAGAGAGTTATGGGTTTGGTTGGGATGAATCATCATGTGAAGGAGAATAAGTTGGAAGATGTTGGGTGACATGTCATATTTGGATTTAATATTTAAATAAAGATTTAAAGTATGCACAATTGATTAATTTGATTTATTCAATTGTTTGAATTTGGAGGGAGATGTCTTGAATTATTTTAAGAAGAATTACTAATAAGTTTTAAGTGCATTCTAACATTAAATATAATTTAGGTGTCTACATTTTCCCCTCTATGAAATAGTGTTGTGAAGTAATACTATTTCAAAGAATAGTATAAGAAGTAAAGTGTTGATGATTAAGAAGGAGAAGGTTTCCCTAAATGAATTAAAATGAGTGTAATGATGCCCCCTTGAGGGTTTGTGTGATAAAATGGACACCACTTGAAATCGATGAAAAGAAAAAATTGACAAAGTGATTTGGATGAGAAATAAATCAACTTATTATAGAATCAATGTCAATATTCTTAAGGTTTCCCCAAGTTAATGAAAACTAGAGTATGGATCAAAAAAACAATATGTTTACCATTTTGAGATTGTAAGCTTAGTGTTTGCTAATGACACAGGTGTCAATTGAGTGATTGTGGGAATGATATATCCTAGAAATAATAAGGTGTAGAACTAAAAATAGAAAATATATATTGATTTTCCAAGTTATAATGATAAATTTATGCATATTGATTGTTTCAAGATTTTGAGAAAAAATAATAATATGTTGATTTAATGAATCTTGAAATTTGAAGTCAAAATGGATGTATAATGAGTATTATGGAGGGATGGGGAGGGGTAATTTTGGAAATGGGGTAAAATATATATATAGAAGAAATGGGTTATAGAAATTCATTTGTGCAAATTGGATTTTCATGTGTTAAGAGAATTTGATTGGATAGATTTTCTCTGAGGTCTTGGACGAAAAATGGATCACATTCCACACCATGAGAATCATTCAGAGTGAGGAGATTTTAGAGACCTAAGAGGAGTGGACCTCTGGTAAGTTAGATTTTTTTTAAATTTTTTGCATTTAATGTCATTTATTAGGGCTTAAAGTTGACTAAAATGAATTTGTAGATGGTCTATCTACAAATTTGATAATGAAAGTTATGAATTCATTAGAGGAAATGTCAAATATAAAAGTGAATGTGTAGGAAAATGTATAAAAATCATGTTATAGGTATAAATTGGGCATAAGGGATGATTTCATGGTTTTGAAGTTGACAAATTACATAAGAGAGAAGTGAAATCATAAGACTGGGTCATGAAATCGTCGAAACATGTAGTGAATTCATTTTAGGGTAGATTTAGAGAAGGAAAAGGCAAAATTTCATGGCTTAGAAGTGAAAATAGAAAAGTTAGTAGTGAAAATATTTATTATAGAAACAAAAATGACATGTGAAAGAGAAAATATAAATAAGTGGTATGTGAAGAATATATGAATACGTTGATTGGAAATGTTGATTTTAGAGAGAGAGAGAGTATTATTTTTTATTTGAATTATTTTAACGTAGGGATTATTTAAATTTTATGTTGAGTAAAATTAATTAGGTGTTAACATGTTTGCTTTGCACGAGGTACTACCAATGTCATCAACATGGGAGCATAGGCCTAGAGCAAGGGCATGGATGGCTAGTTTTACAGAGTATGAATCCAAAGTTCTAGAGGCTATGAGTCTATCTTACATTGTGCAAATGCCAAAGACTTGAGTAGATAAGGCACTACTGACAACACTTGTTGAGAGATGGCATAGTGAGACTAGTATATTTCACTTGCCGACATGAGAGATGATAGTCACATTAGAGGATGTTTATCAGATCTTGGGCATTCTGATACAAGGGAGATGGGTATATTAGGGGTAAGGTCCATAGGAGATTACATTGTATAGGATTTTTGGTGATGGTATTATTCATATTATTAGGGGCCATGTGGATGTATATTATTATACTAAATTAGAGATGGATTTTTTGATGATTATGCTTATGGATGTTATCAATATCATTATGTTACCTGATAAGAGTGGGAGGTTATGTCATATTGGTCTACCAGATGTGATTGGAGATATGATAGAGATGGGTGAGAAATTTGAATGGGGTTCATGTGTATTAACATAACTATATAGGGATTTGTATCATGCAACTTATACAGATGGGAGGGAGATTAGACTATCAACATTACTATAGGTATGGTGTTGGGAGCATATTGTTATAAAAAGGCTAGTTGGGCACATAAGCACTCAGTCTATTGATGATCCATTGGCATATGGGTAGCATATGATTATTGGTACTTATATAACATATTTAGGTGATATGGAGTTTTATAAGAGAGCTATTGATGAGCTAGGTGATGACCACATCACTTGAAGACCTTATAGAGAGATTATATTTTAGTGGGCATAGGATGACATACACATGGAGTATATGATGATGATGTGCTACATTATCAAGACACATGACTATATCATAGAGAGATATCCCCTAGCTAGGGTGATGACCTAGTTTAGGGTTAGGCAACATATACCATCTAGTCTACACATATTTGCATGATCAATGAGAGAGAACATAGTAGGGTATGACCATTGATCTAATGATATCCGATCATAGATGGTCATATTTATAGACTACAAGATGGAGTGATCAAAGAGATGTGATTGATGTAAGAGTTGTGGATGGTTATAAATATTGGCGGGCCCAAAAATGGCCATTAATATTGACTATACCATGTACACCACCATCGACATGGAGATAGAAACATGTGGCCAGCTTAAGTAGCTAGCCATGAGGCACAAGATTGGGATCCCATATTAGGAAGCCTATTATATGAGATAAGGGATGATCATAAGCATGAGGTAGAGGATGTGAAGTGGAGATTAGTTAGTTGTATGATGTGGATATTATAGAGATGGAGGATGTAGAGATTTTATGTGAGGTAGGGGTTGATATAGATGTGTGTGTGTGTGTGTATATATATATATTGATTTTGTTATAGAGTAGAAGGTTAGAGGGGATACTCCATTGATAGTTATTAATAGTAAGGAGGATGTAGTTCAAATAGAGGGGATGATGTTGGTTCTTCATGAACTTTGAGATCTTGAGAGGAAAAGGCTCTTATGAATAGACTCTATGAGGAGATCAAAGCTCATTACATGGATATAGATGGGTTACATAGGGAGGTGTCCAAATTATAAGGAGTGGTGGATGGCAGGGAGACTAGACTATGGAGATTAGATGATTATAGTCTGAGGTTGATATGTTATAAGATGTTATTAATGGGATAGATAGAGACAACATGGACACAATAGTTGTGATAATGTTTTACATATGGTACTAGAAATATGATTTGGAGACCTAGACTCTAGATTATATAGTGTTGATACAACACTACAAACAAGAGAGAGACACTGATAGGAATGAACTAGTAGAGGTGACGGTATTACTAGATGGATAGGGACATATTATGAAATTAAATAGGGTGATAAGGGCTATAGAGTAAACCACATATTTTAGGAGCTTATATAAAGAGGTTGTGCCACATTATTAGAGGGAAACATCTTTTACAAAGTACTCTGTGAGATGATCTGCATCAGGGAGATTAGTACAGTTGATTGAGTTAGATAGGTCAGTGGGGAAGGTACAACATGTGAGGGATCCTCCACAAGGCACACTATGATGTGAGGAGCTATTCTTGATACTAGACACTCCTTCAAAGGGATAGGATGAGACATGATATAGTGTTTATATGATGGATTGGTTCATTGATGTATATATTTTGAGATGTGTATTTTTGTATAGATACATTATATATATATATATATATATATATATATATATGTATGTATATATATATATATGTATATATATATATATATATGTATATATATATATATATGTATATATATAAATATATGTATATGTATATATATATATATATGTATATGTATATATATATATATATATATATATATATATATATATATATATATATATATTCATGATTACTATGAGACCTTGTACTATATGGATGGACATTATAGACTATTTCTTTATTTTATATAGACTTTATGCATGATTGACAGACACATGGATATATTTAACACTAGTTATATTTCTTGCATTTTGATTTATGCTATCAAGTGTTAATTCTTTCAGCATATGGGTTATGGATTATGTAATGTATGACTACATTTATGTAGGGATTAGAATGTGATGTCACTTATTTACTTTTGTTTTTTTGTTCCTTGCATTTTATTTCAAACAATAAATATTTTCTTATAAACCTAATTTTTAATATAGCGTAAACACATTACCACCAATGATATTGAATAATCATGATGAATGTTGATGTTTTAGGCATATGAAACTAAAAGAAGAATAAATTATGTAAAATCAAATTATGCCATGATATATCAAAACCATAACCATACTATTATGCATTTCATAAAATAATCTATTCAAACACATAGAAAATCAACAATTTAAAACAAGATTTGAAAACAAAAGTAATATAAATGATTTAAACATATAAAATGTGTAGTCAACAATATTAATAAAAAAGATACACAAATAAACAACTGAATAATAACGCTAAAGATAAACAATTGACTCATTTGAAAAACAATCACAATAGACAAAGTAAATAAAAAAAGAAATAATTATTTGAAAGGTTATGGATAAAATGGATTAAAATCAATAGATAAAATGGATTAAAATCAATAGAATAAAATGGATTAAATAAACAACTTAATGGCTAAGGATAGAAAAATGAATAAATAACTAATTTAATGGTTAGGGATATAAATTGGATAAATAACCAACTTAATGGTTAAGGATATAAAATAGGTAAATAACCAACTTAATGGTTAGGGATAAAATGACAATGAAAACAAACAAATGATTGAGCAGAAAAAAAGTTGTAAGAAAAGACTTAACATTCAAAGCAAGAGCTATACAATTGTAGCCAAGAGCTAGGCTAATTACCAAAAAATTGATGAGGAAGCATAAGGATAATCTAGTCCACATTTGGGGAAATGGATTATTGGGAAGATGGTGGCCAAGATAAACCTAGATACCCCATGTATCTAAGCATTGTGTACATAATATACCTTAAACAAAGTCCATGTGGGGATATCAGGCTAGATGTAGTTCTTCCAATATGGAAAGTGATAAGAAAGTTGGTAATTGATAAAATGTTTAACTGCCTAATGAAAAAGATGCACAAGTGACCCACCCAAGAATTAGTGTACAATGTGAAAGTTAAATAAAATGGTATATGTGTTGAGTTTGATGTGGAACATATATATTTTGGGGCTATTTTTGTAATAATTTTGATTTTTTTTTGTATTTTGGGATTTTTTAAAATAGGTAATATAAAAGATGTTTTTTCACTATCATGAGTAAATATGTAGATTCACATGTAGTAATATTAACCTTGAACTTATCATATTATAGGATAAACAACTAACAAATGATAAATTTGGGAATATACAATGAATTACTGAAACATGATGCCTCCAAGTAACGAGGGTGAAAATAAAAATGGATGTGTTTGTTTTGATTTTTGAATTTTGACATATGGAAATGATGTAACATGATGTATATGCAAAAAATTTATTAATGCACTAATAACCTATTTATTTATTTTACACAACATATGACTTTTAATTTGCATCAAAAGAATGAAAAGAGGAAATAGGATAAGTATGAAATGATGAATATGGAAACCAAAAATAAAAATTGGCATGGAAAATGAAGGTGCCCTAATCCTTATGAGTAAAGGGGAAAATGTACTTCCTAATAAACTCACAAAATACTAACTTTATTGGATGCATCTAGAGAGAACTAGCCCTGACAAAATCAGTAAATGGGATAAAATTGTTAAGGTGTGGAGCCTAAAAGCTTCACATATGAGTGCATTACCAAAGTTGCAGGTTTACACAGTCACCAACATCGGTCAGGAGTGACCAACGTCGATCAGGTGTAGTTGAAGAGATGCCGATGTCGGTAGAGGATCGGCTGACGTCGGTCACAGGCAAGTAGAAAAGAACTGGCATCAGTTACCTATGCATCCAGAATGTTATTTCTGAGGACAGAACCAAGTGTTTGCATGATGAATTTAAGTCTTAGTCTTAAGTTCGCATCTCTATTATTAGCAAGATTGTTTTTAGAGCCCTTATTCAAGAGGCTTAACTGTTGGTTGTAAGTGCATGCTCAAGTCTCCTAATTCTATATGTAGAATTAGATCTTCTTAGCTTAGTGGTGGTTGTAGTAGTTCATTGTATGTGAATGTTGAAGAACAGTATAGAGTTGTATCAATCCAGGTTGTTGGAGTTGATTGTACTTGAGAGAGAGAGAGAGCTCTTGAGGGATAGAGATCTAGAGAGAGATCTTGTGCATCTGAGAGAGGTGTGGAAGAAAGAAGTTTCTTCAATTGTATTCCTTTTGTAAAGAGTTTAATACAAGTTTTCAGGGTGGTTTTTTGTATCTCTTGTTCTTTGCTATTATCTGATTCTAGTTACTTATCTATCTGATTTAATTCTGCAGTTTATTGCTTTCATAAGTGTAATCATATTGTTGGTTGATCCCCAACAAGTGGTATCAAAGCCTTAGTTGTAGGTTTAGAGTTTGATATCCAATAATTGGTATCAAAGCTCAGGTTCACTAACAGGTGGTTCAAATCTGTGTAGTGTGTATTGATTACAGGTTGCTCACAGGAGTTTCTGTAGGGATTTCTGTTTGAGTGGGAGAAGCAATGGCAGAAGAAAGTAAACTGAGAATGGAGAAGTTCAATAGCAAAAATTATCAACATTGGAGAATGTAGATAGAGGACTATCTATATTAGAAAGATCTATACTTACCGTTAGGTGGGATTGCAAAGAAGCCCACAGACATGGATGATGAAGAATGGGAAGTTCTTGACAGAAAGGCTCTGGGGTCTATAAGACTGAGTCTAGCATCTACTGTGATATCTAATTTATCACAGGCAAAAACAACAGTAGAGTTGATGACTACTTTAGCAAATTTGTACGAAAAACCCTCAGCTTCTAATAAGGTATATCTTATGAAGCAGCCATTTAATTTGCATATACAGAAAGGTGGATTTGTATCTAATCACTTGAATGATTTCCATGGTATTGTAAATCAATTAAGTTCAGTCAAAATTGTATTTGATGATGAAATAAAAGCTCTTTTAATATTATGTTCTTTGCCTGAAAGCTGGCATAGCTTAGTAATGGCAGTTAGCAATACTGCATCTGCATCAAATATTTTAAAAGTAGAGGATGTTGTTAGTGTTATCTTGAATGAGGAAATTCATAGGAAAAGCACAGAAGAGACATCTGGGAACGCTTTAAGTTTTGAGAGCAGGGGAAGGCAAAAAGAGAAGAGTAAGAAAGGGAGATCAAGATCTAAGTCTAAGGGGAGAGGTAGATCCAAATCTAGAAATGGCAGGAAGCCACAATGCTGGAATTGTGGAAAGATGGAGCACATAAGCAGAGATTGCTGGTCAAAGCCTAAGGAGGACAATCAACATGAAGGAAAAGAAGAAGCAAAGGTTGCAGGTATTGCACAAGATGCTTTAATATTCTCTTTGTATAATAATATAGAATCTTGGGTGTTAGATTCTGGTGCATCTTTTCATGCTACCCCTAATAGGGAATATTTCTGTGACTATATCCATAGAGATTTTGGAATAGTGTATCTAGGGGATGATGAGCCTTGTAAGATTATTGGCAAAGGTAAAGTGCAATTGAAAATACAGAATGGCAACACATGGGTGTTGAGAGAAGTTATGCATGTTCCTAGCTTGAAGAGGAATTTGATTTCTACAAGAAAGTTAGGGGATGAGGGTTGTACAGTAACTCTCACAGCAGAATCTTGGAAGGTGACCAAGGGTGCACTTGTTATGGCCAGAGGTAAGAGAGTAGGTACTCTCTATTTGTGTAATTGTGTTACTAACAATTCTCCTTATGTATTATCTACTTCAGATGTGGATGCAAAATTGTGGCACTCAAGGCTTGGCCACATGAGTGAGAAGGGGATGTCAATTCTTAAGTCTAAAGGTAAGCTTTCAGATTTGAAAAGCATGGATCTAAAATTTTGTGAGCACTGTGTATTTGGAAAATAGAAAAGGGTTAGTTTTCTCAAGACTGGGTCTACAAAGAAGAAGCATAAGTTGCAGCTTGTTCACATAGATGTGTGGGGACCAGCTCAGGTAGCTTCTATTGGAGGATCACATTACTATGTTTTGTTCATAGATGATGTTACAAGAAAGGTATGGATCTATTGTATTAAGAAGAAATCTGATGTATTTGAGACTTTTAAGATTTAGAAAGCTATGGTTGAGAATGAAATAGGCAAAAGATTGAAGTGCCTGAGATCTGACAATGGTGGAGAGTTTTGTAGTTATAAGTTCAACTGGTATTTTTATATGCATGGAATCCATAGGCAAAGGACAGTTCCAAAGACACCTCAACAGAATGGAATTGCTGAAAGGATGAACAGAACAATCATGGAGCGTGTAAGATGTATGAGATTGCATGCTGGTTTGCCCTTAGAGTTTTGGGTAGAAGCTGTTGACACTGCAGTGTACCTGATTAATAGAGGACCCTCTACAGCTCTGGATGGTGGAATTCTAGAAGAGGCTTGGATAGGTAAAAAGGTAGATCTCTCATTCCTCAAAGTTTTTGGTTGTGAAGCCTTTGTGCACGTAGATAAGGAAAATAGAAAGAAGCTGGATGCTAAGTCTATGAGGTGCACATTTATTGGCTATGGCTCAGATGATTTTGGTTTCAAATTTTGGAATCTAGGAACTAACAAGATAATTAGGATCAGTGATGTTGTTTTCAATGAAAAAGTGATGTATAGTGATCAGCTGAAGAAGCTGAATCAATCTGGGTAGAGCAATGGTGAATTGGACGAGGTGACGGTCCAAAATGAGCTCATGGGAAAAAGAAATAATCACTTGTAGGAAAACACAGAGACTGACATCGGTAGGATAGGAACCGACGTCGATAGAATAGAAACTGATGTCGGTCATACAGAGACTGACATCGACAGAATAGGCACTAACATCGGTCAGGCAGAATCGACGTCAGCCAGTAACAGGTCTGGAGGTGACCGAGGTCGGTCACTATCAGAGAATTTGGGTAGATAGCGTGTTGTGAACGAGTCTCAAACACCCATCAGGAGGTCAGAAAGGGTAAGTAAGCCTTGAATTAGATATTCTCCTTCATTATTCTATTTATTACTAACTGATGATGGAGAACCAGAGAGCTTTGAAGAAGCAATACAGGTGGAGTCCAAGAGTCAGTGGAAGCGTGGCATGGTTGAGGAGATGGAGTCCTTAAGAGAGAACCAAACATGGGATTTGGTTGAGTTGCCAGCTGGTAAGAGAACACTGAAGAACAGATGGACCTATAGGTTGAAGGAAGGTGAGAATGGACAGATGAAATATAAGGCCAGATTGGTAGTGAAAGGATTTGCACAAAAGCCAAGTATTGATTTTGGTGAGATTTTTTCTCCTGTTGTTAAAATGACTTCTATACGGATTGTACTGTCTTTGGTTGCTGTTGAGGATTTGCATCTTGAGCAGTTAGATTTTAAGATAGCATTTCTTCATGGAGATTTGGATGAGGAAATTTATATGGACAACCAAAAGGATTTGAGGTCAAAGGTAAGGAGAAGTTAGTGTGCAGATTGAAGAAAAGCTTGTGTGGCCTCAAGCAAGCTGCTAGACAGTGGTATTTGAAATTTGACAGGTTTATGACTAAGCATGGCTACAGTAGGTGTCAATCTGACCATTGTGTGTATTTTAAGAGATTGGATAATAGTAGATATATTATTCTATTGTTGTATGTAGATGATATGATGGTTACAGGATCACACATGCAGGATATCTCTGAGCTTAAGGTGAAATTAGCTCAAACTTTTGCTATGAAGGATTTGGGAGCAGCAAAGAAAATCCTTGGCATGAGCATTAAGAGATATAAGAAAAATCACAAGTTGATATTGTCTCAAGAGGATTATGTGGACAAGGTGTTGAAACGGTTCAATATGCAGGATGCTAAACCGGTAAGCACACCTTTGGCTGGACATTTTAAGTTGAGTAAAGAATAATGTCCTAATTCACATGATGAGGTAGAGTACATGAGTAAGGTTCCATATTCTTCCACAGTAGGAAGTTTGATGTATGCAATGGTGTGTACTAGACTGGATATTGCCCAAGCAGTGGGTGTTGTAAGTAAGTATATGGCCAATCCAAGAAAGGAACATTGGAAAGCAGTTCAGTGGATCCTCAGATATCTGAAAGAAACCAACAGTAGGCACTTGTGCTATGGAGGTTCAGATACTTCTCTACATGGTTATGTAGATTCAGATATGGTAGGTGATTTGGATGGCAGGAGGAGCACCACAAGATATGTTTTCACTGTAGGTGGAATGGCGGTTAGCTGGATATCAAAGTTGCAGAAGGTTGTTGGCTTGTCAACTACAGAAGCAGAGTATATTGCAGCCACACAGGCTAGCAAAGAGATGATATGGATGACACGGTTCATGGAAGAGCTTAGAAGGGAGTAAGAGAGTTGCAAATTGTATAGTGATAGTCAGAGTGCAATCCATTTGGCTAAGAATTCAGCGTTTCACTCAAGAACCAAGCACATACAGCTTAGGTATCACTTCATAAGACAGGTATTGGAAGATGGTGAGTTGAAGCTAGATAAGATCCATACAGACAAGAATCCTGATGATATGTTAACCAAGCCAATTACAAAGGAGAAGTTGAATCTTCATTCAACTTCTGTTGGTCTTCATGATTGAGTTGAAGATGGAGGAGCTAGAAGATGTTGCTGTACAGGTACTGGTGTAGCTGTTTATATCCAAGTGGAAGATTGTTAAGGTGTGGAGCCTAAAAGCTTCACATATGAGCGCATTACCAAAGTTGCAGGTTTACACAGTCACCGGCGTCAGTCAGGAGCGACCGATGTCGATCAGGTGTAGTTGAAGAGATGCCGGCATCAGCAGAGGATCGGCTGACGTCAGTCAAAGGCAAGCAAGAAGGAACCGGCGTCGATTACCTGTGCGTCCAGAATGTTATTTTTGAGGACAGAACCGAGTGTTTGCATGATGAGTTTAAGTCTTAGTCTTAAGTTTGTGTCTCTATTATTAGTAAGATTGTTTTTAGAGCCCTTGTTCAAGAGGCTTAACTGTTGGTTGTAAGTGCATGCTCAAGTATCCTAATTCTATATGTAGAATTAGATCTTCTTAGCTTAGTGGTGGTTGTAGTAGTTCATTGTATGTGAATGTTGAAGAACAGTACAGAGTTGTATCAATCCAGGTTGTTGGAGTTGATTGTACTTGAGAGAGAGAGCTCTTGAGGGATAGAGATCTAGAGAGAGATCTTGTGCATCTGAGAGAGGTGTGGAAGAAAGAAGTTTCTTCAATTGTATTCCTTCTGTAAAGAGTTTAATACAAGTTTTCAAGGTGGTTTCTTGTATCTCTTGTTCTTTGTTATTATCTGATTCTAGTTACTTATCTATCTGATTTAATTCTGTGATTTATTGCTTTCATAAGTGTAATCATATTGTTGGTTGATCCCCAACAAAAGTTACCTTTTTTAACATAGCCATATAGACAAGCTATTTGAATATATTTTTTTTCTTTGACACCTTTTGATTTAATATGTAATACTTTTATTTTTGACCCCTTATATGTAGTCTCATGTGACTAGGAATACATATGGGCTTATCACCAAAGGCATAGATGAGCAAGGGCATCCCCCCTAATGTTAATCATACGTAACTAGTGAGATGCAAAGGCTCAACACTGAAGATCAATTAAGGGGGGGAGATGTGGAATTTGATTTTGATTTTGCATAAATTTTGGATAAGGGTGTCATGTTATTCATAAGTATTTTACTTCCAAGTCTTAACTCCATGCAATTAGTAAGATGTAAGGGCTTATCACTGAATACCAAGACAGGTGAATAAAGTTATTATATTTCTTTTTTGTATCATGTTAACATTTTCTACTTAAAGGGAACTGTAAGAGGGGACTCTATCATGGACAAAATTCTAGACTAGGTTGTGGGCTAGTATTTTAT
This sequence comes from Torreya grandis, assembly GCA_037957365.1. Classification (NCBI taxonomy): domain Eukaryota; kingdom Viridiplantae; phylum Streptophyta; class Pinopsida; order Cupressales; family Taxaceae; genus Torreya; species Torreya grandis. Next base: position 1,486,908 of record JARHVA010000111.1, read on the forward strand.
AATTCTTTCAAGAAGATGTAGGGACAAGAGATGTACTCTAATTGTAAGAACTAAGGCAAGAACCAATGTAATGTTGATTTTGAGAATGTTTTCCATGGGATAATAGGATGATATGAAAAATGAAATGATATGATAAGCTACATTTTGAATGTTTGTGTTATGAAAATTGACAACTAAACAATCACCAACATAACATCTGGCATGCAAGACAAAATGTAAATGATGACAAATTCAACTCAATGAAAACAATAAAAAATATAAACAAGTTACCCCCAAGTGTCAAGGTACTTGTAAACAACAAGTTATTTTGTTTTTTATTTTTTTTATTTTATATATTTTTTGGATTTATTGTCATCTAAACCCAATATAAGGTCACAAGATGCATAATTTTTGTTTTTTAGTTTTCTATCCAATGCCAACTCTATATAATCTTTGTCATTCTAACTAGATTTCCTCTTCAATATTTATTTTAGTTTTGCCATTTAATTTTAATAGTACTTAACCATGATGAGGTTGTTGGGCCCACTAAAATTTATTTGTGAACCATATAAAGTGTTAGTACCTATCAAGAATTCATTGATGAATAAATACATCTAGATATAAATTTATTTGGTAGAGTTCTATGGTGATTTCAATTTTTCTTGGAAAAACACAATTATAAAATAGACCCACATTAATATGCCTAATAGTAAAGATAAACTCTATAAACCTTTAAAGAGTTATTCAGATCATCATAGAATTAGGAAGCCTTTCCCTATAAGGGTTACAAGAAATGTTATTAAATAATATCAAACATCAGGGACTGTTGAGTTCACCATAAATACAAAAACCAATGTCTCTTACCTAACCACTACTGACTAACCACCAAATACTACAAAAGTCAAAATAAGATAGGTTTGTATTGACAATCCTCAATTATTTAGAAAATCTAGAATATTCAAATTTGTTGTAATGTGCATCAAATGCAATCTCAAAATCATGATCTAACTCATTATAGTACCATTCTACTAGACTAGCATAATAAGTATGTAACACAAGAGTTAGGATTCTTTCTTAGATTATAACTGGGAGATCATTTGATGTTATTTCTCTTTTAGTTGGCCTGATATTTTCATTTTTTTTATATTATCTTCATCAAGCAATTGAGAGTTGATATGTTTATCTATTGGTGTATTTTGATTGTACCCTAAAGCCTCAAACAAAGTTTTATGAGGGAGTGTTTCTCCAAAGTGGATGGCTTCTTGGATTTTAATAGATGTTGCAACTAATGTGTTATCATGGAATAAGTCTAATGATGTCTATTTTTGTGGATCCCAATTGACATATGTAGGAAATGTGATGTTAGTATATTAGATGGGAAAAATAATAATATTGCTTATGGAAGGAGAACATGTTGCATTATTATCACAAAGGTTACCAAAATAACTTGTATCAATTCTAAATGAAACTTACTTAATAACCATAAAAGGTTCACTAACATTTTTAAATTGATCTATTGATGTGGTTTTTGTTGATAATAAACTTGATTTTAATGTCAAAATGGATTGTAAATCAGTTTTGGATAATAAATTTGATCTTGGTTTGGAAGTGCCCATAAGAAGGGCCTGTTGAATTGCATTATCCATGAGTTCATTTTTTACTAGGTATTTGGAAATGATGGATTTAAGATGAAGATATTTGTGGAAATGTAGAATCATAAGTAATGCACTGAAGATATGTTGTGGTCCAATGATGGATGGGCTATGTTGGTTGAAAGAGTTTTGGTACAAGATATGATCTTGGTTAAAAATAGGATCTCTATCAAAAAAGGGTGTTTGTTCAAAGATAGGTTCTTCAAAAAATATAGACTCATCAAAAATAGATGGTAGACCATGGTTTTCAAAGGTGGGTTAGTCGACTATAAATTGGTTAAAAATAGATGTGTCAAAAAGAGGTTTATGAGAGATGGATGGAAGGTTATGACCTTGATTTAGAAATGGAGTGGCTTTATTAAGCTCAGGAAAGACATCTTGGCATACCCCCAAGCTATGATTTTTAAACATGGATACATTTAGCTTTACCTTAATGTACCCTTTGTCAATAAAATATTGGATATAATGCTTTAGTCTCATACAACAGTTAGTAGAATGACCTTCAATTTTGTGATAATTACAATATTCATTAGGTCTATACCACTCAGGTTTTGGGACACTTGGTTCAAAGTATTTGGTGTTTAGAAATATGACTAAGTTTGCAATGACCAATCTTTGAAATAATACATCATAGGGTTCCCCCAAATTAATGAATTTTCACTTTATAGGCACAATAATGTTTTTGATAGGTTGGGAGTTTTGAATTTGTTGTAGTTATGGGGGTGGAATGACACTAAATGCGAGTGGTGCTAGAATGTTATTCACTTGGATAGTGTAATGAGGGATGTTGGAAATTAAACTATAACAAGTGGATGGGAGACTTGGCTGATTTTGTAAAATAGGGTCACTAGTAATAGGGTGATGTTGGTGTGGAATTTGTTTGGATTCCATAGTAATGAAGTAGGATAGAGAGGTAGCTTGATCTTGGAAGAATGGATTTGTTGGATCTATGTTGAAGGTGAAAGTGTTTATATTTTTTTAAATTGTAAAGGTAGATGGATTTGTGAAAAAAAATTAGATTTGATGGATTTGTAAAGGTTTATGGACTTGATGTCGATGGTTTCATGTCAAAGGGGTGATTTGGATTTGTGAAGTTAATTGGATTTGAATTTTTTGGGTTTGTAAACAAATATGGATTTGATGTAGTTTGGTTCAAGTTTGGGAATGTGTTGGATGTAAAATCAAATGGTTTATTTTGATGAATGTGGATAGGTTGGTTTTGATGAATGTAGGGGTTGAAAGATTGATTTGGACGAAATATATTTAGATTTTATTGAATTGAGGTTTGATTTATGAGCATGTTTTGGTTCAAGTAAATATTTTAAAGTGGTGATGAAGGTGAACCAAAGGTTTGATTTAGATTGATGTTAAGGTTGGAACTATATGGATCTATGAATGTATTTTGATTTGTGATTGTTGACTTTTTATTTATGAGAGGTGTATAACTTGTAAAATAATTCAATGAATTTTGACTACCAAACACTAAAAATTGATTTGATGTTGTTCTTAAAGTAAATTTTAGATGTTGATCTATGGGTAAACATGAATGAGTATTCAAGTTTGAAATTTATTGATTGATGTTTGAGTTGGATGGGTCAACTGGTAAACTTTAATAACCATTCAATTTTGGATTTGATTGATTGATGAATGAGGATGATTCATATTCAAGCTCATATTTGGATTTGTTGGATGGTTGATTAGTGAGTTTGCAATGGCATTGAAATTTTGATTTAAATTTGTTGGATGATTGATTTGATGTGGATTCAAATATCAAAATTGGTTGGATAAAACCCTAGGTTAAGACAAAGATTATTTGGATTTGTGACCAAATTGATCAAGGGATTGTTCTATATAGCCATGCTTCTTGCAATGGGTGATGTTACTAAGGAAAGACTTGACTCAATAAATAAATACTTGAAATTAGACTTTAGTAAAGTAAAATACCAAAGTGACTAAAAGTTTGATTGCTAACTAAATGCTTTTGAGCTTTGAAAGAGAAAGTTGTGATATTTATGATAACATTTAAACTCAAAAGAATTTGTCTAAAAATAAATATTTTTTCAGCACATGGTAAATACATAGAAATAATAAACAAATATATGTTTTAAATAGTCAAGCAATTGCACATAAAAGGTGAAAAACTAGGATAATGGTTGTGAATAACTTTTCGGCCTTCTAATGTCACTGACTCATCCATACTCTCAGTTACAGCCTAATATTTGAAGTCACTAACCATGGAGGATCCTATCATTCCCATGACCCATTGATTTTGGTTTTGAAGGTGTGTGAAAGGTATATTATTGTCACTAATCACTAATCGATACACCAAAGTCAAATTACAAAAGATTTTTTCCTAAGCTTAAGGTTTAAACAATATTATCTAAAGGGGAAAAACCATGGAAGAAATAGATAAAGTGGGCATACACTATTACGTCTTATCCCAAAGTTTCCATCATAATTGTAGGGGTCTCAATATGTTGATAATCAATGATATCATATTTAGAGGTAGCTTTTGAAACCATAGGTATTGGAATTTGAATTAAACTCACATCATAAGGTGCTTAAAACACACAACTACTTAGGCAATTAAAATAATTAGATCTAAATTTATATACCTTATCGATAAATAGGGTTTGGCCTACTGTGTGGTAATGAAATCCATGATCAATAGAGCTCCTAGAAAAAGAAATAAAAAATAAGTGTCCATTTTTTATTTTTGAGTATCATCACCAATGTAACTCCAAAAAAAGAGCATACATAGGCACCACTTGGGTAACATAGAAAATTATGAAATTATTTTTGATTCCCAAGTATCATCACCTATGTGATGCCAAGAGAACATCCTATGCAATTTCCATAATTTACAAATAAATAAATTGAAATGAAAATGTGATGTAATTACTAAAAACTTTTGAAAATGAAATTGAAAGCATTAGCAAAGGAAATTGGTTTTTTGTTTAGCCTTTTTGTTGATCAACTTTGATAAGCATTATGCAAACAAATGGATAGAATGTTTTTTTTAGGCTTGGTACAAGGCAACCTACAATAGAGCAAAGAAAAACCACAAAAATAACACAAAAACTACTTCTCTGTGACAAATTTGTAGCTAAGTAAAAAGATAGAAAAGCAAAATTATAATAATTCAAACATGAAAAATAAATAGAATACATAAAACATAGAATAAACAAATTCATGCTTACAGAACATTTTTTCTAGCCTATATGACAATTTCACAGTTACAAAAAAGATTCTACTGGTAAAAACAACAAATTTATAGCTTGCATAAATGATTTTGCTATGCATAATGATAATTTCATTGTTCAGAAGGATAATTTTGCAACTAATGAAATAATTTTGTTGTTAGACCTAAAAACATAGAAATAAAAAACACAAAGGAACAAATTCATGGTTATAAGATAATTTCACTACTTAGAATAATAATTTCATGGTTAATTAAGATGAATTCATAGTTAGAAATAGTGATTTCACTGAAAAGTTTGTTGATTTCAATATTTTCCTAGAGCAGAGAATTAGAAAAAATTAAAAACACAGACATAAGAAAAAAGTGAACATAAATCTAATGATGTAAAGAAAATTAGGAAAAAGAGACTATAAATGGGTCAAAAAATGATTTCATTGTCATGATGTATAATTTTACAACTGATGTTTCCAAATTCATATTACATAGTGAGCATACTCAGCTGAGTAAAAAATGTCAAATAACAACTTGTAGATTATACTAACACTCACAAAGACATATTAAATGCATATGTAAATACAAATAGAAAAAATCAAATGAAAAATGCTTTCTAAATGCAATTATAATGAACATAGAATGAAAAAGATGAGGGAGTATCCCATCGAGCGTGCCAAAGTATATGAAATAAATTTAGAAATGTTAATATATTGAATAATTATCCAATATTAATCTAATTTAAATTCAAATTAAGATAGATCAATAAATAAATAAAATAGTAAACATAAACGTATACCTTAAATAAGCAAGTTTTTCCATTGTGATGTAAACTTGATTTGCTCTTCAATAATGTGGTTGTTCAATCTTCCAATACAAAGAAAACAAGTAATATTTTGGTGAAAAAGGAGTTTTTGGATGATTTGATTTACTTTTATTCATTTGGATTCATTTTTAAATTGAATATAACTCCGTTAGCATAAGTCAGGATGGATGAAAATGAAGGTTTTCATGTTTATTTATAGTTTTTGGAGGAAGATCCAATGGTGGAGGATTATTTGAATTTCTTAAATGGTCTAAATAATCAATGATGGTTAATGATTCCTCACCCATGAGGATGATGACCATTTCAAATGGTTGAGAGAAATATGGGAATGGTTAACTGAGTCATCAGGAATGAGTCAAACTTTTCAACAACTCAAGGGATGACTCAAAGGAGGTTGAGAGAGTTGTGGGTTTGGTTGGGATGAATCAACATGTAAGGGATAATAAGGTGGAAGATGTTGGGTGAGGTGTAAAATATGGATTTAATATTTAAATAAGGATTTAAAGTGTGCACAATTGATTAATTTGATTTATTCAATTGTTTAAATTTGGAGGGAGATGTCATGAATTATTTTAAGAATAATTATTAATAGATTTTAAGTGCATTTCAAAATTAAATATAATTTAGGTGTCTAAAATAATTCATATAAATGACTATGCATTTACCTATCAGTCCTTGAAATGCATGATCCATAGCCCATTGAAAGGTAGTTCTTATGTTAATCAAGCCAAAATGAATCATTTTGTATGCATAAGTACCCCACTTTGTCAAAATGCAATACTCACTCTATCTTCAGATTCTAATAGTACCTGGTTATAACCTAAGAATCCATCCAATAAGGACATCATTCCATTACCACTATTACCTAGATTAAGTCATCTAGAAAAGGCATAGGGTAATTTTCTTTCTCAAGTTTTTTTTTAGAAACCTAAAGTCAATACATAATATGATTTCCCCATTCTTATTCCTAACTAGTACCAAATTGGCAACCCAGATTGAATGATTGATGTGGAACATTATCACAACACTTAATAATTTCTATACTTCTTTATGGATAATGGGTTCCAAGATTGGATTTAATGGCCTTTGTCTTTGTCTGAATGGCTTATGATCCTGCTTTAGTGGGATTGTATGTGTGATAAATCTCAAGTTAAAAACCTTTAAGTGTTCATAAGTACATAAAATCACATCCTTATAATGAATGAACAAATATCTTACCCTTTATTTCTCTTCTTGAGATCAACTTGGACCAATTTTGACATAACATGGATCTCTCTCATCTCTTAAGTTTTATCTGTTGAACTCAGATTCGTTAACTTTAGGTTTCATTCACTCCTGGGATTTAAGATCCATATCAAATGTTATTTCCAAGAAAACCATTCCAAAAGGTATATGATTTTACTTTATTTTAATAACTTCTTCTCCTAATTCATCCTGGCCTGAATACTTAAAATCATTATTGTCAAATATTCGAGACTCAAACTATCCTAAACTAGTCAATAATTAGAAAATTTGTTGATCATCTTAATGCTTCAAATGATTTAATTAGATCTTAGGCCCTATGTTTGTACCTTTTTTAGATATGAGAACTTGCACTGGTATTTATTCCTAACTTGATTAATCACCAGATTTGAATCTCCATGTATCAACAATTGCTTGACATTGTTCTTCAGGGAAAACTATAGTCCCAAAATGAGTTATTTATACTCTACTTTATTATTCATGTAAGGGAATTATAATCTATACACTACTAGGTATTTTTTACCCTATGGGTTTACCAATTTGACACCAATGCCTAATCTTTGTTTAGATTTTTCACCATCAAAATGAAGAATCCATAGTTGAAAAGGTCTAAGAAATTATTTCTCCTACATTTCATAGTTCATGATGAAGGTGTAGCTCCCAAGAATAGAAGATTTATAACTAACCTATTCATTCTTGGTGTCCCGATGGATTTATAACTAACCGAAGATTGAATCAAATACATCAATTGGGCAAGGCTATCTCTACCATGTTGATCTCAGGTAACTTATTAACTTGTTGTTTTACATTATTTTCAAACTTGTTGCTATGCCCGTTATATCTTTAGAAACTAAAATTTTGATTAATCTTATGTCCTAAAACATTACTCATCTTCTTTTACATGTTCAAAAAGTCTTTACTTAACTTTTGAACCATTATTTGTATAACATCTAATTCTTCCTTGGTAGAATCTACACTTTGAGTGACTACTACATTGACTGGGATTGAGTGTTGATTTTGTTGGTGATTACTTATATGTGCATAATTGTTCATGAAACCATGATTTTAATTTGATGTTAGTTATTTTATAAGAGGCAATGCATACAACTAATTCTAATTATATGCAAGAGCATTCTAAGTCACTTGAGGTACCATGTTTAAAGTTAGGAAACTGATATTAAGGGTGGGAACTCCTAGCATTTAAGGATTGATTTTTTTATCGATATTGATTATTTATTAATAAGCCAAAGCTAGATTATGACCAATAGTAACTCTTTATATAAATATTTTAATGATCAAATCCAAGACATTCTTGTACATTTCTAGTGTTAAATCCTCTCCTAGCATATATGTGGAATTCACCCTAAGTGTACATCTTTCGAGAACCTCATGTTAAAAGCATAGATTGGCTCATTAGGACATCTCTTCATACTAGTGAAGTGATGATACACAATACTTAGGATAATAACCAACCTGAATTGAGTAGCCTTGACATGAGTTCCATGAGTAGTTAAATTCTATGACAAGTTTAGAAACTAGTCATAAGCAACATACTACAGTGTGAATGATAAAAGTATACATGTAACATCTTCATCTTTAACATTCATTAATATTAAGGTAGTCTTGAAAGACTTGATATGCTCTTCAGTTATTTTTCCACTTGAAGGGGAGAAAGAAGGTAGGTATTTATAAAGATTCCTTGGAAAATGATGCACATCTCCTAGAATGATAATAAAAAACCTGATTGACCAAGGGTGAGCCATATGTTGATTACTAGGTTGAGCACTTCTTATAAGAGAAGGTGTTATAGGTCAAGGTACTATGGGAATACTTGATGTAGATCTAGGCCTTCGATGGGCTGACAAGGGTGAAACCAAAAGACTAGCTTGGGCCCTAGACTTGGTTATTATTTTGGGTATTTCTAGTGTAGCTCAAATGTAGGGGATAATATTTTTTAGGGATGGACACATGAAGTGTGGCCCTCACTTTAACACTAGGAAAGATGTTGATGTAGTTTTTATGCACATTAAATCATGAGTGAGGTAGTTTTTATTCAAATTGGCTACCATTAGCCATTGAATTTTAAAACATGATAACTAGGCATCTTTAAATTTGTTGATAGTCATTTGAGGGGCATTATTTTGGTCAAATATTGTCTTGTAATGGTGAGGTGTGGTGTTGTTCCTTATAGTGGTTAGGGTCTTCTAAGATGTTTTAACCTAGAGAGTGAGTTGAAACACCTAACTCTGTCATCAATCTCCTTAATATGATCATTCATGAAGTGTTTAGAGAGACTAAGGTAAGTTTGATTAATTTAAGGTAGTGTATTAGGGGTTATGATCACTTTGTGAAATAAATGTCTTGAGATACCCATGATATTGATAAGGATCAAGTGCATTTTGAATGTCTAACATGTTTTCAATATTATTAAGGGTGGTTTGAAGGTTAAAAGGATGACATGTACATTTATCTTATTTTTTTTAACCTTTGTGAGTCATTTTCAACTTGAGAATGGTAGGTACAAGTCATAAAATAATGATAATAACTTGTAATTAGTTATATAAATAACACATGAGCTATCAAAAGTAGATGAAAATGAATTTTTAAGATATTTTAGGTGCATGGTACATTTGCCCATGTTCATCAAAGCTAGATCATGCTTGAACAAGCTTGCAGAGGTCCAAGAAAGGCAAAATACTAGTCCAACTCTCCATCAAGTCATTCACAAGCTCAAAGAATCCAATTGGTTTTGCATTCATTCATGGAAGAGGAGAGATATTAGGTAAAATGATGTTAGGGGATGTTGAATACCCCTATGCATTCCCATTCCATGGAAACAGTTCAAATTTTCAATGCCTGTGTCTTATGAATCATCTTTAATAAGTTGATAACCTCTTAAACCCTTATAAAAACCCATAGGGTTAGTTTTCTCTTTATAAAATAGTTTAGGATTAAATGATTTAATGAAAATTTTTGGAAAGTATATCTTAAGAACCATTTAACCTTTGTAACATCAAGTTTCTTTAAAGTTTTCAATGTTTATGTTGGTGTCAAAAATAAATGTTCTTGGCTTGTAAAGTTGGACATGACAGTCAGGGTATGAAGAAGTTTTAAAGTGTTTATTTTCATAAAGTGAGTAAAAAAAATTTGTTCACAGTAGAACCAACTCTCTTAAACCTGCTCAATTCTTTTCAAATCATCAACATGGTAATAAACTTCAATAAAAAGGTATTTATGCATGCACAGGTGGGTTGTGTGAGGTTGCAAACATAGTTGAGATGATTATTGGAAAATATGTGTGTTTTATCAATGGTGAAGATTCTCATATAAGTAATAATATCTCCACATTTTCCCCAATATCACCCTTAAGTAGAGGTTGAAGGTATCAGACCTTGAGAGCCTTTGATCTTAGAGATCTCCAACAATGTTCTAAGTGTGAAAGAAAGAGTTACAGAACTATGACTAATGAATGGGTTTACAATACATTATTGAAGTATTTATACTGATGATCAAGTCTCAATACATCTTAAAATTTCCATATTAGTGATTAGTCTTAACCAAAACCTTAGACTTCCTCTAAGCTTGCAAAGAATAGAGATGACAAAAGACTAATATGGTCATGTATATGCTAGTTGACTGTAGGTCTATAAATTTGATGTGAGAGTTATTGATAAACCCTATATGCATTCTCATTATGAAATATTATCAAATTTAATGTTTTAGATCAATCATATGGCCAATGAATAAAGTATTAAGCCTAAAGAGGCACCTACAGGCCTACTAGAAGAAGACAAATAGGATACAAGTTTGAAGTGAGATATGAATTTTTGAGAGATTGTTCAAACATTATTAGACCCTATAAATATGTTTGTAATGCTTAGACCCCAAAAGAAAAGAATCAGGAACCATAATAACTAATGTCACTTGAGAGAAGCCAAATAGGCTTATAGATGACTAAATGATAATTTTGTGCATTTGAGGTTAGATCCTAAAAAAACAATAATGAAATTTGTTTCTTGTGATTTTATATGGCCTATCATACTTTTAAGATCCTTGGATAGATTGGTAAGCTCAACAATAACCCTTTCCAAAGTAAGTATATAGTGGTATCAAGCTGGAAACATGCATCTACAGGTCTACAACTATAAATGTTAAGAGAACATGGAATTTTGAGCTGAATTTGAAAATTGAGGGTATTTTATAGGTTAGAGGGATTATAGATAAAGTTATATAATGATGGTGATGCTTGAAATTTGAATAAAATGATTAAAAAAAGGACTATTAGGGTTTAAATGCTCAAACTGCCTACAAACCCTAAGCATGGACAAATCAAGTGTTAGAGCTATTTGAAGAGTTGATTCCTTTTGAAACCCACTTAAAGACATGATAGGACATGTTTTAGACCTCATAAGAGCATTTACATGCAAAAACAAGTATCCCAATGACCTTTTTTTCTCAAAATCTCATCTCAACCTCATGGAACAAGTTTGCATAGTCAAAAAGATCAACTTCAACACATGATAAGTATGATGATAAGGTGAATGGGATAAAATTATCCAAGGGGATGTTAATATTTTTTCTAGATTCAAAATTCATGGAATTGGTTGTTCATTTAAGGCCCTATCCTTTATGAATAATTGTTAAGAATATTGTGCACTCTAAGACTGTTAAGGAAGCCTAAATCAACTCGATGATTATATAAGTGCCTCAAATGAATTAATTTTGATCTTAAAAACATATTGAATATAGATATGCACCTCCTAATAACCTTTTAGATAAAGACATTGGTGTGTGTGGGGAGAGAAGTGTAGTAAAAGGGTCTAAAAGTTGTATGTTTAGGCATATTTCCATGCTATACAGGCCTATGAGATGTATTAACCTTGTGAAAAGGCTTCTAGGTCATGATCATAGGTTTAATACTCTTATACAAGCCACTCAATAGTATTTCATAGTGGTATAATAGGGTACCAAGCTAGGGGTCAGTCCTAATGTAGAGTGTGTTCTTGTCTTGCATGGGGATGTGAGCTTGCAAACCTCCTTAAGGTCAATCAAGGACATGAACACCTCTAAGCATCATTATAAACACATGAAAACCTCCTTGAAATATTATCAAAGCTACAAGTAGTACTTTTCTAAGGAATGCCTATAGGATTGAGGAGTTTTGAAGGAAACAGAGTGTTAAGTTTATGACTTGTTCTTAGAGGGCCTAGAAAAGGTATGGAAACCTTAAATCAACTGATCATATGATTGAAAAAGATTGAAAAAACCTAGTATATCTTGAAAGGTTAGAATAGAAGACTTTTAAGGGTCACAAAGTGCCAATAAGTCAAGAGTGATTTGCTACAAGTGGATTTGTAACTCCTTACTTAAAGTGGTTAGTTTCAAAATGTCATAGTGACTCATTAAAACAAGACAAGAAATCATATGCCACCTTTAAGATTATCATCATAAAAATGCTAACACATGTTAATGAAGACATTATTGGATTTTTTTTAACCCTCTTTCTTTCTTGTAATTGCCTAATGAGTGTTTGGTAGCCATCATTTGTTTTCTCTACATCCCTTCTTTATTGCCTCTCTTATTTCTCCTATGTGTAGTACCTTGAATGGAATTGTATGGATCTTTCCACCTAATTATGGTGAAGCTCTGCTCTTTTTTTAAGCCATTGAAGCAATAGATAACTAATTTTCACCTTCTCATATGACTATATTTTAGTGTGTATCTAATGGTAGTTGATCTTATAAGTGTTGATTTAGTTCTCCTTGGTATGTTATCCTATCTCCTCACCTTCATATAGTTTAAATTCTCTCTTATAGGTCATATGGTGTGTTTCAAGTAGATTTTTATAGGTTGAGTGGAAAACATTAATTAGTGTCTTATTTTAGACCTCTTGATAATCCCTCTCACCATAAGCATCATCTACAACCTCCATATTGAAATGTAAATGCAAGAGAATCGGATTAGGAGTAGTGTGGTTTCAAGTCAAACCTATAGTTTATTCTGCACCTACAAATGAGTGATATTAGTCATGAAATTTGGTGCATCACCTCCCATTTACTTATTTTTAGTTACCTCTCTCCCTTTTCCTTGAAACATAGGTTTAGTATTAGTTTCAAGTGATACATCAAGGGAGCTAGCCCTAATCTAGAGATTCACCTCAAATATTAGGCCACCCACAACCTAGAGGTGTCTTAATGCTATCATATGAATGAAGAAGTCTTTAACAACCTTTTTAAGGGTGTAATTTAGATTGATAACAATAATGGAATGCCCAGTGGGATCAATAATTTCTATTTATTAAATATTTTTCTATGTTTCTATTTAATACATCAGCCTTTGGAGGTATGAACACAAGCATCAATGGTGACTCCAAGTGAACCAAATCTATTTTAAGCTAGCCAATTGCTTAGAAGATACCAATTGATATGTATTCTCAATATTTATTTAGTCAAAATGCATATTCCTTACCTACATATCCTTCATATCAAGTTAATGATGTTCATGGCTTCTCTTCAAGTAGCCTTTCAATAACATATCAGCCTTATCATGACACTTACCGCCTATCCCTTATCATACATCATATCAGTCCTATTATGAGCCTATCTCCCCCCATATGACCCAAGTTATGCAAATTATCAACCTTATTATCAAGGATAGTATCCTCCTTTTCCACACCAAGAGCTTGGTCAAGTTGTCCCTACCTCCTCGAATGATTCATAGGATTTAATGTAGTTAGTAGAGTTAAAAAGGAAAGAAACTCAATACAATCAACCTTATGTGCTCTCTCCTACCTCGAGTCAGTCTTCTCTTACCCACAACCTCGACAAAGTTGTAACACACCATCAAGAGGAAGCCTCTAGGTTCAGAATTCCAAGTTAGAAATAAGTCGTATAGTCATGGGATAAGTAAGATGGAGAATGCCTAGATTGGGGAGTTAAAGCTAAAGAATAATATTTGATTATATAAAGTCCATCCATCCCTCCCAAAGAACCTTAAAACTTTCCATCCTGTAGGTCAATCCAATAATGCATCTAAAAGAAAGAAGTGTTTGTTGAGTAGTTTAAGGATCAAATCACATCAAAATTTATGAGATTGATTGGTGAGTGGAAGGATAAAAATGAATAAGCCTTTAAAAACTTTTCTTTCTCCCCTTTCCAAGACCCCCTAGATAATCCCATTGTTCTCAAAATCCAAGATTCAAGAGTGCCTATCCAATCCCAAAGCTTATACATGAACACTAATGGCCCATCTTTGAAGAATAACCTATTCTATTTAGGGTAGATGAAGATTTTACATCTGAAGAAGATGACTACTCAAGTGAGTATGATGAAGAGATCACCATTGGCATCCCTCTTCACAAAGGAAAGGTAAATAAATATTTTGGGCATGTTCTTGGTGAGGAGGTTAAAGAAGTTGCATCAGTTATAGCTAATGATTTTTTAGAGGTTATTTCATGAGAATAAGTCAAGATCCCAAGCCTTGTGGAGTCTCAAAATTAACATGAAGAGGAAAATCCTAAAAGTGATCAAATTGAAGGCTTGAATGAAAGTGTAATGGCCCCTACTAAATAAGAAAGTTCTAATCATTTGTAGCAGTAGTACCTTAACATTTGCAATGAGTTTGAGACTTTTTGAAGGAATGTATCTTCTAATGAAGACATTGATAGAGTGGCTACCAAGATAAGGAAACATACTCAATACCATGCTCAAGAAGATGATATTCAAAGCATACTTCTAAGAGGTTATGAAGAACCTTGGAGATAGAATTTGAATAATCTTAAAGGACTTGAACAACTTGTAGTAGTTGTCAATCAAGATGACATTCTTAAAAATTTCATGAAAGACCAAGAGCAATGTCTCAAGGAGCCAATAGAGGTTGAGGTGGGATTTGTCCCCAAAAATTAGAATGTGATTAATCTTAAAGGTACTTTCAAGGTTGGAGAGCAACATCTGGTGAGCATATAGGCACAAGAAGAATATGTCTACATTGGAGATATGTTTGTTATATCTAATCCAATGGATGTTTTGAGTCTGATTGGTAGTCAAGAAGGCCATGAACATTCTAATAGCTCAAGAGGTAGGGCATATGTCTCACCTCACAAGCAAGTTTTTAATGGAATTTATATATCAAAGGCCAATTTGCTTGTATGCAGTAAAAAAGGTTCTAAAATTTTTCCTTTTGATCTAGGTGGAATAGGCCTTTGAGGTATTGTGTGTAGTAAGCTAGTTTTTTATTTTCTCTAAGTGTTTTAACACATGTTTATTTATTATATTATTTGTTATGTTTCCCAAATGCCTCTTGGCATAGTGTGGTGTGTTTTGTTTATATTTTTTATTATTATGTGTTTTGAAGGAATTATTAGTTGTCTCACTTTTTCTCAAGGCTTGGAATAATTTTTAGGTCCAATTCACGTTTTTGTTGTGTGACAAGTGACCCCATAGCCCAATTAACGCATAAGTCTAATAGTCTACGTGTATAGAAAACATACATCCCCTGGAGGTCACTAAAAATGTTAGCCAAATTGGCTGTCATGGGCCATTGTATTTCAAAAATTGCTAATCAGGCCTCTTTATCTTTGTTTATAGCCTTTTGAGGGGTATTGTTTTGGTCAAAGCTTATCTTGTGATGGTGAGGTGTGGTGTTATTCCTTGTAGTGGTCAGGGTCTTCTAAGATGGTCTAACCTAGAGAGTGAGTTAAAACACCTAATTCTATCATCAATCTCCTCAACATGATCATCCATGAAATGTTTGGAGAGACTAAGGTAAGTTTGATTAATTTAAGGTAGTGTATTAGGGGCTATGGTCACTTTGTGAAATAAATGTCTTGAGATACCCATGCTATTGAGAAGGATCAAGTGTATTTTGAATGTATAACATGTTTTAAGCTTGTTAAGTGTGATTTTAAGGTCAAAAGGATGACATGTATGCTAATTTCACACTTGTCAACCTTATTGAGTCATTTTTAACTTGAGAATGATAGGTACAAGTCAAAAAATAATGATAATAACCTATAAGCAGTTACAAATGCAACCCATGAGCTATCAAAAGGAGATGAAAATGTATTTTCAAGAGATTATAGGTGCATGTAATTTTTCCCTAGGTTCATAAAGTCTAGATCATGCTTGAACAAGTTTTTATAGGTTGAAGAAAGGCAAAAACCTAGACTAACTCTCCATTGGGTCATTCACAAGCTCGAGAAAGCCAACCAGTTTTGCATTAGTTCATGGAGGAGGAGAGATATTAGGTAAAATGATGTTAAGGTATGTTAAATATACCTATTCCTTCCCATTCCATGTTAATATTTCATATTTTTAGTGTATGTGCCTTATGAATCATCTTTAAGAAGTTCATAGCCTCTTAAACCCTTGCAAAACACCATAAGGTCAGTTTTCTATTTCTAAAGTAGTTTAGTTTTCAATGAATGCATTAAAATGGTTGAAAATTATCTCTTAATAACACTTTGACCTATACAACATCAATTTTCCTCAAAGTTTTAAATGTTCATATTGGTGTTGACAAGGAATGTTCCTAGCTTGTTAAGTTAGACATGATAATCAGGGTCTAAAGAAGTTGTAAAGTATTTATATGGATAAAGTGATTCAAATTAATTTTTTCACAGTACATAAAAATCCCTTAAACCCCCTAATATATTTTCAAGGCATCAACAAGGTAATAAAATTCAAAAAATTGGTATTTATGCATGTACAGGAGGGTTATGTGAGTTGTAGGCATAGTTGAGTTGATTCTTGGAAAAAATGTGTTTTATTAATGGTGAAGATTATTAGATAAGTAATAATACCTCCATTTTTTCCCCAATATAACCCTTAAGGATAGGTTTTAGGTATTAGACCTTGAGAGCTATTGATCTTAGTGATCTTAAACAAGGTTCTAAGTGTGAAAGAGAGAGTTACAAACATGTGACTAATGAATGAGTTTAAAATACATTATTTAAGTAGTTATACAATTATAAAGTCTCAATACATCTTAAAATTTCCATATTAGTGATTAGTCTTAACTAAAAAATTAGACTTCCTCCAAGATTGTGAATAACAAAGATGGTAAAAGACTAATACAATCATGTATATACCGGTTGACTATAGGTCTACAAATTTGATGTGATAGTTATTGATAAAACTTGTATGTATTCTCATTGTGAAATATTCTAAAATTTAATTTTTTATCTTCAATTTTATCTCAATAATATCACCTAAACAAATAATATCAATCATATGAAGAGTGAAGAAAATGTTAAGCCTAAAGAGGTACCTACAGGCCTACTGGCAGAAGATAGAGAGGATACAAGTTTGAAGTGAAATATGAAGTTTTGAGGTATTTTTAAAACATTATTATAACCTATAAATATTTTTGGAACACTCAAACCCCAATATAAAGGAAACAAGCACCATAATAACCAAGGTCACTTGAGAGAAGCCAAATAGACCTGTAGAGGACTAAAATGACAACTATGTACATTTGAGGTTAGATCCTCAAGAAACCAATAATTAAATTGGTTTATTGTGATTGTATATGAACTATCATACCTTTAATATCCTTTTAAATATTGTTAATCTTAGTACTAACCCTCTCCAAAAGTAGGTTTACAGTGGTATCAAGTCAGAACATGCATCTATAAATCTCCAAGTACAAATATGAAGAGAATATGCAATTTTGAGCTGAAGTTGAAACTTGAGGATTATTGATAGGTCAAATTTATTATAGATATAGTTTATATAATTATTGGAATGCTTGTAAAGTTAATAAAATGATGAAAACATGAATATTAGGGTCAAAACACTAGGACTACCTACAAACCCTAGACATGGACAAATCAAGTGTTAGAGCTATTTGTGTAGTCAATTCCTTTATAAAACCACTTAAAGATAGGTTATTACATGTTTTAGACCTCATATGAGTATTTAAAAGTAAATAAAAGTATCTATATTACCCTTTTTTATCAAAATCTCATCTTGACCTCTTGGAATAGCTTTACACAGAAAGATCAACTTCAACATGTGATAAGTGAAATGAGAAAGTTCATGGGATAAAATTATCCTAGGGGATATTAATATGTTTTTATACTCCAAATTCATATATTTGGTTTTTCATTTAAGTCCCTATCCTTTATGAATAATTTTTAAGAAGATTGTGCATTCTAGGACTATCAAGGAAGCCTAAATCAACTTGATGATTATATAAGTTCCTCTAAGTATATTAAATGCATTAATTTTGATCCTATAAACATCTTTAAGACATATATTCACCTCATAATCACCTAAAATATCAATACATTGGCATGCATTGGAGATAAGTGAAGTAAAATGGTCTAAAATTTGTTCTCATCAACTACGTGCAAAATGGTGTAAGGACCATAGTGTAGAAGCTTGTTCTTCTGGTATGCAACTTTGAAGTGCTCTTCTAAAGTTACAACCAAAATTTATTTCTAACTTAGAATGAATGAGGTGTGAAATTTGCATCATGGCACTCCTTGTACTTAGATTGAGTGTAAGAGATAATCTGTTGAACTTTTCGGTGAATAGACTAGATGTGGAATAAAAACTTCTCTACTTTATCTACTTCCCATTCATGGGTGCATGACTCATTGAATAATGGTGCATGGTAGGAGATGTATATAGGTGTTTAATGTTGAAATACAATACATATTTAGAATGTATTATGGATAGTATAGCTATGAAAATCCTTGTTGTAGGTGTGTTGAATGTATAAGAGATTATCACCCTAGGTGCAAGGATGTGCATAGTTATACATTTACAGAAGATGAATAAGTGTGTGATTAACCACTTCTATTTTCCCATCTATTTAAGGATGAAAATTCATTAATAAATCTAAATATTTACCCATTAATTCCCATAATTATTTCCAAAAATGACTCAAAAAGTGATAATATGGTCTGAGATGATGGATGTGGGTAACCCAAAATGAACCTAAACATGGTTGAATAATGCCTACATAGTTTTAGTTGCATCAATGTATTTTATGCATGCAACCATGATGGCCATCTTGTGAAACTGATCCACTATAATGAACACAATGTCATGTTCTCATCTTGTCATAGGAAATCTAGTCATTAAATCCATGTTGATAGATCCCCATGGTCTGGATGGAACTAGTAGAGGAGTGTAAAGTCGTAACTTCTTATTTTTGGGGTTGGTAATGAAAAAAATAATGCAATACTTTATGTGGCACTCCACATTTATGTGCATGTGTAACCATTAGAATTGAAACTAAAATACATCTAGAGTCTTTATCACATCTAAGTGTCTTGAGGTCTTAGCATAGTGTGCCTCCTAAAGGAGTCATTGGTGGGGTGTGCTAAAGGGAACACAAATATGTTTGAGCTTGTATATAAGCTAGTCAAACAAGTAGAACTCCTAAAAGTGTGTACCTTATGTGATGCTATATAATTTGCTATGAAGTCTAATCATTTGAGTAGTGAGGAACTTAGTCTGTGAAATTATGGCTACATGTGTCCATCACTATGATGAGCACGTAAACTAGTGGTTAGCTAAGGCAATATATGGCCTTCTTTTCCTTCCCTTTCTTTCGATTGATCATGAGATGGAACTGTTACAAGTAAGTCATCCATTTCATGTGGTGCATATTTTATACCTTTTTTTATGACTACATGAACTAAAGTGGTTTATGATTTGAATGAACAATTGTCTCTATCCTAATAATGTAGTGTCACCATTACTTAATTATTTTAACAGTAGCATAAAATTCCTTTTCATAGATGGAGTACCTTTGCACCATGTTGTTAAACATATCAAAGTGGTATATGACCAGATGTCCATGTTGCATGAGCATTGTATCAAGTGTGTATCCAGATGCATTGGTGTGTATTTATAAGGTTTACATAATTTCAATCATTATGAGAACAAGTGTTTTGTAGAGGCATTACTTGAGTTCCTCAAAATTACAATGTTACACATGTGTCTAGTCAAACTTGGATTTAATAAAATGAGCTGGATGAGAGCCCAAGAGATGTGCGAAAAACCAAGGATCAACTTATAATTGAAGTTAGGAAGTCCAAGAAAACTCCTCGATTCTATGAGATTGCATAGAGTAGACTAATATTAGATCACATTGATCTTCTCTAGATATACTCTAATGTCGATGTGATCAATGATGTAGCCTAGGTATTGGATCTACTTTGTGCTAAATGTACACTTTGCTAAGTTAGATTCTAACTTATGTTTGCACAAAGTGTTTAGGAAATTTTATATGTGCTCTGTATACTCCTCCCAATTCTTACTGAAGATGATAATGTCATCTAAGTAGATGATAAAGAAGGAGTTCAGTAATGATCAGAGTAGATCATCCATCAAACATATGACAGTGGTTGGTGTATTGGTGAGGCTAAAAGTCATGATCAACCATTCATACAATCCTTATTTAGTCTTGAATGTTATCTTCCAAACATCTTCAAGATGGACTCGAACCTGATGGTAACCGAAATTCAAGTCAATCTTGGTGAAGTATTTTTCTCCTTAGAATTGGTCTAGAAGATCATTAATGCATGGCAATGGATACTAATTCTTCACCATGATTTTGTTGAGTGCATGATAGTCTATGTAGAGTCATAAAGACCCATTCTTCTTGGGTATAATGAATATTAGACTCCTATAAGGTGGATCTTTCCCTAATCAATAAGCTCTTGAATCTAGCACTAAACTTCATCATTCTCTAAGACTAATTTGTAATAGAAGGGGCTATTCAGAAGAGGGGATTTACCAACCAAATCAATGTGGTACTTTATTATGTAGTGTATTGGAAATCCTTTAGGTTCTATAAATACTTCACTATTCTACTCTAATAACTTATCAAGCTATTGTTATTGAGATGATATGTGAGTGTTGCACACTACCAGGGTGTGCATCAGTTTTGACTATGCAGGTGTATCAAGGTGAATCATGAGTAACATGAACTTCTATACATGTGAGATGATCTTGTGAATTTGTTTGGTAGAGAAAAAGTTGACTTTAGTTGTGGATCTTAACTCAAAAAGGTTGTATAAGTGATCTTATGTGAAAATATTCTAATGTTGTGGCTTAGATTGATATGTAGCTTCATGGTCATACAATTATGATCTCCCTAGTAGGATGTCACAAACCTCTAGAAGTGTGATGTCATAATTGATGTCCTCCATAGGCTTGACTTTATACTAAAAAGTGCATTATTGTCTGACCTACATATCTTTTCCCTACTACAACCACCCTAAAGAGTATGGAATTTAATACGTAGAAATGGTAAGACTAAGGTGTTGAGTTGTGGATTATGTGGTGATGTTCTTTTGGCTATCACTATCGATGATGAAGTGGAAAGGTTGACCTTTTACCCAGAACTTGGTGTGGAAGAGATGTTTGTGCTTTTCATATATCCTAATCATAGTGGTCTTGGTGCTTATATAAGAGGCATTTAAATTAGTGTCATTCATCACTTTGGGTTTTTATGTAGATTATGTGATCAAAAATCACTATGCACAACATTCAAAATCATCATGAGTGGATGAGTGATGGCAATGACACCACTTATCACCATAATTTTTATTCTTTCCTTTGTCTGAAGTAGAAAGCATTGGAGCCTTCAAGGGTTGAGAATTATTCTAGTGTTGGTATTTTTTGTGAGTAGTATGTTTTTGCTTTTGTGCATAAGGCTACAATGTGGATTTGTGTAAAGGTTAGGCCTTTCATGTTGCATTATATGAATAGGTGACATACTACTTCATATTTTCCTCAACTTTGATCTTTAAAACATTACGATAAGATTACCCCAAAGTGGAATAAGTCAATAACTCCATATTCACATGGCTATAAGGTGAGAGGCTATTTATTTACTTCAAAACCTTATGTTGTTCTCTCAAATTATCATCTAGGTGCATATATTAGTCATGAAAAATGTTGGTTTCATTAGGCCCCTAACTCATTAAGTGAAGGATTTGTGCTAACATGACATATACCTAGGTATGAAGAAATCATTTTGTAGACTTGGATTATAACTTTGTGATTGAATAGATTATTCCATATAAGGAGGTGACTATAACTACCTCTAGACCATTTGGTGATAGCTCACCATAACAAAACTTGAACATGAACATACCAACTCAGCCAATGTTAGCAACATAAAATGGGCAATAGCCAACAAGAAGTGGTTTGGCACCACAATTGAGTAGCACAACATTAATGACATCAACTATGCCATCAGTAATGATGGGATGAATGCCTAACCCCATGGTTAGAGGCAATAGAGGACCATCACCAAGATAGGCACCAGGGGGACAAATGCCTCAAATACCAACTACCCCCACAATAAATCTATTATCAAATGGTTATGCATTTTCCAGAGTATCTTGGTGTGGATAATGTTGTAGAACATGTGATGAAGTATGAAATATAGTGTTTTTCATGGGGTATAACCTAATTAGATCATAAGGTAACCTAACTTGTAGCTACTTTACTTGATCACACACATACTTGGTATAGAAAATTTAATCCTAACCAGGCCATACATGACTATGATACCCTTAAGGATGCATTCTTAAAGGAATTTTACATTCTATAGTTTGAATAATAGAGCATCATCACACTAAAAGAGATTACCCAAAGACTCTCTAAGAGTGTGCACTTTTATGATGCAAGGTTCAAAACCCTCCTATCAAAGCTCCCATATGATATTCACACTTCCCAACATGCACAGTGGTTCATTGGGGGGTTTCTCATGCCATTATAAAGAGCACTTTACATGAAGACTTTTACAAACCCTTGAGAAGTGCTTGAAGTTGTATTTAATGTCGAGGTAGTTGAAAGTGTAGATATTGGTATCAGCCCATTTATGAAGGCACAAATTACATCTATGGCCTCCCTAATCTAGAATATTACCATTATCTCTTTGCATGATGCTTGAATTAGACTATGGTATACCGACTATGAATTAGAGGGCCATAATAGGACTAACTTCCTATAGAGGAATGTATGCACCCTGATTCTAAGCTATGAAGTCTATCAAGAGGTGCATGATGTTCATAACTACCATTTATTTTAACACACCATCCAAGTCAACATAACCATTTATTGTCGATTGTGTGATGCCTAAACCCATACCATTATTGATTACCAAGTGATTCATGAAATGCATGAGAACATGGAAAGAGGTGCATGACACACCACCGTAATAATCAAAGGGTAGGCTAACTAAGGTAATGAGGGATATGTCCAACAGAACATAAGCTTTGGAATGTAACAAGGTGATAGAGAGTGAGGTGGAGGATTTTGGTGGTGGAAGGTTCCCTTTACACTCATGTTATAAGTATGCCTCAATAGAGAATTATCAATGAGATTGCCCTACACACCCCATGTGTGGGAATTGTCGAGGATTTTGTAAGGTTGAAAAATGCCCTAACATATATAAAATTCTAACCCAAGGTAATATTAACATAGACAAGGGTGAAATAATGATCACTAATGAGCATAAAATATAAAAATGGACCCCAAAGTAGTAACCACATGCATAGAGATAGTCAAGGTACAGGTAACTACTCACATTGGATTCACCACTCAACCACTAGTTACACTGGTACTTGAATTATGCTTAGATTATGGGGATAAGAGTTGTAATAAGTGCATAACATGGCCTAAACCCAAAGATGCACCATACCTAGAACCAACATGCCATAAATATGTGTTATAATACACTATGAGTGTCATCCAAAACCTACAAGGGGAGTTCAAATTAGCATGATACCTAAAAGTGAAGACTGACACCTCTCATAAGAAGTAGGATAGTCAATAAATTTAGATACAAAAATTAACTAATATAATGTACCTCTTACAAAAAGAGGGAATACTTCCCCTATTGAATAACTTACTCTTGGAGCATGTAGGTCAAAATCTAGTTAAGATTTTTGTGCCATGTATAGAGAGGGCATGAGACATTTGACACACACAAAATGTCGAAAATGACCAAAAAGTCTTAGTGGATGCCACTATTTATGGGTGGTCTATCTATGAGGTGCTTTTAGACATAAGTATCAAGGTCAACATCTTGACCAAGAATGACTAGGAGAAAATGGGTAGGCCATCCTCAAGGCCTTCGCCTCATTTACTCTTCATGGACAATAAGACATGATCATAACCTATTATAATTTTTAAGAGTTTATTTATAGATATAATGGGCACCAAATTCTTCACTAACTTTAAAATGATAAAATTAGCAAAGCAGGATAACTACTAAGCACTTTTAGGAAGGCCATGGTATTATGCAAACAATGCAGATAAGTTCATTAAAAGGTGCTACATAAAATTTGGGAATGGAAAGGAGAGGGTAGTTAACCCCTCTCAAATTACCAATGACCTCCCTATGTTTAGAGCATGGACATCAAGGATGAGGTCAACTACATTTATAACATCATGGTGCAAGGCACTAAGACTATAGACCCAAATGATCAAGGAATCATCTCTTGGGAAGATGGAAAATCAATCTCAGACACCATCGATATTGCTTTCAACCTATGGTTTGAAGAATTATATGAAACCACTAGTCTAAAGTGCCACTTGGTGTGTGTAAATGTGCCAAAACTAGTAAAAATGGGCTAGGTACAGATCGAATATATTTATAAAATATGGGTCCCTTACATAAAGAAAAGGGAAAAAAGAGTGTTATGCCTTAGTAAGGGAAAACTTGTAGCACTCTCAAGATATGGAGGGAGTAATCCAATGTAATATTATGTCTTTGACCTTTAGTCATTCATGCTAAAGAAAGTGGATAGAATGGGTGCATTATTATATACATTGAGAAGCATTGTCACTCATTTCTGGGCACTATAAAAGCGTATCTTACCAACTTGGAAAGATGTGAAGGTATCCCTTTTCACTAGATTCAAAAAGAGTAATGAGGACCTAGACATCTCTGCCTACTCTAGTATATTTGGCCTTATAACACATGTGCATCTTTGTAAATAAATGTGGCCTGTCTGTAGCAAAAATGCCCTAAGTAATCTATGGGTGCATGCCTTCTATAGGACCTTAAAGACTTGGGAATAGGCATGGTACATAATCAATGAGATGCACCATGGGATAGCTAATTTGGATGCCCTTAAGGATTGGTTTATTCACACCTTATCCTTTTATTCATAAAACCTTGAATTGATTAAGCCACTACAAGTAGTTTGAAGATCAAGTATTTAAAGACACTACATTATTGGAAGAGCACATGAAATAAATGCTCGATGAAAAGGGGTTAGTGCTCCCAACTTTCTTTAAATATCAACCTCTTAATAGTGACTCTAGTGAGGAAGACAATGACTCATGGAAGGCACACAACTAGAATAATTTGGTAGGAAAAAATAAATTAGTGTGCTAAGTTGAGGATAGACCATAGAATAAGACCCTACCCATCTTTAAGTAAAAATAACTAAGGGTAGTAGACAACTCAATGATTCACACTAGGAGAATAATGAACCCTACTAAGCACCATTAATAACTACCAAGGTTGATATTAGTTTGAAGGAGGAACCAAAAATTTCCACTCTGGGCACCTATTGGTCTGACATGGAATGGGCACACATTGTGGATCTCTTAAAGGAATTACAAGACTTATTTCCTCAAAACTATAGAGATTTGAAAGGCACATACCCATCCCTCAAAAAGATGAGAATCAAACTAGTCAATGGTGCAAGACCCATAAAATATTAGCCTTATAGGATGAACCCAAATCTTCACACTAAAGTCAAGATGGAGATTGATGACATGCTAGCCATAAACATCATCTACCTTATGTAAGAATCTGAATGGGTTAGCCCCATATTCATCAACATCAAAAAGGATTAGTGCATCTAGATTTGTGTTTACTATATAATTTTGAATTCCACCTGCATAACTAACCCCTTCTCAACTCTGTTCACTGATAAAGTATTAGATGGCATCATAGGGTATGAGATATACACCTTTACTAATGGGTTCTCGAGATACCATCAAGTCTAGATTGAGGAGGAAGACAATCCCAAAACCACATTTACAATTGAATGGGTTTATTTCACTTACAACATGCTTCCTTTTGGGCTATATAATGCATTAGTTATGTTCTTCTGAGTGGTGATCACCACTTTCAAAGACTTCATTCATAAGTTCATCCAAGTATACTTAGATGATTAGACAGTGTATGGGTTAGTGAAGGATCACTATGACAACTTGTGCCTTATGCTTGAAAGGTGCAAATAGTTAAAAAAAAAAATTGAACTTTAAAAAGTGTGTTTTCAAAACACCATTTGGCACTTTTCTTTGGCACATCATATTCAAGGATGGTCTACTCATTGATCTGACAAAGATTGCAATCATCCTTCAGCCTCAGATCCCATAAATGCAAAAATAAATTCACACCTTTTTTGGACATTATGAGTAATATATAAAGTTTATAAGGAACTATGCCAAGATTGGGGCTCCACTAAAAGAGCTCTTGTGAAAGGATGACCCATTTTATTAGGGTGTAATGTAATAAGATGCTTTTAAGATACTAAAACTCAAACTAGAAAGTGTACCGATATTATAATTTCCTAATTGGGAAACTCCCTTCCATGTCCACATTGATGCCTCTAGTACCAAAATTGATGCCATTGTGGTGCAACTAAGAGAAGGAAAAATAGATCATCTTATTTATTTTGCAAGTATAAAATTAACCAAAGTAGAACAGAACTACACCACAATTGAGCACGAGGTGAATTCCATGGTCTACACCCTATAGGATTTCTAACAATATTTGTTATCAATTCCCTTTATCTTCTTCACTGATCATGAGGCACTTAAGTACCTAATAAACAAGACTATTTTTCTTGGGTGAATTTATTGATGGATTGTTTTGTTTCAAGAGTTCTAGTTATCTATTGTATTAAATCTTGGGAAAAAAACTCGGGCCTAGACTATCTATCCTACATCAACTCTAGCAATGTGGTAGTGCCTATTGAAGATGATATGCCTAACACATAACTTTATAGGGTCCATCATATCCATGAATATTTGGTATAAAATGACACATTTCTAACCTCTATATCTATACCCCAGACCATGATGACTAAGGAGAAGAAACAACTCATAGTTTATGCCATTCATTTTTAACTCAATGGCAAGGAACTATATAAATTAATCCATGATGAGGTTATGAATTAGTGTGCCCTAGAGCATGAATGGGACCCAATACTATAAGAGGAACATAAGGGTATTACAAGAGGCCATTGTGTTGGAGATGTTATTGCGTGTAAAGTACTACAATTAGGCTTATGGTGGATAACTTTATTTCATGATGAAAAATAGTATGCCAAAGCATGTGACATATGCTAGTGCATGCGAAAACCAAACCACCAAGATGAGATGCCTCTCATCTCCATCCTTTCCCAAGCACCATTTGAAAAATGGGCCATTAACTTTGTTGGGCCTATTACTCCCACTATGAGGTGTACATGCACATGATACATTTTGGTTGCCATAGATTACTTCACTAAGTAGGCTAAAGCAATTCTAACCAAAGATTGTATAACCACCATAGCAACAATATTCATCTAGGAGAATATCATCATTTTCTATGGATGCCTACTTAGCTTAACTAGCGACTATGGGGTGTACTTCATCAATGAAACCATTCAGATCATACTAACTAAATATATGGTGGTGCACCACAAAATGACACCTTACCATCTCCAAGAAAATGCCACCATAGAGGAATTTAATAAAATATTGAGGAAGTGTCTCACAAAAATATATGATGTTAGTTATAAATATTGGGATGATCATGTGTCAGTAGTATTGTGGTCCTATCACACTACATACAAGTGCCTAAATAAGGCTACACCATTTCAAATGGTGTTTGGTACAGAGGTCATTTTACCTTTAGAATTCTTAGTGCCCTAATTTCACATCATGTGTATTGGTTGATTGGATGACTAAGAGTCTTTGAGCACATACCTAGAAGACTTAGAGAACCTAGACAAGACACATGCCCAATCATGGTGGAGACAACATATAGAAAAGACATGCCAAAAGTTCTAGCATGATAATCACATTAAGTGCAATGTATTTATAGAAGGTACAGTAGTCTTACTATATGACTCAAAGTACCTTAGGCACCCAGGTAAGTTACAAATTTTATGTATGGGACCTTATATCTTCCATAGTATATTGGATACTAAAGCATGCAAGCTATGCATATTGATGGGTGAAATACTTCCTAGGCATTTCAATAACAAGAGATTGAAACTATGCAGTCACTAGGATAAAACTTACATCATCAGACACCAACTTCTTGGTCATAAGTCAATTACTTGGTTTTGACCATAATAAGATTCGATACAAGCCAAATCTTTTCTTATGTATGTTTCATTTGGGTTTAGTAAGTAATTGTGGCACTTTTAGGCATGCAGGAGATATTTTATGGTGTTTATATGCATAAATCTAGTCGAATGACTTGAGCATAATCACTTCTTAAGAACCTAAGGCTAGACACCTAATTTTTTGGGTACGTAAAGTTTGATAAATTCAAAAATAGGTAAGAATCATTTAATGAAATAAGGTGCATAAAATATTTGTGCACAATAAATCAAGAGAATATAATGAGGTGCTGGAGCACCAGTGCAAGGATTTGTATGGGTAGGGAAGGCCAAAGCAAGAGACATGAAATCAGATAGAACTCAACCAAGAAAGAGAGGAAAACTTGAAATAAAGTTTAATACTAAGAAGAGATGGAATTGAGGAGGTTGAATTGCAAGCATGTGAAGTGTTGTTCCTAGGTTGCCATAAGAAGGGGTGAAGGTCATGCCAAGTTAAACCAAGTATAAAATAATGACCATCAAGATAGCTATCACCCACTTAATGATTGATGAGAAGTGACCATTTTAATTACCTATCACTTCATCAAATAAACCATTATCAAAGTTAATTCTATGATGGTGGAGGAACAAAAATCCATAATAAATGAGTAGTTAGTGGCATATTTTTGTGGATTTTGCAAGATTGGTAAAATCCACACACCATCAAGTCATTAATATGCTAGCTAAAAACATATTATAAAGGGGAAGATGATAGAATTCAATAGGTTATTGACCTTTGTAGAATTTAAACTAGAGCACAGAGAGGAATTCATTAAAACTGGAGAATGCTACCAAAGAGAACCAGTCATCCATAGCACTTCTAAGAAAGAGAGAAAGACCAAAAACAAGATTGAATTCCACTTTGAGTTGAAAATGAGGTGAGTGGAGAGAAAATTAATAAAGAAACTAGGCAACAAAAGTTGAACAAAACAACCAAGACACCATTAACAACATAAGAATCAAGAGATTTGAATATATAGTCACATTTCCCATGATTATGAAGAAGTGCCAAGTGCCCCCATCAAGAAGGTAGAAGAAGCTATATAAGAGGCATGCCCATGTAGAGAAGGGGTGATTGAAGAAAAGGAAGGTGATACTATCACCTTAGAGAAATAAAGAGAGACAACAGATGAACCCCAATAATAAGGCAACACTATCGTTGAAAAAATCAAGCTTTCTATTAAGGGATTTAAAGACTTCAACACCAAACTTAAGGAGAATGTTCCCAAGTTCTACACTCCCAAGAGCTTGATAGCCTAGTCTGAGGATGGACTAAAGTTCTTATATAGGGTAATGTTGGGCCCCTAACTCATTAAATAAAGGATTAGTGCCAACATGAAATCCACCTAAGCATGAAGGAATCATTTTGTATAATAGTTAGCGTTTTAACATTTTGGTATCAGTTAGAGGGTGTAGTGCATATCTTACACTATTTAGTAGGTGGATAACTAGATCCCAATTTTTAGGGCATCTTCTAAGATTAGTAATATGTGAAAACTGTAACATAGACTTTGTGAAGTCATGGAACTGGTGGGTATGATCACCAAAGTTCTAGATTGGCACTTTAAATGCATACTATACCCTGGTGAAGATGCTCTTGAAGGCTATTTAAAGATCTCAAACTAGTTGAAATAGGGAGACAAGGAATTGTAGTGGAGCCCTAGTCTAATGAATCCTTGATATAAATTTCTTTGGTAGCTATTAGGCTTTAAAATAGCATGTAAGCTAGGAAGGCTCCATTTGTAAGTACCCAAGCTCATCTGTGAGTCTTTGGGTCATCAAGTATTAAGGACTAAGCATATACTATGTTATGAATGTTATGAACTCTATACTGTATGATGAACTTTAATCAATGATAAAGACTGTTGCATTAAATTGTATTCTATCTGATTTATTTGACCTTGTGAATTACTAAGGGAATGCACATGTAGGTAATGTTTTACTATAAATTTAGTTATGTTAATTATAAGTTGAGCAATTTATATGATTTTCTTAGTTAATAGAGTCCTTGTAATAAATGTTGACATCATACTAACTCTATATAGAGGATAAGTATAAATTTTGCACCAAGTGTTCCTATCCTTGTTAGGATTGCATCTTTAACATAAGTAATTTGAGTGATAGTATAATTTTTACCCTTCAAGTGCCTATATGACACTATGCATAATCCACATGCCCACATGACACTAGGATTAGTCCATAAAATACTTTCACCTTTGGATCTACCTAAGGATTTCTTTGAATTGATCAAGTACCCTAATTAAAATCTCATCCATGGCACAACTAAGCCAATACAGGCCCCAATTCCTTCTCAATTGTACTTAGGGTGAGTGCATAAGGCTTATGCCTTATATGAATTGATGCTAATGTAGTTGAGTGTTCAAATTTTGATTACAAAAAGGGAACATCCCATGATTTTTCCTGGTCGAAGTAAACCTAGAACCAACTAAGACAACATTTATTGATCTTTTCTACAATAGGTGTAGTCTTCCACAGACTGATCTTTGTATTGGCATAGTTGTTATAACTTGATGTATTCATATTCAAATTGGTATAGAGGGTATTATTCCTCCTTTAGTGTATCAATAAAAGTCTTATAGGATTTAATTACAACACACTCTTATTCACGATGCATGTTAAAGCTCTCCCACTAGTGAATGACTAGTATGGACATATTTAGTATTATGAAGGTGATCTTCTAAGCATTAATGAATTAATTAATTGATAAGTATGATTTGAGTTCCAGGAGTAGCAACAAGTGCACTACACATACACAACATGAATCTTAAGCCAATTTTGGAGTAATTTAATGAATTAAGTGTATTTTTAGAAAAAACAATTTTTATCATTACTAGATGTCGAAATGAAGCCAAATTAGATTCTATAGGTATTAAAAACCAAGATGGGAAATAGGTATGAAATAATTAGGAAGAAAACTATTGGAAGGCACTTTTTGAGGAAAATGTAAGTGGTCAATAGTGAAAAATAATTGGGTCAACCCAATCAACCTAGTAGGTTGAAAAGGAGAAAAATCCATACTACTGATCTAGTAGGTATGTATCGACCCTATATGTTTTGTAGACTATCGACCTAATATAGTTTTCCAACTGATCTAAAAAGTCTAGAATGATAACACAGTACTAGGGAAGGGAAAAGAAGAGGGTTGACATATTTTTAAGTCAACTAAGTCAAAAATAGGGAAATTTTGGTGAAACCAGGTTCACCAAAGAACCAAAATGGTATAGAAATGCATATAAAAGGCCAAAAGAAGGCTAGAATGTCTTGAAATGAGTAAGGGCAAAAAAGATTGAGTAGGATAAAAATAGGTAAAAATGAATGAATTAAAATAATTTAGGCTTGTTTTTTATTGAAATTGTAAAAATAATATATTGTGATTATACATGACATGGAAGATTTAATACATCTTTTGTTGTTTCATGATTACAAGGATGACCTAGGTTCTAGTGATTGGTAGATGCATCATGGCTATCGGATCTACTTAAGCATCTAGTGATAAGAGATAGAGTTAGACTAGTATCTATAGGCCTAGGAGGGATAGATGATATGTGTAGGATTCCCTTAAGTACAGATCTATTAGTCATGTTCCTAGGATGCTAGGAATGACTTACTAACACCTTCAGATGGGAGGTGGATGGGGATGTGGTAGAGGTAGCTATCACTCTAAAGGATGTGCATACCATCTTAGGGATATTATTAGTAGGATCAATGATAACTATAGGTATACCAGATAACATGAAGGATAGGAAAGCCTTAGCCATGTGGGCTACAGGCTCAGAGATGATATTTTTGGGTAGGAGAGTTATTATATTCAACATATATGCATCATGATTCTAGATATCTAAAAAGTGGTGATAGGGATTATGACATAATGAGTGCTATATCACAAGTTAGATGGCAAGGTACCATTATTCTTAGTAGCCTTGAGTAGGATGATCTTAGAGGAGGGATTAATATATAATATTGATTTTATCATCTAGGTCCAAATCATGCATGATATGTATGAGGTGTTGGTCAGAGGCAAGAAGCTGATAAGACCGATCATATTATTAATGGCTTGGACATATGAGAGGTTTCCCATGTATCATCCAACTTGGTTACCCTATGTGATTGATGATAGGTCACCTCAAGCATGAAGATGGAGAGAGGACAAGGTAGCGTGGGTTTTTCCCCATGTGCTAGTACTTCTGATGGTGAGATACATAGACATAGTGCGGCATCTATATGGTCACATAACAACTACATGGCTGAGCTGGGACATAGTTTCACCAATTATAATGAGGATATAATTGGTCATACACTACACTTGGTGGAGAGAGTCACATCTAATGGTATGGGTATTAGGATGGATAGGCTTACCTCATCTAGTGGTACTAATATTAATGCCTAAGTAGTGGGCTTGACATGTGAGAAAGTCATGAGGGAGGAGGGGATTAGGGCCACTAGTGATAAGGCTGACACTAAAACCATGTCATGAGTGACCATGGACTAGGTAAGTACAACAAGGAGATGAGCATGAGGAAAGGAGTGTAGAGGCAAAGGTACTAGAGGTACTACCACTAGCTCCATAAAAAAATGTATAGAAATAATCAAGGACATGACATTGATAGAGGTAGGAAGAGTAAGAGAGAGTAGAGACTATCACCATCCCTAATGACTGGAAAGTGAGCTAGAATAGAGCTGGTGATATATAGGCCACTCAAGCATAGGCTTAGGTGGACATGAGCCATGATAGCTAGATTTATAATAAAGAGGTGACCTATAGAGGAGGTGTTAGGAGGCCACATGGATGGAAACACTATGTTAGGTAGTTGCATAGATGGTGAGACCATAGTGGCTTAGACACAAATAGGTAATAAATATGATTAAATTATTACTTAATTTTTTTTAATTTTAAAATAGAGAATAGCGATAGATAGATATTATGAGATATAATAGTGATCTAATATTTATTTGGGTGTGATTTTATAGGTATAGTTGAAGATGAGTAAGAGAGATGGGGGTCCCTTGTGAGGGGAGAACTTGATGATGTCCTAGATGAGACTCTGCAACTAGATGACCCTATTGCATTAGAGGACCCTATTATACCATCTAACCTAGCTTAGGTGAGTTGGTTTAGATTAGTAGGTAAGGTAGCAAGGTAGATACAAGCACAAAGAGAGGATACAACCACAATTATAGTTGGGTAAAGGTGAGATATGATCATGGTAGGCCCTGGTAGAGGAGAGAGATATGCATCTGGCTATAATGATGCAAATGACATAGGCACATATAGTGAATTTGACCCATATGACATAGGTGCAAGAGTAGGAAAGACTAACACACATGGTGACCTTAGCCCAATTGGCATAGGTACAAGCATGGGTAGTACATATAGAGGGATAGGTAGAGGGACTAAGATCTCAAATGGCCTCCTTATAGTGTACTATTTGGAGAAGTCAAACTGAGGCCTTGACAAGCAATGTGGCTAGGCCATGAGATAAATAAGATAGAGCCCAGCCATAGAGCTAGAGCATTGTATATATGGTTGTACTTACATCAAAAAATCATAATATGATGTATTATTTTGGCATATTGATGTTGATTATGTATGTTATCATCATTATGGTTGTGGTTATGAATGTTTTGGATATATTTATTTCTAACACATGTATTTAGCTGTTGTTAAATATGTTATAGGAAATATATGAGATGTGGTTTCTTTTCTAGTATTATGTAGAACACATGCATGGGTAAAAAGAAACAAGCAAAAATGATTTGGTAAAATATAATCAATTAAAAATAACTACACACTATTTCAATTTCGGAAATGTGTAAATAAAAGAAAAGTGACTAAGTATAAAGAACAAAGGGATGGTAAAACAAGATGGTAAAAAGGAATTTGTTTTTAAACCAAAGTGAAATATTTTTGCACCAAATTAAAACAAGTAAAATCATACTAAATCCTGTTGGGAAGTATGAAAACAATTTAATAAAATGGAAGGTAAGTAAAAGGGCACAAATGGTATTAAAAAAATTTAATTAAGTCAATCAATTATACTAAATCACATTGGGAAGTTAAAGAGAAAGACAAAACTAGAAAAGTATTGGTCTTAAATTTATCACACTAATTCAAGCTAGGAAGTATGAAAAATTCAATAAATGGTTGTATTCTTACATGTATTTAAAAAATAAGAAAATAAGAGCAAAAGAGAAATGAAATAAGCATAAAACACACTAAATCAAGTTAGTAAGAATGTAAATAATGTGTAACTTCATAATCAATGACTTCTTATCTCATATTTTACACATGTAATTTTATTTGTGACATGTATTATTGGAAAATTTTGTGAGGAATGTTAGGTCCAATCCGCAATCTTACACTAAAAATAATAAAGAGAACACCAATGGGATAGAAAAATAGGGACAATTAGGTAACAAAATATGTGGGTAATAGGAAGGGAAAAGGTGGTAATTTGTGAGGAATGTTGGGTCCTACCCATGGTCTTATATTACAACTCACAAATGAAATCCCAAGGGGAGTGATCAGTAGATTACAATATTTCTCAAGAGGAAATATGAGAGATATAGGGAATGTAAAAATCAAGACTTAGGCATCTTATGAGAAGACCTTAGGAGACAAGAGGCATACTAAGGACATGAGAAGACACTAAGTGACTAGTGACCATCAATGTACAAAGGAAACTTGTTTTATATAGATACAAAACTTTTTGGGCATATAAGTATGCTACTAAGATCAACTCATGAAGGTATATTGGTAAAGAAAATCCAAAATAGACTTACCTTCCCACAACATGTTCCCCATTCCTCAGGACCCCTTATAGAGTTGTCAATCTACTATGAATATTGGGTACTTATATGAGAAAGTAGGTATCACTAAAAGATTTGTTTATTCTCCTTTTATAAACTACTAGCCTACTGCACCCCAAAGGACCTTAGCTCTATTCTAAAGCCAAATTTGGAGTTTGAGATTTGACTAGAGAAAGAAGATGTGCTTTGAATCACCTCTTTTAGTGTGATTTGACTTTTAAGAATATTTTTGCTTTTTATATCATTGCCTTTTGTAAAATGATTTGGATTTTAACTTTTTATGGATTTTTAAGATTCATCATCCATACGGATTTGGAATGACCAATCATGAGAGATTTATTAATACACATGAATGAGCTTTAGGATAAGGCTAAAATAAGCTAAGTAACCAAAGACAACGACTAACTAGGACACTTAGGCTTAACAATTAACTAGCATTTTATCTACAATCTCAACCATGTATATGCTTAGTTTTCAAAAAAAGAAGGGAAAAAGGAGATCAAAAGGTGTATTGTTGAAATGAAAATATAATGAGATGCATTTTTTTCTAATTGATCACATGGTAAAATGAGACAAGGACCAAATGGAATAGGGTTAGTATAACCAATTCACAATGACAATTATCTATGAAAAATAGAGATAAGAAATCAAACAATCATGAAGTACAAGTAGAGATTTTTGAGAAAAATTTAAGAAAGAAAGAGAATACAATGATAGAGAAAGATAAATGATAATATAATCAATATATGGTACAAAAGGTAAGATCACTATATAAAAAATATGAATTTGACACAGTGTTAAATGATATAACATATAGATAAAAATAAAATTGGAACACATGTCCAATAAAAATGTGAATGTAAAGGTACCATGCATGTGCTCATAAGTACTGATAAATCTACCCACACACACCATCCAAGATGTTAGATAAATCTTTATAAAGTTGGATATGAACAGCTACTAACATCTCATCAATCTTGAATGAAAACTAGGAATACTTCTCTTCTAATCTCTTCAACTGAAAAAGTAAGAATACTCGATAGATTGTGTTGAGGAGGGAAATCAGGTAAGGGATGATCGGGAGAATGTGTAGGAGAGATATATATGGGAGATGCAAAAATAATCAAAGGAGAAGGATCCATAAGTGATGGAAGGTCTATAGGTGAAGGAATCATGGGTGGAGGCACAAAAGGTGTTTAAGGGACCACAGGAGGGGATGGAACCACTGGAAGTGGAGCCATGGGAGAAAAAGGAGTAGCCTTCTTATGGGAATGACCTATGGGAGGAATAGAAGAAGGTCTGGGAATATTTATAAGGTGATCCTTAAGGTGTTGTTGAAGGATACTAAAATAATCAATGTGATGGGTGCCACATTAGTTCCATAGACAATATACCTCACCATAGTTATGTATTCAGGTAGAACCTTTGGGGGAGGCATGATTTTATCTAAGGAAGGAGATTAAGGATGTGAAGTATCAATATACTATCACAAATTGAAACAATGGGTAGAAGAATGATTATTTTTCCCATGGAAGCAATAGATATGTTTGTGAGTGGTCTAAGGAAAATCACTCATAAAAGGAGGTGTAACAGGATTAAAAGAAGTCATAGAAGACTCGTCAACCCATTTGATGGGAAATGGAGCCATCTTAGGGAAAGGAATAAAACCATCATCAATGGAATGTGGTGGTGGAGGAGAAACCAAATTAGGCTCAATGGAAGGAGTAATGGGATGAAAATTAGGGGTAGGCTCAATAAGAGTAGGAATGGGAATATGCTCAATTATAGCAAGAGAAATGATGGGCTCGAATAAGGGCTCTACTAAGGGAGGAGAGGGATCTATATAAGGTCTAAGGAGGGTCGCATTAATCTCAAGAGTAAACTAACTACGGTGATTAGGGTACCTAGCAAAGTGGTAAGACCTGGTCATAGCATGATCCATGAGCATACTCCTATGAGTCTCCTCAAAAACTAGAGGTGTTATCACCATTTCTACCCTAAAATAAAGAGGGAAAAAACTAAAATTATGAACTATAAATGAATGAATACAAGAAGATACACAAAAAGACTCAAGTAAAGAAGAACAATAATAAATAATCTTGGCATCATGGGCCTATACAAGATTGCCTAAAAATAGATCATCTAAGGAATAACCATCATCATAATCTGGGGTATGAAGATCAATGATATAAATATGGATTACCTTGTCATCCAAGGAAGTGTGGTGAATATAATGCCAAGTCTTGGTCAATACTATAGGAATATCATCATAAGGAAGCTT
Source organism: Torreya grandis (assembly GCA_037957365.1). Classification (NCBI taxonomy): domain Eukaryota; kingdom Viridiplantae; phylum Streptophyta; class Pinopsida; order Cupressales; family Taxaceae; genus Torreya; species Torreya grandis. The sequence continues at coordinate 1,524,276 of JARHVA010000111.1, forward strand.
ATGATAATGAGGCTGTAAGGAAGCAGGAAGCTATGAGATGAGGTGAGGTGAGAGATCAAAAGTTTTAATCTTTAGGTTAATCTCATCGGGCTCATCATCATTGGAATCTAAGAGGTTAGGGGGAATGTTCCTAGTGATTTTATGATGCCTATTGTAACCTCAAGTTGAATTAATGATAAAATTAAGACACTAAGACTCATGGAATGGAATGTTGGGTAAAGGTTCAAGAGTATAAATCTTGAAGACACCATAGTTTTACAATTGTTCAAAATTTCAATGGTTAGTGTCACATTGAGTCCTATAAATGGATCCATTATGAGGGAATTTAATGCATTAACAAGTAGAAGAAGTAATGGCTCTCATACTATGAGTCCACAGCCTACCAAATAAGATGTTATAATAAAGGGGAAAGTTAAATAGCATCACATTCACATGAATGGTGATAAGTGAGATAGTAATGGGAAGACACACACAACTTAGAGGAGGCATTTTCCTGCTATCATATCCTTGGTAGGTGCTATGTGTAGACTTGAGATAACATTTTAAATATCCAAGGGTCTTAATAAAGTTAAGAGAGGCAATGTAGGTGTCATAACCCTCATTAATCAATACATGCTTAACTTAGATATCACCTATTTAAACACTAATGAATAACTAAGGATCATCTACATGAATCAAAATCTCATCAAGAATCATAGAAGCTAAATGAAATTTTAAGGAAAGATAAGTGCCCATAGTTTCATCAATGTTGATAGACATCTCTTCAATTTTTTGTAGTTTAGTATCCTCGAATCTAGATAATACTACCTCCCATCCTACTAGAGGAAGATAAGGTATATTCATAAATAGTTGCATAAGATGTTTTATATGATGTGGAGAGGTCCTCATAAGCTCAAAGAACAAAATCTAAGATGGCATATTAGTGAGTTTTGTTATGGGATCCCACTGATCATAGCCCATAAGAAGGTTGCTAGATATAGGTGCATAATTATTACGGAGGTCCTCGAAAGGAGGAGCCAAAGTGTATTGGAACTTATGTTGATAAGAAGAAGAAGGTGTAGAATAAGGTTGTAGATTATGTTGTGATAATAAAGTAGTTAGTTTAAGATGATTTTGAAAATTGGTAGAAGTTTTAGTAAAAATTTGAGTATCATTAGTGTTAGAAGATGATGGAAGAGTGGTAGAAATAGAAAAGGAAGTGTTATCCAAGGGAAAATAAGAAATTTAATCATCAAAATTAAAAAGATCATCTTTCCCCAAATCATTTAAATGAGTTGGAGAAGAATCTTGGATAACACAGTATGTTCTAGATGGAGTGTAGATAGGTTGGGAATCGATAAATGTAACCACCCTTCGCATATTAGTCATGTTAAGCACATTCTCTTTAGAAGTGGATTCAACAAGACTTTTTACATTATTTATGTAAGGGGTGACTTTGTCTTCATTATCTTATATGGTTTGATGATTAGGAAGAGGGTCTTTATAGATAGCCAAATGAGCATTGGCTTAGTTCAAGGATTGAGATTTATCATGTGATTTATAATCCTTAAAATTAATTTCATAATCTTGTTGACGCTTTAAAATGATAGAATCATGATCAAAATTAGGACCAAGAAGAAATTCAATAGCTAAATTATGAAGTTGTCTACATGTCTCATGAGAATGACCCCAACTAGCATGAAACCAATAAAACTTTTTAAGATCATACTAGGATTTCATAGGATGAGTAGGGTTAAGTTATCATGGAAGAGGCCTAGGTACATGCTTAAAAAATTTAGTTGTGGATAGAGGTTTATGAACATTAATGTTGTTCGGTGAAGATAAGTAAGCATTGGGGAAGCTAGTTTCGATGAAGGGGTAGGAACACAACTTGAACATTGTGAATGATGTCATAAAAATATGTAACAACATCATTGGTAACATTGTGATTTTTGAACTTAGGTAAGATATGAGGACCCGTAGAAGGTTGGGGTGTCTAAAATTGATGTATAAGGAAATATTGATGTTTGGCTTAGTCAATAGCCTCCTCTAATGTATATGGAGAGAGAGTGCAGACCCAATATTGAAGTTTAGGAAAAAGGGAATTGGTAAAGAGATGGAAAAGATTGTCATTAGCCATGTTATGTTCACATTTGTTTGAAATTTTTTTCCACCTTTTAAGAAAGGATTGAGCAGTTTTGTTTTCAAGTTATTTGCAATTTATGAAGTGGGCCAAAGTATTTTTAGGAAGATAACTAGTTTGAAATTCTTTAACTAAGACATTCACTAAATTCTCTAAACTAATAATAGAATATGTTCCAATTTGGTTGTACCAATCCAAGGCATCACCTGTGAGAATTTTGGCTAAGAGTTTAGTATTAGCAATGGTGTTCAATTTTACCCGATCTTTATAAAGATTTCCAAGTGTTTTAAGATGAAGGGTGGGATTGGTTGATCCATTATAAAAAAAATTAGGTGTGATACCTCATATATCAATGTTAGCAATTTGAGTGGTAAGAGGCTCATTTTGGATATGCTTAATGGTTTTGTTGACCAAAGGAGGTTGAGGAATGAGATTGCCTTGAGAATATAGAAGAGGAGGAGGGGAAATATTCTACTTATGTGTGCCCCAAGCCATTGGTTGAAGATGAGATTGAAGATGAATAAGGTGGTTTTGCATTCTCATCATTTGATTTGTGTTATGAGCTTTAAAGGTATTCATTTGATTTAGTATTTATATAAACAATTGATGTGTCTTATTAGATTTATTAAAAGCATTAAAGGTGGTATTAGTGGCTTGGGTAACACTATTGGTGTTGATAGGAGCTTGAGAGGAATTATGAGAATGTGAGGCACTAGTGGTAAAATTTTCTTATGTAGTAAAAGATGGTCTAGTGAATGGTTGAGAAGAAGAAGCACTAGTAGCATGATTACCTTGGGTAGAAAACAATGCACTAGTGGAAGGATTAAGGATAGTGGATCTTATAAGAGGCCCACTAGATGTAGAACCTGCCATGTTAGTGGATATACTAGGGATGGAGGTAGAAGAAGTTAGAGAAGAAGAGGTCATGGTGTAAGAAGGGGTCATAATAAAAGGAAGAGGTTAAGAATCAAATTAAATGGTACCCTTAAATCTAGTTGAGAATGTAGGAGTAGGTGAATGAGACTCTTTGGATTTACCATTAATCATAAGATTGTAAATAGTAGAAGGATCTTTTCCTTGATGTTGAGGAAATTTAAAGATAAAGAAGATCATTTCAGGGGTATACTCTAATTTGGGTTTGTAAAATTCATCCTATCTATTGATTGTAACTTAGTATTGTCATCAAGAAAAAAAACCATGATGAAGGGAAAGAAAGATATATGAGAAAGAAAGGAAATAGGAAATGATGAAAATAGTTCATGGTTAATTGGGTTGACCTAGCACTAAAGTAGGGTCTACAAATAGTACATGGTCAATTGGGTTAATCTAGAAAAGTAAATAGAAGCTATAAAAATAGGAAATAGGGTCTAAAAAGAGTATAGGGTCGACTGAGTCAATCCAGTACAATGAACAAAGGCTAGAAAAAGGTATAGGGTCGATTAGGTTGATCTAGTACAGTAGATAGGGAAAATTAAGAAGCCTATAATAGACTATGAAATGAAACAAGATAACTTTTGCAAGTAATTTGAAAATAAATAACTAAAGTGAAATAAAAAATAAATTGGCTTAATTTTGACCAATCCAATTAAATCAAATAGTAACAAACCTTGTACCAATACTAGCTAATACAAGTTTTTGAAATACAAAATACAATTGAGCAAAGAGCAAGTAATCAACTTGGAAAGTAACTTGCTAACTAATTGGTCAACATGAGTGTTTATTATATTATTAGGATATAAGATTTTAAATGTGATGGGAAGTTGTCTATAAGCAAGGAATTAAAAGGCAATCTAAGGATGGTTTCAAGTAGTTTGGGCTAAAAGGGATCTATAGTGATAATGTTATAGGCTTGGTATTGGGGCTTATCCCCTCACTTCACACACCATAGTGATAAGGGTTTCAGGTGCTTAGCCATAATATACCATTAATCACACTTTATACTTGACCAAAACATCAGGTCCACTTCCCCCTTGGTGATGAAATCTAAGTAGGTTGGCCTTGGGTAGTCAAATGTTAAAATGCTTGTTTAGATTTTTTGATTTGGTCATGTGTTCATAAAATAGAAAATAGTGAAACTAAATGATTAATTTAAAACCACCTAATTAAGTTGTGTGATCTATTCTAAGCATGTAAGTAGCAAAAAATAGAAGTGTGAATTAATTACTAACATATAAGGTTAATTCCAACTTTGAAACAAGGTACAATGTTGATATAGTCAATAATATATGTAAAGAATATAGAACATGGTCAATCTTATACTGTGGAAGCAAGGTCTAAAAATGAATAGGGTTAGTAGATTCAACCCAATTATCCAAATATCACATAGAACTTAGAATTGGGTCTATAGGGTTGATCCATTTGATTGTGCAGGGGTAGTTTTAAAGATTACAAACTATGAAAAGAAAGACTATAAAGAAAGAAATAGAGAGATAAAAAGAAACCTTGTTGGATCAGAGATGTAGAGAATGAATATTATTTTTTAAAAACCTTCATATATTATTATAAATTCTACTAACTGGGTCAATTGGGTCAATCAAACTTTGCAAAATCTTGTTGATGAGTGCCTGGAATGTACAAGGTTGACTAGGTTGACCTAGTAGTTTGGATTGGATGTCTGAAAAGCTAAAAACTTATACTGGGTTAATAGGATTGATCCAGTAGCCTATACCTAAAATCCTATGAATAGAAATTAGAATTGGGTTGACAAAGTCGATCTAGTATGGTAAATATATGATAAATATTATTATGAAAGAATGAAATATGGAAATAAGGTGAAAAACCCCTACAAGGGCTAGTTCACATTGAGTTCACCAAAATGTATTATGAAGTTGAAACCAAAGTGAAGAAAATACTAATAAGAAAGTGGAAATGTGAAGACAATCCAACTAGTGGTGGGATAGGATTCATGTTGGGTTCACCAGAATGTATGCAATTAGAAATGCATCATGTTTATAAATTAATCCTGGCTCGAAGAAGATAGAGCATACCTACACTTCTGATTGGGAATATATTTGTTAAGTAGGAGCATGACCAAGATGGGGATCCACTAGACTGGATTAGGGGGTCACTTGTCACAATACACCATGCTAGCAAGAGTTATAAAGCCTACAGTCTAACACAGTCATGTAACAACCCTAAAAGATTCCTAGGTATAATGTTCACTCTACATCTAATAAACAAGAAAGTAAATCTAATCTAGTTCATACTAAAAGCTTGTGGCATAAAGTGGGGGTTAAAAATTAAAAAAAAATAAAATAAATATGCATAGAAGACATATACTCACATCAATTTATAAAAAATATTAATGCATGGGACAGAATCATAACTACATTATCTATCTACTCTTACAAAAGAGAAATAAAGTTAGGAATACTTACCTTTGAAGACAAACTCGTCAAGCCTCAATATTTCCCTTAGCCAAGGTTATTCACAAGAGATTGTTATAGTATGTAAGGATAACAAAGAAAAATTAGTTATAGGCTACACAACCTGTCTATGCATCCAAAATACTTCTCCACAAGACAAGATCTATATCTCCAAAGAAAGTATGGAACCTTAAGATTTATTCCTCAAGTAGAATGGTCAATAAGCATATGTCCATTTGCACTTATTCTTATTCACTTCTCTATTCTTAAATAGTTGGAAATGAACTTGTATATATAGGTGGATCTTTCCCTAAATCCTTATAAATATGTTGACTGTATGGGGTCGACCCAATCGACCCTATATGTTTTTAGGAGATAAATCACTAGGTCCCGAGCTAGGTTAGCCAAAGAGCTAATGAAACTCTAAGTGAAAAATATCCCTAACCATTATAGGGTCAACCCTATCAACATTGTATAGTAATCAGAGGCTAAAAACTCTACAATGTTGACCCATTTGACCTAGTATAGTCAACAGGTGAAAGGGGGTCAAGGCAAGAATAAGGAGGACAAAGTATGACAAATGTTTGGAATGGGTACAACTAAGAAAAATAAGCTTAAGGTAAAAAAATTTAGGAGATAAGTGTGTAGATGAAAAGTGGAAAAAGGGACAATAATCTTATAAATAATTAATGGCCTACCCACCCCTTTCTCAATGCACCCCTTAAGGTATGTACTCAAAGAGATCGAGACTCGATGGGTTCCTACAAGATATAAAGTGTCAGTAATCGATAAAAGTTTGAAAACATTGTGTATATAAGGCACAAAAACTATGAAGCACATAGGTATATGAACTATAAAGTAAACAAAATTTTATGAGGTGGCATGAAACTTATGTGGTGTATAGGTATATGAGCTATGACACAAAAAAATTAGGTGCATTGTACTACTTGCATGAGGGGCATAGAAGTCAGTGAGAAAGCATAGGACTAATTTAGTGCATTAGACTATGAGTTGAAAGTTCACAGTAATGATTTCATAGGGTGAAGTGCACAAGGTTCATTACATAGAAGTTTATGATATTGTGTGGTACTTTTGCATATGAATTTAAGCAAAATTTGGGTAAAAAGTGTGTAAGATTGGGTGAGAGGTGTGTTTCCTATGCAATAGAGAAAATGAGGAGTAAGCTCAATTGTGAAAGTATTGTATATAGATCATCTTGATTCCATTTTTTCACTTAGATGGATTCTAAAAAATAGTTCTTGATTTCCTAGTTAAGTCTATTTTAGCTCATCAAAAATATTCTAAGTTTGCAAACCTAATTAGGATTTCAACCCCTGATTAGGTCTTTAGGGTTCAAATTTAGATCACTCAGTTGTAATCAAGTTTTTATTCTGATTTGGTCTAGATTCATTTCATCTAGGTTCTCCTAAGCTAATCAAACTTCAAAGTTTAATTAGGTCATAGGTTTTCAGGTGTAGGTCTTACTTTGTTAGGCTGGTATTTTTTTCATGATTAGATCCTTGGCATGTGGTTTTGTGCTTTATTTTACTAGTTAGAGTTTAAAATCTAACTAAGTCTTATTTTTTGGGGGTGGGTATAATCTTGGTCAAGAATAAATCCACGTCTAGGTCAAGGGCTATTCCCCATGTGTTTTTCTTTGTTAATCTATGCCAAATCCTTGACTAGGTTAGTTAGGGTCTTACAGCCCCCGCTCAGCATTAAGTGAACTCCAAAGCCTAACTAGATCTTTGGGCCCTCCCCAATCTTTTCCCTATGCTATATGGGTAAAATACCTCGATTATAATGACCAAACTCCATTTTTATCCCATTAGGATATATAAGATATGAAACCTTACAACCATGTGCTCACCTAGCCCTTTGAAACCAAGATGTAATCATGGGTCCCAAGCCTGATTAGGTCTTTGGATACCTTATCCAAAATACTCTTTTTTATTTAGAGCATGTAACTCTGATTCAATCTAGGACCTAACTTAATGAACACCCTAGTTCTATTTGGGATTATAAAGCCTAATTAGAACTTGGATTTATATTTTTCAAAAAGTTCATTTTAAAATTGTTTGTGCCTCCTAAAAGCCCAATCAAGTATGGGAGGCCATTTTTTAGCATGATGTGGTTTTTTGTCAATATTTTGGGCCTTTTTTATCCATTTTTCAAGTCATATGCATTGACATAAATCTCATTTTGACTCAAACATTTTTTTTAACTTTTGGAAATCTTTTATGTAGTAATATCTATTCATGTTTTCATCTACTGCTTGTTAAAAGGAGATTTTAATTGTCATTTATAATTTATCATTTTATATTTTTTCAAGCAAAATAAATAAAAGTGGCAAGAAAGTGGAGAATCTTGGAGGGAAAAATCCAATGACCCTTTTTAGAAGGAAAGGGCTCACTATAAATTACTAGATGAGAGACATTACAAGTGTTGGTTCATTTTTCCTCCTAGGAGCACGTTGTGAATTAATCATTTTTATTTATTTCTCTCTCCCTCTCTTGTTCCTTTATGTTATGCTACTAAAATTTTAATCAAATGGTTAATATAAACTCAAATTTTTGTCATCCAAGTAGACATTATTAATAATACAAGTTTTGAAGTGCTTATTTCATTGTTACATGTGATACAATGGTGGTGTTATTATTCTTCTTAATTTATATTCTTTGGACTCTTACATTGATTCTCATTATGGTTGTTTTAATTTGTTGTGTGAATTTTGTCTAAACATGGGACAACATGATTTAAATACACATCAATAAATTGACACTAGGAGGGCCTAATTTAGAATGTTTTAACTTATTATCCATTTGAGTATTTTGGCCATCCTTTACACTTTTAACACCTTGTTGTGTGCTTGAAATACACATCAATATATCTATCACTATAAGTAGGGCATGAACTAGTATCTAACAAAAACTTTAAACTTTGGCTTTTAGAGGTGTTGCCCAGGATGATATTCCAAGTACTAAGACTAAAAAATTGAAATCTTAAACCCACTAATGGATTTTGCTTGGATTTGTGGAGGTGGTTATCTTGTGATCATTCCAAGGTTATCTCAAGATTTACTTAATAATATTAATAAATTATACCCTAAATACACACATGGTGGGATCCAAACTATTGAAGAACACATTCAAGCATTTAAGGAGGCCATTATCCAAATTCAAATTTAGCATGAATATTTTTATTATCACCTATTTCCTTGATATTTACATGAGGTTGGTTATATTTTTTACCTCAAATTTATGAATGGGTGTATTACCTTATATATAACCTTTTAAAATGGATTTTTTAACCATTTTAGTGTGCCCACCAACCTTGGTTCCTTAATATCAATTTGTTATAACCTATAGGGAGCCTAATGAGATAATGAGTGCATTCAACACTCACTTTCATCATTTTTATAAGAGTTTCAAAGACCCATTGCTAAAAAAGGAAGTGTAAGCTATTCAAATTTATCTAAAAATGTTGGATCCCTTGACTTCCATGCTTATCCAAAGGACTCTATCTACTCACACATATCTGGCATTGACTTACTAATAAGACTTCACCATTGAAAAACAAATTTCATGTGGTTATGGTGATGAATCACTCTATTATTTAGGAAAAATTAGTGTTTACACCCATAATCCTTTGATTTACTATCCTAAAAGTCAGCCCATGGACCAATTTTCACCTTATGATCAAGCATTGTCTCAACCATAAAATCAATCAAACCTCAACAATACAAATAAGAATCTTGTTTATGCATTTAATGCATCCAATTATATTAATTTAAAGTTTAATAAACATGTTATTTTACCTTATTTTAGTGATCAAGCATGTTTTGATGTTATTTTTAGTCAAAGGTCATTTGTTGTAGGAGACTACCAAGAAGAAATGCTCAAGTTAACCTAAGGACTATGTTCCCAAATTCACAATTTGGAGTATATAGAGGTAGAAATGAGACAAGTACTAAAGTGGTCATGTTTACCAAGAATGTTCCATTCAGTAGGCAAGAAATGTTCCAAGATATTACTTATGAGGATGAGTTTGATGACTAAATAGAAAAAATTATTTTAGGTGCATTCATGGGTGAAATCAAGAGTAACAAGGGCATGCCTACATAAAAATATGAATCAAAAGTTCCTCATAATCAACCTATACAAAAGGTATAAGAATTAGAGTCACTATATGAATAAGATGCATTCTATGTATTTGAAACAAACCTACCATATGTTTTTGTTCCTATAGTTGAAAAGCTAATTTAAGAAGATCAATAACGCAGTTGTAATAGTTTAACTCTCATCTTGTCATTTGAGATGGATGAAATTTAATAAACTAAAATTTAAATTAGTTATCTATATTATTAAGAAGAGTTAAATGATCTCAAATCCAAATATATCCCACTCTAAGGAATCCTTGATTTCTATTTGGTTGGTATAGGCCTGAATGGTGCAATCATGAGGGTTCTCACCACTAAAGATCAACACTTGTATATTGTTAATGATAGGTATAAATAGGATGTAAATTAGGTTGATGCCCTTATGTTTTACAATTTTAAATATTTGGAGTAACCTATGAAGTATGATTGTAGCAATCCCATGTTCCTCTCAGTAATGGAGGCAATCAAAATACAAATGAATAATCATAATCATGGTGGCTTAAATGAAGAAATGAGACTAGTGGGAGCCAAAGATAAAAATACCTTGATATATTATGACTATTTGCATACTTTAGGAATTGATGATAAGACCATAAGGTCCTTGACATGGGAATAACAAATTATGTGCCTTCTGAATGATGAAAATGAAAATATAGATGTTTCCATATCATTATTATTAGAAAGAGAGTAGTTGATTATTAACACAATAATTGGCTAATGTGAAGAATGAATATTGTGAAGAACATGCCTTTGTTAGGTTAGATGTTTTGATATCTCTGGTAGGTGTTGATACCCACCTCTATCCCTCATCACAATTAACTATATGGATAGAGGCAATTCTCAAACCCTATCCCAAGTGATTTTTTCAAATTAAACATAAGTACATTATTGAATTAAATTATGAGAATTTTCTTAATTTTCATGTGAGCATCATAGATATGACTCTTTCAGATAGTGTCAATGATCATAAATGGAAAATTCACTATAAATATTAATGTCCCTCTGGTAGGATCCCTACCAACCTTCTCAAAATATTGAATGTGAATACATTCTATCTTAGGTGTCTAACTAGTGAGGAGGTCCTATGTCATATCTATGGACAATTCCTCAAACTCTTGCTTTGAGGCATGTATTGGCATGGCATATTCCTATAAATAACTTCTCTTTTTTTTCTTTATTTTATTTTCATATTATAGTTATTTTTATCTCTTTTGTTGTTGATCTGACCTCATGATTTTCTCTTTTTGGTCCAACCTATCTATTTTTCCTTGCAGATTCTTTTTTAATCAAAGAATGAGTAAGAATAGTTTGTAAGTAGGTACCACACATGATGTTATAGTTATTAAGTAATATAAGTAGTTTATGACTTAAGATTCTATTTTTTAATCAGTTTCAAAATCTTTGGATGTTGTGTGTATTCTAAATTTGTTCATGTTTGGGTGAATTTGGGTAAATTATTTAGCCTCTAAATATATTATCTCAAAACCATGCATCAAAAAATCACATTTTAATGGTTCCTAGGTTTGCTTGGATGAACCTACTATGGTTGAGACCTAGGTTAAAAAAGATGTACTTATTCCTTTTATTTTCCATGGTGGTCCCCAACCTTGAATTAAGATAGTAAAAATAAATAAAGAGAAAAGAGAAGTAAAATAAAAATCAATTTCTAAAAAACTCAACTTCTAGGTGATCTAGGAAACCTCTATCAAGTAGGGATGCCTGATCGACAGTAGATAAAGGCATTGAATGGGATTGCATACATCTTCATCTTGGATATGAATGCTTGGTTGGTAGTAGATAAATGTCTAGTCAAATGATCTCAAGGTAAGCTTCACTATCCTAATGGTTTGAGCTTAGTATTTAGTCCTTTTAGGTTTCATGAAGAGGTAACTAACTCATTTACACACACCAAGTCAAGGAGAATATCAAATTTGGTCTTATAAACATTTCATCATTTTCCTCTCTTAAAACCATTCATGTTCCATATATTATTTCAACTAGATATTCAAGGTTCATAGACATATTTCTCTAGTTTAAAAATACTCAGGAGTATTTTCTAGCAAAGTCACCATTTGTTATTGTTTGAACAACACACCCTAATTCCTTAAGAATTATGGAACCCAATTTTTTACCTCTTGATATGATCTTGCTTATGCTTATGGATATTTGGTCTCAAAACTCTCAAATTTATTTGGTGGATCATCTCAATTTGCATGTCAAACTGGGTCCCATAACCACCTCTATTTTAAATATCACATCCATTTGAGAAAACTTAATGTAAGACACTTAGCATGAAAGCAAAGTCTTGACCTCCTAGATTACATTTGAAACTATGGATTGACTAGCACCCTTAAGTTTCTCCAAGGGTTCATTTTATTTTACATGTCAAATTACCCTCCAAAACCTATCCCATCATGATGACCAAGCTCATGAAAGAAATTTTCATATGTTGTATTTGGTCTAAAAATGACATCTTGATGCCCTTATAACACTTAGATAGATTCTAAAAAATCTTACCTAATTCCCTAGTAAGGTTTATTGTAGCTCATCAAAAAATTATAATTCTACAAATCTAATTGGGTTTTCAACCCCCGATTAAGTTTTTGGGGTTCAAATTTGCATTACTTAGTTGTAATTGGGAATTTTCTTCTAATTTGGTCTAGCTTCATTTCATTTAAATTACCCTAGCCTAATCAAACTTTAAAATATTATTAGGTGCTAGGATTTTGGGTGTGGTTCTTGATTTTCTAGGAGGGTATTTTTCATGATTAGGTTCTTGGCATTTGGTTTTGTGCTTTGATTTGTTAGTTGGAGTTTAAAATCTGACTAGGTCTTTTTTAGTCGAGGGTAAGTGCAGTGTTGGTCAAGGGGAAATCCTAAAATAGGTCAAGGATTATTCCTCCCATGTTTTTATTTGTTGATTAGGTCTAGATCCATGATTGGATTAGTTAGGGCCTCTCAGCCCATATTTAGTGTTATCATGCTCAATGATGAATTAGGTCTTTGATCCCTCCCCAATATTTGCCCTATGCTATGTAGGGAAAGACCTTGGCTACAATGATAGACATTCCCTTGACATCCTATTGTGGTATGTGAGATATGAAACTTGACCACCATGTGCTCACCTAGCCATTTGAAACCAAGACATAATCGAGGGTCTCAAGCTCGATTAGGTGTTGGGACCCCCTATCCAAATCCTCAATGTTATTCAAAGAATGCAACTCTAATTAGAACTAGTACCTAACTTTAGGCACACCCTAGTTTTATTCCAAACTTTAAACCCTAATTAGAACTGGGATTTATATTTTTCAAAAATTACATGTGCCTCCTAAAAACATGATTAGGTATGGGAGGCCATTTTTTAACTTAAGTTAGATTTGTGTCAATATATTAGGCCTCATTTTTCCATTTTTCAAACTATCTGCATCGCTAGAGATCTCATTTCAACCCAGACATTTTGGGGTTTTCAATTTTAGAAATGTTTTGTTTAGTAAAATTTGTTCACTTTTTTTTATACTTATTAAAAGTAGCTTTTAATTATCATTTTTTATTTTGTCTTTTTGTAGGAAAAGGGGAGAAAAATGGAAAGAAAGTGGAGATATTTTGGAGGGAACAATCCAATGACCCTTTTTTGAGGGAAAAGGCCCACTATAAATTACTAAATGAGATCCATTATAAGGGATGATTTATTTTTCATCCTAGGAGCACATTGTGATTCAATAATTTTGATTTCTCTCTCTCTCCCTCTACTATTCCTATCATTTTACTGCCAAAAAATTAATAGAATGGAAAATATAAACTCAAATTTATGCCATCCAAGTAGACATTATTATAAATACAAGTTGTGAAGTGATTATTTCATTTCTTATGCATGGTGGTGTTATTATTCTTCTTAGTTTCTATTCCACAAACTTTGGCACTGATTCTTGTTGTGGTTGTGTGAATTTTGGACATATATGGGATTAGTTCAAGGGTTTCATTCATTGAAACAGATTTGATTTGATAGATTTGAATTTGGGACATACATGGGATTAGTTTAAGGGAACCATAAATACATTCCTTAAATTATGAAACTATGGAATACATTCAAAAATTACCCTATAGTTCATATAAGGAATCACTAGAGAGTGATCTAAGAATACACCAAACAACCATAAATAATGGTTGTAGAACCTATGAGCTTAATGGTAATATTACTACCAATAACCAAAATAGTGGGGGTTATAAAATAATAACCAAAATAGTCAAAACAATCAATGTCCCAAGGTTTTGAAAACCACAATGCCCTTACTAATGGCATTACATATTAGGCCAAGAATAATAATGTTGTCAACTCCAATAAAAATTAGAATAACAAAAACAAAAACAAAAACAATGGGGTTCAAAATCAAAGAAACCCAAACCCCATGCTTGATGTCTATACCATGGACTTAAATCATCCACCACCACCGCAATGAAATTATTAAAAAAGCCAAAATAAGAACCTAAATGCACAATATCAATGCCAACATTTCAACAAAAACTAGTCTTACCATAATAATAAAAATGTCATAATTTCAATCAATAATTCAATGAATAGAATAAAAATGAAAGGTTAAGGGATTATGATACCAACTTCTATTTTTTATTCCATAAATTAATTATTCGTGATATTTATTGTTTTATGGAGTATAGTAAGTTAGTTAATGACTCCCTAAAGATGAACAATAATTTTTTATTGATATGTTCTTGGGAAGCACCAATGACAACTCTCAACCTTCTAAAATGACACCTATAACACCTCAAAATTCCAATCTATGTAAATACTATAACCCTTTTCATAATCACTAACCTTGGCTGAACTAGAACACACCATAAAATGGTTATACCAAATTACCCATACCAACTAAAAATTATGATGCAAAAGCCTCGTTTTCTAAAAATCTTGATGTTGTCTCTTTCCTTGATACTCAAGGGAAAACTACACCGATTATCTTAGTATATTTAAAGATTAATGAAGAGGAAAAATTAATCACCTTCATATTGTAATATCATCTTAAAACTTCCCCTCTAACCAATACTCTAGAGGTTGTAAACTTGAGGAACACCCAAACTCTTTGGGATTTATGATCTCATGATAGACCTCACAAGGACTTTTTGCCACATCTTGTTCATAGACTTACTCAAAAAAAATCCTTCCCATCACTTGGCACTCCTTAACAACCTAGGTATTAGTCATCTAATTAACATCACCCTGCCTCTTGAAGCTTAAATCAATCACATTGACTTAGATATTTACCCTCTTGGTAAAACTTCCATGGACGTTGGCTATTTCTTTGATCTCAGATAATTACCTTGTGATGATGACATGGATATGAGAGGATATATTATTTTATACTTTCAAGTGTGGATTTAATAATACTACATCAAAATGCCCATGATTTATGGTGGAACTATAGTTAACATGTTCCCCTTTTTTTTCAACAATTGGGTTATGGTGAAACTAATTGTTTGTCCACTATAAAAACCCTACAAGATTATGACATTCTAAAGTCTTATTCTATTGGTACCATACTTTTGCATGTAATTTTTGGACCCAAAATATAACTCACATGACTTTATGTAATATACAAAGATACTAATTACAACATGATTTTGAGGTCATGGGTTCATATAATGAAAGCAATCCCTTCAAAATTGTTAAAATAAGTGAGATTTTTACACTTTAGGAAAGTTATCATTGCTCAAGGTTATACCAAACCATTCAATGTACATCAAGACAATATTAAGTGGAATCCAAGTCTCCACATTGACTATCATATTACTAGCAACTAATTAAAAAAAACCACCTCCTCCTTCAAAATAAAAATAACCCATTACAATAGCCAAATGGGTGGCAAAGGTAAATCCCAAAAGTCTTAACACCTATTCAATGTTGAAGCCCAATTAGAAAATGGTTGAAACCATATAGAAAATGGTAAAAAATGAGGATGAGTCCATAATGGTGGTAGTCATCTCAAAGAAATCAATGGTTAAGATTATTAAGATCTGAGAGAAAGAAAAACTTTAATGCTTCATTTTGATCTATATAGGGTTAGTACCTATGATCCCCACAAACCCTTTAGTTAGAATATTTTAAATATATATAAAAAAAAATCCCAAAATTATGTATGGTATAACTCTCTGAGGAGGAATAAAGGTCTTGTTAAGATCTTGATGATCCTCTTCCTTCGAAGAATCAACAAACACTCCATTACAACAAGGTAAAATCTCACTTGGGTGATAGGGAAGGAGTAATTATCACCTCCCCTCAAGGAATAATCATGCCCTTTTGGTTTAAGATAGAATTACCTACACAAATAATGGGGATAAATATGAGTACTTTACTTTAGGTCTTATGATTTCAAATAAATTGAATTTGTAAAACCTTAAGGTTCCTAGGATATTCATATTTAGTTTATAATCAAGTTTTCAAAGTGTATCAAACTAAATCCAAACACCTTAATATTTATAATAAGGTCATGCAATAAATTTATAAAGAGTTTTATTTCATTTATATAGATACAATAGCCAAGGAGGAAGATTAAATCACCAACTTGATAACCTCTTCCTCTTCATAATTTTTTCCTCATTAGGGGATACCCAAATTTGAATTTATTGTGATCATAAGCTTCAAGAACCTTGTCTAAAAGTATCCAAATGATGAAATCCTCACCCATGTGTAAAATTTAAATTACTCTCTTTCCATGGATTTTTTTAAGAATGATTAGATAAGTATGAAATTTTTTCAAGCATATGATGACCTCCCCAAAATGCAACATAAAATGGGGTTTCCATTATTCCTCATCCTTCATCATGCCTTGTGTTTGAATATTATGATTCTTACTTTAAAACTAAGGATGATGATCCTTATAAATAATATTTTGAGGTCTTCAAATCAAAGGAAAAAACCTCAAATCTTACATGTGCCCCTAAAAAATTCAAAGAGGGGAATGCCTCTCTAATCGAGAAACTATAGACATTAATATTGGCATAGAAGAACAACCTAGGGTCCTCAAGCTCATATTTTCTCTCTCTCTTGAAGAGATAGAGGACCATAACTAAATCCTTATGTAACATTCAAAAAAATTCAACTTTTCATACTCAAATATGTCAGGGCATTGATACAAAAGTAGTGGTTCACAACCTAGTCACTACACTAGATTCCAAATCCATCAAGCATAAAATGAGGCCTTCAAAGCTAAAATTGTACTAATGGTGAAGGAGGATATGATCAATCCACTCAATATAGGGTTCACCAAACATTTTGAATACACCATATGGATATCCAACATCATATTTGTTCCCAAAAATAATGGTAAGATAAGTATTTGTATTGATTATAAGGACATTCACAAGGTGTGCCCTAAAGAGGATTTTCCTCTAACCTCCATAGACATTATTGTATATGACATAACTTAGATGATTATCCTTTTCATCCTGATGATTTTTTTGACATCAAATTCCTTGATAAGCTTATCTTTTACATTGAAAACCCCATAATCAATTCCTCCCCATGGTACTTAGACATCATAAATTCATTGATAAATCATACCTATCCCAAGGGTGCCAATTCTCAATACATATAACACATCTAAATCATCACATCCAAATATATTTTTATCAACAATTTTATATACCAAAGAGCTTTCAACAATATGATTATCATATGGGAAGATCATAAAAATTATGGTAAGGTTCTATTTTAGTGTTATGGTGGTGTTTATGGTGGCCACTTTGGTGATCAAGTAATTTCTAAAACATTCCATTGAATGGGATATTTATGGATAACACTTGAGCACAACAATGTAAAACACATAATAAGTTTTCTCAAAAGTCAAGAATTCTCCCATGAAATACACATATCTACTCAAGCTCTCCATCTTATTATTACAATTTAGTCCTTTTCTACCTAGGGGATAGATTTAACTAGAAATAATTTTTCCACTTCTTGTAATGACCATAATTTCATCATCACATCCACAAAATATTTCACCAAGTGAGTAGATTCCATGACATTAATGATAATTACCCTATTTATCTTTTATAAATTCATACTAAATCATAATTTTTGTAGGTTTTGGGTCTCAAAGGTCATCATCTTGAATAATGGGCCCCCCTTATAAAACCTATAGGTACAAGAAATATTCAAAATGTTCTCTGTATCTCACCATATGATCTTCCTATATTATCCTCATTTTAGTTGTCAACATAAGATTACTAATAAAACCTTGAAGTCCATAATATTCAAGAACATAAAAGAAACCAAGAGGGATTGACACCTCTAGCTATATCCCACTTTATGGGTTTATAGGACAAGTATTCACATGTCCATGGTGGAAACCCCATATTATTTAGTTTGGTTTTGAGGAAAACTTTCCCTTAAAATTATAAATTATGAGCCTATGAATTTCTCTCTAGGTCCTCCTAGATGAAAAATAATATAGATAAGGGTGACTTTCTTAGTTAGAAAGTTTAGATGAAAAGTGGTTCAAATCTACCTAAAATCACGAAGCTTATGAAACTCATGTGTTATGAATATAATAATATTATTCAATAAAACCTTATTCATGTTGGATATTATGTTCTAAGAATTGATAGTAGGAATGATAAAATAAAGGTGAAGATCATGAATTAGGCCTAATTGGTTAGGTCCATATTTAGTTACTAAGGATTTTGAAAAATGGATATTTTCTCTTATGCACCTTAGAGGGTAAGGATTTTTATGAATCAGTCAACTATTTAAACCTTAAAAGCTATTACATATCCAAAACTACCCTCAATGTATTAGTAAAACATTTATTATCACTTGTGTTATTTTTGCATTTTAGTTATTCCAATAGGACAACTACCTAGATATGAATTCACTTGGAAAAAATTTAGCACATCATACCATTTCAGAGTGTCATCTTCATTATTACCCTTTTGCCCCTTTGGAAAAATTATTTCAAAACTAGCATTGAATATTAGATTAATCATGGTCCTTTCAGGTACTATACATATTTTCCATATATTTTCCTAAATTCATAGGTACTTTAGTCTATATCCTAGTCTATAAGCTTCCTCATGGCACATTCCCCCCCCTCCATCCCTAATTCTCTCTAATATAAGCACTATCATGTTTCACCCATGTTATCTAAATTCTCATACTTTTCCTTTTGATGATGAACCCTTGAGTCTTACTAGTTGTATGGTGTCAAGGCCTAGGAATAAGATCCTTATTTTGGTAAAAAAAATAGTGATAATAAAGATGCAACTCAAGTCCAAACCTAACCAAGTCAAGAAATAAATCAAATCATTCCACATATATTTCCATTTTTTGACCTATGGTGATGAGACCTTACAATTACTAATGGTGTGGGTTTAGCATTGGGAGGAGATTCCCTTACTTACCTATGTTTAGTCAATGGTGATAAACCCATGCTTCCTCCTAGTCACATGGGGTTAAACATAAAGGTCACATTAATAAGTAAAAATAAATAAATGTAAGAGTGTCTATATATAAAATCCCTAAGTATCTTGTTTAGAAACCCATGTTGAAAATATAACCCTCCCTCTTACCAGTTATACTATGGGTGACCATCTATTGATCTAAGTCTAGATAAAACCTACAAACTAGTGTTTTCCTATGCTTGAAGGGAAGTGGAATAGTCCCATAGTCGGTATGGGACAAGGACTATATTTTAATTTTTATGACATTTCAATAAGTTTATTTTTCATTTTGCTATTCCAAATGTCATATCTCCCATTTAATCCTATGTTTTAAATTGGGTGAGCCTTGCCATGTGAAACAAGTAGTTTGATGGTTACCTAAGAAATAATTGTTAGTGTAATTACCTCTTTTAACCAATCACATTCTACATTTGCACACATTTTTTTAAACACCTTACATATAATAATTTACATAGAGTTTATCACAATCATATCCATAGTATTTCACTTATCCCTAGCCATATACAATGCATAATCCCAAAAAAAAATGTTAGAAAATCTAATAGATGATAAGAGAAAAACTAAAAACAAAATGGATCACTATATATCACTACCAATTTTTTGGTGGTTTTTAGCCACACACACACTAGTCCTATGCCACATGTGCATTTCCCAACATTAAATCTACCTATATTGGTATATCATGCAATATAACCTTGCATCCACACCTAAGACATATAGATATATTGGGGTGAGTTGAGGTTAGTTGGCAATGATGAAGCAACTCATTTATCTCATATGCACCCTTGTGTGCATAAGGATATTGTAGATATTCTATATTACTTATCAATGTATGAAAATAACTATGCATAAAATGAACAATGATATAAAAACTTTGTTATACAAAATTAATTATTTTAGCAATGGCAAAACATTAACTACTATAATAACAAATTCCCTTAATAACAAAATTAGTCTGAAAAAATAACATCTCATGGATACATATCCCACAATAGATCTAGTGACATTAACATCAATTCTAAAATATTTCTCTCTAATCGGGTAGTGTTTTTCCTATGGCCAAAAATCTTTCTTCCAAAAAATAATTTGTGTACCTTTTATAGCCTTTCAAAGGCTCCATGTGTAAAGAGGTCACTTCTAATTACTATGGTTCATCTCTACTTCCACAAAATGGAAATTAATATGATTCCCTATTTGGCACACTAGGTTGAGATAACCCATTAATCCTAGTCTAACTTTGTAGGCTCTTATTCACCCTCATCATTGGATACCAATTACCTATTAGAGAAGATCTACAGGTGGTTACTTCTATTATTCACCTCCCACAAATCATGTTGACTTGCACTAAATTTTCTATTATTCACCTATGTGATGCACTAACATATTTATGTATTCTCATGAACCTCCTCATTTCACTCTTGATGTATTTTTGTAAGTGTGTATATGGACTTGGATTTTAATTTTGCATTCCATGCTCTTAGGACCTATGGCACTCTTGCACTAGGATATAATTAACCAAAATCATCAAAGCTAATCAAAATTTAGAGTCAACATTAGCCACACTAATTCAATTTTAACCCTTAGAAAACCCATCCATAGCCTTAACACCAACAAAGAACTCTAACACTTATTTTGTTAACTCAACTTCAAAATTAGTTCAACGCTTCAGTGTAGCTTGATATTTTTCTATTATACTAGAGATCTATGTAGTTAAGCTCATAGATTCAAGAACTTACTCCTTTGACCCCTTAGCTTCTATTTTTATCACCTTTACCTTCTTATTAATCTCCTTGAGTGCATCCTCCAGTGTGCATTCTTCATCAATTGTCTGGTTTTGAATACTCTTGAAGATTTATTCTAACTTTTGCTGGCTCATGCCAATTTTCTTACCAATGTCTTATACTTCCTTTATAAGTTGGGTTCTCTTAGCTTTTTCCTTATTCAAATATGTTATTACAAACACACTATGATTGTCACAAAATTTAAGTAAATATACTTAGCCACCATAGATCTCCAATTAATATTACTCAATAAGTACTCACATCCCTTGAGTTTTCTTGAAAATGTGATTTGGGCTTTCTGGGCTTTCTATTTCACTTTATGTTTGTCATCCCATGTGCCCTTATTTTTTTGTAATAGGTAGTCCACCATTATGCCTAATTTTTATAATAATTTAATTCCCTCCAATTATAATCCATTGAATAATAAGGACTCCTCTTTCTTGATGTGTCAACACAACCTTAACATTTTCATTTCAATGGTTTCTAATTATTTTCCACCTAAACGTGTTGTTAATCTATATGTGCCAAATGGGCCTTTTAGATCCTAATTGTGGCACTATTAATAATGTTATATAATTTTACCTTTATCCCTAGCTTGATCACAATGCTTCCAACCTCAACCTTGATGATCTTGGTAGGGTCTACATATATAATCATGTGCTCATATTGAATTTGGTGATGCCATCTTGTGCAAGTCTCATTTTTGCATGAATTTTACTTTACTTCTTTTTATTATGTTCTTGGGTGATATGATTCACTCCTAGCATGATTCCTTATCCCACAAATATCTTTCATGTATCTAGATATTTGGTATATTTCCCTCACATTTATCCAATATTCTTATTTTCTTTAACAATTAGTTATGTTTGGTCCTCTAATACAATTAGTACCTTTATGTTTGCAAATCCCTAGTTTGTTACATGAAAAGAGCATGATGTTCATTTGAATATTTAATGTTGTATAATCATAGTTTTGATAAAATTTAATAATCACTAAGAGATAAACTCTTATAAAAATGGCACATCAACACTCACACAAATAATATAATTAGTTAGATGAGGTTGTGTGCTTTATTACAAACAATAACACACACAAACATCATGTTTACAACCTAATATACATTACAATATCCTACCAAACACAAAATACAAAGATCTAAATATTGCATATGCCTTATTACAACATCTCTCAAGCACACTATATATGGTATGGCTTGAGTTGAATTCCATTGGAATGCCAAAGGATCCTTTCACTATCTAAGATGTACAGTTTGCATGCACTAGTATCTAAAAATGTAATGGATTATATAATCCCTAACCAATAGATATAAATATTCCTTAGGTTCTTAAATTACTTGGAATCATATAGTAAAATAGAGGTACCTTCAATAAATATTTTTTCTTTGATTTGATGGTCATGCCAAGCCTTCTATCAGGACCTCTCCATGGCTTGGATCCATCAAGATATGATGCATATTTAATCCACTTGCATGAGATCCATAATTCATGAATTTAATGATTCCCTGTCCTCTAGTTTACCCATGCATGTGATGCATAAATATGAAACTAAAAAATCCATGGGAGGAACTGCCTTTGTCCCAAACACAAGTTGAAAAGTAGTGGACTTATTGAGGCACTTAAAACTCATTATTAATCTCATAATGCCATGAAAACATGGTCATCCCATTTTTTATACCCAAAATTATTAAAAATATTGGTCACTTTATTACCAAAAATCTTATTGAAAGCTTCTGTGATCCCATTTACCTATGGGTGGTATAGTGTAGTCTTGTGATGTGTAATCATGAAGTCAAACACTAGGATGTTAGCAATCTCATTGATGAAATGGGTATCTAAAAAAAAATTCAAGATCAGAGGGAACCCATATCAAGTAATGATATTATAACAAAATAAGTACATTGATGTTTTTGTTATGTGATTCTTTATTTATGTTACCACAACCCACGAAGTGTAATAGTTAGTGGTGGTAATAACATACCGCACACTAATCCTATACGTAGTTGGGGAGTTTGGGCCAAAAAAATAAACAAACCAATTTTTAAAGGGTTCCTAAATTAATATTGGGATTAAAAACATCTCATCCCTATTGTTAGGTTTCCTAGTCAATTGGCAGACATCACATTTATGTAGATATTCATTAGCATCTCAAAACAAGGTAGGCCACCATAGACAATAAAGGAGGATCTTATGAACTATAAATTCTATATCAAAGTGACCACATGAAATGCCTTTGTGTTATTTGTATAACACTTGTGGGTTCTCATGTTCCATGAAACACAAACTTAGGAATTTTTTATGCTTGACCTTATAAAATTCACCCTCATGAGGTGATACAATGTAGCACAGACAACTAGATGTTTCTTTTACTTAGTGTAAATTTTATTCTGAGTAATGTGTGATGTGAGAAAAGATAAAATATCTTCAATATCCTCAACAATGCACTCAAATGCATATAATTGAACATCCATCAGACTATCATAAATTTTATGTGAATCCTCACCTATATTTATATACAAGTGATCAGGACCCAATTTTTTCTTATCAGACTTCACAACCACATAAAAATAGAAATCTTAAAATAACATGATCCAAAGGAAAATCCTTCCATGGAGTAATGGCTTATTAACAAGGCAATTCAATGCTTCATAATCATTGAATAAAAATGGCATGTGTAATAGATATTGGTGGAACCTCTATAACATGTACAACTTGACAAGTGTCTTGTGGTTTATGGTTATGTAATTATACTAAGCTATCATAAGATTACAAATGGAAAAGTAGTTTTCACCCTACTAGGCTAGGATGGTGCCTATAAATGTACTATATGTTTCATGATGCATATGAAAGGGGGTCATCCAATCTAGGAATATGAGGATTGATGAAATTATGGTCTTCCTCTTCAACATTTTACATTTTTCATGCCTCGTCTTGTGCCTCACCCCATATGATTGAACCATTATTACGTAGAAGTTATCCTACCACCAATATGATTTTGGCATAGTGTAAAATGAACTTATGGTAGTAACTACTATGCCCCAAAAATACATGCACTTCCCACTATGTATGGGTGCCTCAATCTAGAGAGTATTGGAAACCTTAATAGGGTTGACAAGGAGGTCATCCTTACAAATAACATTGTAAATCATTGTGCCAAAGGGTGTTACAAATATGCACTTATTTAAATTAAGATAAATTTGAACCTAGACACAACACTTGAACATGAGGTGCAAGTTGTCATGATGGTCCTTAACTAGCCCATACATTATCCAGTCATCTAAATATACTTGAAGGAAATGGTGAAAAAAGTCCTTGAAGGTTGTTATGATGATGTGTGATAAAATAATAAGTGCATTCTTTAGGTTTAATGAATTGACATTGTAACAGAATAAACCCCATTAAGTAATGAAGGTGGTTTTGGGTTTATCCTCTTATTCAATTTTCACTTGGTGATACCCTAAAAATACATTGATGAAGGTGTAGATATCTCAACCTAGTACTCCCTCCATAACTTCCTTAGTGAAAGGAGTGAGAAAGGTGTTGGGCCCCAAATCCATCTAAGTATAGGACCTATACCAACATAGTAGAAACTTAGGCACAAGTCAATCACTTGGTATGATTATTGTTTTGTCATCTTATGGTGCTAGCTGGCAGGGAGCTAACCAACTTCCTTCTAACTCAATCATCATCAATAAGTGGGCATATGGGATGATCATAGCATGATAGAATCAAGGTAGTGGAGCCAATGGAATGATTTCATCTAGTACCAACTCAGTAACTGGCATGCTCCATTCACCATGGCACCAGATGCTCTAAAATGCTATAAAGCAGAGTTGAATCTAATTAGAAAATGAGGCATTAGAGTAGTGAAGCCCTATAAGATTGGTTCTAGATGATATGTTCACCATTATAGCTTAGATTTTAGTTTGGGGTGCCTTTGATGCTCCCCATTGTAGTGTCCAAGCTTACCTATGAGCATATGGGCCTTTAAAAGCTTTAAGATGAGAATTTACTCAATTTACATTGATACACACACACACACACAATGTGTTTCAACCCTATTAATTATGGATGGTGTTCATCTAATGAAGGTTAATCTAGTTTACATGGTTATAACCATAATTTTAGAATGAGAATAATTTTCTCAATGTTTCAATAAATTAAATGCGTAGATGTATATTATGTATGTTGAGTTCTCATAATCCTTTGGCCTAGCCCAGTCATGGCACTTCTATACTGTATGATGGTGTTAGCTCCCCATATATAAATTATCTAAGTATAGGAATGGCCCTATGCCTCACATTAATACTTATCCTAAAGTGTGAGCCTAAGCATAACTCCTTCATACAAGTACTCCATTAAACCCCCCAAGCACCTAACTAGTGATAGGTTAAGTAAACCAAAGGCTTGTACCCATGAAGCTCTAAAACTACATCATATAGGCTTGTTCCTAATAGATAGTTAGATCTTCCCCAAAATATCTTGTTCCCATGAATTTACCATTATCATTTCACTAACCAAAATCCTTAGAAGATAGAGTTGTGCCATGGCATAACTATCCCAACACGGGCCCCGATCCTTTCTCCACTTCACTTCAAGTGTGTGCATAAGGCTTGCACCTGATGTGAAGTAATGCTAGCATGGTCGAGTGATAAATGTTGAGCATTACAAGATTAGTCAAGGCTTGTGCCACATTGTAAAAATTCTAGATCTAACTTGGATAGCTAGATAAGTGCCTAATACGGCTAATTAATTAAGACATCTACTTTTGTACAACATTTTGGTTTCATTATTAGGATCCATATTGAATTTTGTTTTTATAATGGTACACCATAAAGATTCTCCAACTCTCCCTCAAGAACATCAAGTGCTAGCTAGAATAAGTGGAAGACACCTTTGTGCTAAGGCATCCAAGTTGTAGAGAATAGAAACTAAGGAAGTGGGTCCATATCCATCTGTATTATGTTATGTATGAGGTTTTATTTTACAAACTACTGGAGTAGGTATACTAATTATTGGTTGCTTATATGACACACAAAATTTGAAGATATAGATAACACCTCAAGTGGATAAAAGAGTGATTAGAAAGGATTAAAAATTTGGAGACCATTTGGACTAGAGCCATAAATAAATGGTGGTAAAAGGCACTAAACATCTACATGCTTGAATTCATAGTATCGACATACTCTTTCCCTAAAGAAGTAGAATATCAATTCTTATGAGAACCTAGAGGCATGTTCATAAGATATTTTGATACACTTAAGAAGATTATGGTGGATTATAGATTTAAAACTATGAGAATGGAAGGTTAAAGTCCTCTCATGTATGAGTAGCATAATAGGGAAGAAGGGTGTGTGTAAGTGAAGTACAATGGAAGGAGATGAGTAATTTAACACTCAAGAGCTCAAGAGATAAGCTTATAACTAGAAGAAGAGTAGCCTAATGGAATATATAGAACTTAGAAGTGTTAAGAGGGCCCATAGTGAGTGGGAAGGGAATGGGGAAGGATCTCTTGAATGGTAGCAATGCATAGAAGAGGGAAACCTTGAAGCCATGTAACAATCTCCATAGTTGATAGTTAAAGGATGCTTAAGGTTCCTATAGATTTTGACCATTGGATATATGCCAAATGCACCTACCCCCTTTGGACCTATGATGTGAGATCATGCACTAAATCCCTCATAAGAAGATATAAGATTGATTATTGACCCCATTGTCAACATAAACTTTGAGCATTTTGCAAACTTAGACCATAAGTTTGTGATTGAACAAGTTATTCCTTATGAGGAGCGAAGTGAGGATACCTCTACACCTTGGGTCACTAGCCTGACTAAGTAGAATGTGATTTCATGCATTTTAGTCTAACCAATATTAGCTACATAACCTAGTTAATAGCCAAGAAGAAGTGGCCTTGCACCACTAGTCAATAGTAAAATGCCATCATCTTTCATGGTGCTAGTGCTAATGATAAGACTAATGCCTGGCCCATTGGCTAGAGGCATTGGAAGACCACCACTAGTACAAGTACTAGGAGGATAAGTGCCTCAAATATTGGCTACTCCCCTACCCTATATTTATTAAGATATGTCTATGCATGTACCTGAGTATTGAGGCATAGAGAATGTCATAGAGCATGTGCTCAAGCATGAACTATAATGGCAAACTCAAGGCATAAACCAATTCAATCATAAGGCAACCCAATTCATGATAACTTTACTTGATCTTGGTCATACTTGGTATAGGAAGTTTGATCCTAACCAAGCTATGGCTGATTATGAAACCTTGAAGGAAGCCTTCTTGAAAGAGTTTGATATACCTAAGTTTGAGCAGTAGAGCTTCACCACATTTAAGGAAACTAACCAAGGATTATCAGAGAATGTGTACTTGTATAATGTTAGATTCAAGACTCTTCTTTCTAATCTCCCTTATGATATTCACCCCTCCCAGCATATCCAATGGTTCATTGGGGGATTGTTAGTACCATTTAAAAAGGCAATGTCTCTGAAAACATTTACAGACCCTTAGGAATTTTTTGAATCTATACTCCAAGCTGAGGTATTCATGAGCATTGGCATAGGTATTATCCATTTCATAGAGGCATAAATTGCATCTATGGCCTCCTAACTATAGAAGCTTATAGTTATTTTATCGTAAGATGCTCGAAGCAGGTTATGGTTCACCAATTGAAAGATAAAAGGCCATAATAAGAACAACTACCCTCAAAGGAATGTGCATACATTACTTCTCAACTATGAGGTTTGTCACAAGGTGCATGATGTTCACAACCACCCTTTGTTACAACATGTTAGTCAAGTTAGCACAACCACCTATGACTGATTATGTGATGCCTATATGCATACCATAATTGATTACTGCATAATCAATGAGATGTACTAAAACATGGGGAGATGCAAATAATAAGAAATGGCATTATTAGTATGGTAGGAAGCTTAAGTAAATGAGGGATATGGTCAATAAAATTTAGGCTTTGGGATGAAAAGAGGCACCTGAGGTCAAGGTGGTAGATTCAGTGAAGGAAGATTCCCATAGAAATCATGTTACAAGTGTGGTTCAATCGAACACTATCATCATGACTTCCATATGCATCTAATGTATGGGTATTGTCGAGGAACATATAAGGTTGAGGAATGCCCCAACTTATACAAAAAATTAACCCAAGGTAGGCCAAATGTAGACAAGGGAATAGGGATGATTAGGTATGAGCTTAGAGTAAATAAATGGACTATAAAGTTGTAACCAATCCACATGGATCCAATTAAAGTACAGGTAACTACTCAAAATGGACTCACCACTTAACTGCCTCAACTACCAGCTATACTAGTACCAGAGTTATGCTAAGAATATGGGGAGCCAAGCCTTACTAAGTGCATAATGTAGCCTAAACCCAAAGTTTCACCTTATCTAGACCCTACATGATAAGAAGATGTATTATAGTAGGCTATAAGCATGATCCAAAACCTGCAAGGAGAGTTCCAACTGGCCTAAGCTCTAGAGGCATAGGTTGTCACCTCTTATAATAATCAAGATGGTCATGAGGATAAATTAAATGAACTAATGGAGATCTTGTACCTCCTAAAAATGGAAGGGATGTTGCTTCTATTAAAGAACCTAATTTTAGAGCATGCAAGGTAGTAGGTGGTGAAATTTGTTGCATCACACATGGAAAGTGCATAAGAAATTAGGCATACCCAAAATGCAAAGTATGACCAAGAACTCCTGGTGAATGCCACCATTAATGGATGGTATATTTGTGAGGTCCTCATCGACATAGGTACTGAGGTCAATATCTTAACTAAGAACACATGGGAGAAGATGGGTAGGCCAGCCCTAAGGCCTTCCACCCATGTACTCATTATGGATAACAAAACCTGAGTGAAATTGATTAGAATTTTGAAGGGTGTCATTATAAATATTATGGGTGCCAAATTCCAAACTAACTTTGGGGTAATTGAGTTGGTTGAACAAGATAACTATCCAGTACTTCTAGGAAGGCCATTGTGTTACATAAACAATGTTGATATGTGCTTCAATAAGTGATATATGACCTTTGAAAATGGAAATGAAAGGGTATTGATTCCCCTCTCAAGTGATCAAGGACCCACCTATGTAGAGATAATTGATCTTGAGGATGAGATCAACCATATATATAGCATCACTGTGCAAGGCATCGATAATCTCAACCCCATTGATCAAGGATTGCTCTCTTGGAAAGATGGGCAATCAGCCTTGGACACCACTAATATTGCTCGTGACCAATCGATTGAAGAAGCTTATGATGCCACTATTTGTAGATGTCACCTAGTACATGCAAAGGTGTCAAAGCTTGTGAGGACTGGCAAGGTCTATATTGACCACACTTCAAAATGATGGGTCTCTTGTGATGAGAAGAAATGAAAGAAGGTACTCCACCTGAATAAACATAAGCTCACATCACTCCCAAAATTTTAAGGGAGTAACATAGTGGGAAATTATTTTTATGATCTTGAATCATGTATCCCCAAAGAAATAGATATAATGTGCACACTAGTGTATACATTGAGAAGCACTATCTCTCATTGGTGGGTATCAAAAAAGTCTAACTTGCCAACCTGGCAAGATGTGAAAGAAGTTATTTACACTAGATTCAAGAGAAGTAATGAGGACATGGATATATCAGCATACTTTGGAAACTCTAATCCCATAGCACATGTGAATTTATGTGAAGAAACATGGACTAATTACAGTGCAACTACCCCAAAGAACTTATGGGTGCATGTTTTTTATAGAAATTTAAAGACATGGGAATGAGTATGATATGTGGTCAATGAGACACATCATGAAATAACCAATTGGGATGCCCTTAAAGAGAATTTTTAACACACCTTCTCCTTTTCCTTATAGAATATAGATTTGATTGAGCCAATATAATTAATTCAAAGGGCAGTGTTTGAGGACACTACAATCCTAAAGAGGCACCTAAAATAAATGTCCACATAGAAAAGGTTGACACTCTCAAATTTTTTAGGACCAAATTCTCAACACTGACTCAAGTAAATAAGATGATGAAACTTAGAAGTAGTGCTACTAGAAAACCCTAACAAGCAAGAGAAAGCTTGTATGCTAAATAGATGATAGCACTCCTAATGAAGAAGACCCAACTCATCTTCACATAGATACAACTAAGGGAACTCAGTAGGTTGAGAACTCATACTAGGAAAATAATGAACCATACCATGCACCACTAAATACCATTAAGTTATACATCAGCATAGAAGGAGATCCAAATATGGCTACTCTAGGAGCCTATTGGTCTAATGTAGAATTAGCACACATTATAGATCTCCTGAAGGAATTCCAAGACTTGTTCCCATAGAATTATCAAGGTATATAGGGTACCTATCCATCCCTTAGAAAGATGAGCATAAATCTAATCAACAATGTAATACTGATCAATAATTTCCCTTATAAGATGAATCCCAACCTTCGTGCTAGGGTTGAAATAGAGATCAACATAATACTAGTTGCATGGGTCATTTACCTTGAGTAAGAATCTAAGTGGGTAAGCCCAATGGTAATTAGAATCAAGAAGGATGGGCACATTCACATTTACATCAATTATAGGATGTTTAATGTTGCCTACATCACTAATCCCTTCCTGAATACATTCTCTGATAAAGTTATTAATGGCATCATAGATTGTGAGATCTACACCTTCACCAATGGCTTCTATGGATACCACCAAGTCTAGATTGAAGAGGAAGATAGACCCAAAATGACCTTTATAACTAAATGGGGCTAATTTTATTATAATGTGATGCTCTTTGGACTCAATAACATGCCAGTGGTATTCTCTAGATTGGTGATCACCACATTTAAAGACTTCATCCACAAGTTCTTCTAGGTTTACCTAGATGACTGGATGGTGTATGGCCTTGTGAAGGACCATTGTGATAACCTATGCCTAATGTTTGAGAGGTGAAGGTAGCTTCATATATCATTGAACTTTAATAAGTGCATATTTTCAACACCCTTTGAAACTCTACTCAGGCACATCATCTATAAGGATGATTTGTTCATCGATCCCATGAAGATTATGATAATTATTCAGCTCTAAACTCCTTTCACATAGAAATATGTTCATGCCTTTCTTGGCCACCATGGGTACTATAAAAATTTCATACAAAGCTATGAAAATATTTTGACACTAATGAAAGAGCTCTTATACAAGGATGGTTTGTTCTTTTAGGGTAAAGTGCAAGAGGATGCTTTGAGTCTTTAAATCTCAAGTTGGCTAGTGTGCCTATTTTACAATTTCCCACCTAGATGACCCCATTACACATTCATGTTAACACATTTGGTTATGTGATTGTTACAATCTTGACATAGCCTAACAATGTAAAAATGGATCACCCCATCTCTTTCACTAGTATAAAATTAATGAAGCCATAGTAGAACTATACCACAACTGAGTGTGAGGTGTTCACCATGGTCTACTCCCTACAAAAATTTAAACAATACTTGTTGGTGACCCCATTCATTTTCTTCACAAACCATGAGGTTCTTAATTACCTCATGAATAAGCTCATTTTCCATGGGAATAGATGGATAGTCTTGTTTCAAGATTTCTAGTTCTCATTTATTTTCAAGCCTAGAAAACTATACTTAGGCCCAGACCATTGAGGATGATATGTTAGATGTATAAATTTACATAATATATCATTCCCCTGAGGACTTGGTAGAGATAGATACCTTATTACATCTAGATCTATGCCCCAAAAAATTCCAACCAAAGAAAAGAAACAACTCATAGTTCATGCCACCCCTTTTTAGCTTATTGACAGGGAACTATACAAACTAGGTCGAGATGAAGTTATACATTTATGTGTCTTAGAGCATGAAATGGGATCCATTCAACATGAGGTGCATGAGGGGACATTAAGAGGCCATTATGTGGGAGATGTAATGGCATGAAAGGTATTTTAATTAGGCTTATGGTGGCTAAACCTATATTAGGATGCAAAAGACTATTCCAAGACATGTGACATATGTCAGCATATAGGGAAGCCCAACCACCAGGATGAGATGCCTCTCATCCTCATTCTTGGCTAGATACCATTTGATAAATGGGCCATTACTTTTGTTGGACCAATTTCTCCTTCCACATGGTACATAAGCATGAGATACATTCTAGTAACCACTGAATATTTCACCAAGTGGGTCAAGGTTGTACCAACCAAAAATTGCATAATTGTCACTATCATATGGTTCATATGGGAGAACCTCATAAGTTGTTATGGGTGCCCACATAGTTTTACTAGTAACAGGGGCACACACTTTATTAATGAAACCATGTGGATCTTAATGATGAAATACATGGTGGCACACCATAAGATAATGCCTTATCATCCCTAAGTGAATGGTAAAACTGAGGCATTCAACAAGATCCTAAGGATGCGACTCGTGAAGATATGTGATGTTGGTCATAAAGATTAGGATGATCGAGTATCAATCATGCTATGGGCATATCGCACAACCTATAAGAACTTGAACAAGACTACACCATTTTAACTAGTGTTTGGTACTGAGTTGATTCTATTGATGGATTTCTTGGTGCCCTCATTATGCATCACATGGATTGGTTGACCATATGACCAAGAATAATTGACTACAAAGCTAGAGGACTTAGAACATTTATATGAGGTATGATCTAAATCAAGGTGTAACTAGTAGATAGAGAAGGTGTACCAAAAGCTCTAGTATGACAAACATATCAAGCACAAATTACTAACTGAAGGAGTATTAGTCTTTCTCTATGACTCCAAGTACTCAAGATCTTAGGCAAGCTACTGATAAGGTGGATGGGTCTACATGTCATCCACAATATATTAGATATTGGTGCATGCAAGATACACACATTATCAGGTGAGATTATCTAGGAGCATTTAAATAACAACTGATTAAAGCCTTATATGTAGTAGGATGACACTTGTACCATCAAACATTGGCTCCCTAATCATGAGTTGGTGGTATTATGTGACAAAATAAAGTTTGGCACAAGCTAAATAGTTCTTGATGAGTTGAGTTGTGTTGTGTTGTTCTAGTAATGAGTGAATAAGCACTATTTTGAGGCCCATAAATAAAAATCTTCTAGTGCCTTCATGCATAATTCAAACTAGGTGAGTCGAGCATGAATGCTTATAAGTATATGAGGCTAGACACCTAAGTTATGGGTGCATGAGGTTTACCACATTCAGATATAAGGTGTACCAGATTTTTATGTGTAAGATTATAAAAGTAAGGCACCTTAAGACCCATAGGAGGATTGTTTTGGTGCTTCCATAAATAATACCACTCAGATGAATTGAGCAAAGTTACTTCTTTAGAACCTATAGATAGACACCTAAGTCCCTGAGTACATGGAACTCATCAAGCTTGGAAAGGTGATGAAGAAAGATGCATAAGAAACTCATGTGCATAAGATGAAATAAAGGTACACAAGATGCTAAGAGTGTAAGACACCTAGAGAGCAAAGCATCTGAGGACCAGTGCAAGGCATTTATGTGGGGTAAGACAGGCCAAGGCAAAATATGAAAGTGTGGAGAAATCGACAAAGATAAGAAAATGAATGTGCAATGGAAACACAATAGGAAGAGGAAAATAGGATCATGGATGCTAAATCATGCGTATGTGAGAAGCTACACCTAGTTTTCCATAAGGAAGGTGAAGGTTGTGTCAAGTAAACAAAAGCACAGGAGAAACATCATTAGGATAAACTAGCATCCACATAAAGCAAGGTAAGAAGTGATCATTTGAACTACATGTCACTTCACCAAAATACCATTAGGAGAATTAATTAAGGTGGTGGTGGAGGAAGAAAGATTCACATAAATTACATGCATGATCGTAGATTTTCACAAATTTTATGGGTTTTGGCAAATCCTAAGAATTCTAGGCATCACCACACCATTAAACACCTATAAGTAAGATTGTAGATGACATTAGGGTATAAAGTAGAAAGACACTGACAAGTTTAGGTTACAAACCTAAAGTTAAATTATAGACATAATGCACAACAGACCAGAGCAAACTAGAGCCAAAGTAAAAAATGCTATTAAATTAAAACTTAGAGCACCCCCAGATGTCGAAAGTGAATGATTATGTAAGGAAATAAATTGTGTTCCCTATGAGATTGGCATAGAAAGTAAGGAGCATGAGATAAATAGGTAGGAAAAAAGTAAAGAGACATTGAGGCCACCATTAAGAGCACATGAAGCTCGAGATCCAAAGACACAATTACATACCTTGTGACTATGAAAAGTTCCAATAAAAATTGAAGGTTTCAGTAAGATAAATAGACTGTGCTTCAACACCAACTGATTCAGGATGGGGAATAAATTCATGAGCTTCAACCCACAATAATCATAAAATAATGTCAAGAGGGAAAGTATATAATAAATAACCATGGGAAAAAAAAGTCACATCTAGTAGGAGTTAGCATCATCAAGGTCAATCCATACATGCTTACAAAGATGTCCTATCAAGAAATGCAATTCTCAAAAGAGGTTTTGATAGGAGAGAGATGGGCATCCTTCATGAATAATTGCTATCTCAAGGAAATAACCACCACACCTGAGCAATGTACAAGACCTAGTGCAATATTGGGTGGTAGATATGAGGACACAGACTAAAGCAAGAATGGTACTATTTGATGTCTCTATTCAATATAAATTGGAAATCATTAGTATAACTCAACTCTATGAGTTTTCATGTTTTATAAATATAAAATAACTTGTATATTTCCTCTTCTCACATGTACCTGAGGATTGATTCTACTTTATGGGGAGGCACATGAATTTGTTACCTAGACTCATTAGGCAAATCATTAGACTCCCAGACTCTGGTGTAGACATCCACCACATGATGGAAAATGATGTAGAATTTGAAAGGTTCACATATATCCTAAGATACTACAAGGGAGGTTTCACATTTCTAATTAAAGATATCAAGGACCCAGGGACAAGGGTAGTTTCACACCTTATGATTTAGAAACTATGTCTTAGTGGTTGATGGGTGGATATCATAAAGACCTACCTGTGCATCACCTACCACATGGTGTAGTGGTAAAATTTAACATCTCCAAGTTCATATTAGAAGAGATGGTGAAGAATTCAATTGAGTGCCACATAGCGTGGGATACCTTTTGGTGGGGGTCAATTCTAATTTTGATTATCACGGAGGAAATTGGAGTGCCAAATGGCAATGAAGATAACCTTTGGGTCTTTCCAGTACACAAGGATTCCTTGGAATTGAAATATCAAAACTTCACCTACCCCTCAACCTTATCCCAAAAATATAAGACTCGTGTAATGGGGTGATACACCCAATACATCGAGGCATTCAGAGAGGAATGGCACATCCCTAAGGAGCTCCCTTAGAATCTATTCGGCATGATAACTTTTGCCATAATGAAACACTTATATATAATGTGTTTGGTGCTCATATATGGTAATAAATTTAGTTGGATGAAGCTCCCCTATTCCTTCTTAGCCAAATATTTTAGGGATACACTTCAAATAATCCCCAATGTGCAATAATAGACATCCTGATAAAGATCATGGATTTGGAATGAATCTAGTTGCAGGACTAATATGTGTGCCTAGGTGAGAAATCAACCAAGGATGAGGAGTATGACTCAAATGTTACCAACATCCATCCCCTGTAAAAGGATTTCATACTTAGGCACATCCACATGTTTTACTATAAAATGAATATAAGGAATAAGGGCATGCACCACAAAAAAGATGATGACCTCCCCCTTCAGATTGGCAATGAAGGGAAGTTAGTGTTGAAAGAAGTGAATAAGTATCCCTAAAAGAAGAAGGGGGAGACACTTGAGGAGATTTAGGAGTGCATCAAAATCAATATCACCTTTGGTGATGAAGCCACCCCATTTACACCAAAGAAGAAGTGTGTGGACTTCATGTCAAGGATTGCCTTGCCCAAGTAAGGGAGAAGAAAAATAAGTCTAAGGGGCCAATGGTAATGCCCATGATAACCTTGGTAGAAATATAGGTGCAAGAGGAGTGTGAGGAGTGCAAGGAGTGTGAGGAAGTAGAGGCAAGGAATGCATGTGAAGTGATGGAAGAGGAAGAAGAGGAAGGAGATGAAGGGATGAAATTATACATCATCTAAGAAGAAGGAATAGGGGAAGATCCCAATGCCACATAAATTCATGAAGATATCTCAGGTGACACTATTACCACACTTTGGGAAGTAAAAAATGATCAAGCATGCCACCCACAAAACCCATTACATGGCCTCCATAAACTAAGGAGGAAAAGAGGCACCAGTGGATAGAAATGGGCCTTAGCAAGGACCATATAAAAGCAGTAATGGAGCTAGATCAGAAAAGAGATGACATGAAGGCCAAAGGCATGACCCAAGAAAAAATTAATAAGGATAAGACTAAGGAGATAAAGTCCAAAGAGGAAAATATATCCACAATAGTGAAGTATGAGGAGATAAAGAAGACCCAAAATGAAAGGGCCAAGAGAGAAATGGAAGAAAAGAATGTTGCCATAAACATGGATCCCATAAAGGAGAAAGAAGTAGGGGCACCTAGCACCCCCACTAGCACAATGGAATAAATGACACCACATGCACACCCAAGTAGTGAAGGGGAACCTAGATACAAAGAAGGTGATACTATCACCTTAAAAGAGAAAATAAAGAGCATAGAAGAAACCCAGCAGACGTAGGAGGGTGAAGTTAGCATTGATGAAGAAGAAGAAGTAGATAAAGGGGACAAGTTTGATGAATAAACCCTACTAGAGAAAGAGGAAAAATAAAAGGGAAATGCTAAATAAAGTGATAGATCCA
Organism: Torreya grandis; assembly: GCA_037957365.1. Classification (NCBI taxonomy): domain Eukaryota; kingdom Viridiplantae; phylum Streptophyta; class Pinopsida; order Cupressales; family Taxaceae; genus Torreya; species Torreya grandis. The sequence continues at coordinate 1,561,070 of JARHVA010000111.1, forward strand.
ATGAAGAGGATCCAAAGTAGATAGAGTTAGCTATTAAATAAGAGAAAATTGAGCTGAGCCTATGAGAGAAGGCACATAAAGGGTTCTCTGATGATGATTATTATATGATGGAGTATATGCCCTCAAAAGATGCCATGACAAGGATGTGCCATAAATTTCCTTTGCCTTTTATAGTTATATGAATGAGCCTCATTTTGAGGTACCATAGAAGGTAATCCTAAGCATAGATTAACTAGAGGAAGGTCATGACTCCCTTATTATCAACCCCTGAACACTGAATCTAATAAGGTTGGCTAATTCCCTCATCTAAATGGCCTCTAAGGTAGTGAAAAATAACATTGTAAAATATGTTAGAGCCTCAAGTTGGAATAATATATCACTAGTGGTAGCGGAGGAGATCAAGGCCATGAAATTCAAGATATAACAACTGGCTGATCATGTAGAGGAGGTTGAGCCATCCCTCCTAGATGGCATGGACACTTAAAGTTTTTTGGAGTTTGATAAGGTGTGTGTACTAGTGGATTACATTCTCCCAACATTAAAGGTGAAATTAGCACTAGAAGAAGAGGAGGACCCTTGCACTTATATAAAGTAATAACTTTCCACAAAACTCAAAGAGGTGCTAGACCTCTTTAAAAATCTTGAAGAGGGTGTAGAAGTGGCCGATGCAATCTTTTATAACTTATCCACCTAGGTAACAATCATCAAAAAATGACTCAAAAAGGTAAAATTAGAGAAGGATGTATTAATTGCATGGGCATACTCTATGAGTCACTAAGTAGAGTTGCTCATATATAGATCATAGCATAGGTCAACACTTTGAGTGCCCAAATTAAGACCCAAGAGTAGGACCTATAAGAACTCTTTTGTGCATTGAAAATAAAGGCCTATAGATAAAGAGAAATCCTATATATAGGGATAAAAAAATCAAAAGAAAGGTTAGATTCCTTTAGGAAAGAGTTTGATAAAATTGATGTGCTCACCCTTGAGGCTTTGAGTAATTTAGAGAAAAACTAAAGGAGTGCACACCCAAGTTTTGCATACCACAAGCACCGGATGACTAGTCTGAGGGTAGACTAAAATTTTTTTATGGGGTAATATTGGGCCCCAAATTCATCTAAGTATAGGACCAAAACATATCAAAAACATGGGTGCAAGGCAATCACTAGGTATGATTGTTATTTTTTCATCTTGTGGTGCTAACTAGTAGGCAGCTAACCAACTCCCTTCTAACTTAATCCTCATCAGTAAATGGTCACATGGAACAATCATGGCATGTTATAAGTATGGTAATGGAGTTAATATAATGATTGTATCTATCACTAACTCAGAAATTGATGTGATCTATTCACCATGATACTAAGATGCTCTAAGACACTATAAAGCAGAGTTGAATCTAGTTAGAAAAGAAGGAGAGATTGGAGTAGTGAATTCCTACAGGATTGGTTCTAGATGTTATGTTTACCATTAGAGCTTAAAGTTTAGTTTGGCATGCCTTTGATGTTCCCCATTGTAGTGCCTAAGCTTGCCTATGAACCTTTAGGCCTTTAGAAGCTTTAATATGAGTATTTTCTTAATTTCCATTGATATAAATACTATGTTTGAACCCTATTTATTATGGACGGTGTTGCATCTAATAAAGGTTAATCTGGTTTACATGGCTATAACCATAGTTTTATAATGAAAATGGTTTTTTAAATGTTTTAATAAGTTAAATTCTTAGATTTATATTATGTATGTTGAGTTCCCATAAGCCTTTGGCCTAGCCCATTCATGGTATCTTTGTAGTGTATGATGACATCATCTCCCCATATAGAAATACTCTAAGTATAGGAATATTCATGCACATCACATTAATACTTATGATAAAGTGTGAGCCTAAGCCTTAAGTTCTTCATCCAAGTACTCCATTAAACCTCCTAAGTGCTTAATTGGTGCTAAGTTAAGTAAATCAAAGGCTTGCACTGATGAAGCTCTAAAATCATGTCATATAGGCTTGCACCTAATATATAGTCACATCTTCCCAAAAATAGCTTACACCCATGAATGTACCAATATCATTTCACTAACCAAAGTCCCTATAAGATAGAGTTACACCATGACATAACTAGCCCAACATGGGCCTCAGTCCTTTCTCCACTACGCTTCAGGTGAGTGCACAAGGCTTGCACCTTATGTAAAGTGATGCCAATGTGATTGAGTGATAAATTTTGATAACTACAAGATTATTCAGGGATTTCTCCATGTTTTAACAAGTTTAGATCTAACTTGGGCAGCTAGATAAGCACCTAACCTAATAAGGTTGATGAATTAAGACACCTACTTTTCTAAACTAAAAAGGGTATGTGACACACATGACATTCAGGAGTTGATAATCAATGCATATGTGATACACCCATCCTTATTTCTACTAATAACCACTAGGATCACCCATTTAAATTATTCAACTAAATAAATCACAATGATAGACAACATGTTGTCAATTTCTTCCTTAACCTGGGCACACAAATTTGGGTTCATTTATTATGGCCACTTCTTCATGGATATTTTATCTTACACTAATGTGATCTTAATTTTCCTTAAATAATAATTCACACACTTAATATCCTTTTAACTTATTAATAATATGTGTTATAATACCCATAGTAGCTCCATGATGTGCACCAATTCTACATCAGACCAATAATCCCCAATTGTGGCCATTTTGGGCTCTCCTAAGTTGATATTCACTTGAGTTTTTTTAAAGGATATTGGTATAACTTATTCTAATTTTCTTGCACATCTATTAATTATCACTTCCCATGAAAATTATCAACTCGTATATGACTTGGGGTAACATATTAGGGTTCTTCATCTACCTTACAAACATTATTCTACTTTTGGGCCTTACATTGCCAATTGCATGCCATCTACACTACATCATCATCACTAAAATAAATATTCACCCTTTAATCTTCAAATATATTAGGCATCATGAGTCCCTTCACATTTTACATTTTTTTGACCTTCTCTACCATTATGGCTTCATCCTCTATGATAGTGTGGTGGATGCATTGTAGGTGTTTGATAAGTTCTAGGTTGGATGAGGAGAAATAAAATTTATGGATGAAAATCTCCTTTAGGACCTTCCAATATTCATTTTCCTGGCATGAATCATTCCTAACATACCACATGTGAGCCCAAATTTTTAGATATCAATAGAAGGCATGAACCCATAGTCCTACTTTAAAACAAGGTGTGTGCCTTGTCTAAATGTCTTCACACACACAAATATGCATTCATGGATTAGAGTCACCACTATATGTAGGTATTTCTTGGTGATCATTTATTTCTTAAATATGGATCATATAACATCCTTAACCTAGTTAGGTAAGAATACTTGGCTTGTGAGCAATCCACTATCATGCAATGATGCTTTTGAGAGTGTATACCAAAGCACCCAAATGATCCTTCTCTTTGGAGACGCATGCCTCAAGTTCATGCACAAAACTAGTATAACTCATGGAACCATCATATTTAGATAACTTAGTATGTTTTCCATTACTTATGTGTAACACCTTCTTCACCTTAGATGTATTGCATGGTAACCAAAGCTTATTTTCAACCAAAGAAAGTTTATCACTGATGCATAAGGATTTTTGTGTTTTAAAAATTTTAGGTTTTGAGAAAACCAACCACATTTTCTCATCATTATGTTATATGTTTGCTACACCCATAAGTCATAGGTAATGCTTGTGGTGTCAAATCTAGATTGTGAATCATCCAAATTCATGATTCTATCTTTATTTAGCTTTAGGTTCTTCAAATCCCATTATATGATATTGTTGATATTTTGAGTCATATAAAATTCAAAATTGGATGACTGAGGCATGGCTAATGACACCCAATCCATAGGTCCTCTTTCTTATTCACACAACCCTTCTCAGTTAGTCTTTCACTAATTCCCAATCATTTATAGCTTTCTAGACTGAGCTCTTTAAGACCTAGGTAGCCCTCTCAAACCTAGATCTATCCCCTTGGGTCTTATCCCCTTAGGAAAATATCACCCAACTTGGACAAGAGTGTTAAAACCTAGGGTGTCCTAATTTTAGTGCTATTGTCCAAGTTCAAAATTACTCCTAACAGTCATATTATTTCAAATCCTTATCCTTTTCCTTGTCAATCTAACATGAATTCATTTAACCCAAGATCATTAATTACCCTATAAAAGACTAATAAAAGTCCATTTAGAAGGTTTGGCACTCATTTGGAGTAAAAAATAAAGAATATGTTAAGGTGTGGAGCTAAAAGCTTCACCAAGTGAGCAGATTGCAAAGTTGCAGGTTTACACAGTCACCAGCATCGGTCAGGAGCAACCGACATTGGTCAGGAGCAGACCAAGAGATGCCGGTGTCAGTCATGGATCGGCTGATGTCGGTCATAGGCAAATAGGCAGGAACCGATGTCGGTTTCCTATGCATCCAAAAAGCTATTTCCGTGGACAAAATAAAGTGTTTGCATGGTAGGATTAAGTGATAGTCTTAAGTCCGCATCTCTATTATTGGTAAGACTATTTAGAGCCCTTAATTAGGAGGTGCATCTAATGGCTGTAGTTGTATGCTCATGTTTCCTAATTATTATATAATAGGATAGATCTTCATAGCTTATTATATGAGTAGTGTTGAACAGTATAGAATTGTATATGTGAATCATTCCAGGTTGTTGGAGTTGATTGTAATTGAGAGAGAGAGCACTTGAGGGAAAGAGATCTAGAGAGAGATCTGTACATCTAAGAGAAGTGTGGAAGAAAATAAGTTTCTTCAATTGTATTCCTTCTGTAAAGAGTTTAATACAAGTTTTCAGGGTGGTTTCTTGTATCTCATTGTTTGTTATTATCTGATTCTAGTTACTTATCTTTCTAGTTTAATTCCACATTTATTGCTTTCATATTGTAATCAACATTGTTGGTTGATCCCCAACAAGTGGTATCAGAGCTCAGGTTGACTAATAGGTGTTTCAGATCTGGTTAGTGTGTATTGATTACAGGGTACTCACAGGGGTTTCTGCAGGGATTTCTGTTTGAGTGGGAGAAGCAATGGCAGAAGAAAGTAAACTGAGAATGGAGAAGTTTAATGGCAAGAATTATCAACATTGGAGAATGCAGATAGAGGATTATCTGTATCAAAAAGATCTATACTTACCGTTAGGTGGGATTGCAAAGAAGCCCACAGACATGGATGATGAAGAATGGGAAGTTCTTGATAGAAAGGCTCTGGGATATATAAGATTGAGTCTGGCATCTACTGTGATATCTAATTTATCATAGGCAAAGACAATGGTAGAGTTGATGACTACTTTAGAAAATTTGTATGAAAAACCCTCAGCTTCTAATAAGGTATATCTTATGAAGCAGTTATTTAATTTGCAAATGCAGGAAGGTGGATCTGTATCTAATCATCTAAATGATTTCCATGGAATTGTAAATCAATTAAGTTTAGTCAAAATAGTGTTTGATGATGAAATTAAAGCTCTTTTAATATTATGTTCTTTGCCTGAAAGCTGGCATAGCTTGGTAATGGTAGTTAGTAATACTGCATCTGCTTCAAATATTTTAAAAGTAGAGGATGTTGTTAGTGTAATCTTGAATGAAGAAATTCGTAGGAAAAGCACAGAGGAAACATCTGGGAATGCTTTAAGTTTTGAGAGTAGGGGAAGGCAAAAAGAGAAGAGCAAGAAAGGGAAATCAAGGTCTAAGTCAAAGGTGAGAGGTAGATCCAAATCTAGAAATGGCAGGAAGCCACAATGCTGGAATTGTGGAAAGATAGGGCACATAAGCAAAGATTGCTAGTCAAAGCCTAAGGAGGACAATAAGCACGAAGGAAAAGAGGAAGCAAAGGTTGTAGGTATTGCACAAGATGCTATTATATTCTCTTTGCATAATAATATAGAATCTTGGGTGTTAGATTCTGATGCATCTTTTCATGCTACCCCAAATAGAGAATATTTTAGTGACTATATCCATGGAGATTTTGGAATAGTGTATTTAGGGGATGATGAGCCTTGTAAAATTATTGGCAAAGGAAAAGTGCAGTTGAAAATGTAGAATGGCAACACATGGGTGTTGAGAGATGTCATGCATGTTCCCAGCTTGAAGAGGAATTTGATTTTTGTAGGAAAGTTAGGGGATGAGGGTTGTACAGTAACTCTCACAGCTGAATCTTGGAATGTGACCAAGGGTGCACTTGTAATGGCCAGAGGTAAGAGAGTAGGTACTCTCTATTTATGTAATTGTGTTACTAATAATTCTTCTTCTGTATTATCTACTTCAGATGTGGATGTAAAGTTGTGGCACTCTAGGCTCGGCCACATGAGTGAGAAGGGAATGTCAATTCTTAAGTCAAAAGTTAAGCTTTCAGATTTGAAAAGCATAGATCTAGATTTTTGTGAGCACTGTGTTTTTGGAAAATAGAAGAGAGTGAGTTTTCTCAAGACTGGGTCAACAAAGAAGAATCATAAGTTACAGCTTGTTCACACAGACGTGTGGGGACCAGCTCAGGTTGCTTCTATTGGAGGATCACAGTACTATATTTCATTCATAGATGATGCTACAAGAAAGGTATGGGTCTATTGTATTAAGAAGAAATCTGATGTATTTGAGACTTTTAAGATTTGGAAAGCTATGGTTGAGAATGAAATAGGGAGAAGATTGAAGTGCCTGAGATCTGACAATGGTGGTGAGTTTTACAGCTATAAGTTCAACTGGTATTGTTATATGCATGGAATCCACAGGCAAAGGATGGTTCCAAAGACACCTCAGCAAAATGGAATTGCTGAAAGGATGAACAGAACAATTATGGAGCGTGTAAGATGTATGAGATTGCATGCTAGTTTGCTCTTAGAGTTTTGGGTAGAAGCTATTGACACTACAGTGTACCTGATTAATAGAGAACCCTTTACAGCTCTAGATGGTGGAATTCTAGAAGAGGCATGGACAGGTAAAAAAGTAGATCTCTCATTTCTTAAAGTTTTTGGTTGTGAAGCCTTTGTGCACATTGATAAGGAAAATAGAAAGAAGCTAGATGCTAAGTCTATGAGGTGCACATTTATTGGCTATGGCTCTGATGATTTCAGATTCAAGTTTTGGAATCTAGGAACTAACAAGATAATTAGGAGCCATGATGTTGTTTTCAATGAAAAAGTGATGTCTAGTGATCAGTTGAAGAAGCTAAATCAATCTGGGTAGAGCAATGGAGAATTAGACGAGGTGACGGTCCAAAATGAGCTCACGAGAAAAATTAATCACAGAAAGGAAAACACAGAGACTGAGGTTGACAAGGCAGGAACCGTTGTTGATAGAATAGAAATTGATGTCAGTTAGACAGTGACCGATGTCGGCCAGGAAAGAACCGATGTCAGTCAGGCAAAACCAACATCAGCCAGTTACAGCCTGGAGGTGACCGAGGTCGGCCACTGTCAGAGAATTTGGGTGGACAACATGTTGTGAATGAGTCTCAGATGCCCATCAGGAGGTTAGAAAGGGTAATTAAACCTCTAATTCGATATTCCCCTTCATTAGTCTCTTTATTGCTTACTGATGGTGGAGAACCAGAGAGTTTTGAAGAAGCAATATAGGTGGAATCCAAGAATCAGTGGGAGTATGGCATGGTTGAGGAAATGGAGTCCTTGAAAGAGAACCAAGCATGGGATTTGGTTGAGTTGCCAGCTGGTAAGAGGACACTGAAGAATAGATGGACCTACAGATTGAAGGAAGGTGAGAATGGATAGATGAGATATAAGGCCAGGTTGGTAGTGAAAGGATTTGCACAGAAACCAGGTATTGATTTTGGTGAGATTTTTTCTCCTATTGTTAAGATGACTTCTATACAGATTGTATTGTCTTTATTTGCTATTGAGGATTTGCATCTTGAGCAACTTGATGTTAAGACAGCATTTCTTCATGGAGATTTGGATGAAGAAATATATATGGATCAGCCAGAAGGATTTGAGGTCAAAGGTAAGGAGAAGTTAGTGTGTAGATTGAAGAAAAGCTTGTATGGCCTCAAGCAAGCTCCTAAACAATGGTATTTGAGATTTGATAGGTTTATGACTGAGCATGGCTATAGTAGGTGTCAATCTAACCATTGTGTGTATTTTAAGAGATTGAATAATGGTAGATATATTATTCTATTGTTGTATGTAGATGATATGCTGGTTACAGGATCACACATGTAGGATATCTCTGAGCTTAAGGTGAAATTAGCTCACACGTTTGCCATGAAGGATTTGGGAGCAGCAAAGAAAATCCTTGGCATGAGTATTAAGAGAGATAGGAAAAATCACAGTTTGATTTTGTCTCAAGAGGATTATGTGAATAAGGTGTTGAAATGGTTCAATATGTAGGATGCAAAACCGGTAAGCACACCTTTGGCTGGACATTTTAAGTTGAGTAAAGAACAATGTCCTAATTCACATGATGAGGTAGAGTACATGAGTAGAGTTCCATATTCTTCTACAGTAGGGAGTTTAATGTATGCAATGGTGTGTACTAGACCGGATATTACCCAAGTAGTGGGAGTTGTAAGTATATGGCCAATCCAAGAAAGGAGCACTGGAAAGTAGTTCAGTGGATCCTTAGATATCTGAGAGGAACCAATAGTAGGCATTTGTGCTATGGAGGTTCAGATACTTCTCTACATGGTTATGTAGATTCAGATATGGCAAGTGATTTGGATGGCAGAAGGAGCACCATAGGATATGTTTTCACTCTTGGTGGAACGGCGGTTAGCTAGATATCAAAGTTGCAAAAGATTGCTGCCTTGTCAACTATAGAAGCAGAGTATATTGCAGTCATAGAGGCTAGCAAAGAGATGATATGGATGACATGGTTCATGGAAGAGCTAGGAAAGGAGCAAGAGAGTTGCTAATTATACAGTGATAGTCAGAGTGCAATTCATTTGGCTAAGAATTTAGCCTTTCATTCAAGAACAAAGCATATACAGCTTAGGTACCACTTCATAAGACAAGTATTGGAGGATGGTGAGTTGAAGCTAGAGAAGATCCATACAGATAAGAATCTTGCGGATATGTTAACCAAGCCAGTTACAAAGGAGAAGTTGAATCTTCATTCAATTTCTATTGGTCTTCATGATTGAGTTGAAGATGGAGGAGCTAGAAGATGTTGTTGTACAGGTACTAGTGCAGCTATTTATCTCCAAGTGGGAGATTGTTAAGGTGTGGAGCTAAAAGCTTCACCAAGTGATCAGATTGCAAAGTTGCAGGTTTACACAGTCATCGGCGTTGGTCAAGAGCGATCGACGTCAGTCAAAAGCAGACCAAGAGATCCTAGCATTGGTCATGGATCAGCCAACGTCAGTCACAGGCAAACAGGCAAGAACCGACGTCGGTTACCTATGCGTCTAGAAAGCTATTTCTGTGGATAGAATAGAGTGTTTGCATGGTAGGATTAAGTGATAGTCTTACGTCTACATCTCTATTATTAGTAAGACTATTTAGAGCCCTTAATTAGGAGGTGCATCTGATGGTTGTAGTTGTATGCTCATGGTTCCTAATTATTATATAATAGGATAGATCTTCATAGCTTATTGTATGAGTAGTGTTGAACAGTACAGAATTGTATATGTGAATCATTCCAGGTTGTTGGAGTTGATTGTAATTGAGAGAGAGAGCTCTTGAGGGAAAGAGATTTAGAGAGAGATCTGTACATCTGAGAGAGGTGTGGAAGAAAAGAAGTTTCTTCAATTGTATTCCTTCTATAAAGAGTTTAATACAAGTTTTCAGGGTGGTTTCCTGTATCTCTTATTGTTTGTTATTATCTAATTCTAGTTACTTATCTTTATGGTTTAATTCCGTATTTATTGCTTTCATATTGTAATCAACATTGTTGGTTGATTCCCAAAAGAATATAAGCAAGTACACTCAAACACTCTTCCCTATTCTCTATTTATAGCCTTCCAAGATCATTTCAAGCCTATTCAAGCATTTATACTAGTCCCTAGTCATACAAAGTACATCTAGTTACATACATCACACATTATTACACCAAACACTTCAATAGTAAAACTACATTAGTTTGATCCATCTTTGGAGTATTGGTATGTAGGCAGCATGCCCACACATGGGGTGTGAAGTGCGTCCAACATATCCTTTGCCCACTAACCCCTTTTCTTCTTTCCCTAAGTTTTAATTCAATTTTAAGAACTAGAAGATCCTAAGGGTTTTAAAGATTGAATTAAATACATAGTGAGATCCGTAAGCTTTTAGGCCTCAAAATTTCACAAATAGGGTAACACAGACCTACTAGATAGAACCCAAAAAGCTTTTAGCATCAAGACAATATCACTAGAATAGAAATATAGCCCTAGACGATAGGGTGTCCACTTTTGGCACTCCTGTCAAACTCAAAAATGAAGTTCATGAACCTGTTACATCCTATTTTCTAGTCTTAATGCTCCATTATTAGGTTTTATCTTAGCCTAGATCAGCTGAAACAACCTAATTTCTAATTTCTCTCACATACTACTATATTTAGAAAAGGACAAAACTATTATTTGTTTACATAAATCAATAGGTTAATTAAATCATATTATTTATTGATTTACATTGCTCAGAGCCCTTATTTACTTAGGAATTAAACACCTAATTTCCTAAAAATAATAATAATAGTAATATCTTCCTCTACATCAACACTTTCATCCTAAGGGGCCTTGATCGATTGATAAGAGAATTACAACACTTTCATTCCAATTTTCAAATCTCATGTATCACTTCTTAAATTGCATATATACAATTTTGGCATAACACCAAGGTCAACCAAGTAAAGTTAGGTAGTTGTTTACCTTAACTAGATCAATTACCTCAAAGTTCATTAAAAAAAATCACCCATTATCTTAATAATAACATTTATAAAAATCCCTATGATTTAAGCAAGGATTTTATTCATCATGAACAAAATGTGTGGTGAGGGTTGTAAAATAGGGTTGAACACCTTACGCTAAGAATATCCTATGAGTATATTAACTGTAGCACCTATGTCGACAAATATGTCACACACTGACAACCCATTAATTTATACATATATGAGTAGTTCCTAGTCATATCCTATATTTTTAGTTATTGTTACCTTCTACCCTCATGCTAGGTATGGTGCAGGTACTTTGATTGGCTATTTTCCTATATATTGGGGAAAAACATTCTTCAATATAGGGATCATTCTCTCAAACCACAAGATAGCTAGTATGTCGGTAAAATCATTCCCTTACTCATCATCATGTACTTGGAGCTAGAGCTCCTTATTTGTGTTTTCCTCAAAGTCTTGAGCAATTTTAAGTTCACCCTACACATTTTATATAACATCCATTACTTATATTAGTAATTCTTTTTTGTATAAACCATCCAGGTAGGGTATTATGGAAGGCTTAGGGTGTGTCACATTGTCTTCAAATCTTCTTGGCTCATGTCCTATTGAGACCTTCTCCATGGGATCTATTGTTAATCATTTATTTATTCCACTAAAATTTGTTAAATCCACCTTTGGGCTAGCATCCTTATGATTTTTTGGCTTTGGAACCCACTTTTGAGTTATGTGCAAGTGTGATCATGTTGGCACCCTTTTCGGGCCTATCCTTGTGTGTGAGTTTAGCATACATATCTAGGCACTCCTTGACTTTGTTCTCACCACAAATATACCCAAAATTGGGATACTTTGGGTAGTAGGTTAATTAAATCATATTATTTACTTATTTACATTGCTCAGACCATTTATTTACTTAGGAATTAAACACCTAATTTCCTCAAAAGAGTAAAATAATATCTTCCTCCACATCAACACTTTCATCCTAAGGGGCCTTGATCGATTGACAAGAGAATTACAACACTTTCATTCCAATTTTCAAATCTCATGTATCACTTCTTAAATTACATTTATAAAATTTTGTCATAACACTAAGGTTAACCAAGTAAATTCAGATAGTTTTTTACCTTAATGAGCTCAATTACCTCAAAGTTCATTCAAAAAAAATCACCCATTATCTCAATAATAACATTTTTCAAAATCCCTATGATTTAAGTATGGATTTTATTCATCATGAACAAAATATATGGTGAGGGTTTTAAAATAGGGCTGACCACCTTACACCAAGAATCTTCTGAGTATATTAACTCTAGCACCCATGTCGGCAAATATGTCACACACAGATGACCCATTAATTTCTACATTTATGAGTAGTTCCTTATCATATCTTATATTTTTATCTACTCTTACCTTCTACCATCATGCTAGGTGTGGTGAAATTACTTTGATTGGCTATCTTCCTATATATTAGGGAAAAACATTCTTCAATAAAGGGATCATTTGCTCGAACCACAAGATAGCTAGTATGTCGATAAGATCATTCCCTTACTCATCATCTTGTACTTAGAGATAGAGCTCCTTATTCATGTTTTCATAAAAGTCTTGAGTAATTTTAAGTTCACCCTACACATTTTATATAACATCCATTACTTCTATTATTAATTTTTTTTGTATGAGTCATCCAGGTAGGGTATTATGGAAGGCTTAGGGTGTATCACCTTATTTTCAAATCTTCTTAGCCCATGTCCTATTTAGACCTTCTCCATGGGATCTATTGTTAATCATTTATTTTTTCCACTACAAGTTTTTAAATCCACCTTTGGGCTAGCATCCTTATGAGTTTTTGCCTTTGGAACCCACTATCCAAAGTTGCGTGCAAGTGTGATCATGTTGGCACCATTTTTGGGCCTATCCTTATGTGTGAGTTTAGCATACATATCTAGGCACTCCTTGACTTTTTTCTCACCACAAAATACCCAAAAGTGGGATAATTTGGCTAGTCTCATTGGTAATGGTCTCGTGATCCACACTTATAATAAGTGCATGGGGGAAACTTTCCACCTCGGCATCCTCCACCATAGCCTTTGTAACCATGTTATTTCCCATAACCACCATAATTTTTGTTAGCTAGACCTATTGAGGTATTTTGTGTGCCTCATTATCTCACCTTATGGATCTCATTAGTCACAAAAAAGTCTTTAATTTTTTGGGTAGAAGTGTCATAATTTTTTTAGTAGACCTTAGTTTTGGTTACCTATTAAAGGAGAGGATAGTTGTGCACATTATGGCCTTCATGATAAATATTAAAAAATTCAACGAGGGATCTCACTTTTAACTTAGATAATCATTTTTATTATGTCCCTCCACATCATAATTAGTACACCACAACCTAATTCAAGAATCATGAGAGCTATTGACCATAAGCCTGTAGAGATTTGATTCCATTGAATTAATTTTTGTTAAGGAATAGTGTTTACATTAGGTAGTTTACTTTGGTAATCAGTAGCTATATTATTACCTAAGTTATAATATATTTTTTGGTATGTTATTGTTTTGAATAACAATAATAATATATGGGTAGATATTATAGGTAATTGGGAGGTTATTTGTTGAGTGATTATAGGGATCAGAGTATCCCCAATTATAGTAAATATGTCTCCTATATATTTGTATAGTTTTCAATTAATAAAAGTGTGTTGATTTGACTAACTAAAATTTTTTGTGTTGTGCACATTATTGAGTCTTCAACTATACCAAACAATGGGTTAAACTTATTATCTTTTATTAGAGTAGGTCTCCCTTGGACCTCTCTGGAAATATAGTCTCATCCAAAATAAGAACTTTAAAGTGTAGACCATGTCCAATGTTCTTTTCATTTGATAGACATTTTTCTTTATCAATATGAAACAAGTGCAGACCACCTACAGTTCGTTGTCAATTCTTTATTCATATTTATATCTAGTTTTTATAGTGTTTAGCTTTTTTTGTTGGTTGTATACATTCAATTGAGGATTTTGAGCATTTAGAATTTCATTAGAAGAATTTATGCATTTAAGATTTTTTGTAGGCTTATTTGGATCACTTTGTAATCACTTCAATTGGCATTAGCAAACATGACACTATATTATAGTAATTTGCTTCAATAAAGAGTTAGCTCAAGGTTTTCCTTTGTTCAGCCTTATAATACACTTGATATTGTGTTCTACATTAGAAATTTGATAGTTGGAATATATTTTTTCCATCACCTTGATAATTATATTATTTGGTGAAGTCTTAAATTTTGGTGTAGTTTACTCCTCAAGTTTGAATTCATCTCAGCTTAGATCCAAACTATGCAGTCTGAGCACATATGACTTCGAGCTCACACCCTTTTTTGACTTGGTGAGCTATCATTCCAAAATGGCTTCTCTCCATCTCCATCCAACCATATCAACCTTCTCCTACATGACCTCCATTATCAATGTGGTCTTAAAATGACTCTAGATTTCTCTCATTAGTTGTTTCATATATTTGGTCACCTCTTCCAAATGGCATTCATCTATAGCTTGGGTTGATTCCTGATTCATGGCCTTCATTCTCTATTCTCCATGACACCATTTTTCAAGCTCATCATCAAATAGTTTGGTAGCTGCAACAACTCTTCTTCGGCATTTTCCACAACATGGATTGCCCATATCCTCATCTCTATAGACCTCTCCAAGGCCAAACTGCGTTCAAAGATCTATATTTCTAAAATGGAGGTAAAAGTTTAGGTTTTAGGTCGTAGTTTTCATTATCTAGTTTTAGGGTTTATTCATTATTTTGTTATGTTGTTTAGTGGTATTTGAGTTAAGTTTTTAGCCCATGATTTTACCCAATTCCATCATATATGCATGCATCCTTCCTCATCTCTAGTGATAGATAAATTTAGGAGGTTTCATTTTAGTTTTAGGTCTAGTTATGTTAGTATTTATTTAAAGTTTTTAAGGTTTTAATAGTCTTTTATATTTAGTATTTAGTTAACATTTTTTGATTTAATGTTTTTATTTTGTTGCAAGTCTTTCAATTTTGTTTTTAGCTTTACATTATACATTTTTATAAAGTCTAGTGAGTAGTTTTAATTTAAGTTTTTAATCAATGTTCAAAGTTTTTTTTTTTAAGTTTTAGTTTTTAGTTTTTATTTTATTTCATGGTGGTATTAGATATTTTAGATATTGTTTTAGATTTTTATTGTATTTATGTTTTGGTTATAGTTGATAAAGTTTACATTAAGTCTTTTAATTTTGATTTGTTAATTGTCTATAGTTGTAAGTATCCAAAATAAGCCTTGAGAGGCATGTTTTTCAAATAAATCTATGTTCAAAAGACATTTTGTATTAATTTCCTCTCCTAAGTAATTTTTACAAATTTTGTATTGGATGCATTTTCAAGTGAATCTAACATCTGTATTTCAATCTTATGGGAGGGAAATATAGTGATATGTAATTTTCTCTTCTCTACCCATGTAAACTCTTAGGGCAGGAATGTTAAGGATTAGTGTTTACATTAGGTAGTTTACTTGGGTAATTAGTAGCTATATTATTACCTAAGTTAGAATATATTATTTTGTATGTTATTGTTGTGAATAACAACAATAATATATAGGTAGATATTATAGATAATTGAGAGGTCTTTTGTTGAGTGATTATAGGGATTGGAGTATCCCCAATTATAGGAAATATGTCTCCTATATATTTGTATAGTTTTAAATTAATAAAAGTGTGTTGATTTGACCAACTAAAATTTTATGTGTTATACACATTATTAAGCCTTTAGCTCTACCAAATAATGGGTTAAACTTATTAATTTGTGCTTAAATGAATGGGTCGATCCCCTATTTACACTTCCAATGGTTATATCTCCTAGTGCTACCTCAAGGGATTCCCTAGGCTTAATGAACATTTTCATCGATAGGGTGAAATAAAATGGTGTAATAAACCCTCCAAAAAACCACTGCACATGTTACACTGGGTGAATTTCAAAGGAAAGCTTGGTTACCAATCTTAAACATAACATCATACATGCAAACACTATCAAATATTTTTTTATCTTCTTTAGCACAATGATGCTTTATTTATCAAAATTGGGGATTTCAAATTCCCTCAAAAACACTATTTTTAGGTGATTGTAATTTATAATATATTAGTTAATATTAAGCTTTGGATACCATGTATGAGCATAATCTAACAAGGTTACGGTAATTTAACTTATTTTCACTATGATGATGTAATTCCATTTATGCACCAAATGAGTTCATGTTTTTGAAAATTCTCTATGATAATCTCCACTTCACAATATTCAATAAAACTCAAAGACATTTCATAAAATATCTATGGAAGTGGTAAGGGCATGGTTGGTGCTTATGTCACTAGTTCACTTGAATCTTGAATTTACTTAGGGTTACCTCATGTACCTCCACCAATTCCTATTATCATGAGCATGGCTCAACAAATTCCTCTTATTAGGGGCATAGTTTCACTAAATCCTATAATATGTTGTACTATAGCTAATCCTCCCATTTGTATTATGTTTTGGCTTGTTACCACTCTACCAACTCTTACCATCCTGCCTTACACTATGCTACTTATCTAAAGGGTTAGACCCCCTCATATTGGTAGCATATTATACATCATTAGTCTCAAATATTATGAGGGTTGTGTGATTACTAATCTAAATGGTCAGTAATGAAATATTTATAGCAAAAAATGCTCTTCTCTCTGTAGTATTATTTAACCCTAAAATATAGATTTATGAATCTAGGGTTAAATGGATAGAGATATCTTAATACACAAGGATGGTAGACTATCTCTACAATAGGCCAATTAATTTGTAAACTTAGATAAACATATACTATTTTTATTATGTTGAGATATGATAAAAATAGAAAGTATAGCTATGCTAGATATTATAATGATAATGAAAACAAGGTACTTAACTAGCTTTGATGCTAATATAGATCTCTATCTAGAACATGAAAGAATCAAACTAGAAGTGGATTTTGGGACTACCATCAAATTTTGGATTAAGCACTTTTATGACCTCGGATACTTATGTTGACCCTAAATAGTTGTGTCGATACTTTTATCTAACTTGGATGTAGGTGTCATGTATAGAATACTTGTTAGATCTAGATGTGAACATATATAATATTTTAGTTTATGTCACATTCACTTTGGTGTGCTCAGATTTAGGCTATGAGATGTCACTCCTTTTCAAATAGCAAAACCATAGTTCTTCATCTTCATAGTGGTTATGGAAAAAATGGATTAGCGGGCACACAATGTCAAGCTAGCCCTTAGACCCCTATATCAATGAGCACTACCTACATATATAATACTATGAAGAGGACCTTAGACTTATGTATTTATCCCCTACATGTTGGCCTATGTGTATATAAGGATGCAATGTGTGATAAAAAAGTACATAGAGTAGCTTAGCTTGTAACTTGGAGAACATGGCTCATGGGATGTTATTTTAATACTTTAGGCCTATAGATATGATGTCCCTATGACTGATATGGAAATAAGGTAAAATAGGGAAGCTTTTCTCACTTTAGTGCATGATTGAGTGCCTTTTTTAAGTTGCCTTGTGAGTTGTTTAGTTTGTGCAAGGTGAGGAATGAATGAGGATTGATATTATATATATTAATCCCTTTAGAGAATATCTCACATTAAATCACTTAGACCAATCATAGGTATATGCTACATTTGTAAATTAAATTACTTTTAGGGCACTATACACTTACATCAGGATAGAACACTTGCATCAATGTAACTTTCTTACTAGTACACAAGTGTTTGGGTAACTAAAAAATAAGTATTGGGTCAGAACTTGTAAAAACATAAGATAAGTAGATTTATAGCATTTTGAGCATGATATAAAATCTGAGTCATTAGAATAACATTGGTTGGACTAAGAGATAAGTAATAGGCACAAAGATATTGTGTATCCGATCTTTTCGGTAGCAGGAAGGTCTATATGCTAGAAGTACATCCATGATATATATATTTCCAAGTATATAAGATGAGGTGTTATATAATCTAGAAATAGTGTTTATATTTCTCCCCCCTTTAAAACTAGTAATGAAATTGCTAGTTTAAAGGAAAATAAATATGTACCTAAATGTGTATAACACACCTTGCCTTTGTGTGAGTATAACTTGAGTGTTTTTCTAGTGACTAACCTAAAACTAAGAACATGTAATAGTATATAATCAATGCATGTAATTTACAATTTAAATAGTTTAAATGATTTAAATTGAAAGAGCAAGGTTTAGGAGTACACCTGTGAATCAATGCAACCACCTTGCCTTTTGGAAATTTGATTTGAAAATATGCATCATTATGAACCATTAGAGATGATATCAAGACAAATATAAATCTGTAAAGTGCATATATATAATTATTTAAGGATACAACTTTCCCCTAATCTTAGAGCTAAAGGTGAGTTGCTACCCAAAAATTGAGATTATCTCAATGGCGTGACCCAATCATACTTATAACCTGGTGAGTGTGAGTGAACAAGTCACCTCACACTATAAAATTGGCTAAGTTGGATGATGTAATCAGTCCAACCTATAAAATTGGTAAGATTGAGTAATTTAATCACCTCGATCATGCCAAAAGTAAACCAATTACTATAGTATATTGGCTTAATGCATTCCATAAAATTCCAACCTAGTGGTTGATAATAGTCTACAAAATGGTTTTAAAATCTAAAATTAATTTTGATTTTGTAATTTAGATGCCATTTCCAAGCATATGCACCTTATATTTGTCTCATGTTGAAACTTGGGTATAGTAATGGTACTAATGTATATAATTATGCCATAAATATGTATTTTAGTCATATAACTATGATGTTTAGGCAATTTACAAACTATGTAAGTGTGGAGAACATGTTTCCATAACATGCCCCCACTATATATCTGAAACTAAAACTCGTGTACATGTGGAGAATATGTTTCTAAAACATGCCCCCATTATATATCTAAATTTGGTGAGCTATGAAATATGTGTAATCCATGCCTCTATGGCATGCCCCCTAATATGCCTCCTCTTTTGAGCTAAGGGGAAGTATAAACTGGTAGTCACCTTACCTTAAAAGGGTAATACTACTGTATAATATGTGAGTGAATCATGTATCATATAGAAGGAACATGTCTAGGTATATATATCATTAAAGTACAAAATATGTGATCACATTAATTCTTAAGATGCATGATGTAAATCATTTCAACATCTAGATACAAGATCAACAATCAATCAATCACACACATAAGATCACTCAAAATAAAATCAAAAGATAATGGTCTAAGGAGACCTCAAATAAGGAACATGTTTAAATGCCACACAATCGAAGGGACATGACTTAGTCAAATGTCCACAAAGTAAGGAATGACATATTCAAATGTCAACCTATAACAAACCATGAAATATACAAATGTGACAATAGAAAAACATAATCATGGGGGCCACAATTAATAGATCATATTTAAATTCTCAAAATATTAATACAATGCATGATAATATCAATCAAGGAAAACAATTAAGTGCAAAAATGAAAATATAAATAATAAGCAACCAACATAACATAGAATACTAGCCCAACTATTAGAAGTTCTTTCAATGGGTGCTCTTTCAGAATTTGAATTAGATGGTTCGCAGGTAGGTGGGAAATTGGTCGGGGAGAATCTGGTAGGAGGTACAGACCCTGGAGGAACTGAAGGGGGTGTTGAAAAGAATGCTGGGTCAGAATCTTTATCTGATGTGGATAATGGAAAGTCTTCGTGTGTATATGATCCTTTTTTTGGGGTCCGTGGTCCCCCATTGGATCATGTGGTGGGGCAGGATCTCAAAAAGGAGAAAGATAGTGTTGATTTTAACAAGGAAAAATCCTCAGAAGGGATGAAGGTAGGGTTCTCAGAATGAATAAGTTGGTCATCTCCGTTTTGCAAGAAACCTACTGGAAAATCTCTTTTCCTGCCGGTGACTGCTAAGTCTTGCTGGGAGAAAGGTGAGTTTCAAGTTTTTATTCCAGACCCTTTAGTTGATTTTTCTGTGTCTTCCATGGATCTCACCCTAGTGGGAAAATTTTTAGGAGCAAGACCAGATCTAGAATCTCTTAGAAAAATGGTTAAAATGAATTGGATTATTTGAGGAGAGGTAGATATTACACCAATGTGGAATGGTTTCTTCTCGTTTATCTTAAACTATAAGGAAGACATGAATACGATTCTTAGTAGAGGATCGTGGTCTTTTGGTAAATGCTCTCTCACTATTAAAAAATGGGAGCCTAACATGGATCTCTCAAATTCTTTTTTCTTAACCACTCCCATTTGGGCTAGACTTCCTGGTCTGCCTTTAGAATTTTGGCATGAGGAAATTTTTAAAGGAATTGCCAGTTCTTTTAGTGAACTTGTAGCATTGGATAATGCTACGGCTTCCAGAACTAAACTCCAAAGTGCTAGACTTTATGTTAAGGTGGGAGATCTGAATCATCTCCCATAAAAGGTGGAACTAATATCTAAGCTTAGTAAAAAAAAAACTCAAGAATTTTTTTTTGAAGATTTGCCCAACTCTTGCTATGCTTGTAAGAAACAGGGGCATCTGCTTTAAAATTGTCCCTCTAAAAGTAAAAATCATCCTAGTAGTGTTTTGGATGGGAAAAAGATCAAGTTCTAGCAAAAGAAAGTATGGAAACCCAAAGAAGATCATTGCCAAAAACAAAAGAATAATGAAGATTCTAAAGTTCCACATGCTGAGGTAGATAAAGAGCCTTCTTTTGAAGATTCTAATGCTCTACATGCTAAGGCGGATAAGAGCTTTCTTTTGAAAGAGTAAACTCTCAGAAAGAAGGACATGGTTTGCAATCAGAGACCATAATACCTGAACAAATAATAGAGGATCTGACAGATCTATCAAAACAATTCATTGTCTATCAAAGGATAGAAGATCGATGGAGAGATGTAGATGACAAAATTGTGCTAGAGGAAGGTGAATTCTTGGCTAAAGCTAGATATAACTCAGAGGAGGGAGATCTTTTTTTTCAGTCTAAGGAGATCCAGGTGTTATCTCAGGTTGATAATGACTTTCCTTTGGAGGAGTTTCCTCCCCTAGAAGTTGTGAAAGATAATGGAGAAAACTCAAAGCAAAAACTAAACTAAAGAAAAAGGGCTAAAAAAAAGATCAATACTAAGGGGGTAGAAACTAGAAGCAGCAAAATAGAATAGCAAACTAAGGCAAAACTTCTTGCTTCTACTCTTAGTAAATCTAAAAAAAGAGTTGAACAGCAATCTAAGGTGAAACCAGATGTTGGTTCTCTGGACAAACTTGGAAGAAGATCCATTAAGAAAACCAGAGAGTTAGAAAGTATGCAGAATATTGCTGATGGTAGGCAGGCAACTATTTTAGATTTTACCCCTAAAAAATAGATATGAAAATCATTACTTGGAATATTAGGGGGCTGAATAGTATTCATAAACTGGATATTTTTAGGAATTTTGTTAGAGAACAAAAACCTGATTTTCTCTTGCTACAAGAAACTAAGATGAATAAAGAGAAAGCGAAACAAATTAAAGATTTTAAAAATTATTCTATAAATGCCAGTAGTTCAAAAGGTGCATCAGGGGGAACTCTGATGTTATGGAAGAAGAATTATTATTCTAGAACTATTATGATTGCTAATAAATATCTTATGATAGCCAAAATTACTAGTGTTGACCAGAAGGAGGATTGGTATATTGTAAATATTTATGCTCCCAACATTAAGAACCTAAGGAAAAAGGTCTGGGAGTCTATTTCCAATTTTAAAAGTAAGGACTATTCTGGATGATGGATTATAATGGGAGACTTCAATGTGCCTCTCTATGATCATGAGAAAATGGGAGGTAATGCTACCCAGTTGGAAGGAAGATTGGATTTACTGGAGTTTATAAATAAAGAAGGGTTAATGGATATGGACCTCCATGGAATTTAGTTTACTTGGAGTAATAAGAGAGTTGGTAATGAATGTATTCAAGCTAGGCTTGATTGTGCTCTTATTTCTCCTAATTGGACAAAAGAATTCATTTTCAAATTGGAAGCCTGCCAAAAAATTGGATCGGATCATTTTCCCCTCATTTTCACTGTTGCAAAAATTAATCTTAAGAAGAATTTTCCTTTTAGATTTGAGAAGATGTGGATGCAACACCCACAATTTGAAAGTAAATTGGAAGAATGGTGGAGTATTGATATTGAAGGCATGGCCCTCTTTAGAGTTGCTTCTAAGCTCAAAAATGTTAAAAGGAAAGTTAAAAAATGGAATAAGAAGAGCTTTGGGAATATCTTTGAGAACAAATATGCTATTAAGGAGGATATTCTAAAAACACAGGAAAAAATTTAGAAGGAAGGATATACTCCTAACCTCCTCAATGAAGAAAATGAAAAGTTGGCTCAATATCATGACATCATCACTAAAGAAGAAATTTACTGGAGATAAAGATCAAGGTTGTTATGGTTGAGTGAAGGAGATAAAAACACAAATTTTCCATCTATCTACTCTTAAGCATAGAGCCAAAATTCACATATCACACCTAAAAAAGGGAGACTTGAAGATTATAGAGGATAAGGCCATCAAGGATGAAATGGAGATTTTTTTCTCTTCTCTAGTGAAGGTTGATCCTAACATCAATTTGGATAGTCAGGCTGAAATCGTTAGAGTGATTCCTCCTCTGGTTTCGAAGGAATAGAATAAAATGTTAAGCTCAATTCCTAAGGATGATGAAATTTTCAAAGCTATTTGTTCTCTGGGAGGAGATAAAGCTCCTGGTCCTGATGGTTTCCCCATGTTTTTATTCTAAAAACTTTGGAAATTTGTTGGTAAAGATGTATGTGATGCTATGAAGGAATTCTATGGAGCTAAATAGATGCTTAAGGAAGTCAACTCCACCTTTTTGTGCCTGATTCCTAAGAAAAATGGTGCTGATTCACCTGATCAGTTTAGACCGATCAGCCTTTGTAATTCTTTCTATAAAATTATTTCCAAAGCTCTTACTTCCAGACTTATTCAAGTGATTCCTTTGATTATTGCTGATCAACAAATGGCTTCATCCCAGGTAGACAAATCCTTAACTCTAACATCTCTGCTCATGAGAATATTCACTCCTTGTCTTGTTCTAACAATCAGGGGTTCATTATGAAAGTTGACATAGCTAAAGCCTATGATAGAGTTGATTGGTCATTCCTCTCAAACAGTCTATTAGCTTTTGGATTTGACTAAAAGGTTGTTGGTCTTATTTATCAATTCATTTCTACCTCCTCTATTGTTATTCTGGTTAATGGAAGCTCATCTCATTTCTTTTATCCCTCTCGAGGATTGAAATAAGGTGATCCTTTATCCCCCATCCTTTTTGTTATTATGGCTGATTGCTTGGGGTAATATATTGGAGACTTGGTCCATAGAGGTTTCTTTAATGGATTACAACCTTCTTCCCATCCTCTAATTTGTTCTCATGGACAATTTGTTGATGACACCATCTTTATGGGTAAGGCTGAAGTCAAGGAAGCCAGAAACTTGAAGCAAGCTATTAACTTATATTCTTCTGCCTCTGGTCAATTGGTTAACTGGAATAAAAGTGTTGTGTTCTTTATCAACACCCCTATCCAGAGGCAAAATAAAATTGCTAAAATCCTTAGATGTTCTATAGGATCTCTCCCCTCTTCTTACTTGGGTCTTCCTCTTGGCCTGAAGGTCCCTGATGCCTTCTGGGAAGATCTTATTAATAAACTTAGTAAGAAACTTGCGAGATGGAAAGGAAATCTTTTAAGCCAAGTAGGTAAGTTAACTCTTCTCAAAGCTTGTCTTCAAAGCATACCTACTTATGCTTTAAGCCTCTTTAGAATTCCTATTAAATTTGCTGAGTCTATTGAAAAAATTCAAAGAAATTTTTTATGGACTGGTACTAAGGAAAAAAGGAGAATGCCTTTAATTGCTTGGGATAATGTTTGCAAACCTCTCAATGAAGGGGGATTGGGAATCAGGAAAATCAGAAGTATGAACAAAGCTCTTTTAGCCAAACTAGGTTAGAGAGTTTACCATGACAACAAAGAGTGGAGTACCATATGGAAACATAAGTACTTCTTCAATGCTAAATCCCTTCCTGATTTCTTCTCTTCTCCTGATGTTATTCATCCCTCTTCCATATGGGGGGTTGTTCAGGGGACCAAAAAAACTTTAGGAAAAGGATGTTCTTAGAAAATTGGTAATGGGCTTAAGGTGAAATTTTGGGATGATGTATGGTTAAAGGATCATCCCTTGATTGGAGATTTTCATGATAAGGATTTAGTTGACCGATGCAAGCAGAGATATGGCATATTAGTTAGTCATTATTGGCAGAATGATTCATGAGTGAATTTAACTGATGTTGATCAAGGCTTCAATAACATCCAATTATCTCTCAATGATGTCTCTCTTTATCCTTATCTTGAGGATAATATTATTTGGCATGCTAACCCTAGTGGCCAATTTAAAGTCTCTACTATCTTTGCTTCAAAGGAAAAGGGTAATCAACCTTTTTGGTCTCATTCCTAGATTAAGGGGCTCACCCCCAAAGTTAACATCTTCTTTTGGACTATGCTTCAAAATAAAATTCTGACCCTTGACAATTTGCAAAAAAGAGGTATAAATGTGGTTAATAGATGTATATTATGCAAAAGTGGATTTGAAGATAGAGACCATATGTTTTTGAATTGCTCTTACACCCAGCAAGTTTGGACTGAGATTCTTAATTTTTGGGGTATAACATGGGTCCATCAAAACAATGTGGAACTCTCTTTTAAAAGCTGGTGCTGCCCCTCTAAGGATCCTAATGCTCATTTTCTTTGGAAACTAACTCTCCCTCATCTCTGGTGGGGTATCTAGAAAGAAAGAAACAATAGAATATTTAGAAGTAAAGAACATCCAGGATGGGTGCTTGGTCAGAATATCATTAGAGCCATCAAGGAGAACTTTAAATCCTAGAGGGGTTCTGATCAAACCTTCCAATTTGATAACCCTTTATGATCTGAAGGGTCTAATTTGAAAACCGATAATCCAAGATCGATCATAAAATGGAATGTTCCTCCTAGTGGATGAATCAAAGGGAACTTTGATGGAGCAGCTAAGGGAAATCTGGGAAGAGCGAGATGTGGAGGGGTATTGAGAGATCATGTGGGACATGTAATTGATGATATTGCCGTCCCAATTGGTAATTCGAATAGCCATATTACTGAAGCTATTGCAGCCCTCTACACTATTAAATTAGCTGTTGATTTGGGGTATTCCAAATTATGGTTAGAAGGTGATTCTTTGAATATTATTAACATCCTAAATAATAAAAATTCAATCTCATGGTCTATTGAGGCTATGGTTATGGAAATCAAAGCCTTAATTCAAAAATTTGAAAAAGTGGCCATATCCCATACATATCGAGAGGCCAATGGGGTTGCTGACTGGATAGCCAATCATGCTATTCAAATGGGGCATAAGGTGAGGTGGCTTGATGAATTAAATAAGCATGTTGATCTTAAGGCACTTATTAATTATGATGCCATTCATTCCAAAGTGGGAAAGATTTACTTGGATTAGCAATTTAATGATTTGGTGGAGTGGCCTTATGGATGTTAGATTACCTTCCCTAAGGAGGTACATTCTAGAGAATGTAATGTGGTCACCGCATGAATCATCAAATAGGCAAACTCTCTAGTTCCATTTCAACCTTTTTGCCTTTTGTGTTTGGGTGCTTCTAGTTTTTCATTTGCTTTGCAATATGAGGGGTGAACTGTGAAAGCAAGAGCCCAAAAATTGTGATGAATGGAAGGCTAGACAGGACGTATGGAAGATTCTACAAAAAGGGAAGGTGGACAGTTATCTAGAGTGTTTGCATGGCTTTAAACCCCATGTCACTACCGCCTTCTTTAAAAATTGGGTTGATGACAGAGTTACTCTCCATAGAGTCACTGTGAAGCTTACTGAGGAATTCATTACTGAGATCATGGGGCTTCCCATGGGTGGCATTAAGTTCTCAAAATAGACCAGTATTTCCAATGCGGCCTAAAAAAAATTTCTGAAGACAGATGCAAAGGAGAAGCAATTGGAAAAGAATGGAGACTTCTTTGATGTGGATCAGATAAAAGGAATTTGGTGAGATGTGCTATGTTGTATCCATGAGTACTTCATCCTTGATGTTAGGAATAAAAGAGTTCACAAATTTCATTTTGATTTTATCAACCACTTAAAGCACAAGGATAGAATTTATTTCCCTTTCTATCTGCATTTTTCATTGCTTCAAAGCTTGTATGGCCATAGGAAGGAGTCTCACCCCATTTTACATGAAGGTCTGATGCTTCTCATAGAGGGTTTTTGTAAAAATAAATCCATAGCTTTGACTTCTTATTCTGATAAACATAAGGGTTCTCAGTCCAAAAAGTGTAAGAACGATGAGAATGTTAAAGGGATAGAAAAGGCAAAACCAAAACCCTCTAGGTCTCAAAAACAAATTGTAGAAGAGGATTTTGAGTCGAAGAGTATTGAAAGTTTTGAGAAGGATGTCATGGAGAAAGAGGAAGGGACAGATGTTGGGGAGTTCAGCTCCAATTTGGACAGATATCTAGAAACTAAAGGAAAAATTGAGAA
The DNA here is from genome assembly GCA_037957365.1 of Torreya grandis. Taxonomy (NCBI): domain Eukaryota; kingdom Viridiplantae; phylum Streptophyta; class Pinopsida; order Cupressales; family Taxaceae; genus Torreya; species Torreya grandis. Next base: position 1,587,588 of record JARHVA010000111.1, read on the forward strand.
AGGGAATGAAGGGGATATAACTGAGGGAAACTTAGAACAGAGTAATTCTAACAATGAGGGTAATCAGACTGTGTCTGGGGGAGGTGTCAAAGACAAAGATATTTTAATTGATGATCTAGTTTCTATGAGAAAGGAGGATCACATGGTTTTGGTTTCTACTCCTGCTATGGAGACTGGGGGACAAGAAAAGGAGGATCCTATTCAACATGAAGACCCTGTTGAGACTAAAGAGGAGGAACATATGGATAGGAAGGAACAAATTAAAAAGGTTGACTCCCCTCCACATGAGACTGTTGAAGACACTTTTGAATCTCTACAGAGGGGAACCAAGCTTTCCTTCCTGCATTCTACCAAATTCAAAGCTGACTCTATTCTCCAAGTTGATTCTTGGATCTATAATGAAATAATGGGGCTGAAGAAGAAAGTGGAAACAATGCAACATAATCAGGATGTTGATCCGACCATAATCAACCATTTAGAGGTGCAAATGAGAGATATCCCAAAAAAACTTAAAGATTATGAGAATAATCTTAGAATGCTCATCAAGGAAAGTAGAACAAAGATGGAGCAGGTAACATCAAGCATGTGTGATGTTGTAGCTAGCCTTGATAAAAGAGCAAATGAAGAAATAATTTCCTTGGAGGGTCCAATTAAGAAGACAAGGCAGAGTTCGAGGAAGAAACCATTGCAAGCTGTTGCAACTTCAACTGCTAACTCCATCCAAGAAATTGCTACGATTGGAAAGGAGGCTGTCAAGATGATCATGGAATTGCAATAGAAGCCTAGGGTCTTCTTTGTTGGTTTTGTTCCTGTTCAGGTTCCTATTGTTGGTTGTTGTAACTGGTTCTTATTTTTTATCCTGTTTCTTGGTTCTTGGTCTTAAACTTTATTTTAGGTTCCAGGTCTTTGTATAACCTGGATACTTTTATTGGAATATGTTTGTGGTTTCAGGTCCCTGTAAAACTTGATTTTGATGCTATTCTTCAGTAGGTTTCAGGACTGCCTTTCCTAGTGGCTGTTAATGTTTTATCTTTTTTGTTTTTGTTAAAGGGTTTCGGGGTCCCTTCAAAACCTGCTTTTACCGTAATCTAAAACATAGAATACTAGCCCGTGGATAATGTGTTAGCAAAAAAATGTTAAATATATAGCATATCAAGTACATTTTGAAAGATATAAGCATGGATAAAAGAATGTGTAAGTGCATAAGCTCAAACATGATAATGTAAATTGATCATAGAATGATATAACTTGGGTGTAACATGATCAAAGAAGATGATGCCCCCAATGTCCACATGACATGAGTAGAGGGAAGGCCCAACATTCAAAAGTGTATAGATCATGTATATGTGTATGCCTTATCACACTCAAAATATACATGAAACACATGTGTTATATAAATAAATGATATGCTATCCACCAACATGGAACCAACAACATATATGCCAAGGAGCTAATAGAACATGTAAATCCTAAAATTATTTTTGGATTTTTGAAGTTTTTAAATTATTTTGGTATTTTTTTAGAATATTTTAGAAATTGTATAAGCTACCAAATTATTTCAAAAGGAGAATGATAATCTTTGAGTAGTGGTAAATTAATAACATTTCCTAAACTAAATGTGTTATATACGTGCATAGTAAAAGTAGAACATGTATCATGCTCTTTTGGTAAGTTTGTACTTGGTATCTTTGGTTTGCATCTATCTACATTTGATTTCTCATTTTTTGATGATGGATTCAATCAATAGGTACTATGTCCTATAGTTATTAATAGATTATGTGGTATGTTACCGAGTGGATCAAAACATAGTTTATTGAACTATTCATTTAAATATTATTTGCCATCTATATGAGTAGTGAATTTGACCTAATTTAAAGAACGGATTTTAGTTTTCTCCTTTGTAACCACATTTGAAACCTTATGTTTTTTAATTATCTCTTGATTTTTGAATTCTTTTATTAGAAATCATAGTTTAAATATTTGATGTGCTCATTGATCTTTTTATGATAGTATCTTGTTTATTTGTATTTTAGTCTTTTACTTGTTCTCATTTTTAGGTTCTTGTTTATTTGCATTAGCCAAATATATTTTTGAATTATTTGCATTAGTATTTCCAATATATCCCAAGCCTTGATGGTCATTATGATAATATGTGTAAATAGGATGAGTGATGCCTTAGGAATGTTTTTTTAGTCCTTGACCATGATAACCAAAGTTTTGTAAAGATTTCTTTCCAAAACCATAATATTTGGAAAACTGAGTATCATTATTAAGAGGTAAACTTGTATCCTTATCTTTATCTTATTTGTCTTTTCAAAAAAAAATTGATCTAATTTTGATATTTTCACTTGTTTTTGCTATGAATTTTGTGTTGGTAACCTTATTTGTTGTTTTGGTATTTTTGGTTTAGGATAGATACTCATAGCGTGAGTGGTGTTGTTGTTTGATGTATGAATGATATGATCACCACTACCTTTATAACTATGTATTTTTTCTTTAATAAAAAATAATAATTGGAATGATGTCTATGCATTCTATGATATGCACAGTAGTATTTGGATCACCTTAGAGGATGTGGAGGAGGTAATTTAATCACTTTATCTTGAATCATTTCTCTTAGGATTTCACTTGGACTCTTAGTAACCTTTTGTTAACTTTTTGAATCATTTTTTTTATATTTATTATGTTGTATCTTTTCATTTGGATGTGAAACCTTATTTTTCACAACATTGGTAGATGAGGATGCAAACACGTGATTAACATTACCATGTGTTGGATTTTGTAGGTATGTAATATGATCTTCCAAAAATATGATATTTGAATTAAAATTATTTTATGACTCTTATATTTACTTGATCATAAGGATGATTTTATATTTTAAGACTTTACAATTATAAAACTTAGGTACCTTATATTGAACATGCATACATACACCATCTACCTTACCTATTGAAGGAGTGATAGCATGGACCTGATTAGAGGGATGATAGCTATCACCTTAGAGTTAGGAGGAAGAGGCTCAATAATATTGTAATAAAAATTTTAAATAAAGTTTAAATTTTGATTTTGTTTTGAAACCCTCTCATTATATTAATCAATTTGGTTACTCTTTTTAATTGATTTTATCGTACATGAAACATAACAAGTAACAACTACCATGATGTACTGTAAATTAAAGTAGCTAAGAAAAATATCCATATTAAACATCTTTTTTAAAAAGGAGAAATTTTTATTATTAAATTTTGAACACTTAGAAATCAGGATTCAAAAAATAGTAAATCAAGAAACCCTAGGTCAATTAGGGTTTAGAGACCAAAGTTCAAAGTCATCACAATGTACCAAATGAAGAAAAAGTAATATAAAGTGACTGAAAAATATTTTTAGATGTGAAACAAGTTTTTTAGGAAAAATGGGAAATGAGACAAACCTATAAAAATATGGAAACAAAATTACAATGTATAATATATGTGTCTTAATTTTTTAAAAATATTAAAATGCTAAATTCACAAAATCCATACAATATTTTGGCAAACAAAAAGAGGTTTTTGAGTATACCAACCTGAGTAGAAAATACGTCTAATAAATTTTAAAATTGAGTTGTTTTGATGCTTAAATATGCCAATAAAGGAATATGAAACTTTTAAACATATGAACACGAATCTTGGTAACAAGAGGAGGGTAAAACCCTAGAGTAAATTTTTAGATCCAAAAAAATCATATCAAAATGAAACTCTAGGATATTAGAAACTAAAGATAATGTTAGATTTGAAAATGAAGACTCAGATGTTGATTTTACCAAATTATTAACCCTACAATATAAATTGGATAATATAGGGTTAAATAGATAAATATGGCCTAGGGCACAAGGATGGTAGACTATCTCTATAGTATGCCAATTAATTTGTAAACTCAGATAAACATATATTGAATTTATTATGTTTAGATATGTTAAAAATATAAATTATAGTATGTTATATATTGTAATTATAATTAAAAATATATACTTAGTTGGCTTTGATGCTAATATAGATCTACATCTAGAACAAGAAGGAATCAGATTAGAAGTGGATTTTGGGATTGCTGTAAAATTATAGATTAAGACTTTTGTGACCTTGAACACTTGCATCAACCTCAAATAATTACATCAATAATTCTATCTAACTTAGACACATCATCTTGTATATAATACCTATTGGATTTGGATGTGACCACTTATAATATTCTAGGTTCTACGTTGCCTTCTCTCTAGTGTGATCAGATCAAGGTCATGGGTTGTCACTCCTTATCAAATAATAAAACCTTGGTTCTTCATCTTTATAGTGGCTATGGTAAAAATAGGTTAGTGTGAACATGGTGTTAGGCTACCCCAAATACCCCTCTATTAATTAGCATTATCTACATAGCTAATACTCTAAAAATATCTTTAGACTTATGTAGTTCTCCCTTACATATTGGCTTGTGTGTGTATAAGGATGCAATGTGTGATAAATGAGTACATAGAGTGACCTAGATTGTAACTTATAAAATATGACTCATGAGATTCTCCTTTAGTAATTCAGACATATACATGTGTTGTCTTGATGACTGATATGGAAATAAGAGGAAATAGGGAAGCTTTGCTCACTTGAGTGTTTGATTGAATGCATTTTATAAGTTGCCTTATGAGTTGTTTGGTATATGTTACGAGAGGAATCAATGAGATTTGATCTTGTATATATCAATCAATTTGGATAATATTTCACATTTACTTAGGCCAACCATAGGTGTACATTATATTTTCAAATTAAATGAATTTTAGGGCATTAAACACTTATTTTGAGATAGGACACGTGCATCGATGTAGGCATCTAATTGGGATGCAAGTGTCAAGATAACTATAAAATAGGTACAGATCCAGAACTTACAAAATAAAAGATAAGAAGGTTTATAGAATTTTAAGCATGATAGAAGGTTTAAAAAATCAAAATAAAATTGGTCAGAATAAAAGATAAGAAACATACATAAAGAGATAGTATATATTATCCTTTCAATAATGGGAAGGTCTAAAAGATGTAGGTACATCCATGATATGTATTTTCTAAGTATACAAGATTGAGCTGACATATAATTCAAAAATAATGTCTAAAAGTATAAACTCTTTTATACTTGAAAAAATCAATGTATTGTTTATTTTCTTCTATTTATGAATAAAATCCATGAGTAGGTGCTTCAAGTAGATGGAAATGGGAATTTCCTCAATAGCATTTCCCCGTATGTCTTTTATTTCCTTATTGACTTTAGCTTCTCTTTACGAATTTAATCCTAACCCACTGGTGTACACATCTTCATCAATAGAGTACATATCCTCTACGTGAGATTCATCCTCATGCCATTCCCATGATGATTGGGTCCTCATAGAATCTCTTAATTTAGATTCTCCCCTTCTACCTAAATTCATTTTTTACCATCACCATACATCAAATCTCACCATACTTGCACCTTCTCAGATCGAGCTCATCTTGTTACACTATGTTGAAGGATTTCTTCCTTCTTATCTCACACAAACAATGCCCATTTCACCTTCTACCTTCTACACTACTCATTTGATTAGGAACCTATCCAACCATTAGTAGTTTTATATTACACTATATACCATCATCTTCTTAATCTCCAATAACAACTACTTTAGATATGCACCCTCAAGTTCATATAATAACTAGAATTAAGATTCCTCTTGACATGAATATGTAGATACAAAAAAATGTATTGCGTATATGTTAATCACTCCATTTTACCAAACATCAACAACTCTAGTCTAATCTAAATTTGGTTCTTTTAGTTTCTCCATGCATTGTTCCATCCAAAGGTATTTCTTCTCAATGTTTTTATTATTGTTCCTCACATGTGCTACAATCAATTCATGAAAATGCAATAATAGCTCACAAAAAACACCTCATAGACTGTATCATGTAGGTTATCCCCCACCCATTCCTTTGGATCTTGATTACCATAGCTGGGCTTGTTATTCATAAATTTCTATTTCACATGATCCAACCAATGCTCAATATTCTCCAACGAGATCTAATTCATCATCCCTACTCGCCACTACATTAAAAATTTGGACTATCCGAAAAACAAATTCTAAAATTTTGATGGTTTTTAGCCCCACACACTAGTCATGTGCCACATGTGCATCTCCCAACACTAAATCTACCTGTACCAACATATCATACAAAATAACCTTACACACACACCGAAGGTGTAAATAAAGATACTGGGGTGGGTCAGGGTTAGTTTGAAATGATGAATCAATTCATTTATCTCATGCATGGCCTTAAATGTGAAAGGATACTTAGAAATATTACATATTACTTATTAATACATGGAAATAACTATGCATAAAATGAACAATTATAGAATAAATTTATTCTACATAGGTAATTATCTTAGCAATGGAAAAATATCAAAAACTATAATAAAAATTTCTCGTCATCTCAACATTACTGTTAAAAATAGTTGTAACATATCATGGATATAAAACCCACAATATCTCTAATGACATTAACATAAATTATACAATCTTTCTCTCTAATTGGAAAACATTTTCCATATGGCCAAAAAACTCTCTTCAAAAAACCATTTCCCTACCTTTTATAGCCTTTCAAAGGCTTCACATGTCAATAGATCACTTTTTTAAGGTTTTGATGTATGGAGGGAGTGTAAATCATATTTTATTTACTCTAAAATTAAAGCTATATATCAACCAATCAATCCCATAATTACTAAATTTTAATGTAGTAGTGTTGTAAGTGTGATTGTTGACAAAAATTGCACTGAATAACTTCAAATTAGAACACATATGATTATTTGTTTTAATTTTTGAAAACTTAGAATAAAAAATTAGAGATAAAAATATGAAAATATATTTTATAATAATAACAATTGCACCACACTTGTGTACAATATTTTATTAATAATTACTGTTAAAATAAACCTTATTACAAATAACTTACATGATAAGTTATGTCAAGAAAAAACATAACATGACATCCAAATTAAAACCTTTCTTAAAAAATAATTAAACTAAAAATATACTCTTAAAAATAAACTCAAACATAAATAAAAGTTAACTCAATAAAATAAGTTTGACTCATTGATAAGATAAGATCAATATGCAATAACCCTTTCTTAGCAAGTAAGTAACTCATGCACACTAGACAAGCTAGGTGTGCCAAATCCCTATAAAGTAATAAATTGAATAAAATAAATTTAATTTTAGTTAACTCATCTTTTAAATGTTTACCCCACCTCTTGAGGATTAATTATTAAGGATTTGAGCTCAGTTAAGTACATGTAACATGTGATTATGAAGGTTAGTTTTGGGTTAGTACAAAAATCAAATCAATTAAAACCCATACCATTAACCTAGGTGTGCATCTTATGATAAAAAAATATGAATAATAAATCAGATACACATACAAGTAATCATCATACATTTATTTGTGATCTCCTTGTCGAAAAGAGTTATATGATTGGATGTAGTTGTAAAAAATATTATACAAAACATTTGGGCAATCTGACAACATAATCCCTTGAAAACTAGATAATTTGATGATGAGTTAAGATCATGGTTGAATAATTATGTAAAAAATTGAGAAAAATTTCATTGTCGATTAAAATTTTCCTTGCTAAATTCGGTATAAATATGTTATGAAAATTAAACTTGTTAAAATGAGAAGGGAAACCCTCAATTTATAGGATTTTATGATGATTTTCAGCTAACGATCTTGATCAAGATCAATGGTGGATAATGAGTCTTCCTCCCCATTAAATGAGGCATGTTGAGGAGTAAATATGAGGGGAGGGGGTGTGATGTCTTAAGTATATTGATTGATGAGGAATGAAGATGATTTTCTTTGTAAGAGGGGTTGATTGCATGGGGATATGGAGAGATGTATTTGAAATTGCTTTTCATTGGTTAATGTGTGATTTTTTTGGGATTTGGGGTGTGATGTGAGCATATTTGGCTTTTATTTATTTTTAGAAAATAGAAATATTAAAAATCCATATAAATTATTATTAATACTTAGCTAATTAATTTAGATTAATTAACTAATAAGATGTGAATTTTGTGGGATTCTATGTGATTATTTCAAAGAAAGGATTAATTGGATATGAGGTGATGAATAATGTCAGGTTAGGCTAGGTATGTTAGAGTAGATAGAGGACTAATTTAGAATATAGGGATGATGTTAGTGTAAAATTAGCAAATGGCTAAAATCAACACGAAGTATCTAATTTTAGGTTTCTACATTTTTCTCCTCTTTGAAAGGATGTTGTGAGACACAATGGGTAGATTAATGACTTTTAAAAGAAATAAGAAGCTAAAAAAAATGTGGATTAAATTTAAATAATGATGGATGAAATAATGTGATAGATGATGCCCCCTCAAGAGGGCACATAGGGATGAAGGACATGGATAGGTTCTCAAAAAAGAGAGGAAGAGGATATAATGGATGTGATGAAATGATGAGAATAACATATGGATGAGATTAACCCACTTGAGATAATTCTTGCATATGTGTATTTACAATGGTGATGGATTTATTTTCCCCAAGCAGGGTAGAGTTGGTAAGGATACACCCCAAGAGAAGATACGCTCTTTTATTTTATCCAAGTAGGGTGGATGTGGTAAAAATATCCTGACGAAGCTATAGGCTTAACTTTATACAAATAGGTCAAATTAGGGATGATCTATCTTGATGATAAACTGTAATCTTGATTTTCTCCAGATAGAGTGAAAACTATGAGCTTGGACTGGATTGATGATTGGTTAATTTTACCCAAGTAGGGATGATTTTGGAGATATACATCCTAATATATGCTACACACTTTGATTTTCCCCAAGTAGGGTGGATGTGGGGAAAATATCCCAACAAAGCTGGATTAATGAATCAAAAAAGATCAAAGATTGTTGACTAGATTTAGCACAAGATAAATGTTTTTAATTTTTATGGCTTGATATATTTTTTTAAAAAAATTGGCCTTATAAAATTTTCAATAATTTTGGATTATCTAATTTTTTATATTTTTTAGATTATATAATTTTTTTAAATTTTTAGAATAAGGATGTATAAGGGCCTCTAGCAAAGGAAAAACCTATTCTAGCACCAGAATAGGAAATTTAATATGGTATGATATAATTCAAGATAATTTTGGATGATTTCAGATGATGTTGTGGAGTGGATTGGAGAACTTCAAGGACCATGTCACATGGGAATAAAATTCATAGTTTTCAAAATATTGTTCTGATGATGTGCCAAAATGCTTCCTAAAACAAGGTTAAAAATATTTTCCACTTATTTTTTAAGGTGAAGATAAGGGAAAATAGGAGCATGGTAGGGTGGATATGGATTTGGATATGATGTTTATGGATAAATATTTAAATAGGCTTGGATGTCCATAAGGGATTAAATGGAATAGATAAGGATGCATACAGGTTGTCCCCAAGTGTCAAGGTACCTACAAATAATGTATTATTTACATATGGCACCATAAATTTGGTTTTCATCATAATACTTTTTTAAGGTGCCATAATCATAGTTTTCACCATTAAATAAATTATTTCTCTTTATATTTTGAATTTTTAAATTTTGAGCATCTCAACTCATTGGAGTATTATGGCATGCATAATGTTGATCCTTTAATACTTCAAGTACACACTCTAGAGATGTCATCTTTAACTTTGTTGATTTATAGATCAGTGTCATGTAAATTGATCATGATGTCATCATATCCCTTAAAAAAGAGGGTGTTGCTAATGATGGTGAAGCAAAATTTGTATTGGATAGAGGATGTTTGTTGATTGCTTAAAGGATATATAGAGATGTGAGAATCATCATGTGAAGGGGCATTAGGACTAATAATCTCATGTTACACAAGATTGAGAGTATCTTCCTAATTTTGATTTTGATTTTTATTTTGGTTTGATAGTGCTTTAAAGAGATTTTCACTAAGGGACTTGGATTTTTTATTTTTTCTATTTTGATTTTGATTGTCCTATAGTGACTCAACAAGGTTTCACTTGAAGAATTTTCTTCCAAATTTCTAGGATTTCAACTTTAATTTCCTCATAGTGCCACAAAGGGATGTAGTTTTTTGATCTTGATTTTTTGGTTTACACCCTAATGTCTCAAATGATATTTCACTAGGGAATGTTGATTTTTGAATTTGCTTGTCCCAAATGTAACACATGATTATGAAGGTTAGTTTTGGGTTAGTATAAAAATCAAATCAAATGAAAATATTGCCACTAACCTATGTGTGCATCCTTTTATTGAGCAAGACAAATATGAAATCAAATAAACAAGAAATAAAACATAAATTATTATACCTTTCCTCACAATATTTTTGTATAAAATATTGATGTGCTCAAATCTAGTTGAAAAAAATCTTGTAGAAGACACGTGGAAAATCTGACAATGTAACCCCTTATAAATTAGATGAATTGATGATGAATGAAGAGGATGGTTGAAGCTTTATGTGAAGACTTGAGGAAAACTTCATTGTCAATTGAAATATTCCTTGATAATTTTGGAAAAAATATGTTAGGAAAATTATACTCATTGAAATGAGAGGGAAAACCTGTAATCTATAAGATTTCATTATGATTATGAGTCATTGATCTTAATCAAAAATCATTGGTGTAGAATCAATTCTCGCCATTAAATTATGGAGGTTAAGAATTAAATATCAGGGTTAGAAGGCATGGGGTTATTATGTGTTAAGGATATTGATTGATGATATGCGGAGATGATTTTATTTTTAAAAAGCATTGATCGCATGGGTGTTAGGGTGTGGAGCTAAAAGCTTCACCTAGGAGCACACTTTAACAGGTTCGAGTCTACACAGTCACCGGCGTCAGTCAGGAGCGACCGACATCGGTCAGGTGCAGTTATAGAGACGCCGATGTCAGCAGTGGGTCGGCTGATGGCGGTCACAGGCAAGCAGCAGGAACCGGCATCGGTTACATGTGCATCCAGAATGCTATTTCCGAGGACAGAAGCAAGTGTTTGCATGATGAGTTTAAGTCTTAGTCTTAAGTTCACGTTTCTATTATTAGCAAGATTGTTTTTAGAGCCCTTGTTCAAGAGGCTTAACTATTGGTTGTAAGTGCATGCTCAAGTTTCCTAATTCTATATGTAGAATTAGATCTTCTTAGCTTAGTGTGATTATTGTAGTAGTTCATGTATGTGAATGTTGAAGAATAGTACAGAGTTGTATCAATCCAGGTTGTTGGAATTGATTGTACTTGAGAGAGAGAGAGCTCTTAAGGGATAGAGATCTAGAGAGAGAGATCTTGTGCATCTGAGAGAGGTGTGGAAGGAAGAAGTTTCTTCATTTGTATTCCTTTTGTAAAGAGTTTTAATACAAGTTTTCAGGGTGCTTTCTTGTATCTCTTGTTCATTGCTATTATTTGATTCTAGTTACTTATCTATCTGATTTAATTCCGCAGTTTATTGCTTTAATAAGTGTAATCTATTGTTGGTTGATCCCCAACAAGTGGTATCAGAGCCTTGGTTGTAGGTTTAGAGTTTGATATCCAATAACTGGTATCAAAGCTCAGGTTCACTAATAGGTGGTTCAGATCTGTGTAGTGTGTATTGATTACAGGTTGTTCACAGGAATTTTTGCAGGGATTTATGTTTGAGTGGGAGAAGCAATGGCAGATGAAAGTAAACTGAGAATGGAAAAGTTTAATGGCAAAAACTATCAACATTGGAGAATGCAGATAGAGGACTATCTGTATCAGAAGGATCTCTACTTACCGTTAGGTGGGATTGCAAAGAATCCCAAAGAACAATGTCCTAATTCACATGATGAGGTAGAGTACATGAGTAAGGTTCCATATTCTTCCGCAGTAGGGAGTTTGATGTATGCAATGGTGTGTACTAGACCGGATATTGCCCAAGCAGTGGGAGTTGTAAGTAGCTATATGGCCAATCCAGGTAAGGAACATTGGAAAGCAGTTCCCAACAATGGGGGTGTGGAAAAGTATATTTAAAATTTATTTAAATTGGTTAAGGTGTGATTGTCTTAGGATTCGGGGTATGATGTGAGGATATTTGGATTTGATTAATTTTTATAAAATATAAATATAAAAAATCCTGTATTTTTTGATTAGATAAGAAAAGTTAGAAATGCATAAGAATAAGAGACAACCACCAATAGTCAATCATAATTTATAAATAACTATGAAAAAATATAAATTTATCTAGGACAATGAAGCTATAAAAAGATGTGATAGCCAATAAAATTCAATAAATATAAAATATAAATATAAAAAATAAATAATATAACCAACCTTTTTTATATTTACATTTTGATAAGTCTTTTAGAAGGATGTGATCATGAAGTTAGATGTAAAAATTGTTATACCAAGGTGAACTATCATGTAACCAAGACAGATTATTCATCCATAGCACATCCTAATATACCTTACTTGGTAGCACACTCTACTATAGAGGCTATGATAGAACCTTGATTCATTGTTTAAATTCAGGAGAGGCTAATTTAGACATAAAAGTCATTCACAATGGGATTTGTGGGGCTCATACTAGTGGAATGGTCATTGCTAATAAAACCATTCACATAGGATACTATTAGATGACTATGGAAACTGATGCATGTGCATATCTCAAAAATTATGTTACTTACAAGAAGAATGGTTACCTAATTCGCTCTCCATCATAGTCATTGTAGCCTATTACAACTCATTAGCCATTTTCAACATGGGGACTTCATCTTGTAGGGAAGATAAACCCAAATTCATCTGACGGTCATAAACACATCATAACTTATCCCAAGCACTCTTCAGAGTCTTTTCAGTGATCCAGTTGAGACTTACATCACACCTCCTCCACTACCTATCATCTCTTTAGAGATAGTTGTACTCTTGCCCCCTATTTTTATTCCTTGTGATGATACATCCATAGTGGATAGTGTTCTTTCTTGTATCAAGCCCCCACTATAGAAAGAGAACTTGTTATACCTCAGTTATCCTATTATAGGGTATGATGTGAGGATATTTGGATTTGATTAATTTTTATAAAATATAAATATAAAAAATCCATGTATTTTTTGATTAGATTAGTAAATTATTTAATTTAGATTAATTAACTAATAAGATGTAAATTTTGTGGGATTATATGTGATTATGGCAAAGAAGGGATTAATTAGCTAGGAGGTGATGAATAGTGTCAAATTATGCTAGGGATGTTAGTGTAGATAGAGGACCGACTTAAGATTTAAAGATGATATTAGTGTAGAATCAACAAATAGTTAACATCTACATAAAGTGTTTGATTTTAGGTGTCTATAGTACATATTCAATGAACTACACTCTAACTAGTACTTCTAATTATTTTTTTAAGAAGTTCCCGAAAAGTGTCAGAATTAACAAAATAATCAGCTTATGACAAAACTAAATTAAATAAATCTCCTCAAATAATAAAACACTAAATAAAATAATTATAACATTAACAATCAAGCACCTTCATTGGCATCATACCCAATATTCCCTTCTTTGATGTAAAGAGGAGAGATGCATATCATCTACTTAAGTCTTCCACTAATCTTATTCAATAATCCCTTGGTGAAAATATCAAAAAATTGATCTTCAATTATCACATACTTAATGAAAAAAAAAATTATCATTGAACAAGTCTCTATCAAAATAATTTTTGAATTAAATATGTTTAATTTTAGCATGAAAAACTAGATTCTTAGACAATTGTATTACCCCATTATTATCAAAATTATGTTGGCTCAAGTTGAGCCTCTCTCAAATCAACTAAGATTATTCTCAACCATAATATTTGTGTGCAAGTCAATGTAAAGGTTGTATATTTAGCTTTAGTAGAGGATAACTAAATTGTAGCTTGTTATTTTTATTATCATGAAACCAACCCACTTTCTAAAAGAATTTGTCAGGATCACTGGATCAATGAATGGTCATGGTGAAGTGATCATACAAGTCCAATAAGCATACATCACATAATTGAAAGAAATTAAAACCATCAGGCAAGAATAAAAATATAAAGTTAGCCTTTGTGAGAGTAATGTAAATTTTTCAAAAGCAAAATAGCATTATGAGGATGTAAAAGCAAGATGATATCAAATACAAGTTAGGTAACATGTTTAAATATAAAAGAGAGAGGGAGGACGTGCAAACACCAACCAATAGGAAGGTGGCACCTCATAACCTACTCACCTAATTAAACATGTTTTATTAACCTAAGCAAAATTAATAAAAGGTAAAAGTTTATTAAACATGTTTTATTAACCTAAGAAAAATTAATAATTAATTAAACATATTTTATTAAGCTAAGCAAAATTAATTAAACATGTTTTATTAACCTAAGAAAAATTACCATGCATAGGCCTATGACTAAAAGCATGCACTTGAAACTTTAAAAAAGTACCATTGGATGAGGTGAAATGCAGCTTCCAACCACTCATTGGAACCAAAATTTCACCACAAATTTTAAAAATTCAATGAAAGTGAAAAAAGTTTTATTGATTATCTCAGTATGCGTGAAAACAAGTGTGACTTTCTCTTTAAGAAAAAAAATATAGTTATTAATAAAAAATAATGAAATTGCAACTATTTTAAAAAGGAATTTAGGTGAATTACTATTATTTTTTGTGATAGGGTTGGTAAGGATTATTTTCCAATATAGATATATCCTCCTTTCTTGCTCCACCACTTCATTACACTAGCCCATAGCCTACACCACACTCCTATGCTATAGTCAATGTCGCATCCTCTACTGTAGCCACATCTATAGATCTCCAACACCACAGCCATGCTACATCATTTACTGTAGATCCAATGCTAAGAAAATAATCTAGATTTCTATGCCAAGAAAAATCTTTTAGTTATTTAGATGGAAGGACATAGATCTGTAGAAAACTTCAACGTAGATCCTCAAAGCTCATGCCTCTCTATGTAGATTTGACAGCAACAAAAAATGATGCATCTACATTCAAGATTCAACACAGCTTCCAACGCATTGAAAGTATGTTTCAAATTAAAAAAATCAATGTAGAAAGTTTTAAAAAATAAAAGGTGAGATAGATATCCACCAACAAGGATGTCTTTCTTAGATCCACTGCTTTGTCTTTGATCTTCTACACAGCTAGTGAAATTTTAATAGATCTAAAACTATGTCCTCTAAAAAAAATCATAGTCCTCCTCAAAGAAATGGATCTGAGGCAAAAGAACAAAACTAATTCTAACACCTTCCACAAATCTGAAATATTTCACCTCTTTTGTGCATCACAACAAAGAGAAAGGACAATGCTAAGGCTAGAAAGAATTATTAGATCTAAAAAATAAATGAGACAACAAAAAATGCCTCCTTTTGGTATGCTCAGATATGGTATTTTTCTTTCTCCGACATCTTTGCTTTGCAAGATAAGAAACAAGTAAAATATCCACTTTGCTTCAATATGTAGTCAATCTCTAGATTTTAAAAATAGCTTAACAACAAAACAAACTAGCTAATCAAATACTAGATTGATGCTTGGATACCATAAAATATTGGATCATCAGATCAACGAATGGTCATGGTGAAGTGATCATGCAAGTCTATCAAGCATACATCACATAGCTAAAAGCAATTGAAACCATCAGGCAAGAATAACAATGCAAAGTTAGTCTCTGCAAGAGTAATACAAATGCTCCAAAAGCAAACTAGCATTATGAAGATGCAAAAGCAATATGATATCAAATACAAGCTAGGTAGCATGTTTAAATAAAAATAAAGAGAGAGGAGGTAGAAACACCAACCAATATAAAGGTGGCACCTCATAACCTACTCACCTAATTAAACATGATTTATTAACCTAAGCAAGATTAATAAAAGATGTGGACAAAATCCAGTAGGAAAAAGGCCTACACCAACACTTTCTAATGTGAAGTTGAATTCCTATCATCAAAATATCCTCCTCAACCTGAATTCATGTATCAAATTAGATAAATAGGCTTTATAGCTTGAAATGAATACCATGATTATAATTCCCTCTAATATATCTTAAAATTATTTTCATTACTTATAAATGTTTGAGTGATGGATTTCTTATAAATCTAAAAACTAGCAAAACCTCATAATTAATATGAGGCCTTGTCATAGTGAGATACATAAAATCTCCTACCATGTTTCTAAAAATATTTTCATCATCTGAATGACTCCCTTCCTTTATCATTATCTTTTTTTTACTTATAATTAGAGTGTCCATGGGCTTAGAATCTTGAATATTGTACTTATTTAACATGTCTTGAACATATTTGACTTGATAAAAAAATACTTACTCTTTATTTAGATAGAATTTCATACCAAAAAATCAATTCATAAGTCCATTATTAATCATCTCAAATTTTGATTTCATATCTTATGTGAATCCATTCGACATCTTCATAGAGCTACATGTATATCAAGTCATCTACATAAAGACAAACTTATAAAACATATAACTCAATGATTGTATGGAAAGAGTTTATTTGTTTTGACTTATTACAAAATCTTGATACAATAATCAGGTTTCAATTCTTGAGTACCAAGCTTTTGGAACTTTCTTTAGCTTATAAAGAGTCTTCTTTAAGTTATATACTTAAAATTATTTACCCTTTACCTCAAAATTTTATGGTTGCCCCACATTTACTTATTCAATTATACCACTTAGGAATGAATTTTTACATCCATTTGATATACTTGGCATTCTTTATGAGTATTTATAGAAATATTTAATCTTATAATATCTTTGCATTCCATAGATGCATAGGTTTCCTCATATTCAACTCCTTATATTTGTGTAAACCCTTTTAAAACTACTCTAAATTTTAGCTTATCCACTATATCATCACTCTTAAATTTTGTCTTGTAAACTTGCTTGGTTAAAATGACATATTTATTAGATTGAATCTGAATAATATTCCATGTATCATTCATTTCAATTTAATCTATTTCAATTTTCATAGCATCAACTCACATTTTTCTTTAACTAGATTCTACATAACTTTTAGGTTTACTAGCCATAGATGACAATGATAACATAGTATTTTCATTTTAATCATCATCAAAATAATTAATTTCATGATTTTCAAGTCTTGTGATCATCATATCATAGTTTAGATCTAATATATAATTATTTAGAAGTGGATTCAACAAACACTTAGAGTTGATGCAGATGGATGACTAGTCTCTTGAGAAGAGCTGGTATTGTTTTGTTTTGAACTAAAAACTTGTGTAGAACATTGTAAGACATCAAAATGAAAATAAAGAGTTTGACCCACTCACTTATGACCTATTTATATATATGATTAGAATCAACATGCATATTATTTTAAAAAAATATATAACTTTATAAATAATTATGGATTTATTAGTAGGATTATAAAATTTGTATTCTTTATTTTCATCACTATATCCTATGAAATTATGATCAATAATCTTAGGAAGTATATTTGGATTAAAATAAACATCCTTTATTTCACCTACCTTTATTCTTAGTGACTTTCATGTTGCTTTTTCCTTCAACTTGGATGGACTTTCTATCTTCTAATTACACATGAATTTCAAAATGAATCGTCTAACTTATTGAAACTATCTCTGTGACTTGTCATGTGATTTAAGAAACATGAATTAAAAAAATACAAATAATTTGTTTCATCTATTCCCATATTACAAGTGAGATAATACTTTGAGTTCTCTTTATCTTTACTTTATTGAACTTGGCATGCCTTATTTTTACCCTTTTGATTATCTTGATTCTTAACTGTTAGTATCTTGCAATATTTTATAAAGTTTCTTGGATTTTTATAGTAATGTATTTCTTACTTTTACCTATGAATTTAGATGTAAATTTTTCTTTTGAATTTGCATTTTTTAAATTGTCATGATACAAATTTTTATTTTTATTTTTTATCTTTGAAACCCTTACTTTGGTTTTAAGTACTTGTTTTTTATCTCTTATATATAATCTCATATTATCCTAATAGGATGAGAGACAAACCATTCACTCATCAACACTTATAATTATCATTTCCTTACACTCCTCAAGAGTGATCACAATATTCACTCATTCTTTAGTCAAATATCTTAAAAAAAAAATTATTATAACACTATATTGTATAGTTTCTTCATAAACCCTCACTCTATGCACCAAATCATTTATCCTTATGCAATATTATCTAACTCCTTCATTATCTAACATTTTAAAATTTTGGATTTTTCATTTTCATACCTTAATAGATAATTGATATGATATTTATAAGGTATTTTATACTTTATGGATATTTTTATATCTAGTAATTCTTAGATAGATGCTTGGGTGTATGACACTCTAAATATAGAAGAAAAATTTTTCATCAACCTTTATTTTTTTCTTTTTTGTTCTCTTCTAGTCTGGAGTCAAAGTATTAAAATTTGCATGTGGTGTGTACCTATGACGAATATTCTCCTAAACTCATTTTCATAAAATTATTATTTTTAACTAATCTCTCCAATATTCATTGTCACCTTTAAATATGGGACCCATATTCAAAGTTATAAAATTCCAGAAAGTTATGATACTCCTAATAATGGCTTAAAACCCTTCTAAAAAAAATTTAACAAGGCTAAGATGTCAAATGAAAGTTTTGATGTATGGAAGGAGTGAAAATAGGCTTTAATTTATTCTAATATTGAATTTATATATTAACTAATCTATTAAAAATTTACTAGTTGTTATTCTAAAAATTTTGTGAGCATGAATGTTGACAAAAATTATACATATGCATATGCTTGATATTTTTTATTTGAAAATATATAGAATAAAAAATCAAAAATAACAATATATAAAAATATTTTCCAAGAATAACTATTGTGCCCCACTTGTCCATAATCTTTTATTAATAATTAATGTTAAAACAAGCCCTATAACAAATAACTTACATGACAAGTTATGTCAAGTAAAGGCATAAAGTGAAATATAAATTAAGACCTTATTTAACCACTACATAAACTAAAACTATACTCTAAGATAATTGAAATTCATCTCAAGAAAAAAAATTTGACTCATTAATAAGATAAGGTCAACATTCCAGAAGTATTTTTTAGAAATTAAGCAATTCGTGCATACTAGACAAGCTAGGTGTCCTAAATCCATATAAAACATGAAATTGAATAAAATAAATTTAATTTTAGTTAATTCCATTTTTAAAAAATTATTCCACAACTTGAGAATGAATAGATAAGGATTTGATCTTAGTTAAGTACACATTCAACGAACTGCAATCTAACTGGCACTTCTAATTATTTTTTAAAAAGTTTCTAGACAATATTTAAATTTTAAAAAAAAAATTAAGACAAATAAATTTAATAACCCTCTTAAATTAATAAAACACCAAATTAACTAATTCTAATTTTAAAAATTAAGCACCCTCATTGACATTGTACTTAACATTCTTCCCTTTGATGCAAAGAGGATAAATATCTATCATCTCCTTAAGTCTTCTATAAATATTCTTAAATAATATCTTGAAGAAAATATTATCAAATTTATCTTCACTTCTCATATACTTAATGATAAAAAATTTATCATTAACCATGTCTTTGACAAAATTTTATTTGAGTTCAATATGTTTGGTTCTAGCATGGGAAACTAGATTTTTAGACAATTATATTACCCCATTATTATCACAAAAAATATTTGTTAGCTCAAGTTGAACCTCTATAAATTCAACTAAGAATATTCTCAACCATAACCTTTATGTGTAATCTGATGTAAAAGTTTTATATTAATATTCAATAGAAGATAATACAATTGTGCTTGTTTCTCTGATGTCCATAAAACCATCCCACTTTCTAATGTGAAGTAATAACTTGAAGTTGACTTCTTGTCATCAAAAAATCCTTTCTAATATAAATTTATGTATCTAATTATAAATAATTAACTTTATAATTTAAAATTAACACTATTTTCATAAGTCCTTGCATAACCAAAAATTATTTTCACTACTTGTAAATGTTTGAGTGATATAATACCCATATACCTAAAAACTATTGAAACCCCATAATGATATCAAATCTTGTCATAGTGAGATACACCAAATCTCCCACCATACTTCTAAAATAATTTTAATTAGCTTAAATAATTTCATCCTTTCTCATTAACTTTTCTCCACTTAAAATTGGAGTGTTTATGGGTTTATAATCTTGAAAATTGTACTTCTTTAACATGTCTTAGACACATTTGACTTGAAAAATAAATACTTTTTCTTTCTTTTGAGGGAATTTCATGCCAATAAATTAATTCATAATTTCAAGATTAGTCATCTCAAATTATTATTTTATAACTTCTTTGAAACTATTCAACATCCACATAAAATTACTTATAAATATCAAGTTATCTACATAGAGACAAACATATAAAACATTACAAACCAAAGCTTGTATTTAAAGAGTTGATTAATTTTGACGTATTACAAAACCTTGATCTAATAACTAAAAATAAATTATTGGTTAATAATCTCTTAGATCTTTATTCAGTCAATAAAGAGCATTCTTCAATTTATATACCCAAAATTATTTACCTTTTACCTCAAAACCTTATGGTTGTCCTACATATACTTCTTATTTAATCACTCCATTTAAAAATATAATTTTTACATTTAATTTATGAATTTATTTTATGAGTATCTATAAAATATTTGTTATTATAGTATCTTCACATGCCACATATGCATAGGTTTTCTCTTAGTCAAGCCCATATGTTTGTGCAAACCCTTTTACAATTAATCTAGCTTTTAAATTGTCTATTGAACCATTACTTCTGACTTTGGTCTTTTAAACCCACTTGGTTCTAATAAAACATTTATCAAATATATTTTGAATAATATCTTATGTATTATTCTCCTCAATTAAATTTATTTCAATTTTCATAGTATCAACCTACTCTTCCCTTTGGCTTGTTTTTGAATAACTTCTAGGTTCACTAGCCATAGATGACAAAGTAATCATATTATTTTCATCATAAGAATCATTAAAAAAAATATACCTTTCTAATTTTAAAACCTTTTGATCATTCTTTCATAGTTTTTATCTAACATCTAACTAGTTAAACAAGGATTTAACGAATACTTACATTTGATGAAAATAGATGACTAGTCTCTTAGGAAGAGCTAGTATTATTTTCTTTTGAACTAGAACATGTGTAAGACTTTTTAATCCCTCAAAATAAATTTAAATGGGATTAACCCTTCACTTTATGACTTATTTATCTATATGATTATAATCAACATATATTTCATTTTAAAGAAAAAATTACAATCTCTATAAATAATTGTGGATTTACTAGTAAGATTATAAAACTTGTATGTTTTAATTTCATCACTATGTCCTGTGAAATTATGATCAACACTATTAAGATTTAGATCTGAAGAAAAAAAAATTATTTCACCATTACTTTGACTTGTATTTATTTTTATGTTGCCATTTCTTTTAACTTGGATGGACTTTTTATCTCCCATTTGCACTTGAATTTTGAATGAATCATCTAATTTATTGAAGTTTTCTTTGTGACTTGTCATGTGATTTGAGAAATTTCAATCAAGAAATGAAAAATTATTTTCTTCCTATATTCTTACATTAAATGTGATATAATAATATGAGTGCTCTTAATATTCACTTTGTTCAACTTGGAATGTCTTATTTTTATCCTTTTGATTAGTTTGATTTTTAGCTACCAATATCCTGCAATTTCTTATAAAGTGCTTTGATTTTTAATACTAATAAAAATTAATGTATTTATTAATTTTACCACTGAAGTTAGCTTCATATTTTCCTATTCAATTTGATTGTTTTTAACTCTCTTGATTCTGATTTTTTTTTCTTTGGTCTTTGAAACCCTTGCTTTGGTTTCACGTGCCTATTCTTGATCTCTTGTATATGGTTTCATCTTATTCTCATGGGAAAAAAGATAGATCACTAACTCATCAATACTTATAGGTTATTTTCCTTACACTCCTTAATATTTTTCACAATATGCAACTTTTTTTTAGTCAAAGATCTCAAAAAACAAATTACTATAACACTATCTTGTATAGTTTCTCCATAAACCTTCATTATATGCACTAAGTCATTTATCCTTATGCAATATTCTCCCAACCCTTAACTATTTGATATTTTCAATTTTTTAAAATTCATTTTAAGACTTTGAAGTTTTGCTTCTCTTACCTTAATATATCTTTGATATGAATTTTTCAAGTTATTTCATGTCTCATAAGCATTTTTGCATTCAAAAATTCTTGGATAGATGCTTGGATATACGACACTCTTAAGATAGAAGAAAACTTTTGTATTAGTATTTCCTTCTTTCTTTTTTGTTATTTTTTATCTTGAATCAAACTATTCCAATCTATAAGTGATGTGTACCTATAGAGATTGTTCTTTTAAACTCTTTTTCATATAAGAATTATCTTTAATTTATCTCTTAATTATTCATATTTATCAATTTTCAAGATGAAAATATTCATAGAAACAATGATAGTTTAAAACTTTTCAGAATCTTTTTTGAACAAGGATATGATACCAAATGAAGAATTTAATGTATGTACAGAGTAAAAATCATCTATGATTTACTCTTAAATTAAATTTATTTATATATCAATTTGTCTATATTTATTATTTGTTAATCTAATAATATTGTATGATTGTTGATAAAAATTACATTAAATAAGTTTAAATTAGAATACATATACTTTCTAGTTTTTTTTCATAAATACATGAAATAAAAAATTAGAGATAACAATATAAAAAAATATTTTTCAAGAATAATTATTTTGTCACACTTGTGCACAATATTTTATTAATAATTAATGTTAAAACAAACCTTATTACAAATAAATTACATGACAAGTTATGTCAATAAAAAATAAAGTGAAATTTAAATTAAGACCTTACTTAAGTACTATGTAAATTAAAAATAACGTAAGAATATACTCTAAAATAATTAAAATTTGACACAATAAAACCAATTTAATTCATTGATAAGATAAGGTCAACATGTAAGAAGTATTTCTTAACAAGTACGTGACTCATGCACACTAGACAAGTTAGGTGCCCCTAATCCTTAAAAAGTATGAAATTGACTGAAATAATTTTAATTTTAGTCAACTCAACTCTAAAATTTTCATCTCACTTTTTGGATATGAATGTATAAGGATTCAAGTTCAATTAAGTACACATTTAGTGAACTTCATTTTATTTGACACTTCTAGTTTTTTTAAGATGTTCCCAAAAATTGTCTAAATTTGATAAAACAATTAACGCTTTTGAAATAATAAAACAACAAATAAAATCATTCTCAAAAAGTTTCTAAATTTTACAAAACAATTAATCTAGGATAAAAATAAATTAAATAATCCTATTGAAATAATAAAATAAATAAAATAATTCTAACAATAATAATCAAGTGCTTTAATTGATATCATATTCAACATAATTCTATTTGATGTAAAGAGGAGATATGTTTAGCATCTCTTTAAGTCTTCCATGAATTTTTTTCAATAATCCCTTGGTAAAAATATCATAAAATCAATATTTACTTCTCACATACTCGATGATAAAATATATGTCATTGATCAAGTCTTTGGCAAATTAATGTTTGAGTTAAACATATTTGGTTCTAGCATAGAAAACTAGATTCTTGAACAATTATATTACTCTATTATTTTCACAAAAATTATGTGTCGGTTCAAGTTAACCCTCTCTAAAATCAACTAAGAGTATTTTCAACCATAATAATTGTGTGAAAGTTGATGTAAGGTTTGTATATTGAACTTCAATACAGAATAATACAGTTTTAGCTTGTTTATTTGATGATCATGAAACCAACCCACTTCTTAATGTGAAGTAATAACCTGAGTTGAGTTCTTGTAATCAAGATATCATTCTCAATATGAATTTGTCTATCCAATTAGACATAATGAACTTGACGATAAAAAATGAATACCATAATTATAATTTCTTATTACATATCTAACAATTATTTTTATTGCTTGTAAATGTTTGAGTGATGGATTGCCTATAAATCTATAAACTAGTAAAATTCCATAATTGATATCAGGTTTTATCATAATGAGATACATCAAATCTCTCATCATGATTTTAAAATTATTTTTATCAGTTAAATTACTTCCGTACTCTCTCATTATCTTTTATTCACTTGTAATTAGTGTCTATGAGCTTACAATCTTGAATATTGTACTTCTTTAACATGTCTTAGACATATTTAGCTTGACAAATGAATACTTCTATTTTATTTTGATGTAATTACACGTCAAAAAAGTACTTATTAATTTAAATATCAAACATATTTAATTATTATTTTATAGCTTCATTAAAGCTATTAAATGTCTTTATAGATCTACTTATAAATATAAAGTCATCTACATAGAGATACACATAAAAAACATTAGAACCCAATACTTGTATTTAAATATTTGGTTGGTTTTAATTTCTTACAAAGCCTTGATCTAATAATCAACTATCAATTCTTAAGTAACAATTTCCTGGAGTTTGGTTCAGCCCATAAATATCTTTCTTCAACTTATATACCCTAAAAAATTACCCTTTACCTTCAAACCTTGTGGTTATCCCACATAAACTTATTATTCAATCAATCTATTTAAGAATGAACTTTTCACATCTATTTTATTGATTTTTCATCATTTATGAGTAACCAAAATAATATTTAGTATTATATTATCTCAACATGCTATAGTTGCATAGGTTTCCTCACAGTCAACCCCATATATTTGTGCAAACCATTTTGAAACTAGTCTACCTTTTAGATTATCCACTTTACCATCACTCTTGACTTTGGTATTGTAGAACCAATTGATTTAAAACACATGTTTATCATATGGTGGCTAAATAAGATTTTATTTATTATTCCTCTCAATTGAATCCATTGCAATATTCAATGCATCAACCCACTCTTTATTTCGACTAGCTTCTACAAAACTTCTACATTTACTACCCATAAATGACAATGCAAACATAGTATCTCTATAATAACATAAATTATATTTTTGATGTTAAATTTTTGTGATCATCCTCTCATATTTATGATCTAACATCTGATTAGTTGGATATAGATTCAACAAATGCTTGGAGTTGATGAAGATGGATGAGTAATCTTTTGAGAAGAGATAATATTATTTCTTTTTGAACTAGAAACTTGTATAAGACTTTGTAAGCCATAAAGACTAACTTAAATAAGTTAAAACCATTCACTTATGTCTTATTTAACTATATGAATAGAATCAATGTACATCTCATTTTAAAAAATTATAATTTTTAAAAATAATTGTTTATTTACTAGTAAGATTATAAAACTTATATGCTTTGCTTTTATTACTATATCCTTTGAATTATGATTAATAATCTTAGGATATATATTTAAAGAAAAATAAACATCCTTTATTTCACCTTTACTTTAACTTGTATTTATTTTTATTTTGTCTTTTTCTTCAACTTAGATGAAATTTTTATTGCCCAATTATGCTTGGATTTTGAATGAATCATATAACTTGTTGAAGCTATCTTTGTGACTTGTCATATGAATTTATAAACCTGAAACAAGAAACTAAAAATAATTGTTTTCCTCTATTCCCATAGCACATGTGAGACAATAATCTAAGTACTCTTTCTCCTCACTTTTTTGAGATTAGAATGCCTTCTTTTCACCCTCTTCATTAGCTTGATTCTTAGCTATCCATAGCCTACAATATTTTATAAAAGGTCTTGGTTTTTTACAATAATGAAAAGTAATGTATTTATTACTACTATTAATTTTAAAATTAGCTTCAATATTTTTCCTTTGAATTTGAGTTTTTTGAACTCCCTTGATTTTGAATTTTTTTTTCTTTTTGGTCTTTGAAACTTTTTCTTGGATTCAATTGCTCATTCTTTCTCTCTTGAATATAGTCTCAATTTTATCCTCATGGGACAAGATAGAACCAACTACTCATAACCACTTATAATGTTCATGTCCTTACACTCCTTAAAATGATCATAATATATGTCTATTTTTTAGTCAAATATCTCAAATGTTTTTTTACTATAACACTATCTTGTATATTTTTCTCATAAACCTCATTCTTTGCACTAACTTATTTATTCTTGTGCAATATTCTCTAACTTATTCATTATCTAACATTCTCAAATTTTTGAAATTTATTTTAATAATTTTAAAACTTTGTTTCTCTTACCTTAATATATCATTGATATGAATTTTCTAAGGTATTTCATGCCTCATGGCCATTTTTACATCCAATACTCCTTGGATAGATGATTGGGTTTATGGCAATTTATAGATACAATAAAGTTTGTGCATCATCTTTTTCATCTTATTTTTTTGTTCTTTTATGATCTTGAGTCAAATTATTCCAATATATATATGGTGTGTGCCCATGGAGAACATTATCTCAAAATATTTTTCATACAATAATTATCTTCAATTAATTTCTTCAATATTGAAAGTTGTCACCATTGAAGATAACACTATTTATAGAAGCAAAATTCATAGAAACCATGATACTCCTAATAATAACTTAAACTCTTTCTAAACCTTTCTTGAATGAGGATTTAATACCAATTGAAAGTTTTGATGTATGGAGGGAGTAAAAATATAATTTGATTTACTATAAAGTTGAAACTATATACCAACCAATTTATCCCATAATTACTAGTTTTTAATTTAGTAGTGTTGTAAGTGTGATTATTGATAAAATTTATACTAAATAATTTAAAATTAGAATACATATGCTTATTATTTTTCCTTAGTGAATACTTGTATTAAAAATTTAAAGATAAAAATATGCAAAAAAAATTCTACGAATAATTATTGTGCCACACTTGTTAGTGTAGGCTTTTCTCACTTTTGGTTTTACTTACATGATTATTTGTCAGCCTACTTAAGGTTGATAAGGTCATTAGAGGAATGCAAATATATTTTCTAATTGTGAGTTGGGTTGTCACATTTATGGTGATCTGATATCTCGCTATATAATGTCCTTCATTTATAATTTTTAGTTAATGAATGCCTAATGAACATTAATAAAGCTCACTTTTACTCTACATTATTGCTCTCACCTACTTTTCATGCAATTTGTGATGTTCAAATATCCTAGAGTAATTTGACATGGTATCCAAACTCTAATAGGATGGCCAATTTATCATTTCAAAGTCCTTGGTGAGATCTTTTACATGCATGCAATTTTGGTAGTTTTTGTATTTTTCAATTTTCATAAGTTTTATGGGATTTCATGTAAATTCATGCAAACTATATAGTCAAAGTATTATATCATAAAATAGAGTGACATCATATTTTAAAGTCATCAAAATCTTAAGATCAACTGTACACTTGACCTAGATTCATAATAATGATTTTCAACTATTTTTTGGAGGGTTTCAAGGTATTTTTAGATATTTCACGTATTTTCATACTATAAGGATCTCAAATAAAAAACAATTTGAGTTTTTTTAATTTTATGAGTTATCAAATGGGGTTTTGGTAGATTTTTTGGAGGCAACATCAAACTTACAAATCTACGCATATTTCTAATTCGATGGATTTTTAAACCCCTGTAGACACTTTGGTAGGTTTTCACCTTTTGATAGACATTTGACCCCGTATTGCATGTCTATTAAGTTTTGACCCCCTATCTATACATATGTTGGATTATATATCCATATTCATATTTTTATCAAGTTTTAAACTCCCTAATCACACATTTTTTGGGTCCCATGACCCCTACTTGCATGTGCATCAGGTCCCACAACCCATGCCTACACCTTTGTCGGGTTCTACCGAGCATGCTAGCACCTCCATCAGGTTCTGTCAACCATTACATCATCTCTATTGGGTTACACCAACCATGCCATCACCTCCACTAAGGTCTACTTATTTTACATATACTCTTTTTGAGTTTCACTAATATGTTAGCACCACTATCAGGTTTTATCAACCCTACTAGCAAGTTTATCAAGCTCTACCACTTACATAAGCACACCCAGAACTTTATCAACCTTCTTCTACTACCTTTGTCACCCACACATCAATAAAAAATTAGAGGTATATCACCCAAAACAATATTTATCCCCTAGTCATATGGTGTGGTCACATAAGGTAAGCTCCCAACTTAACCCTTGGCACTTGGTCATATGAAAATTAAGTTCATGGTACCACACTTCCAACTAAAAAATGCTTAACTTTTATTCAAGAAAGGCTTAAGTTTTTATTTTTAAAGTTGATGCATAAAAATTTTTTTTGGGAATTTGATCAAAAAAATTTAACCACTATTTTCCACCAAAATTTTCATGCGAGTAGATTTACAAACACATAACTTTTGATCGATAGTTCAGATTTGAGTGTCGCCTTCTTCAAAAGTACTTATTTTTTTATGATCTAAATATTGGTTATATTTTTGGGCTTTATTAAAATCAAATATTATACATTATTAGATGCATTATTGACCGAGTTTGACGTCCCTCTATTTCTTTCATACTAATGCACAGATTATTCAAGATGTATTATCGATTGTGTTTGATGTCTATATGTGTGCTTATATTTGCAACCTAAGGGGGGGTCACTCTGATAGTTCTAAGTGGGTAATATGTGGTGCTTTGTAATTTTATTTTCTATGTTTTTTGCTTAATTTTTGCATCAACCTCTTTTATTACATCATAGAAAATTATTGGTCATTTCCTCCTCTTACAGCATTCAATTATCACAAATAGAAAAGTAACATGCTACTTACTCTAATAAAAAAAGGATTTTATAAGATTACTATGAATGAGGAATTAAATATAGAGTATATATAGATAAAAATAAATGGTTTAACATATGTGATCAAGCATATGGTTGTCTTAGTTTATCTATTTCTCTTAACTTACATTTTTACATTGAATCTGCTAAAACACCAAATGAAGTATAACCACACTGAAAAAAAATTTCAAGAAGTAGGATGTGATGAAAAATCATGAACTAAAGAATGAACTCATCAATTTGAACCCAAATGACATTGACACACTATAAGACATACTCACTAATTTCAAATCTTTGATGTTGAATTTTAAAAAATGTTGAATAGATAAGAAATATGATCAACTTATTTTGTTGATACTCTTGAAATTGGGTCCAAAGTATTTTGTATTTTTGTCCACTTTCTATGCCATAAATAGTGCTCTTGGAGCCACATAGAATGTGTCTTATTAAAATACTTATGCAAATTAATTTGAGAGAAATATAAGTTGATACAGATAGGCATAATGAAGTCCTCAAAATCTCGTGCACTCTTTGCTAAGAAAGAGAAGGCTTCAAACCATAAAGATAAAAAATATAACAAAAATGATCAAGAGAAATATGTCAACCCTCCTACCTCCAAATCCAACTATGAAACCTCTTTTTTCAGTTTTGAGCCTAAAAAATATTGGATCAAATGTGAATTTTGCTCAAAAAATCATGATGAAAGCAAATGTTTGAAGAAGTAGATTGATCAACTGAATAAGCCACTCAAGAAGCACAACATTAGTGTCCTTGATTCTACCATTCATAATTTATTGACCCATGAATCTTTTAAGGAAAATTACCATGATAAAGAAAAGGTAAAAGAGAATAATAAGGGAAAATCAAAGGGCAAGGCCCTAGTTCCAGTTGTACCTCAAAATCCTACATGGATCATTGACTTTGGTGCTTCACATTACATGGCCTCTTCAATAATAAAGTTCAATTCTTTCAAATAATATGACATGTATTCCATATAGTTGGGTGACAACACTTTAAAAAAAAATTGAGAAGGTCTATTTAAGTGAGTGGTGGAACATTCAATAGTTTTTCAAGTATTATCTCACTTTCAACTAATCTCCTATCAGTTTACTAAATCACTCACCTTGGTCTGGGCATGCGAGTTGGTTCACTACAAATTTAGTGTACGTTATAAAGTTTCATAGTGACCTTATATTGGTATTGGGAATGTTTTATCATCATACTTAGCTATATAACTTCTCACACTTTACTCCTAAATATCTTTCTTCTTTGAACTCACCTGAAATTGATGACATTTTTGACCTTGAGCAATCTTTTGATATTGATGATTATTTTTCTAATATAGATGACTACAACAATGATTGATATACACCTTCACCATCTCCTTTTCACATTCTAGATGTTGAGGATTTATTTTCTAATCAACCTACATATATTCTTCTTCAAAAATTATAAGTAATATGTATATTGATCTAGGACACATAAGACATCAGGTAGTTTATACCATAGTTTCAAGGCATTCAACAGTCTTTTATGGCTTATGCTCCCATTGCACCATCATTGCATAGAGTATTTGGACCTCCAACCTTGGATGAAGAGAATAGTTTCTTAGATATGAATCATGCCTTGGTTGAATATTCATCAAGATATTGGAATATTTATTCACTATTATAGGGTAATTCACTCTTCACTACATCTATTTTTGATCCATAGTCACCTCCAAGAATTTCATTGTAAGATACTGGATGGATTTAGGTAATTGTAGACTCTAATGGGGATTTTTAGCTCCCTTCTCTTCTTTAATTTCTTTTAGAGAGGATTTTTATCCTATGGGTTTTCTCCTTCACTTTATGGGAGTTGTATTATGCTTAGATAACTCATCAAGCCTTATTGTCAGGACCTAATTCTTCTACTTACCTAAGCTACATTTCAAGGGGTGTTGGTGTAGGCTTTTTCTCACTTTTGATTGTACCTACATGAGTTTTAGTCATATTTTTTAAAGTTTTTAAGGTCATTAGGGGAACACACATTTAATATATTTTCTAATTATGAGTTGAGTTGTTGTCTTTATAGTGACCTAATATCTCACTATATAATATACCTCCTTGGTACTTTTTTACTAATGAATGTCTAATGAACATTAATGAATCTCACTTTTTCTCTATATTTTTTCTCTCATCTATCTTAAGATTTTTATGTAATATATGATGTTCAGAGATCATGTATAAATTTGATAACACTAGTGCATATTTTTTTATTAATAATTAATGTTAAAATAAGCCCTATTATAAATAAATTACATTACAAGTTTTTTCAAGGAAAAACAATTGAAATCTAAATTAAGACCTTGCTTAACATCTAAAATAAGATAAACATAACTAACATTTGACTAAAAAAAAAAAATTACTCATTGATAAGATAAGACCAACATACAAGAAGTCTTTATTAACAAGTGAGCAACTCATGCACATTAGATAAATTAGGCGGCCCAAATCTATATGAAGTAAAAAATTAATTAAAATAATTTTAAGATTAGTTAACTTAGTTATAAAAATTATGCCTCGCATTTTAAATATGATTACCTAAGGATTCAAGATTAGTTAAGTAAACATTCGGTTAACTATTCTCTAATTTTTTTAAGAAATTATTAGAAATTATCCAAAATTGACAAAATAATTAATCTATAAAAATAATTATAAATATATCTCATAAATTAATAAAACACCAAATAAACTAATTATAATATTAATAATCAAATGCCCTCGTTAGCATCATACTCTAGATTCTCCCTTTTTGACGTAAAGAGGGGAGATGCCTATCATCTCCTTAAGTTTTTTATGAATATTTTTCGTCAATATCTTGGTGAAAATATCAAAAAATTAGTCTTCAATTCTCACATAATCAATGAAAAAAATTAGCATTGACCAAGTCTCTAACAAAATAATGTTTGAGTTCAATATATTTAGTTTTAGCATGAAAATTTATATTCTTGGACAATTATATTACATCATTGTTATCACATAAAAAATGTGTTGGCTCAAGTTGAATCTCTATAAAATAAATTAAGATTATTCTCAACCATAATCTTTGTGTACAAGATGATGTATGGGCTGTATATTTAGCTTCAATAGAGGATAATGTAGTTGTAACATGTTTTTTTTATGACCATGAAACCAACCCACTTCCTAATGTGAAACAATAACTTGAAATTCATTTCATGTCATTAAAATATCCTCTAAAAACTATAATTGTGTATCCAATTAGACAAAATTTAACTTGTTTCTCTAAAATTAATACCATAATTATAAGTTCCTCTTATATATTTTAAAATTCTTTTCACTACTTGCAAATATTTTAGTGATAGATTGTCCATAAATATAGAAATTAGTGAAACCTCAATATTGATATAAGGTCTTGTCATAGTGAGATACATCAAACTTTCCACAATGATTTAATATCATTAATTCTTTTCTACTTAAAATTGAAGTGTGCATAGACTTAGAATTTTGAAGATTATACTTGTTTAAAATGTCTTAGACATATATAACTTGATAAATGAACATTTCTTATTTATTTTGATGGACTTATATGCCAAAAAAATATTTTATAATTACAAGATCAATAATCTTAAATTATGATTTTATATCTTCCTTAAATCTATTCAACATCTTCATCAAGCTACATGTAAATATCAAGTCACCTACATAGAGACAAACATATAAAACATTAGAACCAAATCTCTATATGTAAAGAGTTGGTTTATTTTGAATTTTTATAAAGACTCGATCCAATAACCAAGTATTAATTATGGAGTTCCAATATCTTGGAGCTTTATTCAACCCCTAAAGATCCTTATTCAACTTATATACTCAAAAATATTTACCCTTTACTTCAAAACTTTGTGGCTGCATCACATATACATCTTATTCAATCACTCCATTTATGAATGCATTTTTTATATCAATTTGATGTATTTTTTTAATATTTTATGAGTATATATATAAATTTTTAGTCATATATTATCTTGACGCTCCATAGGTGTATAAATTTTCTTATATTCAACCTCATATGTTTTTGCATACCATTTTACAACTAGTCTAGCTTTTAGCTTATTCATTATACCATCACTCTTGACTTTGGTCTTGTACAACCACTTGATTCCAATGAAATATATATTATATTGAGTCTAAATAAGATTCAATGTATCATTATTCTCAATTGAATCCATTTCAATTTTTGTAGCATCAACCTACTTTTTCCTTTGACTAGCTTTTACATAGCTTCTAGGTTTACTAGCCATAGATGACAATGTAAACATAATATGTTTACCATAAGCATCATCAAAAAAATTATTTTCATGATGTTTAATCTTTTTTATCCTCTTATAAAATTTATGATCTAAAATCTTATTGGTTATATGTGGATTCAATAAATGTTTGTACTTGTTTGGAGTTGATGAAGATGGATAATTAGTCTGTTGAGAAGAGATACTATTGTTTTTATTTAAACTAAAAACATGTACAGGACTTTTTAAGCTCTAAAAATAAAATTTAATATGTTTTCATCTTCACTTATAAATTCTTTATCTATATGGTTAAAATCAGCATACATCTCATTTAAAAAAAATACAATCCCTAGAAACAATTATGGATTTATTAGTAGGATTAAATAACTTGTATGCTTTCCTTTAATCACTATATCCTATGAAACTAAGATCAATACTCTTAGGATCTAGATTTAGAGAAAAATAAACATATTTTATTTCACCCTTACCTTGACTTGCGATTATTTTCATGTTGTTATTTCCTTCAACTTGGATGAGATTTCTATCTCCCAATAACACTTACCTTTTGAAGAAATTATCTAACTTGTTGAAACTGTCTTTGTGATTTTTCATGTGATTTAAGCCACCTGAATCAAGAAACCATAACTATTGCTTCTTCTATTCCCATATTACATGTGAGACAATAATTTGAGTGCTCTTGATCCTAACTTTGTTCAATAGAATGCCTTCTTTTCACCCTCTTTATTGTCTTGATTCTTAGCTATTAGTACCCTGTAATATTTTATAAAGTGTCATGATTTTTGCAATAATGACAAGTAATGTATTTTTTATTTTATCTATGAATTTGTCTCCAACTTTTCTCTTTGAATTTGATTTTTTTGAAGTCCCTTGATTCTAATTTATATTTTTTTTTGGTCTTTGAAACCCTTGCCTTGGATTCAAGTTCTTATTCTTGATCTATTTTATATAGTATCATATTTTCTTCATGGGACAAAAGAGAACCCATTCTAAAATCAACACTTCTAGTGTTTATATCCTTCCACTCCTTAAGAGTGATCATAATATGCATTCATTTTTTAGTCAAATGTCTCAAATTTTTCCTTACTATAACATTATCTTGTATAGTTTCTCCATATACCCTCATTCTATGCAGTGTGTTTAACACTTTTTTTTAAATGAAGATTAAGAGAATAATAGTGTAATCAAACAAATGGATAAACTATTATAATATAAATCTAATTAAATTATTCATATTCACAATATTTTGATATAATATAGAATTATGTGAGTATGTTAAATATAGAAAGTACAATGCCAAACAATGATTTGAATGTATCAACACAAAGAATAAAAATACTTAGCTTATTTATTGATGCACACGTGAATCTAAAAGATGAAATTACATGAGAAGATAAGATGATGATCCATAGTGATTTGTCAGATTATTAATATATTTTTTGGTAACACTAGTGTCAAGATCTAAGCACTACCATCAACACTTCTACCCTACATTTGATGGATTTATATGGTATGGAATATAGGTATTTTTATATAATGACCAACTTCACCTATTAGGGTTTATTATTGCCTATATATTTTATACTTGAATCATACACACAAGTTTTGGATATCAATCTTTTTCTTAAAACCCTAGCTCTTCCAACTTGGTCATGTCACCTTGAAAAATGAAAGTTAGTGGGCTCAAGTGAATTTGACCTAACCTCAAAGACCCTTATGTCAATTATTGTTGTCTATATATCTATATACTTGAAATATGACCTCATACCAATATAATTTTTCTCCTTATGTGGACTTATGTGTGAACAATTTTACAATATGTGATATGTGAGTGCATGTAGTGATCTATCTTGTAACTTGATAAATATTATTCATGGACTATTATTTGAATGTTTTATAATTTTAATACTACTACTCTTCTAACTTATTTGAAAATAAAAAATAATAGGGTAATATAACTCAGTTGTGTAAATGAATAAGTAATCACGATATGTGTTTGCTTGGTGATTTCCAAATAATAATGAATGATATTTTATTTTGTATTTATACCATACCTTTTGAAATAATCTCATGGGAGGGTTAATTAATAAAAATAATCTAACCTATACATGTCAAAATATCTACAAATTTGATCGTTAATAAGGTTCATACACTAGCATTAGATTTAGGACACTAGTGATGTTGCTAGTGTCCTAGTCTAGACAGTAGTGTACAGGAAGATTGAATAGTTTTAAGATATGTAAATGTTAGAGTAGGATATAAATCAGGTTTTATGTAGATTATTGGGTACAAGTTATTTAGGTAATCATAAAATCAGGGTCTTATTATAGTATTAATATTTAAGCAAAGTGAGATGGTGAATACAAGCCTTTTATAAATGAGAAGGTCATGAACTAAAGGTTCGAGCCATAATTGATATTTATCAAGTGTACAATAATAGTTTATCATATAAAATTAGATTTGATTGTATACACTCTTCCCCTTTAATATAGTAATACATAAGTACAAAATTATTAGGTTTTGAAATAAATGTGTACAACACACCTTATTTTTTATTGAGCCCTATTTGAATTTGTTATTTTATTTATTACCTATAACCAAGAGCATGTTACAATGTAATTAGTGAATATAGTGTGAAATTTTAATATTTAAAATATTCTAAAGAAAAGAGAATAAAGAAGGGGTAGACTTGTGTATTGATGCAACCAGGTTTTTCCTCGGTAGTTTGCTTTGATAATGATGTTTTTTTAATAAATCATTAGATAAATAGGTTCACAATTAAATATTAGAGATGTGAAGAGGATAATTGGAAGGTGATCATGCCCCCAACCTGGTGTAAGGATGAGTTGTGCCAAGTCCATTAAGATCATTGAATCTATCTCGCACAACTCTAGTGTATACATAATCTATCCAATCTTTCCCAATTCAAATGGTGTAACCATATTAACTTGTAAAAGGGAAGTAGTTACAAGACCATCAGGGGTGATGAGTCTCAACCACACTACTCAAGGGAGCCATCTTCTATAGATAAATCAAGCTCAATCAATGAATCTTAGTAAGTTTGGTGCATAAATGTGTTTATGATTTATATACGTATCTATGATTTGGTGTATTTACATGGAATATACACATATAATGTGTCTTAAGCTGAAGTATCTATAAAAATTTAACCTCTATTCTATAAATTATGTATAATATCTATCACAAATCTAAAAAACTTTATCCCAAATCTATAAAACCGGTACCAAATTCATAATATTATGAATTAAATGTATATCTAAAACATATAAAATCTATCAAATTATATCAATTGTGTGTATGTGGACTCATGTCTCTATGGCATGCCCCCACTGATATCTCCCCCCAATGAGGTGATGGAAATGCAATCTGGTAGTCACCTTATCTAAAAAGGATAAAATAACCATATCATATTTGTATCGAACATGTAGTGATGAAGCATATAGTGGTATCATAACTAAGTATATGTATCAATCAAGTTCATAGTATCCAAACATAACAAGCCCTAAGATGCATGATATGGATAATGACAACATCTAGGAGTAACAAGCACAAGATCATAAAACATTCAAGTAAACACATAGTATCATTCAATGTCTTACAAAAAGTTTCTAAGGATAATGTAAACAAGGGACATGTTCAAATGTCATACACTCAAGGGGATGACATAAAACATCCACACTTAAAAAAAAATACTCAAGGCACTTTGGCCAACAAACAAGGAACATGTTCAAATGTTTCACAATTGAAACAAGGTAGTAAATAAGAAATACACTCAAGTAATCCATGTGATAAGATGAATAGGTGAAATATAAGAAACTAGCATAAGTATATCATATTAGTATATACATACATGTGTTGCCAAAATTTTATGTAGCATAGCATATCTAGCACATTGTGTAAAATGTAAGCATGAGTATAAACATGTGTAAATGTTAGTATATGAGCTCAACATGATAATACAAAGTGATCATAAAATAATGGAACATATATCAATCATGATCAATAGAAGCAGATGCCCCACATAATGTGTCATATGGGTAGAGGAAAGGTCCAACATTTGTAGGATCATGTATCATGGATCTAGTGTATGCATCTATCACACTTAAGTATCCATGAAACATATTCATGTGTATAGAAAGGAAAATTATATGTTATGTACTAACATAAGTAAACATATGTAAAATCTAGTAAACATGTAAATACTAAATATTTTTGTATTTTTGATTTATTTGAACTTTTTTATATTTTCTTGATTTATTTTATTTTTTTGGATTTTGAAATATAGTATGATTAGAAAAGGTGTTATGGATAAGGGAAAAGTTCTACTAGAAACCAAGAATCTCATCAAGGAGATACATATATGAGGGCCCTATATCATATGTGTCATATTCATATTTTGTATAATCCTTATCATGATAATCATAGTAATATGTAATAATATCATCTCAATTTTTTGGAATGTCATTCTTATCTTCCTTTGTGTCTAGATATCAGTTATGAACTTCTGTGTAATGTGGTGTTAGCCTATTTTATTTCTTTGTAGCAATGTGTATTGTGTCCTATGATTTTATTAGTATGCCAGTACTTGTTTCCATTTATATACTAGCTGAAGATATGACTTATTTCTATTTTTTATGATCTAAATGTGTTTCATCTTTGGAAAAGGATGTAACCTTGCCTTCATGATAAATGATATGCAACCTTTATTTTTATCAATCATTTCTGTTATTGAGTGTAACAATGATTTTACAAGAGAAACATTATATTCACTTAGATTATAAATAACATGAAAATTAAGAGAATTTTCTTTCAAAGTAAATGAAACTCTTAATTGAATTTATCCCACATTTTTTTATTGCATTAGTTTTATCTAGTTATATATGTTTATTTTTAAGAGAGCTAAGAAATGACAGAGAAAAAAATTTGTATCTTGATAGTCCATAACCTTAATATCTATTATTGTTTTCCATTTATATAAAAAGTGATATTGAAAGGGTCCTGATATGAGAAAAGTCTTATAGTTTCCTCCTTTGTAACCACATTTGAAACTTTAACTTTTTCCAAGTGTCTCTTGTTTTTTTACCTCTTTTGTTAAAAATCTTGATTTTAGCATGTTTGTTTGCTTACCTTTAATCTGATTTGTCAATTTCTCCTTTTGTAAAATTGTCTTTTTCATCTTGATATTCTTGTAACATTTTTGGCTCTAGCTTGTATTTTGAATATTTTCTTGCTCTAATTGTGCCTTTTAAATATTTTCTTACTCTAATTTTTTTAATTGCAACTATTTTTGCTCTAAATTATCTTTTTGTTTCCCACATGTTTGCTTTTTCCACTTGTGTTATAGAAGATACATTCATAAGGCTGGTGAGTTCCTTGATGGATATATTTATGATAGGATCACCACTATCAATTATCTTTTGTATTTTTTATTCAAATTCAAACAACAATCTATATGATGCCCATGAATTCTATGATATGCATAATAGTATGTGGATCTACTTAAAGGATGTAGAGGAGGTAGTATGATCAACTTATTTTTAAGTATCTCCCTTAGAATCTCACTTGAACTCTTATTATATTTTTGTTTACTTTTTGAATCACTAGTTGTAGATGTATTTTATTGTAAATTTTTGTCATGCATAATATTACTAGATGAAGATGGAAACACACGATTAATACTAGCATATTCTAGATTATTTATATGTGTGACCTGATTTTTCAATAATGTAATTTTTGAATTGAAATATTGATTTTGTTTTTGTAACTCTTATATTAACTTACTCATTATGATTATTTGATCTTTGAGGGCTTCACAAGCACAAATCTTAGTTACTTAAGATTTAATATGCATACACATACTATATAGAGGAGATGTGGGAGGTGGAGGGGGTTGAGGAAAGATATGTTGGTTACCTTCATTTCGTACTATAGGATGGCCTACCTTACCCTTTGGATTAGTAATAGCATAGACCTAGTTAGAGGAAAAGTATTTATCACCCTCTTTAAGGTTAAGAGAAGGAAAATGTTACTTTTTATCCATTTTATATATTTCAAATTATAAAATGAGAATAGTTAAAGAGACATATGAATGCTAAAAAATAATCCAACATGGTAAGAAACTCATAATCCAATTTGAAACTCTAGAAGGCTGAAAACCCTAGAGCAAGCTAGGATTGCGTAAGAAGATTCAGAGGTCAGGTTCACCAAAATTTTAACCTTTTTTTTTAATTGAGGATTAGGAGGAGAATAGTCTAATCAAAAAATGGATAAACTATTCTAAATACAAACTAATTAAATAATTAAGATTCACAATATTCTAATACATTATTAAATTGTGAAAGTATGTTAAATATAGAAAGTACAGTGCCAAATAGTAATTAAAATGTAGAAACATGAATAAAAAATAATACTTATATTATTTATTGAAGTGTACAAAGATATGGTAAATGTAGGTACATGAAAAGATAGGATGATTCTCTATAGTGATTCGTCAGATTCTAAATGTTTGTATTTTATCAACATAGACACTACCATTGACACTTTTATCTTACATCTAAAACTTTTGTATAGTACAAACCTTTTTTGGAATGACCAATTACACCTATTATGGTTCATTATCACCTCACATATTATCAACTCAAATCACTCACATGTGTTTTAGATATTAGTCTTTTTCTCAAAACCCTAGGTCTTCTAACTTGGGCATGTAACTTATAAAATTGAGGTTAGTGGGCTTAATTTAAGTCGATTTGAACTCAAATAACCCTATATCAATGAACATTACCTGCATATCATACAGTTTGAAGAGGGCCTGAGACCGATGTATTTTCCCCCCTATGTGGGTTTGTGTGTGAATAATTGTGCAGTATGTTATATGCAACTGCATGTAGTGATCTAGATTTTAATTTGAAAAATATTTCTCATGGACTAATATTTATGCTTCAGACCTATAATAAGATTTCCCCTATAATGTATTTTCAAATAGGAAAGAATAAGGTAGTAGAACTCAGTTGTGTAAATGATTAAGTGTGCTTGATAGGTGTTTACTTGGTAATTATTAGATGATAATGAATGATATTTTATTTTTATTTATGTTACACATTTTGAAATTATCCCATGAGATAGTTAATTAATAAAAATATGTTAACTCATACATGTTAAAATATTTTTAAATTTGATTGTTTATAAAGTTTGAACACTAGCATAAAATCTAGGACACTAGCATCAACACTAATGTTTTAGTTTGGATGGTAGTGTTTGGGAGGATATAAGTTGTTGAATATTTGTAACTACTAGAGTAAGATATAAATCAATTTTTATGTAGACTATAGGCTACAGGTGATGTAAGTAATCATAATATTAGGATATAGGATAAGCATTTAGGCACTGTGAGATGGTGAACACAATACTTTTGATAGTGGAAAGGTTATGAACTTAAGGGTTGAACCATGAGTGATATTTGTAAAGTGTAAAATATTATTTTATCATAAAAAATCTGATTTGAGTATCTGGATTAAGTTCTTTATCCCTTTTCAATATTTTCAACTTTCATTATCTAACATTCTCAAAATTTTAAAATTCATTTTAAGATTTTGTATTTTCACTTCTATTACCTTAATATATCCTTCATATGAGTTTTTCAAGGTATTCCATGCTTCATAGAAATTTTTGAATCCATCAGTTCTTGGATAGATGATTAGGTTTATAGCTCTAAAGATAGAA
Source organism: Torreya grandis (assembly GCA_037957365.1). Classification (NCBI taxonomy): domain Eukaryota; kingdom Viridiplantae; phylum Streptophyta; class Pinopsida; order Cupressales; family Taxaceae; genus Torreya; species Torreya grandis. The sequence goes on from JARHVA010000111.1 coordinate 1,628,488, forward strand.
GAAAGTTTATTCACTACCATTTTCTTATTCCTTTTTTGTTTGCTTCTGATCTTGAGTCAAAGTATTCCAATCTATATGTGGTGTGTACCCATGGATAACATTCTCTCAAACTCCTTTCCGTACAAGTATTTTCTTCAATTGATCTCTCTAATATTCCAATTTTTTATTATTGAATGTGGGAATATTCATAAATTTAAAACTCACATCAATCATGCCACTCTTGATAATGGTGTTGTGCCCTAACACACACACCCTATTTTCAAAAATTCAAATAGGGACCCATTGTTAATCAGATATTACTATTTGGAGTTTTCTCAGCTAAAAGTTTATGACATAAATAATTTATCTGACACTAAAATGAATCTGTTTGCCTCTCTTGAGCCCTATTATTTGCTTGATTTAATCAAATAATATTTACTTCAACGTTTTTAAAGTGTCTCAAATTTATGGAGAAATCAAAGCTATGTATAAGCCATGCTAAAAATTTTACTTTTTGCCTTAGATTTTAAATTATGATTATGTATGCTTAATGTATTATTTAATGGCTAATTGTGTTGATGTGTTTTGTTTTTAATCAGATCTTTGTCTATGTTATGTCTTTTGTGTTTATCATGTCATTCCATGTTTAGGTGTCTTTAAGGCCCTCTTAGATCTCATTTTATCTTGCCAAGTGACATCAATTCACTAACTCAAAGCCTAAGTAAAGAATTCAAATCACCTGATAGAGAAGTCAACATAATATTTTATATGGAGTCACCCCAGAAAGAAGATCATCGAGATCTTACCAAGTGTCATCTTCTCACTAGTTTAAAAGTGACATCAACATGGACCTTTGTAAGAACAATCTTGAGTAAGTAGAGTATCAAGATCTCTCCATGTGTCATCATCTCAGTATCCCATAGGTGATGTCAGCATGAAAATTTATACAAATAATACCATGCAAGTAGAGCAGTGGGAGTCATCCATATGTCATCATCTCAGTATCCCAAAGGTGACATTAGCATGGACCTTTGTACAGATAATACTAGGCATGTGGAGCAATGATAACTGTCTATGTGTCATCATCTTGTTACCCCATGCTCAAAGAGACAAAAAATGACAAGCTACAACTCAACTAAGATCAAAAGAATGACACATAAACATGTGTCCTCCCAAACCACATAAGAAAGAAATGAAGACATATAAATGAAGATAGAGAGAAAAAAAGAGACATTTATCATACTAAGATGATCAAACATCAAAAATAATGTAAAAGAATCTACATGGTAGTAAAAGCTATGAAATTTGGTATTATGAAATTCAAATATACATAATAAATAGGGAAAAGAGTGAATGTCATTATTATACTTAATTCACATGAACCAAAGAATTAATGCATTCAATTTTCACATCCAACTCAACTAAAGCAATATATTTCAAATTTTCATTTCCAATCTAATTGCATTCCCTCCAAGTTATCAAGAGTATTGTGAATTATGAGTTTAAATATGAACTGTGAATATAACACTCCATTGCAACCAATATTTTACAACATTTTCATAGAGAAAATAAATTTCATTTATTCCTTCCTTTTTGTCTCAATTTCATATTATTTATCCTTCTTTATCTTAACCATCATTAGTAGTACCTCAGTCCACTGTAATTCCATCTCCACCACCTATCATTCCTCTAGTGGTTACCACTCCTTCCACTCCCTCACCATTTTCCACCACTAAAGTCCTTCCATCTCCCATTCCACTTTCAATTGGGCTAGCCTCTAGTTTTGCAAAACCAATAATGACATACACATGGAATCCCAAGACCCCTCCCATTTCACCTCAAAAGGTGTAAGTAGAGGAGAAACAAGCAATTATTCCCAAGGAAAGGAAAATGAGAAGAAAGGGTGATCTAGGGTCAAACCCTATACAAATTTATGATAGTGAGGAGGAAGATAAAATATGGATTGATGAGGAAGAGTGGGTTTTAAAGACTGAAAGATAAGAGATATAATCCTTTGATGAGACCACTCAAATATAGGAAGACGATGAATAGATAATTAAGGGAAACTTCTGGTCATGAGGGACAAAATTATTGTAATCTAAGGAGGTCAACTAGGGAAGTGGTAACCTAGGGGCTAATGAACTTATATCATTAGAGAGGGATATGTATAAGGAGAATCAAAGATACACATCATAATATAGGGACCATCCCTAAATTACACCTCCAAGTTTTCCACCTTAGAACACTACAATGAAAACTATAGAAATCAGTACCCTAACTATCTCTCCCTTGGCTATAAGTTCCCCAAGTCCACATTCTTCAGCATCTTCCTCAATTATTACAACTACTATTAATGTGGGAGATTCTTTATATTCTTTGCATTCTTTAGGCTAAATAAACCAACCATAAGTAACAACAATACCAATTTTGATTGTCATATTCTAGCTAGCTACTATGGGACCTGCCACCACTATTATGACCATTAGGGATGGATATACTATTGTTACTAACTATTAAGAAAATTTTGATAACCCTAGTAAATTACTCATTGTTTAGTAGAACTAATCCACAATCCCCTAAGCCAAGAAAAGGGGTACATTTTGAAAACCTAGTGTCCACATCAATTTTTACTATCTTAGCTACCCCTTTAATGCTAAAAAAACAATTAGAGATGGCCACTATCCCAACACCCCAGGTAGACTCACCTACCATCTCAATCCAAAAAGCAATAGGGAAGGCCAAATATGTCATTGACACACCAATCTAGAGGTAGATTATTGGATGGAGGAAGGTTATTCCTCCTTTTCCTATAACAGGGACATCCTCCCTAAGAGACATGTTACCTTTAGGACACTCCCCCTTAGAAACTCATGTAGCACAAACAAATAAAATAGAGCAACAAGTTACATTGAACATTCCTTCATGGATCTAGCAGTTGCAATAGGAAGAAGCAGGGAGATAAGATTTGGTGATAACTAAGCAACCTATAGTAAATTTCCATTTTGATAGACATAAAAACATGTTGAAAAAGGTAAAAAGGAAATCTATGGTTGTTAAAGGGTAGTAGGTCGAGCTGAAATAAAGAGAAGACATGTTACTTTTGACTAAATAAAGAAAAATAAATCCCTCAGACCTAGACAAATATAAGGACGACCACTATAATTTTGTAGATATTGTTGGGGGAGTCATGAAATAAAGGTTCAAAAGTTTTGATCAACTTATATAGAGGCAACTATAAGTGATTACTATCCAATCCCCCAAAGATATGGTCGATAATTTCTAGCGGACAACTAGATAATTATTTGACACTATTGGTTCAATAACATCCGCAAAGGCCAAACCCCAACCCAAGTGAGGACACATTCTTCAATTATTCAAAAAAATAAAATATATTGATGGAAATTTTCATTTTATAATCTAGGTAACAATTAATAAGGCTTATTCCCACCTCAATTTAATAATAGTATCGAAATCTACTTGGGCACAATATTATATTTCTACAAAAAGGGATAGTGTACTTGAATGGCATCAAGAGATGCAGGCTCTGGTCCAATAATTTTCAAGCCACAAGAGGAAAGTTATCTCTATCCTAAATAACTTAATATTTACTTAAGTAAGCACTCAACAAGGGTAATTGGTGCCCATACCCATTTTTGAGAACCTCCTGCAAGCAGCACTGACAATTTTAGGGTAGAGATTGCAAGCACTATTTATAGAACTAGTGATGAAATAATGTAAGTTATCAATTTTATAAGATAAAAGGTTATAGGGACTTAGGCACTATATACAAATGTTAGATTTTCATTGGGTGTACATAATAAATTAATGGACAAGGTTCTTTAATTATTTAAAATGGCTTTGCTTGATTTTGAGACCATAGATGTCCACTTCCAAGCAATTCATGCACTTTACCTACAGATGAAAACAACTAAGAAATCCACTTCAATATTAGGGGCCATGCCCATTCCATGTTATAGTGCTCATATTATCAATTATACACTAGTTCATATCAAAACTTGACCTACCTATGTGTCCCTTATAGCAACTAAAACCATAGTTATATTGACAACTACTTTGGATGTAGATGTAGTTCCACTGTCTACTCCAACTGTAACTCCAATCTCACCAACTTCAACATCTACTTATGATGTCATAATTTTTATTCTTTTATTAGTGATACATTATCACTTTATAAATATACATATATATTTAAATGTTCTGATTAGAATGGGTGATGCAGAGCTTGCACAAGTTTCCTTCTATTGACCTTAAATAAAGAATCACTTCACTAGGCTCAAGAGCTCATTCACTATGCAAGTACAAGTTTCTAAGACTAAAATAATATTTCAAGATCCTTATATTTCTTAAAATAGTCTATAATATCTCTACATCCCCTTTTCGAAACTTATCTCAAACACCTATCTGCAACTCTACTTTACAAACTACACTTCCTTGTAGCCCTGTCTGCAAGTAAAAAAATATTGTGTGGAAAAATTACCAACCATTTAGACATAAAAATATGATATTAACATTTAAATTATTTTTACACACCTGTGTATCCAATTTGAAGGTATATCTCGCTCCCTAAGACCACTTTCCTTCTTGTAGCCCTTCCAAAAAAAAAAATTATTTAGCCCTTTTCCAATGCCATTGTCTAGAAATCTATGCTACTAGTACTATAAAATCAGGAAACCATGTGATTTATTTATTTCATGACAATATACATTATACTACAAGTTTTTTCAATTCTTCCAATAGGCAAAACCCTAGTTGGCAAGGTTTGGGATGACTGAGCAAGCTGAGGCTAAACAAAATTACATGGAATGAACTATAAAAGGTTTCAAGCCAAAAAAATTATATATTTAGGTTTTTATATGGATAATATAACTCTTTAATTTTATTATCACATTCTAAAAACTCTTATCTCATTCACAAACACAAGATCTAAGTCATGTCTAACTATGTTGTATGACAAACCACAGGGTAAGAACAGGGTTTCACTGTAGGTTTTGTTGTTTTTCAACACCTAAGGAATTAAAATACTATAATATGATTATATATACCTTTAATTACCATAAAAAACTCCTCTTATTCCCTTTTGGATTCCAAAATTATTCAATTTTATAAAAACTCAGTCCTCTTTAACTATTTACTCCTTTTCAAATAGGGTATATAGGGTTAGGCAAGGTTTTATGTTATTTTCTCAATGTTTAAAGTTTCCATGACCTAAAAATGGTTATTATCACCTTTAATTACTATTAATATCCCTTCACAACATCTTTTATCAATCAAAACAAGATTCTAAGTCAACAAACACAAGGTACAGACCTGGTTTTGGCTGGTTTACAGGTTTCACTAAGCAAGATACTTAACCAGAATGTATCAAGAACAAATTTTGATTACCAATAATATGGAAGAAAAATAATTCACCATATTATAAATTATATTCCATTACCACTCTCCACAACACTCATTTGTAAAGGAATAATACACATCACAATTTCAATAGGATTGTATAAACCTTTACTGACAGTTTTTCCTGCCTCTAAGAACAAACTCATTTTTCCATTAAATACCCTCAATTGTTTGAAAATTAGTAATTATGAATGATAATAAAAAACAAATCCATAAACTATTAATGATACTTCTTACCACTTGGAAGATTCAACAAGCAAATGCTCAGTCACTGTCATGCAAATTCAAAATGCACTCAGAATTTCACAATACAGTCTTCTCATCCTTTAACTTTCATTGTTTTTACATTAATTCTCTGATCCTTCGAATGGAATACAATAATACTACCTATAAACTGACTCCATCACCTTTTACAAGTAACATAACTGAATCTTGAAAGCGTTTCCCACATTGAGGTCCTCTATTACATGTATTTTTTTTATTTTACATGAAATTGTCTAATGTATGAACTTGCCTAAAGACTAAGGAATATAGAAAGGACCCTTTTCATTATTATAAGACCTCGTAGACACCTCTTTAACATGTTTTACACCTTTTTCAATGTCATACAATGTATGAACATCCTTTTACAAGGCTAAGAAGATTCAAATTTTCAAATAGTGCATTTTGGAGGGAAACTCCATAATTCAAATTTTATGGAACTTGTACAAACCTATATCACACCTAAGACACAATTAGGACCAATTACACTTATAAAACACCTAAAATATAAATTCAAACCAAAAATGAGTCCATTTTGGGATCCATAAGGATGCCCTTGCATCATACTACCAAGCTAAAAAAAATTGCCATAAAATCAACTTGTTGTATGCTCCTCTTCAGTTATTTTTTACCTCCAACTTGAAGGTTTCTACTAATACTTGCCTCTCATATAGGTTAACATGTTATTGGGCCCCAAAATTAGGCCTCCTTTTGTTCTTCTTCTTCATTGGTGTACCTGCACATGCAACAAACCTATTAAAGAAAACATTGTTGTTGTCTTTTGTTGCTTGCTTGGGATGTCCAAACCATGCTTCCATTCCTTGAAACTGATTCATCTCAACCTTGATTTCAAATTACACTACTATTAAAAATGCATTTTCTTCATCCATCACCCATTCTCTTTGCTTGCTACACTCCACCTCATGCATACCAACTCTTGAGTCCTTGCATGTTATTTGCTTGCATAAGTGCTTGGTTTGCTGCCCTATATCATTTGCATAACTACCCTTTACTTCCTCTATACACAAGGAATACATGTTCTCCTTTAAATTATCATGATCTTGACTCAACACTCACATACCATTGCCTTCACTAAGTTGTCCTTTTTGAACCTATTGTACTCTACTCAACTCTTGCTCAGCTCTTATCTTTTTAGGACTTCCCCTCATACATGTGAGCTTGCCTATCATGCCTTATATGAATTCAAAACTATAAATATTCATCATATGTTGATATAATGTTAAAAATAACTTATTCACAAACTTACTTGAAAAATTCTTATTTGCCATAGGTTCACATCCTTCAACTTGAGCTACCTCAATCTCCTTGGGTTATTCATCCATCTTCACTTCTTCATCCTATTGCTACACCAACTCCTTATAACCTAAAACCAATACCTTAGAATAGACACCAAAAAATTTGGCATCATTCTTCAAAGTCAATCGTGTATACTTGACTCCTTTATGCTTCAAATAATAGGTGTTCTTCACTCCATCATGAATAGTTAACCTATCAAACTACCAAAGCCTTCTTAGTAAGACATGACAAACATCTATAGGGATGATATCACACATGACCTAATCCTTAAATGTTCCAATCTGAAAATATACTAAACATTTTTCATTAATAAGCACACTATATCCTTTTTTAAGCTAAGAAACTATGTAAGTTGTAGGATGAGGCAATCTTTTGAGACCAAGTTTGTTTATCATCTCATTTAAAACCAAGTTGTCCATGCTTCCTAAATATATATTTAGTTTACAACATTTACCATGGGACTTACATGTTGTCCTGAAGAAGGTTCTCCATTGTGTAAGCTCTTGCTCCTTTGGTGGTTTCAGCAATATCCTCATCAGCAAGAGTGACTCTCCTTCTTCAGGTGCCACTATATAGGAATTTGATCCAATGCTCTCTTCCTCTATAGGCTGCACTACTAATTTTTTCTCTCATTCCTATAACTCCTTTCTTGCTACTCCTCTAGACACTCCCAATATTTATGACCTACATACTTATTGCATTTAAAGCATTTACCTACGAAAATAGTACTCCCTCTTTCTCTAGATGCATCTCCACCTCTATAATATGGTCTCCTACCTCTATAAACACCTTTTGGTTGTGCTTCATGCCTTTTTCCACTACTTTCACCTTCTTTATCTGGATTCTTGTTGTCATACTCTCCTCTTCCTCTCACTTGTTTGCCTCTTCCTCTTACTTGTTGTGTATGACTTCTTTCCAACTTCTCTTCAGCTTTCAAAGTTGCTTGGTATGCTTCTTTAACTGTTTATAGAGTCAATATACTGATCTCATCTTATATGGAGAACTTGATACCATTTAAGTACCTTACTACCTTCTCATTATCTTCTTCCAAGTGTCCTATTATGATTGTCAACCTATGAAACTCTTCTATGTATTCCTTCACTGAATACTCCTTTTGTCTAAGATTTTTTAACCTCCTAAACAAATGTGTGTGTTAATATTTAGGCATGAATTTTGCCTTCATCTTCACCACTATCCTATCCCATGGTTGGATTTTGGATTTACCCCTTTTCCTTCTCTCTTCCTGGATTCCATCCCACCAAAAAGAAGCATGTCCTCTAAATCTTGTGATTGTAAATTTCACTTTCTTGATGCCATCCACCTCCTCATACTCAAAATACTTGTCTATGGCTGCTGTCCAATCCACTAACTCATCCACATTTAAATTGCCTTCATACATTGGCACATCTAGCTTTGGTTTTGAGCCCATCTTCATCATGGATTTGATTAATCTTTCCTCTAATCCATCTTCTCTTTCTTCCTCCTCTTCTACTCTAGGAACTTCATTTTCTCTATCATTGTCCTCTTCATCAATGACCCTTCTTCTTAGAGTTATTTCCATAGCTTCCATCCTAGCATGCATGTTCCTCATCTCAATGAGCAAGTTTGCCATTTTTATTGAATTATTTGAGATATTATAGGTTACCTTTCCCTTTCTACCATTTTTTCATTTTTACCTTATCCTTTGACCATCCTTATGCTCTAATACCAAATGATGTAGAGCTTGCATAAGTTTCCTTCTATTGACCTTAAACAAAGGATCACTTCACTAGGCTCAAGAGCTCATTCACCATGAAAGTACAATTTTAAAATACTAAAATAATATTTCAATATCCCTATATTTCTTAAAATAGTCTCTAATATCTCTCTATCCCTTTTTATAAACTTATCTCAAACACCTATCTTCCACTCATGCAACTCTGCTTTACAAACTACACTTCCTTGTAGCCCTATCTACAAGTAAAAAACTCTTGTACAAAAAAATTACCAACCATTTAGACCTAAAAATATTATATTCACCTTCACTTAAATTTTACACACCTATGTATCCAATTTTAAGGTCTATCTCACTCCCTAATACCACTTTCCTTCTTGTAGCCCTTCCAAATTAGGCCTTCTTTAGCCCTTTTCCAATGCCACTGTCTATAAATCCATGTTACTAGTACTATACAATTAGGAAACCATGTGATTCATTTATGTCATGTAAAAATACATTAGACTACAAGTTTTTGTAATTTTTCCGTGGTTAGATTTCTTCCAATAGGCAAAACACTAGTTGGTAGGGTTTGTGATGATTGAGCAAGCCGAGGCTAAACAAAATTACATAGAATGAACTATAAAAGGTTTTAATCCAAAAAAATTATATATTTATGTTTTTTATAGATAATACAATACTTTCATTTGATGATCACATTCTAAAAACTCTTATCTCATTCACAAACATAAGATCTCAATCAGGGTTGATTGTGTTGTATGACAGACCACAGGGTAAGAATAGGGTTTCACTCTAGGTTTTGTTGTTTTTCAACACCTAAGGAATTAAAATCCTATAAAATTATTCTCTCTACCTTCAAGGACCATAAAAAATTTATCTTAGTCCCTTTTGGTTCCCAACATTATTCAATTCTACAAAAACTCAATCCTCTTTAACTGTCTGCTCCTTTTCAAACAGGGTATATAGGATTAGGCAGGGTTTTATGTTATTTTCTCAATGTTTAAAGTTTCCATGAACTAAAAATGGTTATTATCACCTTTCATGACTATTAAATCCCTTCACAACCTCCTTTATGAATCAAAACAAGATTCTAAGTCAACAAACATAGGGTACAGACTTGGTTTTCATTGGTCTATAGGTTTCACTAAGAAAAATACTTAACCAGAATGTATCAAGAAAAAAATTTGATTACCAAGAATATGGAAGAAACATAATTTACCATATTATCAAGTGGATTCCATTACCAATCTCCACAATACTCATTTCTAAATTAATAATACACATCACAGTTTCAATAGGACTGTATAAACCTTTACTCTGTTGACAGTTATGTCTGCCTCTAAGGACAAAGTCTTGTTTCCATTAAATACCCTCCTCTATTTGAAAATTATTAAATATTAATTATCACAAAAAAAAATCCATAAACTATTAATGATACTTATTACCACTTGTAAGATTCAACAAGCAAATGCTCAGTCAGAGCCATGTAAATTCAAAATGCACTCAGAATTTCACAATATAGTCTTCTCATCCTTCAACTTTCATTATTTTTACATTCATTCTCTAATCCTTTGCATGGAATACACTAAGACTACCTCAAAACTGACTCCAACACCTTTTACAAGTAACATAACTTAATCTTTAAAGTGTTTCTCACGTTGAGGTCCTTTATTACATGCATTCTTATTTTATTTTACATGAAATTGTCTAATGTATGACCTTACCTAAAGACTAAGGAATATAGAAAGGACCCTTTTCATTATTCTAATACCTCTTAAACACCTCTTGAACATTTTTTACACCTTGGTCAACCTCATATAATGCATGAACATCCTTTTATAAGGCTAAGAAGATTCAAAGTTTCAAATAGTGCATTTTGGAGGGAAACACCATAATTCAAACTTTATGCAACTTGTACAAACCTAGATCACACCTAAGACACAATTAGGACCTATTACACCTTAAAAACACCTAAAATACAAACTCAAAGCAAAAATGAGTCCATTTTTGGATCCATAAGTATGCCCCTACATCAATGGGACTGTTAGTTCATAATTCATTTAGTTTGTATATATTGTATTTTAGAAGGAGAATTCTATTTTGAGCAATCATTATTGTACATGCATAATTTTCATGAGATTAGCATATAGTTTTATTTTCAAATATGTATTTTTAGACTTTACTTGAGATGTGAGGTCATATCCATCCCAAGATTATTTATACTTGTATCCTCCTATTCAAAAAGGAGGAGAATTTTGGTTGTTAAGATCAATAAGAAACTATGAGAAGTTTTGCAATTTAGTCTTGATGTGAAAAATCTGATTTTTCTCTAACTTATGAATTATGTCATAAGTTATATCATTTTAATTTATTAGTCTCTTTGTTGTGCATGAATTATCTCTTTAATATACATTTATTCATATTGACCTATCACTAATCTAAATTCCTTGTACATATAAATCATAATCCCCATTTATAGATGTTATTGCAGCCTTACAAATGTGACAACCTTTGATTTTATGTGTTTAAGTATGATGTATTTTGGTTACCTTTAACTCCTAACTATGTTTTATTTTTGATGTGTTATAGTAGCCTACAATAAATATTGTTCTTTGATCCCTTGTCCAACCCCTAGTTCAAGTGTTGGTCTTGAAAAGTTTCATCTATTGTAGACCATAAACCTCCTTTTTTCTCCTACCTTTCCCTCTTTTTAATTTCATTTGAAGTCCTACCCACCTTAGTTTATAACCATCATCACTCCACCCATCTTAATTACATTTAGATTCACTCATATCTGACCCATCCATGGTAAACAAACTACCTCACTCAACACTATTCCACCAATAGATTGTTTATAAAATTAAATACTACAACTCATGCCTTAGAGTGATTAATAATTGATCATAAAATGTTAGAGGCTACCTCATAAAATTTTATTTAATGTGAAAAAAAACCCACATCAAAAATAAATTAAGTTGGCATTGGAAGAAGGGCCTACACTTTGCCTCTATTTTATTTTTAAAAAATCACTTGAGTTATACTAGAAGTACCCAAAATACTAACAAAGTCAACCTTAGACACTAATTTTTTATTTCCACATTTATAAATCCATATAAAATGTAGTTCTAACAAATGAATTAGGAGACAAATGTAATATCAATCATTCTCTCTAGGTAGATAACCCCATCTTCTCTTACTCTCGATGGTTCAACCCTTAGCTTCATGTCAAAATCCAAACTGGCTAATTGGCTCTACCATCAATGGAATTAGGGTTATCCATGATTTACCAAGAAATCCTACTCAATATCTTCCTTCCTTTTCTCACTTGAGAGGAAGGACTAATAAAAAACATATTAAGGCCTTTAAAACTACTCTAGGGATATTGAATGTAATCCACAAAGACATAACATGTAGACTATTTCCATTCACATTATTAAATTCAGCCTATGACTAGTTTCTTAATGTTCCATAAGGTTTAATCACCTCTTGGGAAGAATGTCAAAACACCTTTTTCTTTATAATTTGGCTAGGTCCCCAGTGCAAGTGTTGTTTATCAACACTTTGCAAGCATGATAAGATATCCAAATGAGTCAATCTGAGACTTCAATGCTAGATTCTATAATATTATAGTAGACTGGAGACTACTTACAAACTTTATGAGGTGTTGGCATGTGAGACAAACAAGAACACTTTAGACCCTATGACTATTGTCTTTATGCATAGAGTTGATACACTACCTTTGGATTATGTTGAATCTATAAACATAGATAAACAATGTAACCCTCAGATGCATTCTTTGACCCCACTCAGTCTTGGTCCTATATTTCCATCTTTCATTCCAATTTCAAATTCAAATCAAAATATTATGGCTCAAAATTAAAACTAGGTGTATAACCAATTACCTTTAAATGAGGCTCCACCCAATTAGCATCGTGGCTTTTAGAATAATTTTGTGCTTGGGCCTAACTAGTAAAACTAGAACTAGTTCCTTATATCGATCAATTCTACTACAACATAAGGTACTAATTTTGATTCCATAAAGAACAATAGAATCAATCTAGAGGATGGTCTATAAATTAATCAATGAGTTTCTAGACATGCAAAAACACATGGGTAACACTAGAAGATAGAGTATCAGTCATAGCTTTGAATTCCATAGGTACAATAGACCTTTCAACAAGTTTGGGAATAATACAAAGTAACAGCCTTCTAACAAGATTCTAGAGATCAACATTATGCAAGCAACCCTTCCAAATTGGTACCAAGTTCATAATACTACATAACATGGTGATCTAGACTGCATCAAGTTCTACACAGCCTTCAAGATATTTTAGAAGGATATGGATAGGAAAGAAGGCTATACACATCAAACAAAACCTTCTCCCTCCAATGATCTAGGACATCCTAGTAAAATAATGGTTTTTGAGACCAATGGTCTACCATTTCCATAAGAGGATGACAATGAACTAAAGGATAACACATATAAGATCCATGCATTCTAGTATTTCCAAAAAAATAATTACAATCTTAGGAGAAAGCATATTTTTACTACTTCAACACCTCCAAACAATAATGTTACTACTATAAATTATTAGGCCAAAAACAATCCACCCCCCTAATAGGGATGATTAGTTGCAGAGTGCAAACCCATAAAATAGAGTTGGATACAAAATTGTTGAGGACATGAAGAATATCAAGGCCAGTATCACCTTGCATGAACTAGTTTTGATCACCAAATAAAGAGAATTATTTTTCAAATCCCTAACTGGGAGATCCTCTACATTGGACAAATCCAAAATTACGCATGTAAACATGATGGTATTTAAAGATAAACTTGAAGTACCTCCATTTTTTCTAACTATACAAATGATCAAAAAGAACATGCACAATTGTTTAGTTGACTTGGGTGCCTCAACCAATGTGATGCCAATAGCTATGTACAAAAAGTTGGGTTTGACTCCAAATAAGTCAGAAAGAGTGGTCTTAAAATTGGATAAATATTATGTCCCATGTGTTAGTGAATTAACAAACATATACATTTAGTTGGCATCAAAATCATGTGTGTAGTCGAACATCAACATCCTAGTCATCGACATTCTGGAAGCTTACAGTTTGTTGTTGAGCTATGATTTGTCTAAGACACTAAACAGATACATGAACACCAACTTTTCCCACATATGGTTTCCCTATAAAGGAGTGGCAAACCAAATTAGAATGGACAGATAACCAAATATGAAATATTTGATTATTAAGTAAAATGATACTAATGATAAAGTGGAATTCATGTCTTCACATGTAGGAGTTTATACATTCACCACCAAGTAAGAAAGGTTTGAATAAGAATTTGAAGTTTCATCTTAATTATGGACTTTCCATTTCAATGGAGCTAGATCAAAACAAGGTTCCAGTTTTGGAATAGCCATGATGAATCTAGATGATAAGAAGTACCTTATTCCTTATAGGTTATAGTTTTCTTACACCAATAACATAGCAAAATACAAAAATCTGATCCTTGACTTGATATTTGCACTCAAGCACAATGTTAAATAGTTATAGATCTTTGGTGATTCTGAAATGGTTGATAACTAGATCATAAATAAGGACCATTACAAGTTCACTTATCTAAATAAGTACAAGCACTAATCTTAGAACCTAATCATGTCTTTTAAATGATTTGACATCAAGGTTGTCCTATGAGATTAGAACCAGATAGTCGACTCACTAGTAGCTTCAGTTGCTAATGTGGCACCACTCCAGGAGTCCAAGATGCATAAGTTATCAATGGAGCTAGTTCATTTACACTCTATACCAGATAATGTGGATAGCTTCTAAGTGTTTGAGGATGACCAATAGATCATGTAATTCATGAATAGCTCTGGAGATTTTGAGGCTCAAATCATAGATGAGAAAGACATCAAACCCATGCATGGTGAGGACCTAGGAGAAGATGGTGTTTTTTAATTGAAAGAGAATTTCATCCCTCTAGGCGTGGTCTCTATGGAGTAAGCTTTTGATCTAGACCCCCAAGTTCAGAATCAAAAACCACCAAGAGTAAATGAATCAGCTTTTATCAAATAAAAGTTGCTCACTAACCATCACCCTTAACATGGAATCTAGGCCTGAGTTATATTAAAGTTGAGAAACATAAGCTAAAATAACTATTAGTAAAATATAAATATGTGATAGCTTGAACATATGAAGACCTCAAAGTCTTCGACCCCATAGTCATTCAACATTCTATCCCACTAAATCTAGATCATAAGCCTTTTAGGCAGAGACAAAGGCCAGTAAATCCAATTATGGAACCTCTAATTCAAATGGAAGTATAGAATCTAAGAGGCCAAAATTATCTTCCCAATTAAGCACTATACTTGGGTAACCAATTTGGTACTAGTTAAGAAAAAGAGTAGATAATTTAGACTTTGTGTCAATTTTAGGAACCTAAAAAGAGCACCAAAGAAAGATAATTATCCAATCTCTTCACTAGATGAGGTAATTTAAATGGTTAGTAGATCAGTTATGATGTCCTTCTTAGATGGATTCTCTAGTTACAATCAGGTAATGATAGAGGTAGAAGATCAAATGAAGATTGCCTTTATAACATAGTGGGGAAATTTAGCATATAACAGGATGTCATTTAGCCTAATTAATGTGAGAACAACTTTCTAGAGAGCAATGAACTTTGATTTTCAAGGAATGGTTGGAAAGTGCATTATCATATACATTGATGACATCATTGTGTTCATTAAAGATAGAGTTTATCATGTAGACCATTTCTGAAAAGATTTTGATAGATGCAGAAGGTATGTAGTGTCACTTAATCTGAATAAAATCATCTTTGGAGTTACTAAAGGGAAGTTTCTAGGTCATGTGATCACTAAATATGGGATCTCTATTGATCTCGATTAAGTTCAAGCCATATTCAAGTGAACACCTCCAAGAAGCAAGAATGAACTATAGTCCTTTGGTAAGATAAACTTTGTGTGAAAATTCATTTCTATATTTATAGAGAATGTCAAACTACTAAACGTTATGTTAAAAAATGAAGCTAAGATAGAATGGATGAAAGAAGCCCAGAGAGTTTTCCAATAAATCAAGACTATTATTGCTCAAGCCCTAATTATGATTAGTCTAAACTTCAATAATGATTTCTATCTTTATTCGGTCACTTTAAAACATACTATGGCTGATATACTGACTAAAATGTGGGTGATAATGAAAATCTCATTGCCTTCATGAACACTAATTTAAAAGATATAGAGTTGAAAACTCTATGATAGACAATCAAATTTACATCTTGATTAAAGTGGTAAAAAAAATTAGGCAGTACATTTTGTGAAAAAAAATATATGCCATTTTTCCACATCCTATAATCAAGCTCACGCTTGCCCAGAATGAACTAGGTGAAAGAAGAGGTAAATGGATGGCCAAGCTTTAGGAGTTTGACTTTGAAATTAGGCTAGCCAAGATGGTAAGAAACTAGGGGATCATCTAACTAATTACCAAGAATAATCCATGCATTAATATTTAACTAGTGGTGAGTGGTACACTCAAATCATCCATTACTTACTCATAGGTACATGCCCTCTAG
The DNA here is from genome assembly GCA_037957365.1 of Torreya grandis. Classification (NCBI taxonomy): domain Eukaryota; kingdom Viridiplantae; phylum Streptophyta; class Pinopsida; order Cupressales; family Taxaceae; genus Torreya; species Torreya grandis. Next base: position 1,644,765 of record JARHVA010000111.1, read on the forward strand.
AGCTAAATAGAGAGTAAAGATGAGCCCTTAGGAACAAATCAACTCATTATATGATCAAGAAGGGAGACTTATATAGAAATAAATACGAGGACATCTATTTAATACGTGTTTCAAAGGAAGAATCTATGGATATCTTGGATAACCTAAATCAGAAGATAGGCAGTGAGCATCCCTCGCGAAACACCATAGCTCACAAGATTCTTAAGATACGATACTACTAGCCCACCATCTTTAATGACATGCATAACCATGTCAAGTTTTTCCATGCCCTTGTAGCTCGTCAATGAAGGAGGTCCCTTTTCCTAATGGGGTCTTAATTTCATTTGGGTGATAAACCCAAACTCATCAGTAGGATATAAGTTTGTCCTAATAGGTACTGACTATTATACCTAGTGGATAGAATCGAGAGTAACAAATGATTATATATTAATTGATGTCATCAAGTTTCTAAAAGAAAATATGTTGACCAAGTTTGGCACTTCCATTTCCTTAGTTTGTGATAATGGGCCGGCATTTCAATCCACTAAATTCATAGAATGGGTAAATGGAAATCAAATTACAATCAAGTTCTCTTTGAATTATTATCCATAAGGAAGTGGAGTAGTTGTGTCTACCAATAAAAATTTGATGGATGCCACTAATAATTTGGAATAAGACAAACCAAGAGAATAGCATATCTTATTGAAATATGCATTATGAGTAAATAGAACCAAGCACAAGCAAGCCCTCAAGGATTCACCTTTAATGTTGGTGTATGGACAAGAAACTAGTCTTCCCTATTACTCTTAAGATAATAGCATACCATTTCATGAAAGAGTACGTGGGAGAAGACAAAATAATACAATATAGACTAATAGACATAGCCCACATGGAGGATGCAAGAACTAAAGCACTACACAACTTTAATAAATATCAAAATATGGTTTGATAAGAGATCCAAGATTAAAGCCTTCAGGATCTCTAACTTAGTGCTTCTATGGGAAAAATAACATGAAAATAATCACTCCCTTATCGATTGGACCATATTGGATATCAAATATTCTAAGTAAGAATGCCTTCCAGTTGAAAGACCTCCAAGATAATGACATCACCTTTATAGTCAATGGATAGCTTTTGAAGAAGTGTTTCATGGATACTCCAACTGAAGATGCCTCAGAATGACTGTAAGTGGAGAATGTAGATGTAGGATTAATCTTTATTTATTTCTACATTTACTTTTAGTAGATTAATTATTTTTCTTTCAGTATATTAGTTGTTATGCTTTCTAGATTAGTTTTTTTAAACTTCAAAGCAAACCAATTAATTTCCTACATTGAGATTACAAAATAACTACCAAAAACAAGGGGATGATTCACAAGGATGCACCATTGGTCTTTATAAGTATTTATTCTGATAGTACTAAAGCTTTTGGAGTCAAGGTATGTGTTATGATTAAATTACGTCCCGCTTTGATTGAATGAGTTTATTAGACCTCTAGGGTTTACTCTAATATAATCATGCAAATTTTTAAAAAAGTCTTTTTCCAAAAGATTAACTACACTATAACATGTTAAAACTTGGATTAAATATAATAGATATAGAATTGGATACACACTAATAGTGATGTATTGATTAAAATAAGTTTTCTTATGCATACACCCAACAAATGATGATTCCCATCCTTTTTTCTATCTATGTTTCAAATTATATATATATTATCATACAAACGGATAGAAAAGGGTAATTCAAGTAATCTCTATCAGGGCTATGGATGCATAGATGTTAGTAAAGCAAATATTTAAGTGGGATCAGAGGTATTTTTATTAGGGCTATGGACATCTGGCTAGTAGTAGAGTAATATCCAGGGTTTATTTACTATTTGGTTACAAAATATCAGATCAAAATGAAATCTATAGTGTCTATCCAAGACTTTATCAAACCTCTCATAACAAGGGAAAATCAAATTCATAGAGATCACACACTCAGATCCAAGGAATGGAAAGGGTTAGTATGTTGCATGAATAAGTAAGAGTAGGTTTCAAGGTTTAGTTTGTTTATTCATTTCTGAGAAGGTCTAAAGTTTTTTTATGCTACATTACTAAGATTATGGATTCTCAAAATGAGTATTTTCCCCACTGAATCACCATTTTTTATTCCCTAACACACATACCTCATTTTTAAAAATTTAAATAGGGACCCATTGTTAATCAAATATTATTATTTAGGGCTTCCTAAGCCAGAAGTCTATGACATAGAGTTTTAAAGTTAAAACTTAAAGAATTTATTTGATGCTAAAATAAATTTGTTTATCTCTCTTGATCCCTATTGTTTACTTGATTTAATCAAATAGGATTTACTTCAATGTCTGCAAAGTGTCTCAAAGTTATGGAAGAATCAAAGCTATGTATAAACCATGCTAATAGATTTATTTTTTTCCATTGATTTTAACACATGCTTATATACACTTAATGTATGATTTAATGCCTAACATGTTGAGCTAGAGTTCATATGGACCAGCTAGGACTCAAACCTGAGACCTTCCATTTACTATTGGAGTGCTCTACCAACTGAGCTATTGGCCCCTTTATGGCCATCCCATCATTGGTCTGGGTGTGGCTTATTTCTAACACCCCCATTAAGCCACACTAAAAGTGTTTAAGGCTCCTATCTTGGATTTGATACCATATGTTGAGCTATAACTCATATGAACCAGCTATGACTCTAACCTAGGACCTTCCATTTGTTGTTGGAGTGATCTACTAACTAAGCTAGTGGACCCTCTATGTCCAACCCATCATTAGTCCATGTGTGGCTTATTTCTAACATAATAGAGCTAATGTGTTTTATTTTTACTTACGTCTTTGTTTATGTTATGTCATTTATATTAAGTAGGTCATTCCATGCCTCGATGTCTTTTGATCTCTCCTAGAGTTCATTTTATATTGCCATGCAGCATAAATTTGTTAACTTGAATCCTAAGTAAAGAACATAAGTCACCTGATGCTAACATCAACACAACCTTTTGTATGGAGTCATCCAGGCAAGCATATCACCAAGATCTTTCTAAATTTCATCATCCCACTATCTTGAAGGTGACATCAGCATGGACCTTTGTATAAAAAAGCCTGAGTAAGTGGAGTAGTGATATCCATCCACGTGTCATCATTCTGGTAGTCCATAAGTGACACCATCATAGAATTTTGTATAGATAATCTTAGGCAAGTGGATCAGAGAGAATTATCCTTGTGTCATAATCCTAATAACTTGAAGGTGTCAGCATGGACCTTTATACAGATAATCTTAGGCAAGTGGAGTAGCAAGATCCATCCATGTGTCATCATCTCACTTCCCCATAACCAAAGAGACAAAGAGTGGCAAGTTATAATTTATTTAGGAGTAGAATAGTGACACATAGACATGTCCTCTAGAACCAAGTAAACAAACAATGAAGCCATCAAAACCAAGATAGATATAGTGTAAAAGAGACATCTTTCATACTAAGATGACTAAGCATTTAGAAGAATGCAAAGGAAGCCACATGGCAACAAAAGCCATAGAAGTTAGTATTATTAAATTTAAATACAAATAATAAATAGGAAAAAGAGTGAATGTCATTATTGTACTTACTTGACATGAATTGAATAATTAATGCATTCAATTCTCACATCTAATGCAACTAAAGCAATATATTTTGAATTGTCATTTCTATTCTAATTACATTTCCTCCAAGCTATCGAGAGTATTGATAATTATGAGCTCAAGTGTGAACAATGAATCCAAAACTCTATTGCAACCAAGAATTTACTATCATTTCACTGATCAAATTATTTTCAAATAGCATCAATGGTTTCCTCGTCTTGTATCCCAATCCCCTCTACATATTCAATTATAGGGTCAATTAAATACAAAAATATAACATTTGATTCAGTGACATTGAACCATGAGTTCAAACACTACTCTACCATTTGGGATATGGTCAATGCATTTGAACCATACAAGGACAAGGACCAACTCTCCATTTTCACATGCAGATACAAGGATAACCTCCTAGCCATCAAAGTAATCAGCTATCACAACACAATGGATAAGTCAAAGGTAATGCCTTGCATTGACCAACTATTTGATTTATTCATGAATGATAAAGTTATTATAAAGATATTACACTTTAGGCTTTCCAAGATACCAATTAAATACATTAGTGGGAATGTCTTTGAGAGGTATTTTAGGTTCCCCTTCCTAGACATGTCATACAAGTAATACATGGTGAATTCATGGCTTTAGAACAATAACATCAGTAGCAAGTTATAAGAGTGGGTCAAAAACCCAAGAAAATTTGTAATTCAAGGCCCTACCTTAGCTATCCCCATTTTGATCTTCAAACCTAGGGTAAGAATCACCATAGCTCTACTAAATACGATAAAAAAAATAAAAATTCCATAGAAAAGTGATGATTTTATTTTTTTTATTGAAGAGAGTACTCATATTAATAGAAGCAAATAATAGTAAAATGTTATACAAAAAATGGGTGGAAAAGGTCACACCCCATCAACAAATTTATACTAAGGTAAGAAACCCTCAGAAATGAGCAAGTCTAGTAGAGGGTCAATAATGACCTTATCAAAAAATAGTCACATCAAACTGACATAAGAGTGTAAAAACCCAAAAACGTGTACATAAGAACACAAGTAATCAAAGAAAACATTTAAGTTATAGTAACGAACATGGTGTCCAAAGGGGGGAATAGAGGAGGTAGATCCTATGGCTTATCTCCCCATCCCCCTTGAGCAGGGAGATCTTCATCCATAGGTAAGGGATCTCACCCATAATTCTATTGTATATTTTAATTTTCTTCATTGTGTCGATTAGGTGAGATACAAAGAGCTAGGCATGAATATTTATCTTGTAAAGGAGGGCCCCAGTTCCTTTTATCACCTACTCCTCTATTAGATCCACAAGACCAATCACAATGAGGGGATAACCAGCGAGGGGTGACCAAAAAGGAGAGAGGATTTTTCATTGGTTCCTATAACATTGTCAGTGCATACCATGCCCTCACCCACAAAGGGGTGACTAGAGACATGGAATATCTAGAATCTCATAGATAACTACACATAGGGTATTCTTCCAATGATCAATCAAACATAAGAGATGATTAAGTTCTAGCTGAAATTATCAATCTGACTCTGAATCTAGAGAATAACATTAGAAATGACAATAATTTTGTTAGTAATAGAAATACTACGTTCCATTTTCTCATGATTAAAACAACATAATTTATAGCTTTCCAATTTTGAAAAAGAATATTAGCATGAAAAAAATTCTAAAATGTATTATATCTTATAATAAGCAAGGTAAAGTCCCCCAAAAAATCCACCTTCTACGTAGAAACTCTAGCCTAAAAGGCTAAAAAATGGTATGAATCCAATGCCACATAGACTAGACATGGGAGTAGAACCATAAAATGTGCTTAATTTCATCAAGTTGATGGCATGTTAGGCAAATGGGATTTGAAACTGCCATGTGCTTAAGTCAGACACCAACAAGCAAACCCTGATAAAGAATAAACCAAAGGAAATGAGCCTTTTAGGCTCAATGGGAGTATCCCACATAGTGTTAAATCTTTTGGATCAGACCACATGGTTAGATCAAAGGTTCCATTAGTGATTCAGAGTATCATCTTGAATGTTAGACCTAAATTTCGTAATATATTATAAGTATTTTAGAGCCATAAGCATGGAAATGCAAGGGTGCAGAAAGAGCATGGAGAAAAATGGTGTGAGAGAGAATGACACAAAAGAGATAAACATGGGAGAAAAGTGTGGAAGAACTTGGTATGGATGGGTGAGTTGTGAAAGACAAGGAAATAAAGAATGAGAAGCATAAGATGCAGGACTCAAACAAGCAAAAGACTAGGACAACGGCACAAAAAGTAGAAGTAGTTACAAATTATTTCATGGAAGTATCAGATATTAATAAGAGTGTGAATATAGCACTGACTCACGAATGAATAAGAACACAAAAGCAAATATCTATCATAGGGAGAGTATATAGGGGTTGTTGGGCCCAAATCAAAAAGAACTTAATTCTAACAGATCAGCACAATTACTTTCTTTGAAATAATCATTGGCTTGTCATCTATAATGTATTAATGATTCAACCTGAAAAGGGGTTCTCTTGTGCATTAATACCCATTTATCTTTGATTATAAAGTGTTGTTGAATTTAGATGTGTTGTTGCTATCAAGATAGAGATTTAGAGAGAATGTGTACTGAATGAATTACATTTGTAATCCTATCAAATGAGATCAATGGAACTAATGATTCAAGAATCTTGATGTGTTGAATCTATTAGGTGTTAATTCTACTTTATGATACTAGATAAGTACTCACATGCTTTGAATGCATCAAATTACTAACTCTGGAATAACATTAGTAATAACAATGATTAAATATGTTAACTCAAGTGCCTAATGTTTATCCTTCCACCATCACACAATAGAACCAATGGGAAACAATCTAGGATGTGTGCTTCAAGTGAACATGTGAGCAGACTCACGTGATATGATGAGACACTAGCACATTGACTTCTTCCTTCCTTTAGGTGCACAACTAGTACTTATTCACATAGAATTAAGGATTAAAAACAAAACCCAACATTTTAGTTATATTTCCGTTGTAATTTTTAGCACGATGGTATAAATATGTTAGAATAGCTATCTTTGGAAAATGTCAACCATTGGGTTTGTACCATAGAGGATGACTTTGTGCTTTAGTATCTTAAACCAAGAATTTTTTCACACATATGGGTAGAGTAGCATTTATATGAAACATTATTTGTATAATTACCTATTCACTTTCATGCTTAACTTTTGACATGTGCATAAAACTGTTTAAAAAATTATGAACAAAAGGCTCATTGGTCAGTAGAGCATCAGATAACCTTAACGAAGTTGAAAGCTACTTGGACACATGTGGTGGATGTGTGGTGGAAAGGAGAACTCAATAGATATATTTTTTAATACATTATCTCTACATACTCTTATCTATAGGAAGCACAATTTAACTTCCTAAGGGAACCATGTGGGAGGTATCTCAAACAATTTCCTTTAGATATTAAGAAGGTTATGGTTGATTGTGGACTTGAGAACTTCCCCATTGATAGCTAAACTCTCTCATGCACGAGAATTATGACTAGAGGGGAAATGGAGGGGTATACATTGGTATGAGATTGGTATTTTATTATGGAATTCAAATAGTGATAACTATGGAAGCATAAGTATAATGAATATAGGTGTAAGGCTATGAGAGGAAACTATCCTAGGGGAAAATGGGAGGATACTAGAAGTGTATCAAGAATCCATAGGAGGGTGAAAAGGGATGATGAGTGATCCATAACCATGGATTTGTGCCCTTCGCTATAACAAGTATACACGGAAGAAGTATGACAAATATTGATAGCATAACCCAAACCAAATAGACCCAATTCCCCCCCCCCTACAGTGCATGCTCATGCATTTAAGTTTGATGGAATTCTTCTTATAAATTGGGATGTTAATAGTGTTGAATTTGAAACTGAGACCGTAGAGGAATCTCTAGAAGTGAAAGATCAAGATAATAATTTATGATTAATTTATACCTTTCCATTGTAAGAAATAAATGGCTCACTTTATAATGCCTGGTGTACCAAATCTAACTAGTGGGTAGACTACATGCCACATAATAACTAATCAACCTCCCCTAAAGCCCATCATCTCTAGTGGAATTTTTACTATAGGAGGCATGGGAGGTAGTAATAGAAGTGGTTATATTGGTGCTAGAGGATAAGGAGGCAACTCGAGAGGAACTAGAAGACCTCCACCACATGGTTCAAGAAGAACTGGATGAGAACCACAACAAGGTCCACTACAACCATGTAGTGCACCTACAGTCTACTATGAGATGACACTTCACTTGCATAAAAATTGAGATGTTTAAAATATAGTATAACATGTTCACAAGTGTGAAATCATTTAACAAGGATTGGGTATAACTTATTATGATTAAAAGTCAACTTATTTTTCCACTACTTTATTAGATCATGTGGACAAATGGTACCAAAAATTTGATCCTCAATAAGTGGTTATGAATTATGAATTATTAAAGACTACTTTTCTCCAAGAATTTCATATCCCTGAGTTTGAGCAGTAAAGTATTGTTGCCTTAAAAACTATCAAGTAAGATCTCATTGAGAGTGTACATGTAAATTATGCACATTTCAAAATGCTTCTTTTGAATCTATCATTTGATATTAATTGATGTAGCATGCTCAATGATTTATTGGACATTTATTACTTTTGTTCCAATGAACCTTATATCACAAGACTTTTATGAAACTGCATGAGGCTCTGTAAGTTACCCTCTACGTCAAATCCATTATAAGTATATATATGGGGATCATCCCCTTTATGGAGGCTTAGATTGCTATAATGGCTTCTTAGCTAGAGAAGATTATAGACAATAATTCTCAAAACACTCACAACATATTATGGTGTGTTGACTGTGAAGTGGAAGGCCATAACAGGGGTAACTATCCACAGATGAATGTTTATGTTGTATTGAAACAATCCTGTGAGATTTATAATGAATATCATGATTTTAGGAGTTGTCCCTTGATTCATCATGGCACCCAAGCTAAAGTTTCATTATATTATAAAATATATGATGCATATACATATGATACTAATGATTTTTGTGTCATTAATGAGATTCATGAAGTGCACACATGAGGTACATGCCAAACTTACATATCTAAAAACCAAGATGCTAGTGGAGGTTGACCTTTAAAAGGTTGAAGGAGTGTAAATAGACATGGAGGTGGTTATTTTCCACCTAGGACATGTTATAAGTATGGCTCTCCAGACCACTACCAGCATGACTGCACAGTCTATCTAAATTATGCCTTTTGTAAAAGTGAGCATCACTTGAAATAATGTCTCAATTTATATGTTGTCATTACTAAATAATGAAATGATAAGGGCATCAAGACGATACGTGTTGTAAAAACTCAAAATTATCAATGGATACCATGCCCTACCATTGCACCAGTTGGACCCAAGGTCAATATTATTATATGAACTAGCAATCATTCCCAACTAGTTTCAAATCCACCTACTAAAAAGGTTTAGGGTGAAAAACCTCATGCATAACCCTATCTTGATGATCAATTTCAAAAAGAAGTGTTGCATGAAAAAATAGCCTTAATGTGGGTACTGCAAGGTGAAATTGAGTTCTTAGAGGATAAGGATGCTAACATGTAGGTTGAGATGTAAATAAATATGGTACCCACAGACTCAGGGCATGATGACTTCTGAGAGCTATGCAAACTCTTCCTTAATGAGGACATCATTCCTCTCCTCAAGGATTGGTTATGACATCAAATGGTAAAGCCTTTAGAGGATCATCAATTGAACCATACAGGATGACAAGAGACCTATATGCAACCAAACCCATAATATGACATAAAAGTCTTTGTCAATATATATATTAATGGCTAGATGATCCGTGACATCCTAGTAAACACTGGCATAGAGTTTAATGTTTTAACCAAACACACCTAGAAAAAGATGAGGATCCCCACTTTACAACCCTCCCCTCATGTCTTATTCATGGCCAACAAGACTCACACACTACCCATAGGCATTCTTAAGGATGCCAACCTCAACATCTTAGGAGTAACATTCAAGGTTGATTTTGAGGTAATCGAGCTTATTGAAATTTATGTCTTCCCTAATCTTTTTGATCGACCTTGGTGTTATTAAAATAACGTTGACTTATGGTTCAAGAAATGGTATATCAACTTTGATATTGACACAAATCACATAGTCATTCCTATAAATAATGACCAGGGACCCCCTTTGTTGAACCTGTTGATGTGAATGAGGATTTTAATATAATTTATAACATTACTACTCAAGGAAATGAAAATGTTGATCCTACTCCTAATGCCTTCTTGTGATAGGAAGATGTTTAATCTATTTCTAACACTACAAGTGTTAATTTCAACCAATGGGCTCAAGGTGCATATGATCTAACAAGGTTTATATGTGGTGTCTTAGATATCAACCTAAGCTCCCCTCTAAATCTCACTCATTTCCAAAAAACTTTTCACTTCATTGGTGGATGTTTGATGGTTGGACCACACTTAAAATTATAATAGGCATCTAGGTTTCATGGTAATATGGAGGTCTAGGAATATTTATAGCAGTTAGAGGATTACTATGTTAATGAGGATGAAAGGTTTAATACGATCAACTTTTGATTTCAAGGGATAACTACTCAATGGTGGTCTACTCATTGATACCAATTGGATACATGAGAACAAGTTACACATAGCCATGCATAATTGCTTCCATAATGACAATCGTGTTCATGCCACCCTAGGTTACAATGGTGTTGCTTGTCCAGAAGAATGTATAGCACAATGTGAAAGCCTTTGGAACACTAACGAAACATTTTTATTAGACTTATGGGTTAATGCATTTTAAGGTACTCTACATGCATGGGCTAGGGCATGGTATATTCATTAAGAAATATGTAGAGATATGAATACATGGAAGTGTATCAAACATAATTTGCTTGCCACATTTATATTTGCTCCATCACAAATGGATTTGATTTTGTCTCTGAAAGCAATCCATCCGATAGTTAGAGGAGATAAGGAACCTATTGAAGACTAAATATGTCATATGCATGGTGTAACTGAGGATAATTTGGCCATTTTCCAATAACCTAATACGCATTCCATTGTTCAATTAGAACTAGACTCCCAATCAGAATATGACCATCAAAATAGATATGAAAGGGAAAACAAAAGGTTGTGTACCAAGTTGATGAGGGTACTAATTCTGATCCATCAAATCCATCATTAAACCACTTAAATATGCATACAAAATGTGGGTCACGTTATCTTAGAGATATGATATAGTTCAAGTATAAATCATATTCCATGCCACTCCAAATAGTTTGGCAGAACATTCAAAAGGACAATGCACCTAAACTAGCCACTATGGGAAATTACTGGTCTGATGTTGAGATAACCAAAATATTTGAACTATTGCATGAATATAAGGATGTTTTCCCATGCAACTACATAGAAATTAAATGAGTGCATCTATCACTAGGTAATATGCACATCAAGTTGGTTTAAGGCACTCAACCAGTGAGGAAACATCCATATTAGATGAACCCAATTTATGCACTTGAGTTAAATAATAAATTAATAACATGTTGCACGCTAAAGTCATTACTACCATTAAAGAATTTGAATGGGTTATTTCAATGGTAATCAACATCAATAAGGATGATCACATTTGAATTTATGTGGATTACAAGCTACTCAATGCGGTATGTGTAACGGACCCTTTCCCAATGCCTTTTACTGAGGAAATTTTAGGTGTTGTTAGGTACAATATCTACACCATCAATGGATTTTCTTCCTATCACCAAGTATAAATAATAGAAGAAAACAAGGCAAAGACAACCTTTGCAATTGAATGGGTTTATTTTACATATAATGTTATGCCTTTTGGCCTCAAGAATGCATCGGCCATGTTATCTCGTATTGTGGTGGAAACTTTCAAGGATTTCATCCAAAAGTTTCTTCAGGTATATTTGGACAATTGGACCATGTGTGGTTTAGTGTGCAACCATTGTGATAATATGTGCCTCATACTCTAACATTTATGCTAGCTTCATATTTACTTGAATCTAAAGAAGTGCAACTTTACCACCCCATTTGGGATTCTATTTGGACATATTATTTGTCAAGATGGACTATTGGTGGGTTTGGCTAAAATTAAAATCATTTTCCAACTCCCAACACTAACCACTTAGTGCAAGGTCTATACCTTCTTAGGTCACATGGGGTACTATCATAAGTTCATTTGGAGTTATGTTAACATAGCAACATCATTGGAAAAACTATTCAAGCACAATGGCCTATTTGTATGGATGACTCAACACCAACAAGCATTTGAGGCCTTGAAGTAGAAATTGGTGACTACATCCATCCTCTAATTTTTGAATCAAAATTAGCCATTTCATGTATATGTCAATTCTTTAGGCATGGTAGTAGGCATTATCCTAACATAACCTAGTTAGGGCAACCTTTATCATCCTATTTATTTTGATAGCTAGAAACTCACATTAGTGGAACATAACTACTCTACGACAGACTGTGAGGCTTTGTCTATGGTTTATGCACTTCAAAAGTTTTTTCAATACTTATTGGTAACCCCATTTGTCTTATATATGGATCATGAAGTGCTTAAGTATCTGGTCAATAATCCAATATTGCACAAATGCATATATCGATGGATTCTCATTTTCTAAGAGTTATAATTCTCTATGGTCATAAAACTAGGTAAAGTTAATTTCAAACCTGACCATCTCTCACATGTTCAATTTGGTGAACCACCATGCACCATAGAGGATGATTTACTTGATGTAAAATCTTTTCAAGTTACGTTCATGCCCAAAGAATTGGATGAAATTTAATCTTTTCTTATAATAAGTTCTACACCAGACCACCTTACCACCTAAGAGAAAAAGTAAATAATATACGTGCTACCCCTTTGTAATTGATTGGAAGAAACCTATATAAACATAGCTAGGATGAAGTAATACGAAGGTAAATAATGCAACAAATCATGTGAAATTCATTCAGGAGGTCCATGAGGGTGTCATAGGAGGAAATTATGTGGGTGATGAAACAACACAAAAGGTTTTACTAACTGGGTTGTAGTGGCCCACCTTATTCAATGATGCTAAAGCTTATGTGTGCCAATGTGATATTTGTCGGTGCATAGGTAAACCAAGCTGAAGGATGATATGCCTCTTCATCCCATACTTTCTCATGAACCATTTGATAAATGGGATATTAATTTTAATGGGCTCATTCAACCAACTGCACATTAAATTTACATGCAATACATCATTACTACCATAGATTATCTCACATGTTGAGATGAAACAATGCCCACACACGATTTCAGTATTTCAACTATCACCAAGTTTATATGGGAAAATATCATCACAAAATATGGATTCCCTTTAATTTAACAATCAATCATGGTACTCACTTTCTCAATGAAATAATGTGCATCTACTTGGTTGAGTTCATGATTGCACACCATAAGACCATGTCCTACCACCCTAAAGATAATGGCATAATTAAAGCCTTCAACAAGATCTTGGATCATACACTAACCAAGATTTGCAATATTGATCGCATTGATTGGGATGATCAAGTTCCCACAGTCTTATGGGCATATCAAACCACATAGAAAAGGTTAAACAAGAGTAATCCTTTTAATCTTGTCTTTGGCAATGAAATTATCTTACCGATGGAGTTCCTTATGCCCTCTTTATATATTGCATGTGTAAGTAGATTAGATGACGATGAGTCCCTAAAAGCGTGTTTGGACACTCTACTTCAGCTGGATGAAACATGTTTTTTACACACTGGATCCAAGGAGTTGAGAATCAAAAATAAAAAGTTTGACATGATCAACATATCAAAACCAAAGTTTTTCATCCTAGTATGAATTTTTTGGTATATAATTTAAGATTTATGCACAATTCAAGTAAACTATAGATCTTATGGGATGGTCCATTTATTTTTCATGTTATCCATTTGATATGCACTTGTAAATTAAAAATATTAGATGGCTAATTCTTACTGGGCCATTTCAATGGTAGTTGGCTCCACCCCTACCATTTTATGTAATTCATAAATTCAGTGAATAAGGCGTATGCCACTAGGTTAGTCTAGGATTTTCATTTTCCAATAAGTGCAACATATGTTTTTCACCTTTTGTAATTTGTTTTTGACATTATTTGATACTCTTTTGGTATTTAGCACTCTTTTTCTCTTTCTTTCTTGACATGAATTTCACTAATTTATGACATGGAAGACCACGCACAATTTTTTTTTTGGAGGGTAGGTTTTAAGGGTGGATAAAATACTTAAGTAAAGGAAGTGTGCAAGAGGAGACATGTAAAGGAAGAGCGTAAGAGGATCCACTTAAAGAAATCATGTAAGAGGAGGCACATGAAATAAGTGTGAAAAAGGGGGGCACGTAACCCAAGAATGTGGAATGAAGATGGCAAATGAAATACCAGTATAAAATGGGTTAAAATAGAAAAGGTAGTTTCTCACAATTAAAATGAGAAATTTAAATTATTACAGCTGGCATGCACTTGATAAACAAAGAATGAGGCATGCATTTATTAATAATGAAGTGGTATATATGTCAAACATGCCAAATAGACACCAGGCCGTGATGTTTAAAGTATTAAAGGGTTGAAGTGATGGATGGAGTGGAGGAATTAATGTGAAAATTTGGGATAGACTATAATAAATCATGAGGGTTCCCATTTTCATCTTTTACTATTGAAAACTTGAAAATTATAGAGCTTAAACAAGAAAAAATAGACAGTGAAAAAGGCATCTACATAGAGTTTTTATTTACAAAACCAAAGTAGAGATTAAGGCATCATGCATTCAAGAAAAGAGGAGTGGAAATCCATCCATACAAGCAAGAGAAGGATAAGTTACAGGTTGTAGGCATTAATTACACCCTTAGAGGAGGTTGAATTAGGAAGCTGAAGTGTTTTAGGTCTATAACAAGGAATCAAAATGTATTTGTTTGGAAGAATCGATCAATCGTGCATTAACCTTTAGGGAACCCAGTTCATGATGTAGCCAAAGTAGAAAGATAGGAAGAGAGATCCACTTCCATTTATTCCCAAAATAGAATAATAAAAGGGCACAAAAGGAGGAAGTCCCATTTATATCCAAGAAGAAGGATCTATTAAACATGACACACAAGGCAAAGACCCCACAAAGCTAGTGAAAGAGACATCTAGTGGAAATGCACCATAGATGACACACATGGGAAAGAAACTTACTACAACAGAACTGCCCTATCCCATTTTTATTGAGGAAATACAATACTTAGAGACATTTTTTGCACGTGGATGATTGGGAATCTAAGGTTTCCACCTACCAACTCTTTCATTACAATCATCGCCAGCCTCGAAATGAAGGCAAATTGCAATGGGACTACCAAGTGGAGTGTCATAACACCGGGAATGATATCACCTATGATCTCACAATTTAAAAGTTACTAGAGGATTTGGGGGTGCTCCAACTCTTCTAACTACATTATTTTGGGAAACCATAGGAGGTGCTTTACAAACTAATTTTGTGCATTCATAAAGGCTACCCCTACTTTGTTAGGCATAAAATGAGAATTACCCCTAAAAGGATCAGTAAAGTAACTAGATTATTTTTTTATGAATTTGATGGTGGAATATATATTGAGGATTAGAAAGTAATTGATAGAATGGTGGTAGTGCTACAATATAAAAAAGAAGGTCGGCATATACATTACTAGTCTCATAGATCTTATAATTTGATTAGTTATACGTTTGGCCATGACCAAGTTGGGAGGCATAGATAGGTGGAAGGAGGTGGATATATTCGACCCCCATGTCTCCAAAAAAATTACCAAGGGTGAAAGGTACAATTATTACTTATAATTTGCTGATAAAATTGAACAAGAGGCATAAAAAGTGGATCGGATGCCCAACTACAAGTTCCCTTAGGGCACCATTTTTTTGTTGTTGGTTATTTATGAGATTAGCATCTAATATTATTATAGTAAGGAAATAAAGTGGGTGTACCCACCAAAACATAAATCCCATGCTGAAAGATTCAAACAATCCACATGCCCCAACATCATCACACCCTCACACAAAGCAAAGATAAATGGTTGGTTTGATGGCAGGAGGGAAGCATTTGGGAATGAATGGTGCATACCAAAAGCGTTGACCATGCAGATGGAAAAATATGCTAAGTTTATTTTAAAAAACATTATTCTCTCATGTGGATCTAGATGGAAAGCACAGACAACTTGTTAGGGTGGCTCCAATTGCCTAAAACATTCCCTGCTAGATATTTCATGGATTCTATGAATTGTATTGAGGAGGTGTGTCCTATAACAACTAATGCAAATAAGATTGATATTGAGATTCACACTCTTTAAAATATTTATTTATATCTAGGGAGGTAAGCATATGCAGAACAACATGAGACTGATAAGACTAATATCAACCCATACAAGTGTTGAGCATTGTCATTGATGTCAAAGGTGCATCTTGTGAAGGTTAATGTCAAAGGTGTTTAAGGACAGTTGTAAATGTGAAATGTGACAAGGTGCATATAAGAATGTTGTCTTGAGAGATTGTTTTCATGAGATAAATAGAAAGAGAGAACTTGAAGGCAACTAATGCCTTATGTCTACATGAGAAGGTATAGGTCATTGATGTCAAGTGCATAGGAAGCATATTCATGACATGAAGAGGTATGTGCATAGTTAAATGAATGAATACAAGCATTTAAAGGTTGTATGGCATTGTTTGATCATGTGAGTAAGGTATAAAATCATTCATGAGGGTTTCAAGGTGAGTCTATAGGGGTAGGACCTTTAGTCTAAGTCTACACCAAGACCACTCTTAAACCCTACTTAGCCTAGTAAGGTATGAAGATTAGATTTCAAGGAAAGTATGCAAATGAGAGCATGGACATAGGTGATATAATTTTTTTTAGGTATGATCATAAAGTTTGAGGTCAATATTTGAAGGGAAAATGCATGAATCACTATTTTAGGCCTTCTCAAGCTCATAGAATGAGGTCTCAAACCCGAGAAGCACTTTCAGATATTCATTGGCATATTTAACCTCTGAAATAGAGTATAATATATTAATTATATATGAGGAAGGGTCCTAGATAAAATATATATGCATTAGATTTGGATTCAAGTGGCAGTCCTTTATGACCAATCATTACAACCAAAACAGGTGTTAAACCTCCCTAAAACCCTGATAAGGACTTGATATGAAATATTTTGTTCAAAATATCTTAGGATGGATTAAAATGCCTATATAATCTATTGTATCATGTATTCAAATCTCCCAATTACATCCATGTGGAGGTGGTTAGTCAGATGAGAGAGAAAATGTATAGATACAAGCCTATTTGTCAAAAAGTTATAGCTCTCAAAAATTGAATTGGTCATGAAAAATAAATGAATGGTAGAAGAATATAGAGACTCATTTGACAGATACATGATGATTTATGGATAGGTTCTATCCTTCAATTTTTCTAATTTGGTTATCCAAGTAAGCCAGTCACAGACATACTTAATGGTGTGAATACTGTAAAACCTAGGCAGAGATGAAGAGATAGATTTGAGGGTTTGTACATGATAGATTGATACAATAAAGTGCATGAAAATTTTATTTATTACTTTTATGTAATTTTCATTCTTTGGATAATCTTTTGAGGTCTGTATATGTGGTGAAAATGTTTCTCACAAAATGGCCTGTCTAGTTCGAATAGAACTATGAAATATAGGGTTAAGAAATTAGTCTGTAACACCAATATTTTCCATTAGACCATATGAATTTTATATCTAAATATGTTATGGAGATTTCGTATAACTATTTTTATGCATCAGGAGTCATGGAAAGTGTTTACATATGCATTGGAGATCTAATTCATCATGACTAGTTTTTTAAGTGATTTGGAAGTTCCAAGTGAGTTACAGAGATGTTCTTGAGCACTTATTTCCTGAGTAAATGTGTTATAATCATTTAATCATGACTCTGAGTTTGTGGATAATCTGTATTCATGTTTAATTCATCATGGTTGAGTATCTTAAGGGTGTTTTAGCTTCATTATTGTAAGATAGACTTTTGAGGTACATGGGCCTAATAGGGTGGTTTGTCCTAAAGGAGATTTCATGGTATGAGTGAAGGATGCATGTCTATCCAAGCATGGAGAAGGTCAGAAGAGTTCCTTAGATAAATTTTTTAATGGTTTTTTATCATTTTATAAGGCCATCTAGGCCCAAAAATATCAAGTTTCAGCGTTAAGAGGGCAGACATAATACAACTAGGTCTCGATAAGACTTAAAGGAAGAGCAAGGCCTAATTGAGTTGTGGTAGACCAAAAAGGGTTCAAATTAAGATTAAAACATGTTAATATCATAATACCTATTTTATTTCCAACCTAAGATTTTGAATGTGTATGGCCAACCAAGTAGGTATATATACAAGGTAGTTCAACTAAATTTGATCTTTTATTTCATATGAAATTAATCCACTTGTATATATCATATTTTTTTCTCCCCTTGAGGGTTTCCCACTCATATATGTGTTTTTGTGTTTCATGCTTATGTGAATGGTTCTTTATGCATTGTTAGATCACTTTGTTGCTTTCATGATTCATGTATAATTGAAAGAAATTTTTTAAACAATAATTCACCCCCCCTCTCAATAATTTTTATTCCAATAATTGGTATTATAGTAAGGTTCTTTGAAGTAGGCCTAACAGCTTAAAGGAGATCCTATAATCACAAGCATGTCTAGTCATCAAGTACAAGGAAGTTTATCAGTCAACAAGGCATCTCTTTTCAGTGGGACTAACTATACATTTTGGAGCATTATAATGAAGACTTATCTAATGTCTTTGGGCTATGACATATGTCAATCTATTGTTGATGGATTCACTCCACCTCTACACCACCAACTAATACAACAAGCAAGAAGGCAAGTGAAAAACAACTCTAAGACAATTAATGCCATCCTATGTGGTATTTCAGAGGCAAATTTTGTAAAGGTTATGCATTGTGATACAGACAAAGGTATTTAGAAAAAATTTCAAATCATCGATGAAGGAGACATCAAATTCAAGTTAGCAAAACTATAGACTCACTGAAGGTAGTTTGAAAGTCTGAGAATGAAGGAGGAAAACATTGCATCTTATTTATTAAGAGTAGACGAAGTGGTAAATGTCATCAAAGGTCTAGGAGAGAAGGTAGAAGAATTAATAGTAGTACAAAAGGTATTAAGATTCTTAAAATCTAAGTTTGATTCAAGAGTCTCTATTGTGGAAGAGATCAAAGATCTCAACATACTACAGATGGATGAGCTTCATGGCATCTTAACTACCTATGAATGAGGATAAGTGATGGAAGACCTTCCAAGAAGGAAGCTACATTCAAAGCTAAGAAAAAGTAACAAGGTAAAAAGGTCAAGGATGATGTTGATACAAATATTAATGATGACAAGATAAAAGCCATGTTTATCAAAAAACTAAGGAAAAAATCAGGTAATTATAAGGGCAAATTGTCATTTAAGTGCTTTAATTATGGGAAGATTGGTTACTTTGAATCCAAGTGCCCTAAAAAAGATAAGAATGAGCATGATGGAGAGCATGTTAAACATCATGGTGATGATAAGAAGTTCTATAAGCTTGACAACAACAAAAAAAAAATTAGGAAGTATGAAGGCAAGAAAGGGTTATTCAAGAACAAGAGAAATTTCTATACCAAATAAGATAGTAGATTATCTGATATCAGTGATACAAGTATATTTGATAGTGATGATTGTAGTAGATCATGATAGCAATGAAACTCTATTCATGGCCACAGAAATAGACAATGAAAGTTATTCAAAATGGAAAAGTCTAATTGAAGATGAAGAATCAGATGAAGAAGAGACTGAAGTGAACCTTGAGGTAGAATTGGTGAGTGTTCTAGAAGGGTTGAAGTTCCAAAGAAGGAAGAATCAAAAACTAAGATCATTGGTTAAGATTTATGAGAAACAAATCAATCTCTTTGAAGAGAGACTAAGTGACAACACCAATGAACATGAGGATATCATCAAATAGTTGAAAACTCAAATTGAGATTGTCACTGCAAGTCTTAAGACTAATGAGAAATAATGTATCAAGTTTAGAATACAAATGGATTCTTTGAAGGTAGAATTGGATCAGGCAACAATCAAATTAAAGAAAAATCATAAATTTGAAAAGAGTATTGAAGTCCTTGGTAATATTTTAAATAGTCATAGGTCTCCACATGACAAGTGGTTCAAAGAAGACCAAAAATAAAATGAGAATCAGATCTCAAAGGACAATGAAACCATCAAAAAGTGATGGTATTGATAGAGTAAGGACTTATGTATAAACTCTCAAATCTAAGACTCAAATTGGTCATCAACAAGTCAAGAAGAATGTTACTCCTTCAAGAGACAACAAAGATAGATGTACATCATTCAACATCAAACAAATAAGGTATGTGAATTCATTCAATGGTTATTGTTTCTCATGCAATCAATATGGATATAGAGCTATGGATTGTAGACATCATGCTAGAATCAATTCCTCATGGAGGAATAGGATGAATGCTTATTTCAACAGTAGACGTAGAATATTGTGTTATAATTGTGATCAAAGAGGACATACTGCAAGAGATTGAAAGATGAGGCATATGAGGAAGATTAGTCAAAACAAAAAGGTATATAATCATACCACTGAGAAGTGGATCAAGAAATTAGATCCTGTGGACAAGGTAAAGGAGGAGTAGAAGACTAAAGGATAAGAATCTATTCTAGCTCAGGTTGCCTTTCACATCCAAGATGAAGGCATGAATTAGTATATAGATATTTTTTTGTCAAGCCACATGATAGGGGATAAGAGCAAGTTCATTTCATTGAAGAAAAAATTTGTAGGGATAGTGAGATTTGGAAATAACATAATTGCCAATATTATTGGTGAGGGAATCTTGAGTTTTGACAATGGGAAGACCAAGACAAAGAATGTGTTGTATGTGGAAGGCTTGCAACATAACTTACTAAGTGTAAATCAAATATGCAACCAAGGACACACTCTAACCTTTCATGAGAGAGGGTGTGATATAAGGAGAGCCAAATCAGGAAAGCTAATTGCCAATGTTAAGAGGATTGAGAAAAATCTATATGTATTGAATGATATCAAGAAGGAGATATACTTTATGAGCAAGATGGATGAATGTTGGTTATGGCATAAAAGTTTGGGGCACCTAAACTTTGATAATCTGGTCAAGATAAGCTCTAAGAAGTCTGTTGATGTCTTAAAATTGTGCTAGATCTTAATCAACAAAAATGGGAAGTTTCAAGCTGTGGGACAATGTGGCTTGAAAACAACCTCCAGATTTTAAAGAAGCTAGTCTCTTCTTTTGTATTGGGTGTTGGGGAAAAGGGATAGGAGAATAAACAGAAACACAAAATGTAGGAATTGAAACCTAACTATGGCGATGCACCTGAGAGTAATCCTAATCCTAACCTGAGCACAGTGAAACTATTATGTGATTCTATTACATTTAAGAGCAGACAAGTGCATGATCAATGTAAAAGATTGGAATAACAGAAACAGAGGCTCACAATAGGGGAGTCTTTTGCTGAGATACAGGAATTGTCAACAAAGGCATAGTGTTCAATCTTCTTAATAGAATCTTCCAATCACATTAGAGGCGCAGAAGTCACGCACAGTTATGTAGAACTTCAGACTCTAGAAAATGGGACATAAGCAAATAACATTTCCAATCACAACACTAGAAAATCTACAGCATAGACTACTTTGCAAATGACACAGATAACATCAACAAGGGCATAGTGTTCAATTTTCTTATTGAATCTTCCAATCATACAAAAGATGTAGAAACACACACAGTCATATAAACCTTTCAACTCAAGAAAATGTAACAAAAGCAAATGATATTATTGGTCAAAAACTCTGAAAGTCTAAAACTATGAGAATTCCCCCCTCTTTAGATTTTACAATTCTTCTTTTATATCCCCGAATACGTAAATAAAAAATAATAATTTGAACTTTGGCGCATTCAATGCTTCAAAAAGCCATGCTGGAGAAGAACGGCTGCCCTTAACTACGGCATGGCAATTCCTGACTAGTTCCTCTCTTCACGCCTGAATTTCAAATTTCATCACCTATTGGGCCACTCAACTATCTATTCTACCTCCGCTATTAGGAGACAAATGGATGGCGTCTTCAATGCTTGCAAGCCCCAAAAAAACTACTCGGTGCACTGCTCCATCTATTCGAATTAACTCTCGTTGAATTTCCTTCCATTTTCACTGTAACAGGTAGACGGACACTCTGTTCTATTTGTAATGGGAGAAGACCCTTAGCCAATTTATGAAAAACTCTCCTTTAGGCATCGAAAAATGATATTTGGTGCTCTCCACTGGGTTCATTGAAGACATTTGGCCCTCTCCCTTTTCTTGGCTATGTTGTAGATTTATTCGAGACTCATAACAGGCTCTTACGGATGGTGACACCTGGTAGCTTCTATGGATTTTGAAGTAACACCCAAGGCCCACCACAACCTTTATTTAGCAATGAAACTCAAGGATGATCCCTCAAACATTGACACGTGGAAATCTCCGCTGCTCCTGGGAAGATACGTGGCATCTTCTGCTTCTTCGTCTAAAGATACGTGGCACCTTCCACTGCCTTTTGGGGATGGGGTAGAAAGGGACCAGAGAGTGACACTTGGCAGCCTCTGCTGCTCTTAGCACTTAAGCAAAATGAAAGGATGCCTTTATGCATTAAACAAAATCATTGGACCAAAGTCTCTCGGATGATGACACGTGGTGGCTTGCGATTTTTCTCCAAAAAAGTATTTCAGAGCCTCTACAACTGCCACTTGGCACTTTTCGCCTTCTCTGTTGCCTTATGTTGAAAGTCTTTGAATGAAGTGCAGATGCCGATATGAGACGCGGATGCTGACACATGGTGCATTCCGCTTAACTGCTACTGGGTATGTGGCACAGTCTGCAGTTCTCGAAGGTTACAAAAAGGGGACTCAGGGGATGCCAACTATCAGCTTTGTCTCTCGAAAAGTGACAGTTGGAAGCATCCGCTTAAACTAATACTCGATCAAAAATGAGATGAAGGAAATAAGGGGAAAAAGACCTACTCAGAGGGTGACACTTGGCAGTGTTTGCTGCATCTCAACACTTAGGCAAAATGAATCGGCCCTCTGCTTCAAAATTCTATCGCTTCGCCTGAAGAACCAAAATTGCAGTGCTCGATTGAAAATAATTGAATATGACGTAGAGTAGGAAATTACTCTACAGTTATTGGTGACCATCAGGGCTTTTAAGCCTGCTCAAAAAGAACCTGACTCCCGCTTGTTCAAAATTTTAAAATTTATAGCTTCAAAAGAGCTATCTAGAAGATAGACCACTCATGGTCAGATAATCCTTGCTTGTTCTGCAACTCATCAAAAGCCAAATCCAAGCTAATGAGATCATTGTACGAGAAGGTTTGCAGGACCTGAGCAGTGGCTTTCAGCTTGGATTCTAGCAGGAAAATAGGAATTAGAATAGTTTCGACCTCAGAGGTTGGAGAATCATCCATAAGCTCTGAAAAATTGTTTGATCCCTTTGCCTAGCTAGCATCAATGGTTGGATTTGGTCCACCATCAGCACCGTTCTCGCATCTAGAAATGGGGAAGGAAGGCCCAGTCGCACCAAATCTTTAATGTGTTGCCTCATTTCATTGATGCCTTCTTTGATGACATCGAGACAGCTTCTGTAATTGTTGGTTGTGGCATTACGACTGAGCTCCTTGTTGACCCATTTTGCGGTGTCCATTCTATCACGAATCCCTGCAATTGCAATGTTGCATCCCTTGAGTTGTAGAACTTCTCCAATAAAGAATGAGAGTTTGTGACTCTCTGGGAGATCATGGCCAGAGTGCTCTATACCAAACTCTCAACCATCTTACACAATTGCTATGCATGGCATAGGAAGGTGAAAAGTGGCCTAAGCTGGAGAATCTCTAAAGAGATTCTCTCCCATGCTGACTTGTAGAGTTCTTTCACCAGC
Organism: Torreya grandis; assembly: GCA_037957365.1. NCBI lineage: Eukaryota > Viridiplantae > Streptophyta > Pinopsida > Cupressales > Taxaceae > Torreya > Torreya grandis. Next base: position 1,668,521 of record JARHVA010000111.1, read on the forward strand.
TGCACCATTCTGAAACCTCTTGGCCTATTGGCCAGCTCAATTGCTAGTTGTGCGGTTTGTTGTTGCTCTGCCTGGAGCTGGGCTTGAAAAGTTGCACCCTTGTTCTGTTCTTCAAGCAACCTTTGATGTGATTGGGTAACCTGCAGTTGGAGTCCTTCGACTCTTCCCTGCGATGTTGTGTTTTCCCATCTTAGAGTTATTGATGTATCCTTGGCAAGTAAAAGCTCTGCTTTCAAAGAATCATTTTGGGCCTGAATTGCCCATTAAGTCTGGAGGGAAATAGTATCTTGCAACTATTTCTATAGACTAGTTATCTCATTGTCCTTCTAATTTATTTGTTTGGCCAAACTATTACAATTTGCCTTTTTCGTGGCTAAGTCAGCCTCCATCTTCTGCAGTCTCCTTGATATCCTCAAATAATCTTTTGTGATCGCAAAAGTGGATTCGATCATGAGCTTGACTCTGTCTTGAGGCCTGAACAGGGACATGTCGATGGCCACTACGTTCATGGTGTAGTCTTCCAGCTGCATTTGTTCACTCGTCTTGGCAACGTTGGGCGACAAATGGGTCACCGTCAGCTGCTGTTGAATGGAGTCAAATTGTGACCTTAAATGTGGCACCTCCGGTGCTTTATTCTCTTTACTCCTTTTATTCTCCAATCGGGCTTCTCTTGCCTTCTTTGCGGCATCAGCCTACATCTGGAAAGTGGAAGGGGACGCAATATATCCCCCTGCAAAGGAAAATCCTTGTGGCAGGCCGTATTGGAGAGCCATTGGCTGGCTAGGGGTGAGTTGAAGGGGCATTTTTCTGGGAACAGAGGGGGAAAAATAGGGTAATGTTAAGGCTTGAGGCATCAAGGATGAAGTGAATTGTGAAATGGGAATGGTAGCAGTGGTGGGAGGTGTCATTTGGCTTGGTGGAGGCATGGATTGAGAGGGAGAAGGGGGAGTAATTCTTACCTGAGGAGAAGTTACAGTGCTCTGCACTTTGTGCTGTGAAAGTTATTCTTCTTTTTCTGGGTTTAATTGGAACTGCACCCTTTTTCTCTTCCTAGGTGTTTCTGATGTTCCCGCCATCTCTAAATCTCTTGTATAATAACTTGGTATGAACCTTTCGCAAGATAAAAACACGCTTGCTGTAACAAATTTCACTAGGTGCCACAATCACAATGAGCAAGATATTTTCATAGGAATGCTTGAGAGTTTGTAAACTTTAAAATTTGCTAAGAGATTTTTATGGGCCTATCAAGTCCCAAATAGCATTAAATTAAGGCGACCGTTAGCAAATCCTACTCAATCTTCGAGAAACAGTGAGGCAGACACATTATGCGGTGCAAGGTACCTTGGAGATTTTGAAAGATTTGGGGAAGCATTTATTGCAACAAAAAATAAATAATTAAAGAATTTTTAAGACGCTGACTCTGCATTTAAAATGCTTATTTTAAAAGAAAAGTGAGAAAGCAAAAAACAAAACAAAGTAATGCGAGAATGGAAACTACCTAACTACATTAATTACAAATCCTTATTTTTCTCTGAGATCAAAAATGAACTTTTCCACATCCTCTTTATGACAAGCCAACTTGTGTTGCCATACCAGTGATTGCAACGGATATGTCATTGATGGAATGTTCTCTGCACCAGCCACATAGGTCTGCATGCACTCGAATGAGTCTGAGCAAAACGTGTATTCGACACCTATGAACTCTTCTTGTCCTTGAATGCCTGTCGAATACTGGTTCTTCATGTTGTCGGGTGTCATCAAGAAATCATGGGCTATTGGTTCTTCATGCTGTACCTTTTGATATCCATTATATTTCGGCACATCTTTTTCAGATTCCAACTTTATTTCATCATCATGCACTTTGATGACTTCATCCTCTTGTAAAGATGAATTAAAAAGCTGGCATCTCTTTTGCATACTCATTTGAATCTTAGGGCTTTCTTGTTCATCTGAAACCAGCTCAGCGCCTCCTATCTCAATGACTTGGTCAAGGGAGTGTCCATGTTCCTCCATATCCTCTTGCAGAGTGAGAAAAAAATTAGAAATGATCTCCTCCCATCAGAAGTTAAGGAAAAAGCTTGCAGCTTATCCTCTTGCTCATCAAAAGGGGAGTCTATGGTGATCTCCTCCTCTTCTGTACTGATGTAATCTTCTTGTTTGGCCATGAATTGAACGTATTCTTTTGCATACTCAATTGCTTCCTTAAAAATATATTCTTCTTCAAAAAGGGGGAAAGAAGGCTGTGATGGAAAATAAGAAGCTTCTTGAGTAAGGGTGGAAGGAATTTGAGGGGAAAGTGAGTTTGGGATCCTCTTCCCTTGTTGCTATCATAGACTCTGCATTATTGGGGAATTGGTCTTGACGATTTTGACCTTGTTCACGAACAGGGGTAGCATATGTTTGATATGGGATTTGTGGTGGTGGGTATGAAGTTTGGTAGACTTGGTAAGGCTGGTTCTCATGAATGCTTAGCCTCTCTTCTAGGAACGCAATCAATCCACACACTTCTAACATCTCATATGTAAGTTCTTGCCAATTCACCCTCTCAATGGGATCCCACTCACTTTTAATCAGGTCTATTGCGTCCCTTACTTGATAGATGATATGACAAGGAATCTCTTGGCCATATCCCCTTCTGTTGTCAAGCTCTAACACATATTTTTTAAATCCTAGCAATGTTTTTTTGAAAGTGAAAATAAGGTTATGTTGAACATGGGATGAGACATATTGGGGGGACTGGGCATAAGACTGATGTGGCTCATAACAATATGCATCATCATTACTCGACATGATTCTAAGAGAAGCTTGTTCTTGATAAACATATTTGAAGGAGAATAAGACTCATAGCTATGAGTTACAGAGTTATAGATACCAAAGGGATTTCTTGATGATACTGCTTGATTGGCTAATGACGTAGAGTCGGTGTCGATAAAAACCTCCAAAGGCAGATTGGCTGAAGAATACACCAAAATTCTTCAACTCCTTGAAAGATTGGTCCCACCAGGCGTGCCAAAAATTGTTGATGTCTTAAAATTGTGCCAGATCTTAATCAACAACAATGGGAAGTTTCAAGCTGTGGGACAATGTAGCTTGAAAACAACCTCCAGATTTTAAAGAAGTTGGTTTCTTCTTTTGTATTGGGTGTTGGGGAAAAGGGATAGGAGACTAAACAGAAATGCAAAATGTAGGAATTGAAACCTAACTATGGCGATGCACCTGAGAGTAATCCTAATCCTAACCTGAGCATAGTGAAACTATTATGTGATTCTATTACATTTAAGAGCAGACAAGTGCATGATCAATGTAAAAGATTAGAATAACAGAAACAGAGGCTCACAACAAGGGAGTCTTTTGCTGAGATACAAGAATTGTCAACAAAGGCATAGTGTTCAATCTTCTTAATAGAATCTTCTAATCACATTAGAGGTGCAGAAGTCATACACAGTTATGTAGAACTTCGGACTCTAGAAAATGGGACAGAAGCAAATAACATTTCCAATCACAACACTAGAAAATCTACAGCATAGACTACTTTGCAAATGACACAGATAACATCAACAAGGGCATAGTGTTCAATTTTCTTATTGAATCTTTCAGTCATACAAAAGATGCAGAAACACACAGTCATATAAACCTTTCAACTCAAGAAAATGTAACAAAAGTAAATGATATTATTGGTCAAAAACTTTGAAAGTCTAAAACTGTGAGAATTCCCCCCTCTCTTTAGATTTTACAATTCTTCTTCTTTTATAGCCCCAGATACATAAATAAATAATAATAATTTGAACTTTGGCGCATTCAATGCTTCGAAAAGCCATGCTAGAGAAGAACGGCTGCCCTTAATTGCGGCATGGTGATTCCTGACTAGTTCCTCTCTTCGCGCCTTGAACTTCAAATTTCATCACCTATTGGGCCACTCAACTATCTATTATGCCTCCACTATTAGGAGACAAATGGATAGCATCTTCAATGCTTGCAATCCCTAAAAAAACTACCCGGTGCACTGCTCCATCTATTCGAATTAACTCTCGCTGAATTTCCCTCCATTTTCACTGTAACAGGTAGACGGGCACTCTGTTCTATTTGTAATGCAAGAGGACCCTTAGCCAATTTATGAAAAACTCTCCTTTAGGCATCGATAAATGACATTTGGCACTCTCCACTGGGTTCATCAAAGACACGTGGCCCTCTCCCTTTCCTTGGCTATGTTGTATATTTATTCGGGTCTCATAGCATGCTCTTACGAATGGTGACACCTGGCAGCTTTCGTGGATTTTGAAGTAACACCCGAGGCCAACCACAACCTTTATTCAGCAATGAAACTCAAGGATGATCCCGCAGACGTTGACACGTAGAAATCTCTGGTGCTCTTAGGAAGATACGTGGCATCTTTTGCTTCTTTGTCTAAAGGTACGTGGGGCCTTCCGCTGCCTTTTGGGAATGGGGTAGAAAGGGACTAGAGAGTGACACTTGGCAGCCTCCACTGCTCTTAGCACTTAAGCAAAATGAAAGGATGCCTTTATGCGTTGAATGAAATCGTTAGACCAAAGTCTCTCGGATGATGACACGTGGTGGCTTGCGATTTTTCTCCAAAAAGGTATTTCAGGGCCTCTGCAACTGCCACTTGGCACTTTTTACCTTCTCTGCTGCCTTATATTGAAAGTCTTTGAATGAAGTGCAAATGTCGATATGAGACGTGGATGCTGACACGTGGTGCGTTTTGCTTAACTACTACTGGGTATGTGGCACGGTCCACGGCTCTCAAAGGTTACAAAAAGGGGACTCGGGAGACGCCAACTATTAGCTTTGTCTCCCAGAAAGTGACACCTGGCAGCATCTGCTTGAACTAATACTCGGGCAAAAATGACACAAAGGAAATAAGAAGGGGAAAAAGACCTGCTCGAAAGGCGACACTTGGCAGCTTCCACTGCATCTCAACACTCAGGCAAAACGAATCGGCCCTCTGCTTCAAAATTTTGCCACTTCGCTCGAAGAACCAAAATTGCAGTATTCGACTGAAAATAATTGAATACGACGTAGAGTAGGAAATTACTCTACAAAGTCTATGAAAAATATGCCTAAAACCACCAAATCTGCAAACACACTTTGCAAGGCATGTCAACATGGTAAGCAAAATAAAAGAAGATTCAAGTCTAACAAGTATTTTACTACAATACCTTTAGATTTAATACACATTGATCTCTATAGACTTGCAACAATCCAAAGCATTCAAGGAGATATTTATTTCATGTTACTCATAGATGACTACACAAGAATGACTTGGGTATCATTCTTGAAATAAAAGTTAGAAACTCTTGACAAGTTTAAGGCATTCAAGGCTCTAGTTGAGAATGAAAAGAATGTAAATATCAAATTCTTAAGATCTGATAGAGAAGGAGAGTTTTTGTCCAATGAATTTGATGACTTCTATGACATCCATGGGATAAAGTGATAGTTCTCAGCATCTAAGACACCTCAACAGAATGGGTTAGTGGAAAGAAAGAATAGAATAGTTCAAGAGAAGGCAAGGACTATGCTAAATGAATCAATATTATCTAATGGATAATGGAGAGAAGCGGTGAGTATTGTAGTCTACATTTTAAATAGAGGATAGATAAGGATCAGTAGCAATAAAACCTCCTATGAACTATGGAAAGGCATACCTACTAATGTGGAACACTTTAGAGTGTTTAAAAGCAAGTGATTCCACAATAGAGATGAAGAATTAGGTAATTTTGATTCAAGGTTTGATGAATTAATATTCTTGGGGTACTCATCAGTAAGCTCAGCCTATAGATGCTATAATAAGAGGTCACAGAATATAGTGTAAAGCACCAATGTGAAAATTGATGAGACCAGTTCTACGAAGTCACACTTTCAGTCAAAGGATGCATCAGAGAATTTAGACTTCAAGAATGAAAAATAAATAATAGAGTTAGATGAGGAAGAAGAAGTTAAAGAAAGACAAGATTCAAAAGGTCCTTCAAGACATATTCAGAGAGACCATCCTAAATCACAAATCATTGGCAACAAGCATGCAGGTATGCAAACAAGTAGAAAGCTCATAAGTAACCTAAATCAAGATAATGTTGTTATACTGCCTAAAATTGAACCTAATAACCTTGAAAAATCATGAAAAGATAAGTTTTGGATAGGTTTTATGAATGAGGAGTTAGATCAAATAGAAAATAATGAGACTTGGGAACTAGTTCTTAGGCCTAAAGACAAGAATGTCATTAGCACAAAATGGGTGTTTAGAAATAAGTTGGATTAAGATGGAGAAGTCACTATGAACAAAGCTAGATTGGTTTTCAAGGGGTATGCACAAGTAGAAGGGGTATATTTTGAGGAGACCTTTTTTCTATTAGCAAGATTGGAGGCTATCAGATTGTTTCTAGCATATGCAGGATTCAAAGAATTTAAGGTGTATCAAATGGATGTCAAGTCAATTTTTTTGAATAGAAACTTGGAAGAGGATGTGTACATAGATTAACTTGAGGGTTTCTCATTATTAGGTAACAAGGATTATGTATGTAGATTAAAAAAGACACTTTATGGTCTAAAAGAAAATCCTAAAGCTTGGTACGCCAAATTGGACAAGTGCCTATTGGACCAAGGATTCAAGAGAGCAGTTGCAGACAGCAATTTGTACATAAAGACAAAAAATGATCATCAGTTGATAGTGGTTGTTTATGTGGATGGCATCATTTTGGTGGAAATATTGAAATATTACTAAGGCCTTTGTAGATGTGATGAAGGAGTTTGAGATGTCCATGATGGGAGAACTATCATTCTTCCTTGGGTTATAAATAAATCAATCAAAAGGAGGTATATTCATTTCACAAGCTAAGTACATAAGAGAGATGTTGAAGAAATTTGAGATGGAAGATTGCAAGGCAGATAGCACACATATGATCACAGGGTGTAAGTTAAGCAAGGAAGATGAATCTCCAAAGGTCAATCTAACATCATATAGGTCAATGATTTGAAGTTTGCTATACACTACTACTTATAGACCTGACATCATGCAAGAAGTAGGTCTTGTGAGACAATTTCAAACAAATCCAAAGGAAAATCATTTGAAAATAGTCAAAAGGATACTTAGGTATCTCAAGGGGACTATAGAGGTTGGGTTATGGTATTTAAGGAGAAAGGAGTTTAACTTAACAACCTATATAGATGCAGACTAGGCAAGGAGTCTAGATGATAGGAAGAGCACTAGTGGAGAAGCCTTCTTCTTAGGAGACTGCCTAGTATTATGGATAAGTAATAAGAAGCCATCAGTGGCATTATTTACTTGTGAGGCTGAGTACATTGTAGCAGTTTCATGTTGCACTCAAAACTTATGGATGAGGCAGACTTTAAAGGACTACAAAGTGAAGTATAATAGTCCTAGTCCTATCTTTTGTGATAATACAAGTGTTATAAGTGTCTCAAAGAACCCAGTTATGCACTCAAGGACTAAGCACATTCCCATCAAGTATCATTTTCTAAAATAACAAGCAAGTTAAACAAAATCTCAAGCTTGAGTATTTATCTACTAAGGATCAGATTGCAAATATTCTAACCAAGCCACTTCCAAATATAACATTTGAACATCTAAGATAGGAATTAGGTGTAATTCCTACCCATAGCAGTCATTAAAGAAGTCAAGTTCTTAGGGGGATATAATTAGGTGGTTCATTAGCTCCAAGAGCAGGTGTGTAGTGTCAAGGAGGTATGCATGAAGATAGGAGGAGCATGTTTGTATGATGTTTCATAAATTCATTATCATGTGTCTTGAGTTTTTGGTTGTAAGAGATGTGATCTAAGAAGTTGTAGGTACTTCTTTGTCATTAATGTCAAAGGGGGAGAAAGTTTAGAATAGGGGAGAAATAGCCTATTAAGATAAATTTTTTAGAGTGGTTGCCATCAATGACAAAAGGAGAGATTGTTGAGCATTGTTATTGATGTTAAAGGTGCATCTTGTGAAGGTTAATATAAAAGGTGATTAAGGATAGTTGGAAACGCATGATGTGATAAGGTGCATATAATAATGTTGTCTTGAGAGAGTGTTATCATGAGAGAAAGATAAAGAGATCATTTGAAGGCAACTAATGCCTTATGTCTACATGAGAAGGTACAAGTCATTGATGCCAAGTGCATAGGAAGCATAGTCATGACATGAATAGGTATGTGCATAGTGAAATGAATGAATACAATCATGTAAAGGTTGTAAGACATTTTTTGAGCATGTAAGGTATAAAAATATTCATGAGAGTTTCAAGGTGAGCTTATATGGGTAGGACCTTCACTCTAAGTTTGCACCCAGACCACTCTTAGACCCTGCCTGGCCTAGTAAGATATGAAGATTAAATTTCTAGGCAAGTGTGCACATGACAGCATGGACAAAGGTGAGATAATTTGATTAGGTATGATCATAAAGGTTGAGGTCAAGATTTGAAGTAAAAATGTATGAAACATCATTTTATGCCTTCTCAAGCTTACAAAATAATGTCTCAAACTTGATAAGAATTTTTAGACATTCATTGTCATGTGTAACCTCTACATTGGAGTCTAATATATTAAGGAGAGATAAGGGTCCTAAATAATATCTTCAAGTATTATTTTTGGATTCAAGTGGTAGTCATTTATGAACATTCATTAACACCAAAACCTGTGTTAAACCTCCCTAAAACCCTAATAAAGACCTGATATGAAATATTTTATTCAAAACAACTTAGGTTGGATTCAAATGCCTAGATAATCTATTGGATCATGTAGCAACTCTCCCAGGTACCTCCACATGAAAGTGGTTAGTCAAATGAGAGAGAAAATGTATAGATACAGGCCTATTTGTTAAGAAGTTGTTATAGCTCTCAAAAGTTGAATTGGTCATGAAAAACAAATGAATGGTAGAAGAAGAAGCTAGAGACTCATTTTACATGTACATGATGATTTATGGATAGGTTATATCCTTCAATTTTTATAATTTCCTCATCCAAATAAGCCAATCACAGACATACTTAATAGAGTGAATACTGTAAAACCTAGGCTGAGATGAAGAGATAGATTTGAGGGTTTATACATGATAGATTGATGCAATAAAGTGCATGAAGAAGTTATTTAGGACTTTTATGTTAATATTCATGCTTTGGATAAGCTTTGGAGATCAGTATATATGGTTAAAATGTTGCTCACAAAATGGCTTGTCTGGTTCAGATAGAACTATAAAATATAGGGTCAAGAAATTAGTCTGCAAGATCAATATTTGCCATTAGACCCTATGAATTTTCTATCTGAGGATGTTATGTAGATTTCATAAAACTATTTTTATGCATCAAGAGTCATGATAATTGTTTACACAATCATTGGAGGTCTAATTCATCATGACTAGTTTTTGAGGTGATTTGGTAGTTCTAAATAAGTGAGTTGCAAAGATGTTCTTGAGCCCTTATTTCCTGAGTAAAGTTGTTCTAATCATATGATGATGACCCTGAGGTCATGGAAAATATATCTTCATGTTTCATTCATCATGGTTGAGAATCTTAAGGGTGTTTGAGCTTCATTATTGTAAGACAAACTTTTGAGGTGCATAGGCTTAATAGGGCAGTTTGTCCTAAAGGAGCTTTCATGGTATGAACGAAGAATGCAAGTCTAACTAACCATGGAGGAGATTAGAAGATTTATTTATCTAAATGGTTGAATGGTTTTTTATCATTATAGAAGCTCATTTGGGCCCAATAAGATCTTTTTTTAGAGTTAAGAAAGCAGACCTAATGCAACTAGGTCTTCATGAGACCTAAAGGAAGAACTAGGCCTAATTGAGTTGTGGTAGACCAAAAGGGGTTCAAATTGTGATTGAATCATGTTCATAAGATATCTTAAGACCTATTGTGTGGCTGACCTAAGAGTTTGAATGTGTATGGCTGACCAAGTAGGTATGTGACCATGAGATCAGTATATATACAAGGCAATTTAGGCCTATTTTTGTGTGTAAGGATATATACAAATAAAATTATGCATGGATGAGTAGAATGAGGTCTTGAAATGATTTTTAGACCATAATAGAAGAGAATAGGTGTGGAAGGTGATAAAAAATCATGAGGTGGCTGAGTTGGTGTTGAGCCACTTAGGGAATTGGTACTTCCTTGCAAGTAGGTGTTTGTTAAAGCCTAGTCAAGTGGGTACTTGACTTTATTGAGGTTGGTGATCCAAATTGAGTTGGTGCTCAAATAAATTTGATATTTTTTTTTCATAGGACAGCAGTCCATTTGTAAAGATCATAGTGGGTTTCTTCCCCTTGAGGTTTTCCGACTCATATATTTGTTTTCTTGTTTCATGTTCATGTGAATGGTTCTTTATGCATTGATAGATCACTTTGTTTCTTTCATGGTTCATGTATAATTGAAAGAAAATTTTTAAACACTGATTCACCCATCCCCCTCTCAGTAATTGTTCTTCCAACAACAAGATACTCATGCAAGGGAAGATCTATGTGATTTTCTATTGGTCAAACCCCAGAAGAGAACATTGAAAAGATGGAATGTGGAAAAGGAATTGCTCCCCCCTCAACTATGAATATGCACAAAAGAGTAGGAATGAATGAATGAGAAGATGCCAATAGCTCAAGTAGGGCATAGGAGGAACAACCCAAGGCCAATCCCAAATAAAAAATGTGAACTCCATCACCAATAAGATCCCATGGGCTACCTGAAGAATAGAAAGATGGTGTTACTTCACACCCAGCTACCCAAGTAGAGCCTAAGCATGAAGCACCCTAAGTGGTGATTCTAGACATAGGTGAGGCATCTCTAGAAGCACAATCTACAAAAGAACCCACTCTTCAGCCCAACAAACAAAACCCTACTAAGCCTATCAAAGAATAGTGTGTTGATGAGCAGCAATTAGACATTGAAACTTCAAAACCTGAAGAAGTAGATAGAGGGGAAGGCCCTGTCATAGAGGACCTTAGCGTCGATACCAGTGAAAAATGAGAAAAGAGTCCTGAATTTATTTATCTAGATCATGATCCTTAAAAGGGCAAGGAACCTATGCATGAGGTAGAGCAATAGCCACAAAAAAATTAAGAACCCCCCATTCAAGTCGCATGCCAATAGGACACGTTGGACCATCAACTGTATTTATGGAATTATTTACCTGAACATGAGTCCATGAAGCAAACTCAGTGTGAGATGTCTTTTCTAATGGAAGTATATCATGATGAAGGTCAATTTGAGCTTGCAAAGGCCAATATTGATATCAACCAAGAGGTGGTAGATGTTCCAAACACTCTTTGGGTAAATCCAATGAATTTCTCTCTAGTGTAAGTAAGTGCATCCCTCATCAAGTTTTCCCTACAGGTTTCTAGGCAAAACATTCTCAAAAATCATGATGTGGGCTAACTTTGGTACAACCATCAAGGGGTCATCTTATTGTACCAAGAAGAGCATGAAATGAGGTGAAATTTTGAAGAATAAATTAAAGAACTCAAGCATTGACTAAATGCAGCTAAAACATCTCAACTTAGGACTTTGGGCATTTGCCAAATAGTTTTGAGGAATGAACCAGCTCTCGTAAATGATATTCTCATTATTGGTGAATCCATTAACAAATTAGAGATGTTGGTGGACCTCTTGTTTAAGAAATGTAAAAACATAGTGGATCCTAAACAACAAAAACTATGGGACATTGAGTAGTTCACGGAGCCCATAGACATTTGCCATGAATTTTTTGAATAAATTGAGCACCACTATTCCCATCATTGATGGGATTATTGTCAACTTGGCACTACCAAGTAAAAATTTTGAAGCGTGACTACCACCAGAGGAATAAAAGTGCCAACAATTCGTTGAGAATGCACTTGTTATCAAAGACAAGGCTCAGTGCACAAAAGTGTTTCAGGATGTTCCAGAATTGGACAAACAAATAAGTGCCCATCAACAACAACTGAATGCTAGTTTCTCAACACTTAGAAGATAGTTTTTGGTATATGTTGGGGACCTTGAGGATTCTTAGAAAGCTACAACTTCTTAGCTTGAGATTTTGACAACTCAAGCTGATAGTTTTCTTGAGTAGCCCAAGGAGATGAGAAGATTGAAGGGAGAAGTGGAAGTTATTAATTCCAATCTTCAAATAGCCCTCAACCAATGGGGGAGCTAAGGCATGAGGTGTATTAGGCAGACCCTAATTTTTGTTATCTAAGACTCCAGCATAGTCTAGGATGGACTGTTGATTTAGTCTAGGGTGATGTTGAACCCAAATTTTGTAATATATTCTAAGTATTTTGGAACCATAAGCATGAAGATGCTAGGGCACAAGAAGAATATGGAGAATAATTATATGGAAGAGAATAGTGTAGAAGAAATAAACATGGGAGAACAGTGTGGAAGACCTTGGCATGAATAGGTGATTTATGAAAGACAAGGAAATGGAGAATGAGGAACATAAGATATAGGACTTAGAAAAATGCAATACTAGGATAAGGGCGTAGGAAGCAGAGACAATTACAAATCAGTTTGAGGAAGCATCAGATATTAATGGGAGCAAGAATTTATCATTAGCTCGCAAAGGAGGAGGAACACGAAATCAAATATCTAGCATAGAGAGAGTATATAGGGTTTGTTGGGCCCGAATCAAAAAGAACTTAATTGTAATGGCTCACCACGATTCCTTTCTTTGAAATAGTCATTAGCTTGTCATCTATAATATATTAATGATGCAACCCAAGAATGGGTTCACTTGTGTATAAATACCCCTTTAGATTTGATTAGAAAGTGTTGTTGAATGTAAATGTGTTTTTGTTAACAAAATAGAGATTTACAAAGAACATGTACTGAATGAAGTACCTTTATAATCTTTATCAAATGAGATCAATGGAACTAATACTTTGAAAATATTTATTTGTTGAATCAGTTTGGTGTTAGTTTTACTTTATGATACTGGATAAGTGCTTGCATGGTGTGAATTCATCAAATGACTAACTCTAGAATAACGTTCGTATTAACAATGATTAAATATGTTAATTCAAGTGCCTAACATTTGTCCATCCACCATCACATGATAGAACCAATGGGAAATAGTCTAGGTTGTGTGATTTAGGTGAGCACATGAGGATACATGCATGATATGATGGTGTGTTAGCACATTGGCTTATTCCTTCCTCTAGGCACACAACTAATACTTAGTCACGTGGAATTAAGGATAAAAAGAAAACCCAACATTGAATATATTGGGGAGCTAAAAGATTATACCTTAGATGTGGATAATAATGATTAAAAGGAGTGGTTATAGGCTAATGCCAATCCTTCCATCAAGGAGTAAGGGTGTTAACTCCAATCTGATGAAGATACTCGTCAAGTATGGAGCCTTGAATATCTATAATAGACTCAACATCAACATTATTTAAGTTAATTTTATTATGAGCCAGATGCCAAAGAAGCTGAGAGAGGCTCTCTTTATCGAATAAATCCCCAATATTATAACACATTTTTTTAACAACCTTAAGCTCTTGATCCAAGGTGTATGCAATCAGAAATACATCAGATTTATAAATCAATCCTAGCTCAGAGAAGATCGATTCTACTTACACTTCTGTTTGGGGATACATTAGATAATCAAAAATATGACCAATATATGGATCCACTAGACCTGATTAAGGATCTCTTATCACAACAATATCACTACGGAGGGTTCTAAAGCCTCTAATCAAGCAAAACCACACAATAACCCTAACTAAGTCCTATGTTTTTATATTCACTATACTAATAACAAGCAAAGCAAATGAATCTAATATAGTACTCATCAAATCTTGTGGCACAATATGGGAGTTAGTAAACATACATAAGATAATCTTAATTAAGCTATGTATAGGTAAAACCCTAATGCATGGACAAGAAGAGTAAAAATATTCAAATGCCACTACTTATTACACTTCTATCTACTAAAGAGAGGAGCAAAGTTAGAAATACTTATCTAAAAGATGAACATGTCAAGACTCAATCTCTCCCTTAGCCAAAGGAGATTTGCAAGAGGTTGTTTTGGTTTGTAAAGATCACTAAGAAAGGCCAAAGCATCCAAGACTTCTCCACAAGACTAGATTCTCTAAGTATAAACCCTAAGCTAAGATTCCTCAAGTAGAATGGTGGAAAAGCATATTGTAAAGAAGTACAAATGAATAATAACTCTTGATGTCTCTCTAATAATGGTGAAATGATCTTGTATATATAGGCGAATTTAACCTTAAGCCCTTCTGAAAGTTTTGACTGACAGGGTCAACCCAGTCGACCTAGTATCATTATTGACAAAAACTCACTAGGTCACGGGCTAAGTCAACCAAGAGCAGAACTAAAACCCAAATGAGTTTCATCAATACGAGTACAAGGTTGACCCAGTTGACCTAGTCATGTAAACTGTCAAAAGGGGTTTTAGGTTAGGAAAAGGGGTATAGAAGGTGGTAAATGACTGGAGGAGTGTTCAAAAAAGGAGTAAAAACTTAGGGGAATGTTTTAAGAGCTGGTTGGATTGGTAATAAGTGGCAATAAGGGACAAAAATCTTATAAAGCATCAATGGTCTGCCCACCCTTTTGTCGATGCACCCTTTAAGGCTTGCACTCATAAAAATTGAGATTCGATGGGTTTTTACAAGATAGAAAGCATCATTAATTGATAAAGTTTGAAAATATTATGTGTATACATATGCCCCACTCGAAGCTCATCACATGTCATTCAGGTGCAACAAGGGATGGTGCTTCAAGAAAATAACAGTGACACACAAAGCTAAGGCTAAAAAAAAATCGCAATAGTTTAAAGCAAAAATAATTGAAATAAAAATGCTGAAAAGTAAAATAACTGAAAAGTAAATGTAATGTGTATATTGACTTACCTTTATCACTAGATGGTTGTCTATTATGTTTGTAGTTTTGATTGTGGAGGGCGCAAAAACTATTTTCGATAAACCCAAGAATACAAAACTAAAGAGTAAAAGCAAACAAACACAAAAAAGCCAAGATAACTGGTGCTATGTGGATGGGACATACTTGGAAATTTGTAAGTTAGGGTGACAAGTGTTATGTTAGACCAAATGACCAAACCAAAATTTAGAGAAAATCAGATAACTAAAAAGCCAAAGCTACTAAAGACCAAAAAATTCAAATAAGTAAACCTTAAGTAAAAAAGGCAAACTCATCAATACAAACCAAGCATACATGTCAAAAATAATGGTAATCAAACATCGATGTAAAATTAGTAACAATCCTTAAACAAATATGGGCAAGCAAAAAATGGTAAAACAACATTGATGAATGAGAAGTAACAATCCTTACTCAATCATCAATGGAAAAAAGTGCATAAAAGAGAAAACAACATTGATGAGTGAGAAGTAACAAGCCAACCTCACTCAATAATGAAAAAAGTACATGAAAGTAAAAATAGACTCAGGTGTCCGTAAAAAAGAGTGCTACAACAATGATAAATGGCAACAAAAATCAAAACATATCGATAAATGTAAATCCATGGTGTAAAAAAAGTAATCTGTAGTTGCTCAAACATATTGTTTTGTTCTAAGGATATATAAAATTGAAAACAAAGTAGTTATAGCATGTTTTTAAGATATGAAGAAGTAGAGAAGAGGGAAAATAGATTTAGAATCATAATTTTCCTATCAAGGGGGGAAATGAAATGGGTAGAGGGGAGAATTAAGGAAAAATCAAGGTAGAGGAACTCTTTATCGAATTCAAGACATTCAAATTAGGTTTGTCAAAATAACAGAAATTTTGAACCTTAAAGACTTTGAAGAACTTCTTTTAGCCATACAAGTCTTAGGTCAACAAATGAAGTATATAGATCATCCCATGAAGGATATATGCGTGAAAATTAAAATAGACCTATCTTCTCACAATGTGTTCCCCATTTCTCAGGACCCCTTACAGAGCCATCAATCTACTGTGAAGATTGGGTACTTGCATGAGAAAGTAGGTAGCACCATAGAGTTTATTGAATTCTCCTATTCCAATCTACTGGCCTACCACACCCCAATGGACCTCGGCTCTATTATGAGGCCAACTTTGAAGTTTGAGCTTCGATTGGAGATAAGAGATGTGCTTTTAATCATGTCTTTTGGTGTGATTTTAACTTTTGAGATTTGTATGTTGCCTTTTATATATCATTGCCTTTTTTTCAAATGATTTGACTTTTAAAATTTTTGATGGATTTTTCTATTCCTCCATATAGATTTGGAAAATCAAGCATGGGTAGTAAAGATGAATTTCATTTGAATACTTGGAACTTGGTTATGAAGAGAGAGAACTCAACGAGCATGGTGTCTAAGAGTCTAGTAAAGTCAGGTGAAATAAAAGTGTTGCCTTGACTTCAAACTTGTATTATCTAATATGAAGTAAAAGAAGAGGAAATCAAGAGGAATGAAACATGAAATAATTTGAATTACTTCAAACCACAAAAAATGTGACAAAGGGAAAAAGGGGATACAATGATAGAAAAGTATAATTACTTATCATAACAATGAGGGAAATGGAGAAAAACATGCTAACATAGATTGTTATGCAAATTTCATCTAAAAAGAAGAAGCAAAAGTTAAAGCTAAGAACAAATATCAAAAAAGTGTAACCATTACAAAACACATTTTAAAGAAAAGAATGACAAGATTATAATTTTATGAGGAAGACCAGGGCCAATCCATGGTCTTACACTATAATTCATAAAAGAGAAACACACGAAGGTGCCACAAAGTATTTGAAAAATAAATGGGAAAGAAAAAGATGGTATTTGTGAGGAAGGCTAGGTCATATCCATAGTCTTACACTACAACTCACAAAGAGAAACCTAAGGGGTGCCAAAAAGTGTGCAAAAAGTGAGAATGAAAACAAAGAGAATAAAAGTGCATCATGAGAAATATCACGTCCCATCCATGGTTTTACAATGCAACTCATGAGAAAAAGGGAAAATCAAAAAGACCAAAAATAAAGGACTAAGGTTTGTGAAAAAAGAGAACTAATGTAGAGGGAGAGACTCATGTAAGTAACCTAAAAAAAATGTTAGATAGATAACATATATAGAAAAAATGAAAAATAAGGGAATGATTAGGCAAAATACTTCTTGAAGAATTATGTGTTAGTGGGCTTTTTGAAAATATTACCTTCATTGATTTGAAGGCGATAGATACTTGGACCAAGAATATCTTTGACTAAATAAGGACCCCACCATTTTTAGGCATATTTACCTTCTTTGTTATAAGTGTAGTCTAATTTAAGGACAAGACCACTAACATTAAATGTGTAAACTTTAACTCGTTTGTTATTTTTTTGGCAATAGGGGCCTTGTATTGGTGGTTGTGTTGTAAAGCAAAAAAATAGTGTTCATCAAGGAAATCGAGAGCATGAAGGTGAGCTTCATGTAATCCTTCATCATGTATGATTCCATTAAGAGATATATGAAGAGAGGAAAGCTCAACTTCTAATGAAATAACTAACACTCAGAACCATAAACTCGATAGAATGGTGTTACTTTAGTGGCAGTACGTATACTAGTACAATACGCCCAAAGAGCAGGATAGAAATGAAGGTGCCAATCCGTACGAGTTTCACAAATTGTCTTTTAGAGAATTTTATTAAGAATTTTTTTAGTGGCCTCAACTTGGTCATTACATTATAGATGATAGGGTGTGAAAAAATTATGATTGATTTTAAAATTAGCACAGAGTTATTTGACATCTTTATTTTTGACATTACCACCATTATCTAAAATGAAAGTACGAGGGACACCAAAGCATCAAATTATTTGATTAAGAATAAATTTAGATATGGTGGTACTGGTGATGTTAACAAGGAGCATAGCCTCAACCCATTTGGTAAAGTATTTTGTGGCTATGATTATAAAGACATGCCCATCTTGAGATTGAGGTAGTTTGTCTATGAGATTTAATCCCCACATGGAGAATGGTTAGGGAGATTCGACAGTTTGAATCTTGGTTGGATATGAATGAATTAGATCATCATGAAGTTCGCAAGGAGTACACTTTTTAATGAATTTAATAGCATCTTTTTCAAAAGTGGTTCAAAAATATCTCATACATAGGCATTTACAGGTTGTAGCATGTCTGCTATAATGGCCATCACAAATTCCCCCATGTGCCTGTTCAAGAAGAGGATGAACCTCATCTTACATAACACAACAGACCAAGGTATCTTCAGCATTATGATAATAAAGGATATTATATCTAAATACATAATTAAAGGCTTATTTATGAATGCGAGTAATTTTACGAGAATCTAGGTTGGGAAGATACGTTTGGTGTTTCATAAATTGAATGATGTCTTTGTACCATGGGTTTTGTCGAATGGTGACAGTGTCGAATGGTGACAGCGTCGATGTGGTAGATAAATGAATCATGTGGTTGAATAGATGATGGAGATTTTCTTATTTGAATAATAAAATTGGGATTAATAATAACTTGGTGTGGATGAAAAAGAGATGTTAAAGAAGCAAGGGAATCAGCAATAGAATTTTGATCTCGAGGGATAGGCTCAATAGTGAAAGAAATGAAATCTTTGGCAAGAGTAGTTACAATTTAATGATAAGAAATGATATTATTGATTTTGCATTAGTAATCACCATTGAGTTGGTGGAAAATGAGTTGAGAATCATCTAAGGCATGCAGGTATTAGATATCTAAATCAAGATCAACTCTCATGCCCAGGATTAATGCTTCGTACTCTGCTATGTTGTTAATGATGTCAAATGTTAAGCAAAAGGCTAAAAGGATGGTTTTTCCAAGAGGGATTGTAAGAATATAACCTGCCCTAGCTCCTTGAAGGCATTTAGAACCATCAAAGTGAAGGGTCCAAGTATCCTCGTGTAAGTCAATATTAATTTCAATAAGTTCTTCAATGACTACTTTTAGTTTAGTAGTATAAGGGAGGATAGTGGATTCATCAAGATTACTTATTTCAACATCAGCAGTGAAGTTATGGAAGTAATCTTTAAGAGATATGGTTTGGTTGAGACCTTCAATATATAGAATATTGTCATCAGAGAGACTATCTTGAAGGTGATTGGTAGTGGGCATAGGAGCTATGGAAAGTTGATTGGCTATGATTTGTCTTTTGGCAGCATTTTGAGTATCAATTCGGAGATCTAATTCCATAAGGAGTACCATCCACTTGCCAATTCCGTCTCTAGGAAGAAAGGCTTTATAGAAGAATTGGCGAAGGGGATCGGAATGAATGATAACATAGTGGTATGATAAAGCATGTAATGTTAAAGTTTATCAACTTCAAAATATATGGTGAGGCAATCACATTAGACTTTTGTATAATGTTTCTTATAATCAATGAGGCCTCGACTGATGTAGTAGATGGCATACTATCTTCCAGTATCATCTTGATTGGCAAGCATTGCCCCAACAGTTATAGGTGTGGAAAAAGTATACAATATTAAAGGTTGATCAATGGAAGGAGGACGAAGAGTAGGTGGGTGAAGCAATGATTCTTTTATGTTATCAAATGTTTTTTTATAAGGATCCGTCCATTCTAAATCATTACCTTTTTTACGAAGAGAATTGACAGATTGGATACAGTAAGCCATTTGGGAATGAATCATCTAATTTCTCCAAGTTTATTGAGATAAGTGAAAATGTCTAGAATGGATCGAGGAATGTGCATATTGATGATAGCACTAATTTTGGTAGGGTCAACATCAATAATGTGGAGGGAGACTAAGAATCCTAACAGTTTTCCAGATGTAACACTAAAGACACATTTGTAAGGCTTTAGTCTAACTCTGTATTTGAGAAGATGGTCAAAGATGATGGAAAGATCAAAAAGATGAGTCTTATGACTTTTAGATTTAGAAATGAGGTCATCCACATAGGTTTGAACAATTTTGTAGATAAGATCATGAAATATATGAGTCATTACTCATTGATAAGTGGCTTTGGCATTTTTTAGGTTGAAGGGAATTTTAACATAGCATTAGGTGCCCCATTTTGTGGTGACAGTTGTCTTATATTGGTCTTTAGGGGCAATGTGAATTTGATTATAACCTGAGAAGCCATCCATAAGAGATAACATTTCATAACCAGTTGTGGAATCGATAATGACATCTATTGAAGGTAGAGGTAAATTATCCTTGGGACAAGCAAGATTAAGATTATAAAAATCAATGCAAATATGAATGACCATGGTTACTTTTCTCTTAACAGGAACTATGTTAGAAACCCATTCAAAATAATCCACTAGTTTGATAAACTTACCATTAAGAAGTTTGATGATTTCTTTGTGACATAAGGTGGAAATTTTTGTTGCTTTTGACACACAGGTTTGGCATTAGGGTAAGTGATGATATTAGGCACCACAATGCTAGGGTTAATATCAGGCATGTCCTCATAGGACTAGACAAAAATATTATGATATTTATCAAAAAATAGACTAAAATTATCATGTTCAGTAGGTGAGAGTTTGTGATAAATTGTAATTGGTCGAGGGCATGATGGAGTACCATATTCAATATGAGTAGTTTTTTCGATAAGCATAGCATTGCCATCTTGGAAGTGGTATGGTGAATTAGGTAAAGAATAAATTGGATTAGTTTTAGAATTGATGCTAGTAATGAAGTTGTTGAAATAAGGGGTTTTGTTTTTAAAATTCTCAAGTTTAAGATGTTGCCGAGGAAGTTGAAGTTCTTGGACATGAAGTATTTCAAGAATAGCTTCATCGCTAGGCAAAGTGGGAAAAGGACCATAATACTCAACATATATTTAGACATCGATAATTTGATTACCATGGCAGTCATATTCAGAATGTATCTGATGGACATTGGTGGCCTTGGCATCTAGTGTAATCTCAGGAGTAGGATAAGTAGATGGATCAGATGGGATTGGTATATCGTTAGTTTTTTTTATGGGGGAAAGATTGCATGTAATGATGGGATCTGTAGGTGGTAAATAAGATGCAATAATCTCCAGAGGTTTGGAAGGTAATATTATTCTACCACCCAAGGAGTATCAAGAAGCAGAAAACTAATAGGAGGCACATGACTTTCAGGATCTAATTCATGATTCGTGGAAATGATATGAACATCCTGATTGAAAGCATGTATTTGAGCTAAAGTCTTCTGATAATGTTGAACATCCAAGTCTCAAGATTGATCTTGGGCCATTATGTAGTTATCATCATAGGTTGGAGAAATGGTACATGCTTGAGATTTAGGAGGAGTTTCAGAAGGTGAAATTTTGAGGTTACTTAACTTACATGGAGACATGATTAGAGGGTTTTTAAATAATTTGGCCACTCCATAATCATTGCAGGTGAAGGCATCTTCTTGTAGAGAAGGCTCATGAGCATTACATGGAGGGCGAAAATTAGTGATCTCATCAATGAGAGGAATAATATGATCACGAGGTAATAAAGGATGAAGCCACTCCAATATATAGGGAGGTAGCTTGGTAGTGTTGCAAGTATGTTGCAAGTCATTAGGTTCATCATCATCTAAATCAGCAAGAGTGACTTGTAGGTTTAGATTGATGTTGATGAACTCAGGTAAGGGAACATTGTTGATGGTAGGAATGGTAGGAATACGATATTGAGATTTTGGATTATGAAATTAAATACTCCAAGGGTTGGGATCAACCTCATGCTTATACCATTTTCCATTATGTAATAATTTGATGCATTGGCTATCCAAAGAAGCGATGGCCCCCATTTTGTGAGTCTAAGGGCGATTGAGGAGTATGTTATAAGATAAGGGAAAGTCAAGGACCATAAGTTTAGTTTAAACGGTCTTAGGTCCAATGGTTAAGGGAAGCCAAATACAACCAAGTGGATTTTGATTAGTTTTAACAAATCCATGATAGGTAAGGTGGGTTTGATTGAGATGATCCTTATTATAGCCAAGTTGTTGGATGATCCATAAAGATGTCACATTAAACCAGAGCCTTCATCAACTAAGACTTTACGGATAAGGGTAGTATTAATGGCTATTTTAATGAATAGTGGTAGATCATCGACACAAAAAAAGATTTCATCATTAATCATGTCTTCTTCAAGAAATCCAATAGATGGTTTGGAAGGACATACCATTTCAATGGTATGCACGTTGGTAGGCTGAGGTTCAATAGAGGGTGGTTCTTCATCTATAGAAGATGGATCTTCAATTTCTTTAATTGTTACACAAGGAACTTGCAATGATAAGAAGAATTATGAACTAACTTCATAAGTAGAATTTTTCAAGGCATGGAGTTATGTTCTTCAAGAAAGTTCTAATGGGATTTAAAAGAAGAACTAGTGTGAGTTTGAGAGGATGAGGTAGACTTTGAAGGAATTGAAGTTATTGGGGGTTCAGAAGAAGGAGGTGGTTCATCATAGGCTTTTGAAGCTAAAAGAGTGGTTGTAGCATCTTTGAAAAGTTGTTCTTCTAAATATGGTTTCTTAAGTTTTGTGATAAGATCTTTGTGAGTCGGCTTGTGATGATAGTTGACCTTAGTAGTGTTGACATATTGATAATTGTTGTAATATTGGTCATAGTTGGTATTAATAGCAAAAACATCTTTGGTATTTTATTGATTATTAGCTATGGAAAAATATTTTTGTTTATTAGAAGAAGAATTTTTAGAAGCTTGTCATTTTTGAGAAGCAATGTTGTATTGTGGACGATAAAGGTTGATCATGGCTTCATGATTAAAGGAATCGCCAAGCATGTTAGAGATAGAAAATTTAGTAAGACCTTTACAAGATTCATGAGAATGACCAATGTTGGCATGGAACCAACAAAATTTGTTAGGGTCATACCACTTAGGTGGATTATTAGGATAAGTAAAGGGTTTAGAGGGCGGCAAGAATTGTTTCATTTGTTGCACCATGAGTGGTATGTGAGAAGATGAGAGAGTGTCAGCTTTGGCAACTGGTTTGGTTGCATGAGTATTGCCAGTGATGACATTAGTATAAGTTTGAAAATATCCTTTAATTAATTTAGGATTAACCTTGAATCGCTTCATGAGAAAGTCTTGACATTTATCTTAGTCAGAGTTTCATTAAGTGTTTGGGGAGCAAAAGTTCTAACCTTATATTGAAGAGGAGTTAAAGCAGTGACAAAGAGTTTAAACAAATTATCATCAATCATGTTATGGTCGACTTTATGGGCTATAGATTTCCATCATTTGATAAATTCATGAGCTGACTCGATGGGAGATTGCTTAGCATTGATGAAATGGCTAAGACAATTTTCAGGAATATCATTATGTTGAAATTTTTTAACTAAAGTATTGACTAAATCCTCAAGTTGCCAAATGAAATGTTGGATAAGTTGGTTGTACCATTCCATTACATCATCAGTGAAGGTCTTAACAAGAAGTTTAGTTGTGGCGAAAGTATTAGTTTGGATCCACTCTTTATAAATATTATCAAAGGCTTTGAGAAAGAATGCAGGTTCTTTAGTCCCATCATACTTGATAGTTGGATATATATTACCAATATCAATAGACATGATTAAAGGAGCTAAAGACTCGTTTTGGATGTTTTGAAGCATTTTTTTATTTATAACAGGTTGAGGAATAACATTTCCTAAGGCATCTCTAAGAGGTGGAGGAATAAAATTTGGGTTGGCTTGAGGACTGAGAGTTGGAGGTTGATTAGCCATATTGATCAAATGACATTGTAATTGCATCATTTGAGAGGTGTTAGAAGTTTGCATTATGTGCATTTTTTGTATGACTTGTGCAAGAAGTTGAGTCATATCAATTCGTGGGTTGGTTTTTGTGGGAGAACTCCCCAAATTGGTATTAGGGGGAGGGTTATTGAAGATGGATTATTAGTGAGATTATTGGATAGACTCGTGTCAATTACTCTCACATTATGTTGAAAGGTTTAAAGATGAGAATTGTCTTGATAGGGATAAAAAATATAATATCCACCTACTTCATCTTGAGGTGTGATTTGCACCATGTTACAAGACATAGATGGAGGGGAAGAGGTGCTCCAAGAGTGAGGGTTCTCTTGGGAAGAAAAGAGAGGGAGAAATTAACATCCCATAGAGTATCTAAATAGATTTAGGTTGTCCAAGAAGATTATGATAGGGGACTTCATGATGACTTGAGAAAATGAACAGAATGCTAAGAATTGAAAAATCGAGAATTGAGTCAGATGAATAAGACAGGCAGTAAGAGTACAGAGTCGATTAGGTCAACCTAGTATTACAAACTAAGGAAAACATAGTCTGATAAGAGTATAGAGTCAATTGGCTTGACCTAGTACTGCAATCTGATTGGTAAAAAGAGATACAAAGTTGACTAGGTTGACCTAGTACTGTAGGCAAGAAGGGAAAATAGTCTGTAAGAGATTGTGTCAAACAAAACGAGTGTATTGAAAAACAAAGAGATATTTTGCAATGTACTTTAAATCAAGAAATGAATGCACACACATAATCAATTGGGTCAATGAGAATGATCCAATTGAGGCACACAGCACAAAACCTTGCACCAATGCTGGCCAATGCAAGTTTTTGCAATATAACATACAAGAGCAAACAATCAATTGAAAAGCAAATTCTAATTAAGTGGTCATTCTGAATGTTGTTAGATTATAAAGTGTTATTTTAAGTGTGATAGAGAAAATAGATGAAATTAGGGAACTAGAAAGCAATCTCTAAATGGTTTCAGTACGTTTAGGTTGAATGAGATTTGTGTTGGCAATGGTATTGGCTTGGTATTGGGGCCTACCCCCTCATTTCATAATTCCACATCGATAAGAGTGTCAAGTACATTGCCAATATATACCATTATCCATGTGTTTATACTTGGCCAAAAAACCAAGTCGGCTTCTCCCTTGGTGATGAAATCTAAGTAGGTAGGCCTTGGGTAGACAAATGTTTAAATGCATTTTAAAGTTATGTGATTTGGTAGTGTGTGCAAGAAAGAAAAAATAGTGCAACTAAATGGTATATTAAAAAACCAACTAATTAGACTATGTGATATATTCTAAACAGAAAAACAATTGAAAGTGAAAGTGTAAAGTAATTACTAGCATATAGTTGTTAATTCCCAATTTGAAACACAATACAGAGTCGATTCAAATGGTAGTGTATGCAGACATTACAGAACAGAGTTGACAATGTTGCTACTATATTGTAGAAGCAAGGGTCCTTAAGAACTAAGTCGCCCAGGGCGACCTAGTCTTTTAGATAGAAAACAGAATATAGAACTAGGTCGACCAAGTTGACCTAGTTTGTTGTATGATGGTAGTTTTAAAGACTGCAAACTTTGCAAAATAGAACTATAAGGAAGAACTAAAATGAAAGAGATAGAGAGAAAGTAACCTTGGTGGGTTGGAAGATGCTGAGGAATGTGAAATTCTTGTTGAAGTGCCTTGAATGTTACTTCAAAATTTTGTCAACTATGTTGATTGGGTCAACCTAGTTCTGTAATTTCATGTTTGTTGAAGCCTTTAAGATGACTATACTGACCTGGTCAACCTAGTATGTTTTTTGGAAGTTGTCTGAAATACTATATCGACCTATTCGATCTAGTTTGTTATCTGAAAGTGAAACAGAGTACTGTGTCGAGTTGTTCGATCTATTAACTTGTATTTAATGAAGACCTACCCACAAAAAACATAGCCACTTTTTTATGAGACTATGTTAACCCTGCACACAGAAGTTAGAAACTATACCGGCCCTATCGACCTAGTATTACAAATATAGAAAAATAATAAATAAAATGATAAAAAATGAAAAACATGAAAGAGAACCTGCAAGGGTTAGATTTACATCGAGTTCACCAAAATGTATACAATCAAAAATACATCAAATCTATAAATCAATCCTAGCTTGGAGAAGATAGATCCTACTTACACTTTCGATTGGGGATACATTAGATAATTAAAAAGATGATCAATATGTGGATCTGCTACCCCTGATTAGGGGATCTCTTATCACAACAATATAATTAGGGAGGGTTCCAAAACCTCCAGTCAAGCAAAACCATGCAATAACCCTAACCCTAAGTCTTATATTTTCATCTTCACTATATTAATAACAAGTAAAGCAAAGAAATCTAATCTAGTGTTCACCAAAGCTTGTGACACAATATGGAGGTTAGTAAACAAGCATAAGAGAATCTTAATTAATATATGTATAGGTAAGACCCTAATGCATGTACAAGAAAAGTAATATTATTCAAAATCCATTACTTATGTTACTTCTATCTACTAAAGAGAGGAGCAAAGTTAGAGATACTTCCCTGAAAGATGAACCTGTCGAGACTCAATCTTTGCCTTGGCCAAAGGGGCTTCACAAGAGGTGGTTGTGATTTGTAAGGATCACTAAGAAAGGCCAAAGCATCTAAGACTTCTCCACAAGACTAAATTCTCCAAGTAGAAATCCTAAGCTAAGACTCCTCAAAGTAGAATGGTGGGAGAGCAGATTGTAAAGAAGCACAAATGAATAATAACTCTTGATGTCTCTCTAATAATGGTGAAATGATCTTGTGTATATAGGTGGATTTAACCCTAAGCCCTTCCAAAAGTTTTGACTGATAGGGTCAACCTAGTATCATTATTGACAAAAACTCACCAGGTCACAGGCTAAGATGGCCAAGAGCCAACTTAGACCCTAAATGAGTTTCACCAATAAGAGTACAAGGTCGACCCAATTGACCTAGTCATGCAAACTATTGAAAGGGGTTTTACATTAGGAAAAGGGGTACGGAAGGTGGTAAATAATTGGAGGAATGTACAAAAGAGGAGTAATAGCTTAGAGGAATGTTTTAGGAGCTAGTTGGATTGGTAATAAGTGACAATAAGATACAACAATCATGCGAAGCACTAATGGTCTACCCACCCCTTTCTCGGTGCACTCTTTAAGGCGTGCATTTAGAGAGATTGAGACTCGAAGGGTTCTTCCAAGATAGAAAGCATTAGTAATTGATAAAGTTTAAAAATATTATGTGTATACACAAGGAACCAAGGCAAAGGGAACATTATGAAAATTCAACGTGGGAGACCACCAAAGGGAATGGGAATTTAGAGAGAGACCATTCCTGAAACCCTCCCCCAACCAAATGAGATGGGGCTTGAGTTTCTCCTAAGCTTTCCAAATGCTCTGAATAACAAAAGTACCATTAATTTTAATAGGTACAGCAATTATGAGAAGAATATGTAACATAAGGCCTTGCCATGCTCTTCTATCACAAGGAACCCTGTGAGAGATATAGTGATGAAGCAAGATCTTTCAAGCGTCATCACCTTCCAATCCTCGGATAACCCATTTATTATTGAGAGCAAGACCTTGAAGCCTAATATCCATGATCCCCAGACCATCCACTTCTTTACGCTGACAAAAAATATCCCATGAAACTTTGTGAAAGCCCTTATGACCTTCATAATTGACCCATAGGAAATATCTTACAAGCTTTTCCAACCTACCATAGGCAACATTAAAAGGATCCCAATAGAAATAATAATCAACATGCCTAGCTACCAACACCTTGGAGCAAATATGAAACTTACCCACCAAATACAAGGGTTTTGTGATCCAAAAAGAAATTTTTTTCTCAACCATTTGAACCACATAGGACTACAAGTTAGTTGGAGAGGTATGAAAAGCAAAAGGAATGTTGAGGAACTTAAACTAAATACTTAGGAGAAGCCACTGCTATTGATATTCCTCCAGGAGAGGTTTGGGAGAGAGAGACTAGAGATAACACTGCATTTTCTTCCATTGAATAGAGGACCCAGAGGCCAAACAAAAAATATGAAAACAATTCATAGCATTCTTAATTGAATATTCCTCTTCTTGGAGAGTGAGAAAAGAATCATCAACAAAGTAACCATTAAGAAATTGATGATCAAAATTAAGGAGAGAGATGCCCTTCACCAAGCCTCTAGAGGCATAATTGGCTAAAAAATAGATAAACCCTTCAGCTACTAACACATAAAGTGAAGGAGCTAGAGGACATCATTGCCTGATAAATCTAAGTAGCTCAAACCAAGAGATATGGGATCCATTAATAGTAATACATGCCCCAACATCTTGAAAAAACATATTAACCACTTAAACAAACCTAGGACTAAATCTGAGAGCTTGGAGCAAGGCTAAAATAAAAGGCCACTCAATACGGTCATAAGCCTTTTCAAAATCAATATTGACAAAAAGGGCCTTTTGACTAGAGACCCGAGCCCATTCCATGCCTTCCCAAATAACAATGACATTGTCAAGGATGTATCTATGTTAGATAAACCTTGTTTGATTACTTCTAACAATTAAAAGAATGAGATGCTTAAGCCTAAGAGCCAATTGAGTGGTGGAATACCAAAAATGAACTGATCTATGATCTTATTATTTTTAATCATCTCAATGATGTCAGAATTTTTTAGCTATCCAATTTACCTTATTTCGGTAAGCCCGTGGAGGTCGTGAGGTTTCTTATCTCATGCATTCACAAAGATTACTTTTACTTTGCAAGGCGTAGAATGAGGATCATTGTCCATAGAATTAGCAAATTCACAGGTCTAAAATGCTCAGGCATTGACCTCATTGGAGACTTGGAAGACCAAGAATAAATTGAGAAGATGGTGGTGGTGTTTGAGAACAAGAAGCAAGGCCATGCAATGTACATAACTAGTCTCCAGGTTTTCATCCTTTGAGTAGATGTGCGCTTAGCTATGACCAAGCTTAGAGGGGTTGATAGATGGAAAGAATATGGCACACTTGTATATAGCCAACCAGATGGCCCAAATGCTCAAGTATAATTATTCCCAGTATTTTGTTGAGCATATTGTTGCAGATGTAGAGAAGGCCCACCGTCTGCCTAATCAAAATTTTCCCTGGGGCATGATTCTTTTGCTATTGGTATTTGATGAGATTGGTGTGCCAGAGTACATCGACGGTGATTTAAAGTGGGCTTACCCACCAGAAAACAAGTCTTCGACCGAGTGGTTTAAATTGTTCACATACCTTAGTGTTATTACCCCCACTTACAAGTCAAGGTGAAGGACTGGTATGTTGGAATGAAAGAACCTTTTGGGAACGAGTGGTGCATTCCTAAGGACTTGCCCACGCAAATGGGGGATCAAGCCCAATTTGCATTGAAGCAATAGTTTTCTTTAGCATGCATCCAGATGAGCCCAACAGAGGACTTGTCTGTGTGGCTTAAGCTGTCTTATGCTTTCACTCCTAGATATTTTATGACCATTGTAAATAGAATATATGATGTGCACCCCGTGAAGATTGATGTTGATAGAATTGACGTTGAGATTCACACTCTTCACCAATTGAAGAAGGCTTAAAGAAAAATTGGAATCGAATAATACCGATATCAAATCCCAACAAATCTTGGTTAGAGCCACGATTCATTTATTGTTTTATATGTTGGAGCTGAGGAAGAAGATATCAAGGAGTACCAAGGATAGGAAAGAAATCATTCCACCCCTGCCAAAGATTGGAAGGCACCAGAAGGAGAAGAGGTTGGGGCATGATGCCAACTCCAGCACACAAGGACAACCAAAACGTCAAAGGATCTCCCCTTTGCCACCAAAAGATAGAGTGCTTGCAAGACAACCACAAGGCCCTGATTCTGGTACACAGATATATGTTCCTCCGAAACAAGATATTTCAGTGTTTAAAGATGGGGAATCTGAACAGATAACGGTAAGTCTGAAAGCACCATCAAAGAGGGGACCCTCCCCTAAGGAACAAATGGAAAAGGAGGCCACACCAGAGTTGGAAAAAGAGCCCTCAAGAGCGCATCACGAAGAAGTCACCCTTGATGACACACAAGTGGATGTTGGGAGTCCCACTAGTGAAGAGGGGGATGGCATAGACATAACTTGGGGCACTAGTGACCTTGATGCCAGTAGAAGTCACCAAGATGATGAGTCGGATGTTAAAATACTTCAGCGCAACTCTACTAGAGGGAAGGGACCTATTAATGAATCCATGCAGCAAAGGCCACTGGCTACCAGTGAAACTCCTTCCTTTCGCGTCCAATATCAACAAAATGTCCTAGAGGACTTGTATATGTAGGAGTATTTTCCCAAGGAGGACTCGATCGAGCAGACTCGACGAGAAATTTCTTTTTATAATGATATATATAATGAAGAGCATCATTGTGAATTGCTTTCAGATGGTACTATTTTGGCACCAGGAGAGGTAGAGCTCCCTAATACATTTTGGGTGGATCCCCGATAGTGCACGTCATCTCAAGGAAGCGCGGTCCTTTTGAACTTTGCTCACGAAGTGGCAAGGCAGAATGCCTTGTAAGATTTTGATGTAAAACAGCTTAAAAAGAAGCATCAAGAGGTTGTTTCTCTATATTAAGAGTGTGCAAAACGGATCAAGCTTGAAGAGGAGTTAGAAGAGCTCAATCACCAACTGAAAACAGCAACAGCAACTAGAGTGAAGAGTCTGACACTTTGCAAGTCAATTTTGCAACAGGAGTTGGCCCTTGTAGATGGAGTTCCTCTTGATAGCGAGGCTATTAATAAATTGGGGACCCTAGTGGAGCTGTTATTGAAAAAATGTAAGGACCAAGGAAATCCTCAATGCGAGCAAACTTGGGCAATAGAGCAGTTCACTAAGGTTGTTGAAGTTTGCAAGAGCTTTTTGACTAGAGTGGATGATACAATTCCCATCGTTGATGGGGTTTTGTCAAACTAGCGTAGCCTGCTAAAATTTTGGAAGCAAGGCTTCAAGCTGAAGAACTTCAATGCCATCAATTGGTTGAGAGCGCACTAACAATAAAGGATATATCTGAGCATGCCAAAGCATTTCAAGATGTGCAGGCCCTTGAAAATAAAATAAGCGTTCATTATCAAGAGTTGAACACCAGTTTTACAATGCTCTGAGGACAAATTTTGACAGAGGTTACTTTGTTTGAGAACATTCACAAGGATGTTTTTGTATCACTTGAGCATTTGACCATTCAAATGGGTGACTTTCTGGAACAACTCGAGGAGACTATGTGGCTTAAGAAAGAAGTCGAAGAAATCACTTCCAAGCTCTAGAATGCGTTGAATCATTGGGAGGAAGGGAAGCATCATGTTGAATATACATACCCTAAGCTTTTGATAGCAGAGGGCCCTGAGTATAATGCATAGTCCGGGATAGATTATTAGCTTAGTGTGGGGTGATGTTAAACCCTCAATCTATTTTGGCTAAGTACTTTTTGAAGAAAACTGCATGAAAGGAAGTGTAGGCACAAGTGGAACACAACACAGAAGACCATGACGTAGAAGAGGCAAATCACATGGAACAAGGAAACATGAAACACAGAGGAACCAAGAACGAAGGACTCAGACAATAACGAAAGACTTGGGCAAAGGCACGAAAAGCAAAGATGGTTAGGGAACAATTCGCATAGATGTTGAAGAAGAATAGTCAAGCGGGAATCCAACATTGGTCTACGAGAAGATAGACACACGGCAATGAGGATCTAGCATAGAGAGAGCATATAGGCGCAATTAGGCCCGAGTCCTTAAAAATTCAATGTAACGGCTTGCTATGAATCATTGTTGTTAATGGTCATTAAGTCATCTTTTTGTAATTACTTTTGTAACTGAATAGTTGAGGAAGAACTATGTATAAATACCCCCTTGATTTACTTAGTTTTGGTTGATCATTGTAATCTTGGAGCCGTAGTAATCTTGGATATGACATATGAAGGTAATGAGAGGAAGCTTATATGTTGATGAAATACTTATGTAATCTATTTATGAGTATAATGAAACTATTAATATTATGTTCTCAATTTGCACCCAACTTCTTTTTCTATGATTAGTTAAGTGGGAAAGGAATAGTTAGGAGTTAGACATGGAACTAAGTATGGATTTAGAACTAAGTACCAGTTCAAACGCCCTAGCTTAAGAAACTATATGAATACATCGCAATGTGACAAAACCAATGAAGACCTATCTTAAGTTGCATGCTTCGAGTGTGTAAGAACCTTTTCTCGCGTGATATGCCGGCACGCTAGCTCATTGGAACTCTTATTCTCTTAGGTGCATAACTAGGGAAAGACATGCTAGACTAAAGGAAAAGAGCCCAACAATGCACAATCATTGATCTACGTAATTCTGAGCCATGTTCAAGTGCAACACATTATGTGAAAGATCAAACACTACAATGCAATGCTTCATTACTAACAAACTACAAATGTACGACCTATAAAAACTAAAAAAATACAATACAAATAAATACTGCCAATCATAATATACAGTGGTACACATTCTACAATTGTTGACAAAAAATAATAATCTATCAACGGATAAAAGCATTACCTGGTCTGCACTCCAAAACTTGTTTTATGAACAAGACCAAGATGAGAATTACCCTATAACGAAGAAGAGCTAGGGGTGCACAACACAAGGTTTTTGGTCAATCAACTTCATATATTATTCAATGGAGCTTAGTACATATTAATAGCTTTTCAGACTCCTACAATGGAGTCAAACATCACGTAATCCCACAAAACTCTCATTCTATCTCCTAAGAACTCTCCATAAATCACTCAACCTAACCTTTACAATCTCTCATTATCTTCTATTATACATGAGTTGTTATCACAACTCACATAATAACATTAATTTATTTAATTAACTTACCCATTTAACTAATATCTTGCCAATGTGAGTACAAATAATATTATCTCTAACATGATTTCAATGTCTGATTATGTACGTGACTCTCAAAAATCTGACTCCTTCACTTGAAACTCTATGTCCACTTACAATAACAAAATTAAGTCTACAAAAAGAAAAGAACAATGGGTTGAGTTGATCGTAACCACTCCCTGTTGAATGGTTGAGCATTGTCTACATATCCAATACTCCAAAAAAAAAAAGTCAAACCACATGTAGTTCTCCTGGTTAGGTGAATGTATGCACTAGTGCTCCTTGAATGTATACACCTTGTAATCTATATTTCGTCACTTGGCAAATGGCAACTTTGACTTGAGTTTGAGGTGCTTTAGACTTGGCTAATACCTACTCCTTGCAACTAGTTGGTAAATTGAAAATAAGGTAATGTCTTTGAATGGGCAAGTTTTAGAGTATGCTTACTAGACGAGTAATAGGCTTACACCTATTTTATGTTTATATGAGACACTTTGGGTACTTTCTCAAACCACCCACATGCTAAAGGGATGTGTTGACCCATAAGAATGATTTGAATTTGAAGTGTGACCATTGTTTGGTGTATGACAAATCCACCAAACTTAAGTGGTACCATCAGACGGCATGTTCTGAGTCTAACATTAATGCCTAGGGGACAAGGACACTGATTGGATGATATGGAGATGTCTAAGTAGAATAAATAACTAGTTTGACACAGTGGAGGGATTAATGCAGGTGACATATAACAACTGTAGAGGATTGGATCTGTGGA
Source organism: Torreya grandis (assembly GCA_037957365.1). Lineage (NCBI taxonomy): Eukaryota > Viridiplantae > Streptophyta > Pinopsida > Cupressales > Taxaceae > Torreya > Torreya grandis. The sequence continues at coordinate 1,701,881 of JARHVA010000111.1, forward strand.
GAGCATGTAGATGTGAGAGAATGATGAACAAGAGTCATATATGTATAAAATGACAAACAAGAGTCATATATGTATGCACAAGTCATGTCAATTGAAGGTAGGTCAAAACTGATATCACCAAGTATCTAAATATTTTAGTATCTACAAAGAGTTGTATGTGGATAAGTGTGTCATCATATTACTTCTTGATGATGAATTTGTTATGCAATTACGCACTACTTCTAATCGCTATTTCATGTAGTTGTATCATATGTCCTTATCCTAAATGGGTATCTAACATGACCTAGTTGTCAAGACCCATATAAGAGGTTTTGCTTCACTCACACTTTCTAAGATACTATTAAAGGGGGGTGTTGATGCTCACATCACATTCCATCTTTAACCTTACTTAGACTAGTATAGCTTACTTCATCATCTTCTTTATTAGGGTGCATCTTACATGGAGATATTAGTGTATATTAAGGCATACACTTTTGTATAGTGTAAGATGCACTTGTAATAGTACTCTTTATGGATTAACACATCTTTATGTGCACATCATTATCAATAACTTATTTATAAGATAATTATAAATAAGAATATTTTTTTAGTGATTATTCTCAAACTAAAATTTGTTTAATTTGAAAAGAATCCTTAAAAGATAAATATTTCTTCTAGCCCTAAACCTTCTTACTTATCTATATAAGTCAAATGACAAGGGTGATGGTAGTTCCCTAGTTCTTTCGAGCAAATTAATCAGTTGTATTGTAATCTTCATTTAAGGAGGGTCATTGGCCCTCTTACACGTGTTTTTAAATGAAATACGGTAGTCATTCTACCTTGGTCATACATGTGTCTATTGCTTTAATGTTTCGCATATATGCACATGCAATCGTGGATGATCATCTTAAGATTGCTTATTCAGTGATCTCGTATTTTGTCCACTATTCACATATCATGGGTCCATCCCAATAATTTTACATTGTGTTGATAATACAAATCTAGGTTTTGATAAATGTGATGCTGAAAAATTTTAAAGAAAATCTCAAATTCTTTTTTGACAACAAATTAAACAAAAATTCTAAAAGCCCCATTCAATTTTATAAAAATAAAAATAAAAATTCTTCAAAATTCTTCCTCCTCTTCTGAAGTATTTTGAAATTTATTTTCAAACCTATCATCTATGTATTCTCGGTCTTTGCCTTCTATCTTTTCCTTTTCCTTTTCCTTTGCCCCTTTCTAGTTCTTTTCCCTCCCATTTTAAATACAAAAAATCAAGACAAGTATATATATATATAAATAATTCAGGCAAATCTCAAATAATCACCGCTGGGTCATTTCAAAATTCTCATTTTACTCTATGTTATCGTTACTTAGCTTATAGCAGACAAATGAATTAATTTTTTTTGCCATAATATGCATTTGTGAGTTGCTTTTTCCTACCTACAGTGTGTCTGGGGTACTTGCGTCAGGTAACTTTTATTGACTTTCCTAATTTTTTATATGGGTCAAATTTGACTTTTTGGAGGGAATTTTTTTTTGAAAACATTAAAAGAAATAGTTGTCATAATTTGTGTCTACTTTTGTGTAAGAGACCAAATTATGGGAATTTGATATGGGCAACACCGCACTCAAAGCATAGGTGTCACTTGTTGATGCAAATTGTTGTTATCTGTTTAAAATGTGTTAAATTTGGAGAATTGGCACCATTTTGGGGGTGTTTGCTATTTCTCCAACACGATTTGTGGCAAACAAATTCAAGCATGCTAGTAGCATTAAAGATCACAAAAAAATACAAAAAAGTGACTCTCTTTGACATATTTTCCTCAAAAACTATTGGTGCTAATAGGTTGCTTTCAGGGCATCAACAAACCATCACAGGGCCTTAAAAGGGTAAGGACATCTGCATGCATTGTCCAATAGTTATCCCACCAATTTTCGCATATAAGGTTCAAATTCTCAAAAGGGCAAAACTAATATTTTCTGAATCGGAAAAAGAGTTCACAACATTGCAGGACTCTCCTAGATTAAGCAAGTTGCTTAAAGCATCAACACCTATGTTGCCTTCAAATATTGAAATATCCAAATCTACTTTACCTATATTGTGTTTGGCCTCCAAACGGCTTCTTGGTTGATGAAGATGAGTATAAGGGAGGTTGTAATCAACACAAGTTGAATGAAGTAATCATCTGTCTCAGCGTTTTCTCATGCATAGTTTTACATCAAATCATTTGTCACTGCAAAGAATCTTCTATCATCTTCTGTGACCATGTCAAGTCTAACGTCTCCATTGTTAATTTTTATGCCATCTGATGGGGTTGTGGGAAATGACTAGGAAGGTATGTTGAAGGGCCACAGGTTTTGAGACCAAACTTCTTGTAGTCAGACCTTGTATATATGACATACGAATGCAGAGTGGCGGTATGAGAGACTTGGGCTCTGTTACAACTACGATTAGGCCTAGGGTTGACCTAGGAGACCACACTAAAACAAATTATAATGTCTTTTGAACAGAGAACAATGAAACGTGATGCTAGAAATATAATGCAAGATTGTATTATACTTAAAATCCACAAGTTTTATACAATGACATGAGAGGTCAAATGTATCAACCAAACTCTACAAGCCAACAATCTGATGAATAGTTGCATTGCGTAGTTATACAAGTGAAGGAGATGAAGGGATGTTTTGGCAGTTACAAGAAACGCAACCACTCGCCTTCTATCAGTTCATATTTTCCATTTTATAATCCTCTGTAGTTATCACAAAACAGGGGTGTTGAACTGCATTAACACTTTCATAGAAAATGCAGCAATGGATGCAACGAATTTAAAGTTTGTGGTTTGACCATATGTGCTTGTGATGATGATGAAACCATAGGTGAAGACAAGAACTCGATTTGGAGTACTACAATAAAACTACAAGATAATCAAAGGTTCTAAAGCCTTCTGAATCAATAATACACTTCCATTTCATATAGAGGATATAGAGGGTAGTAATTAATAAAAGATATAGTTTAATAATGAAGTGCACGTGAAATTCACACATTTGAGGTGCCTCTGTAAATAGTTTGTTGGCCCGGTGGTATACTTGCATTGGTCAATAGATTTGTCCAATTTTGTCCAATTTCTCTACTGCAGTTTGGATCGGTCATCCCTTCACAATCGTATACAACTACTACAGATCAAAACATGCAATTGGTCAATGTGCTTGTTGTATTATGTTCATTTTTCAAACCTTTATTTATGTGTGCCTCCCATAGATGGCTCTTATTCATGATCTTTGGTTTTAATGGTATCAATGCCAAGTTGCTATCAATGTAGATGTTAATTTTCAGGTTTTCTCGTTAGGTTCTTCAAAACCAGTGAAGCATACTTTCGTATCATTAATCATTTTTTGTTTTTTTATAACAGGTTTACTTTAGTGCTTGTGTTCTTTGCCAGTCCCCTTGCCTAGTGATTATTTATAGATTTATAAAAAGATACGACTGCTCATGGAAATTTGTCATCATAAAGATGACTTGATACACTGCTGAAAATATTTAAAAGCTATCTTGGAAGCTCCAATTAACAAACAAAATAATTTCAATTTTTTGGGTATTATTAATTAATTTGGTGTCAAAACAGGTGATTTTATTGTCCAATACATATATATGATACAATATTTGTTGGAGATTTGGAACAAACCAATACTTACCTTTTGGGGGGTAGTACAACCCAAATTCTGCTAAGCTGCCAAGATCATAGCTCTTCCACCAAATTCCCATTGAACATGTGCACCTGACCTCGTCCCATTTAAATCCACTGCCACTTCATTATTGTTGCAGATTTGGTCCCTTACATTGAAAAACAGGCAGTTCATCTGTGGCGGGCTAAGAAACATTCAATATTTTATGCTTCAACTGTATAGATTGTGTCGGAAGCAAGAATAAGGATATACATAACCAAGTAGCAATATGGTACAAAAGACAGCAGGCTTCGCTATTTATTCTGCATGAATTAAGAGATGCTGCATGTACATCTTATTCAAGTTAGTACAAGATTGAATCAATCTTCCTTACACATAAAAGACTTGGCCCACATTTAAAAGGCTTTCATGAGGAATATTAAGAATGACACTATTTTCCCTGCATATCCTCCTAAGGAAAGCATAGATATAATCAACTGCAACTTTCTTAATGAGACCTGATTCCCTCCTTGCCCTTACAACAGTGTTACCAAGAATATGAACCACACCTACATCCCTACATTCATTCAAAAACTGCAATTCATCTTTGTAGGTTGGAGGTTGAGGAGCACTAAATCTAACATGGTGCACTAGTTGTTGTTGTGGAGAAGATCTTTCAGAGATAATTGAGTCATTGGAAGAATCTGCTGATACCATACCTAAAGAGATTAAATTTCCATTTTCTATACCAAGGGCAGGGGTAATTTGAGACTGCTGCTGCTGCTGCCCACACAGGGAGTACTCCTCAGAATCTGAGAAACTGTCCATGAGTGATTCATTCCTGATAAATTGGGACAGTGCATCCAAGAGCATTTTCTCAAAGTTGTCATCCTTCTTATGCAGGTCTTTGTAACCGTACCTTGCAACACATCTGAACATGTGAAATTCCTTGGGCCCAATGCGCCTTATAAGGAAACGTTCTTCTTGAGGAACAGTATTCACTGGTAAATACTTAACGCAGACAAATACAACCACAGAATGTATTGCAGGAAGATGAGTAATAAAATGGGAGAATATGTGGGGCACTCCATTTGCAAGCTCCGTATATACAAGCCCAACACCTGGAACTCTAACCAAACCAAGGCTAGGGCCTAAACCCAGAATCCACGCCATAGAAACCTTGCTCTCCATTTCAAATTCATATCTTTTTACTGTGCCATAATGCCAGACATACATGATTATGAGGAATACACCTGCAATCACAAGTGGAGCCCAACCTCCTTGGTCCACTTTAAATAAAACAGATGAGAAGTATACAAGCTCCACAAGCAAAAAGAACCCAGTAAATATGAACACCAGCAGCCAGTTACTGCGCCACACGATTAGCATGATCAGAGCCATCAGAAGTGTTGTTACCAGCATAACAGCTACAACTGCAGTACCTGATTGTAAGCAACCAAATTGCTCGTTAAAATTATGAGATAAGATCATATATCGTTATTTTCAAAAAAATTGTCAAAAAACGAATACAAAATGAAAATACAGAATCATTCTCTTAGATAAAACACTGCTTATACATTTAATACTTACAAGTTGGTAGAAATTATCCTTCTCTGAGACAAAATTCTGCTTATACATTTAATACTTACAAGTTGGTAGAAATTATCCCACTATAATGTTACTAATCTTATGGTGCTCTTGGTCAAAAACTGATTTGAAACTCGCTTTTTAGTTCTAAAGTTGGAACCCTCGATTGTATAAGGCCGGAGCCTGCTTCATCTCTGCTTCTAGATTTGATCCAAGCAATAAAATAAAAGAGATCAGATGGATTCTAGGTCCTGAACGTACATTTGTAGCATAAAGTTTTAACAAGTACATTGGGTTGAACTCCTTGCAACAAGAGAAATCCATGGGCTAGAATGCATCCTAGAAGAGCAAACACAAGATTGCTACAAAAAAGTACTTTGAACCCCTGACAAGCCTCTTGATCATACTTCAAAGCCTCACATGGAATGTCCTGTTATGGTGTTTCATCCAAGTTCTTTTGCATTATTTCTTCGTGACCAGTTTTAAGTGCTCCTAGGAGCAACTCCAAGATTACTCTTCCCATACCCTCTTTTGATTTATCATGAACAAATTTGAAGACCGCCTAAATTCAATGATGGATACATAGTGAGAAATAATCATTGGAGAGTATCCTTCATTTGAAGACCGCCTAAAATTCAATGATGGATACATAGTGAGAAATACTCATTGGAGAGTATCCTTACTCTTTGTCAATGCTCGCTTCAAAAAACATTCCCCGGATTTTAAAATTTCTCAGTGTCACTTCCACCAAGTATGTGAATACTCACTTAAACCTGGATCCCTCAAGTAATTAATGAGTACAAATTTAATCACGTGTGTATTGAAAGATAAACCTACGTGGGGAAAAAACTAACTTTCAATCTGTCTCCTGTTTGTATTCCGTGCTTGATGTATTGGGCCATTATAAAATATAGATGAACATTAATGTAAAAGACTTGCAGAAGATGGATTAAATTGGATTAAGTTGGATGTATTATCTATGGTTTTCTTAAGTAGAAACATTCATTGCAGATGCTTCCAGTTCGCCTTGACATTTTCCATATGCACAAGCATGATATAAAAGTTTCAATTCCAACAATCCTTGTGCACAACCATCGTAGAGATGTGTGGTACTTTGAATGAATTTTCATATTATCTATGGTTAAGCTACGCTATATTTCAATGTACTAACGTGTTGTTGAGAAGGCGAGTTTTCTTTTGAATATAAATGTTATCGACCAAGAACAAAGGCATAATATAAGGGTGCCAAAGAGCTTAAAGCCTCGGGCCCCGGAACCAATTCCTGACAACTGACAGAAAGTGAAAATCAAAATTTGCATTAAGAATAATTGGAGAAGAATATAGAAACCTCTATGGTAATCAGGAAAGCAGATAGAGGACATGACTAAAAGAGTCGAAAGTTCTGTAGGGGCTAGAGAAATTTTAAGGAACCTCTAAAAAAACTAGAGTATTCCCTTTGTCACAACTTTAAAATTAAAATAATGCCCATCTCAATCAATATATCAAGGTTCAATATGCATTTTAAAGAATAAAATCTTACCCATGCCCTCCTTAGAAATTTGTCTCCTGCCACATTTATGCTCTGCTTCTCATGATCAATGCATAATAGTAAAGTTCAATTAAACTTTGATAACCTTGGCTGATGATCAGGCTATGCTATTTTCTTCCTTAAATTTTATAGCATGCTGCTCTTGCCAAATCCAAAATGTTAATGCTCTTGTATTAATCACCGATAATGTCATTAGATGATTGGGCTAGGTTCTTTTTACATTACGTATTGCTAGAAATTATCATTATTTCTCATTTGTCTGTCTGCTGGAAAATATTTGCAATCGATACAAGACCAAGCTATAAGAATGACCATTTGGTTTGTTAAGAGTCTAAGACTGCAACCTATGTAACATCTTAATATTTTTTCTCAGATGCTAACCTATCATGTTACAATGCTGCTAAGCTTTATTATTGTTTTATGAATGTGGTAAAAAGCTCCCTGATGCTGATGCACTTTGGTCACATAGAAGGGTAGACAATACTTCCTTGTTAGTAATATGATAAGTCAAACTCATCCCACCCAGAAAAAACTTCAAAATTAGAACAATCATGTCTTAAGGCTGAAAGCAATCCAAAAGAGATGTGCTAGATTGCCAATACTTTCCTTATGCGCAATCTATCGAGTGACAAAAATGAGTTGGTTAAGAACCTGTAATGTGGTGGAGAAGGTTGGGAGTCAACTCCCTCATCCTCCAGTTCTAAGAATCAATGACAAAAGCAAAAAGGATGTGTCTAACTCATCGTCAGTATCTTGGCATGACTTACTAGTTTATACCATATCACATCCTCGTGGAGGACATCTTACTACCATGTTTCGCCAAAAGTGCTCATATGTTGCTTGTTCATAATTGTCAGTCTGGTATTTTCTAGGATTTACATCAATGGTTCTCCTAAAATCATTAGTTTATTTTTCCACTTTTGAAACTTTAGAAGTACACTATCTGGATCTGTGAGGATCGTTTAAAATTTTGCACCACAGACTCAAAGTTTGGCGTCTAGGCCTATTATACTGATATGGCCTAAGTCGTACGCCTACAAGAGTGCTCAGTTAAGTTGAGATTGATGTGTGGCAGTATTTCGCTCAGGATTAGATGGTGAATATTGCCTCTTTGATATGAGGTACTCCAACAGATATTGTATCTCATCCATTATGTGATATCCATCTCGAGTCACTCTATATAGCTCAATACTCAACACCACTTCAATAGACCTTACCATCCCATCAGAGTTATGTGCATGTCTATTCGTTTTATCTTGAGAATCTCTCTCTTGGTTGTATCCTATTTTCTTTATGTTTAAAACCCCTTTTAATGAATGCATTTTAAAATGGCTTTCCAAATCACTTGAACACCTGAAAAGATATCTTAGCTTCAAAACATGCTAATTATGCTGGAGGCATCTCCACTATGAGACAATCCTCCCGACATGGTTGTCAGCCAGCAGCTTGAGTTATTTGTGACATCTGTGCAATAAGACCAAATGATAGGTGACATGTTTTGCCGAATTAGCTGCTAAGAACCGTTTAAAAACAATTAATATCAGAAGATAGAATGAAGATGTTACATTTTGGCTGTTTATTTTGACAGTTCCAAATATGCAATATTTACCTTCCAGCTAGTGTTATTTGTCTTCACCGCCAGAGAGCTCCTGTATACTTATCACCATCTCCTCACCGCCTCTGTCAACCACATCTGCACGACACTGCTCCATGTTTGCTATATAAAATAACTAAACTTCACAGCATAATAACTGCCATACAGTCTACAGATATATATTATAAATCTATTTTACTTGGTATCCTCACCAAATATTACAATACCAGAAAACTCTTATAACATGCTTTTGGTACACATCCTGCATTATTTTTGGCCATTACAAGTCTACCAAATACCAGCGCCACACGGCACAGCATGTACCATGGACATTTAATGATTCAAAGCCACTTGTTATAAGGGTCCATCAAAGACATTGATGGGAGGGTCTTTTTTGTTTTCTCGTGGACGAACCATTCAAGATCCATCTTTGAAAAAGATATTTGCTTTGGATTAATACAAAATTTTATCTTATCAGCACACCCAATGTTTTCTACAGTCTTAAAGACTAGACATCCATTTTACACAGCAATGACATATGCTCCTATTGTAATTTTATTATCATTAAATAGCGACACAAATATCCAATTACTTTTAAGCAAGCTAAATGACATACGTGAAGAAATAATTCAGTCTAAACGTAAATTTTTCCCCATCATCCATGCTGCACCAATAAACAATGCCATAATTGACTTTTTGTTAAATTATATATTTCTAAAATTGTAGACTACGCTTTTCAGCCACATGTAGTTTCCTGGGATTTGCACCATGCTGCTCGAGTAAAAAACACCCCTTGAATATTGTATAAGTTTTAACCTTTCCATGCAAGGAAGAATATAAAGGCTGCACCGACTAACACATTTGTTTATTGATTTCTGATATTTTCTATTTTTCATGAAAGGTGTACATCCCCTTCTCCATCAACATAAATACCTGCCATTGGTGGATTGACTAATAGCTGTCACCTAATTTGACCCAAACTGGATGCATAATAACCTGCCGTCAATGGGAATAATAACGCACTCTTGCATATCTATTGGGTAAAAAATATCAATGCCTGTTTGCAAATGGAGAATGCGACAAAGATTGACACACACTATTACCCAGTACTAATTATATTACCCTTGGGCATACCCATGGGACCATTGCTGGTATTCCTACCATATAAATTTTGTTAGCTGAAATTTAGTGTTTGAACAAAAAGTAGTCAATAGAACAAGTCATGCCAAAAAAATATGAAATCAAGCCATGACACATAGGTGCACCATAAGTGAATCATTAAATGTGGAAGATATAGACCAACCCTATTTTATTTATATTTAAAGCCCCTGTAATGAATGCCTTTGAAAATGGCTTTCCAAATCACTTGAACCCCTGAAACAAGAACTTAGCTTCAACACATGCCAATATTCCTAGGTGTACTGCAGGGGGATCATTTAACACACAAGCTACAGGCCAACCCTATTTTCTTTATATTTAAAATCCCCAGTAATGAACAACTGAAACAAGAATCTGAGCACACATGCTAATATTCCTAGTGTATAAATTTGGTTGGCTGTAGTACGGTGTTTGAACTAAAAGTGGTCAATAGAACAAGTCATGTCAAAAAGAATATGAAATCATGTCATGACACATACAACATAAGTGGATCATTTAATGCACAAGCTATGGACCAACCCTATTTCTTTATATGTAAGACCCCCTGTAATGCTTTAAAAATGGCTTTCCAAATCACTTGAACACCTTAAACGAAAATCTTAGCTTCAACACATGTTAATATTCTTAGTGTATAAATTTGATTGTCTGACATGGCTCTTAAGTAAGCATAGTGGACCCACGAAGATAGGGTTTCCCAACTACTGGCATCCCTCCCCTATTCTAATCAGGAGTGTTTTTCAACTCCAATTAGATAGACATGACCACTCTAGACTAGATGATAATCAGGAGTGTTTTTCAACTCCAATTAGGGAGACATGACCACGCTAGACTAGATGATCTAATTTAGAAGACTAGTGATATGGACCACGATCTCCAAAAGTGGATCCTATCTGTTTTTGCGAAAATAATGCTATTCCAAATGGCTCTTGCCTTTCCCAAAAGTAGCAAACATGCAGTTTGCATTTCCTGACCCTTTTGGAGATGATTCTGGACCATTCCAGCTAAGTTTCAAATGGTACAAAAGAAATAAAAAAGAAAAATATTTTTTCTTCATTTCTTACTAATTTAACTTTCAAAAAAAAAGCTGCATTCCTTGGCTGCACATACTCTCAATTAAATCCTTAAGATGTCTTGTGTCTTATATGGCTGTTCCTTCATATCGCTGATTTTATTTGAGTCTTCCTTTTTCTGACCTTGCTCACACACCTATTTCAGTGCTCTTTAGAATTGTTGCCCGAGTCACCAACTCAAAATAACACATTCACACTTGCGTCCTGTTTACTTTGCATATCGTCAAGGGTTCAACTCAAATGCAGCAGTTCTTGTGTCTTGCTAAACATTCCATTTTTCCATTTCACCACTGCTTAATCACTGTTCAATTCTGAACCATATGTCCTTGGGGACAGGCACCTAGGTGTAGTGGGGGCACCATTTCTTATACCATCAACCTCCAAGCCCCCATTTCCTGTACCGTTGCCTTTTTACCATTTCTGGATATATAAGGTGTATAAACAACCATATTTCTTTCTTTCGAAACAATCTCAAGACTTCTTGATAGCTTGAGATCAACAATTTTTATAAGAATTAAGAATCAAGAGAATTTCAAATAAGACAAAAAAGTAGTGCTAAGGTGGTAAGAAAACTCGTAAGCTTACCATATGCATTTCCAATTTGAGTTGTATTATTGAAGCCGGCAGTAACTATGATGCACAGAACCATGAGAATCCAATTGATTTCAGGAATGTAAATTTGTCCAGAGAAAACTTTTGATGTGTGAACCACCTTTACCCTTGGGAAACAACCAAGTGCAACTGCCTGCTTGATAATTGTAAAAGTTGCAGATATGGTTGCCTGACTAGCAACAATGGCAGCTACTGTCGCAATGATGAACACGGGCCAATAAACTGGGTCTACAGGACAGCATAACCACCATCAACTAATTCGGATTGATATTATTTGCTATAAATAAAGGCGTTAGTTTGTACGTGAATAAGACCAACCTGGGATAGACCTATAAAAGGCTTCTTTAACATCATGTTTATGGTGCATAAGAAATGCAGCTTGTCCCATGTATTGCAACAAAAGGCAAGGGAATACAACCGATGTGAATGCAATCTGTATAAAGAACAAGGAATTTTTTTCATGCAGAAACACAAAGATGAAGAAGAAAAAAACCCATAAGAAATTGAAAAACAGAGATGACTAGAGAATTCTCTTATTATAAACTAACATGTTAGCCTTTTACCTGAACAGCTAAGGTTGAAAAATGGCCCAAATCAGCAAAGAGTGCTTCCGTACCTGAAATACTGATGAAGTTTATAGCAAGAATTTTTTTCCCTTCTAAAGCACATGAAATATCATACTAAGACAACAAAATCAACAAATTTAAGTGAATTACTTCTCAGAAAAAATATTTGCCTACCTGTTATACTGAGCATAATCCCTCCTAGAGAAACCCAGCTTTTTTTTCCTCCCCTTCTGAAATAGCTCACTATGTGTAGAGGAGAGAGAGCTTTTAAGACTCGTAGATCGTGCTTACAAATATTATAAGCTCCAATACTTCCAATGGATATGAACCAAAGGAGAACTGCTGGTGCAAACAACCATCCAACTTTGTCTGTACCATAATGTTGCACACTAAATAGGCCAACCAAGATGACCAACGCAACAACCACCACTACAGCTGCAAGAAGTAAAACACTATCTGTAAAATCAGAAATATCATAGAGATGGTCTCACAGTTTCCTCCAGCCATGTCCACATACATAAACAAGAGAGAACACAAGTCCATTTTCTGAAAAATTTGATGGCATTTAACTCCTATTAGTTAGTCATTTGATGAAGCTTGTCCTAGAAAGGTCTTCTAGCCATTTGACTTTAGTCTGTGACGTGTAAAAATAGACTGCCAAGCAAGAAAGATGAGGTATAAGCAGCATAAATTTATTGTTTCAGGCCAAGTTACGACAGGTCATTTCTCTTTTCTTTTATGAACCATTTTTTGTTTCCTGTTCTGTCAACAATGGCAACCTCAGAAATGAGAAAGATGTTGAACACAAAACCGGTGCCACAATAATTCCAAAGTGATGCTTGGTTAACTACTGATAAGAATTCAGGTAACCAGAATACTTAACATACATAGCCTATAAACAAGGATAACAAGTAGCAAGCATTTATACTTCAAAAAAATTTGGTTAGCTTACCAGTGCTCATATTAGGATGGTCTACCTTGATACCACCAACAGAGGAAAGGACTGCAAAGACATAAAATTTCATGAGTACACTCCCTGTTTTTTATATATCCTAAAATAAATAAATAAATAACAGATAGACAGATAGATAGGCATATATTTAAATTATCCAGAGAATACTGAAAAACAAGAAAAACCCATGATGATGACATAATGGATTATTCATACAGGTGGTGTTAACTTCTGAGTAATGTTAAATGGTCTGTATCCCTGAATGTCTCACCAGGACCCTGCGTATTTCTCTAATGGTCAGATAAGGATATAATATCAGGTCTTCCATGTATAAATGTATTTATAGAATCCAGGCAGTTAATTTGAAATCAGACACAGTAATACAAGATGGCTCTCGGCCTAGAGGGAACGAGGGGAGACTCATGCTGATCATGTTAATAAGGATCTAACTTCCCTCCTTATGGGTGTTTATGAGGAACATCCACCAATACATTATAAGTTGCTTGTGCATATGGATGAGCCCATCCAATACATTAACAACAGTATTACAAAAGTTTCTTGGAAGTGGGGACGCATTTTCAGGGATGGCAAAAAAAATCCAGGATTTAGAACCCAGAAAGATGATTTCAATTTTGTATGGAAAAAAACAATAGAAAATGCCAATAATAAATATAAGGTTGCACTTCATAAATTAGTTGTTTGTGTCTGGAATCTGAAATTGAACAATGAAAATTAAATTACAAAAAAAAAAAATATATATATATATATGTATGAAAAAAACAGGCCTAACTGTCTGAGGACATGAACGTTTCAGGGACGTTGCACGGACATCCAAAAGCTTGAGGACATCTCAAGGATGTCCCCATTTTTTGACAGGCTGAGGAGGATGGCAAGGGGATGCTTCATCCCCATCCCTAAAACATCCCAAACGTTCGAGACAGATTGAAATGTCGCAGACAGGTCTCCGTGTACCAGTAATTAACAAGTAAACCAAACCCATAGCAGACTAAAAACATATTTTAGAGGGAATCTATCAAACAAAAATTGTCTTCATCCATACTACCAATGTGTTGGTAATAAATTATAATCCACTACATGTTATCTTGCACTAGAAGAGATTTCATCTCGCACAACAAAATATCCACAATGCCTAGCTACATCGTCTGAGAATAGCAGAAGATAAGGAAAGAAAATTTAAAAAAATCGTAACTACCATGACACCACTCTAAAATGTATTTCTGCTTTGAGGCTTGAGCATTCTCTGTGCTGAATAAACTTGTAAAGGAAACACTGATAAAATGCACTGATCTGCTTCCCTTTTTCTAGCAGGAAAGCATTCTCTGTACATAGTCACAAAGTAAAATACTAGACCAGAGACAAAGTAGGTAATATGTGACGCATGGACTATGTATACTATTTAAAAGCATGAGCAGAATACATGGTATATGGATATAGCTTGTAGACAGTCTTGACTAGACCAGAGGAAAATTGAAGCCTAGTCATATTCTCAATACACTCTTTTTTGCACTTATATAACCATGTTGCTCATATTTCAAGTAAATCAACACCATCAAGCATGAATGTTAATAACTTTCCAGTGATGTTTTCAATCTCAGACTACACCTTAGCATATGACTGTCCAAAAAATGAAATTAATGCTATAACTCTATGTTACTTAAAATGCCTGAATCTACATACAGGAGCTCTTGTAGTTGGGTTAAAGTCCATTCTTGTGCGATTCCTGGATGTGGGAATAAAGATTGTCCTGGACCAAATAGCACAAGGTTACTTAAAGCCAAAATTAAGAAATATATAAAACGACCAAGACAAAGCAAATCCAGCAGCTGCAAGAGCTCGCAGACATTCCCATCCTTTGAAAAGGAAACCCTCAGGCAGGTCACCTATGCATTAAGGTGCTAGCCCAAGCACGGCCCCTTCATGTCCCTTTTTCAGAGCAGCTCACAATTTTTAGCCCAAGCACAGCCCCTTCACATAAGAGAAAAAAAAACATGGGCCCATTAAAACGGGCTTTAAGCAATGAATCAAGGGAGATAGTTGATGAGATGATTGTGTGACGCATTTATGCGAATGGGCTTCCATTCAACCTAGTAAAAGTATCATATACAAAATATGGTGAACCACCTCAATGAAGCCCCAAAAGGGTACGCAATCCCTAGTTACAAGAAGGTTATAATGACATTGTTGGCCAATGAGAAAGCTAACATAGAGAATGCCCTGCCGCCAATTAAGGCTTCTTGTTAGGAAACAAGGGTGTCCATCATTCCAAATGGATGAAAGGATCATGAAAATCAACCCTTAATAAATGTTATTGCAGTGTGCCCTAAAAGGGCAATGCTTGTAAAGACAGTTGATAGTGAGGGGCAAGTGAATGCACGCTTCATTGCTGACATCCTCATAGAGGCTATTGCGTCCCCAGTACTCGAGAAAGTTGTCCTAGTAGTCGAGGACCATGCAAAAACTTGTCGAGCAATGGGATTGTTAGTGGGGGCAAGGTATAAGCATATTGTTTTGGACCCCCAATGAATTCCATTAACTCAACTTGATGCTGCAAAAGTTGGGAAAAATCCCATGGATTGAGAAAAATCTTGTGGAGGCTAATGGTATTCAGATGATGTTTGTGACCTTCACAACGTTGAAGTTGTTTAAGGAAAGTGAAAATTGATATTAATATTTAAAACTTAGTAATTTTAATTCACATGGTCTACTTTTTTTTTAAATTTATAATTTAAAAAACCAAGTAGATGATATTATAGATTCTTCTACAATTTTAAATGTTCTTATTGTTTTATTTTTATTCTTTTAAGTTGTTGAGACTAGACTCACCTACCACACAATTGTCTTGAGATGACTTGTCAAGGTGAAAGATACCTTAAGCAACATGGTTATCAGTAACCTTTATGTGTGTGGAGACAATCCAACTCAGAGAGAGCGTAAAAAGGTCTAAATCCTAAACAATTAGAGGTGGACCGATGTTGACTATACGTTCAATTTCCCAAAGCCCGTCATTAGTATGATTAGATTTGCAAATATGGACCAACTTTGCTTGGCTGAAATTTATAAGGGTATTGACCCTGTGCTTGGTAAAATGAGGACATTGTAGGTACGAAAGAGGGAGATCCTTTCGAAAAAAATTAGAAAACAAATGGCAAGTGTTGTCACAACGAAGTCCACCCCACTCATCTCCTTGTATGAGCTAAATCCAAAATATTACAGCAGTAAGGTACTTTCTTTACCAAGAAGGGCGGCACCCTACAAGGATGATGATGACGAGGAAGGACTTATACACAAGAGCCCTAGTTCTAATGACCCAAAGGATTTTTTTTATGCTCTCTATGTAGAGCTATTTGATGATTGTTCATTAGGTTCCTGACTAGGATAGTTTGACCATTGATTGATTTTGAACATATGATATAAATCATAATTTATAAATGATTTGAGCGCAGTAGCGCCGATCTGCCCCCTTACCTTGAGTATCTTGGCCACTTACACAACTCCTTGCAATTATGTGCTTCGAGCACCTCTACGTAGTTCTGAGCATCATGTGCATTTTGTGCAGAACCAGCATACATGCCGCACACCTCAAAAGACCACATTGCACACTTCTCCCAAAATTGGGCAGAGCCCCAATATGAATCAAGGGGTTACCCTTGTAGGTCCGAAAGGCAATGCCCCCATGTGTCGGACAATGCCCCGTGGCGAATTTTTTGACCGTCGGTCTCAACATCGTTCAACACAACTCCATGAAAAACGCAGCAAAGCATTTGCTTGTTCCATGCAACCTACATAGCTTTGCACCAATCCGCACTATGTGCAACATCGGCCATCCGAGCAGCACCCACAAATTTAGTTCGCATACCCATACTCGCAAAGTACTTGCCCAGCCCAAAAAAATTTACTTGGCAAATACTCACCAATACTTAGCAACTTAAAAAATACTTAGATATCTTCAAAAAACATAAATTTTATACAAGTTACAGTTACAAATTGTATTAAATGAGTCTATAAAACATTGGAGAAGTGTTTTCTCTTAGATTTGAATACAAATAAGTACAAAATCACATAATCATGCAAATACAAAAGCAAACCGATACTTATAAATTTATGATGATTGTGATTGAAAAACATCGTCATAAATTGCATATGGATGCAAGTTATAAATTACAAGAATATATAATTTCCTCTCCCCCGTTCTAGTGAAAAATATGGGAGACTGAGAGCGTCTAGTCCTCGCACTTTGTTGCGCCTCCTCGCTCTGCCTAGAATGTTGTGCCTATGGCTCCACCCTGCAACTAAATGGCATTGACTCCTCCTTTGCCTCATGTGAAGCAACATCTAAGGATGTCCTTCAATCCAACCTCCCCTGCTTCTACTAATAAACAAGTCCTTTAGCTGTTTCTTGAATGCAAGGTGTCTAACATACAGTATACCTACGTCCCTTCATGCAGCCTTCAGACCTCCTATGATGTCTCCCTAAAATCTTAAAAACCTGAAATATGGCTAAGTCTAAAATCCTGAAACACTGAAATCTGACTAAGTCTAAAATATGATAGGATCCTCCAAAACCTATAATTTGCATTATAGCTCCTAGAGGTCCGAAACCACTCTCAAACATCCTGAATATATATATTCTATTTCTTATATATAATTTAAAGTTTAAGAAATAGATATGGACATCTACTTTCTTATATTTAAAAGTTTATTTTATAGATAAACTGTCACCTCAAATTTGTGTGATGAAAGTGTGGGGGCATGCGTGTTTAAAAAGCGCAAAAATCAGTGTTTTTCCACATTTTTTCTGCATTCTAACCCCATTGGCAAGTACCTACACAATACTCGCAAGTACTCATAGCAAAAACTGTGTAAATACTCGTGAGTTTTTTAAAAAAACCCTACAAGTTTTTATGGTGAGGATTCGCCCTACATTTTTTCCTGTAAGTACTCACTGAGTATGCATTATATGCCCACAAACATACCATGTAGCTCTATTCCTACACAGAATACCTATATTACACATCAACCACACGGACGCCTTGTGCCACTCTACGCCATGCCAAGTGGCACTTCCAAGGCTCGCATTATGCCAAAGAATCTATCAGCACACCGTGCACCTAGCAGTCAAGCCATGTAAAGGTTGATAGGTGAAGAGTCACACATGGAAGTCGTCACTTCAACTTCCATAACGGTTCTCTAGCCTTCGCAGCTTTGTAAACTATGTATACATATTTGTAGCATTAGATAGCAAGTATATAGCAAAACATAAGCAACCATACCTCTCCCTAAAGAATATGTTATGTACTGAATATAGATTAATAAAACTTTTTGTCCTTGATCTATTATTTTCTCTATTCTAAATCTTGTTCATACTGCTTCCGCATACACACAACACAATAGAATCTCATTTAGAGTGGTCCCCTAGACCTCCTCAGATCCGGGTCATTCGTATCAAAGCGGTTCATCTTGCATGTCTCGTCAAACAAGGTCTCAAAGTATCTGAAGCTCAGTGCCAAACCACAAGATCTATCAAATTATCTACCATGTCGTTTCAATAAAGTTTAGATGGCAACAGACAAAGAAACACAAAATGAAGTCCAGGCAAAGATTAAGAATGAGATTACAAAGGCTCTTCAAGAACAACAGACATTTTTGTTCAACAAATTTGCTAAGTCCTCGAATGGGTGGGTTCCATAGGCTCACACATCAAGTAAAGCTTTTGGTGGTTGAGTCCTGCCTAAATTTCTGATGAAGAGAAGATAAGATTGCACTTCTGAAAGTTCCTTCACCCACCAAGAAATGGTAGCAAGTTCATACTCTATGGGAGAAAGACCAAACAGAAGAAGAATTTGAACCAACCTTACGAACGCATTCAAGGATTAAGATTATCCTAATGATGTCTATGATGAATGCTATATTTAGTGACAACTACAGCAAGGGCATGACCAATCAGTCCAGGCCTTACATTGATTCCTTCCATGACCTATATGAACATTTGGGCTTATTTGAGTCAAAGCAACATAAAGTACTCAAGTACCTACAATGGCCTACGACCATTCACTCAATCCAAACTGAAGTTGGGTAAGGTCAAGACACTAGGTGAAGCCTATAGCTTTGCGATAATCATCAAGGAAGAATCAAAATGGAAGGGAAAGTGGGACGCATCTTCCGCACCAAAGAAGACACCTTCAAACAAGTACAAATCATCTAAGAAAGGCAAATGGTGTGACAAACACAAAACCAACAACCACTCTAACTTAGAGTACCATGCACAGAAAATACTGCTTGCGAGCATAGAAGCAAAGGGTTCGAAGGTCCAACTGTTTTCAAAAGCAAGGGATTCAAATGTCCAATCATTTTCAGAAGCAAAGGACGCACACCCAAAAGTTTCTTGTCTTAGGGTAATAGCCACACCCACAATGCTAGACATTGAAGCAAAAAGCCTATTTCATCCATAGATGTGGGTGCAAGGGCAGCGACTAGATTTTTTATCAAAGGCAGTAGCACAAAGACCCTGATCTCAAAAGCAACCATCAAGTCCCTGAATTTGCCAACCATGCCTCATCTACATCCTTACAATTTGGGATCATTCATTTCTTGTAGCACCAAAAGTTTAAATATCACTCACCAGTGTTGTTTCTCATATGCTATCCATCTGTTCAAAGAGGATCTAGTTTTTGATGTATCACAAATTAATGCATATGATATCATCCTAGAGCATGCATACATGCATAGCCACCATGGTGTGTACACATGCAATCCTCAAAGTATCATCATATCAATGGGCAATAAGATATACCAGATTCCTTCAGTGATTCTACACTGTAATCATATTGTGATCACCTGAGAGGATTGCTTCACATTCACCATGTACAACAACACATGCAGAGGATCCAAACGTCCAACTGTTTCCAAAAGCAGAGAGTTCAAACATCCAACTATTTCTAGAAGCAGAGGATGCAGACCCAAAAGCTTGTTGTTTCAATGCAATATCCACACCAACAATGCCAAATGTCGAAGCAGAACGCCTATTCCATTAGTAGATTTGGGTGCAAGGATAGCCACTGGATTTTCTGACTGATGGCAATAGCGTGAATAACCTCGTCTCGGAAGCAACTATCAAGCGCATAAACTTTTCAACCATGTCTCATTCGCGTCCTTACAATTTGGGATGGTTCAGTTCCCACAACACCAAAGGTATACATATCACTCACCAATGTCATTTCTCATATGTTATCCATCCTTACATATCCAATCCTCAAAGTATCGTCATATCAATGAGTAATAAGAGATATTGGATTCCTTAAGTGATTCCATACTCTAGTCATACTGTGAACTTCTAAGAGGATTGTGTCACATTCACCGCCTATAGCAACACAACCACAACTGATAGAAACATATCAGATTCTAGAAACCATGTACACCTGGGACTTGTCAATGTCGGTATACAGAGATGCATGGTGGGTCAATACAATCACCAAGCCAAATGGTTAACCAAATATCAGCAAGAAGCCAAGATGTCACACTTGCTTCCTAAACATAACAAAATCAAGACGATTGCTTCTCAAGAAAGGGCGAATGATCCAAGCACAGTGTGTCAGTCTATGCTCTTACCTTGAGTGCCTTCGCCACTTACACAACTCTGTGTAATTTTGTGCTTTGAGCACCTTCGTGTAGCACTAGGATACATGTCGCACAACTCCGAAAATCACATTGCGCACTTCACCTGAAATGAGGCAGAGCCCCAATATGAACCAATGGGTTCCCCTTGCAAGGCCAAGAGGCAGCCCCCCCATGCGCGAGACAACGCCCTATAGCCAATTTTTCAACCGTCAATCTCGACATCTTCGAAACAACTCCATGAACAATGCAACAAAGCATCTGCATGTTCTACTAAACCTACACACCACTACACCACTTCAAGCCATGTGTGCAACTTCTGCACAGCATCAACCATCCGCACAACACTCACAGACATACCACGTAGCTTAGTCCCTGCGCAACACACCCAAATTACACATCGGCCGCGTCGACACCTTGGGCCATGCCAGGTGGCACTTCAAGGGCTCACATTATTCCAGTGCATCTATTTGTCAACATACTGCACACCTGGCAGTCAAGCCACGTAACTATCAATAGGTGAAGAGTCACGTCGAAGCCCAAATGGTTCAACTTCTATAATGGTTCTTTAGCCTTGGCGGCTTTGTAATCTATGTATACATATCTCTAGCATTAGATAGCAAGCAGATAGCATATGATAAGCAGCCATACATCTTACTCGAGAGTATGCCATGTACAAAACGCACAAATTAATAAAACTTCATGTTCTAGTTCTATTGTTTTCCCTATATTGAATCTTGTTCATATTGCTTCTACATATGCATATAACACATCTAGATTCTCATTTAGAGTGTTGTCCCCTAGACCTCCTAGTATCCATATCAATAAACCTTGATTTTTTCAATTATGTATTGTTTAGTTGATTTTTGCTTATTTTAATGCTAATTATGCAAATAATATTGATATTATGGTTATTTTTACTTATATTCTGTATAAGTTTTTGCACATACGTTTTAATGGCAAACCATAACCAAGGTCCCCAAAAAAAATCGAAGTTTCTCATACTCGTACACATTTCTTGTCAGCTTGGTATAACTAATCTATGAACAATTTGAATTTTGATCTTGACATTTTAATTATTCCATCTGAAAAGGAAGTTTTCAAGTAAATCTGCAAGCCATAAAGGACACTTTAATACCCAAACCATTGATCTCTTCATGATCATTTACAACTTATTTGAGTTCCATGCTAGCACTTTCGCCTCCTGGTCACAACACTATTTGGCACTAGTCTAAACCCTCTTCATCATTATTATTACATGCATAATCCTCCAAAAGCTAATGGTGCTTCCAAAATACATATATTTTCATACTGCCCTAGAACGCATGAATGACCAACATTGATGTTTTAAAGATAAGCATCTACAGCATTAGATAGATTTCCATTTACCACTACATTCATAAACTATTATTGAATTAAAAGTTCTGGATTGCAATCGATAAGAATCTAAATATTCTAAAAATGAAATTCATAGATAAAACAACAATTTGTTTGACGGAAATAAATGTTTATCCAATCAAGTAGTTTTAACCCAAGCCAATAGAAAGAAAAGAAATAAAAGGCATTTTATTAAGATCCAATTACCTGAAATAGCGGGAGTAAAAATCCCATCACCAATAACCATACAGGTGCCAACAATAACAAGAATAAGGAGTGCGTTTCGACGATAGAGTTTCGATTCCAGCCATTTCTTAGTTCTTTGGGCAAATGATTTATCTTTAATTTTTTGTATGCTGTAGGTTGTAAGCTCTTCATCTGTGCGGTGCTGATTTGGTATAGTTTTTACATTAGCATGCCGGCAGAGTAATGAATATAAAGCAAATGTTCCACCTACAGCACAGCAATATAGTAGAATTACCCTTATGGTAATGCTAAGAAGCAGGAGAAAGAAAAATCTTTACAAGCTTTGTCAACAGAAAGGTTATGAGAAAGACTAACAATAGGAATTAAGATAAACTTCGGTAAAAGAACCCAGAATAAATCTAGCCACATATTTCACATAAACTGAAATACTAAGCCACATATACGTACAACATTTTCATTTTATGAAATGCAGTCTTCCATGTCTAGTCATGTTATGTTACCTTCACCATTGTCATTAGCCCTCATGACCACAAAAACATATTTCAGCAAAGGAATTAATGTTAAAGTATATATGATTAACGATAAAGCTCCCATCACATCTTCGCTATCATGGATGCCTGATGGAAATGTACTGTTAAAAACATATAGTGGGGATGTGCCCAGGTCTCCATAAACAACCCCAAGACTTTGAAATGCAAGACGCAGAATCATTAAAGACGTTACTTCCTGCACCCACAATAGAGCAAATCAAGATGTTACCGTCCTGATATTTGAAAATACTAGCAAGATATTCAACACTCAAGTTCCACGCTAACTAATTTTGCATGAGAACCTTATATGCAATTGATATTAGTTGAATCATATTTATTCCAACAAATTCATTTAACAATTGCATTTACCAGTTTATTTTTTTTAGTACATTTTGAAAGAAAGTATATAAATCCACTTATTGCACATCATTTTATCTTTCAGCTTGATTGACAGCAGTTATTTTCCCTCCTTTGCTAGATTTCCTTATCTTCATAAAGATGTGTGTGCTTAAAATGAATGAATGCTCCTTCACTTTTCCCCCCATTCTTTTACTCCTGTTAAATGTGGCATGCATTTTCTGAATGCTCATACTGTGTTTTTCTTGTTGTACAGATTCAGTGTTTTCCACCAATCCTATATTAAGTTCTTGAGAATGTTGTCGGTTCCAAGAACAACCATTATTCGGTAACTCACCAATTTTCCTGCCATGACAGGTCCATTTATAAAGCACTCCCACAGCTGACTGCAGGAAGATCCATTACTACATGTCCAATTGCATAGCGATGGAGTAGAAGGGGCATTTACAATTTTTAGGACATACAAAACGAGAGTAGCAGAGACATGCAGGAGTTAAATGTTGAGAGACATATAACCCTATTCAACCAGCACAATTTTGAACGATAGTTCAAGCACTGAAGTCAGTATCCCACACAGAAATATTGCCCACATTACCTTGCAACAATCGACCTTTCGTGGCATTAACTATTGTGATCCAAGAATGACAAATTGACGATAAAATACAGTGGAGGTAATCCAATGTCTAGTAGAAACCTTTCAACAAGCATTACCCTTCCAAGTGCTACCCACCATTACTACAGATAAATGACTCAGATCTTATTCACTGTTCTTACAGCCAAAGTGATTTTAATTCTTATCTTAAATGTTGAGAGAGAAATATATCCCTACTCAACCAGCACAATTTTGAACAATAATTCAAGCAAAAGAAGTGGGTATCCCATATAGACTTATTACCCACATTACCTTGCAACAACCGACCTTTCATGGTGTTAATCATTGTAATTCCAAGAATGACAAATCTACTAGAAAATACAGTGGAGGTAAACCAATATCTCATAGAAACCTTTCAACAAGCATTACCCTTTCATGTGCTACCACCATTACTACAGATAAATAATTTGGATATTCATTGCTCTTACAGCCAATGTGATTTTAATACATATTGGTTTATTCCTAAGTTACCAAGGTACGGGTACGGGGGTTTACTGATTTTGTTTGGGACCCCAGATTTGGTATGTCTTGAATATGTTTGTACAAAAAATAATTAAAAACATAAAAATATATATACAAAATTAATGGCAATATTGATAAAAACAAACATCATTTAAATAACCATAATTTTTTAAAATTATTATTTTTTTATGTTTATTGAAGTCTTGGATTTCTTTAATAATTTTTTGTTGAAGTTTATCTAATCTAGACATAACAATAAACAAAAATAATGTCTATCTTGATCCAAGGCCATTAGGGAGAGAGGTCGGATTGACTGGTGGACTGCTCCATTACCCACACCTTCTTTTGCAGTTGTTTGACAAAAAATTGGCACACATCAAAAGAAGGGCACACAAAACAACCACTCTGGAGTTTTCTCGCATCTCTCACAAGCTTGAATTAGGCCCATTCAATGATACTTTACAAATTCAAGCCACAGTGCTTTGCCATAAAATTAAAGCGGATGAAGCCTTTGCTAACCGTCACACTCAAATCCAGGTGCACATGCACTAGCTCAAAACTTCCAGCATCTCCATGCAAGGCATTCTTTTGATCAGATAAAGGTAGTGAAGGAGATGACGAGAAGCTTGCTGAGCCACCTGCAATTTTGCATGCCTTTGTTGCCCACTATATGCATTATTTCACAACTCAAGCTTCTAGTCAGCACAAGATGAAGCTCTTCATAAATTATTCAGTGTGATGCCTTATAAACTGTCTGAAGCTCAACGGGTTGCCAATGATAGACTCCAAGATGTAATTAATTAGATGGTGTATGAGAAAGTCCTGAGATTCATTGTTTTCCTTGTGAGAATTTATTAGACCCTATGGGATATTGTTGGTCTTGATATCCACAAAGTTTATCTAGGAGCTATCCAAAAAAACTCATTGTCAAAGCTAACCAAAAAGGCAACATCAAGTTCATCCCCAAAGTCAATGATTCTTCTCAATGTCTCTTACAAGATCATTGCCAAGGATTTAGCCCTTAGGATGCAGAACTTGCTCCCACTTAGTGCGCATCATGAACAAACAGGCTTCATTTGTAGCTGATATATTCTAGACAATATCATTGTTATGGGGGAAGGGCATGGAATGGGCTTGTTCCTCTAAAGGCTCTCTTTGTCAAGACTGACTTTTAAAAAGCTTATGATGGGCCTTTTATTCTAGCTATGTTTCAGGCCTTAGGTTTGGACCTTACTTTGTGAAGGCCATTCAAATCCTCTTAAGTGATGCCTTGACCTGTATACCATTAATGGGCAACAGTCTGAACAATTTGATGGGCCTTTTATTCTAGCTATGTTTCAGGCATTAGGTTTGGACCTTACTTTGTGAAGGCCATTCAAATCCTCTTAAGTGATGCCTTGACCTGTATACCATTAATGGGCAACAGTCTGAACAATTTGGCCTTCATCTATCTATCTAGAAAGAAATCCCACTTTCCCCCCTCTTTGTATGTCTTGGCAACATATGGTTTTCGCTATATGTTAGAGTGACCACATCGCGAGGGTTACTCAAACACATCACTTTACCATGGAAATGGGGGCTCGGCTTATCAATGGCCATTATGCCAATAACTCCTTTCTCACTCTTTCCAGAAAGGAATTTGTTCTCAGTGCCATGGAATGCCTTAATATTTTGTCTTTCCTCAATGTCAAGCATTTGGTGGGCTAAAATCCAATGTTATAGATTTGGGAGGAAATGATTAGCCCATGGTGAGATGTTCAAATGTTTGGGCATTCCTTTCGCCTTCCAAACTTTAGTTACGAAGATTTCGAATTTTGTGATACAAAGAGTTGAGAAGAAGATATCCTACTAGATTATCAAACCTCTCTTCCTTTCCAGTAAATTTCAATTTACTCATGTCTATTATTCTTCCTGTTGTGCTCCTAAAGGTTCCTAAACTATGTTAGTGAAGCTAATCAGGGATTTTTTGTAGGCCAATTATAAAGGGATTAAAGGCTTCCACAAAGTGGCTTGATATGTTTATTGTATCCCTAGGGACGTTTGTTGGGGGGCATTAGCCATCAAGATGTCAAGAATCAAGGCATTGCTCTTTGTGCTAAATGGATTATTAGAGCCATTGATGGGTTTGAAGCTTGGAAACTTCTTCTCCATCACTTTGTTTCTTCATGCCACCTTTATGGGTGAACAACCTAGTACGGACCTGATTTTTAGACCCTCCTTATGGTGGTCCCGCATTGTCAACTATCATGGTGTGCCTTTTGCTAAAAGGTGCCATGGGTCAAGGCCATTAGATTTTACAAGAAGGCTATCAGCACCATTGCGGACCTTTTTAATAAGATCACTTGGTCATGATATTTTTGGCCAGATTTGAAGGCCAAATTTCTCCCTAAAGACAAGGATTTTGAGACTAACACTGTGATTCAGATGGCCATTCCCGATGAAGTTCTACACAAAATCAGTGTGAAATCCCCACCTCAGTGGCAACGGGATTGGAGGTGGCAAGTGGTACACCTCTTCTCTAGTAATAATATTGGCTTGTTTACCAATGGCTTTCTCCAAAGCTTGTACCAAATGAGATGCTTAATCATCATTGGAATCTCAACTTTGCATCCCTGATTTGGAACCATAGTTTCGCCACCGTTCAAAAAGCCATTGTCAAGTCCAAGAGGGCTTAATTTGCTTGGTGTTCACTTTATTAAGGCCTTCTTGTATGAGATAGGCTTACACACATGGGTATGTCAAACCCTCGATGCCAAGCTTATACCCAGTCAAAATCTCTTAAGCATGTTTTTTTGGTTTTGTGCTAGAGCCTAACATGTCTGGAAACATATCCATTCCTTCTTCAAACCCTTTTGGCTTGAGTAATTTGCATGGGAAATGATACTCTTAGGGTATTCTTCCATGATACCTACAAGATACACACATATTTGGCACATATTTCACATTGAGATTCTCTTTCAACTTTGCAAAGGGAAAAATTGCAATATGAACTTACTATATTGCAAAATCAAAATCACGGCAATATAATAGATCACATAGGCATAATAACAACATTCACTCACAAATAAGAGCAAATCCACACAATATAAGTGAAATGAGAGCAGAATACTTGAAGAGCCACTTCAAGGGGGCAACCTCCCAAGTCCTTACAATAAGAAGAGAATTCCAAATATATGATGACTAATATCCTAACACTACCTCCTATATATATCCTAATTAGGCTATGGGAAATCCATAAATCCAAATAGGTCGTTACTCCTACCAATATACAACCTAGAGATTAATAAATGATTAAGTCAAAGGTTATGTGTGCCATAGATCGACCACACATATCCCAATACAAGCCATAGGTTGGGTGTAGCACGCCCCCCTCTTCAAACCAACATTGTCCACAATGCTAACCAACAATGGATGCTTCTGTATGAAAGCTTCATCTTCCCAGGTTGTATCTTCACTGGGCGGGTTCTTCCCCTTGATGAGATAGTTTGTGATCACTCTCATTCGCAAGCTCTTAGTGCATGTCTCAAGAATACCTTTGGTTTCTAAGATGACTCTTCCCTAGACCTATTTGTCATAGCTTGGGCAATTGGAAGTAGTAGTTCTCCATCAAACCATTACTATAATGTGCCTGTAGCTCCTCCGTGAAGACAAACCAAGTGATGCTAAGAGTCTTCGTTTCTTTTGATCACAAAGCCAACGATACAAAATGAACTGCTCAAGTCCAAATACATGGATGCCAACATAACCTTTTGCCCACACAAAATCTAATGTAGATCAAAAAAATCTCCATTTGGCCGATCCAATTGAGTAGGTCCTTTCCACCAAGACTAGGTTGTTCCACCATCCATCAGGAGTGCTCAAAATACTTGCTACCTAAATCTGGAGTTGCAAAGCCAATGGTTGTGCCTTGATCCACTTGTTGATAGAATTTGTCGGCTCATCCAATTTTTTGTTGATCTGAATTATATCAGCTTTTGTGGCCATATCGTCCTGTAATTTTTTTCAAACCCTCATCAAGTCGGCCCACTTTATCCTTCAAATTAAGTGACTCCCAAACGGAAGTCCCACCCGAATGCATCTCAGAAGTTGTCTACTCTTTGTTAGGAGTCTTCTTTGGTGTGTATGAATTCTTGCCCCTACCTCTAGTTTGCAGCCTTGCCATGTTGGGGCTTGAATGAAAGTCAAATATAGGGCTACTAGAGACCTAGATTGTTGCGATCGCCTCTTCAAGACGAATCTAATGACACTATTATATTGCCCAAGGGTGTTAAAAACCCGAAATCTGCAAAGCCTAAAAATCCAAACAACTTGCTTCTCACTACCCTCCATTGCTCTAATGTGCCATGGAATTTTTTCCAAATCAAAGCCCCAATACGACTTGTAATGAACTTACTATATCACCAAAGCATAATCACAACAATATAATAGATCACATCGGCAAAATAACAAGATTCACTCCCAAATAAGAGTTTATCCACACATTATAATTGAAATGAGAACAAAATACTTGAATATAGAACTGAGCCACTTCGAATAGGCAACTTCCCAAGTCCTTACAATAAGAAGACAATTTTGAATATATGATGACTAATATCCTAACACTAACTCCTATATATACCCTATTTAGGCTATGGGAAATCCATAAACCCAAATAGGCCAATTACTGCTACCAATATGCAACCTAGATATTAACAAACGATTAATTCAAAGGTTATGCACGCCACAAGTCAACCACACATATCCTAATACA
This sequence comes from Torreya grandis, assembly GCA_037957365.1. Lineage (NCBI taxonomy): Eukaryota > Viridiplantae > Streptophyta > Pinopsida > Cupressales > Taxaceae > Torreya > Torreya grandis. The sequence continues at coordinate 1,730,581 of JARHVA010000111.1, forward strand.
AGCTATAGGTTAAGGGGGAGTAGCAAAAATCATGCTTTGTTTAATCATGAAAAGTTAGAATATCGTTTTCCTATTACTAACAAAGTTTTTGTGCTATCAAAATCTATGATATAGATCTAAGTGTAAATAGAAAAGGTGGTGATGGAGGCAGAGCAACTCCACACCTTGATTGGGCACTGGGGCAGTGCCCCTTAAGCTATTACCCATGCGCCCCTTGATTCCAAACAACATAGTTCTTGTGGAAGAGGGAGTGGGTATGGAGATCATAATAGCGTTAGGCATCATTCGCGTAGCCAATCCGACTTTTCATTGCCACCCCACAATGACTATCTGCCTAACACCCATGTTGGATGGGCTCCCTAACACGAGATGACAAATTCCCCCAATTGGCGCTTGCAAACTCTCCAACGCAGCAACCCATGGAAGAATAAAAGAAAAACAAGTGCAAAGGATATGAGATCCTTACCTGATTGTGTTGACCCTTACTGGCAAAAGTAGGTGGGAAAACAAACAAGACGACCCTCCACCTCCATCTATGCTAGTCTTGTCATGTAGGAGGCCTAAACGTTTTTTGTGTTTGGTCATATGCCTTTGTAGATTTGTGTGCCATGTTGGCACTATTTTCTGGAAACTTTGTTAAATTTATTTATATTTTGTAATGATGTGATGAAGCTTTCTAGATGGTGCCATGAACATGATATCTTGGGATTCCAGCCCGATGTGTCACATTTGTGATCCCATTCCACCTCCATGTTAGCTCTATAATATTTTACGTTGAGTTAATATAAACATTACAGGGTATTCAATCCCCAACAAAAACATGTAACAAATAAATAAATAAAAACTTGTGTTTATTAATTAAAAAAACCCTATTATTAAGTTAAATTCTATTATAATTAAAAGTGACAAGTCTAAGATAATAAATATTTTCTACTTCTTCCCGCCAACGTGGCTCTGCCCCTTTCTAGCGGCATGGATCTACTACTTACGAGTCACCCCCCAAACAACAGAGGCAGACTCACATTACAAGTCTCTTTCATATTACGGAAAATACAACGACCTTGGATGTTAGGGAAGATTCTAGAGGAAATGCTTTGCTTCCCCCTAGGATCTCCCAATGTGGCCCCTCTGAAATAGGGTACTCCTCGATGAACACTCTTAGATCTTCTCACAGTGACTGATGATGGGTCAGACAACTCCTCCAATTCAGGCACAAACTGAGATCTTTGATGAGGTCTTCCATTCTTCATCAGCAGATGCTTTTGGGGGCTCTTGTTTGCCCCCCCATTGCTATTTGCACTGGCTCCATTACCACCTTTGTTAGTGGCACCCTACTTTACTTTGTCTTATGTATTTTGGCTTCTTGGATTCTCTTTCCTTGAACTTTCTATTGTTAACAGTTGTATCCTCAAGTCCCATTGACCTACTTTTGGTGATCAGTGGACATTAATATAATTCCTTTCTTTCTTTCTATATTTATTAATAATAAATATTAATGATTATGATTATCTTAGTCATTAGCTTTGTTTATTATAATAGAATCTAATATAAAATATTTTTTTTAATTAAAGAAACTAAGATAATAATAAACGTATTGATCTATTATATGTTTATCTACAATAGTTAATTATACTAGTATAGATATCTTAAATACATCTATATGAAATAAGCCGAGATACATCTCTCAAGGTTCTTATCTTGGATTTTTTACATACCACATTGATTAATAATTCTATTATCTTCTTTGCCAATTTCCCACTAACTGGTGAAAAATGGCATCAATCTAGCTACACCACCATGTTGGGCTCGAAAAAAAATCTTTATGGATAAAAAAAGGGGCTCCAAACTCCACTGTATGGCCAAGATATTAAGATTTTTCAATTGACTTCTCCAAGCAAAAAGAAAACTCTTCTTTGTGCAGTCAAATGGACATCAAATTTAAGGTTGAAATTTCCTTGTGACATCCAAATGGATGTCAAATTTAAGGTAGAACATTACTGTGAACAACTCACTACATTACATCCCACCTCCCACTGCCATTATAGAAAACCTATCAGTTAATTATGGACTATAGTTCAAACTGTATGGTAAACATTAAAATAAGAGTATGTCAAATGCAAATCTACCATCAAAAGATCAGCTAGATTCAACGCAGAACCTAAGAATCCAGCTCCAAATCACAGATTATGTGGACCCAGAATCCACCACGAACAGAGTACGGATATGAACGAGCAGGGCAGAAGGGGCGCCCATGTTCAAGCAATGAAATGAGAGTTGAAGATGGAACATGCAGCCCCAGATGAAATATAGGAGTAATGGCAAACTCAAACTGTAATCATTAATAGAGACCAAGAAATTGAGTTAGGGGTGGTTAGGTATTTGTTTTGTATTTACCTTTTTTTTTAATTTTCTTTTTTTCTTTTTTATTGGGTGTGTTAACAGCCAGGTATGGCTCAGGTTTGTCCTGGGTACCCTGGCCAGGACCCAGGATTTGCGCCAAACCCGGTATAAAGCCAGGCTGTACCCAGGTACCTCAGGCAAGACCCAGGATCAGGTGCAATGGCCTGGGTGCATTACCCAGCTGCATAAGTTCATTCTATTGTGCTAATTACAACTAAAGGCTTGAATTAGGTAACAGAAGTGATTTGGAGATATATTGCACCATATCATTCCAAATAGACTTATTTATCTTCATCCTAAACAATGAGAAATAGCTGAGAATCTAGTCAAGACATGCTATAAACAAAGACTGCAAGCCGAAGAGTAGGCTTTACTCAACCAATCTTCGCCTATTTCTGCATGAGTCCTGTGTAGCTAAGCAATCTTTGAAGCAGAGGGCTTAGATGGTCATGCATTTGGCTCAATTTTTGTGTGCCTCTATAACGCACATGATCATAAGTAAAAAGTAAGCCTAAAATGGTCTTGTGTGCATTTTATGCACCAACTCTGCCTGCACAATAGTAATGGCCTATCTACCTGCAGCAGAGTCTGATAGATGATACTTGCCTCTACTATCTCCATACAACGCAAACAGTATATGCTAGAATCAGTCCCCAAATCTTTAGTCCAGATCCAAGCACAAACCTATTGCACAAGCTGTGCATTTCCAAACCTTCTGAGAGGATTTATATTGATGTACTCTTATTTGGACCTGAATCTAGTAAAGCATTTTCTTCAGAGCAGACACCAAAGAATTTAGAAAGGAGGATCTGTTATAGTGGAATAAATGAACCAGTTATAAATGTACCAATATGCCCTTGCCACAGGCTATACACAGTTCCCACAAAAGCTCAAGTTCAATAGACTTGAGGGATCTAGCGTCACAGGTTTGTAAAAACCTTTGGTTAAGAAATCCGCAATACGTCCCCATCATGAGATGACCTAACCCCATGTAATGCTAGAAATAAACCCTTTGTTTTGCAGATCATGTATCAAGTTAAGATAAAAGAAATTGGGCTCCTGGGACTGAAACACTTTCTGGCAGTGACTTGTTAAGAAGAAATCATAAATGTAATTCAACATGGGTCGAGTTTTGAGTTGGCAGTCACCTTGGATGGAAATTCCTGCTTCACAAAGTAGTCTGGAAAAAAATTAAAACAAGCTTAATTCCATATTCTTACTTGGTAGAATAAGAACCATTGCCATAATCTAGTTTTATTTGCATTAGTAAATTATAACCTGATGTAAATGGAAACTGATAGGCTACTTATTTGAAGGTAACCATGCCAATTACCAGAATACTGTGTTCTAAAAGCAAAAGCAATCTTTCCAGACAACAAGTGGTCTTGACTATTTGGGCATTCTATCAGGAGATACATTTACCATGTCAATCGCCATGTTTTGGTGCCAGAAGTGGATTTATATGAGAAAAGCCACAGCCAACAAACTTTCCACTGGAAAAATGAACTGCCTGGCATTCAGTATGACTGTTAGTGTAATTAATAATTGTAAAACAAGGCTAAGGTGCATCCACAGTCATCCACCAAGGGTGTCACATGTGGTATACTGTCATTTTTCTACTGGAGTTAGTGCTGCAGTATCTCCGCAGAGATGTGCAATGTTGCACCTTGATCTTGCATTTTATAAGCATGCAAAATTGTTCTTCTCGTTATTCCATATATAAAGTGATAATATAATGGTGCAAAAGATCAGCAATCAGTCCTTTAGGTGTTGGAAAAAGAACTAAGCTGTTATCCAAATAAAATGACTTCTCATAGAGATACTCAAAGACAGGAAAAACAAAAGATTCTTTAAAAGTAAAATATTTTTCAATTATACGACTGGAAGGATACAAAAAATTGGAAGGTTGCAAAATCTAGAGCCACTGCACTAACAGAAACTTTTAAAGATGAACATTTGTCACAGGCCAAGTAATTTGGTTTATTTGCGCCTTTGCACTGAATACTGTTAAGAAATTAGGTAGCCCAAGTTCTAGTTTCATTTGCAAGAGAATCCCTTATTTCCTTGGCAACACCGCACTCATACAAATGCAGCAAGCAGTGTGAAGCTGCAAATAATTCAAAATAAGAAAAAATAACCTCTTCCCACTGCTAAATAAGGCAGTTCATTGTATCCAATCTCTTCATCTCCTTTCACTGCTTCGCTTCAGGCTCCTTCTTTAAGTCAAGTTATTGTTTTTCTAACCCCTCTGGCTTTTTGTTCTTTCATGGAGAAGCTTATGATATATTCTAGCAATTTTGGGGACCTCTGCTCTAATGCCGTCCTCAGATGAGTAAATATTGTTAGATACAGTTCAGCATCAAGCAGCCATGTGTCAATACTGCAGTTGAAGGTTGCCATTATTCTGCCTTTGTAAAAATTAAGAATGTCAAGGAGGTTCACTGCAGAAAATATCAGATGATCTACTAGTTCTGGTGAAGTATCATATTGCCAAAACTTTGCCAGAGTGTAGTTGAATGCCAACACTGCAGTCAACATGGCAGAAACAGAAAGGAATGATAAAAGCAGCTCTTAAAAAAGTTGTAAGTATGCTGCAAACTTTAAGGTGCCTTGGGCCTCTATGGCTTCATTGGACAGTAACAACTAGCTCCAAACTTATCAAGTAATACGCATCCTGTTGCATCAATCAGTCAAGTGGTTTTCATGGCTACACGGTGATTAGGCGGCTTATTTTCCTACCTTTGGGATGCAGTAGGCAATAAAGGTCTCAAATCGTTCGAGATTATATCTCTTCCATGGTTTATTGTCTACCCTACTCAGGCTACTGCTATCTAAAAATATATAAGATGGATATAAATTCATTAAGATATTGAGACCTGTGTTCTAAACCGGCTCTAACTACACCTAGACATCGGTTCTGTCACATATACAAACACATCAAATATCTCTAAGAATTTAGAAATTATGAATAACAGTAGTAAACAACAAAATGATTAATGATTTATAAAATATACTATAGTCAATAGATTAAACTAAAAATTCCCAGCTTGGAATTTCACAAATAATAATTCTCGCCTGGGCACTTTCCAAACTTATTATGAAATAGACATCTTATTGTGACTATCAGTCAAGTGGCTTTCATTTCTAAACCAGGAGACTCCAGTATAGGGACGAGGATCCTGTCCCTGTCCCCACGTCTTCTGGCAACTTTATCTATATGCAATAGAGCTGTTCCCTTATTCGTTTACTCTTGTACCCTGATTTGAAATGGCGCCCCCATCCATCTTCATACCCATACCCGGATGTCTCCAGGAGACTATGAAGTGCTAAATGGAAATTGGGCATACCATTTTCCTACTTGACTTTATGCAGGTTACTCCCAAGCCAGTTAAAAGGTAAAAGTTCAAAGTTAAAGGTCATGTTGTAGGTTACGGCCGAGCCAGATACCAATTTGACTTATGAAACCCCGCTTCTGAAAATCCACAATAAGATTTATTTTCCATTAATCTTATATATATATTGTTCAAATTTTGTAACCCTGGCGAAGCTCTGGAGTAAACACAACCTTGCAAATCCACCCACATCCCTAAATGCCTCCCTGGATTTACAACTCATGACAAAATGAACAATTATCTACAGATTGCACTAAAGTCTACAGCTTAAACTGGTGACTACCACTTAAGCCTTTCAAAAGTAGATGTTTAGCAGCTCATAAATTTAAGGTCTGCATTCAAGTCGGTTGTTCAAACTCCACAATACAACATCACTGTCCAAAGACTTCGAACTTCCACAATCCATAAATTGTCGCCAGCTTGGGGGGGGGAGGATTTCTTCAAATCTATTCACACGATTTTTAATCATAAACCCTAAGTCCTCAACCAAACTAAACAATTCAAAAGTCAAAATAATTTTATTTTTATAAGAAAATGTAAAGGTAAGTTACTTTTAAGGTCCATCAAGTGCAGACATGTCAAACCACCCCGTACTGCCTGTAACAAACTTACCTTCTTTCTGTAACATCACTATCTGTCAATTTAACTGAATTATAAGCCCCCAAATAGATTTAAACCATTCGAGAGTCTAAATAACATATATATGACAAAGATAAGGACCTTCGTACTGTCCATGGCTCTGACATGCCTGGCCTCCACATCGTTAATGGGCTGGTCGATTTTCTGGTCGAGAGACCACATAAGCCCCCTGCTGCTGCTGTTACCACCCGCAGTATCAATCTCCATTGATGACATGGTAGAAGATAACAGCGTAATATCCTCGAATAAAAAGAAGAAAGTCCAGGCCAAGCCACTTGAAACTGGCCCTTGTTAGCACGAGGAAGTTAAAAGGCATCTATCTGAAGAGGATGGTCAGACCCGAAAAAAGGATTTGATAATCATGAAGGGGACAAAATTCAGGCTCATCCCCCACTTGAGCTGTTGCCGTCACCACTCGTTTTTAATGGTCCCCAGGAATCGATCCCTCCACCTCGCCACATTTTTATTTTTGGGTAAAACTTACGAAGATCGGTGTGCCGCCGGCAGTGGCTGGATATTTTTCTTGTTGCGAATCACATTTTACCGGGGCTTGCTGGTATCAGAGGCTTGGGCATGCAAAAGGTTAAATTCGACGACCGTATTAAATTATAAGTTAAAAAGTGATCACTACTAATCGTCATTTAAATAACCTATTTGACACAGTCTCGAACGTCAAATTCGATTCTCCTTTAAAAGTCAATGGCCGTAACTTTTCAAATCTTCTTGGATTTTTTGCAGTACATAGGATAAGAAGAAGATGGGTTTTTGGAAAAAATTGTATTGTATTTTATTGATTTATCGTAACATGCATTTTATTAATTTATAAACTATTTAATAAAGGTCTCCACGTGTGGTTTAAACCCAAGCCCTCGTCCTGTTTTAGATTTTGGTGGATATCAGTTGTATATCAAGGTGGATATACGAGTGATCCGTTGATGTTGATTTTTTTTTTTTTCAAGGTGGATATCAGTTGTATATTATTTGATTGTCATCTGGATAGACCTCCTCGTTTCTCTGATGTATAGTATACCACATGAACAGTTGAATCTATAAATCCCACTTATTAGGGTTGGCTACAACGGATCTTTTATTGATCTAAGAAACCTCTTAACTTTGTTCTTTTGCAAGAAAGTAGACTTGATGTTTTGTCTCCTTGGTATTTTGGCAATCTTATGTGATATACCTTTAATATACAGAAAGAATACCATAAGAGTATTGATAGGGGGTTCATCCTCAGTGTATGCCCTTGAAATTGTCTTGCTTGCTTGAAAGCCTTCGTAATTTGTTTACCTTTGTACCCATTTTTCTTAAATACCAATGTCAAATGTTTAATTTCTTGTTCTTGGTGCTCCTTGTCACTAATTCTGAAAGACCTCATGGTGAGGGTCTTAAGAATCCTTGCCTTTTGTGTAGGGCGATGATAAGAGTTTGTATGCAAGTACAAATCCGTGTGGGTACTTTTTCTATAAACACTTCACACAAGAGAACCATCAAACTTACGTGTAAGAAAAACATCCAAGAAAGGTAGTTTGTTGTCCGTGTCAATCTCCTCTATGAATTTTAGGCTAACAAAACCGAAATGCTGGAAAAGATATGTAGACGATATTAATATGTGTTGGCAACATGGCTTGGAGAAGTTTGAAAAGTTTAATTCCCACATAGATATGTAGATGATATTAATTTGTGTTGGCAACATGGCTTGGAGAAACTTGAGGAATTCCATTCCCACATCAACAACTTGGTTGGTAGCATAAAATTCACAAAGGAGATTGAGACAGATAACAAACTACCTTTCTTGGATGTTCTTCTTACACGTAAGTTCGATGGTTCTCTTGCATGAAATGTTTATAGAAAAAGTACCCACACGGATCTATACTTGCATGCAAAATCTCATCATCACCCTGCACAAAAAGCAGGGATTCTCAGGACCCTCGCCATGACGGCTTTTAAAATTTATGACGAGGAGCACCTGGAACAAGAAATTAAACATTTGACATTGGTATTTAAGAAAAATGGGTACAAGGGAAAACAAATTGTGAAGGCTTTCAAGCGAGCAAGACAATTTCAAGGGCATAGACAAAGGGTTGAACCCCCTACCAATACTCTTGTGGCATTTCTATATATTGAAGGTATATCACACAAGATTACCAAAATACTAAGGAGACAACATCAAATCTACTTTCTTGTAAAAGGACAAAGTTAAGAGGTTTCTTAGATCGATGAAAGCTTTGTTGCAACCAACCCTAAGAAGTGGGATTTATAGGGTCAATTGTTCATGTGGTATACCATACATCGGAGAAACGAGAAGATCTATTCAAATGAGAATAAAAATATATATTGTTGATATTCGCCTTGAGAAAAAGAAAAATCAGCATTAGCAAATCACTCGTCCAAAACCTTGCATGCCATTTGCATTGAGGATGATGAAGTATTGGTTGTAGAAAATCATTTTTTCAAGCGAAAGTTGAGGGAGGCAGTGGAAATTGGCAAACATCGCCAAAAACTAAACAGGGATGGGAGCTTGGGTTTAAGCCATGCATGGAGACCTTTAATAAATACTCCCTCGCTTTAGGATATGCTTACATTGTGTTATTAATTGATGGTTACAATTGTATTATTGTAAAGACTAGTTTTGCATTTAATCATCATTTTAAAGTGGGTCCAATATGCATTTTGTACTACAACAAGTTATCTATATAAGGAACTCAAGTTTGTAATTCTTACATATGTTCTACACCCTGATGAAGGATTGCATGTTGCACTCCAGAATGTCAATAAATTAATAAAATCCAACGTAATTTTTTTCCAAAAGTCTTCTTCTTATAATAGATATGTTTATTTTTTTTTCATTTATGAAAGATTAGTTATGGTGATACGGCTAGATGGATTTTTATTAAATAGTGTAACTAATATTCAATTTATTAAAATTAATCTAAATTTGTTTGGATATAAGAGAGTTTTATAGGAAAGATTTGGGAAGATTTTATTGCTCAACGTTTTGAATCACGTCTCATGATATGGTTGCCTAATGATGGATCAAGGGATGTGATTCGAAACATCAAGCAATAAGATATTCACACATTTCTTTCCAAAAAACTCTTTCTTACAATATGGATTGTGAAAGCCTCGGATCTTTAGTTTAGATATCTTAAATATAAAACATGTTGAGATATATTAATTTTGAAGCACTTGTGTTAGGTTCGTCACGTTCAATCCAAAGATAATATAATAGGCACTTTGAGATTAATATCTACCAGTATTTTTTAGATATGTGTAACTAAAATATTTAATCTACAAGCATTTGCATACATTATTTTCATTGATTTTTAAACACATAAAGAAACACTAACAAATATAAATGTTAACCCTTATCTTTTTGTCTATCTTATGTCAATTGTTGATTAGCTAAGAGTTAAGTCTTGAGATTTGTGTATTGTTATTCTCGAGCCAATCATAAGGGATGTTGGTGTTTATATCTCCTTCTTATTGGGACAATAAGAATTATACGTAGAGTAGCATTTTCGAGTACATTCCTAAGTAATTGTCAAACTCTATCATAATATATGTTGGTGGATTTATTGGTTGCATTTCAAGTTTATATATTATACTTTAAATATATCATAGAATTCCATTTACAAGTCCTATGTCTATTCATACATTGGAGGTTAACTTCACTCTTGCATATTTAACAATCAATAACTCGACATTAAGTTCTTAGATATTTAATACTTTCATAGTCCATATAAAATAAATATTATAGATTTTGGGAAAAACTATGTTCTTTTATTTTGAAATAAAATAAAAGAATATAGTTGTTCACCAAAAGCTATAATATTGATTAAGTTCTTAATTAGAACCCACTTATGGGTTAGTGTTCCCTCCTATGGCTACAATGCTAAGTGTATTTCATTGATTAAATGCATGTAATTTATTTCTTTATTAGTTATGCACCTTATCATTTGTAGCAAAAATATGAATATTGTCATCAAATTATTCCCTGACGATTGGATCTAATGAAGATTTGTTTCTTCTCGTTACTAACTTTCGATCTTCAATTGTCAGATGTGCATCTCTCATATTTGTGAGGAGTTGATGAAACCCATACAACTTCTTTCTTTCACCTTCTTGTCACAATAACTTATATAAAGTAATAATTGTTGAAGATTCTAGCCATAATAATTTTGCATGTTTGTCAATCACATATAGTGGTTTATTCATAACAAGAGGCAGTTGTTCTATATATCCTACTAGAATGATTGATCTCCCTCCAAAAATCATGTTTGCATATTCAAGGAATATTTGACAAAAACATGAGTCTATGTTTTGTAGCAATTATTTCCCTGTGAAGCTCATTTCATCAATCAATATGTATTTTATATGTTGAATCTCTTCTTGAAGACTTATGAGTCTTATTCCCTTCGGTCTATAAAAAATAACAAAAGTAATTCAAAGTGTTGTTTGGACTGTAAACAAACCAATATTGAATCCTACAATTATAGTTGGTGCAAGTAATAGAAGAGGACGTTGTTGTGTTGATGATTATTCTTCAATTGCTTGACAAATGGACAGATAAGATACATCATTTTCTAATTCATGTTGTTCCTTGGAGTAGCATGTATGATGGTAGGGAATATTCACCTTGATTATAATGTCTCGTGATTATATCAAAAGCTTATTTTCTTTAGCACCTAAGTTTTGATATGGAAAACTTGGTGATATATCATTTGGAATGAGCAAACCATTGTTTTTCATCATGGTTATTAATTTTATTGCTCTCCTTTTGTAGTCTTTTCCTCAATATTCACCATTCCATGTTGTTTGTCTATCAACATCTCTTCTACCCAACATATCCATTTCACTCACATAATATGTCAACAATGTAGTCTCGAGATGATCTCCCACTTATGTTTAGTTGTGTTTTGGTGAATAAGGTGAACATCTTCATCTTTTGAAGGTCATTATGATTTTCAATGTCGTTGAGAAACTCCTTTGATCTACATGCCAAGGATTATAATTGAGTGACTCTTGGATTTATATGATTGTATATATGTGATTGTTGTTTACGGATTCTGGTAAACTTTGGAAAGACCCTCATAATCATCCCATTTTTTATATCTTTGTTTTCTAGTATTATACGTCCAAGATCTAACAACATGAATAAGTGCAACACTTTCCACAACATATGGTCTATGAATGTATACATCAATAAAATATTTTTTGTGTATATCTTGTTCACATTCATCATTTTTTACTATTTGTTTGAAGACCATCCATGCAACATTTAGAAGGTTGAACACTCTACTACATTCTACCAATGAAATCTCCAATAACATATGACACGTTTCTTGAGCCACGATGTCTCTTTTGACAATTGTTTAATTAAACTTCATTTGTGTGCTCTTATTGTTAAATCATAAAATTTTCCAATGTTTGTGTTTTATTTATTTTAAGATTGAGGTGATCTAAATAACATAAAACTATTGAAATTTAAATTATACAATATAGGGCATAAACTATATAGATCTAAAAGCTAAAGGGGGGATTAATTGCACTTACTAAATATGTAATGACCAAGCAATGAGGGGAGAGAAGGCACCTAACTAATTTTTTGATTTTTATTGTTCATTGCATGTATCATAGTCCTCAAAATAACTCTATGTTAGTTCTATAATTGTTTAGATTAGGAAACAAACTATCAAAATTGACCTAGATGTTGTTGTTGAAGCTTAGATACTTGCACTAACAAATACTATCCACTATCTTATGGCACTATCCAAATTGATTGTGCCAATTTAGTCTTCCACAAATCATTGTGCCTACTTTTGTAGATAATTTATATGTGCTTTCTTGTTCTCGATCTTATGCATTGATCTTGATTTTACTTCTCTTTATCTTGAAACCCTGGCTTCACTTTTAACACCAGACTGACTTGGAAAATATGGGTTGGACAACCCAACCACTCACCTCTAAATAATTGAGCATTGTATGCATTTTAATACTCTCAATAGGGCTCAAACCACACTTAGTTCTCCCACCTAGGTATGTGTATGCGCAATCTTGATCCACTATAATGCAATGTAATGATTTGGCTTCAACACTTGAAATTATGTAACTTTGACCTTGTGTTTGTCTTTAGAATTGGATTTAGGGCTGCTCCTTTGAGGTATTTTTAGATGTGTATGCTTTTGTATTATTGTGTCGAGGGTGTGCAAATAATTTTCTTAATGTGTATGCCAAATAGTGACCAAGTTGGCCCATATCCTAAGACCTTAGGATTTATTAGTATTTATAGATGACTCTTTGGTATTTTCCTTGCAACTGACATAGGAAACATGCTTAGGCCAACCTAAGGGAGACGTTTGAAGTTAAAAAGTAGCCATCAGAGGATCTTGGACATTGTCGGTTGAGGTAGACACATGTAGATAATTGTTCAACTATTGTCAAAACTATCCACAGAGGGGAAAATAATGATTTATAATATGGTGATAGTTTGCCTAGGATTATAGAGTGTTCTAGCATAGACTAAGGCTATTCTGAATATGAATGATGGAAAATTTGGTTGGCCAAGTCAATAGATAGATAAAATGACAAGAGAAAGTGTGTACAAGCTTCAAATGTGTATGCATAAGTCATGCATGTCAAATATATGTCAAAATTGATGTTGCCAAGTGTCCATTACTAAATTTAGGTGTCTACAAATTTGTTAACTATAATAACATTCAGTGATCAGTTTTGAAACTCTCATACATTTTATTACATATTTGGAAATTTAGTTGATAATAACATGTTTTAAAAGAACAAGTTTCCAATCTACATTTATTGTCCATAATTGTAGGATATAATGGTTATGTGTGTTTACTCGATCATCATTTCTTGTAGGTTCCTATTTTTTATCTTTTGTGTCTAGATCTTGATATAATTTAGATCCATCTAGATTCAAAGTCCATGGTGCATTATACCTATGATGAAATATTATAGGAAGTTATAACATCTTACCTATAAACCATATTTCCTTTTTCTTACGTAAACACACACCTTCTTTGCACATCGTGGTGCTCTACATAAGAGAGAATCTCTTTGTAGTCATAATCAAGATCACTTGCTTAAGTTGTGTTTTCCTTAGACATGGATGACTAATGTTTTGATATACCTATAATACACATGTTATAGCTAATCAAATATATTAATAATTTTTTAATATTATGTAAAACTTGAATATGTGGGTGATTTCTATCATACATGTATGTTTCGCTTATGGAGATCTCCCGAGTATTACTCGCATTTATAATATTATTGAAGTAAGTATACATTGGTTTTAGTTCATTTTCATTTGTCCAACCCAAAAATTCCATATCTAATGGTCACTCTATCCATAAAAAGCCATGCATGTGTGGGGAACCTCTATTTTGTAATTCACACCCACCAAAAATATTTCACTTTCACTCATTTTTGTAATACCTCCTTTAGAAGCATTTATTTTGGCACTTAGATTATTATCGCAGTACTTATTATCAGTTTCAGTTCATTTTCATTTGTCCAATCTAGAATTTCCATATCCAGTGGTCACTTTATCCATATGAACCCATGCACATGTGGGGAACCTCTATGTTGTAATTCATACCTACAACAGAAATATTTCACTTTCATTCCTTTCTATAACACCTCCTTTCAAAACATTTTATTTTGAAGATGCATGCAGTATGCCATTATACATGATGATAGTCTATAATATTTTTACATCACCATTTTAATGCTCCCATGGATTTATTAGTGGTGATATAGATTAACATTAGTGCATTTAGGTCAAGCCAATACCTATTAGTTGCACTCAAATTAAAGAAAATTATGTGTTCCATTTTTTTACGACAAAACAATTAACTCAACACAACCCTTTGCCTAGCAGGATTGTGTGCCCCTCAATGTTGTACCATATCACATAAAGTGATTTGTGATGTCAAATTCAAGCACATTATTTATATGTCCAAGTGGTTACTTGATTGTAATTGGTAATTTTTCAATGTTTTCCTAGACAAGTATAGTATATTTTTTTTGCACAGTGTCACATTATCACATTCATCATGAAATATATAAATCAGGGTTATTTTCTAAAATAATGATCCCAATATCAAAACAAATATTTATCAAAGTCATGTAAATGAACGTGTCTCTTACAAGGTTTCAACAATCACATCTTCCATCAAGGAATAAGTCCATGAATTCCATATCCAGTGACCCTTTTGTTACATACTTGTTCACAAGAGATGCATTGATTCCAAGCCAATTGATAAGTGTGTCAGGCTTTGTATTAATATTATTTACTTGTGCCTAAATTAATTTCATCTCTCTTGGGTCATTGGGTGGTTTCAAATCCATGGATGTAGTGTGATTGATTATATTTATTTCACTCATTTCCATATTTGGATCCACAACTACATACTCATTTATATCTAAATCAAAATCTATGTAGTCATAATTGATTTTATTAAATACATTTATAGTGGTATTTATAAGTAGTTCACTAAGACCATTTTCATCTATCTATGAAACTTTATACAATCTATCATGTTCTATTTTATATTTAAATGTTTTATGTACTCAATCTCTATTCACTATAAAGTTTTAATTTGTCCCCATTGATCCCTTTTTGAAACAATTATAATTGGGAATTATTTAATATTATGAGGAAATACCTTAGTGATTCCTTTCACTTCTTTTGGAAAGATAATTATTTGCACTTTATATTTTTATTGGCCTCATGTTGCATGTTTACTTGAAGAATTGGGTTGACACATACTATCAACATTTTCTCAAATTGCATTAAATTGGCCAACTTTGGTAGTGGTGGCCCATAATCCATATTATTTGTTGCTATATATCGATATTCATGGCACTTTGTCAATATCTATAAAAATTTGGGCCTTTTATCACTAACAAGCCTTTATTCCACAATAACATTCTTGACATACATAACACATGGTTAGGGAAGCAAGGTTGTCTAGCTCATGTTGAAATAGTGATTGTATAGTCTTGAATTATCTATCAATATTAGTATTAGGTGTAATTTGAATTTGTCTTTTCCTTCTCAATTGTGATGTGGTTTCTTGTTTTTCTTTGACTCCAACATTTTGTTGTTTGTTTTTTCGTAACTTTTGAATTTGTCTTTATCGTATAGGAGAAGACGTGCTTTCTTGTTGTGCTTCATTGACATCCATATTCTTTCCATTACTTTATCCAAAACTAAAAGGATTTGACATAGTTTATTATTGTAATTTAACACCCAAAAAAATTATCTATTCCTTTGTAACTCTTGAATTTGTTTGATTTTTAAGATGGGACATGCTTTCTTATTGTCCTTCAAAACCAACCATATTATTTTCATTACTTTATGTAAAATTAGTTGATATTTATGAAAGGCCCATGTTATGGATTACCTTTGTATCTATTCAATTGTGTTGCTTGAATTTAACTACATGATCTGTTTGCATTTGATGATGCCTTTGAACTGCTTCATGATTGTGTTTTCATAGTTGTTTAGTTTTTATTTTAGTCATAATGTGTGTGTGTGTGTGTGTGTGTGTGTGTGTGTGTGTGTGTGTTATATTTGTTCCAACATTTTTATTAATTTAACTTCATCTTGTGACATTCAAGCATTTTTTTCTCTCACTTCATGTGCATGATTCCTCCTTTCAATTTCATGTTGTTTGATTGGTATTTATGCTCTTTATTTAGCACATATTTGATTATGTCATTTATGTTTGTCTTTTCCTTTGATATTCTCTCTTGTAATCTCATTGATATTGTTTTTGATATTCATCATAATATTTTCTTTTATGTATTTATCTTAGGTAGATTAACATTAGAATAGGAAATGGAACAAACTAACTTTGGAGGCTCTCTTGCAAGATCAATCCCACACCGGAAAGAGTTCCCATGTTGTGACTATTGTGCAAGTGTAACCAATTAGACACAACACACCATTAATAATTTTGTCATACTTGGTTGGATAGGATTTGATTTTAGCTTGAAAATATTATACAAATCCTCTTCTTTTGAAGTTTTGTAGCTAAGGTTTTGGTAAGAATCTTAGTTATTTTGTTTTTTTGAGGCATTCTTAAATCACCTTGCAACCCATATACTTTTAGAAGCCCTTATTCTTAAATTATTAAAGACCTTGCCTTTTCTCAAACTTATTTAAGTGTTACAAAGAGCTTATATTGTCATGGTCAACCCTAGAGCTTTACCTTTTATCTCTTGGAACTACTCCAATCCTTTACATCTCTAAAAATGGAATGATATTCCCAAATTTATTGTAAATTCACTTCCAATATTCCATGGAGATGGTTTTATTAGTTCCATTTACCACATTGGATATGTGGCAAACTCATGTACAACTCATCACATATTAGAGTAAGATGTAGCCCTCAAGCTATTGACTTCCTCTTTCAAAGGAAAGAAACTAGACTAGTTTAGATATTTGGATTCATGCTCAATTTCATCATGGGATGAACTAGAATAATTATTTCATAAGTAGTTCAGAGAAGAGGCAGATGTGATTACTCTCATTAAAAAAATCATCACAATCAAAAGAACTATCTTGAAGCACATACTTAACTTCAATATCATATTTTTATAAACTTGGAAGAGGATCCCTAATGAATTCAGGCCCTCACTAGGTACTACTCATTTATATTATTTAAAATATTTTGATTTAGAGTTTATTGTCATGATACAAACACTATAAGGAGACACTCTTCCAAAAGCTTATGACATTACTATTGTAGCTGAAAAAAGCCTCATACAAGCTAGTATACTTGCTTTGATCAAACCAACATCATTAAACCTCCATGCCTCCAAATTATCTCTAGATCAAATTTAGAATCCATTCCAGTGTGATTCCATAATTACTCATTCATTGGTTGAGATAAAACTCTTGGTTGCTGAAATTTCCAATGAGTTCTCAATCTTTAAATGGCATCTAAATATCCAAAACATGAAAAATCAATCACTTATCCAAATTATTTTCAAGCCTTTCTATAAAAATGCTCATGATCCTCAATCTAAATCATTACAACCATCCCTCCCACCACAACCCAATGATTTTAAACCTCCTCATGTTCTTCATGTAAGAACAATAGAGGACTGCAACAACCTAAATGCATGCTCGTTTCAAACCCCAACTAAATTCAAAGCTAAGAATGAGCCAAAAATGGTAGATTACCATGTTTTCTACCAATAGGGTGAATAATTTGTTCCTAAAAATATTATTCAAGATTCTCATTTTACTGCCTAAAAAGCCGATTTGTAAAACATAAAGAGTATCATTAGAGAAGAATAATTCAGGTAGTCACCTCTCAAAGAGCTCACATGGTAGAATGTTTTTTTAAGACCATTGGAAGCAAAGTAACAAATTTTATCAAACAAAGAGATGGAAGAAAGAATAGATCTAGAATATTTTTTTAACAAGGTTTACCCTAAATGGATTCTTGTTCTTCTCTTGATAATTCTAGCCTTTTTAAGGATCATGAGGAAACGTTCTCTAATTTTTGCCAATACTTCTTCTCTTTTGAAGGTGAGTAAAGGGATGAGAAAGATTTAAGGGCAAATTATGAAATGGCTAGTGAATACTGGCAGATACTAGAATGCACTAATTTCAATGATGAAGATGAGCATATTCTTAGACAAATAGATTTAAAAAGGGCAATGTATGTATAAGAAAAGAATCTCGTTGTTTAGATAAAGAATCGAGTTCCACAAGAAAATAATGTAACTTATTCTTTTGAGTAGGAATGTACACTTATTGAAGGTGAAGTATTACTTCCTCTCCTTGTAAATTTTCAGCTTGACTCTATCACTTCGTGTGAAGATCCTGGTTGTATTGCTTGAGCTGAATTGGCAACTATTCTTGGGGATTTTAAAGATATAGAATAAGGAGATGTTGCCTCTAAAATGACATTTTAGGTTGAGAATATATCTGCAAGACATAACTATAATAAAGATCTAAATACTTGGAAAGAACAGACAAGGTATCTTTTAAAAGGGGGATATCTGATCAAATTCCAAGCTTATTCAAATCCCACCAAAAGGGAACCACTGATGATAATCATTTTAGAGCACAAAGAAGAGTCAAGGCATGTAGAACCTCAAATAAAGTATTATATTGGGTCAACTCAAAAGGGTGCCTATGAAACATGGGATGATTTTCAAGTAAAGTCTTAGTCTACAAAAAGGGAAGAAACTCAAATGAATCAAACTTTCAATACCTTCTTATTTCTTATTTAGAAACGATCACTATTGCCTCAAAAATAACTTTAATAAAATTTATCTTAAGAAGAGCTAGATATTTTTCTCTTATAGTTAATGTGTTTGTTTAGGTAATGTCTTGTGAAAGTTATTAAAGTAGTATTTTTAATTTAATATAATGAGATGCTTAACATCCTTTTGCCTAAGTTTACTTAACCTTATGTATGAATCCTATAATTAGTTGTTTATTTTATCATTTTGGATTTGTAGCAGTTGTTGAAAAGTATAAGAACATAATGTAATAATCCAATCATTGAGGCACAAACACATGATCTAAAGCAAAAAATATGGAATCTATAGGATTATATATTATTAAATATACATACATAAACATTCAAAGAAGATACATATAGCCAATTATAAAAAGTTCATTATATGCAGCCATAAATATATTGAGCCTTCTCCTTTCCCTTTCTGGAGCCATTACAAGGCATTTAACTAAGATGTTAGAAATTGCAAAGCTCATTAGGAGAAGCAATAACAACATAAACTATGGGAACTAGTGTAGAAGCATATGAATAGGAATCAATTGAGCATGCCACAATGATGGAAGAGCTACTTTGAGAGTGACATGAAGCAAATAGGGTGTTTATCCAATGGTGTATGGGAGAAGAATAAATAGTATATGAAGGGACAAAAGATGTTTGAAGCCAATTATAGAAATCAGAGCACTAAAATGAAGTGGGTGATAGACCAATAATTAAAAGGTGGATAAAATCAAGTTTAACATAGCAAATCAGGCAAAAAATTCACCTTGAATAGTTGAATGACTCTACCTAGTAAATTTAAAGTTGTCCGTGTTGAAAGTCACTAAGATGCATAAAATAAAGCACTCATGCACCCCTTCCAATTTGAAAACAAAATGCAATACTCTTACGGATAATTTTGTAGAATCCACCTTAAATGCAAAAGATAAAAGGACATAATGAGCAGTAATATATAGGCAAATTGGACTGAGGGAAAGTGTTGTAGGCTCAAACTTTTAAATAATGACTGACACGTGTGTGCCAATCTATAAATAATTCCATTTAAATAACATAAATAAATTAGGTGGTTTTAAAATTAAAAAGGATAGATATGAAATTAAGAAGAGTTGCATGGTGAACAAGAAAGCTAAGTTTCTCATCGAAAATTAAGGAATTTAAAGTTGATCTCAAATATCTTCTATATGCCTAGCTTGAATAACTTGAAAAGGCATAAAAGAGAAATGATGTGACTAAGCAGATAAGAAGGAACAAAAGTCAAGGAAGAAAGAAGTCATAAAGACAAGAGTGTTATTAAACTCTAGAATAGCTTTATTGTGAAGCAAAGAAGAAAAATAAGTCTACAAGAGTGCAGATAAAAAAATGACGCACCTATTTTCGCATGAAAAAATCTTCAAAAGCTTATGCATCCCTTAAATACTTAAAGAGTAAGACTATTTTGAAATATGAAGCTTTAAGGGGTTTTCAAGATTTTAAAAAAATCACGCTAACTCCTTGCCTAATGGATAGAACATGATGCATTTGGATTCAAAGCTTAATAAGAAAGCTCCCCTTGTGAGTTGCCAAAATGTTAAAATGAATTATGCCCTTAGCATGATAGATTTCAAGCTCTCTCGACAAACAACTCAACTTCATAAAAAGTCACAAGCTTTCCAAAGAATAATGGATCTCAGAAGTAGCTAAATAAATTTTACATGATGAACAGGCTCAGATGATTTCTAATTCAAATTCAATCAATCCTTATATGATAATCTAAGCATGCACTCAAATTTGTCTCTTATACTTTTGCCTCAATTGATTCACATTATCGAAGTTCAAAGCTAACAACTATTTTTTCCAAGGTAAAAGTGAACATAATCAATAATGATCTCAAGTAGTTGGATCTTCCTTCATCCAATGACATGAGCTAAAAAGAGAGAAGAAAATGATGTCATTGATAAAAAACCTTTGATACCATTAGATCAAGGCTCCCAACACTAATCTACAACTATTAGATAAAATGAACTAAGCTTTAAACTTAAAATTTGTGCAAGGTGGGACCATTAAATATTGAAAAGTCAAGGGAGACACGTAGTGATTAAGAGTTGATAAGGATGCTTAACATTGATCTCATGCCATTTGATCGTATCTATGTCACTAATCTCCAACTGTTTGATACATAAGGCTCAAACATTATATAATTATTTAAATAAACCATAACTAAAGGCTTCTAACAGGGATATCAAACTGTGTGATTTGAAAACAATCAACGACATAAGTGATTTTAAAAGATGAGTGGAGATCTCAGGTCATTTGATCATTAAGGATATAATGACCTAAGCTATTTTTTAAAAAGGTGATGATGCCAATATGAAAAATTGACTCACACCATCAATTTAAGGCATCAAGTGTTGATCTCACATAGTTTGATCCAAAATGAAGAAAATACAAAGGAAATAAAGAGAGTTGGTTATAAATTTATATCTCTCATTGTAATTAGAAATCTTCTTAAGGATTCAACATATTACAAAGATATTTGTAATATCTCTCAAAATCAAGTCAATTCTAATAATTGGAAGCATTATTTGATCTAATATAAATTGATAAAGTTTATTGGAGCTACGCCCCTCTAGTA
Organism: Torreya grandis; assembly: GCA_037957365.1. NCBI lineage: Eukaryota > Viridiplantae > Streptophyta > Pinopsida > Cupressales > Taxaceae > Torreya > Torreya grandis. The sequence goes on from JARHVA010000111.1 coordinate 1,751,910, forward strand.
GATACTTAAAGGTTACACCAACCCAAATCAAAGCATTTAAATATGATGGTAATTATGTGAGACCAACTAGTATTCAGGAAAAGTAGAAAGGACCTTGTGCTGCTCTTTTCAAAAGTAGGTTAGATTGAGACAGAGGAGCAAAGTTTGTAAATGCAACATGGGCTATCCCAAATAAACTAGTTGGGTACACAAGATGATTTAATAAGACCGTACCAAACTAGCAGGAGGATTGGTATGAAGGGTTACGACCTGAGATATATTGAGTATTGAGTCAAACTACTTAAGTTATTACAATAACTACAAAACAAGAAGTGAAAGCAAGGATTTTCTTCTAATCTTATACTCATCAGTAGAGAGTGTTTAATTCATATCTTGCTCTTCCTCCTTGTAATTTTTAAATATCTCATTTGAGGGGAAATTTTTGACTCTTTAGATTTTAATCCAAGTCCCTAATGTGTGTAGTAGTTCACCTTTTTAATTTTCTATGTAATAATATCTCGATCCCTCTTATTGATATAGAATGTATTCGTGCCTATTTTATACAGTTGATGAAATTTATCGTGGCTCTTATTTGACTTCCCCTTGGCTATTGACTTGCTATTGCAACTTCATACTCTCACATGGGTTGTATCTTTCTCCTTACATTTATTCTCGTTAAGTTGTGTTCAATCTTCTCCTCGCATAATCAATCAATCTATGTTCATTAAGATAGAGAGTCAAACCATTTCTTATTTTAGTGCATCACCACTCTTATTTTTATGTATCTCTACACCCGTTTTCCTTCATAATATTTCATTTTATGTATTTACCTTAGATAGATTAACATTAAAATAGGAAGTAAAACTGACTGACTCAAGGGGCTCTCTTGCAAGATCGGTTTCACACTGGTAAGAGTTTCCATGTTTTAATTATTGTGCAGGTGCAAATAATCAGACACAATGTACAACTAACATTATTTATAGTGATATACTATATGTAACCGATTATTTTGTTTATTTTTTATTACTTTGTTTCACTCATTAGCTTCACTTGCTATAAATGGTTATATGATTGTGTGTGTTACATTAGTTGAGTATATTATGTGATAATATGTGTTTGGTGCCATGATCTATATCATGCACACTATTACATGTGGGAAGATATGTTTTGTGTCTACATTGCCATGTTTTCCACCATGAATCTATTGTGACATACAATTTTTATGCTTCATTATTATATATTATCCTTATATGGGCATATCAATTGTCCCTCTTTACTCATTACTTTAAGGCATATCACTTGTCCCTCCTTTCTTGTTTCTTTGGGGAATATTGCTTTCCTCTTTCCATTCCCTTTGCTTATATTACTTATACTTTTTCATATTAGTATTAGGTTATCAAGGAGCTTTCATGGTGACATATTTCTATGATTATATACACATGTTACAACTACGCTTTCAAAACTATTGCAATTTTAACTTTTATCTATGTTACAAATGGTGAATGTAATCCTTTTATTTTGAGATAAGTAATATGTAAGAAGACCCCTCACCTAAAAATGGGGGCATATAGTTTTTTGATTATATCTTTGGTTACATTATTTGAAGTTGTTACAAGATTTTAAGAGGTTATAGATATTTTTTAAGTGGCTACAAAGAGGTACTAGATGTTTGCTTCTTTGGTTGGGAAGCAAATTTTGTCACTTGATAGGGATAATAGGATCCATATTTTAGAGATTTTACCATACATCAGGGTTAGATTGAACCCGTGATAATTTTAAAAAAAATTAGAGATGATAACATGGTTCACATACCATCAAGTGTATTTGTTCTTATTATTTATTTTTATTTTTCAGATTATTTCATTTGGAAATGGTATCATAAATTTATTCAAACATTGATCTAATTACAAACACTCATGTTTTTTTGTAGGTACGCTTGGGATGTTGACACAATAACATTGATAATCATTCATGGACCCTTAATGGAAATCAAGACATTCATGTAGATAGCAAGGAGACATAGTTTTTTTGTTTTGCAGGTTGCTAGAGCCAGACTCTGATATAAGGTAACTTTTATCCTCCTTTTGAATTTCATATCAATTTCATATCCAGAGATTAATTTGAGGATAACATATAAGTTGTGAGGTGATATCCACCCTTATTTGTTTCACTTTATTGTATACACACAAATACATGAACAAAAATTAAATTGGGGCATGACACCTAATTTTGGTCCAAGACTTGTAATTGTAATGTTATTATTGTGTTTTCGTACATATAGATTGTGGATTCAAATTGGGATCTTATTTTTGCATTTCTTTTATGTTAGACCCTGCATAATCTTTAATTAAATCGCTCATCCATGAATAGTCTTCAGATATGTTATTTTTTCCTCAAGATACTCAAAGACACTTTTACAAACTCATTGATCTCCATTTCTTGAGATTTAACCACCTTGGTTGTTATCAGGATAATTTGATAGTGTTATTACCATTGTTAGTTCATCTTAATTTTGGACATGTCATTTATGGGTTCTTTGTTCCATTTCACTATGTTTTATTGTGCCATGATTATTGGATTACCCATTTCCACAATGTTGGATTACATATTAGTATAGTCCTAATTTGAATTCAAGAAACTTATATATACAAAAGCACCATGTTGTATTTTCTTATATGAGCTCTATCAATCACATCGTACTGCAATTACAAGGAAGACATCTAATGATTTCCTTTTACTACATTTAAGAATTATTGTTGAATACTTGTAAAAAAATTAGTAGTGAAAGAGTATATTATAATTGCCCTAGTTGCATCTTGTATCTCATATCACAAGAATAAGAGATGGGATTATCATATACATATATTTGATTATTGATATGCATGAGTGTTGATTGTTAACTTGTCAAAATGTATTGGGTTGACTAAAGTAGGCCTATATAAAAACTAACTTTTTTATGTCATTACAAGGTCTCATTGCATGGATTAGGGATTGATCAAAGGAAAGGACATTCTGGCAATTTATTGTACTAATTTGCTGATGTGGGAGAGGTTTATGTAAAGTAGGCAAAGGTAAAGGGATTTATAGATTTTTAGACTGATTAGACCTACATAACCACTGTTGGAATAATATTTTAACATCTAGGAAAAAATATCACTATCAAAATGGTCTGATATTGGTTAGCTCTATTGGGACAGTCTAATTCTAATTGCTTTGTCAAATAACAATCAACTTTCTACATTCTCTTATGCGTTATTTCTAGACCTTGTTATCATTTCTAGCTTCTATAAGAGCTCAAGTGAGTCAAAAACCAGGGATGTGCTTGTAAAACCATTTTTAAATTATCAATTATTCAAAGCACTTTCATTCTATACCCCCGTTAGCACATAGGGGATCTTATTTTTTATATTTATGTCATAATTGTCTATATGCCCATTCTTTGACGATTAGTGTAATTTTACTTAGTGTAATATTCCTTATACACTATTTCATCAAAACAATACTATATATTAGTGGTTTATATGTTATATTACCCATGGTCCATATAAACTATTTCGTTTGAGATGTGAGTTTTCTATGACTATCTCAAATCTCAAATTGGGTACATATATTTCACCCTTCATATTTAAAGGCATGCTTTTGAAGTATGTACAATACTTCATCAAGAACTCTACAACTCATACCTAATTTGAGTTTTAAATTTAGATTACTTCATCACGATATTAGTTAGCTTTATAGAGACTATAACCAAGATGATAGTTGGTGTTGTTTAACATTATGTCACCGAGCTGACACATCAAAATATTATTTAGATATGCTTAGAATTTTGCTAAAATGTTTATGTAGCTTTATTTAAAATGTCACTAAAGATTGCACTCAAAAGTGTGTTAGATTTTTAAAAAGTGTTTATAATAAAATATCTATTTAGTTTTTAATGTTTCATTTTTTAAAGATGATCTCTCCTAATTTTTCAAGGGCATCATTCAATAAAAAATCGTCATTTTTTGAGAGGTAGAATTGACCAAAGGTAAACAAAATAATTATAATTTTAACATGAATGGAGAGGACTAGTTATTGGGCATTCCAAGTGAAGGGGTGCATGTAACCTTTAACCATCGTATAATTATTAAAAAATACACTTTAATAGATGATGATATCTCCATGTCACTAATTTCGTTTGGGGTATTTAAATTATGTAGAAGACACTTTTTTAAGTATTTTATTAAGACAATTTTAAATACAAAGAAAATTAAGGGGGGACATTTCTTCACGATTAAGTCATGTATTTGGTGTTCACCTATGTGTCATCATTTAATTGACTAGTTGTTTGATTTGACTTATTGTGATAGGTACTTTTTATTCAAATTTAATTGTGAAAGTGACATCTACTTACTTTTATGTAAATTATTAAAAGTGCTTTACTTTACAATTGCATTCTTATTGGTCCATGCACCCTCATTTGGCCCTCTTCCCCATATATATATAATCATGAGTAACCATTAATGATTAATAAGATTGCAAGAAAAGTAAATTTCAAATAAAAGTTTGCAAGAGAGAAAAATAATAAAATATTTAAAAAATACACAATAGTTAAGATTTTTTTTAATTGAAAAGTGCACCTTTATTAATATAACAAAGTATAGTACAATGCTAGTCATATAAAAAAACGTTGAAAAAGTCACCCCAAAAGCCAAGCCACTCAAGTTAAACAAGTCTCAGGTCTCCAAAATTTATTTGTCGTTAAGATTTTTTACCTAATAACTTGGGATTATTAAGTAAATAACGAGTTTTTTTTGCCTCTAAAATTAAAGTAGAAAAAAAGAGTATGAAATTGAATCATGAAACAAAGAGTCGTGTTGACAACTTTTAAGGATGCCAACTATCTGTTAGACCATCTCTATAATAAATAGAGTTACACATCTTTGATCCTCATAATGAATAAGATCTAATTAAAAGTCTGGATTTCACTAACATATCATTAAGAATTACATTACTCATGAAACATGGGTTGACATAGATTGACTCAAAACTATGCAATTGAACCCTGAAATCATATCCACAATAGTCTTCATTCCTTTCAAGAAGCAATAAAACTTACCAAGAATCTCATAATACATTGGACACCTAAACACAAAATACTTCTATAACTCTAAAATGATTATTATAAAACTAACACATAAAGTGATATTGCAAAATAAAGTGCTCTGACTCCATACAACACTCACAAAAACATATCTACAATTACCCTGTCATAGTATCTCAAAGTAAAAGCACAATAGTACGAAAAAACAAGTGTCGCTATAAAATAAAAAGTAATGATCAAACACAATAGAACATTGGTGGGACCAACAACACATTTTTAAGTTTTAACAGTGGGCATCTTTCCCCTGATTCTAACTTATTATAACAAAACTAATATACAGAGCAATATTACAAAATAAAACGACAAAAAGATTTAAAAGTAAAAACAGAATGGCACAGAGAAGAGGGGTCATCAGTTAATGGAAAGTGATGGCCAAGCACAATGAGACATTTGTGGGACCAACACCATGTTTTCAAGTTTTCACTCACCTTCAATACACTCATAATGTCATTGATGGTTGAGTGGGTACACGTGGCTTAATAAACGTGGCATATATCTCAATGACGTGTATGTGGGGGTGTTTGACTCGGAATAGATAAACATAACAAAATGATAATTGGCAACATGACAAAGATATTTGTGTTTGACTTGAAATAAAAGAAGAAAAAAACAAATTCAATAATTGGCACAAACATAATTAATAATTAGAGTAATAATATCATACGAGATTCCTAGAGCATATTCTCGTTGCACGCGGAGGGGCCGAATATTTTTTTTTGGGAGGATTGTGTTATTATTAGTAAATTATTTTAAATTCCCGTAATGTTCGATCTCAAATAAGAATATATTCTACTTGCCACCCACTTTAATTGAGCAAGTGCATTGAATTCTAAGTATTTTGTTTAAAAATAGTAGTGACACATTAAATTCTAACACGTGTCGAAGGGTATGTCTTTTCCAAGAAAGAGTTTAATGGTGATTATTAAAGTTGATGATATTCAAAGACCATTTTTTATTTTCTTTTTAATATCTGTGTTTTTTAAGATGGGAATTGAGAACATCTCCATCAGTATCTCGCATATGTTATTGGTATGATTTGAAAAAGTCATTGTTATAACTCATCTTTTCTTAATAATTTTGACTTTTGTATGTGGGAGATCTTTGAGGTGCAAGTATTGAACCATCAATTTTACGTTATGAGAATTCACTTATTATTATTGACTCCAACCATTGTTAATACAAAAGTTTATAAAATATTTAATGTCTAAATAAATAAACACATCTTATACAAGTTACGCACATAAAGTTTACTTTCATGATGTTAAAAATCAATTTGTTTATTTCCAATAATAACTTTATTAGGAATAAATAGACTGTTGAGATGGAACATAAATAACAAATTTATGTTGTATGTTTTGGAGAAGTTTCTTCTCTTTAACAAATAATTTATTTATTCCAAAATACAGTAAATCTTCTCAATTAAACATAACATGTATGTAAAACAGTAAAATACATACATAATATTTTTCAAATCTAGAAGTAGGACATTCACATATGGTTTAGAAGCATATTTCGAATAATGCGAGATCCAATAACACTCGTATAAATTTTCATCTAGAAAAATGCACCCAAAAGTATCAAGAACCTCACTTAGAAATGCATACATGAACAAAGATGTTAACTAGAAGTATTAGAGGGCTTCTAATAGGTTTAGGCAAGGTTAGAAATAAGTTGACGATTGTTTTTGCCTGAAATTGTTCATCCATTTCCTCGCTCTCGTCTATGTCACATGTTGCGACACCTAAAACTCAAAAAAAAAAGTTTCTTCTTCTTGCCCTAAGGTAACTCTTGCACATCTATAATAGTTTCAAGATCAAGGAAAACAAAGTGAGCTTTAGGGACTTGGAATAAACCAAGCAAATAAAAAAACTATATTGATATTTGGTAGGGCCCTAATTATTACAAACCACTCAAATGAAAGTGTGTCAAAAAATAATAATATGCATAATTGAAATCAATTCCAATATTATACAAAACTTTAGGTAGTGCGCCAAAAGTGCTCCATGGAAAATACTAACTTTGAACAATGATAAATGCTCTAATGATTTTTTGATCTCTCTAGAATACCTATGAGTGCTCAATAATGCTCCATGAAAGTCCATTATAATGACTTAATGCCAAATGAATTACAATGCTTATATATTTATGACATTTTAATTCTAATTAAACCATATTGATGTGCAAAACTAACATTCAATGGACAAAAATCGGAAAAGGTGAGACAAAGGCGGTGAATGCACTTTGACATAAAGGGGCCACAAGAAGTGGGACTAGAAGTGCATAGATGCTTCTAACATGTGTCAGATATGTACATATGTTTCCAACATAGGGCTTGAGACACAAGGTGGATAGGATGGAAGTCTATGAAAAAAATAAAGTTGAGAAAAAAAATATGGATCATCGAAAGCCGAAGGATGTGCTAATAATGCCTAATTTAGACATGATCAACAAATAGATAAGTATGCTAAAATCATGCTAATTAATGATTAATAAATGCTCTTGGCCCATTTTTAAATGTCTACATTTTACCCCACTTTAATTTATGTATTATCATACATATCAAAGTAGAGAAAGAATATAAAAGTGGATACAAAATCTTTGCACACATGGATTTTTAGAACAAAAGACAATACACATGGGAACTTGCAAAAACATTCTTCGTTTTCTACACACGCATGGGTCAATGCCAAAAAATGACAATTTCTTAAATCTGAACTAATAAAATTGAATTACCTCATTTTATTGAGAACGATGCGAATAGTAGGTAGATTTAAATGCTTCTAAATTTGTGTAAAGTTTGATCAACATCCCGAGTACAATATTGAGTAACAATTTGAAAAAAAAAACTAGATAAAATTATAAGTTATCTAAAACAACACTAAGCAATATCTTGAGTACAATTTAAATAAAGTTTAATAATTTCCCGAGTAATGTGAGGAGTTAAAATAATGTGATTACATCCTCATTAAGATTAACTAAAATGTCATTAGGACACCCTCAATATGAGTAACTAGAATAACCCAAGTACATCCTCGATAAGAGTAGCTAAAATATCATAAGTACATGCTCAAAAGGAGTAATTAAATAAGTTGTGCCATATGGGATCATAATATAAGAAATGTAAGATTAAGAAAAAAATTCCTCGTGTGAGCTCAAGATATAAGCAATATAGTGTCTTGTGAACAAGTGTAAGATATGGCACTATAAAACATGTAGAATAAGCCTTACCCCAATGGATGCATGATGGGAATCATGGAAATGTAGGTAAGAGAGCCATTCACTTGCATGATATATCATGGTTATCTATAAACTATCAACATAGAATAAAACAAGGACAATTACCAATCATGTAGAAAATTTGAGAAAATGATTTTAAGAGGTCAAAACAAAATAAATCTCAGGAAGAAATACCGAGAAAATTAAGTGACAAAGATTCTAATAAAAATACAAGTAAGATAAGTAAAAATTAGATAATGTACACAACAACTAGAGCTAAATGGAAAAGTAAAGAAGGAAATTTTCATCACAAATCTTGAGAAACATTGACCAATAAAATAATTGAAGATGAAAAAAACTGAAGGGCATGCAATGAAAGCACTAAACATGCCCCAATATAATATGGTGACATGAGACATCATAGTGATCAAACATAGAAGCATTTTAAATGCATAATGTTGATTAGACTATTCAAAGGTTTGCCTTATAATTTAGCAAGGTGGTGTGCCCATGATTCATTCTTGATAATGACAAATGAGATAAGCCAAATAGGTTTAAACTTGTCTTTTTGCTCACGCTCTGCATTAGTATTCTTTTGGTTTTATTTCAACACTTGATCCCCTAAATTGTATTCTCTTGATCAAATATTTTAGATATAGGCATTTTAAAGGCAATTTCGATATACTATCAAATGGTCAATAACTTGAATTCTTTTCTCATCAAGTATCTCTTACTAATGTAACTTGTTTTCTTCATAATGATCATCATCAAGAATACCTTTCAATGATACTCTTAATGATGAAATTTCAAGTTCACGAGGCATGACTACTTATACCCCATATACAAATGAATAAGGTGTTGTCCTAGTACACATTCAAACACTTGTTCTATATGGCCATAAGGTCAAACATGTATGATTATGCTAAACAACGCCATGTTTATTTCTTGTTTCTGAAAATAATATTGATTATAGTTTTGTTGGAAGCTTTAACTTGGCCAGTAACCTGTGGATAATGTATGTTTGATCTTATACCTACCACAAAATATTTTAACTATCTTATTTTTGAAAGATGACCCATTATCAATAATAATTATAGATGGTAAGCCAAATATTTAAATGATATATGTCATAACTAACTTGCAAATATCTTCACCTGTAGTTTCCTTTAAGGGAGCCACTTATACCCAATTTATAATGTATTCTACTACAATAATAATAAAATTATGACCTTATAATATTGAGGATTAATTTCCCTCGTTAATGGGTCACGAGTATGTAGTGTAAACACTCAACCCTGTGTTGTGTCCTCTTGGATTCCCCCCTCCCCCTGTTGGTTTCTTCAAATTAAATTTTGATGGTGCTGCTCATGGGAATCTAGGAACTTCAAGGGTCGGGTGTAGCATTCAAGATTATTTAGGATATCTCATTTGTGCTTCTTCAACTAACCTTCAAGTTGGTACCAATAATGAAACTGAAGCTTAAGCGATTATCTTGGGCATTCAATTAGCTAAGCAATGTGGCATTGAACACTTGATAATTGAAGGTTATCCCAAACTTATTGTGGATGTGATTCAGAACTGTCAATATAAGGGATTGGTGACTCAACAACATTTTCATTTTGATTTGGCCTCTCCTAGATGAAATAGAGTCATGGACAATCTCTCATTACTTTAGGGAAGCCAACAAACATGCAAGCTTCCTAGCTAATTATGGATTGGATGAATTGGAGGATTTGGTGATGGATAATGTCTATGATAGGTGGTCGGGTAATGAAATTTTGGATACTTGATGTCACAATAGCATGATGGGATACTCTCTTCATCATTATAGTGTCACTTGCATTCATTTCAAGATACTACGGTGATTTGGCATGTGCATCTAGGATCTCCTAGTCATTAGTGCACATTTATTTCTTAGCTATAGATCTTTTCAATGTGATTGCCACACACTTGTTATGGTGTTTTTAATATACTTTATGTCTAGCTCTAATAATTTATTTTATGTCCTCTCCCTTGCTAGTTGGTTGTGGCTTTGAAGATGAACTCTATTGTCTCCAGTATGGTTATCACTTCCCCTTGTGAACATCGGATTGCAATAAGGGGAGATTAGCATTATGTTAGTGAGTAAAATAAATCCAAACAAAACACATTAATACTAACACCTTAAGCCTATCTCAATGGGGGAGCTTAGTTAACAAGACTAGAATGGAAAACACAATTAAAATGCAAAAGAAACCTTCTTTCACCTTCCTTGGATGCTCCAAATATCTTGTTGAAGTGGCTTGCTTAGTTTGTGCTCATGAAGTCTGCATCAATGAAGTGTGGCTACCTCCATCTCTCCTTGGCACCACGTTTGGCTTTGGCTTGACTTGGCTTGGCTCAACAATTTGACATTATAACACTAATTGCAATGGATTTTTGAATGCATTTGGGCATTATAATTTTAGCATAAAAGAGCTTTAAATTCAATTGGCAAGGCCTCCTATTTATAGATTTTTGGAATAGTTTAGAATTAACCTAAACTGTCCATCTCAAGATGAAGATGTGTGGCTAAGGATTAATTCAATTATGTAATTAAAATTCGTAAATAGTCTCATCAATATTTAGGAAAAAGGGGCATTAACTAGGCATGGAGGGTTTTAATGAGGCATGAGAGCCATTAATTCAGATATTTGTGGCATTTATGGCTTATGGATGCCACCCCATAAGATGATGTCATTTGATGATGTAATTAATGACAATCAATTTCTAAAAATAAATATTCAAAAATTTTCATGGAAAATTAACTTAAGATCTTGATTTGGTTTAATTAGCCTTAAACATGATTAGTCAACTTTGATTCAAAATCTTGGCAATTTATGCACAAATTAATCAAATTGGTCAAAATGTCATATTATTGGCTCAAAATTTGACTGGATTGGAATTGGAAGTCAATGTTAGATGCATTGGAACCATTATCCCATTTAGCATGTTTTCAACACAAAATAACAAAGGCACATGTCTTGTACAAGAAATTTGATAGAAAATAGCAATTCAGAGCACCCAAGTGGAAAATTGGCATTTTGACTCGAAATGATTTGATCAAAGTTAGCTGGCCCATAAATTGCATTACCCTATTTAATGATATTCTGGCCAAAATCAGCACTTGAATATATCAATTTCAACTCATTTAATGTGTTTTAGTGTTTTGAGGCCAAATTGTGCATTTTGGTGGAAATTGGTCAAAACCTAATTGATGGTCATTGGTGGCCAAATTTAGGTATCTACACCCCTATCCTTTCTCTTTGAGTTGAGAGATGTGAGGTGGCCTTTCGGGATAGTGTCTCAGATCAAAGCCTCAAATTGATTTTTTGGCTCTCAAATGTGGATTTTTTCAAGGCCATTTAGGTCATCATAGGGGAAGACTACCTGCATGCTATCTGGCATAATAAAATGAATGTTGATTTGGCTTCTTATTTTGTAATCAATATTATCTATGTGGTTCAAAAAAGGGAAAATTCCATAATGGTAGTAGAAACCCTTATATTAAGGAGCTTTGAGGTGGCCTCATTGGGTGGTTGAATCACTTTTTAGAGATCATTGGTCCTATTCTATCTTTCTCTGGATCCCATTATTTGGGCTTGGTTCCTTTGTGTGTTTTTTGAGAATTGGAGTCCCATTTTGTGCAATTACATGATAATTTCTTGGTTTTGGTGGAGGCCCCCCTAGTTGAATCTACTCTGTCACAATCCTAACTCAAGCCTCTACTATCCTTGAGTCTCTTCATTAGTAAATTCAAGTTGAATACATTTGTGACTATAGTGAAGTATTTGGTGGACTTTTGTTTGAGTCATGTCGTGGTGGTTGATTTAGAAGTAGAAGCTATCAAGGAACATGTTGGAGGAAGATTGAAGGACTCAAGGGTCAATGTTTCTCACATGATGTACAATAGATTATAGTCCATGGTGGACTTCATTGGTCTGGGTGGCATTTATGGCCCTACAAATGCAGTTATTTGGATGTTGTTAATCTGGGTCCTTTTTGTAAATTGACTCATCAAACTTAACAACACCTCAATGTAAAGTAGTTGCTATTATTTTTATTTTTGTTTTTGTGTGTTTGTTTGTCTATGAGGTTGATCCTCAATGTTTTGATGCTCTCCTTATGGGACTTGTGTTAGCACAGTCATTTCCATGTTGTTTGGAACACCTCGTTTTTTATTTTTTATCGTATTCCTTTTTTGTATGGGTGAGGGCCCTTTCCCTCAATATCGATTAAAATAAAATAAAATAAAATATTGAGGATTAATTTTACCTATCAAGTTAAAGTCCCACATGGATAATGGACCTAGAGACACCATAGATTTTGACTCTTTGGAAGATGCATGTGTAATATTTTCCATGTATTTGGCATTTTTTATATAACAAACTCACAAAAATCATTTTCCATAGTGTTATAATAATAGCCCATTATGATTAACTTATGTGACATACATTTCCACTAAAATTTATCCCACACTCAGTGTCATGAACCTCTTGTAATTGAATTCTAGCTTCATTACATACAATATACGTAAGTAGTTCCCCATCAAAGGATCTCCTACAAGGTACACCTATAATGATGACATATTTCATTATATATCTACATAATGTTTCCCCATCACTTATTAAAACATATGAGGGAATTGTCCTCTGATAAATAATTGAAAACATTTTTGTACCATTATGAATTTTCTATGACACTTTCTATTGCAAATACGTCCAAAGATTTATATTTTCTATTTGAGTAGTTGCTTATTCTAATATATTAATAATAAAAATAACATGATCATCACAAATATAGATAGGAACTTAATAATAAACACTAGACATATCATCAATGTGCCAATAACTTCTAATGTTTGAGCTTATACCTACCACAAAATATTCTATCTTATTTTTTAAAGATGACCCATTATGAATAATAATTATAGATGGTAAGCCAAATATTTGAATGATATGTGTCATAACTAACTTGCAAATATCTTCACCTGTAGTTTACTTTAAGCGAGCCACTTCTACTCAATTTATAAGGTATGCTACTACAATAATAATAAAATTATGACCTTATAATATTGAGGATTAATTTCCCTCATTAATGGGTAAAGAGTATGTAGTGTAAAGACTCAGCCCCTTGTTGTGTCCTCTTGGATTCCCCCTACCCCCTATTGGTTTCTTCAAATTAAATTTTGATGGCGCTACTCATGGGAATCTAGGAACTTCAGGGGTTGGGTGTAACATTCAAGACTATTTAGGTTCTCTCATTCGTGCTTCTTCAACTAACCTTCAAGATGGTATCAATAATGAAGCTGAAGCCTAAGCGATTGTCTCAGGCATTCAATTAGCTAGGCAATGTGGCATTGAACACTTGATAATTGAAGGTTATCCCAAACTTATTGTGGAGGTGATATAGAACTGTCAATACAAAGGCTTGGTGACTCAACAACATTTTCATTTTGATTTGGCCTCTCCTGGATGAAATAGAGTCATGAACGGTCTCTCATTACTTTAGGGAAGCCAACAAACATGTAGGCTTCCTAGCTAATTGTGGAGTGGATCAATTGGAGGATTTGGTGATAGATAATGTCTATGATAGGTGGTCGGGTATTGAAATTTTGGATACTTGATGTCATAATTGCATGATGGGATACTCTCTTCATCATTATCATGTCACTTGCTTTCATTTCTAGATACTACAGTGATTTGGCATGTGCATCTAGGATATTTATTCATTAGTGCACATTCATTTCTTAGCTACAAAGATTTTCAATGTGACTGCCACACACTTGCTATGGTGTTTTTAATATACTTTATGTCTAGCTCTAGTAATTTATTTCATGTCCTCTCCCTTGCTAGTTGGTTGTGGCTTTGAAGATGAACTCTATTATCTCCAGTATGGTTATCACTTCCCCTTGTGAACATAGGATTATAATAAGGGGAGATTGGTATTATGTTAGTGAATAAAACAAATCCAAACAAAACACACTAATGCTAACACCTTAAGCCTATCTCAATGGGGGAGTTTAGTTAACAAGACTAGAATGGAAAACACAATTAAAATGCAAAAGAAACCTTCTTTCACCTTCCTTGGATGCACCAAATAGCTTGTTGAAGTGGCTTGCTTGGTTTGTGCTCATGAAGTCTGCATCAATGAAGTGTGGCTACCTCCATCTCTCCTTGGCACCATGTTTGGCTTTGGCTTGACTTGGCTTGGCTCAATAATTTGACATTATAACACTAATTACAATGGAATTTTGAATGCATTTGGGCATTATAATTTTAGCATAAAAGAGCTTCAAATTCAATAGGCAAGCCCTCCTATTTATAGATTTTTGGAATGGTTTAGAATCAACCTGAGCCATCCATCTCATGATGAAGATGTGTGGCTAAGGATTAATACAATTATGTAATTAAATTCATAAATAGTCTCATCAATATTTGGGATAGAGGGGCATTAACTAGGCATGGAGGGTCTTAAAGAGGCATATGAGGCATTAATTTAGATATTTGTGGCATTTATGGCTTGTGGATGCCACCCCATATGATGATGTCATTTGATGATGCAATTAATGACAATCAATTTCTAAAAATAAATATTCAAAAAGTTCCATGGAAAATTAACTTAAGATCTTGATTTGGTTTAATTAGCCTTAAACATGATTAGTCAACTTTGATGCAAAACCTTGGCAATCTATGCACAAATTAATCAAATTGGTCAAAATGTCATAATATTGGCTCAAAATTTGACTGGTTTAGAATTGGAAGTCAATGTTAGATGTGTTGGAACTGTTATCCCATTTAGGATGTTGTTAACACAAAATAACAAAAGCACATGTCTTGTACAAGAAATTTGATAGAAAAGAGCAATCTAGAGCACCAAGTGCAAAATTGGCATTTTGACTTGAAATGATTTGATTAAAGTTAGCTAGCCCATAAATTTCATTGCCTCATTTAATGATAATCTGGCCAAAATCGGCACTTGAATATATCTATTTCAACTCATTTAATGTGTTTTAGTGTTTTTAGGCCAAATTATGCATTTTGGTGGAAATTGGTCAAAACTTGATTGATGGTCATTGGTGGCCAGATTTAGGTGTCTACACCCCTATCCTTTCTCTTTGAGTTGAGAGATGTGAGGTGGCCTTTCGAGATAGTGTCTCGGATCAAAGCCTCAAATTGATTTTTTGGCTCCAGAATGTGGATTTTTTCAAGACCATTTAGCTCATCATAGGGGAAGACTACCTACATGCTATCTGACACAATAAAGTGAATGTTGATGTGGCTTCTTATTTTGTTAGCAATATTATTTGTGTAGTTTAAAACAAGGAAAAGTCCATAATGGTAGTGGAATCCCTTATGTGGAAGGAACTTTGAGGTGGCCTCATTGGGTGGTTGAATAACTTTTTAGAGATCACTGGCCCTATTTTATCGTTCTTTGGCTCCCATTATTTGGATTTGGTTCCTCTGTGTGTTTTTTGAGAATTGGAGTCCCATTTTGTGCAATTACATGATACTTTCTTGGTTTTTGTGGAGGGCTCCCTAACTTAATATACTTTGTCACAATCTTAACTTAAGCCTCTACCATCCTTGAGTCTCTTCATTAGTAAATTCAAGTTGAATGCACTTGTGACTATAGTGAAGTATTTGGTGGACTTTTGTTTGAGTCATGGTGTGGTGGTTGCTTTAGAAGTATAAGCTATCAAGGAGCATGTTGGAGGAAGATTGAAGGACTCAAGGGTCAAGGTTTCTCGCATGATGTACAATAGGTTGCAGTCCATGGTTGGATTTCATTGATCTGGGTGGCATTTATGGCCCTACAAATGCATTCATTTGGATGTTGTTAATCTAGGTCCTATTTGTAAATTGACTCATTCAAACTTAACAACACCTCAATTTAAAGCAATTGCTATTATTTTTATTTTTATTGTTGTGTGTTTATTTGTTTACGAGGTTGATCTCCAATGTTTTGATGCTCTCCTTATGGGACTTGTGTTAGCATGGTCGTTTCCATGTTGTTTGGAACACCTAATCTTTTATTTTTATCATACTCCTTTTTTGTATGGGTGAGGGCCCTTTCCCTCAATCTTGATTAAAATAAAATAAAATATTGAGGATTAATTTTACCTATCAAGTTAAAGTCCCACATGGATAATGAACCCAGGGACACCATAGATTTTAACTCTTTGGAAGATGCATGTGTAATATTTTCCATGTATTTGGCATTTTTTGCATAAAAAACTCACAAAAATCATTTTCCATAGTGTTTTGATAATATCCCCTTATGATTAACTTATGTGACATACATTTCCACTAAAATTTATCCCACACTCATTGTCATGAACCTCTTGTAATTAAATTCTAGCTTCATTACATACAATATACATAAGTAGTTCCCCATCAAAGGATCTCCTATAAGGTACACCTATAATGATGACATATTTCATTGTATATCTACATAATGTTTCCCCATCATTTCTTAAAACATATGAGGGAATTGTCCTCTGATAAATAATTGAAAACATTTTTGTACCATTATGAATTTTCTATGACACTTTCTATTGCGAATACGTCCAAAGATTTATCTTTTCTATATGAGCAGTTATTTATTCTAATATATTAATAATAAAAATAACATGATCATCACAAATATAGATAGGAACTTAATAATAAGCACTAGATATATCATCAATGTGCCAATAACTTCTAATGTTTGAGCTTTTGCTAATTGATCTACAATAACTTGTCCCTTAATTAATTTTATGGTATAAATTTGAGTTCAAATTCCATTAGCAACATAACTCTATTGGCTATCCTACCAAATAAATATGGTTTTTACATCATGTATTTCAAAATATCAGCTACAAAAATTACATTTGTTTCATTATTGAGCATATAATGTGTAAGTTTCTGAGTTACCAAAATAACAAGTAGAAATAACTTTTCCATGAGATTGTAATTATTTTTGTAATCAACCAAACTTATATTGATATAATAAATCCATATTTCCTTATTTTCATCATCATTTCATGCCAACAAGTTTACTAAAGCATCCTTTATAGAAGATATGTAGAGTACTAACTGTTGTCACTTGGATTTTCACCATTTGAGGAGATGTCTCAACTCTCCTTATCCAAGTGGCACAATTGAAACACCTCTAGGCTGTGGTTGAGCCTAAGAATGAGGTGAATCTCTAGATAAGACTAGCTCCCTTGATGTACCACTACTACACCTATGCTTGTGAGGGAAAAGGGAGAGAGAAAATTGAAATAAAACTACCCTAAAGGAGGTGATACACCAAATTAGTTGATGACTACCAACCAACTTCATGTTACACATGAGAACAAAGGACTAACCAAACATACACTTATCCAATTTGCATCTTCTCACATCAATATTTCATTATTTGGTTATGGTGAATGTTTAGGCTAGGAGGAATAGACAAGAGGTCTATAATGACACTATTGAATAGGCTAACTCACTCAACCTTGACACTTCCTTGAACACTTCACATGACCTACAAGAAGAAGCTTTCCAACTGCAAATAGGTGAGAGAATGAGACATGCTAAGGAAACAAGATTCATCACTAATTAAGATCAATCATCCAAGTAAAACACACTATGTAAAGTCATGGAAGAGGTAAAAATAAGTAGTATTTAATGATCCATGGTATGAAAATGAGCAGGGCTTTGCCATACTCAGGTGGAACATAATTTACAAAGGCTAAAATGACTAATTCTTATAGAACTTGAGAGAGAGAGGAGAAGCAATAAATCCAAAGGTCACAAGTAAACATGTCATGATGAGAGAATGAGTTACTTGTGAATGACGAGAGGGTGTGAAATGGACCATGCAAGGTCAGAAGAGACATGTTGCTTTCCAAGTCATGAAACTCATGAATAGTGGCGTGGAATTCCCTTTGCTGGCTCAAAAAATCACCTTCTTGATTTAGCCCTATTTGAACATCCCAAAAATGACTAAGGATAGGTCTGATGATTGGGATGAGAGGGAAGGATTTTAGACATGTCTCTCCATGCATTGGTTTCAGTCTTGATCATCAAAAATCTTCCCAAAATAAGCTATCACCATTTGTAGTTAAAATAACTCTTCTTTCACACACCTTTCACACTTGGCCTCCAAAAGGCATTAGTTTTCATGAAAATTAGTACAATTGAATAGGTGACACTTTAAGAGAACCTCTGTGACCTTAGAGGCATCAGACACACCTTAAAATCACTTCCACTTAAAGTTTTCACACTTCTCACCACCATGTTCACTATGCCAGTTTTGACTGACTGAGATGAGATCTCTGGTAGGCATACTTAAGAGTTTTTCCATGGAATTAAATGGACATTGGGATTTAAATTAAGTCTCTATCTCACTCCCAAATTTGATCTCATCTCTTTAAACCTCCTATAACTTGCACAATTCATAAAATAATTAAGAAAAGCAGTTTTATACTTATTCGTATAGATTTTGTACAACTCATCCTGATGGTAGGGATCCTAAATAAATGCTATACAACATTCAATCCTTTTTTTGGGAAAACTATTCCATTTTCGTAGCTTTCCATCTCCATTTACTCAAACTAGTCATTAACAAGGGTTTTGGTGAGTTTAGGCCTATTTTACCCTCTTAAGTTTTTTCGTAAAGATGGGATTTTGAAGTTATAAAAAAATTCCACAATATCAAATTTTAGGACCTCTATCAACCTCCCTAAAATCCTTATATCTCCATGCAAAGTGGCATGGGAGATATGAGCATTCAAATATGCCTTATCGAGCTCTTTCCTTTCATCTACACAGGCCTAATGTTGCCTTTGGGCCAAAAATGGCTTCCTTGTGGTTTCTAATACTATCAAAAATCTTGAAAACTTATTTTATGATCCAAAAAAAATTTCTTGGCCCATTGGAATCCACTCCTAAAGTTATAATTGAAGTTGACCCCCCATTTGGATTCTAGGCCTAACCATGCCTAAATAGGCCTACCTACAACTTTGAGGGTCTAGAAATCCAACATGGGATTCCTCCTTCGATGGGATATTTATCATGTTACACTATATGTGTACCAACTTACCAATTCACCCTAAAACCTTCCAATTACTCATCTCTTCTTCTCATTCACCAACTAGGCCTAGTTTTAGTGGGAACTTGTTTAGTTGAGCTATGTGCAAGAGAGTTTTGACCATTTTGAGAGGCCATAACTTATATGAGTGTTTCCAAGAAAACATGTACCTTCCATAAACCTCAAAATATGTTCTTTTAGGTCTCAAAATCCTCCTATTATGTCCTTTACTCATTTTGGCATCATTTGCTTATCTTGCCAAAGCTATGATTTTCTTGAATGACTAACCTCTAAGACAAAATAGTGAGGTATATCCCTCATACCCAAGGAAAAATTAAGGTTTTATAAGTCTTACTTTATAATAATTAATCCTTTTACCAAAGGAATAAGTTATATTCATCTATTTAAGCACTTAACCATCTCAATCTCTCTAAAAAACCCTTAAAACATGACTTTTTTTTGCATTCTCTCACTTTCACCTAAGAATGAATTATTAAGCATAAATATAATGTGATTAGGTTCATTCAAAATGTTCTCCATATTTAATTCATGTTAAATAATCTTGAAATTCATCAGAAACCCCTCTTCTCCCTTAGATTCTTCATTCTTACCAATTGAGCAACATATGTCTCTTCATGCAACCGTACGGACTATCACCCTATGAAGTCTGAGCCTGAGGTACCAATTCGACATTTGATTATATATTAGTGTGTGAAAAATATCAAAAATTTCATGAGACATTTCAAAACTATTTTCAAGCCTCCTTGGAAACTTCTTAAGCATATTCATCTCTTTACCTTCATCAAGAACAAACACTCAGTTGTAGGTGCATATAGGGCCTTAAGAGGTCTATGTAATCTTATTTCACATTGCCAAGATATTATGTGGATAATAATGGTCCTAATGAAATTATTTTAGGTCTATTTCATCATTTAAACTCTCCCTTAACCTTTTACATGCACCTTGAGTTCACAAAATTGAATACTCTCTCTTGACTGTGATACCCTGCCTGTTTGATTCCTATAGGTGCATATAAACTTGATTGGACTTTGGTCATGATATGTAAAGTCCCTCAATGAAAAATTAAGGTTACATAGAATTTGATAATACCTATTTTAACTTTGTATAAGCTAAAACATCACTTAATAACCATGCCCAGGTCACTGTCTGCGTACTCAGTTGTCGGTGCACATTTTCAGAGGAAGGGACACTTGTAGGTTTTTTGAGGAACCAAAACACAAAATATCATGATTTCAAATGACCCTTGGGTCATGAAATATATATTAAACCATAAAATACTTATTCAATCATGAAACATGGTTTGTATTACAACCTTGAGGTGGAAAGTCTCTTTAGAGCTCCAAACTGTAGATGTCACTGCCTAAAAATAGTGCATTAAAGTGCATCTTTAGGCCTCCAAACAACTATCTTCCCTTATTCATATTGACTTAATATTTGGCATAGATCTTATACATGCTAGATTATATAAGTTTTACCTATCTATATGATCCATAACTCTTTGAAACCTTATTATGGGATATCTACAAAATGGGCTGGATCTCTATTTTCTCATTTTAGGGATCTATTTCCTGAACATAGTCATTGCACCTTTTGAAGGTTCCCCACAGTTGGATTTTAAAATTATCAACTCTCATGGGTTTTTTATAATCCATTAAACATGTTAGGATCCTAAAATGAGTCTCACCACACCTTTAACACTCCCTTATGGCATCTTAACTCTATGTGGACCACCTGTAGGTGGTCATTTTCATAGTGTAGGTAGTAGATGATAATTACAAGCAATAGACAAGGTTTAAATGCTTATGATAAACTTTAGGTCTTCTTAAAGTTTCCAAATTCATTCTTATCAATCCAAAGGATTTGAAAAAAATTTAAAACTTTGTTTTCACACATGAAAGTCTCTATGAAGGCACCTGTAATAAGTTTGTTCATGGCAGACTGTGTGAAAGTGCTCTATATGCCTGTTACGCTATTCTCTCAACCATTTTAATGCTCAAATTACTACTCCATATTGATAAAAGACATACCAAGGCTTTATAACTTTTATCACACCTTTGTGAACATGTTATAAATGCCCCATATATGTTCTTCACTATGACTGTAAGTAAAAGTGGGTAAAGAACTGACTGAGTATGACAATGGATTGAATGTTTGATCCAAACATGGAAGTATGAGGCCGAACATGAAGGGAAGGTGATAATTATGGAATTGAGACATGGCAAATCTCATATCCTCTTCACATGAGACCCTTGTAGAGAACCAAACATTATGCAAATAAGGAAAACTGACTGAGACTACCATGATGACACCTTCCTACAACATCAGATGATTTGTATATCAAAATAAACCAAGAATGGAGATAATTTGATAAGAGAGCCAAAATCCTCTAGAGTCAACATGACCAACTGGATTGTACAAACCTATCCAAAATAGATCAAAACCTATAAGGTATAGGAAATAGTGATTAGAAAAACACAATTAGTTTGTAAAGGATTGTTCATAAAGCATGGTTGACCAATCTTGGAAATATTATTATTTAATTGGTGATCTCTAAGTGTATTACCACCTCCCAAAGACGTTCTACCTAAAATCTCTTGAATTGTCCATACCAAGCATAAACCTACTGATCACTTATGTGTGTTTAAAAAGGCAAAGAAGGAGCAGAATGGTTTTAGCTCAAAAATGGCACTTACAGAGCATGTCAAGCATGGAAATGAACCTAAGGAAGATGGATAGACATTCCATGGTCTTCTCCCATGTCACCTTACCGCATGGGTTATACAAGTGCCAAACTCCCCTTTTTCAGTTGATTACTTGATCTTCAATTAGATAACCTGCAAGTTTCATATGAGATTGACATTCCTAATAGGGAATCTAACCTCTTGGATGTTTGGAAGTAAAATAAGACACTTGGACACCTTTAAATCCATTCCATTTGCATTTATGACCCCTAAATGCCTATTAAATGACCCAAAATGACATATTGACTAATTAGGCCATGATTAAGGCTAAAATAACATTAAATGATATCAAAAAACATATAATACATCCTATGACATAATATTAAACCCCCTATAAACTGCCAAAGATCAATTTTTTACCTATAGGGGTCCCAATTGACCTGCATGGTCAAATTTGGTCAATAAATTAGTGATTCATAGGGGTAGTATGCTTACTATACTAAAGATCAGTAGCCTTATCAGTCCATTAGGCTTAGGGAGTCATCTAATGTTTTAAACACAACAATAGGCATTGACACTTGACAATAAGATTTGATCAAAAAAAGACCAATGACTACCTCAACCACACAAAACAAAAGACACACAAAATAAAAGCAAACACACATGTGCTTATGAGCACTTATGGAACACACACACCAAACTGACTCAAACACTAACTAAGTTAAGATGAAAAGTCCCTCTTGTATCAAAGGGGAAGTTTGAAACCCTTCTTTCTTAATGACATGAAGGAATGAATGAGACATAGTCTTTTGATCCTTGACATTGATGCCTCCAACTTTTTCATGATGTTTGCCAACTTCATTGGCATGATGTTCAATGAAAACCAAGTAGTTTTAAATAGGTTAGATATGGAAATTAACTCTTATTTCATCCAAATAGCCTCAAATTTCTCATATGGATCCTCAATGACAACCTCCGATGGTGGTTCAATAAGGCATACCTTCTTGATTTCCATAATGCTATCAATAAGATTGGGTTCCTTCTTAGCTGCAAGTTCTTATAGCTTATCAAGGAGATTTATATATTCTACCCAATCTCAATCATTATCCTTCATGAAATACTCTTTATTCACCTTGTCATGTACTTGACCCTCAACTTGACAAAGCTCTTCAAGCTCTTGAAAGAACTTCATTAGTAGCTGCCAATCATCTTTGTCTTCTTTATCATCTAGAACCACTACCTCTTCAATCTTACTTCTTGATGTATAAGGTCATCAAGATGGTGTTATTAAACTCCAATGCATCTTAGGGTGATTCAAAATTACGCTGAGGTATTGGGTCATCTTCAAGAACAACAACTTCCACCTTGGTCTCAAGAGATTTTTCTAGGACTGCAACCTTGTTGGGGATGACTTGAAATTGTTCTTCATCCTTAATAACACATTCATATTCATGCTTGAGATGATTATCTACAAATTTTTTATCATATATAAATTCTTATTTAAATACTTCCCTCTTTAAGAGTTTGTCACATTCCTCATAGACAACTATAAAAGAGTCTTCAACATGTTTCTTTTCATACAAGAAGGCATAATTATACTCGTGATCACCAAAGGGAGTCCCTATATTGATTTCCTCTTCTTCAACATTTAGAACCTATTGAGGGATCTCAAGTTTTACTTCAACCATTGTAACCTTACTTTGCTTCTTAATGGCTGAAATATATTTCATCTCCTCCTTCTTGGTGATGCCAAGACTAGGCATCTTGAAATCAAGTGACTTAGCCCAATGAGGCTGCCAAGGAGGTATGTTTTCTTCAAGCAAGAGTTTTGAATTCTTATCAACCAAGTACTCTTATTTAGGTTCCCACACCATAGGTCCATCAAGGCAAAGATTGATAGGGTGAGGACAAGATGAACTAGTTGGTGGAGGTGGAACATATAACTCAAAATCAGATTAAGAGTGAAATCTAGGGGATTCTTTTAGAAGTTCTTGAGGAAAAGGAGGCAAAACTTAGGCTAAAACAACTTGATTTTATTCCTTACATTTGATAATCACTTCATTGACATATGATTTAGCTTGAGCAATCTCTTGAGGAAGGTTAGATGGGTTTTGTTTAGGCATAAGATCTTCTTTAGGCTCTAAACCTTCCATCACACCTTGACTTAGCAATTTCATCCTTGACTCTAACTCTTCAATTTGCTTGGCTAGGTTTTCTTGGAAAAGTCTTTCTTGAATTTCATATGAATATTCATGAGGATGTGGAGTACAATAGGGATAATATGGAGAGCAAGAGGTCTATTGAGGAAGGGTGGGAGGGACTTGTATAGGATCAAACTCTTTCTCAACCTCACATTCTTTGTCTAGGCTTTTATCCTCTTTCTTTCCCAATGATTCCATTATCTTATTCTAGCTTAGGATGTTAGGATTAGGAGTCTCTTCTTGAGGTGGTGATGAAATTTTGGGAGTGGATGAAGTGTTTAAGAAAATTGGGATCTCCTTAGGCTTGGACTTCCCACCTTGTCTCCAATTTAGGATTTCATATCTAGAAGTCACTTATTGAGGTGGGGATGTAATGGGAGAGGGCAATGATGGATTAAATTGCACTTCCTTTGCTAGTGAGATGGATTGATGTATTTGTGTATTTTCCAACTCAATAATTATATCAAGGTTTGCTTTAAAAATAAGGCATGTCTTTACAACTCTCTCTTCCAACTAATTGGGAAAATAATAGCTTTGATAATCTTGATTGGGTTTATGAGTAGGAATCATGTAGGATTGATAGCAATGTGAGGGAAGTGGATATGAGCACTGATAGATTTGTTGAGGTTGATCCTCATGACTTCTTAGCTTATCTTCTAAGGATGAAACCAAGCCACTCACATCTAACATCTTAGTTATGAGCCTTTCCGAATTTGCTCTCTCAATAGGATCCCTCTCTCTTTTAACTAGCTCTAATGCATCTCTCACCTTATGAATAATATGACTAGGAACATCTTGACCATGTCTCCTTAGTGTGTCAAGATCCATCATTTACCTCTCATAGCCTAAGAGAGTTTATTTGAAATTTTCAATGGACTGATTAGAGGAGTGACTAAGTTGACTAGGAGGAGCAACATATTGAGGAGGCTGGTTATAAGACTGATAAAACTCATGATAAAGTTGATAATGGTCATATTAGAGCTAGTAAAAATCATATTGGAATTGGTAACGATCATGACAAGGTTGATAGGGAATGCCATAAACTTGATAAACCTCACCAACTTATGTAAAATAATACTCAACACCAAAGTCAGCCATTGAACTTCATTAGGAAGCAAGAACACGAGGAATGATTATCAACAATCTTCGAAAGGAATACCTAGGCTACTTGACTAGCTAATGTAATCTCAGAGTCACCATTGATGTTTAGATAGATGCCTCTAAAGGTTGATGTGTTGAAAGACAATACCAAAAATCTTTCAACTTATTAGACTAAGAGTCCCACCAAGCATGTCAAAAACTATTATCACTTGAATTTTCACCCTTTGAGGAGATGTCTCTACTCTCCTTGTCCAAGTGACACAATTGAAACACCTCTAAGCTATGGGTGATCCTAAGAATGAGGTGAATCTCTAGATAGGGCTAGCCCCCTTGATGTACCACTTATAAACCACTATTACACCTATGCTTGTGAGGGAAAAGGGAGAGATAAAATTGAAAGCAAACTATTTTAAATGAGGTGATACACCAAATTAGTTGATGAATACCAACCAACTGAATGTTACACATGAGAACAAAGGACTAAACAAACATACACTTCTCCAATTTGCATCTTTTCACATCAATATTTCATTATGACATTATGGTGAATGTTTAGGCTAGGAGGACTAGACAAGAGGTCTATAATGACACTATTAAGTAGACTAGCTCACTTAACCTTGACACTTCTTAGAATACTTAACATGACCTGAAAGAAGCTTTCCAATTGCAAATAAGTGAGAGAATGAGACAACATGCTAAGGAAACAAGAGTCATCACTAAGAAATATCAATCATCCAAGTAAAACACACTATGAAAAGTCATGTAAGATGTAAAAATTAGTATTATTTATTGATCCATGGTATGTAAATGATCAGGGCTTCACCATACTCAAGTGGAGCATAATTTACAAAGGCCACAATGACTAGTTCTTATAGAACTTGAGAGAGAGAGGAGAAGAAATAAGTCCAAAGGTCATAAGGAAACTTGTCATGCTAAGAGAATGAGTTACTTGTGCATTAAGAGAGGGTTTGAAATGGACCATGCAATGTTAGAAGAGACAAGTGGCTTTCCAAGTCCTGAAACTCATGAATTATTGCATGAAATTCCATTTACTAGCTTAAAAAACTACCTTCATGATTTAGTCATGTTTGAACATCCCGAAACTAACTAGTGATAGGTCTGATAATTGGGATGATAGGGAATGATTTTATAAATGTCTCTCCATGCATTGGTTATAGTCCTGATCATTTGGAATCTTCCCAAAATGAGCTATTACCATCTGTAGTCAAAATAACTCTTCTTTCACACACCCTGCACACTTGGCCTCCAAAAGGCATCAATTTTCCATGAAAATTATTACAAGGGAGTGTGTGACACTTGAAAAGATCCTCCATGTCATTAGAGGCATTAGACACACCTTAAAATCACTTCCACTTCAAGTTTTCACACTTCTCAATACCATGTTCACTATGCTAGTTTTGAATGGATGAGATGAGAGCTCTGGTAGGCATAATTAAATTTTTTTATAAGGAATTAAATTTACATTTGGATTTATATTAAGTATTTATCTTTCTCACAAAGTTTATCTCATCTCTTGAAACCTCCTAGAACCTACACAATACACAAAATAGTCAAGAAAAGTAGTTTTATACCCTATCTGTACATATTTCATACAACTCATCCAGATGGTAAGGATCCTGACTAAATCCTATAAAACACCCAATCCTTATTGTAGGCAAACTATGCCATTTTGGTAGCTTTCCATCTCCATTTCCTCAAACTAGTCATTAGCAAGGGTTTTGGTGAGTTTAGGCCTATTTTACCCTCTTAAGCTTCGTTCATAGAGATGGGACATTGAATTTGAAAAAAAATTCCACAAGATCAAATTTTAGGATCTCCATAAACCTCATTAAAATCCTTATATCTCCATGCAATGTGCCAAGGGAGATATGAGTATTCAAATTTGCCCTATTGAGCTGTTTCCTTTCATCTACATAAGCCTAATGTTGCCTTTGGGATAAAAATGGCTTCCTTGTGGTTTCTCATGCATTAAAAAAGATTTAAAACTTTTTTTATGATCTTATAAACATGTCTTGACCCATTTTGATCCTCTTTTAAATCTATAATTGAAGTTGACCCCTATTTGGATTCTAGGCCTAACCATGCCTAAATAGGCTTGCTTGCAAATTTGAGGGTCTAGACCTCCAAGATGGGATTCCTCCTTGTATGGTATTTTTATCATGCTTACATATATGTTTTTAAGCTTACCAAGTCACCATAAAACCTTCCAAGTACTCCTTCTCATCTCTTCTTCTCATTCACCAACTAGGCCTAGTTCTAGTGGGAGCTTATTTGGTTGAGTTGTGTGCAAGAGTGTTTTGACCATTTTAAGAGGTAAAAACTTGTATGAGTGTTTCAAATAAATAATTAAAGTTTAATACACCTCAAAATATGTTCCTTTAGGTATCTAAATTCTCCTATTAGGTCCTTTACTCATTTTGGCATCATTTGCTTGTCTTGCCAAAGCTCTGATTTTCTTGACTAGCTGACCTCTGAGACAAAATAGTGAGGTATAGACCTCCTACCCAAGGAAAAATTAATATTTGATAATTTTTAATAGGTCATAATAAATATTTTTACCAAATTAATAAGTTATATTCATCCATTTAGGCACTTAACCATCTCAATCTCTCCAAAAAACCTCTAAAATAAGACTATTTTTTATATTCTCTCACTTTCACCTAAGAATGACTTCTCAAGGATAAATAAAATGTGCTTAGGTTACTTAAAAATTTTATACATATTAAATTAATTCTAAATAATCTTTAAATTCATTAGAAACCCCTCTTCTCCCTTAGATTATTCATTCTTACCAATTGAGCAACATAGGTCTCTTGATGCAATTGTACGGACTGACACCCTTTGAAGTTTGAGCATGAGGTATAAATTAAACATTTGATGCTGTATTAGAGTGTGTGAAAACTCTCAATCATTTCATGATACATTTCAAAACTATTGTTAAGCCTCCTTGGAAACTTCCTAAGTATATTTATCTCTTTACCTTCATCAAGATTGAACACTCAGTTGTAGGTGCATATAAGGCCTTAAGAGGTCTATGTAAGCTTACTTCACATTAACAAGAGATTATGGGGATCATAATGGTCCTAATTTAGATGATCATAGGTATTTTACATTCAATTTGAGCTCACCAAACTGAATATTCTCTCTTGACTGTGATACCCTACCTGTTTGATTCCTGTAGGTGCATATAAACCTGATTGGACATTGGTCATGATATGTAAAGGCCCTCATTTAAAGATTAATGTTACATAACATTTTATCATACATGTTCTCACTTTTTATAAGATAAATCACCACTAAAACACCATTCCCAAGTTATTGTTTGCCTACTTAGCTGTAGGTGCACATTTTCAAAGGAAGGGACACCTGTAGGTGTGTTTGGGCAACCGAAACACTAAATATCATCTCTTGAACTAAATTTTGGGTCTTAAAAGATATATTAAACCATATAATACTTATTAAATCATGAAACATGGGTTTTATTACAACCTTGAGGTGTAAAGTCTCTTTGAAGCTCCAAACTATAGATGTCATTGCCTGAAAATAGTGCATAAAAGTACATATTTAGACCTCCTAACAACCATCTTCTCTTATTCATATTGACTTAATATTTGGCATATATATTATCCATGATAGAGGCTAAATTTTTTACCTATCTATATTCTCTATAAATCTTTACAACCTTATTATATGATATCTACAAAATGGGTTGGACCTCTGTTTTCTCATTTTAGGGATCTATTTCCTAAACACAATCATTGCACCTTTTGAAGGTTCCCCAAAATTGGATTAACAACTTAGAAACTCTCATGAGTTTTTTATAATCACTTAAACATTTTATGATCCCAAAATGGTTCTCACCATCCATTCAACACCCCTTTATGTCATCTTAACTCTATGTGGTACCACCTATAGGTGGCCATTTTCACAGTGCAGGTAGTAGACAAGGTTTACATGCTTATGATCAATTTTAGGTGTTCTCAAAGTTTAAAAATGCATTTTAAGCATTAAAAATGGTTTTAAACAACTTTAAACACTTTACTTTCACACATGAAATTCTCTATGAAGGCACTTGTTGTTAGGGTGTGGAGCTAAAAGCTTCACCAAGGAGCATACTAAAACAGGTTCGAGTCTACACAGATGCCGGCGTCGGTCAGGAGCGACCGACGTCGGTCAGTAGCAGTTGTAGAGGCGTCGACGTCGGCAGTAGGGTTGGCCGGCGACGGTCACAGGCGAACAGGCAGGAACCGACGTCGGTTACCTGCGTGTCCAGAAAGCTATTTTCGTGGACAGAAGCGAGTGTTTGCATGATAAGTTTGAGTCGTGGACTCAAGCTTGCGTCTCTATTATTAGCATTACTATTTTTAGAGCCCTTGTTGAAGAGGCTTAACTGTTTGTTGTAAGAGCATGCTCAAGTTTCCTATTTCTATATGTAGGAAAGATCTTCTTAGCTTAGTATGTTGAAGTGTAGAACTGTAATAGTAGAACATTGTGAATGTTTGAAGGACAGTACAGAGTTGCATCAATCCAGGTTGTTGGATTTGATTGTACTTGAGAGAGAGCTCTTGAGGAATAGAGATCTAGTGAGAGATCTTGTGTGCATCTGAGAGAGGTGTGGAAGAACGAAGTTTCTTCATTTGTATTCCTATTGTAAAGAGTTTCAATACAAGTTTTCAGGGTGTTTTCTTGTATATCTTGTTCTGTACTATTTATCATTTCAGTTACTTATCTATCTGATTTATTTTCGTGTTTATTTCTGTCACAATTGTAATCTATTGTTGGTTTGATCCCCCAACACTTGTAGATAAGTTTATTCATGGCAAACTGTGTGAAAGTGCTCTAAATGACTGTTACAGTATTCTCTAAACCATTTGAATGCTCAAATTACTACTTCAAGTTGATAAAATACATACCAAGGATCTATAACTTTTATCGCACCTTTGTGAGGCCCCATACACATACTTCACCATGACTATAAGTAGAAGTGGGTAAAGAGCTGACTGAGTATGATAATATATTGAAAGTTTGATCCAAACATGGAATTATGAGGCCAAATATGAAGGGAAGGTGATCAATTTGGAATTGAGACATGGGAAACCTCATATCCTCTTCACATGATACCCTTTAAGAGACCCAAACATTATTCAAAGAAGGAAAATTGACTGAGACTACCATGATGGTACCTTCCTACAACATGAGTTGATTTGCATATCAAAACACCTTGAAACACTAAACCAAGAATGGAGATCATTTGAGAATATATCCAAAATCCTTTGGAGTCAACATGATCAACTGTATTGTATGAACCTATCCAAAATAGAGTAAAACCTATAGGGTGTAGGAAAAAGTGAGTAAAAAAACACAATCAACTTGTAAAGGATGGTTCAGAAAGCATGGTTGACCGATATTGTAACTATTATTATGGAAATGTATCTCTCTAAGTTTACTAAAACCTCCCAAAGTATTTTGACTTGAAACCTCTTCAACTATCTGTACCAAGCACAAACCTGTTGATCACTTCTGTGTGTCTAGAAAGGCAAAGAAGGAGCAAAATAGTTTTAGATAAAAATGGCACTTCAAGAGCATGTAAATCATGGAAATGAACTTGAGGAAGATGAAGAGATGTTTCATGGACTTCTCCCACATGTCACCTTCCCTCATGGGCTGTATAAGTGCCAAACTCCTCTTTTTTAGTTGATTACTTGATCTTCAGTTTGATAACCTATAACTTTTAGATGAGACTAACATTATTGATATGGAATCTAACCTCTTGGATGTGTGAAAGGAAAAAAGGACACTTGGACACCTTTAAAATTTTACCACTTGCATTTATGACCCCTATCTACCTACTAAATGACTCAATGACATATTGACTAATCAGGGAATGATTAAGGCTAAAATAACATTAAATGACATCAAAAAAAATATAATACACACTATGACATAATATTAAACCCCCTATAAACCTCCAAAGATCAAGGTTTTACCTATAGGGGTCTCAATTTGACCTACAGGGTCAAATTTGGTCAACAATAACATTTTGTATGAAATAAATGGCATCAAAACAAAAAAATCAGTAAGATAAGCTTTGATTGCATCAACATATTTATGAGATTACTCATCCATTCAAACTTATCATCTTTCTTAATAAATTTAGCAAAAGGTTGGGTGTTATCTGTTATTTAAGCAATAAATCTTCCAATGGACTAAATTTTTCCTTGTAAACTTCTTAAATGCTTAATACTTTTAGTTAGAAGCATTTTAACAATCTATTGATTACTTGGGATCTAATTCTATGCCTCACCTAGAGATAATGAAGCCACACAATTTTCCAGAAGTCACACCAAAGACAAAGTTTTTAAGATTTAATCATTCTCTTAACCTTTCAAAGATTTTTTCAAAAGACATGCACATACTTTTTTCCTTTTCTTAGATTTTTGTAATATGTCATCAATATAATCCTCTAGGATGTCATGAATATGATCATGAAATATGTGTCATGGCTAATTGATAAGTGGCAACTGTGTTATTATGTCTATAAGGTATAACCACATAGAAAAATGTGCACTAATGAGTTATAAAGGTTGTTTTATGTTGATCACTTAGGTTAATATAATTTAGTTGTAATACAAAAATTCATCCATAAATGAGAATATGTCTTATCTAATAGTAAAATAAAAAATCACATCAATATTGGGTAGTGGAAAGATATCTTTGGAACATGCTATGTTGTTATCTCAAAAATAATATGTATAGACTCTAGTGCTCCCAGTTGGTTTCCCAATGGGTACAATGTTGGAGATCCACTTAGAATAGTCAATTGGTATAATTAAACCTATATCAAAGAATATTTACATTTCTTCTTTCAATAAAAGATCCACCTTAAGATGAATTTTTATAATCGTTTGATTTATATGTTTGGCCTCCAGATTCATAATAAGGTTATGCACGATAATAGGGGTTGACATGCCAAACATATCAACATATTATCATGCAAGAATATCTTGTTTTTTAATTATAAAATCAATATAGGCCTTTTTATGTACTATATAAAGAAGTTACAAACTTCATTGTTTTAGGGTTATCATCAATGCAAATATTGATGTCGATTGTATCTTTATTCAACATAGTATACCTATCCCATATAAAAGGTGTAATATGTATCACATTTAGATCATTTGGATATACATCATCATCAATATGAAAATAATCTCCTCCACTAAAATAAGCTCATTCATTCAAATTTAAAGGTAATATTTTCCTTTGATAATATTAGGGAAGTCAATTATAGTTACCAAAAATTTAACTATAGCTTTAAAATCAGTGTAGAATTTATCATGATGCAGTGTTTTATGTTTGTAGGCTTAATTTAGAGAATAAGAATAAAGTGAAAAACCATGGACATCCCAGACAAACATCCTCCCTAGCCTAAACTAAACTACCTCAGATTGAGCAAAAGGAACAAGAATTCAAAATGCAAACTAAATAAAGAATAAACAACAAAGATTATACCTCAAATTTGTAAATGAATTCTTCTCATTGATGTTGTAGATGTGAACCAAATCTTAATGGAATTATTATTCCTTGATGTTTGGATGTGTGATTGCTCCTTTCTAGCTCAATATTTGGACATCATTTTGGTATGGTTGGATAACTTTCTTGATAATATAGAAACATTATTGCATTGGCCTCTTAGTCATGGTTTGCATGGAGGTTTATCTTAATATATAGAGCCAAATGAGAAGTATCAATGGCTAGGATATATCCATATAGGATTGAAATCATTGGCTTAAATCTTATGAGAGGATTTGGTAGGTGGATTCAGGAATAAAAAATTCCTAGAGGATTCTAGAAAAGGGTGGTGAGTGGCTCTAGGAGGTTCTAGATGATGATTAGGATAATTGATGTGGATTGGATAGGGGTTTATAATGTGATTTTATAGGATTAATAGTGGGGGTAGGAGGGGGTAGGTGTCAAGGAATATAAAATTGCTTAATAATGTGAGTATTTGATTAGGGATTAAATAAGATGATAATGAAGGTGATTACTTGATACAAAGGATTATTTGATGAGATGTAAGGTTGGTATGATGATGAGAGATGTAAAGGGGTATGTTAGAGTGATGCTAGGATAATGTTAACATGATGAATAATGATAATTAGTATCAAATGATGATAAAATTAATAGTGATAAAAAAGTGATGAATTTTATATGTCCACATCTCCCCCCTCTTTGAAAAGGCATTGTGATCATAAGAAGCAATGGCATTTCAAATAAGTCAAATAACATTTTGTTAGTACGTTGATGAAATTTAGAATGGGTGATTCCCCCTCGAGGGGTCATGTGGGGAGGATTGAGATAGATGGCCACTCGAAAGAGAATGAGGGGTGGGGTGCATTGATAAAAAAAAGAGGGGTTGGGTTGGATGCAATAGATGTAATATATGTGTTGGATATGATTGATATGATGGACATGATCCATTAGATGTGATTATTGTAATAAATGAAATATGTTTGATTGGATAAATTAATGTTTCCCTATGCAATGATATATGTGAGGGAGCAAGATGATAATGTTATGACCCTGGATGTGTCCTAATTAATGACATATGAAAGGGGAAAGTTTTAAACTTTAGAAAGATTGATTATCAAAGATGTAAGCTATAGAGATATCCTAGGTAATGACATATTTAGGGAGAACCACAAGATTTTATGGGATCAATTGATTGATTTAGATGGGAGAAAAGATGGATGTCATGATTTTTGGGTTCCCAATTGACAGGTGTAAGAGATTGAATGAAAAGATCAAGGAAATGATTAAGTGGATGGTGGTTGATTATGAATTAAGCTTAGCTTTGGATTTAATTTTGGACTAATTTGGATTTAGATTGATTTATTAGTGGCACACTTGATTTACCTTGAGTGATGATGTATGCATGGGTGTGGAGGCGACAAGATTGGATGTGGGAGTATTATCTCCCAGTTGATTGAGATGAATTGATTGCTTGTAGCTCAAGTATCTACTAATTGCATGGATTAATGATGATGGATCATATTGATTAAGGATTTCATAGGCTAAACAAGTTTGGATATTGAGTTATAATAAAATGATGAATGATTAAATATGATTATGAGATTGTGAATGATTGTGACCAGGTTGACCTAAGACACGTCATGTGATTGAGCGCTACCTACATAGTATGTATGAAACTTAGGTTGATGTAATTCTCCCTAGAAGGGAATTATGTTATGATAGATGATAAAATAGATCATATGATGTTGATTACCTAAGGATATTGATTAGGAATAATGAGGATGATGGGTGTTAGTATAAATGTTAGATTAGTGATGATTGTGATTGTTAGATATGATTAGATGTAAGAAAGATGATTGAATTGAGATGCTTGGTTTAATGATTTAATTTTATTGATTTGAGTGATAGATGATGTGATTAAAATGTTGATGATTTATTTGGATAAGATTGACAATTTGATGTTTGATAGATTTGATTGGATTAAATAGGGTTGCTAGATGATTGATTTGGATAGGATAATTAATTTGATGATGATAGGATGTTGATGTTTTGGGTTTGTGTTGTCATGGTCTTGAGCCATTTTATTTTGAATATTCATGATTTAATGTAGCATTAGGTAATATGCACCATGATATATGTACAACCATGATGACTTCTTGTTGTAATGCATGTTGGACTGACATAAAAGATTAAAAAAATTATACAAGTAACATGTAGTGAAATGCATCATTGGTATAAGGAACCAAGATGACATGTCTATTGATGTTATAGCACAAATGATAAAAGATAAAATATGTACATATATGTTCACAAAATTCCTATTAAAGACACTTAGATGCACAAATGCAAATAAATAGATAAATATAGATGTTTATATAAAGATATATACATGATAAAAGAGATTCAAATAAGTCAAACATCATCAAAAAAGAATACAAGTAAAGTGAACATGGAAGTATTTACATGCAGATGATGTGATGTACTAATTTTTATGTGATCAATGTCTTATCTATTGTCATGTAGAAAATCCATACGATGGGTGATCGATTCATGATTCAATGTGCCTTTTTTGATTTTGCCCCTAGGCAACAATATACGCTGTGAGGTTAGATTCGATAGACGATTAGATTAAAGGATAATCCTAATGATTTATATTGGATAAGGAATATATATTTTGAATAAGGATTGTGATTTTAGATAAGGCTATGGTTTTTGTTTAGGACATAGGACAAGACAACTGAGATGTTTTAGACTTTATGATTTTTTTGGCTTTTTGGGAGTTTATTAAATTTTTGTATGTATAAAAGGGGTCATTAGCAAAGGGAAAGCCCTAGCTTAACAACCAAGATGGGGAATGACAGTGGATGGAACAATGAAAGGATTTTGGATGATGTACAAAGGGGATGAAGGCTAATGAGGAAGTGATTAGGAATCTCCAAGGACAATGTTACACGGGAACAAAATGTCCAATTATCAAAGTGCCACTTGGAAGATATGCCAAGATGTTTCTATAACATGATTAAAACTTATTCAATTTCCTCACTAAGGTCAACATAGGAAGAAATGATGTGTACAATAAGCAATAAAACATGATGGCACAAGATTTTTAGGATGGATAAGGATGGTTGTAAGAGGAGGATTTTGATGCAGATGGGGTTGCCCCCAAGTGTCAACGTACTTACAAAAAATGGATTATTATGCATGACATTGTAAATTGGTTTTCATCATCATACTTACCCAATACACCATAAAATTGGTTTTCACCATTAGATAATTTATTTATATATTATTAGTATTATTTTTTGATGGTTTGATGGAATCTCAATTTATTGAAAGTGTATGAGATGCATGATGTTGATGTCTTCAACTGATACCGATTCTTAATAGCTTTACTGCTAGGATCATGATGTCAATGCTATATCTAATGATGTCATTATGATCTTAATTGATTATTGATTCCACTTACTTTGGACATCTTAACTAGGTGTATTTGTAACCTCTATGAAAAATAATGTTGCCCATGATGGTGAGGTAGGATAAGGATTAGATTAAGGATTTGATTTGGTGGTAGTGTATAGGATTTGGGATGATAGGATTGTGGAGGGATGTATAAATGTTAGGAGACCATAAATTGGGACTAATAGTCACACACACCATTGTTAATTTTGATTATTGTAATTATGTTTTACGTGAAATGATTTTCGATGTTTTAGGGTCAAAGACCTCAAGACTCTTCTATTCTACAATTTGAATGATTTGAGGATTATCATTTGTTTTAATATCTTGATCAAATGATTCAAAGCTGATATGTTCATCTATTGGCCCCTCAAATTAGTTTTCACCAATAAACTCTTCTTGAATTGCTAGATCTGTGTGACTTTGATTATCATGTAGCACCTCAAAGAGCTTTTTACTAAAGGACTTTGATTTTTTACCTTATTGACTATTTTGATTTAGATTGCCCATTAACACTGTTGTGTTGTGGAGCTTATTTATAAATTATAATGTATTTTCAAATATTGTACATTTTAAATGTATTGTACACTCTATACTATACATTTTAAATTTTTTTGGACCCCTTTTAATGGGAAACCATTTTGGGTTGATTCTTCCCATGGTTTTAGTACCCATTATTTTGTAATACCACTTTATTGATGTATTATGTATTGATGGATATTTTGTAGGTAATACATCATGAGAATTAGGGTTTGAGAAGAAAGAACAAAGTGTGTGAATTTAGGAGGGTTTGTTGATTGTAGCTCCAAACAATATTTGTGCATTATAATTATGAGAAGACTGATTTAAGAGTGGTTTGTATTCTCGTGGCTTATAATAAAATATGAGAAAGTGTTTCTTGGTGGATGTCGCCCATATTGGGTGAACCATGTTAAATTTGGTCTTCTTATTTTACATGTTTATTTTCTATTCTTTCTACATATTTGTTTATATCTATTATTATTGCCATTCTATGAAATTGATCCACATCAATTTTTGGTTTTATTCCTAATAACTGGTATCAGAGCTTTAGGTTGTATTTGCTGAATGTTGAATCATAGGAAGGGTTATTAGTTCAAGTGGGAGTTATGGCTGATGATCATAGATCAAAGGTTGAAAATTTCAACAGACAAAACTTTGGTCTATGGAAGATATAGATGGAGGATTACCTCTATCAGAAGGACCTCCATGCTCTGCTAAGAGGAAAATTAAAGCAACTAGTGAGTATGATAGATGAGGCTTGAGAGATGCTTGATAGGAAAGCACTTAGAGCCATCAGGTTATGCCTTGCATCTTTAGTCACATTTAATATATCATAGGAAAAAGCCACAAATGGTTTCATGAATGCATTAGGGAAGTTATATGATTAACCCTTTGCTTGTAATAAAATATTATTAATGAAAAAGTCATTTAATATGAAGATGTCTAAAAATGGTTTAGTTGTTGATCATCTGAATGAATTCAATATGGTTGTGAGTATGCTGAATTATGTAAAAATAGATTTTGATGATGAAGTTAGGGCTTTGCTTATTTTGTGTTCCTTACCAGAGAGTTGGATATAGCCTGGTAATGGATATGAGGTACTCGGTCTCTAATAATGCCAAGTTAAAGTTTGAGGATGTCATAGGAGTAATCCTTAGTGAGGAAATGTGATGGAAAAACTCTGGGGAGACTTCTGATTTAGGTGATGCTTTGGTAGTGGAGATTAGAGGGAGACAAAATTTTAGACAAAAAGGAAAGTGTGGAAAGTCAAATGGTCCTAAAAGGTCAAAATTAAGGGCTAGGATGGTATGCTAGCACTGTGGAAAGACTGGCCATGTGAAGAAGGATTGTTGATCTCTTCAAAACAAGAACAAAAATTAGGAAGACACCAAAGAGGTGAATGTGGCAATAGATAATGTTTGTTAGGATGCATTAATTCTCTCTATTGACAATATTACTTAGTCTTGGGTTTTAGATTTAGGGGCTTCTTTTCATGCTACACCATATAAGCATTATTTTATTGATTATATTCAAGGGGATTTTGGACATGTTTCCTTGGTGATGATGAGCCTTGCAACATAGTAAGAAAAGGAAGTGTTAAGATCAAGATATAGAATGGGAAAATTTGGCTACTGAAGGATGTCAGGCATGTGCCTAACTTGAGACAAAATTTGGTATCCCCAAGATAGGTAGGTAGTGAAGGTTATATGGTGACATTTACAATAGATTCTTGGAAGGTAACCAAGGGTGCTCTTGAGGTAGCAAGAGGTAAGAAGGTTGGTACCCTATATTTGTCAAGCAGTGCTGACTATTGTAATTTAGTTGCTACAGATGTAGGTGTAACTTTGTGGCACAATGGGTTTGATCACATGAGCTAAAAGGATATACAAATTTTGGAGGATCAATTACCTATATTTAAAGGATCTAATTTAGATTTATATGAAGATTATGTGTATGGAAAACAAAAAAGGGTAAAATTTCTCAAGGTTGGACCTATGAGGAAGGAGAATAAGTTAGAGTTGGTTCATTCAGATGTATGAGGGCCGACTCAGGTATCTTCTAATGGTGGGTCATATTAGTATGTCACTTTTATTGATGATTCGACTAGAAAAGTTTGGGTGTATGGCATTAGGAGAAAATATGATGTGTTTGATACATTTAAAATATAAAAAGCCTTGGTTGAGAATGAAATAGGTCTCAAGTTAAAATGTCTTAGGTTAGATACTGGTGGGGAATATTACAACAATGCATTTTTTAATTACTATTCGAGGAATGGAATTCATAGATAAAGGATGGTTCCAAGAACTCCACAATAGAATGTAGTGTCAAAAAGGATGAACATGACTATCATGGAGCATGTTAGGAACATGAGGTTACATGCAGGACTGCCTCTTTAGTTTTGGGTAGAAGAAGTAAACACAATTGTATATTTGATAAATAGAGGTCCTTCATCTATTTTAGATGGAGGCATACCTGAGGAATCTTGGTCTAGTAAGAAGATTGATTATTCATTTATTAGAATATTTGGTTGTGAAGCCTTCATTCATATTGATAAGGATGATATGACCAAGTTAGAGTCTAAGTCTGAAAAATGCACCTTTTTTGGTTATGTTGAGGATGAATTTGGTTTTCAAATTTGGAGTCTTAAGGACAAGAAAATATTTAAGTCTAGGGATGTCGTCTTTAATGAAAAAGTCATGTATAAACAATAGTTTTAGGATGAGAAATATGATTCCAAAAAAGAGTACACAGTACTGGAGGACATTACAGATGATAAAGTGTCAAAACAACTAGTTTAGGCACCTACTCCACAAGAACCCCAAACTCTTATGGTGAGAAGTTCTTCTATGATAAGAAGGGAATTTGAACATTTTTCTCCATATCTTAATTATTTATTACTAACTGACAATGGAGATTTAGAGTGCTTTAAAGAAGCAATGCAGGCAGATGTCAAGAAGAAGTGGGAGTAAGATATGGATGAGAAGCATTAGTCTCTCATGGAAAATCAGACTTGAGGTTTGGTAGACCCACCTAAAGGTTAGAGAGTATTGCATAACAAGTGGGTGTATAGAGTTAAATAAGATGATGGAGGCAAGAAAAGGTACAAGGCCTGGTTAGTGGTAAAGGGGTTTGCACAGAAGAAGGGAATTGATTTTGATGATATTTTTTCCCTAGTGGTAAAGATGACTTCTATTAGGACCATTCTTAGGATAGTGGTAGTGGAAGACTTGCACTTAGAGTAGATGGATGTGAATACTATGTTGCTTCATGGTGATTTGGAGGAGAACTTGTACATAGAACAACCATAGGGATATGAGGTCATAGGGAAGAAGAAAATGGTGTGCAAACTGAATTAAAGCATTTATGGCTTGAAATAAGGTCCATGACAATGGTACAAAAAATTTGACAGTTTTATGATGGAACAAGGATACTCTAGGTATCATTTAGACCATTGTGTATATATGAAGAAGTTTGATGATGGTGATTACATTATCCTTTATCTATATGTGGATGACATGTTAGTTACAGGTAAGAACATGTAGGAAATAGAGGTACTCAAGGAACAACTTAGTAATTCTCTTGCTATGAAGGATTTGGGAGCAAAAAAACAAATCCTTGGTATGAGAATAACTTAGGATAGGAAAGAATGAAAGCTGAATTTATCCTAGGAAGAGTACATCAAAAGGGTCTTGGAGAGGTTTAGTATGCAGGATGCTAAACTTGTTGGGACTCCTTTGGTAAGTCATTTCAAATTATCAAAGGAGCAGTGTCCCAAGATAGAGGAGGAGAGAATATAGATGTCACATGTACCATACTCATTAGCTGCTGGCAAATTGATGTATGCCATGGTGTACACTAGGCTAGATATTGCCCATGCAGTGGGAGCAGTAAGCAGGTACATGAGTGATCTAGGTAGAGAACACTGAAAGGTAGTGAAGTGGATCCTTTGGTATGTGAGAGGTACCATGGGGATAGTTTTAAGCTATGGTGGATTGGACACCAATTTGTGTGCTTATGTAGATTCATATATGGCTAGAGATTTAGATAGCAGGAGGAGTACATCAAGATATGTATTTACTGTAAGTGACATAGCGGTGAGCTAGATTTTATGACTATAGAAACTTGTGGCTTTGTCAACCATAGAGGCTGAGTATGTTACTGACATAAAGGTAAGCAAAGAAATGATTTGGTTACAGTAATTGATTGAATATTTGGGGCATAAGCAGGAGGAAGGGAAGCTATATAGTGATAGTCAGAGTGATATACATCTAGCAAAGAACTTCGCTTTCCACTTTAGGATGAAGCATATATAGTTAAGGTACCATTTCATTAGGACAACTTTGGAGGAAGAGAAGTTGAAGCTGGAGAAGATTCATACCAGTTAGAATCCTACAAACATGATGACCAAGGTGGTCACAAGGGAGAAACTAAAGATATGTTCAGTTTTGGTTGGCCTTCACAGTTGATAGTGAAGGGTTGAGAAGCCTGCTAAGAGGAAATCAGTCTCCAAGTGGGAGATTGTTTTGTTATGGAGCCTATTTATAAATTACAATGTATTTTCAAATACTATACATTTTAAATGTACTGTACACTCTATACTGTACATTTTAAAATTTTCTAGAACACTTTTAATGGGAAACCATTTTGGGTTGATTATGCCCATGGTTTTGGTACCCATTATTTTGTAATACCAATTTATTGATGTATTCTATATTGATGGATATTTCATAGGTAATAAATCATGAGAACTAGGGTTTGAGAAGAAAGAACAAAGTGTGTGAATTTAGGTGAAAATTCAGGAGGGTTTGTTGAGCATAGTGCCAAACAATATTTGTGCATTATAATTGTGAGAAGACTAATCTAAGAGTGGTTTGTACTCTCATGGCTTGTAATAAAATATAAGCAATTATTTCTTGGTGGATGCATCCCACATTAGGTGAACTACGTTAAATTTGGTCTTCTTATTTTGCATGTTTATTTTCTATTCTTTCTGCATCTCTGTTTATATCTATTATTATTATTATGATTATGTGAAATTGATCTACATCAATTTCTGGTTTTATTCCTAATAAGCACCTCAATGATGTTTTCATAGGGGGCATTGATTTTTTATTTGGTTGATTATTTAAATTAATTTGATTTTGATTTCTTACTAAATCAAAGATGATTTATTTATTATTATTTATTAATTGGATATCATCTTTGATCCCCATAAATTATACAACTGATGTATCACTATGAAGGGAGTCCCATAGTGTGTGATTCTCTCAGTCCCCATCAATGGTTGAAGGAGGTTAATTATCAAGATGATGGAAAGGATTATATATGTAAAAGGATGGGGGACATCAATGAAAGGATTGGTGATGTTAATGAAAGGATTGATGGTAACACTATCGTCATAGCGACTACTTGGAGAACCTATTTTGATGTCAACAAAAACTTCATCGAGAATTATGAAAGAATCACCAATGTCTTCAAGAGGTGTGTAGTTGATGCCATGTGATCCTAATTTTGATGTAGATGTAGGTGATGAATTTGATATTGATGATGATAATATGAGTGTTGACAATGACTATGATTCTAATTTGGATGATGATGTTGATCCTGATGTTGATAGTGTTGATGTGAGTATAGATGCCAATTCTGATTCTAATATGGAGGATTCTGATATAAAATCTAATGCATATGATGTGGATGCCATTTTTATGTTGCTGATAAAAGATGTGTGGTTTGTAGCCACATGGGGGATATTTTGGATTCAATTGTCCACAAGTGCCTTCTTCACTTTTCTCTTGGTGATGGAGGTTTTGAGATAATGGGATTTTTAGAAATGAGGGATTTTTTATATAATGGATAATAAATGGAATATTGGGCAATGATGGTTTCTTTGAATATAGTCTCATAAAATAGGGTTTCATCAAATATGGGTGGATTAAAGACAAGATTATTGAAGATAGGCTCTTTTAATGTAGGTAAATGATTGTAGAGAAGCTCATCAAAGTAAGGCTCATAAACGATGGGTTTTTTGAATATGGGTTCATTGTCTTGATCTTGGTTTGGAAATGGAAGATTTTGATCATTACCTAGAAAGGAACCTTAGCATATCCCATTCTAATAACTCTTGGATGTGGATTCATTTGATTTGATTTTGATTTTGATGTCACGACAATCATTTAGATGTTGGAAGTAATTTCTCAATCTAAAGTATATATTAATGGAATGCCCCTTCATTTTGTGATATTGATAGTATTGACCCTCTCTATACCAATAAGGTTTAGGTTTGGTTAGATTGAAATTGTTGGTGCATGGATACAAAATTATATTTGTTGTGGCTATTTGGTAAGATAAAGCTTACAAGGATTCACTGAGAGGAAAATATTGTATCCATTCATAGATTTGTTTGGATGGGAAGAACATAATATTGGATCGAATGATTATCCTTGGTGTAGTGATGGAAGGACATAGTTGGATGATTATGTTTGTTGTGGATCAAGTGCCATATTGATATTGGATAACGTTTTTGGGATATATTTCCTTTACTAGTGTGATAAGGTATCTCATGATTAGGACTATAAATGGTGGGTG
Source organism: Torreya grandis (assembly GCA_037957365.1). NCBI lineage: Eukaryota > Viridiplantae > Streptophyta > Pinopsida > Cupressales > Taxaceae > Torreya > Torreya grandis. The sequence continues at coordinate 1,795,448 of JARHVA010000111.1, forward strand.
GAAAGTTTGATTATGATTGGATAGTGATTTAACTTATATTTTTACCCTTTGAGGAGATGGGAAAGATCTCCTCATCCAAGTGGCATAATGGAAACACCTCTAGGCTTGTGGGTAGCCTAAGGATGAGGTGAATCTCTAGATAGGGCTAGCTCCCTTGATGTACCACTTTGGATTGCAACTACTACTAAACCTTGGGGGGTGAAAAAGGAGAAGGATAACTAAAATAAAACTAACTTAAGGTAGTTGATACACCAAATAACATGATGAAATCCAACCATATGCATGTTATACTTGAAATCAAAAGACAAACTGAACATACACTTCTCCAATATTCATCTTCTCACATCAATGCTACATTGTGAGTTTATGGATGAATGTGAAAAGCTAAGAGGACTAGACAAGAGGAATATGAGGGCACTAATGAATAGGATAAATCACTAAATATTATACATCTCCTAAAACACTTCACATGTCCTGAAAGAAGAAGCTTTCCAATTGTAAATAAGATGAAAGAATGATAAAACATGCCAAGGAATCCATAGTCTTCACTTATGCAAAATCAAACATTCCAAATGAATACACTAATAAAAGTCATGGAAGAGGTAACAATCCATTTTATTATTGATCAAAAGGTATACAAATGATCAGGGCTTCGCCATACTCAGGTGGAACATCAAGTATAATGGCCAAAATGGCTAGTTCTTATAGAACTTGAGAGAGAGAAGTCAAAGGGTCACAAGAAAACTTGTAAAGCTAATAAAATTAGTTAATTTTGAATAATAAGAGGATTTTGGATTAAATGTTCAAGTTAAGGAGAAACAAGTGTCAATCCAAGTCATAAAATTCATGAAAAGTGGCAAGAAACTCCCCATTTTGGCTCAAAAAAACTGCCTAAATGGTTAGCTCTATTTGATTGCCTTATAACTAATTTAGACTAGGTATGATGATTAGAATTAAGTTTAAAAACATTATACATTAATTTACATGCATTTATTATAGTCTTGGTCATCTAGAATCCCCTAGAAAGGAGCAATCACCATTTGTTATCCAAAAAATTACTCTTTTATGCACCCTGCACACTTGGCCTCAAAATTGGCATCATTTTGTCATGAAAATCCATGGGAGGAAGTTAATGACACCTATAAATACCATCCATTGCCTTATAATCACCAAGGACACATTAATAAGCCATTCACTTGAAGTTTTCACAATTCTCCCTAGCTTGTCTACTAGGTTAGGTTTGAGTGGCTAAGTTGAAGGACCTAGTTTGGACACTTAGAAGTTTTCCTTTGAATAAAATAGATATAGGGAGTTATTAAAAATCCTGATATTCCTCCCAAACTTGATCACACTTCCAAACTCCTCCTGTAGCCTGTAAAACACAAAAAATGGTAAAAAATAACCTATTTCTACCATGTTCATATAGGTATGTACATACAAAAAGTATGTGGAGTATCTTGAAGGAGTAATTTTCAAGGTCCAATATGTTTCATGGTCAAACTATGCCATTAGATTAGTTTTTCAACTCCACTTTCTCAAACTGGTCACAAGAAAGGGTTTACAAGGGTTTTAATGTGTTTTCACTCTTAAGGTTAGTTCATAAAACTATGACATCCAAACTATAGAAAAATTACATGAATATGGCATTCAAAACCCATGTTAACATCCTTGAACTCCATTGGCACCCATGAAAATCCTCATGAATGATATGAGTGCTCCAACTTGTCCTATCGATCTTGTTTCCTTATTTCCTACATGCCTGAGTTGTCTTGAGGTATAAAAATGGATTCCTGATGTTTTGTTTGCATATTATAAAATTTAAAACATCCTATTTTACTCCACAAACATTCACAAGTGACTTGGAATGCACATCTCATGTTAAAGTGGTGGATGACCCCCTATTTGGGTATGGCCTAATCCTTGCCTAGTAGGCCTATTTCAAGCTTAAGTCTAAAATGACTTTTTTGATGTATTCCATACATTAAAATGGATTAAACATATCAATTTATCCCACAAAATGATCTAAAAATTTTAAATTCATCTCTAAGGCCAAAATTAACATTGGTCTTTTATTTAGAATTTAGGCCTAAACATGCCTAGTAGGGATGACTGCAACCTTAACCATATAGACATATTTGCTTGGTTCCCTGCCTCTGTTCTAGATATATAATTTCACTCTTAATGTTTTAAAACTCTTAATACTTTTCTTAAGTGTTTCTCTGACTCCTAGTTCATCTCTTTTGTCATACTCCACAAGACTGCATACTTATGCACCTAGGGAAGTGCCCTCTATTTGAGACAAAACAAAGGGCACTTCCCCTATTTACTTAGGAAAACCAAGTATTGGAGGTGTTTTTAAAAGTTGTGAGGATGATCCATACAAAAATTGAGCCTCTATTTATGTGTCTATACCCCAAACCTCCTCAATTTCTAAGATAGACCTTTTGGAGGGTAGATTGTGTAGGATTCTTTCATGTAGATTATTTTTGCTTGTTTGAGCCACTCCTCTATTCCATATTCATTATAAAAGTTATATGTATGTTTTTATGGCCATGTTAGATTAGTACAAATATATATTCTAATACTCTAAACCCTCAAGCACTCTCCATACTTCTTGAACTCACATGATGATGATACCCTGCCTGACTGTGTCTAACTTGTTTAATGACCCCTGTCATATGTAGAGTTTTGTATGGAATATGTTGTAAATACAATATATTTAACCTTAATTAAAGAATACCTAGTAATTAAACCATGGTGAGAATCATTCATTGTTTTTTGAATCACACTAACACCTACAAACATTACCTTATACTACTCACTGCCAACACAGTCATTTAGTTGGCTGTAGGTGCTCAAGGAGCTTTTGAGAGGTCTGTGTAAGTTTTATTTCTCTTGTTTATAGCTCATTAAGTTAAAATGATATTAATTGAGATGGCCACCTGATTTATTATCAATAAAAAATCCCATTTGGCCTTTAACTTTCACTTTTGGTCACAACTAAGCCATCCATTGCCTGTTGACTGAAACACCTTGCTTTTAACCCCTACTGTAGGTGCTATTGCTCTAATTGAGACTGGTCATGATTTTAAAATACATTCTTGAACCCACCCTGAGGTCACATAACACCTATATCACTTCAACTCACCTTGGATGGTCTAATACACTACCAAAACACTAATGTTAACTCACTGTCAGTTGGTTCTACTGTAGGTGTACATTGGGTTGTTTGTACAAACTATGGGTGCACATGAGGGTTTGGAACATAACATATCAAACTCTTGAAGTGATCCTTCATGCCATATTATGTGCCATTCAACCAATTTAACCATCCGAGCCATGAATTTTTGCTCTATGTTGCTCCTTGGGGTGATAAAAGATCATTCAAGCCTTAGACCTATAGATTTCAATGCTTTTTAGAGCAATTTTGAGGTCTCAAACAACCAACCTCCATTAGCTCTCTGCCCTTATAATTTATCATAGTATTTTTCATTGTTATATACTACAATATGGACACATTTAGAGGCATGAGGGACATTTAAAACCTTTTCACAAAACATCAACCAAACCGTAGGGAGCTCTATTTTTCAATTTTAGGGACAACTTCCCAGAACACAGTCCTTTGAGCTTTTGAAGTGATCTCAATTCTAATTTGAAAACTTGAAACATTAAAATGGGTTTATTATGGTTAAACCCATGCTAGGACCTCAAATATGTTTTCATCTCATGCTTTAATTCTCTAAAATGAACTCTCAGACCTTTGTTACGACCACCTATAGGTGGTAATGGAGTCATACAGGTAGTGAATGAGTTTAGGCAGGCAATGAAGATGAGTTTGATCCTATGACCAGCTTCCTACCCTTAAAAAAAATCAAATTATATATGATTATATTAAAATATTGAGGCAAATCTAAATATAACATTTCCATGTTTGAATACTCTCCAAGCACTTGTGTATGCATATTCATGGCAGACTATGTGAGGATGTTGCTCATGACTGCATAATCCTTCCTCTTTACATCAAATGAAGCTTGATTCATTGCTTAATGGTATTAAGATACACACAAAGGATTGAAATACTTAATCTAACTTTTTGAACATGAAATTCAAGTTTCATAAATGTGCTTTACCATGGTTGCAAGTAAAACAACAAGTAAAGTTGACTGTATGGTGTTCATAACTACATCCTCATAGAACATTGCCTTGAAAAATGAGGTTGAAAGGTGAATTGGGAATAAATAAAACTTTTAAAACATTTAATTAACTTAATACAACTTTATGAATCCATGGAGAAGCACAAAGTTCCTGAAAATGGTGAAAACTACTCATTGCACTCAAAAGAGACTAGTCTACAAATTTGAGGTTATTGGCTTATCCAAACACCACAAAAACTAAAAAAAAGCATGGGTAACATTGGAAGAATAATTGAAAATATTTTTTGAGTAACATCATTATCTAATTTTTTTGGAATCTCCCAAACAAGAGCAAAACCCATGGGGTGCATGAAACAACTAGTAGATTTACGCAGTCAACTTGTTAAAAATGGTTTATAAAGAAAAGTAGATAAATTTTAAAAATAATTATATGAAAATTAAGGTATATAAGTATACTATTACGTCCCCAAGGTGTTTGAGTTGAAACCTTTTGAGCTGTCTGTACTAAGCAAAAACCTGAAGGTCACTTTTACATGTCTAAGACAACCAAGAAGGAGTAGAATAATTTTGGCCTTAAAATGGAAATTATAGAGAAAAAAACATAAATATGAGTTTTATGAAGGTGAATAAGCTTCCCAATGTCCCTTTACACATGGTACACTTCCCAAGAAGGCCATACAAGTGCCATTTGCTCTCTTATTGAGTTGTTTCTTAAATTTTAGTTAAGGAACCAAGCATATTCTAGTGTAAATGACATAAATGATAGGTAATATGATAATATTGAAATTTTAAAGTAAAAAAAATACACATGGTCACTTTGGGAATTGTGCCACTTACATTTATGACCCTTAAAAGCTCATAAAATGACTCAAATTGATAAAAAAGCTAATATGACTAATACCAAAGCTAATATAGCATTAAAAAACATCAAATGAACTATAATACACCCCATGAAAATATTTAGACCTCATAAAACATCCAAAAAAGTAAATTTTTACCTAGGGGTGCCTTAATTTGACCTAAAAGTCAAATTTGGTCAACAAATTGGTGACTCAAAGGGATAGTATGCCTGCTATACTAACTATACCAATAGCCTTATCAATCCATGGGCTTAAGATTAATCTAAATCTTGATACAAACAAGGAAAAATTTTACCATTGATTTTGAACTTTGATCAAGACAAAGACCAGTAATTGACTACCTCAAGCACCCAAAGCAAAAACACACACAAAATTAGATAACAAACACACACATGTGCTCAAGGCACTTAGGGGAATCAAAAAACAAATACTATGTACACATAGAAACATAAGCATACCTCAATCCTAGATCATATGGAAATATTGAGACTCTTCTTTCTTCTAGACATGAAGGATTGAACTAGGCATAAAGCCTTTTGTCCTTTAACATTGATGCCTCCAACTTTTTTACAATGTTTGCCAACCTCATTGGCATGATGTTCAATAAGAACCAAGAAGATAAAAAAAATTGGATATGAGAATGAGTTATTATTATGTCCAAATAGCTTCAAATTTCTCATATGATCCTTCAACTATGACCTCTAATAGTGATTCAACAAGGTATACCTTCTTGTCTTCCATAGTGCTCTCAACAAGATTGGGCTTCCTCTCAGATGCAAGTTCTTCTAGCTCATCAAGGAGCTTTGTCAATTATTCCTAATCTTGGTAATTGTCTCCCATGGAATACTCTTCCTTCACCTTGTCATATACATGGCCCTTAACTTGGAAAAGCTCTTCAAGTTCTTGAAATAACTCCATTTGCGACTTCTAATCATCTTTGTCCTTTTCATCTTCTAGAACCACTACCTCTTCAATCTTCTCTTCTTGATGTATGATATCATAAAACTAATTTTATTCAATAAACAATGCATATGATGGTGATTCAAGATCAGATTGAGGTATTGGATCATCTTCAAGATCAATAACTCCCACATTGATCTCAAGAGATTTTTCTAGGACTACCACCTCTTTGGGGGTGACTTGAAACTGTTCTCCATCCTTAATAGCACATTCATCTTCATGCTGGAGATGATCATATACAACATTTTTATTAGATGTAGAGTATTCTTTAAGGGATGAAATATCTTCCATCTCTTTCTCCTTCATGGTGTTGTCAAGACTAGGCATCTTGAAACCATGTGACCTAGCCTAATGAGACTGCCAAGGTGGTATGTTTTCTTCAAGCAAGATTTATCTTTCCTTATCAACCAACTATTCCTATTTAGGTTCCCATACCATATGTCCATCAAGGCAAAGGGTGATAGGGTGAGGGCAATATGAACTAGTTGGTGGAGGTGGCATATAGAACTCAAAATCAGATTGAGAATGGAATATAGGGGGTTCTTTTGGAAGCTCATGGGGAAGAGGAGGCAAACCTTGGGCTAAAACCACTTAATTTTATTCCTTCCACTTGACCAACACTTCAATCACATCTGATTTAGCTAAAGGTCTCTCTTGAGGAAGGGTATATGGGGTGTGTTTATGCATAGGACCTTCTTTTGGGTCTAAACCTTCTATCACACCTTGACTTAGCAACGTCATCCTTGACTCCAACTCTACAATTTGCTTGGCTAGGTTCTCTTGGAAAAGTCTCTCTTAAAGGTCATAGGAATCATCATGAGCATAAATAATGTATGAGGGCTGAAATGGAAAACAAGAAGCATCTTGAGGAAGGATGAGAGGGACTTGAAAAGGATTAACTTCATTTTCCACTTCACACTCCTTTACAATGCTTCTATCTTCTTTCTTTCCTCATGATTCCACTATCTTACTCCAACTTAGGATATTAGGATTAGAGGTCTCTTTTTGACGTGGTGGGGATGCAATGTGAGAGGTAAATGAGGGTTTGAAATCCACTTACTTTGCTACTAACATGGACTGTTGCATATGCATATTAGCTAACTCAATTTACCTATCAAGATTAGCTTTAAACACAAGGTTAGTCTTTTCAACTCTCTCTTCCACTTGATTTAGAAAAGGATGACTTTGGAAATTTTGATTAGGCTTATTAGTACGGATCAAAAATGACTAATATAAAACTTTGGGAAGTGGATATGAAGGTTTATAGACTTGGTAAGGCTGCCTCTCATGAATGTTTAGCTTGTCCTCTAAGGATGCAATCAAATAACTCACATCTAGCATCTCATTTATAAGCCTTTGCCAATTGGCTCTTTCAATAGGTGTCCACTCTCTTTTGACCAAGTATAAGGAGTATCTCACCTTGTGAATGGAGTGTATAAGAATATCTTGACCACATCGAATTAGAGTATCAAGTTCCAACATGTACTTCTCATAGCCCAAAAGTGTTTGATTGAAGGTAGAAATGGATGGAGTTGAGGAGTGGCAAATTTGGCTAGGAGAAGCAAGATATTGAGGAGGATGGCTGTAGAACTAATATAACTCATGAAAAGGATAACTATGATATTTTTGGGGCTGATAACCATATTAGGACTGGTATGCTTCATGAAAGGGCTGATTAAGAACTTGCTCTTGTTGATAAGGATAACACAAGCTTGCAATGTCTTACCAAATTATAAAGAAAAAAACTCAAAACCAAAGTCAACCATGAAAACTCATGAAAGAAAGAATACAAAGAAAATATCATGAACAATCTTAAAAAGTAACCTTGGGCTACTTGACCAGATGATTTAGCTTCGAAGTCACTATTTATGCTTGAATAAATGCCTCCAAAGGCTGATTGTTGAGAGACAACACCAAAAATATCTCAACTTCTTAGACCAAGAGTCCCACCAGGCATGAAAAAAACTGTTGTCACTTGGATTTTTACCATTTGAGGAGATGTACTACTTTGGATTATAACTACTACTAAACCTTAGGGGGTGAAAAGGGAGAAGGATAAATAAAAGTAAAATAACTTAAGGGAGGTGATACACCAAATAACATGATGAAATCCAACCATATGCATGTTACACTAGAAATCAAAGGACAAATTGAACATACACTTCTCCAATCTTCATCTTCTCACATCAATGCTACATTGTGAGGTTATGGATGAATGTGAAAAAATAGGAGGACTAGACAAGAGGAATATGAGGGAAATAATGAATATGATAACTCAATAAATCTTATACATCTCCTAAAACACTTCACACACCCTACAAGAAGAAGCTTTTCAATTGTAAATAGGATGGAAGAATGACAAAACATGCTAAGGAATCCATAGTCTTCACTTATAAAAAATGAAACATTCAAAATGAACATAATATTAACAGTCATGTAAGAGGTAAGAATTAGTTTTATTATTTATTAAAAGGTATACAAATGAGTAGGGCTTCACCATACTCAAGTGGAGCATCAAGTACAATGGCCAAAATGGTTAGTTCTTATAGAACTTGAGAGAGAGAGAAAAAGAGAGAAGTCCAAGGGTCACAAGGAAAATTTTAAATATAAGAGAATTAGTTAATTGTTCATGAGATGAGGATGTGGGATGAACCATTCAAGGTCAAGAGTTAAAAGTGTCAATCCAAGTCATAAACTTCATGAAAAGTGGCAAGAAAGTCCTCATTTTGGCTCAAAAAAATTGCCTGCATGATTAGCCCTATTTTAATGACTTATAACTAATTATGAATAGGTATGATTATTGGAATGAATTTTAAGGACATTATAATTTCCTCTCCATGCATTGGTTTTATGCCTAGTCATCTAGAATCTCTTGGAAAGGAGCAATCATCATCTGCTATCCAGAAAACTGCTCTTCCATGTACCGTACACACTTGGCCTCAAAATTGGCATCATTTTATTATGAAAATATGTGGGAGGAAGTTAATTACACCTTTCAAGACCATCCATGGCCTTATAATCATAAAGGACACCTTAAAAATCCATTCACTTGAAGTTTTCACACTTTTCCCTAGCTTGTCTACTAGGCTAATTTTGACTAGCTAAGTTGATGGACCTGGTTTGGAAACTTAAAAATTTATCCTTGGAATAAAATGGATATATAGATTAATTAAAAGTCCTTAGCTTCCTCCTAAACTTAATTTCACTTCCAAACTCCTCTTTTAGCCTTATAACAAAAAAAATAGTCAAAAATACCCTATTTATGCCATGTTTGTATAGATATATACATCCAAAAAGTATGTGAAGTATCTTGATGGGATCCTTAATAATATAAAATAGGTTTTATGGTCAAAATATTCCATTATATTATCTTTCCAAATCCACTTTATCAAATTAGTCATAGGTAAGGGTTTGTAAGGGTTTTAGCTTATTTTTACTCTTAAGGTTTGTTCATAAAACTATAACATCCAACCTATAGAAAAATTCCACTAACATGTCCTTTAATACCCCTATTAATGTCCTAGAACTCCCTTGGTATCCATGCAGAGCCTCATGAAAGATATGAGTGCTCAAACTTGTCCTATCGAGCTTGTTTCCTTGTCTCCTACATGCCTGCGTTGTCTTGAGGTATAAAAATAGATTCCTAATGTTTTATTTGAATATTATCTGCTTTAACACATCCTATTTTAATCCAAAAAAATTCCAAAATGAGTTGGAATGCACATCTCATGCTAAAGTAGTGGATGACCCCCTATTTGGGTATGGCCTAATCCTTGCCTAGTAGACTTGTTTCAATCTTAAGACTAAAATGACCTTTGTGATGTATTAAATACATTAAAATATCTTAAACATATCAAAATTTATCCCAAAACATGATATAACAAATTTAAATGCATGTCTAAGGCCAAAAGTAACATTGGTCTTTTATTTAGAATTTAGGCCTAAACATGCCTAGTAGAGATAACTAGAACCTTGACCATCTAGACAAAATTAATTCATTCCCTACCTCTATGATTTATATATAATTTTATTATTGATGTTTTCCAACTCTTTATACTTTCCTTAAGTTTTTCTCCAACTCCTAGTTCATCTCTTTTATCCTACTCCACAAGACTATATACTTATGCACCTAGGGAAGTGTCCTTTGTCTGAGACAAAATAGAGGGCACGTCCCCTATTTGATCAAGAAAAAAAAGTGTTAGAGGTGTTTTTAAAAGTTTTTAGGATGATCCATACCAAAATTGAGACTCTTTTTAGGTTTCTAGACCCCAAACCTCCTCAATTTCCAAGACAAACCTTTTGGAGGATAGATTGTGTAGGGTTCTTTCATGTAGATTATTTTTTCTTATTTGAGCCACTCCTCTATTCCATATTCATTATAAAAGGTCTATGTATATTTTAATGGCTATGTTATATTTTTCCCAATATCTATTCTAACACTCTGACCCCTCAATCACTCTCCATACTTCTTGAACTCACAAGATGATGATACCCTGCCTGACTGTGTCTAACTTGTTTAATGACCCCTATTATAGGTAGAGTTTTGTATGGAATATGTTGTAAATATAATATATTTACCCTTAATTAAATAATACCTAGTAATTAAACCATGGTGATAATAATTCATTATTTTTTGAATCACACTAACACCTAGAAACATTACCTTATACTACTCACTGCCAACACAGTCATTTAGTTGGCTGTAGGTGCTCAAGGAGCTTTTGAGAGGTCTATGTAAGTTTTATTTCTCTTGTTAACATCTCATGAAGTTAAAATTACATTAATTGAGATGTTCACCTTATTTATTATCAATAAAAACTCCCATTTGGCCTTTAACTTGCACTTTTGGTCACAACTAAGCCCTCCATTGCCTATTAACTGAAACACCTTGCTTTTAACCCCTACTATAGGTGCTATTGCTCTAGCTGAGACTGGACATGATGTGAAAATATGTTTTTTAACCCACCCTAAGGTCACACAACACTTATATAACTTTTACTCACCTTGGATGCTCTAACACACTACCAAAACACTAATGTTAGCTCATTATCAGCTGGTTCTGTTGTAGGTGTGCATTGGGTTGTTTATACAGACTGTGGGTGCACATGAGGGTTTAGAACATAGAATATAAAACTATTTAAGTGATCCTTCATGCCATATTGTGTTCCATTCAACCAATTTAACCATCCTAGCAATGAGGTTCTACTCTATGTTGCTCCTTGGGGTGACAAAAGATCATTTAAGCCTCAAACCTATAGATTCCAATGAAATATTTCAGTATTTTTAAGAGAAATTTTGGGTCTCAAACAAACAATATACATTATATCTCTATGATTATAATTTATCATAGTCTTTTTCATTGTTATATACTAAAATATGGACACATTTGGATGCATGAGGAACATTTTGAACCTTTTTACAAAACATCAACGAAACCCTAGGGAGCTCTATTTTGCACTTTTAGGGTGTTCTGATCTCAACTCCAATTTAAAAACATGACACATTAAAATGGGTATATTATGGTAAAAATAATTCTAGGACCTCAAATAGGTTTTTCATCTCATGCTTCAATTCTTTAGAATGAACTCTTAGACCTCTGTCAAGGCCACTTGTAGGTGGTAATGGAGTCATACAGGTAGTGAATGAGTTTAGGTAGGCAATGAAGATGATATTGATCCTATGACCTAATTCCTAACCTTAAAAACACTAAATTTATAGATGATGACATTAAAAACTTGATGAAAACCTCCATATCACATTTTCATGTTTGAAAACTCTCCAAACACTTGTGTATGCAAATTCATGGCAGACTGTGTGAGGATGTTGCTCATGACTGCACAATCCTTCATCTTTGCATAAAATGAAGCTTGATTCATTGATTAATGCTATTAAGAGACATAAAAAGGCTTAAAATACTTAATCTAAATTTGTGAACATGACATACAAGTTTCATACACATGCTTTACCATGGTTTCAAGTAAACAATGAGCAAAGTTTATTGTATGGTGTTCATAATTGCATACTCATAGAACATTGCCTTGAAGAATGAGGTTTAAAGGTGAATGGGGAATCAATAACACTTTTAAAACATGTAAATTAACTTAACACAACTTTTTGAAGCCATGGAGAAGCACACATTTCTTAAAAATGGTGAAAACTGCCCATTGCACTCAAAAGAGATCAGTTTGTAAATTTGAGGTTATTGGCTCATCCAAACACCACAAAACCTAAAACCAAGTATGGGGACCATTTGAATAATAATTAAACATCATCTGGGTGAAACATAAATATATATATTGTATGGAATCTCCTAAACAATATCAAAACCCATAGGGAGTATGAAACAACTAGTAGATTTGCGTAGTCAAATTGTTAGAAATGGTTCATAAAGGAAAATTAATAAATTTTAAAACTCATTATATTAAAATAAAGGTATCAAAGTGTACTACCACCTCCCCAAAGTGTTTGAGCTAAAACCTCTTGAGTTGTTTGTACTAAGCAAATACCTGAAGGTCACTTCTACATGTTTAGGAAAACCAAGAAGGAACATAATAATTTTGGAGTTATAATGGAAATTATAGAGAAAAAATGTAAATATGAGTTTTATAAAGGTGAATAGGATTATCAAGATCCCTTTATGCATGGCACACTTCCCAAGAAGGTTGTACTAGTGCCATTTTCTCTTTTTTTGAGTTGTTTATTGAATTTTAGTTAAGGAACCTACCGTATTCTAGTGTAACTGACATACCTAATAGGGAATATGACCCTATTGAAATTTAAAAGGAAAAAAATCACACATTTTTACGTTGGGAACTATGCCACTTGCATTTATGACTCCTAAAAACTAATAAAATGTCTCAAATTGATAAATAAGCTAATATGACTAAGACCAAAGCTAATATAGCATTAAAAAACATCAAATGAACTATTTACACCCCATGATAAGATCTATACCTCATAAAACATCTAAAAAACCAAGTTTTTACTTATGGGTGCCACAATTTAACCTAAAAGTCAAATTGGGTCAACAGATAGTATGAGGGCTAATATTATATTGATTTTTATGTGGAAAGACTTGATCATCCCTACTCATGATGGAACTTAGGTTTACTAGATCGAAGTTGATAGGAAGTCAAACCCCCATTTACAAAAGCTTCAGATGTAATGCATCCTTATTTTTAAAAATGTATTGTTCAGATTGGGATATATCTAAATCTGTTTTGGGTACCATGGATTGAGATGGGAGAAAGGATGGATGTTGTGATGTTTGTTGATCCCAATCAATAAGTGGGAGGAATTAAACAAAAATATTAGGAAATAATTGTTGGATGTTTGGATGAGCTAGACTAGATTTGGATTATGCATGCTTGATATGAGTTTGCTTAGATTGATTTCAAGTTTGATTCATTTGGATGCAAGACTATTGATATTGATGATTTGATGATGGATGATGATAAACTTGAGAAAGTTTGATTGATTTAACTGTGAACTAACTTGATTTAGGATTTATTAGTGTATGGATAACCTTAGAATGTTGATAGGTGATAAGCGTGGATAAGTATTTTAGATTGATTATATTAGGGTTACATTGGATGATGATTTGATTTATGGATGTTGGCTAAATTTTGACTATCTCAAATTATTTGGGATGGTTTGATCTATTAGGGTGAAAGTGACTCTTGACGATGATTTATTTGACCTTGGGATTAGTAAGCTTACTCAAGTGATGGATGAATCAAGTTTGGTTGGATAAAATGGATGTCATATTAGATTAAGTGGATGAGTGGATTGTTATATTAGATATTCAATTTGGATTTAAGTGGATAGTTGGATTGGTTGAAATTGGGATTGTAAGATAGCTCAAGTGATATATGACTCAAATTTGATTGGATAAAATATATGTTAGATTGGATTACGTGGATAAGGGATTTTTGGATTAGATATGGGATTTGGATTTAAGTGGATGGTTGGATTGGTTGACCATGGGATTATAAGCTATCTCAAGTTATGGAAAATTCAAGTTTGATTGGATAAAATGTATGTTGGATGATATCAAACAATTGTTAGGTTAGATAATGTAGATGATTGGATGAGGTGATTCAAGTTTGATAAGGTATAGTACTTCAAGCAAGTTAGTGTTTTAATTTTAATTGAAGGGATTATTGTTTGTGTACATTAAGGAAAGTTTATGGTTAGTTGGTTATGATATGCTAAAGGATTGTTGCCTATGTAAATCAAGGTCGGTTGGATTTATGTGATTAGGGATGACTACAAACTTGGTATGATTAGGGGTGATCAGTTGATTAATGTGAGTGTGGACAAAGTTAGGATATAGGTGATGTTGTTTGAATTGGCTTGATAAGACAATTATTATATTGAAAATTTCTATGGTGTTATATTATTGTGATTGGATTAAGGATGCTGATGTGAAAGTATGGTTTGGATAATGATATGTTGGCTAGGATATAGGTGTATCAAATTTGATCAAGGTTTTTAGGATTCTATCAAGCTTATGTGGGATGTTGGCTTTATGAAGTGAGGTGTAATATGAATTGGTGTAATGTGGATTAAAGTAGGCTTGGTGTAATTTATTTGGTTTGGGATGATTGTTTGGATTAAGGTGTTGGGTTTTTTAAGCTTAGGTTTTATATGGATGATATGATTCTTGGATTAGACATTGTGGATTATGAATTGTTGGGGTTGGATCAAGAGTATATGTTTTGGTTGAATGTGGATGTTGATGTTTTATTATGATTCTTGTTTGGTGTAGTGTGAAGTGTGAGTTTTATAAACAATACAGGCCTTGACAATACACAAACAAGACCAAACAAGCCACAAGCCTATACTAGTAGATAATGGTGTGTAACTCTACTAACATCCCATTGATCTACTCATGTAAAGTGGTGACCAGGTTAGTCTCCCAACCCTCACTTTATCTGTATGTGATAAGTGATATTTGGGGATGATGTTCCCCCTACAATGATAGTTGTTTTTGGCTAAAAGGTCTTAATCTAGGCTTTATGAGGATCTATATGTGTGCCCCCTATATGCCTTGTGGTACAATGGGCCCAAGTCCATGTAAGGATGTTGTCTAACACATAAGTATTGGATTGTGACATTTTCACTTCAAAAAATCATTTATGGGTAATCCCACTCAGATTTATGATAATAGTCCTTCATGTTATACTTCATTGAAACACAATGTGTAAATTAGTACATGGTGATGAAATCCACACCACAACCTACCTAAGGACTATGACAAGTGAATGGTGATAAAATCCACATCATCTTTCCACTATAAAAATAAAAGGAGGATGTGTCTATTATTTCATCCTTGAGATTTCCATAAATGTGTGAGGGGAGATCATACACAATCTATTCCTTAGGTGACCTAGACACACAACACAAAAGCTAAGCTAACAAGAAAAAACAATGTCGATTTTTTTTATCCCCAAGGTTACCCTACATATGTGAAGGGAGAGAATACAAAATCTAGTTTGCCACACACATGCAAATCTTAATTTATTATCTTGATTAAAATGTGAATATGAGAAAAAATAGTTTATAAGGAGGGTTTGGTTGATGATTTATTTGACAAAAGGTCCTACAAACAAAATGTTAGTAGTTTGATAGAGGATATTCAAGGGCAACCTACAAAACAAACTAATAAAAATAAAATCCACTATTCTATATGATAAAGGTGATGATATATAGGTCAAATCCACTGCTACATAGTACAAATTTTCCATAGACATAAATTGGTCAAATGTTAGTAAAATAATAAAATAGCTATTACAATAGCAAATCTGCCACTAGTTAAAAAAATACCATAACATATTTTTAAATCCAACATATTTTTTTATGGATGGATGCATATTTTCAATGCCTTCTTTAACATAAATGAGAGGTTAAATGGATGCCCAAGTAAAAAGCTATGCCCTTTGGAAGATAGGTTGTTCAGTGTAGAATCATAATACAAAGCCACCACTAATGATGACAGCTGCTATTTGATAATGATAGCTTCAAAAATACACAAAATTAACATGTTAAATCACTATAGTATGATTCAAAGCCATTGTTTTCAACTAAAAAGTCATTAATGTATAGAAAAAAGTCATTATAGACATATAAATAGTCAAAAAAAGACAAAGTCACTAAAGAATAATCACATTCACTAATATTAGATGCAAAATTTTTATTTACGATGACAAAGCTACTAATGATGATAACAATGTTACTAATACAAGAATGGTGACTTTGATGAAAGTATAAAAAATAGCTAGTTTTCAAGCAAAAACTATCAAGGTTAGATAAACTACTAAAATGGGGCAAATAGGGTTAATGAACGAAGTCATTAAACATTGTATCAAAGTCATTGTTACACAGGGTGAAGACATTGCTACACAGGTCAAAGCTACTGTTAGTTTGGGTACAAAAATTTCACATGAAAATGAATGTTTTTAATGCTAATTTTACTTTTGATGATCCTGCAAGTTGTTCCAATCAACATAAAGGTATACCAAGCAAAATGTAAAGGGATTGTCCCACCATGGTAACTAAAAATGTAGGTTGATTTAGAGCATAGGAATAAAATGAAAAACCATAAACAATCCAACCAAAGCTCCTCCTTAGCCTAAAATAAATTATGTTTGACTTGGAAAAAGGAAAAGAATTCAAAATTCAAACTAAATTAAGAACAAAAAACAAAAATAAAAAATTTACAAATGAATTCTTCTTCCTTGACATTGTAAATGTGCTCCAAAGCTTGATAGATTGATTATTGCTTGATGCTTGTATATGTGATTTCTCCTTTCTAGCTTAAGAATTGGATAAGATTTTGGTATGGTTGGATATCATGCTTGAGAAGATGGAAACACTATTGCATTGGCTTCTTAGTAATGGTTTGCATGGAGGTGTAGCTTAATATACAAAACAACATGAGAAGGATCAATGGATAGAATTTAGACATGGAGGATTGAAATAAATGGCTTAGATTTGATGAGAGGACTTGGTAGGTGGATTTAAGAATTAAAAATTCATAGAGGATTCTAGAAAAGGGTGGTGAGTGGATCTAGGAGGTTCTATATGATTATTAGGATAATTTATGTGGATTATATAGGGATTAGGAATGTGGTTTGTTAGGTTTGTTAGTGATAGTATGTGTTAAGGAATATAAAATTCCTTAATAATGTGAAGATTTGATAAAGGATTTAGTATGATGATAATGAAGGTGATTAATTGATACAAAGGATGAGGTGATGAAATACAAGGCTAGTATGATGAAGATAAATATAAAAGGGGGTTAGTGTGACTCTAGGATAATGTTAACATGATGAATAATGATAATTAGTATTAGATGATGGAAAAATCGGTAGTGACAAAGGAGTGGTGAATTTTACATGTCTATAATGATCAATGGAATAATTTATCATTTACATAAAAACAATCTTGAACTTATTGGTATCCTCATGGAAAAATATATATAGTGTTCAAAAACATGTATTGCATTAGCGATCTCTTTAGAATGAGTTGTATATTTTTTATATTTATCATATAAATATTTGATTGGATTTTTTACCATATTGTCATTGTTTCTATCACTTGAATACATGTATTCCATATTTAATGTTAGGTTATGATTTTGAGTAATTCATTGATTATTGGTATACTCACATTTGAATTCATTAACTTTATTATATCCAATTTCTTGCTTGAATAGATGAACAACTAGGATAATGGGTTCTAATACACTTATTTCTTTTACCAAATCTTCGACTATATGTGACAAAACAATCATTTGTCATTGGTTTTTTACCCTTATCTTTACTTGTTAAAGCCTTTGCACCTGTTAAGGCAAAATCTAACCTTTCATAATCTCTAGGAGTTATATAAATAACACCAATACCAAATACATTCATATTGTTTTATATTATATAAGACCTAATTGGGTAAAAATAATGTTAGAGAATCTCATCAAGCATCAACTCAATAGTCAAAACGTCATTGTATTTTGCAATGTTGATACATTCCCCAATTTTAAATGTTTATAAGTGTTCATGTGGTATAAATTGCTTATGTCCCACTATAGTTATTTGATCCTTATCCAAATGAGGCAATAATTTCCATTAAGGCTTAATCATATTACATAATATAAAATTCATATAATCTATTATAAATGTATAGATAACTTGTTGATGCACAATTTCAAGCATCAATATAAAATAGAGGGTAAAACACCCATGGCATGGATCTAGAGTCTTCCAAGAAACATAATGTAACTTGCAGAATTAGTTATGACATGATAATCAATGGCTAATTCTTTTGGCTCAATTATTACATTCAATGTAATTGTACCAAGAGCTCTTCATTTTTTTGTAAAAGCCTTTGATGGTCATAGTCGAGCTAGGTAAAGCCTCTCTACCAGTACCAATTCTAAAATAAAAATTTCACTACAAATATTCTATCAAAAACCATTGTTAAAAAGAACTCTTTTTGTACCTAAATTACCAATAATAACCTGGATTTGCAAAGGTTTTTTTGTTCAAAAACATCTTTTGGAGGTATCTCATTATCTTCAAAGGTTATCAATTTATCACTTTATTTCAAGTAGCTATAATAAAAACCACTTAGTATAATAGTATCATCTAAGCAAGGATTTATATAATATATATTTGAAAATATTTTATCTTTTAAGTAACTATAGAATAAATATATTTTGTCAATTGTATTTAAGTTGATTTACATTTTTAATCAATAGCAGTGATAAATTATCTTATGCTGAAATTACAAAACATTAGTAAGGATCCAATTAAGCAATCAAGGAGTATGTGCTTTTATACAAGGCCATGTTATCTAAGATGACAAATCCCATGGCTAAAAATGAGTTTCAATAAATATTCAAGCAAAATTTTCTAACCTCTCTCCACGAGTTTATTATATTTAAGATATTCACATAATTTGATGAGTTATGCCATATAGTTAGAGATCAAGAATTTAAGCTCATATATTTAAATAAATTAAATTATATGGTTAATGTTTCAACTAATCCATCTGTAAATTTTAAAATCAAACCAAGTTACAAGGTTAAAATGAATGATACAAAGAATGAGGTAAAAATAATAGTCAATGAAGTGTCACATCTTACTAATCGACTTATCTTATCCACTGCACAATTGAGGTAAATTCATGATTACATGAAATTCCTCATAAGCTATTATAGAATTTAATTATGTGAAAACTTATATCTCTCCTTACCCTAAAAGAGGTTGATATGAGTATGCCTCCACCCAAGTGATTTGACAATAATGTGTATTATGATTACCATAGACATTATTGATTTTAATGATATGAATACATTTACAAATGATTCAAGACCACAACCTAATGGGAATGAAAAATTAAAAAATATTTTTTAATCGCTTTCCCAACCATAAGATGACAAAAGCTAAGGCTAATTATGATGTGCATATGACCTATAATGAACAACCTCTTCCTCCAACATATGATCATCCATTAGATGGTATTATTGGTACACTTATAAGTATATCTGTATAATGATCCATGATTACATTTGATGATAATGAGATAATGGATGATGATACTAGTTACACATCATTACATATATGTGCCTACATTGATTCATAACCTATACATAGTATAATGGTAGACAATGGTTCAAGTGAAAACATTTCTACTATGAAAATCCTTACTACTCTTGGCTATATACATCACGATTTGATGGATATAACGAATATAATAAAAGAATTCAATGGAAAGAGACATAAAAACTTAGGGAGTGATGCATTGCCACTTGAGGTGGGCCTTTCTGTAGTTATTACTCCATTCTTAGTTTTACCAACTATAGGGCATTTGACATGTTGTTAGGAAATTCTTGGATACAAAAGATATATATATATATATATATATATATATATATATATATATATATATATATATATATATATATATATATATATATATAATACCATCTTCAATACATAGATATATGAAATATATATATGGAAATAAGGTGGTTATAGTTCTTGGTATTCTATATGAGTATCCTATTCATCCATAGGCATTTCCTCCTCCACCCCCACCACCAATGCAATTAGTTATACAACCTATTCAAGTTCATCATATGCACATAATTCAGAGGAAGATAATCGCCTTTTATAGATAATCAATGCTTCAATGCCCATTACATTAGATATTTATTTAGGACTCATGAAAACCATTATCTACCTCATCACATCATAATCTAGTGTTATAAATAGTTTGGTGTGTTCCACAACAAACACAAGTACATGTTTCTACTATACAATGGATTCTTCAAGATATTATGGTTACTATGGTTACTCAGAATACATAGGATCCTATGAGTCATGATGATAATGATGGATTTAATAGTATACATATCTTGTATAAATTTATATAAAATACGCTGATATATATCATTCTTGAGGCACCTATTTTACCAATGTCACAATTCAATATGGTATAGGTGCTTTGAGAATGATATTTACATAGATTTATCTAAGATATATATGTTAGCTATTTATAGCGAGATTAGTTTTTAAGTTAAAAAATTGAAAGTAATATAATTTTAAGTATTCAACACACATCAAATTATGTATATAATAGTTCTCAATAATAAAATAATATCTATATTTGTAAATGATAAATGATCGCTATATAAATAACACTTATATACATAAATTTAATACATGTCCTAGATCATATGTTAGTCAATATTCTTTAAAATGTGCTATTATATGAAATAATCTATAGGAAATTTTATTTATAATGTAAAAATTTGTACAAAACCCCCAATAAAAAAGTTAAGTAGGAAATGGTAAACAATTTTACCTTTTTTAATTCTCGTGTTTTTTTATTCCAAGCCATACTCATATAAAAAATATAAAAAGATCTGGTAAAAACTATGTAATAAACGGTAAACAATTTTACCTTTTTTAATTCTTTTGTATTTTTATTTTCAAGCCATACTCATGTAAAAAGTCATAAAAAAACTCTGGTAAAAGTTAAATAGGAAATAATAAACAATTTTATTTCTCTCCTTCGCTATCCTATGCATACTTTTTATTTTATAATTTCGACTCTAAAATAATTAAAAGTAGACACACTCATGCCATTACAATTCCCCAGCCCCTAGATGCCAATGTAGGAACCCCTTATCAGTGTAAATATACATGATTAAAAATCCCACATAAATTAATATCTAATTAAAATTGTTGTTATAAGCCTTCAATTTAACATAAAAATACATGATCATATTATAATTATCTTAATTCTATATTCTTAATAATTGTGGCATAAGGGTGATTTTATGCACTACACTCATCGAAAACTTTACTAATGGAAAAAGAAGTTAGAAAATGAGAAGCCCAAAGTAATGAATTGCATTCACCATCCTCCCCCTACTAAAAAGTACTTACAATGGGAATGCTTAAACTAAGGAAAAAAATAGAAGCCTTCGACATAACATTAAAATTATATTATTTATTTTAAAATTAATAAATAATTATAAGGGCAAGGTTTTTTTTGAAATGAATTTTTTAGCATGGCATTCAAATAAACGTCAAGTTTAAGGTTATAATTAAAAATTAACACACTCACTCCATTAATACCCTCCACTACCCCAGGTTTCCATTATAGAATGCCTATTGATGTAATTATAACACAACATTACCTTTCATATTCAGATATAATTATATATGGGAGTACTTACTTATGACAGATGACCATTCCCACATTCGATACCATGCCTCCATGTGATCATCCCATTGATGAGATCATTGGTTAGTAGGAACATAATAAAAAACATTAAAAATACAAAAAAATCAAAATATAATAAAAAATATAAAAAACTTAAAATATCCAAAAAAATAAAATAAAATGAAGACCTAAGCATAGCATATTTTGCCAGTTATTATATCGATTTATGTTATTTATCACATGTTTGGTAAATTACATTTTTTTTTTCATATGCACAAGCATTTCATGGTACATATGATCAAGATACAAGACATACATGTTATACATGATAAATGGATGTATAGATGTGTGACATTCCTATACTAGGGGCCATGCCAATGTTGGAGGCATCTAATTTCATAGTTTACATTGTTAACAAGTTATATCTCTCTATAACCTTTTCTATTTATCACTTTGAGCTACATTGATTATTTACATATGCCTTGTTCTTGCTTATATTCTTTATAGTGCTACATTTCATGGATATTATATTTTTCTATGTTGTGTCTTTGACATAAATTAATGGTGTACACTAGCTTGATGTGTTCTATGCTTCATTGTTGCTAGTTTATTTCCTATATGTTACTCATTGATTTTTCTTTGCGTGGCTCTTGTCGTAGTGTATGGCATTATTTGATTGAGTGTATAATTTTATGCCTCTTTATTTGGTCCCTTATCTTGTATGATGTTTGTTATATTGAGTGTATTATTATATGTCTCTTTCTTTTGACCCTTGTCTCCTTGTATATTTTTTTATTGATTGAGTTTCTTATTATATGGAATTTTATTTGTATGACCATTACCTTGTTGTGTGATATTGATTGTCCATAGGGTAACATTGATTTCTCATTGTGTGTGGCCCTAGCTTTGGTGTGTGAAATTTGATTGATCGAGTGTGTTATTGCATGTCTTTTATTTTTATGGGCCTTGACTTATTGTGTAACATTGATTACTCATTATATTTAGATATTACCTTATGTGACATTGAGTGATATTGTGTGTGCATCCCAGTTATGAAATTTTGTGCTTATGAGTAGATACATCTAGGGTTATATGTTAAGCCTTTGGTGCCATGATCCATATCACGAACCTTTCAACTTGTGTGGTGCCATGATCTATATCATGCATCTTTATGACTAGGTTACCATTCACTACTTAAATATATGTGACAATTACTACTAAAAATCTAATTGCTATATCTGTCTTGACATGCCACCTGTATGCCTTGGAATACATGCTTCATATATGCTTTGATGACATATTTTTCATATGTCAACACATGTTTTTAAATGCTTACATCTTTCTATATAACCTGATGCATTTAAATATTTTCCTTTGAGATGAGTAAGTCACATGCTACATTCCTCACCTCAAAAAGGGGGAATATTGATAGGAAGCTCATAGATATTCAAGCCTCTATACACAGGTAATTCTAATTTTGGGACATATTAAATGATGCATAGGGTACAAATGGGGTCAAATTAATAATTTGGTTCAGATTATGGGACAAATATTTGTAGATTAAGATATATTTAAGGGCATATACAAACATTTTACAAGTTACATATTTCAATATTTTATAGGTAATTAGATAGATTAGATTGAGTGATATATTATGTCATTTTATATCACATGTTGGAACTGATTGGATCAGATTGGTGGCATGTACATTATTTATGCACACACTATTACACTTTTTTTACTTTTCAAGTTGCCATTGATAGTAGTAAAGATAACATTTTGAATCTAAAACCTATCAGCAATGGTTGATTATGTATACATGTGAGTCATAGTATGGGGACTCTACCCTTCCATCTCAAGGTTTAATATCATTTAAATGAGTAGTACGATTGAGGTTCTATGTTGTTCAATGGCATAGTGCTACTCCTTTTTCATGAGGGTTGGGGCATTTATTTTCCCAACCCACAATTTGAAAAAAAGTACTTGTCTTGGGGCAAAGGCACCTGGTGGCATTTATCATTGGGCCATAATCACTAAAAAATATCCATCATTTCATATGGCAACACGGTCCACCCAATTACATGGGTATTTCCTTCCATGTTATTTAAATTCCATATGTTTCATTGATATCATTTATTTTAGATTTTAAATCATATATGGACAATGATTGTTGCATGTTCCATCCTAAGTTTTAATGGAGCAAGCTACACTTTTGGAGCCTTCTCCCAAATATGAAGTGTGTTTACATACTAAGGTACATGATATCTATATCTTTTTACTCTAACATTGTTTTTATTTTCAATACTAGAATAAAAAGAGGTAATTTGTAGACACTAAAATATGGTATTAGACATTTGGAACTATCAGTATTGACTTATCCTTACCTTACACAAATTTTGAGTACACATATGGCTCTTGCACACCCTTCTCTCATATTTTCTTACCTGCTATGAGTCTGAATTACTATCACTCACATACATGGATTCCCTAGTTTGTGCATAACTTTATTATTATCATAATAAAATTATATTTCAATCATCATATCAATGTTAATTTCTATCTAGACACCTCTAACAATACTTAGATGACTCCAAGTTCTCAAAACTGTCCACATCTACCAAACTCATCCCCATGCCAAACAACAATCATTTTCCAAATTTAAATCATCTTTATGGGTCAGTCATACATTTCATATGTCAATGGCATGAGAATTTACCCAAAGAATTATCTATTTATACACAATAGGTCCATGATAATAAAATATAGGTTAGTGCTCACATTTATGGTGGACATTAATACTATGGTATGTTGTTAGGTGAGCGAGTTATATACAAATATATTAATGTAAGTGATTTGTTAGAATAAATCACATATAAATTGTAGAAAATAAGATTGTGAGAGATTTAGGGGATAGGTTCAGATATTTAGGGAGATTTGGTAGAAATTTAAAGTTAAAGAAGATTTTATTGTTTAAAGGATATATATTCACTATATATGTAACCGATGTTTCAATGAATAAATATGGAATTGTGATTGACCATTATTTTATACTTTACACATTTGACCTTTAACTCTTCACCAAAATGGAGGTGAAACTTTGTTTGGTATCAAAGCAGGTTTCTTAGGCCTCTCTGATCATTGTTAATCATCCAATCATTATTTTTCTCATCATGACACAATAAATAAGTAGTGCAGACCACTTTCAAATGTCACTGCTTTATTCATTCACCATTATTACAATCTATCAATGGTATAATAGTGTAGACCACATGTGAACTCATGGACATTTAACATCCACTTGCATATCTTCAAGATGCCATTATGTTCATCTTACCATAGTATTCATGCCATTCTATTTATAATTTGCATACAAAATAAAAAATAAAATATATTTTGTAGTGACTTAGTTTTTTGAGTGTATATGTAAACATATACATATTTTTAGGTGTGTTTCAGATTTGAAATAAATTAAAAGAGTTAAAAAATAAGAACCATAGATAAAATATTTCCAAAATGCAATCATAGGTCCTACCTAGATGCAACTCCTCTTTGGAGATTCCAAATCTATATGCAATACATGCATTTTTAGGACCATATAGATGAATTATTGTTACAAGATTGGCTATATTTATTTTCATTAGTTTTATCTACATTAGACTTGGCCATCTATAAGTGGAATGAGTCACTAGATTGGATTTAGGCCTATTATATGTTCATTGGCCTTGTTTTACATTAGGTTTTGATCAGAGTGTATATATCAACATTATTTTATTCTAAACTTGACTCAGTCACACCATATCTCCTACAGAATAGTGTGTCCTTCTCTACCTTCTTTGGGATCTTTACATCCTCTTCTATCTGCAGTTATTTTGCATATATTTGTGTTAATAACTTTGACAAGGGTTTTGGTGACTCAACTTAGATCAACACCTCTCAACTCAATGCAGTTTGACCCCAATCCTAATATGGGATCTCATCCATGCTTAGCCATGGGTTTTCCATCTTCACACCTCAACATCAACCAATTGAGAACCCTACAAGCTCAATTTAGATCCATCATATTACCTAACCGATTCAATCTCCTTGCATCAAAACGTATCTTGATCCATCAATTTCTTACTGCCCTCAACTACTCAGCCATGAACCTGATGCCATTCACCATCTAAATTCCTTATCTACCTCCAAACTTGTAATACTATTTGTTTGGCCCTTAGTTTCTATTATATAGATAAATTTTAAGTTTTTTGTTTAAGGTGTTAGTTAGGTTATAATTTATGTATTGGTAATTGTGTGCAATGATTAGATTTTTGATCTCTGGGGTTATTTAAGAAGGTATTATGTTGTTTTCACATTCAATACATTATCTTCTGATGAAGGATCATGGGAGTGATCCAAAACATAAAGAAGGAAAAACTCACATAGTTATCCAAAAAATGATATTAAATTCGACATGAACTGTGAAAGCATCAAATATTTAATATTAAGTATTATTTTAAGTAGTAAGTTCTAATCTTAGGTATTACATGGAGTAGTTTTAGGTTTAGTATTTTTTTATTAGTTAAGTTTAAATTTTTTTAATATGTTTATATATTTATTTATTAGTAGTTCAAATTTATTATGGTGTGGCTCTCTTTTATATAGTTGTGTAAGTTTGTATTTAAAAATTAATCACAATTTATTACCTTTTAAATATTTTGTCCATTTCATAAAGTCTTAGTTCTTTAGAGGATTTTTTAAGTCTTCTAAATGTCATTTTAAGTTATAATTTGTCTTAGTAATAGTTCATTGTTTATAATAGTCATAGTCTTTGATTATGTGTCTATATTCTATTGTCAATATAAGTCTATGATCATGACATTTGTCAAATAAAATAAGATTTTAAATGTAATAATGCCCCCTCTTTATGAGGACATTTTTATTTGAATGTGACATCCAAAATTTGAAATCATGGGGAGGTGGGGAAGGCGGGGGGGGGGGGGGGCGGGGTGTTGGGTTTATCCATATGAGCACTAAGGGAAGAATGATAAGAAAATATAGGTTAGTGCTCACATTTGTGGTGAGATTTAATAATATGGTATGTTGTTAAGTGAATGAGTTATATAAAGATATGTTAATGTAAGTGATTTGTTAGAACATATCACACAGAGATTGTAAAAGATAGGATTGTGAGAGATTTAGGGCATAGGTTGAGATATTTAGGGAGATTTGGTAGATATTTAAAGATAAGGAACATGTCTTTGTTTTTAGGAGATATCTTCACTATATATGTAATTGATGTCTCAATGAACACATATGGAATTGTGATTGAACCCTATTTTGTGCTTTGCACATGTGAGCTTTGGATTTTCACTAAAATAGAGGTGAAACTTTAGTCTAAGACTATATTTATATCTCAAATCTATCAAGAAAGTACTAAACATGCCTATTATATCACTTTTAAATTGAGAGGGGTGCACCTAAATCTCCCATATTCTAAATCATTCACATGGAGCATACCCTAACCAATTTTAAATCACCTAATCAAAGTCAAGTTTGGCATTTCCAAGTGTCAAAAACAAGATTACACACTACATCGATATTAGTGGATCACGATTGTATAAGAAACTTAAGGGAAGAACTACATGTAGTTTGATTTGTCTACTTAGAGTATTTATTATGTATGAATCACTCAACCATTCATTGGGGAGTAGTTGAGATTAGCTCAAACCATCACTTTTCCCTATTTTTATAGGTTAACTTAGTGTTGAAAGTGAAACTAGGGTTTCGAAGTGAAGGAGATAAGTTTGATAGACTTATGCACACACAAGCTTTTGATGTCACATAGGAAGATGATTTAAAAGTAGATGTAGATGTATACACCAAAATAGTAGGGCATGTGTCTTTAGGGCATTTATGTTAGGCTTTTGATGCTTTTATCTGATACATACATCCAAATTTTGATGGACTCATCAAAGCAAGTCAAGACAATTAATTTTCAAATTTGAATGACCTGAGGTTCATTTTTAGTCTTCTCTACCACTGCACATAGTATCATACTAGAACATTGTTGTTCCCAAAATCAGCTATGCTTGTTTTTATGGACAACCCCTATGAAACTTATTCATTTCATAATATTCACTCTAATTTTGTTGTTCAAGGTAGATTTCTCTTGTTCTCAGGCAAAGTTGGCTAACATCCTGGAAAAGTTCATGGTCCTCCCTCGTCATGATTTATCAAAAAACATAAAACTTGTTGTAGTGTTGGTCTAATAAGGGGTCAAATTTTGATAGTTTTCAAGGTGTTAGAATTTTTTTGGTTTTTACATGTAATGGAAGAAAAAAATGTTGCTCTTACACATTTTCAATTTTCCTAGTGCAATGGTGGTGAAAAATGCCACCCTCGCAGGTTTTTTTAGTTTTCATGCAGGAGTGGCAATTTTCACCACCCTTGCATATTTCTTCCTCCCTTTTTATGCAGGAGTGGCAAAAATCATCGCCCTTGCATCTATCTTCACCTCTTCATGCATGGGCAGTGATTTTCACTGACAATGCATGAATTCCTCCATATCATGCATGGGTAGCGAAAATTGCCGCCAATGCATGATCTCAATTTTCATGTATGGCATTTATGACCATGCGCACCGAGTGGTTGGAACTCATTTTAGGTCATTTAAATGACGATTGATTACTCATTTTAATTATTTTAAGTTATCTTCTCCCCCCTACAATCATTCAACTGCGTGAATGAGTGGGATTGTGATTTATCTGACTTTGAGCTTAGGTTTTTGACTTATTGGGTAAGTTTTGCTTTTGGTCTTTTGCTTCCAAGTTTTTATTTTTTGTTTTATTTTCCATTGAGGTCATTCTTATTTTATTTTCTTTCTTTCTTTTTAAGTTTTGTTTTCTATGGTTTCCTGCCCTCACTTCTCTGCATTACTCTATAATGTAAATAGCCTAAGAAATCAAATTTTGTCGTAAAAAGTGAATTTTTCCCTATAAGAGCGGTGGATTTTTCCACTAAAACATTCCTTACACAACTCAACCTATTATGTCAGTGATTTTCACCACCCTTACCTTTTCAAACCTAATTATATGCAGAAGCAGTGATTTTTTCCACCCCTGCATAAACCTGACCTGCAAAGGTGGCAAAAATCACTGCCCCTGCATAAGTGTGGTTTTTACCTTCACATGTTACGGTGGCAATTTTTGTTGACTGTGTGTGTTTTTACTTTAGCCTGCAGTGTTAGTGATTTTTGCCACTGATATGACATACCCCCATATGTAAAGGTAGCAATTTTTGCCACCTATGCAAACTTTCTCTCAAATTTTCTAACTCTAAGAAATTTTGACGTTTCACTTTTTTGAACCTACTTTCTTCTAGTTTTTTGACTTGCTCACACTTTAGCCCTTTCAAGTGCATCCCCATAGTCATGATCATTGACATGCAATTTTCCCAGATTGCTCGTATTTTGCCTGATTGCATAATCATGACTTTTGTTGTAGTTTCTCTTGTGAATCCTTCTTCATTGACATCCTTTTGACAAAATCTCTTACAAATGATTGAGGTTTCTCTGAAGAAGTTGAAGGCAATGAAGTACAAGTATCAAGGTGTTTTTTCAATCACCTCAATTACTTCTAATGTCAATGACATTAGAAATATAGAAATCGATCACGTGGACGTGGCCGAGTTTGTGGAAAGAACTAAATCCAGCAATCCTAGCCATGAAATGAAGAAGATAATCAAAAGTAATATTCATTTGGTATCTTCTTTACCTGCAGCAGTTCACAACACATAATTTGTTCTCCAGTGCACTTAGTTCTATAATAAGGATACTAGGGTTGTGTTAGACGCTAGTGGTAATGCCATAATTAGACTAGACTTTGAGTTCATTGATAAAGTATTCATGTGTCCTCCTGCTATCGAAGTAATAAAGCTTGATTTTGTCGAAGCATAAAGAGAATATGACAAAGATCCTGAAAAAGCATAAGAAAGTATCTTGATAAATGGATGGATATGAAAAAGTTAAAAATGAGGATTGTAATATTAATTGGTGTCATTGCTGATAGAGACTCTTACACTGAAACTAAAGAAGCATTGATATATAGGAATCAGGTGCTTAAAGAATTGATCAGTGACCTTGAATCATCAAAGGACCTTATTGAATAAAGTGACATTAGTATTTTGCATAAATTGGAGGAGTTGCCTTACAAGCTTATATCACAAGACAACCAATTCTTTTTAGTAGAAGAATTGATTCAGGAATTTGAAGGTATGTTCTGGAAAGAATTTGAAGATAAGGCATTTTTAGTAGCCTCTGTGGACAATATTCTAGATAATCAGTTAACTCTACATAATCTAAGAACCAAGTTAACTAGTCATGCAAAATTGGTCACCGTAGTGAGAGATGCCATGGTCAGGGCTAAGGTATTTTTTAAGAATACTGTTACTCTAGATAGTATCAAGATACAAACAACTATCACCATTAACGATGCTTACAAGAATAAAAATGGGGATATAAATTGAAACTATCCTTTCTGAAAAATGGGGATACAAATGTAAACATCATTTAAAAAAAGAGAAATGGATGGTATGATCTCACCCCTAAGTTAATTTTTAGTTTAGATTAGTTTAAAATAGTTTATAGAGAACCTCCCCTTGCTGAGAGGAGAGATTTATCTCATTACACTATGGCTGATATACCCATTTTGCCTTTAGTTAGTTGATGACAAAATATTCACCCAACAATTTTTTGGTGACTCCGTTGGGGATATGAATGCACACTTTGAAGCCTCAAGCTTCAAATTGAAGCATTTCCAATTCTTTTCCATTCTACACTCTGGCAGATCCATAGTATACGTGAAGCTAGAGAGCTCAAGGTATTGTTGATCCTGTATTTGAGTTGGTAGAAAAAAATAATTTTGATCTTTTTTCTCCACAATCTCACCTTTAGCGAACCAGGAGTTTTCCTCCTACCAACGTCAGGTCTCCAATACCAGGTGAAGCTTCTAGTTCTAGTGCTAGCAGAGTTTTATCCATACATACCACACAAAATTTTATTATACCTCCCTTTAATCATCACATCATGGCAGCCCAAGGTCCTTGGGGTAACACTTTTGGCCCTCTCAATCTAACCCCACCTTTATATGAACTACCTCGTAGTTCAATAAATAATTTTTCCAAGTTTTATGGTGATGGGAAGGTTCATCTTGATGACATATTGTAGCTTTTTGCATAGCATGTGGTGTGATAGGCATTGAATATAAAAATATAGCGATAAGACTATTTATAGAAACATTGCAAGGTGCTGTCGTAGATTGGTTTTATCACCTTCAAGCTCAGACTATAACTAATTGGAACACTCTCAAGGCCAAGTTTGAGGTTAGGTTCAAACTCGTAGAATATGCACATGCCTTGTTGGCTCAACTTACATAAATGAAGAAGGAGCCTCATGAGCCTATGCGAGACTTCATCACTAAATTCAATAAGCTAAGGAATAGGGTCCTTACAATTATTTAGCCAACACCATAAAATCTTAAGTGCTTCTTCATCAATTCTCAACTTCCCAAAGTGAGTTTTCTGTTGAGGCAGGCTGGCCCTATAGATCTTTCTATAGTTAGATTTTGGCTACTGAGGTTGAAGATGATCTTATCTTGGTAGGTAAGATAAAAAAAGATTCTAATAAAAATAAATTTTTCTCATCTGCTGAAAGTTCTTCTACAAACACTACTAATCCTATGGTGCAAAAGTTAGCAAATGAATTGATAGCTCTAAAAAGACAAATGGCCCAAGGTATGTCTGCTCCTTATTGAGATATACCAAGGAAGACATTTCTAAACCATTCATATCAAACCAATGTTGTCAAAAATCAAGGGCAATCTAATCATCTTCCTTCCACACAGGAAAAGCTTGCCATTGAAGTAGCACCGATCAACTTAGTAATTGGTTATCATGAAGTTGAACATGATATCTCTTTCCAACCTGAGTTAGACCAAGAAGATGACACTAATCTCTTTGCAGAAGGAAAAGAAGAATTAGTTGGTGACTCCAACATTGGTTTTTTGAATTACCAAGATGAAGCTAAGAAAAAAGGAGAAGTGTTTGATGGATCACATGATATTTTACTAGGTCCCAAAATCAGTCGACTCAACAAGCTGATAAGGGAAAAACATGAAAAGAACCTTAGCCAGTAATGTCAATTGCTAAATGGGGGACTTCACTACCTTTCCAATCAAAAGACTCGGTGACCAATAAAAAAGTAAGTACCTCAAACAATCATGTACCTTCTACTTAAATTTCTCAGACCAATACCACATCAAATAAAAACTAGAATATGGACTTTCTTCCTCTGTTTCTAATTCATTTTAGTTATTCTATATAATTGATCATGCTAGGAAGACCAAGATCCAAATGTCTAAGATTAAGTACTTATAAGCTAATCTTGAATAGTTTGATAGGTTGGCTGAATACATCAAAAACAAAACCATCCCTTTAGGACAAGATTTTCTAAAAGTGACTCATGATCCTTCAAAGAATAAATCCATCCAAAATAATCTTGTCACTACTCCTCTTGTTGCCCCCCCCCAAAAATAGAACCTTTCTATGTTTCTCTATTGATAAATGGTCATAAGTTGAGCAATTGTATAAAAGACTCTGGAGCTTCTGATAATGTTATGCCCACCAAGGTAGTAGATTCTCTCAATCTTACCTTAACTAAGACTTTTGAGAGATGTTTCTCCATGAAAAAAAAGTAAGTACCACTTTGGGTCAAATCAAAGATACTCAATTTGCATTTGCAACTTTTCTAGATAAGACGATTAAAATGACAGTCTTAGTGGCCGATGTTCCAGCCTCTTATGGAATTTTGCTCAGACATAATTTTTGTAAAGACGTAGGTGGAGAGTTGAATATGGATCTATTTGAAGCAAGGATACCTGTTAAAGGCCTCATGCAAAAGTTGCTTCCTGAGAAAAAGTCAAAATATATTGTCACCCAAATGTCAGACCCCAAAGCTCAAATTTTGTTTGAATCATCAGGAATGGGTAATTATTTTCTAACCATTAAAGATGTTTTTAACTCATCAGATGAAACTTCATTAGGTGACAATTCAGAAAATTCAAACTGAAAATTAGAAGAATTGTTAGAGAAAAGTTTAGGTAAAAATGAATCTTCCCTTACTAACGAATAAACATATTTAAGAAAACTAAATTTTAATGATGTTTGGATTTTAGAATTTGATGGCAGCTACTCTTCTACCTATTATGGAGTTGGAATTATTTTGATATCCCCTCAAGGAGAGATTTTCCCTTATTCATATAAGTTGCAGTTCAACAATACCAACAACACCGCTGAGTATGAATCTTTGTTGCTTGGATTGAAAGCAGCTCATGCTAGAGGTGTTAAGATTCTTAATGCCCGAGGAGATGCTGAATTGTTGGTTTGTCAGGTAAGGAATCTGTATCAAACCAAAAATGAAAGATTACGACATTATTGTAATATTGTATGGGATTGCAGTGAAAGTTTTGATGCTTTCAATATTTCTACGGTGCCAAGACAGTTTAATAATCATGCAGATTCATTAGATGTCTCCACAACCCTCATGGTTCCTTATAAAGATTTCAAAGGGAACAAGTACACTATTGAGCTGGTCTTTCAACCAAGTGTACCTAATAATGCCAACCATTAGTAGGTGTTTAATGGTGATAATTAAATCATTGATTTTTTGGAAAAGATGGATAGCTTTGAGGAGCTTTTTTTTAAAGGTAACGAATCTCCATCACAGGAATCAGTTCTCGAAATAGATTCAAAAATTTGTGAAGAGTTCCTTGAACTCAGAGAATAAAATTCCAAAAAGTTTGGTTTCTCTTGAGAAGTTATTTGATAAGCATGACAGGTGTATCAAGCAGCGACAAATAGATTCAAGTTCCTCCAAGGAGTTTGATCAAATAAATTTGAGTACAGAAGAAAATCTCAAAATAGTCAACATTAGAAATTGTTGCACTTCTGATGAAAAGATCAAATTCATTACTCTTCTTCACTGTTACATTGATGTTTTGGCACAATCTTATGATGATTTGAATGTCTTAGGCCTAAATAAATTTAGCATGAAATTCCTCTTAAAGTTGGGTCATTATCTCACAAGTAGAAACAAAGACAATACAACCCCAAAATATCAGGTACTATCCTTTTGAGACTAGAAGATGTTAAATGTAAGGATAATTTTTCTAATCCATCATTCCACCTAGGTCGCGAAAATAGTTTCTGTGAGAAAAAAGAATGAAGAAATTTGTATTTGTGTTGATTTCAGAAACCTAAATCAATCTTCTCTAAAGGATAACTACCCCCTACCCATCATGGATTAAGTATTGCAAATAGTGCCTAGCTCAGAAATGTTATCAATAGTAAATAATCATAATTCAATTCTAAATTTAGGTATTAAGAATAAAAATAATGAGACCCTAAGGGTTGAAGTGTTTGAGGAGTGGATGGGTCCAACAATTTATTTTGATGAATTATTGTTTAGGGGGAAAATACCTCATATAAAACTCACCAAAAAATGGGCACAAACTATATCTATGATATGATAGTAATTATAGATACTAAAATTGAATATTTAAAACATCTCAGTCTTATACATTTGATAAATATCAATGAAAGATCTACCTTTTAGTTCTAGACCTCCCTATTATCAAAAGTCTTACATTCACCATTTCACTATGCCTAAATATTTATCTCTTAGTCTAATCCATATCATTCTAATGACCCAAGTATCCTGCATTACACATAAAAACTAAAACTCGATGAACATCTTGCTCTATCAGCTTTAGATCCATACTTATTTTTTAGCCATCTGGCCACTATCGGCCAGAAAGGGATAATACCACTGACGATAGTGTCTAGATTATTGTCTATTTTCCAAAATTCATTCAAATTATAAATATTTAAAAATTTGTTTGTTTTATTGAAGCCTACTATGAGATATTCTTAAATGGTCAGTATAAATACAAGTATAAGCCTTCTCATTGTTCATTTAGAAATTATTAAGCAAGCACTTACTAAAGCTTAATCAATCATCTATGCAACCAAACTATTCTACCCTATTCATCCTTATTTACATATCAAGCATAGGATCAACCATATGATAGGTTTGAAGCATTTAAAGAGCATCCCATGAGTGATAATATTCAAATTACAAGCTAGATCATTACATACATCTTCATATAGTATATTGCACCCTTGTGCATAAACACTCCCACATATAAGGGATAGCTACATAAGTTTGATGCCCTCTTTGGAGTATTAGCTATGTAGGTAGTGCTTAGTGATAAAGGGGTCATTGAGGTCAATTCAACACTGTGAGCACACTAACCCATTTTTAGAAAACTCATTTTAAGGGTGAATAAGGGTGAAGAGTTAGAGTTTGATCAATTAGTGAAGATTGATAGCCTGTATCCCAAATCTAAATATATAAATAGAAAGGCAACAAAAAACCTAGAATAATGAATTTGGTCACATTGATATCAATTCATATCTATATTGGACACCTATGTCATGATCAAGCACTGACATTAATGGTAGTGCCTAGATCTGATGGTAGTGTCCATAGATATAGAAATACAATTTTTAGATTCTGAAGACTGATCCAGAAGAATGATCCTGCATTCTTTCCACTTATTTTCAAATTAAATTTGATATTTTCAAAGTAAACCTAGCTAATAATCATTTCTATTTGGTATTGCAACCATTTAAATATATTTCAAATTTAGTAATTTCTATATTTAACATATATCAGTAGTATAATTTAGAATATTCATTTATCTGAGTTTCACAATTAATTGGCCTGCTATAGATTACTTTATCACCCTTGTGCTTGAACTATTTCTATATTCTTAACCCTATCCCTAACCTCTATAAATTTAGGGTTAAACATTTAGTGAACCCAAAATTTGTGTCTCTTTATGCAAATACTAGCTTACCCTCGGGTTTTTAGCCACCTAAGGTTTTTTTCTTACTATTTTTTTCATATTTATTCTATTATATGTATGGAACCTAGGTATAGCCCGAAATTAGGTGGTATTTCTATTAAACACTTGGATATTTATCTTTTACCACCTAATATGGCTCAAACCAATGAAGTATTAAATCCTATGCCTAATGAGAGTGCCAATGATGAAAATAAACAAAATGTTGAAGAGGTTATCATTAAAGACGATTTTGATCATGAAAATAATAAATCTAATATAAATAATGATCATGAACAAATAGATCAAGAGAATGTATAAACAATTACTATGTTTTGAGAGTGTAATCATCAAATTCTAAAGGATCTTGATGAGATACTCAAAACCATATTGGAAAAAAAAAGAAAAAGGCACAAATGACTTGTCCCTCCCCTAGAGCACATCATTAATTCCTACATATAATAGAGGCATGAATTATGTTTTCAAACCATTGTTCCCCAAGGACCAACATCTTATTTCTACATCTACCATGGGAACCATTAGCACTTCAAACCAATTACCAATTTTAATGCTTACATCAACTCAAACCATGTTTACATCCCCTTTGGTGACTTCTCAACTATCTACTCTCAATACCAATGGGTCTATAGTGAAGGCTCTTCTCCAAGTTATTAAAACTTTGGAAGACAAGGTTACCAATATTTAACAAAAGGATTTAAAGTCTCCTCATGCTATTGATTCACAAGATGTGTTACATAATCCACTTGCACCTAAAATATATTTGTACCCTTTGCCAACTAGTTTTATTGCACCCAAGTTCACATTTTATGATGGCAAGGGTGATCCTAAACAACATATCTGATCTTTATTTACGATAGGCCTTGATTTTGCCTCCAATGATAATATTTTGACCAAATTATTTTTAAGGACCCTAAAGGACTATGTTTTACAATGGTTCTATAATTTACCAATCCAATCAATGAGAGCATTCAAACCTCTAGCGGATCAATTTGTAGCACATTTGTCTATCAACACCATTGAGAAGATGTCATATGCTCAAATAAAAAAAACAAAATAAGGAACTAATGAATCTATCAATGAATATGTTTTGAGATATAAAAAAATGTTGGCCAAAATGACTAATCCAATGACATATAAATAACTTCAAGAAATCTCAAGTAAAGTTTGCTTGCCCCATTACATGAGTCCATTATTTTTAAGAAGTTAACTTATTTTAATGACTTTTTCCATATTTTTTGAGATCTTAAAATGAATCTTATTTCATTTAACAAGCTTAAGTATGTATTAAACACACTGATTACATCTAACGCCAAATTTCACATCAAACCAAGCTATAAATTAAAACCTACATAACCTAAAAAAGAAACAACCATAATAGTTAATGTAGTGTCACAAACTCATATTATCCAATGCACCTAAGAGATAATTTACATGATTACTTAAGTCTCTAGCTTCTTTACTTTAAAATCCTGTGAAGTATCATCTCATATCTCTCCTTCCTCCCAAAGAGGTTGATATGAGTCAACCTCTACCAAAAGAATATGATGCTAATGCATAGGCTATGACCAAGGCCTTTAGCATTATAAAAATAAATATTATACCATAAATCATAAGATCCACGACCTTATCGATGACCAAAACATTATCTTTGATGATCCTACAAAGGATTCAGGATCATAACCTAGCGATCACTAGAATAAAAATATATTTAACAATCCTTTTCAAGATCATTCTAAGAAATATATAGAAGTGCAAATGACATACAATGCACATCTTCCTCCATCACATTATGGGGACCCATTAGATGGGAATATTGGAACTTATACATGCACATTTCCTCTTATGGTTTATAGGCCTTCTTTTACATTTAGTGATAGTGAAATAGTGGATGATGATTCAGATATTCATTCATTATTTTGTCAAGAATTATTTGACCATCAGCCTATACATAATGTTATGATAGACAATAGTGTTATTGAGAACATATGTACCATGACATTACTTACACATTTGGGATATACACATGATGATTTATAAACTTCTACCAAAACAATCACAACATTTGATGGGACATCACAATATGTGAGATTGATTTACCTTTATAAGTTGGTCCAATACATGTGGTTACCACCTTTTCAGTTATCTCATTTTCAAGAGTGTTTGATATGTTATGGGATGAACTTGGATACATAAACTTTGCATAGTACCTTTAGTAGCACATGGGTGTATTAAACACATGCATACCAACATGGTAGTCACAATTACCAAAATTCCATAGGAACATCCATTTGAACACGAGAAGTTTATTCCAAGATAACTAATTATCAAACCTACTAAGGTTAATCCTCCATAAAAGGGTAATAAATAAGCAATACCATTTCTTAGGTAGCCCATAATTGAGAGGAATTTTCACCAAAGATATACAATGGATTCCACATAATCCTCATCTACTCCTACACAATGTATTTGATTACATAGAACAATTAAACATGTTCTAATTACTTCTACTCCAAATAAACCATTGAGTGATAAACGATGGGTTCCATGAACCCCCCTACTCCTTTTATTATTTCCTCAAATCACAATCTTATTATATGTAAACAAATTACCACAAATCTTACAAATCCATATATGACACCTATGCATACTCATTGGCAATACCACCAGTTTGATGTACCATTTTTTGAGTTTGGAGCTACCTATGAGCATACTTTGAATGGGATCATAGGTAAGATTTTTATTTTAAAATATTCCAAAAATACAAACAAATCAAACATTCCAAAAAAAATGAAGAAAATAAAAACATATTCAAATAATTCAAAAATATTTAGCATTCCCATGTTTTATTAGCTCATTGGCATCTAACTTGTTTGATTTATGTTAGTAGATAACACATAATTTCATTTTTATATACACATATATTTCATGCATCTTGGAGTGTGTTACAGGCATACTCAAACTCATGATCCGTACACATACAGATGTTGGACCTTTCCTGTTCCCCATGTGATGTACTATATTAGAAGAATCTACTTCTTTGATCATGATTCATACATGTTATATTACTTTAAGATCATTTATGCATTATCATGTTTGAGCTTATATATTAATGCTTACACATGTCTATATCCATGCTCATATTTTTCATAGTGTACTTGATATGTTATGTTACATTTTTTGCTAACACATATATGTAGGGACTAGTATGAAATGATTATGTTTTATCTATTTTTTTCACTTACTTAAGTGTAATCCATTACTTTCCATTTCTTACTTGTGGAACATCTGAATATGTTCCTTACTTGTTAGTCCCCATGCTATTATATGTTGATTTGACATTTGAATATGTCATTGTATGGACATTTGAATATGTCATTCATTTCAATTGTGA
This sequence comes from Torreya grandis, assembly GCA_037957365.1. Classification (NCBI taxonomy): domain Eukaryota; kingdom Viridiplantae; phylum Streptophyta; class Pinopsida; order Cupressales; family Taxaceae; genus Torreya; species Torreya grandis. Next base: position 1,834,506 of record JARHVA010000111.1, read on the forward strand.
ATAATTTGAACATGCGTATTATATGAGGTCTACATGAACCATTATTTTACATTACATTGAGTGATCATGTGTGTGTGCTTGATTATTTATCGAGCTTGTACTGTTACTCAGTAGACGTTGCCATGATGCACATCATACATCTTAGGACTTGATGTGATCACATACTATGAGCTTCATTAATATACCTATTTCAACATGTTATCCTATATGATACATAATTCATACATATTATATATTTACCTTATCCTTTTGAGGTAAGGAAGGGGGCATATTAGTGGGGCACATGTCATATAAGCATGAACCCACATATTTTTCATAGTTTTTAGATTTTAATGGGGGTATGTCATAAATTAATGACCTCCACCCTTACACACTTACTCAGTAACATAAAATTTTAGTGGGGGCATGTCATGAATACATGACTTCTACACTTGCATAATCTCTACTTTAGTTTCATGATTCAGATATACACTTGGGTTAGAATCCTATACATTATAACGATTTTGCATAGATTTAAAAAATATTTTTATATTTTTGACACATATACTCTAAATGAGACATATTAAAGGTGAATGCCATGATATTTCACTAAAAATTATAAAATTTACTAATTATACTATTCACTAGGATTCAATGATTACACCAGGATGTATTGTTATCAAACCTTTTCTGCTGCAACATTTGGTTAATTTTATAGGTTAAAGTGATTAAATCATTCAAAGTCACTAGATTTATAGGTTTAAATGATTAAATCATCCAATCTCACCAAATTTATAGGATGAGTTGTTTAAATCACTCACCCTCATCATATTATATATTCACACTCGAGTTGTGCGATTGAGATATAATGATCTTAATGGGTGTGTCACAACTCATCCTTACACTAAATTAGGGGATAACACCTTCCAATTTAATTCTTAAATTTCTTGAAGGTTTAGGTCTAAAACTCTTACAGCTTCAATACTTCATAAGGAAGCATCTTTACCAAGTCAAAGCATCAAGAGGCAACATGGTTGCATCTATAAGCAAGAGTACTCCTTCCTTATCTTTAATTTCAAGCATTTAAATTATTTAAAATTTATGATTATATGTAATGATTTAAATTATAACTTACTCTTGGTTACAAGTCATAACTAGCAAAATACTCAAAGTGGGCTCAAGCAAAGGCAAGGTGTGTTGTACACACACAAGTACACATTTCTTTCCTTTAAACTAGCAATTTCATCCTTATGCATTACTAGATTAATGCAAGGGGGGTGTAGATACTAAAATTAAATATTTATAACATATCAATCTTGTACATTTGATAAATGTTAATAAGGGCTCTACCCTTTAGTTCTAGACCTCCCTACTTTCGAAAGGCTTGCATTCACCATCTCAATGTGCCTAAATTATTATCTTTTAGTCTAATCCATATCATTATATTGACCCAAGCCTCCTATATTACATATAAATATTAAAATGTGATGAACATATTACATTGTTAGTTTTAGATCTATACGTATTTTCTAGCCCTTTGGATACTATCAACCATAGAGGGACACTACCACTGATGGTAATGTCCATATCCTTATGTAGTGTCTAGTTACCAAAAATCATCTAAATTATAAATGTTTCAAAACCTATGGGTTAGCTTATTTGTCTTAATTACCCCAACCATGAGATATTTTCAAAAGGTGTGGTATAAAAATAAGTATAAGCCTTTTCATTATTCATATAATAAATATCAAGCAAATAATAAAGCTTAATTAATCAACTACACAACCAAGCTATTCTATCCTATTCTTCCCTATTTTGTATAAAATATAGGATTAGTCATGTGACAGGTCTAAAGCATTCAAAGAGCATCCCATGAATGATATTTTTAAGTTATAAGCTGGATCACTGCATACATCTTCATATAATATATTGCACCCTTGTGCGCACACACTCCCACACATAGGAGAGAACTACATAGTTATGATTCCCTCCTTGGAGTATTAGTTATGTAGTTAGTTCTCAATGATAGAAGGGTCATTGAGGTCAACTAGATACCATGAGCCCACTAACCCATTTTTAGCAAACTCATTCTAAAGGTGAAGAGCTAGGGTTTGATCAATTAGAAAAGAGTGATAACACGTATCCTATGTATGAATATATCAATAGAAAGGTGTATGAAAACCCATAATGGAAAAGTTAGTCACATCAAGATTCAATCGTTATTCTAGATTGGACACCTAGATCACAGTTAGACATTAGTGTCAATGGTATTGTCTACAACTGTAAAATTACAATTTATAAAATCTGACAACTAATCCAAAATAATGATCATGTATACTTTCCACCTGTTTCTAGTCTATATTTACTTGAACATAGCAAACCTAACTAAGTATCATTTCTCTTTGGTATTGTAACCAATTGAACATATTTTGAATTAGGTACTTTCTATATAACATATCTTAGTATTATAATTCAAAATATTCTTTTATTTGAGTTTTACAATTAATTGGCCTATTATATATTAGTTTATCACCCTTGTTCTTGAACCATTTCTATATTCTTAACAATATTCCCAACCTTTCTAAATTAGGGTTAAACAATAACTTACATAAATTAGATTGTAATATACCTAAAAATAGTAACTAAATGTAGTGAAGAGTGATGAAAATAGACACACATAAACACTATTATGGAAATGTGGAGTTGTAAACAAAATCTAAATTTTTTTTGGACTAGAACCCTATAATTTGAATCTATGTTGTGAAAGGGGACATAATAAACTGGTATCTATTTTTGTACCATAAATAATCGATAGGTCACCAAATATGTATATGTGTTATTTCCATTTCTATAATCCACTTCTAATTATTTATTTTCAAGTTCTACAATTTTTAGGGTACATGTGCAAACAGGTGCCAAGTAGGGTTGCGTATTCAATTTTCTTAGTTAGTGGTTGAAATATGATATTTATCTTATATTTTGTCCTTGAAATAATTTTACATAAATGTTACAAGAGGAATAAATGAAGTGTGATTTATTTGACTCATGTAACTTTTTAAGGAGTTACAACTACATCTCATATATATATGGAATCAAAGCCAATATAGTTCACATTCTTGTGAGTGCAATCCTAACCCAAGCGAGAGATAAGGCTTCACCTTTTCTTCCTAAATAATCAATTAAAACTACATAAACATTCACCTAATCCTTATTTTCATACAAGATACAACTAAAAACCTTTTAACTGACTTAATAGTCCTTAAGTGCGTAAATTAGAATTTGGTGTGTCTAGACTTGAATACTCTTGATGCTTACTATTGAAAGGCCTCTATGAGAGTATGTATATATAGACTTATTTAAAATTGAATTATTAACTTATTATCATGCATGATGACCAATAAAAAGATAAAGAATTGATAAATAGATATCAAAATACTGACAAGAAGTGAAAAATGGTATAAGGATACACAAAACAAAAAAGAACATAATCAACAGGCCACTAATTGTCTATATGACACAATCAAAAAAATAATAAAATTTCCCTTGTAGAATAAAAAAGGATGAATAAATAAAGAAAACAAGAAACTAAGGAAAATTTTAGTGGCAATTTTTTGTTAATTCATGAATATTATGGTTTTAGAAATTAACATTTGGCAATTTTATGGGGTAGTTAACAACATAGAATTGCCTAAATTTTTGGGATGCAAATTAATTTTTAGGGTCATCTTGCCTACTATTTAAAATAAATTCCATTCTTATAAATTTATTTCACCATTACCTCAAAAGTCAATATGGGTGCATTCCCCATTATTTATATTATATTAGACACCCTGACTACATTTAATCATTTGCGTTTACTGTCAGTCATCTACATTTACTATCAATCTCTTGCATTTATTTTCAATCACTTTCATTTACATTTTATCACCTACATTCCAACCAATCATTTGTCTTTCTGCTATTAATCATCTGTACTTTTGTCATTTACCTGCAGGCATGCTTCAATGGTTTTTGTTGAAAATGTTAAAGGGGAGAGATGGTGAGGGTAAATGAGGGAATGATTAGGGATGATGAGGGATTGAATACAGATGATGAGGGATAATGAGGGTCAATGAGGCAGTGATTATAGATAATTAGGAATGAGGAAAGAGTTATTAGGGGTGATGAGCGATGAGGAGGAAGTTATTAGGGATGAGGGAGGGATGATGAGTAGGTGAAATTAACACAAAGTGGTCATTTGATGTACACAAATCATTGATGTGACCTATGCTACCAAAATCACACCACTTTATATTGAATTCAAAGTGAGTGATTTGTAAAACTCAATTTTGACAAATGTAGGACTCTTAGAAATGCCAACGAGTAATCCAAAAGGCACAAAACCTAAAAAATGACTATATGTTTACCAAAAATAGATATTAATTGTAAAAATTATGCCTTGAAATCCCTAAGATTAATATTGAAACCCTAAAAATGCCTAATTATTGGCTAAATTGGATTTTGAAAAATTATCTCCCTCATTGTAAGGTGTGTAACTATAAGACCAACTCTATTAAATGTAGAGTGAACCTAATTTCTTATATTTACTAAAATAAATTTAAAGTATAAGGAATCCTTATACATAACATTTATTTTAGTAAACCATATGCCCCTTCTAATATAACTTTTCTATTTTTTTTTCATTGTGTAGATGAACCACCTGCATGTGCATATGACCTATATGAATGTGTAGTCGACCCATCTACATGTGTAGTCAGCCCATCTGCATGTTCAATCAACTCATCTACATGTGATATCAATCTGTCTATAGGTCTATTAGTTATACATAACATGTTTAATATTCATTTGAGTTCTATGCCACCATCATCAATTCACCCCATTCCAATGCTTGATCTACCTACATAATTATCCACCTTTCACATTGATTCACCATAATTTCAAAATAGATTTACGTAAAAAACCCCCAATTCATTTTATTATTGGCCACTAATATTTTAGAGAGAAAACAAAAGAGCAAAAACACATGGGATCACACATAGAAGAAAGGGAAAGATGAAAGCACACAAAAAAGTTCCAATTACACCCTAATTCGAATCAATGGTCCATATACACAAAATAACACTAAAAACATTTCAATAATAAGACTTGAACCAAAATTTTATGTCTACACACATATAGTTATACACTAACATGTATGTTGATAATTTTTATAATGATGAATCCTTTTAAAAGGAACTAATGCAAATGTAATTTTATGTTATCATAAGATTAGATTTACCTTCCCTTTGAATGAATATGCTTTATTTTGTGAATAAAAATCTCCACATAGTAGAAATAATGATTTAAATCTTGACAATTTAAATGTTTTTCCTACTTTACATTGTGTGGAAGTTAGATCTACATCTCATAACGAATATATAATTGTTATCAACATTGACACACATGAAAATTCCAAGAGATTAAACTTGGTGCCTCTCTAACTTCCAAAGAACATAAAATTTGTATTAATCTATTGATTAAATATGAAGATATTTTTGCAAGGTCTGAAATTAATATGTTTGGGTTATCTACTTCTATTTTTATACATAATCTTATTTTATATCATGATGGTAAACTTGTAAAACAAAATATTAGAGTTATGATCCCTATTAGGTTAAGATGCACCCATCTAACCCTTTTTCCTTTTACTTTAAAATTTATAGAAAATGTAATAAATAAATAAAATATGCATGGCATATTTTATTTAGGTTTTGCATTTTATAAATCTAAAGTCTTTGTTCCAAGTTCATGATAGCCACCTAAAGCCATAATGAAGGTCTTCAAAAAATCCTTATCTATATTTAGATCTACACGAGTTATGACACGTAAAATTAGGGCAAGGAAGAAAAATACTAGAAGTATTAGTGTAGGTTTTTATTTTTCCCTATTTATTAATTAGGGAATATTATATATTTGTGCATACATGGAGTTTTCCTACATTTGTGGGATAGGCTAGCTTATGTGGAGATTGTGTGTCATATTTGTGTCATAAGGTGTCATAAGAATGTCATAAGTGACTCCTTTGACTGGCTATTCTGGGTATGGGAGTTATTTCTCTATTCTTAGAACCTTGTCACCACCTTTTTTGGACGAGTCTATTCTTGGGGTGCTTTAACCACCTTTTGTGGAGGAGTCTATTCTTGGGGTGCTTTGACCACCATTTGTGGAAGAGTTACTTACTAGCTCTCCTATATGTATTCTTCATTTTGGCCATTTCATGTTAATCAGATTTTGGCCTTCTCCATTTTGTCTTGTGCTATTTATCTTATTGTGTCAATTTCAAATTGCTTTAGTGGTGTGCACTTGTTTATCTTGTGTGATCACGTCTCCATTGCACTCGCGTTATCCGGATTCTAGCAACAACTCCGATAAGAAGTAAAAAACATACCTAAACTATCATATTTCAGTTGATAGTCCTTGAAAATAAGCATTTTTAAATCAATTATGTTTATACGATGATAGAATAAGTTCCATACCATATTCATATTCTGATGCAATAAGTTTGAATAGTAGTAGGTGAATGTGGACAAGTTTAGATTGCAATGACAGATTCAATAAAAACTCAAAATCCATTCCAACAATAGCTAAACAAGATAAGATACCTTTATCTCTTTATATGTTTGATTATTTATTTAGTTAAATTTTTTTTGTGATAAATTGATGTGTTTATGATGGTTAATTAGAGGTAAGCATATTTTATGACTACATAAGGGTGATGATGCATTATATCCATTAATGAAGTTTTGAGAAATCATTATTCAATTATGGTTATTGTTAATAATGATGATGACCAATTTTTAAGTCATGACTATCATAATGTTCAATTTCATAAATTACCACTATGACTACACATTATAGAATGGTTCCATGTATTGTTTATTGGAACATATTTTATAATGTGTCCAATTTGGTTACGATAACATATAATTTTAATTAAGAAATTAAATACTTCCAAAATAAATCTAATTAAATTATCAATTTTATGGGATTTTTACTCCTATGTTTAAGTGATCCCAATATGAGTGATAGACACTCAATTAAACCATCAGTTATACACTAAAGAAACCTCCTTTGACATAAGGAATGAAACTAAATATACAACAATATGACTTATTGATTGTGTAAACCTTTAATTAATTGTCAACCCATACAAATATATTTTAGCAAGGGGTTTTTATTGTGTGTGTAGCAATAGGCATCTTGATTAGTTGAGTTGATTAATTTTTGATTAATTTCTAATATATTATGTATAGGGAATTGAAACTAAAACTAATCCACACTTTCAATGAAATAAAATCACTTTTTGTTGAAGGGAAATAGACACACTAAAAATAAAACACACTTGATGGAAGTAAAAGCACCTTACTGAAATGAAATTATAGGAAGTGAATGCTAACCTAAGTTGGAAGCTTCCACAAAATGGAATTGAAAGGTACACACACGGAATTGAAAGATACACATGCCAAAGTAAATTTATGTATTGAAAATTATCTATGAAATAGAAATAAATCAAACACCTCTAAAATTAATTTATAGGAAATAAATGCACACATAAAAAAAAACTAACGGATGAGAGTCCTCACCACTGAATCCTTACGAGTAGGCCCAACCTCAGTTGGAATAGAGCTTAAATCACTTCCTTTATTAAGATAAAATTACTTCAATGCAATTATTATTAATTATATTGTAGTAATGAAAGAATTCATACACATTTGATTACAACACTCTGATTACAATCCAATTTTAAATTATACTTTTGTTATGCACTCTCTCTCTTTTATAATTACTTATAGCCTACAACTTCTCTCATAAATATAGAAGAATATGATTTATTTAGAGATTATAATACCTAATATTTATAACAAATAAACCTTAAACTATGCTTAAAGTAAAATAAGTTAGATTAGTCAATCTACAAGGTTCTTGAAATAGAAGATATAACAACAATAGACTATAGTTGAAAAATAGTTAGAACTATCTAAAGAATTTCGATGTATGTCACGGCCTGAATAGAATAAATAAGATACAACCAAGTATTTAATAAGTATATCTAATTGGTGGAAACTTTGTATTTTATGAAAATACTATAGCAGATATCCTAGTCTATTCTGGGTATGTATAATCACAATATGCAAAAACTCCATTAACGTATCCTATATCATTATATGGTCTAATAGAAATGAATAAAATGAAAATGTGTAATTTTTATAAATGTATCCAACTAGCACACCTTTGTCCCTTTATCCTCACACATCAAAAAAATTTAGGCACTTTGATCATGACACATGGCAACTCTCAAAACCATTCACAATAAATAACATGTACAATAACTGCTACAAGTATCACACAACAATTATTACAGACAACTAAAATAATTTCTCCATGCTAGCAATTTTAAAAGAGGTATAAACATGAATAATCTTGTATTACGCTAGAAATAATATTATTTTATCTAAAAACCATAACAATAAAGACACACACACACACACACACACACACACACACACACACACACACACACACACACACACACACACACACACACACGCACACGCACACGCACACGCACACACACACACACACACACACACACACACACAATGTGCTAATATAGACAAATATGGATAAAAGGCTATGATGGATTCATGAAGTAGTAGAATATTGAGGGGTTTTAGAGATATATGAGTCTAATGAGGGAAATTTATGAGACTTATCAATAATCTTTATGAGTATTTATCACCCAATGACATTATTTCTTATGTATTTTTGGTACTAATCACAAAACAAGGGTATGCACTTATTGAAAAAACATCATAAGCATTTATTAGCACAAGTAGGAATAGTAAATTTAATGCATTAATTTGAGTTATCATCCTCTAGCCATTTCCCACTATTTGCAAAGATTTTGGAGCATGTAATGCCTTATAAGTTACCCTTGGTAATAGTTGTAAGAAAAAGGTGACTTCAAAGGCATTACATACTCTGAAATATTTTATAATAGAGAAATAAGCTAGAGGATGAGAATCCCAAAGTGGTGGATTATGTTCACCATTCCTTCCCATTACTAACAAATGCTTATGGTGCTTGTGTGCTAGGTGAATTTTGTTTCCTTGTATTTTGTTTAAAAAATATAAGAGGAAGAATGTCATTAGGGTAATGACTACTCGTGGTGATCATATTGAGATGAATTAAATAAACATGGGTAAACATCTCACATAAATTAGTAATCCAATACAAGTTTATTGTAAAGTCTATAATTTAATTAGAAATAATATAAAAATTATATTTATAACACCTTTTTCTAAATATAATAATTCTTAAAAATAAAATAAAATAAATGAACAAGAATTATATAAGAAAGACCTTTTCAAAAAAAATTAGAACGGAAACTAAAGATAAAGTGGATAATCTAATGTGTATGTCTCTACAATTAAATTGGTTCAAAGTGTATAGAACGCCAACGAAAGTGGATAATCTAAAGTGTATCTCTGTAATTAAATTGGTTTAAACCTTGTAGAGCATCAATATTACTCGTCTATGATACGACTAAAAATAGAGATACCATCATTATCAATCACTAAAAGTTGTCCAATACCAAATATGATGAATTTCGTATACTACTACATAAAAATAAAGAAATCTAATTAATGATCATATGGGGATGTAGGGTATTTCATTTGAAATCTCTCCTTACATCCAAATCAATGCAAATCATTTAAAGTAAAAATGAAATGATGAAAATAAATTATTTTATTTATTATATGCAATAATAAATAAATAAAAAAGTAATTTATAATAAACGTATAAAATAAAAACATTTAACCAAAATTAAGACACAATACCATTATGTTGCCTTATATGTATTAGTATAAATATTCCAATCATCGTCTATTTGTAGTCCTAATAAAGTTTGGATATTATAAACTGTTAAGTAATATGGGAAGGGGATCAATTGTTGAGACCCCTAATTTTAGAGTCCCACATCTTTTATATTATGTGACTTCTTAACCTTAAATTTCAGATTTAGATATGTTAATATTTTTTAGTTTAAATAAGTCATCTGGGATAATTTTTTACAGTGTCTGAAGTTTTATGATAATTTGTACGTCGACATATCATTTTTTAGTTACTTTATAGGTGTGAGTAATAGTTGTGAATGAGTGACCAATTATTAGACATCTTATGTGGCATATTGAGATTGAATATTATGGGTACAAGTTATTGGATAATGTGATGTTTCTATAATAACTAGTCTCTTTTTATCTTATATTTGGTCCTTTCATCCACAACTATAATCAACACTATTGAAATTTATCCAATAATTGGTCCCCTTATCCTAATGGTTATAAACTGAATCCAATATTTTATAATTTTCTTCCTTTAAAATTATGAAAAATCAATTGTGTTTCCTTTAAAGAGGTAAGCATAAACAAAGATTCAACATTATGAGCCCGTAAGTGAACGATAGGTTTTTTCATGTGTCCTTTTTCAAAATAAGGATGATGGGTGTTGTTGTGTGTTTCTCATATTCATAAGTTACAAAGATCATGTAATGACTAGTCTCTATTTTATATTATAATCAAGGAATTGAAATAAATAAAACGTGAATATGATTCTAGGCAAGGGTCATTTACGACAAGCACACTGTGTAGACTACACACACACACACACATTTTGAATGTTATATACAATAATACTATTAGTACTATTTACATACGGATAAATGTTATTGTCAAATATATATAAATATAAATATATAAATATATATATATATATATATATATATATATATATTTTTTTTTTTTTTTTTTTTTGAGAATCATTAAAAATTATGAGAATAAGAAAATAAAATGTCAATTTATAATTTGAGGATCGAAAATATATACTTGATACTTAATATATGTGTCCCTTATTAATGAAGAGTATGTAAAATCACATTAAATGTAAAATTTTAAGGACTTAAATATAATATAATATAATATATTTACTATTAATTAATTAATTTTATGTTATGTACACTAGTACTAATAATACTATTAATATGTGAATAAATATTATTGTCAACAATATTAATGTATAGATTTTTGGGAATTATTAAAAACTATAAGAACAAGGAAATAAAATGTTAAATTATAATTCGTACAGTAATAATATATATTTGATACTCAGTGTATATGTCTCTTATAAATAAATAGTATATAAAATCACATTAAATATTAAAATTTTAAAAATGTAGAAATATAAAACAAATAAAAATTAGATCAATAATTAATAAGTAGATAAAATATATCTAAATAAAACTTTAAAAAATATTCCAATATTTAAATTCTAATCTTTATAATTTTAAAAATAATATATCATTAATTTTTGTAAGTAATTTAATAAAAAAATATTTAATTAAAAAATTATTCCGATAAATTTATTATAGACTTAAATTTTTTTTATTTGTATAATTTAAAATATTATATGAAATCACTGAATTATATAAAATAATTCTTATAATCTTATTATAAACTTGATTGACTTTTTATGTTGAAAGAAAGTTCTATTGAAGTAACATGTTTTAAGTAATATGACACTCCAAGTATCCCCTTCTCACACTTTACTATCAGATTTTAATCCATTAAATTAAACTCTCAAAGTTTTGTCTGGGTTAGTACCATGGGGATATATCGGGAAGTCCTTCCACCATGTGGCTATGCTAGTATTTAATTGTATATTAGGAAATGTGTTATACTAAAGTATGATAGTGGTATGAATGTTATGTTAAAATTTGAAATTAATATATATATATATTTTATTATTAATAAATTATTTTAAATATGGTTATAAATTATATATTATAAAGTAAATTAATATCATTAATTTAAATATAATTATAAAACTCATAAAAATAAATGATTACATTTAACTATTAATCAATGAAAAATTATATATATATATATATATATATATATATATATATATATATATATATATATATATATATATATATAGTTATAATAATAAGGTGGTTAGTTGGTATTTATTACTTGATTTTTATATTGGTAAAAAAAATGATTCAAAATAACAATTTTTTGGTTATGTATAATAATTTAAAAGTAACAACAAAATATCAAAAAATAAAAAAGTTAGGCATTAGTCACAACACTAGTAGGTGGTAGAGGTTGATCATCTTTAGGTGGTTGAGTATCTCAAGAAGAGGGTTCAGATTAAAGAAGACCCTACCTGAATAGTTTTAGGAGGATCCAAAGAGATTGTAATTCCCCAACTAGTGGGTAATGACACATAAGACCTCACTAGCTCACTACCATGCATAAGTAAATTACACCAAGATGGCAAATGAAGGGATTTCTATGCTACAATAGATTTTATCCCCTTCACTGAGGAGGATGGGAGGATACACAGCTACGCGAATAACGCCATTGATATTTGATTACTAGTGAAGGAGTGCCATGTAAGGGTTGACTAGGATAAATATGATTCAATATGTAGGGAGCATTCCCCTATTGGTTGATGAACTCCTTTTTTTTTGAAATTTAAGAGCCACCTTTGTTTGCACTTAAATTTGAATAAATGCTGAAGAACTAACAAACACTTTATTGTTAACAAAGAATTGCTTAGACAACTCTTCATTTTTTAAAAATAGTTAAATTTGTAGACTTTCATAGCTAAAATAAAATGATATCTCTATAAAAGCTAAAAAAAGGCATTATATAAAGGTCATTGAGCATTACCCCCTAAAAAGGTCATGCACCAATTAAGTAACTCTAGCTAAAAAAGTTGAAATAATCTAGGAATCCACTACCAAGAAATCTAGGCTCTTTCACATATCAAAAAAATGTGCATGAATATTTCAAGTTGGAAGTAGGTCGGGTTATTGAGTTTATGAATCCTAATAACTTGAGATGCTCCCCAAGATGAGGACCTTGATAAACTAGACATTAGAGAAAATGAGATAATTTGGGCTAGAGCTTGGCATTCAAAATATTTTTAAGTTTGACAAGACACATTTTGGTGAGGAATTTAGATTCCACTGCTTATTGAACTTACACAACATCAAAGAAACTAAACTAATGATTTAATAGGGTAGTCCTAAAGAGTAATTTTTAAGGGCAACATTGATATTTTACCTCCAATATTTCTCCTAGGAAAGTGGGGGTTGCATATCCATCTTATGAGGCATGACATCTAACATCAATTATTAAATATACCAAAAAGAAGGCAAGTTTTTATTTTGTAGTGTATATTACATTTTCAAAGAATGCCAAGGTATACAATCATGAGAGGAAATCAAATCCTGAACAATGAAAATTTCTTATTTGAAATTTCTAAGAGATTTTATCTCTGACATATCTACCAAAGGGAGGTTGGAATTGGTTATGCTAGGGGACCACCAAAATTTTTGGTTATTAAAGGAGAGCCCAATTCAAAAACCATCACTGACCCACTTTATGAAATTTAAAAGATAAACATTTAGGGAAATGTATAACCACAATAAATTTTAAATTAATTTTTTGATTGATTACATGCATTATATTTCTATAGATTAAAAATATATTACATACTTGATAAAAAATGTGGGTGGTCTAAGATCACACCTTGAGTAAAAATCACAATAATATCACACCGAACATAACCCTAGGAACAAAACTGAATGATGACCCAATGCCCACAATACCATCTACTCTAAATTACATGATAAGTGATAGCAATAATAATCATAAATAACAAAAAATAAGATACTAACCCATTAGTGCAACCAACCTCATAAGAGGAAGAGGTGGTGTATTGTCTAGCTTATCTCCCCAACCATCCCATGGGGGTTCGTAACATAATGTGTGGATCCACAACCATTTTATTATATATTTTCTTTAACGTCTTCCTCTAACTATTGATGAAGAGGTGAAATAGCTAATGATAATATAGACCTTTTACATTTCCCATGCTAGCCAAATGGCCCATATCCAATTGTAGACACTATTTCTAATTTATATAGCACCTGAGTCTCTTTATATTTTTCAAATACATATCATGGATGTACCTTCAACTTATAAACCTTTCCCACTGTCAAAAGGCTCACATATATACACTATCTCTTTGTGCCTAATTACTTATCTCTTAATTTGACTAATGCTATTTTGATGACCCAGGCCTTCTATCTTGCCTAGAAGGCTATAAAAATGTTTAGCTTCTATCTCTTCAAGTTTTGGACCTACACCTATTTTCCAATCTCCAAGACACTTGAATTCTAGTTAGACACCTACATTGACACGTGTGTCTTATCCTAACACAAGTGTTTAGTGCCCTAAAGTCATTTAACTAGTAAATGAAACATATCTTAAAGGTTGACCTAAGTGCTTTGATGCAAGATATTCTCAAAAGGGATTGGTATAAATATAATATTAATCATCATTCATTCCTCACCTAGCACAAACCATATAACTCATAAGGCAACTTACCAAAAGCATTCTATCAAGCATTCAAGTGAGCAAAACTTTCCTATTTTATCCTATTTACGTATAAGTCATAGGGATAACATATCTATAGGTCTGAATTTCTAAAGGAGTAACCCAAAAGCCATATATACCAAGTTACAAGCTAAGTCACTATTGTAATTTCTTATCACACATTACATGATTCACACACAAGCCAATACATAAGGGATAACCACTTAAATATGAGGTCCTCTTAGGAGTATTATCTATGTAGACAGTGCTCATTGGCATAGGGGTCTTTAGGGTTGCTAAAATTGGTGTTCCCACTAACCCTTTTCCCATAACCATTATGAAGATGAAGAATAAGGGTTTTACCACTTGATAAGGAGTGAAAGTCCATGACCAAGATATGAATGCACTAAAGTGAAGGTGACACAGAACCCATAAGTATCCAGGTGGTCACATCCAGTTTCAATAAGTATTTTATGATGAAAGCCTATATCTAAGTCAGATAGTAGCATTGACATAATCATCCCAGATTGATACAAGTATCTAAATATACAAAGGTAAAATTTTTAGAATCGAGCAACTGATCTAGAATCTAGATCCAATCTACTTTCTGCCTATTCTAGATCCAAATCTATATTATCATTATAACCAACTAAATATCTTATTTTAATTATCATTTCAATATCTAACATAGCTATACTTTCTATCATTATCATATCAACATAATAAATTCAATATACGTTCTATCTAATTTTCATAATTAATTAGCTTATTTTAAAGATAGTTTACTATCTTTGTGCCCTAGGCTATCTCTACCCCCTTTAACCTTAGATTCCCCTAAATCTAGATTTTAAGGTTAAACATTTGGTGAACATGACACCAAAGTCTTCCTTTTCAAACCTATCATGATCTAGGGTTTCCAACCTCATAGGTTTTCAGCTTACCATGATGGATTTTCAAATCTAAAACTTTACCCTAGGGTTTTACACTCATCTGGTCATAAGGGTTTCAGGTTTAAATGCTTGAAAATTATTCTTCCTTGATTGGAACATTTTAGCTTCCAAACAACTCTATTTTAATATTCCTAAGAGGTATTTTCTAATAATATTAGTATATGTAAAAACCTCTTTTTGTTTGCCCATATTTGGTACGATTTTTTTCACTTTTTATAATTTATTATTTTGAATAAATATTAACATACAAGGTGAATGGTGTATTTATTTTAAAATTAATTTTTGGTTTTCAACAAAAATAATATTTTACTAAAAAACCTCTTTTTTATATCTAAAATAAATTCTTATTTTATCAAAATTAATGATTCTTTATTTGGAATATTCTAGGGTTTTGCCTGTGAAACATTCTGCATTGTTAGGCATATTTTTGATTTATAATAGATCAAATTTCAAATTTATCATAACTTTTTTATATTTATGTTGATATAGACAAAAATCTATTTTTGTTTTCCAAAATATTGTGCAGATGTTTCAAATTTAACATTTTACTATTTTTAGTAAATTTAGACCTACAACTATACATTGTACTTTTATTTCCCAATTTTTTCGAGTGTATCATTTCATATTTTTATATAAAAACCTATATCATATTTTTAAAAATGTAAACAATAGTCTAAAATTTCTATATCCTTATTAGATCATGTTATAATGCTAACATTTGTATGCCTCTTCTTTCCTATGCTCTTATAAGTTTTTAAAACATTTGAAATGGCTAAAAGAGAACTTATTCTTCCTCTTAACCCTAATGATGGTGATAGCTACAATCCCTCTAATCAAGTCTTTGATATCACCCCTTTAAGGGGTAAGGTAGATGGTATATGTATGCACGTTCAATCTTAAGCACTTAGGGTTGGTGCTTGTGAATCCCTTAAAGATCAAATCACCACTATGAGCACGTTAATAAAAAAGTTACAAAATCAAATTACATACATGCAAAATCCAAAACATGCTAGTGTTAATCACATGTTTGCATCTTTATCTACCAATTGATGTGCCTAACAAGGTTTCTTATCCAAGTGAAAATCTAAAACATAATACATCTAGAACAAGTGATTCAAAAAGTGATAAAAAGGCTACTAAGAGTCCAAGCCAAATACTAATAGAAATGATTAGAGACAAAATGATCAAACTACCTCCTATACATCCTATAAGGAGATCTAAATACTATTGTCCATATCATAGAATGCATGGGTATTATAAAGATTATTGTGTTTCATTGAAGAATAAAATACAAAGTCACAAAGATAGTAGTGATCATATCATTGATATATTAACCAAGAAAACCACTCACATTATGAGTACCTCTCCCAAACCACAAGTACTAAAATAACAAACGTGGGTACCAAATAAAAATTCAGAGCAAAAACAGTTACCAATATCATACATAGAGTACAAAAAGGTTAAAAAAGAAGAATTGTATCAAGGAAAGGATATAAATTTACCTCTCAATAATGATACTCAACTTTCAAAACAGTATGGTTTTAAAAGTAATATTTACAAAACTTTGGTTATCATGGTCAAGGATTGGGAAAACATTCCCAAGGCATAACTCATCATATCTATGCATATGATAATAATGATTGAAAAATATTGGGATATAGTGGTAATATTGATGCAAATCATTTAAAGATACATTTTGTCAAAGAGTAAGAACCCACAAATGAAAATAAGGTACAAAAAGAGCAATGGGCACATCAAATATTAAAACTGGGATTTATAACAAAAGAAGTCAAAAAGTAAGAGATAATTGAACAATCTAATGTTTTGAATGTGCTTACTATTATCACTTAGATTTTGTACCTATCTTTGAGTGGTAGTATGCTGTATAGTATGAGTTATAAACTATGGGAAATCTAATGACACAATGGAATCACATCCAAGCTATGGGACCTTGACAAATTGAAGTGAACCTATGGAGAAGGCCAACTTCCTTTCACTAAGTTAAGTACAACTGATGTATTTCTAGTTCACGTTAAAATACTACTTCTTAGTGATCTTAATCTTAACTAGGGTTTAACTTATGAGAAAAAGAGTTTTATAAATATATATCTTTTAAATTGGAAAATGGTAATTTCATCAAATAAGTATAGTGGAAATTAATGCTTATTTTGTATGAACACAGTATAATGTTTAATTTACTGAGTATGTTAAAGCACAATCTTGTAGAAATATGAGATCAAAGGTAATATGGAATTTATCAAATAAGGAATATATTTATTTATTTTTATCAACAATGTTTCAAAAGGGCACAAATAATACCAAAAATGAATTTTTGTGACTGAAACAAGAATTAAAGCATTCAAAAAATTGAAAAATAGCCATGCATGCACAAAAAAGACACACACAAGGAAGGCAAACTTCAATCTATTATCATTCTCTAAGTTACAACATGTAGATCAATTATTCAAAATGTAGAATAATTTATCCAACAATAAATAGATATATGGGCTACGTTGAGGTACCCATATTTATACAAAATAATCTCTTAGAAGAGAGGGAGTTATCAAAACCTTACACCTAGTTGATGAGCAAAGAAAATATAGGAACTTTATGCAAATGGTGTCTTCTTTAGTTTGGAATGGCATCCTTAGTGGAGTAGGTAGATGAAATAAAAACATGCAACAGTTGGGTGCTTCAACAAGTGCTAGAGGATAGGAGAAATTCATTAGAATCCTCATGCAAATGTTCCCTTACTCTTTGAGTTCAGCTATTATTATCTTTTCCAATGAATGAGGCACCAAAATGAACTAACACTTAGAAAATTTGAATGCTTTTAGGTATTTTAGATTATAACTTGCAAAACCTAGTTTGTATTTTGTAGTTGAGACTTTTAAAACTTTTTAAGTCATCCAACTTGACAAAAAGGGAAGTGTAATTTACAACATGAGTTTTTGAAAGTTAAACAATTCAAACTCTGTCAAAAAGAAAAGTGCAATTTACAAGTTTCACTTTTATAACTTAAAGCCTGTCAAAAGATACTTGAAAATTACAAGTGGCTCTTTCTCAAAAAGAGCTACCAAAATAGTAGTTGCAATTTACAACCTATAATTTTACAATGTTTCTCACAATAAATAAATGTAATTTACAAAAAGTATTTTATTGAAAGAATTAATCTACAACCATAACCTCTAAAGATTCCTTTTCCTTCTTTGCTTGTATGTTCTCAATATAAGCATCAAATATTTTGAAGATCTCTTGGAGGCAATCTTCATCAGGATCAAGTGAATATAAGTTGCTTATCTCACATTCTACCATTAATTTAGAGAGTTCTTTAGATGCAACCCTATATACTTGAGTGTCTTTCCCTAACTGATCCAATGCATTGTGATACCTGATGAATTAGTGGATAGAACTCAAGTTGAATGTTGTATCCTATGTTAATTCTCTCTTGAACACTCCTTTGAACTTGTCTTGAACCTCTTAAATTGAAAGGATTTGATATTGATGATATGTTTCTTCACATGACAATCTATTAAGAAAATCCTCAATGTCATAGATTATATCCGTGGCCTTATCACATGTAGCCTTGGCATTATTAACACTCTTAGTGAATATCCTAATCTTGAAATGGGATGCCCTATCTATCTCCTCATGCTCTAAATCACTTTTCAATATCTTCTCTAAAATGAGGTTATCAGTCTCAATCAGATCAATAGCCTATAATTTTGGAAAGAATAGATTCATTCTTTTAATCTCTTCCTCATACTTGCTTATTTTTGCTTTCATGGATGCCCGATCATCTATCAGAGTCTTATAATAGTCTATTGCTAGATCTATTACTCTATTTCCTTTCATGATGAGTTCCTCTACCTAGTCCTTCATATCCTTCTACATACTAATAATATTTATCACTACTTTAAGTGTTTCTTTGTTAGGGAACTAAGGAAGAGATTGTGTTGGTTGGGCTACAGGCTCAATGAACTTCTTTAGTGCATTTGTCAACTTCTTAAATTTATTATTCAGTTCATCCTTTATGACCTTGTCACTATCCATCTTCTCAAAAAGAGAGCTAATACTTGATTGAACATCATGTTTTAGTCCCTCTCTTGTAGGATGACCCATTGCACTTTGGATATTTGATAATCCCTCACTACTAGATCTTCTTTTTATTTATTTGGTGGGGGGACTACAATTCCCACATATCTCTCCCCTGATGAATCATATGATATCTTGGATATGGTTATGGGGCCTACCTTTAATATTTTGGATGCCTCCAATAGACCAAAGTCTAGTGTGTTGGGTGACACCATTTGCTTCCACTTCTTTATCACTGATTGTGTTAGCCAACTTGGGGTGGTAGCCTGTGAGTCTGGCACTGTCATCTATGAATCTATAGCTAAATTTACTACACCCATGGTTGTTGTGACAAGTGTTATATCCATCACTGACATAATTTTTGAATCCTCAACTAATGATTTTGATATCTCTTTCCCATTTATGGGTTGAGAAACCATAGTTGTATCAACGGGTCCTTCTCTCTCCACCTCCTAGCTGGGGCTTGGGTTACTAATGGAATGGAAGAAATGGGTATTTGAATGGGTAAGGTAGGTATTGATATACTTATTGAGGGTGTGGGAGTTGGGAGTGACGTAAGTAGAGGGGTAGGCATGGGTAGTTGAAATAGGGGAACTTGTGGAAGTGTGGAATCCAAGGCAATAAATGAATAAATCAATGTGGTGGGAACACTCAAAGTTAATGAAAATGGAAATATGACGGGAGATGAAAATGAATTAGTAACTACCCTAGTGTTTGGGATGGCTAGTTGGATTGTAGTCAGGATGATTGAGTCTACAATCATGTATTGATGGGTGGTGTTAGTGATTAATGGAGTAGTGGTGGATATGGGGGATGAAGTGGAGGTGATTATGGAAGAGGGAGGTGAAGGTGGAGTTTGAGTGTCCACTTGTGTTGATTGGATTTCTACCAAGAAAGTAACTTGCATAGGTGGGTTAGGTGAAGGCATATTCACTTGCACTAGAGGACTAGTGGAAATAGGAGGAGTAGCTATTTGGGTTGATTGGGTAGTGAAAATAGGAGGGAGTACTATAGTTGGTTGAATATCAGAGACAAGAGGGAGAGATATTTGTGTCTATTGAGCAGTAGTTATGTCCTCTATGGAGGTTGGCATTGGATGATCCATTTATTATGTTTTTGCTTCGTAGTTGCTGGATGGACCTCTTTTAGCCTTTTGTTTATACTTCTTCTTATGTGATACCACTGGCCTATCTGCCTGATCTACTGGGTTTCTACTGATGGAACCCTCTATTGTTATTTTCACACCTTTCTCCTTCACCTCTTTCAACTTATCACTAATACTCAAGGTTTACTTGATAACCTTGACCCCTTTGCTTCTTAGCCAGTTGATTGTCCTATTTATTGCATGGGTGTTCCTATCTATTAATGAGAAGGATTTAGGTATGGACTACCTAACTAGTGGAAGATGTTAGGAATATATCTTATTATCATAATATACCCTATCAATTGGAGATTCATCATATTTTAAGTCCTCAAGGACTGGTGCCATGTTGTAAGTTTTGATTTGTTCTAGGGTCATACTAGAATAATCTCTCAATCTCATTTCCTCTCCATCTTGCATGTCTTCCTAGTAATCTTCATAGAAAGGAACATGGGAATATGTGGTGATACCCAATATACTGGTAATATGGCTAGTCACATCATAAAATGGCCTTTCATTGATATCTATTAAGGTCATTTGAGTCATCTCAGTATCTACGCATTTGCATTTTGATAGGGAAGGGATGCTAATGGGGAAGTGGATCCCTGACTTATGTTTGCTTGACAACAACTTATGGTTCTAAAATCTACCTCACAAGTTTCATTAGGGTCCATCTATCACTTACATACCTCAGAAGGGTGTAAGAAAAATCAATGAAACCTCCTATTTTGATGTATAATTAGGAACTGAATGGAATATGATCTCCAATTTGTGATCTCAAAAGTTGTAGCATCAAAGAATCTTCTTATTTTTAACTCCTTGTCAAACATAATTATGATATAGTATATGAAAGCATCATTTACCCTTCTAAAATGTTGTTTACTTACCTCAAGGGTGAGATCAGGCTAATAGTTTTTGACCTTGTTTACCTGATCAGTCACTATGTTCAACCCTGGGAATGCCCTCCCCTTTACTAATATGTAGACCAAATATGAAGTCATATAAAACTTCCCTATAGTTTGGACTTCCATAAATTATTTATGGATGGATTGAGAAATTAAATGGGCCCAGTGGATATACTATTTGTTTTGGTGGATTACCCAGATGTATTGGTACATCTAATACTGATAATTCTTGGTATTCGGGTTCTTAGTAACTCTATACAAGAGTATGATTATGTCACCTACTTCATATTTGAAGTCTATTCTTGCTAGGGTTTTAGGTAGTCTTGTAGATGTGGCTCTATGGGTTTTTAGCCATCACTTGTTTAGACCCCATAGACATATAATATTATTCTCTTGATAAAAATTCTTTGAAGAATCAGGGGTTATATCAATATAAATCTCAAATTTTAGAATTAGGAACACAGTATCTATGAAATCAAGGTCAAGGTTCATAATATTTTTCCCTTTGTTGTTCACTACTTCCCTCTTCTCTACATCATAGTGCTTTGCCAATGTGAGCACAAGCTAAGGGATCTAAACTAATAGTGGAAATGATGCTACCTAGGGCAATCTACTATCGTAAATGCTTTGAATCCAATCATTTTTGAATTCAACATTTACTTTGTTGTAAAAATCAACTAGGTTTGTGTGACCTAGATCTATGTTTGTGATCTCATTTGTATTGAAGTCTAGGATGAGTGGGACACTAGGTCCCATTAACTTGAACTTTATTTCCTTTCCAAACATAGGTTCTAGGAAAATTGGTGTAGGAAAACCAACTGTAGAGTTAGCAGGTTTTGGACTTGCAATTACAGGTGAAAAGTCTAGTGGGGTTTATACTGTGTATTTATAGTTGAAAAGTCTTGATAGGTTTTAGACTTGAAAAAATCACTTGCAAAGTTTGATGAAAGTTAAGGTGGGGTTTAGGCTTGATATTGTAGGTAAAATATTTGATGGGGATTTGGAGTTGATTTTGTAGGTCAGATTTCCATGGGTTTTGGAGTTGTTTTTTAAGGTCATATTTTCATAGGTTTGTGAAGGGAATTTTGAGGAAATATTATAAATTTTAATAAATTTTATCAAACCCTAGATTTATTTCAAATATTGGTAACTGATTGTATAATCCTTTTTTAATAAAATTTTAGAATGTAGACAAGGAAAACTTGAAGGAAAGTGAACGAAAAAACCCTAGTTTCATAGGCAAAAATGGAAATCTATGCTTTTTGTAGAAAGATAACATTGTTTTAAAGGAAAACATGGGAAATAGAGGAATACCATGCTTACAAAGGATGATAATGGTGGTTGTGTCTTGGTACAACATTGGTGAGGCATGGCTTGGTGAATGCTTGAAAAACTTCTAGATATACAAAGCTCTAAATCTGATTTTGCTATGTCAAATAATGACCTTAAAAAAACCTAATTTTATTAATATAACCTTTCAATAATTGATAATTAGGTTGGTGGTTAGGAAAATAGTGGGAGAAGTGGGGTTTCAAAGTCGTGTAATTTTTTAAGTTTGCAAGATTGCATTTTACATTGTGACCTTCGCTTTTTCCCAAGTGGTTTGGTGTAATGGAAGTGGGAAAGCAAAAATTGAGTGCACTTTTCAACTTTACAAGTTACAAATTATATATGGGGTTTTCGTTTCCATGGGTAGGGAAGACGGTAAAAATTCAAACTTAGATTTTACTTTGTAACTTTGTAAGTTGCAATGTGCAGCCAAAAAACTGGTTTATGTAGTTGTAATGAATGACAAGAAGTAGGGTTTTGCTTGCAAAGTTTCAAATTTCAACCAGAGTTCCAATTTATGCTAGGTGTAGATTGAATGGGAAGTGGAGGTTTGATTTTAATTCGTAAGTTTACAAGTTGTAAATTGCATCCAAATCTCTAGTTTTTGCTAGGCATGTGAAAAGTGGGAAGTGGAGGTGTGGGTGCAATTTGCAAGTTTGTAAGTTGAAAATTGCATCCAAATCCCAGATTTCTGCTAGATATTAAAGAAAAGGGTTTCATAAGTCACTTGAAGCCTTTTTATAAAAAAATAGTGGGTCTCCCTCAGGGTATAAGATGTTTTGACATTTTTGACACAAAAATGTCAACAATTACAAAGGAGGAAATCACAAGCCATTCCTCATATCAAGGCCCTTTTACTATCACTACTCAAGTTGAGGGAAAACAATTTATAGATATCAAGGTTATGGAATTTTAAGATACAATTTTTTTTTCTATGTCATTTCGTAGCTATCTTGAAAATAAGTTTCAACATGTGGATGGAACTAATGCAATTCTAACAAGTATGGGATCAATTAAGTTAAGAGTTTCATTTGCTTCAAAATAATGTCCTATCATTTTTTAGGTTATTTATAAGCCAAATGCTTAAAAAATCACACTTGTAAAATCATGGTTACACTCAATAGGAGCAATGGTTGATAAAACTAATAGTTGCATATCATTTGATCATCAAGACAAACTTACATCCATTTCCAAAAAAGGAATTATATCTTTAGCTACCATACAATAAAATACAAATAATGTCATAACCATAGCATGACATAGTTTCTTATTCATATATAGATACTCTAAATGGTATATCACATTTTCAAGAACAACCTAATAAGTTACATCTTCCTATACCACTAACATAGATCTTGATAATATTGATTACGTAGCATACGTATATGATACATATGATACATGGCCTCCACAAAGGCATCTCAGTGGTGAAATCCTTGGGTTCTAATTTCACTTTTCATAGTCCATAAAACCTTTCAAAATATACACCAAAAAAATAAAAAAAATTCAAAAATAAAAAATTATGCTCAACATCTACATGTTATATTAGTTCATTGACATATGTTGGCCCCCAAATTTTGACTAAGTATTTTGACATTTTGGCATGAAACCAACATGAAATGGAAGGAAAATAACACATAATACTATGGAATGGAAATCAAATGGCATAAAAGCATCATGATACAGAACTTGCAGGGCATGAAAGCACTGAGTCACAGAAGCACCAGTGTGAGAGGACCCAGTCAAAGGAGAATTAGTCATGGGGAACCTAAGAGATTAGGACTCATAACAATAGCAAAAGAATTTGGGAGTGCATGGGAAGTGGGAGTGGTTAAGTAGAGATTCATAAGGGTCACTCAAGCCTTATCCATTGGAAGTTTTGCACTGACCTAAAAGGAGATGAATGCATGACAACAAGGATCTAGCTTAGAGTGAGTATATAGGGGGTGCAAAGGCCTGAGTCCTTAGGAGAAGTTAGTTGATAGAGTGCTATGAATATCACTTTTTAGATACTTATTTGGTCATTTAATCCTATCATTATTGTTATAAATACTTGGTCAAGGATAAACAAGTATAAATACCCCTATTGTAAAGCATTGAGAGGATGGATTTTTGGGTAATGCCTTATTAAAGCTAAATATATGAGTTAAAAATATTATAACAATTCTTGTGGTCATCTTAGGTTGAGTTGAGAACTTAATGATTGGAACTTAGTATGAAATATTTACAAATCTTTTCTTCTATATAACAATCTCAGAACTTCATGGCACTCTTTTTCATGATTATGATGGTTGAACGCAATTATACTAGGATTAAAGTAGTTTATATTTTTCTCTATGTAATATCTAATTAAGTATATGTTTAACATAAGAAATATAACTAAGCAATTATTATCATGAAACATAATCTTTAGGAACTGGTCTTCAGCTACATATTTTTGGTGAGTGTGCAAGACCACAATCTTGCATGAAAGGGCCAACATGCTAGCTCATTGGGATACACTTTAGTGCCTAAGCTCTATTAAGAATTAAAACCCA
Source organism: Torreya grandis (assembly GCA_037957365.1). Classification (NCBI taxonomy): domain Eukaryota; kingdom Viridiplantae; phylum Streptophyta; class Pinopsida; order Cupressales; family Taxaceae; genus Torreya; species Torreya grandis. Next base: position 1,859,931 of record JARHVA010000111.1, read on the forward strand.
AAATTTTGGTTCTATTGTCGGGACTTGTAGTAATTACTACATAATCATGGAATATGCTTGAACGTATCATCATTGAGAGTATTGAACAATGGATTAAAGGAGTTGAAGATAATTTTGTAGTTCCCTACCTTGAACCAAGAGTTTTTACATGGTAATGGGTAGAGCATAATATCTATAGTGCATTGTATGAAACTTTATTTGCTAAGATCCTAGTTCATTTGCACACTTGGCTATTTGCGTATGCTCAATGATGATCACAAAAAATTGGGAGAAGTTAGTCTTGGAAATTACAATGACAAAGAGCTTTAACATGACTTGAAGCTCCATGGACGTGAGATTTCAACATTTGATGGAGAGGAGTTTTAAAAAACTACATTCTGGAGTATGTTGTAACTACCTATTCATGTCCTAAAGAATCCAAGTTCCAGTTCCTAAGAGAATCGCATGGCCATTACATTAGACATTTCTCTTTAGAAATCAAGAAGTTGTTTATTGACTATGAACTTGAGACTATGTCGATGGAGAGCTAAATAACTTTTTGCATGAGCCATACATTTGGAAGGGAAGTAAAGAAGAGTTGTTAAAATATTGTGGCTTCAAAATGGTAGTTAGTCAGAGGGCATTATAGAAGCATAAATATGATGAAGTTCAATAGAAGATTGTAGGATTAAGCAATGTAGGAAGAGACTAGGATAACTCAAGAAGTGTTATTAGGATCCGTAGGGAAGAAAAAATACACACAAAAGACCCCATCACTTTCAAACCATGCCCCATGCCACTTTTATCATATGAAAGAGAAACCAACTAGATGATAGAAATTGAAGAACAAAGTCTGAACCAACCAGGCTCCCTAATCATAGTGCACACTCATGTTTTTGAATTAGATGGCACACACACACACACACACACACACACACACACACACACACACACACACACACACACACACACACACACAAACAATTTGGATATCGATAGTGTGGAATCAGAGACTAAACTTGTAAGGGGTATTAGAACTAAGCTAATTAACACTCATACAGACTTAACACTTTCCTTATCTCTTCAAGAGAATTTCATGGCATAATTTGGGATGCCTGGAGGACCTGACCTTCAAGGTGGACATATTATGGGCCCAAATTTTATTAATCAACCAACTATCATGACCCATTTCATGAGTACTACTATTAGAGGTGATGGAGGTGGACTAGGTGGTTGCACAAGAGGAAGTGGTGGACTCCCCCCTCAAGGGATAGAATCTAGAGGTTTTCAATAACCACCAGTTTAAGCACCTTAGTTGACAATAGTGTATTAGGAAATGAAAATCCACTAACCTAAATATTTAGGCATGGAAAATGTAATAGAACACATCCAAAAGTGTGAACTCATCTAGAGGGTGCAAGGCATAAATTTTTCGAAGAGAAAAGCCACCCAATTTGCAACTACACTATTGGAGCGAGAACATAAATGGTATAGAAAGTTTAACCCTCAACAAGTAGTGGTTGACTATGATCAACTTAAAATGACATTCCTTCAGGATTTTGATATTCTTGAATTTAAACAATAAAGCATAGTCATACTGAAGGACATAAAGTAGGAACTTACTAAAAGTGTATGAGAGTATGATACAAAGTTAAAAACATTATTATCAAAATTTTCATTTGAAATCAATGCTACTTAGCATGCATAGTGGTTTGTGAGAGATTTGTTACTTTCATTTTGATGAACTTTGTCTCAAAAGAACTTCACTAGACGTGTGAGGCTTTGAAAGCCACCCTCTATGCTAAAGTAGTTTGTAATATTGATACTGGGATTAGTCCTTTCATGAAAGCCTAGATAGCTTTAATGGCATCAAATCTCAAGAAGTTAATTTCAAATAATGCACATGATACTCATAGTGGATTTTGGTACACTAATTTCAAGTTTGAAGGATACACCTGAAGTAACTACTCGTGTAAGAACATCCACATTGTAATCAAATAATCATGTGAAATATGTCATGAGGACCATGATGTACATTCTTGTCCTATTTTACAATGAGCTACACACTCAAAGGTGTCTGACTATTGAAAAATATGTGATTCTTACACCCATGAAACTAATGATTTCCAATTAATTAGTGACATCTGTGAAGCATGCATATGTGAATATTCCAAACCTATTGGCCAATAATCAGGATAATGGTGGCTATCATGGTCATGGTAGATGAGGAGGATGAGGAGGTGGTTATTTCCTAGCTAGGAAATGTTATAAATGTGGATCCTCGAACCACTATCAAAGAGATTATCTGGTTTACCCTACATGTGATTTCTATAAAAAGGACCACTAGTTGAAAGAGTGTCCTAATTTGTACATGACTATCACTAAAGAGAGAAATGAAAAGGGTGCCAGTATGTTTTTATTTGAGAAACCACATTGGTGAGCACATTCAAACACCCTAATAATTCAATAAGTGAATAGTACCATGCAAAATTAAGGACAATCTCAATCTACCTCTAATCTTATTGAGAAGGTATAGCGTGAGGAGCCTCAAGTAAGGAAGTATCTTTATGCCTAGCAATAGAAGGATGTGCCTCGAGACATTATGATGTTGGTATGAGAGCTCCAAGGAAAAATTCAATTTATCAAGGACAAAGAAGTAACATAATGTGTTGATATGCATAAGGTAGTAGAGCCTCAAAATGGGGTATGAGATGACTTGTAGAAGCTTTACAAGCGTATGATAGAGGAAGACATTATTCCACAACTAAGCATTTAGCTTAAGAATCAGTTACAAGTTCCAATAAACACTTAACCTCCAGTGACTCGACAGATTGAGGATCATCAATTGAATCATGCTCGATGGCAAGATACCCCTATTCCTCCTACACCTCTAGAAGATAAAGAGATACTAGTGAATACTGCCATTGATGGTTAGGTAATTTAGGACATCCTAGTTGACACTAACACTAAAGTCAACATCCTCATGAAGGAATCATGGTGGAAAATGGCTAGTCTGACAATACAACCTTCCCCACACATACTATTTATGGGTAATAAAACTCATGCTCTACCAATTGGAGTCCTTAAGAATGTAATGGTTGATATACTTAGGTACCCTTCAAAGCTAATTTTGAGGTTTTTGAGTTAGCATAGGATACAAACTTCTCAGCTCTATTGGGGAGACATTGGTGTTATGAAAATAATGCAAATTTAAGTTTAAAAAAGTGCTATAACAGTTTTGAGAATGCCAAATAGCATGTTGTTATTCCTCTTGATCAAACACATGAGACCCAATACATCAAACCTATTAATGTGGAAGAATATATAAACCACATCTATAATGTCACTATTAGAGATGATGCGTAACATTATGCTTCTCCTGATGGCATCTTTTGATGGATGGACACTCGATCCTTTTTTAACACTATAAGCAATTCTTATAATTGTTGGGTGCATAATAATTATGAACTCACTAGAAGAGTGTGTAGTGCCATTGGAAGTCAGGAAACCATTCCAAACCAGATCCATAAATGTCATAGGTTCATTTGCCTTATTACTAGATAAGTCATGAGGGGACCAATGAGAGATGCACCTTTAGAGAGAATCGATGAGGTTTCATGCTTCCATGGACAAATGAAAGTTTACAACTTTGTCTAGTGCCTTGAGGAATTTTATCACACTAACACTGATCATATTTGATCCTTGGTTCATCTCTTTGATGATACAACTACAAGATGGTGGTAAAACCATCATGAGAGAATATTTGAGTGCGATCAAGTATGCTCTACCTTGCATCACTAATTCCATGATGACAATAAAGTCAAGGGAACAATTAGTTATACCAGATTACTAGCACCTGAACCCCATATAGAAGCTTGCAAGATAATGTGGAGAGATGAAGAGTCATACTTACTAGAGTACTTGTGAGTGCATGAATTCTATGAAAATTTATGCACCTAGGAACAAACATGATATGTTCATGAAGAAAAACACATGGGTACATGATTTTGGCATCTCTTGAAGGAGAACATGAAATCAACACTATCTTATTCTTCTCCAAGGATGGATTTGTGCCTCACTCTCTAGGCCGTACACCAAGCTATTATTGGTGACCCCAGCTCCCTTGAAGATCACTTGAGAAGTATCCATCATGTCCCTGAATAATATCTACATCTCTTCAATGAACCATCAACACAATTTATTCCTGTATTATAACCATTCCTTGATTATGACCGACATAAAAAAATACATCTTGGAAAATAGAAGCTAGTGTGTCAAGTGGATGAAGGTGAAGGATCTAATCTACTTGACCCTTTGTAAAACCATTTGGATGTCCATATGGGATATGCCACACAAACTATTCATGATACTAGTGTTGATACAAATAACCCCTATTATGGGCCAATTCAAACTATCTAGTGCAACATTGGCACAGATAGAGAACCAAAAATGGTTACTATGGAAAATTGTTGGACTGATACTAAAATTTCAAAGATATTCAAGTTATTAAAGGAATATTAGGATGTCTTTCCAAGAAGTTACAATGAGATGAAAGGAGTTCATCCATCCTTAGGAAAGATGCATATCAAACTGGTTGATGATGCTCGACTAGTCAGAAAAAGACCATATAGGATGAATCCTAATTTACGAGCATACATCAAAGAAGAAATTGACAATATGCTACACACTGGAGTAATTAGCCTCATTAATGAATCTGAATGGGTTAGTCCCATGGTGCATAGTATAAAGAAAGATGGATGCATCTAAATTTGCATTGATTACTGGATACTTAATGCATCTTATGTCATCAATCCTTTCCAAACGCCATTCATAGAGGAAATCCTTGAAGGTGTTGCTGGATGTGAGATATATACTTTCACAGATGGATTTTTGGGATATCATTAGGTCTAGATTACTGAGGAGGACCAACCAAAGTATTTACTACTGAATGGGGCTCCTTTGCATATATTTTCATGACTTTTGGGTTAAAGAATGCACCATTTGTGTTCTCATGTATAACTATTGAAGCCTTTAAGGATCTCATCCATAAATTTATTTAGGTTTACTTGGATGATTGGACAATCTATGGATTGGTCAAGGAAGATCATTAAACTTAAAGAAGTGCATATTTGCTACACATTTTGGTGTGCTCCTAAGACATACTATTTGTAAAGAGTGACTTTTGTTAGACCCAACAAAGGTATCCTTATTCTTTAATTCCTTATTCCCAAGTCTTAGCGTGAGGTCTATGCCTTTCTAAGACATAATGTTACTATATAAAATTCATCTGTAGATATGAAAAGATTGACTTTCCCCTGGAGGAAATTATAAATCATAACAAACACTTTGTATGGTCTTGCGCGTATCAAAAAGTATTTGAAACTTTAAAGGACAAGCTGGTGATCGCTCCAATACTCTAGTTTCTTGATTGGACAAGACCATTTCACATCCATGTTGATGCATCTAGAATGGAAATTGGTGTAATTATTGCACAACTAGGGGAAGGTCACCTTGATCATCCAATCTACTTTTCTAGTAGAAAACTCACTCCATCTGAGAGAAATTACACCACTATAGAGCATGGAGCATTGTTAATGGTCTATGCTTTGTATAAGTTCTGGCAATACTTATTGGTAACACCCTTTATATTCAATACAAATCATGGAGGCCTTCAAGTAATTAATAAACAAACATGTGTTACATAGATGAATCTACTGCTAGATAGTGTTGTTTTAAGAGTTTTAATTTTCCATCATGGTTAAACCTAGAAAACCTAATTGTGGACCTGACCATCTATCCTAAATTGAGTCTAGAGAGCCACCACATGCTATTGAAGATTACTTACTTGATGTTAAACTCTTTTGTGTTACTCATGTACCTAAGGATCTAGAAGATACTGTCACCTTTAACTACTGGCTCAGTGCTTGACTATCTCACTCCTCAGGCCAATAAATAAATTGCAATCCATGCCACACCTTTTCAACTCATAAGAGGGGATCTTTACAAGTTTGGACATGATGAGGTTTTTTGATGTTGTGTTATGAAACATGAGCATTCTAAGGTACTTCAATAAGTTCATGAAGGTATCATTGGAGGAAACTATACTAGTGAGGCTAAAACACACAAAGTTCTACTGGATGAATTATGGTGGCCTACTCCATTTCAAGATGCTAAGGTATATGTTAGACAATGTGACATATGTAAGCACATAGGGAAACCAAAATGACAAGATACCATGACTATACAACTAATTACCTCTCAAGAAACATTTGAGAAATGGGCCATAAATTTTATTGGCTCCATCACTCTAGATGAACGATGAAAAGATTCCTAGTATATCATTACAACAACTGACTACCTCATGCATTGCGATGAAGATGTGATAACAAGAGATTGTATTACTACCACTACTGTGTGATTCATTTGAGAGCATATCATAACTTGATTTGGATGTCTACTCAATTTCATGAGGGATCACAATACTCATTTCCTAAATGAAACTATTTGCATCTTATTGGATGAGATCATGATTGCACGCCATAAAACAATATCGTATCACCCTCAAGCCAATGGCACTGTCAAGGCCTTTAACAAGATTCAAGGCACCAACCTGATAAATATTTTTAATATTGGCTGAACTAATTGGGATGATAGGGTGTTTGTGATACTATGGGCTTATCGAATAACTTATAAGTGCATGAATAAAATCACTCCATTCAATTTAGTATATGGTAAAGAGGTAGTCCTTCTAATTGAATTTTTGGTACCATATCTTTGCATTGAATGCGTAAGAATATTGGATGAGGATTCATCCTTGAAATCATACATAGATACTTTCTTACAAATTTATGAAGATCATTTCTTGGCTCATTGGAGTCAAGGTGTGGGAAAGTGTAAACAAAAAGCATGGCATGACCACCACATAAATAATAAAACATTTTCCCTGATAATGAAGGTCTTGCTATATGATTCCAAGTTTGAATGCAATTATGGAAAAATTTAGATTCATTGGGATGTTCCTTTTGTCATTCATATCATTCAACCTACTAGAGCTTGTAGGATACAAAGGTTGGACGGCTAGTTTATTCTTGGGCATTACAATGGTAGCCGGATCTAGCTATATTTCACTTGAGTAGTTAATTTTTTTGTAAAAAAATAAGGCTTATTCCATTAGTTTAGGATTATTATTTTTCAATAATCATGCTACCTTTGTTGTGTTTAACAATTCTTTAATGTTATTATATTTAAAAATTCATCTTTGTATTTTTGTGGAGGACCATGACTCGGTTTAGTGTGGGGTGAGATATTTAAATTCTTGACTAAAGATAGGTGAATGAGTTACAAATCATGCAAGTTCCTTATAGTACACAAGGTACTTAGGATGTGCTATTCATTTAAGGAATGCAAACTACATAGCCTAAGGATAGGGTGTTCTCACCAACAATTTAAATATTTGAAAGACATGACTGTCTTCCACTCCAAGAAAAGTACGACACATAATTGTCTTCCACTTCAAAGAAAGGTGTGGGATGGGATGTGCAATTAATGTAAAAAAGAATATTAATTATGAGAAGTGTACTAATGGCATGATAAGACATAACTACTAAAAGCATTTATGGAAAGAATCAATGGTCAAAGAATGATGACTGTTAAAATTGTATTAATAATGAGAAGTGATGGATGAGCTACATGAGGATCGTAAGTGCAAACCACACCCCCCTCAAACCTATAAATAGACAAGTTAACTCATTTTTACATTTTACCTCTCTGTTCATTTGAGATTAATAGAGCCAAGAGGGAATATTACCAGAGCCAAGAACAAAGTAAGTTTATTCGATTCCTCAACAAAATATAAGAATAATTGCGAATATATATATAGGTATTATGAGTTTGGCTATGAAATAAAAACATAGGATAACTTCAGGACATGGCCATGACAAGGAAAAGTTACAGGTTACAAAGAAAGTCTGCCATTAGAGGGTTGGTAAGCTTGAAAAGCCAAAGTTAACAATAGTAACCACGTACTCATTTTGGGAATGTTAGATGACTGAGCATCAACCTTAAAGATCCTTGGAGGGTGATGTAGCCTATAAAAAAGGCCTTAAGGACTGATCTATTACCTATGATACCAGAGGAAGAGGAGATACTTGGAGGAGACATGGTATTCATTAGAGAAGAGACACCAGAGGACCAAACACAATGCATGAAAAGAGGATAAACAAGTATGGCATGTCAAGCCAAGAAGACTCAATTGTCTCTACCCTCACCATTAATGATTGAAGAAATGTAGTACCCTGAGTTGATGTTCCACATTGAGATTTGGGTCTCCAAGTGCCCACTTACATGATTTTTGACTGCAATCATCATTAACCTGGGAATGAGTTTGAATTACAAAATGATTATAGAGTCAAGTGTCAGAACACCAAGAACCAGTTGGTATATGATCTTAATATCTTTAATGCACTAGATGCTGCAAAGTTATTCTAAATATTCAATCTACCTTACTTTGGAAAATTCATGGAGGCCATCAAGTTCCTACTCTCATGCATCCATGAGGATTATCTCTATTTTATTGGGTGTTATATGAAGATCACACCTAAGAGGAAAAGCAAGGAATCATGACTAAAATATTCAAGGTTAGATGTGGTTGATGACTTGACAGACACTGATGAGATCCAAAAGATAACCATGGTGTTATGTATCAGAAGCAGGGCCACACCATGCATATAAATAACCTACAGGATCTCGCCCTTTGGGTTGTAGAGTGGATCATCATGACCAAGTTCGATGGGACTGATCATTGGAAGGAGGTTGACATGGCACACCTCTACATCACCCACCAAGTCACTCAGGGCTTAAAATATAATTGGGCTATGTATTTTACCCAAAAAATTATTGACGATGTAGAGAATACCCATCATATACCCAACCATAGGTTTCCATGGGGTGTATTTTTGCTTTTGATGGTTTTTAATGAGATCAATGTACCATATTACACTATAGGGGTACTAAAGTGGGCATACCCACCTGAGAATAAGTCCACTATTGAGTGATTCAAGGTGTTCATGTGCCCAGGTCATATCACCCCATCATATAAAATAAAAATGAAGTATTGGTTCAATGGGATGAAGGATGCCTTCAAGAATGAATGGCACATCTTAAAGGATTTACCCCCTAGATACTGATTAAGCATAATTTGTTATGAAGCAACACTTCTCTCTCAGATGCATTAGGATGGTCCCTTCTAAACAACTATCTACATGGCTAAATTTACCATATGCCTTCTCGATGTGATATTTCATCGAATCAATGAACCGGATCTATGATGCATAACCCATTACTTTAGAGGTAGAAAAGATCAATTTAGAGATTCATATTTTTTGAAAGATGTATTTCTATCCAAGAAATAAGGCATATAGGGAGAAGGAGATGAACTTTATAGATATAAAGGTTAAATAAATACTAGTGGGAGAATAGGTACATAATTTATTTTATATGCTATGACCCAAGAAGGACTAAAAGGGTGTAGACCATGAGAAGGAAAAGCTCCCTCCAATACCTCATTTGAAGAAGAAGTAGACTAAGCATGATGCCAGTGTAAGCAGTTAGTAGGCTCCCCAAAAATGGTAGAAGACTTCCTAGGCACCACAACCAAACTCCTCATCACCGAGGCCCTCACCTCCTCTGCCTTCACCATGCCCTTCTCTTCCTTGACCTTCTCCACCCAAATATCCACCGCCATAAGTCCCTCCACCCCCACATTCTCCAATAAATCCACATCCATCTCCCCCAATAATTTCATCATCAAGAACTACACATCAACAAGCTATATAAAAATCACTTGAGCAAGAAGCCCCTATAGCCCAAATGAAAGCATCGAGATCTGATTCCAAGAAGACACCCTCCCTAGTACAAGGGAAGGAGGCCACCTTTGATGACTCACTGTTAGACATTGAGCACCTTTATGATGAAGAGGGGGATGGTGAAGAATAAGAGATGTGTGAAATGGCCATTGGTATCACTTCCTTAGCTACCGACATAGAGGTTGAAGTTTTAAAAAGTGATCCAAATAAAGGAAAGGAACTGGATGAATACATAAAAGAGCCTACTATTGGTGCATTTACCAATCTACATGATCATTATCAAGAAGGCATCTCTGATATGATGTTGTATCTATGGCCACAATCCATTCTTTATGATGCAAATTTGAAGATAAGGAAACACGTGCCTTTTTTATTAGACATGTACAATAAGGAACATGCCTTTGATCTCCCTCAAGATAGCCTTCTTCTAGGTCTTGATAGTCCTATTCTACCTAAACCATTATGGGTGGATCCCCAAAAGACCACCCCTCTACAAACAAGTGCAACATTTTAAAAATGGCCTTGGAGGTTATGTGCTAGAATATTTTGTTGGATTATAATGTGTGTAATGCATAGAAGAAACATGCATAGGTATTTATGTATAATAAGGAAGTTACCACCAAGAAGGTACTCATCAAAGAAGTGGCTTCTTTGAAGTATTAGGTAAAGGAGGTCATGTAGGTGAAAGTTAAAACCCTAAATTTATGTAATAAATTTTTTAGTTAAGAACCAATACTAGTGGATGGTGTACCTCTCAATGAGGATGTCATAGAAAAACTAAAAACCTTGGTGAACCTCTTATTGAAGCACTACAATGAGAAAGCTACACTAAAAAATGAGAGATTAGAGATAACAGAGCAATTCACTAAGGTAGTTAAAGTCTGCAAGCACACCTTAGAAAGGGTTGGGGAAGTCATATCCATTTTGGATGGAATTTTTGAACAATTGACATGCCTAACTAAGATATTGAAGGCTTGGCTCCAAGCAAAATAAGCCTAAAGGTAACAAATGGTTGATGTTGCACTCTTAATAAAGGACCACGCTGAGTGTGCCAAAGCATTCAAGGATGTGGAGATGATGGATGAAAAGATCAATACACATCACCAAAAATTGAATTCTAGTTTTGTATCCCTTCAAGGATAGGTTATCGAAAAAGTCTCAATATTTGAAGGCATCCATAAAGATGTCATCACATCCCTAGATGATTTGGTCAAGAAGGCCAATAAGACATCTATCCAACCCAAGGAGATGAAGAAGTCCAAGGAGGACATTGAGATAATAACTACCAAGTTGTTCAACACATTGTCATAGTGGGAAAATATCAAGAAGTAGATCAAGTAAATGGGGCTTGAATTTTTATCAGAGGCTACCATTGAGACTTAGTCTAGGACAGACTAAGAGTGTAGTGTGGGGTAATGTTAGACCCAAAATTTTGGCTAAGTATTTTGACATTTTAATGTGAAACTGGCACGACACATAAGGAGCATAACATGGAAGACTATGACATATAACTCAAATGGTGTATAAGTACCATGACACAAAACCTATAGGGAATGAAAGCACTAAGGTACAAAAACACTAGTGCAAGAGGACCTAGTCAAAGGAGAATTAATCATGAGGAACCCAAGATCTTAGGACTCAAAACAATAGTGGAAGATTTGGGGAGTGTATGGGAAATGGGAACTGTTAAGTAGCAATTTATAAGTGTCACCCAGGCCTTATCCATTGGAATTTTTGCACCGACCCGTAAGGAGATGAACGCATGGAAATAAGGATCTAGTTTAGAATGAGTATATATGGGGCACAAAGGACCGGATCCTTAAGAAAAGTTAGTTGATAGAGCACCATGACTCTTAGTTTATAGAGAGTTCGTTAGTCATTTACTCCTATCATTATTATTATAAATACTTGGTTAGGGATACACAAGTATAAATACCCTTGTTATAAAGCACTGAGAGGACATATTCTTGGTTAATGCCTTGCTAAAGCTAAATATATGAGTTGTAGATATTATAACCATTCTTTTGGTCATGTTAGGTTGAGTTGAGCACTTAATGATTAGAACATAGTATGAAATATTTGCAAATATTTTCTTCTAAATAACAATCTCAAAACTTCATGGTGCTCTTTTGCATGATTATGGGGGTTGAACACAATGATACTAGGATTAAATTAGTTTATCTTTTTCTCTATGTAATATCTAATTAAGTATATGTTTAACATAATAAATATAACTATGTAAATTTTACTGCACAACAAAACCTATGGGAACTGTTCCCTAGCTATGTGCTTTAGGTGAGTGTGCAAGACCATAGTCTTGCATGAAAGGCCCAGTGTGCTAGATCATTGGGCTACACTTAAACACCTAATCTCTACTAAGATTTAAAACCTAACATCATATATGTTGTTGGTTTCATGTTGGTAGATGGCATATGAAAATTTTACATAAACACATCTGTGTCACACATATTTTCAGTGCGATACAAGCAAACATTAATACATGACAAATACATGATCCATGGACTTTCAGATGTTGGGCCCTCCCTCTACTCATGTCATGTGGACATTAGGGCATCCAATTAAATTTGATCATGATATATCTAGGTTATATCATTCTTTGGTCATTTTATATTATCATGTTTGAGATTATATAGTTACACATGCCTCTATCCATGCTTATATATTTCACAGTGTACTTGATATGCTATGTACTTAACTTTTTTTTCTAACACATATTACCTAGGTACTAGTATAATATATTATGTTTGTTGATTATACTTTTCCTTTAAGCAATTCCTTGAGTGTCTTATTTCACTTGTTTGAACAATTGGATATACTCCTTTATTTGCATCCCCTTTGCCTTTGTTTCCATGTTTAAATTTGAATATGTCATCTCTTTTTGTATGTTGAAATTTGAATATTTCATTCTTGCTTTTATGAACATTTGACTAAGTCATGTCCCTTCGATTTTGTGTCATTTGAACATGCCCCTTGTTTGAGGTCTCATTGGGCTATTACTTTTTGACTTGATTTTGAGTGCTTGTGTGTGTGTGTGCTTGATTATTTTTTGATCTTATATTGTTATTATCTAGATGTTTCCATGATCTACATCATGCATATTAGGACTTGGTGTGATCACATTCTTTGTGCTTTAATAATATATCTATATAGAAATGTTCCCTCTATATGATACATGGTCCATTCATAATTTACATGGTTATCTTATCCTTTTGAGGTAAGGTAAATACCAATTGCTATTTTCCCTCACCTCAAAATGGGAGAATATTAGTGGGGTCATGCCATTAATCATGACTTCTACATTGCTTCATAGATTTAGATTGTAGTGGGGGCATGTTCTAAAATCATGTTCCCCACATTTGTCATAGTTCTAGATTTAGTGGGGAAATGTTTTGGAAACATGTCCTCCACATTGGCACATGCACCAGTTCTCATATTCAGATTGAATTAGGGGCATGTTTTGGAAACATGTTCTCCAAACTTACACCATTTTTTAGTTTTAGATTATAGTGGGGCATGTTTTAGAAACATGTTATTGACACTTACATAGTTTAAAATTGGCTAAATTCAGAGTTATATGATTCACATACATGATTGTTATTAAATTCCATATATTGGTACCATTTTTATGCAAAATTTAAACATGAGACATAGTTAAGATGCATATGCTATGCAAATGGCACTTAAATTATAAAATCAAATTAGTTTTAGATTTAAAACACTTTTATCAACTACCATCACCCACCTGATTGGAATTTTATAGATTGTATTGAGTCAATCTACTGTAGTAGTTGTTTCAACTTTTGGTATGGCTAAGGTGACTAAATCACTGAATCTTTCCAAGTTTATAGGTTGAACTTGATTACATCATCCATCTTCACTAGTTTTATAGTGTGAGTTGAATTGATTCACTCACACTAACTAGGTTATAAGTATGATTGGGTTGCATGATTAAACTAACCTCAAATTTAAGGTGGAACTCATATTTTATCTAAGGGTTGGGGCATGTGTCCTCTAATATATATCTATCTATCTCTTTAGATATATGCACTTTCCAAATTTTATATTTTGTCTTAATCTTAGTTTCAATTATTCATAATGATATATCTTTTCAAATCAATTTTCTAAAAGGTAATATGGTTGCATCGATACACATGTGTACTCGTAAACCCTACTCTATTTCAATTTCAATCATTTTAATTCCTTTAATTTCAAATCATTTATACTAATTATATACTCTAACATGTTCTTGGTTGAAGGTTAGTCACCGATAAAGTACTCATGTTGGACTCAAGAAAAGACAAGGTGTGTTATACACACCCATGTACGCATTCTTTTTCCTTTAAACTTGTAATTTTATTACTAGAATAAGGGGGGGAAATGTAGACATTATTTTTTATTTATATTTCACTTCAACCTTGTACATTTATAAAATATATATCATGGATGTACCTTCAAGTTCTAGACATTTCCCACTGCCAAAAGGCATGTATACACTATCTCTTTGTGCCTAATTGCTTATCTCTTAGTCTGACCAATGTTATTTTGATAATTGAATTCTTATATCTTGCCTAGAATGTTATAAATTTACTTGTCTTCCATCTCTGTAAGTTCTAGACCTACACTTATTTTCCAAATGTCTTGACACTTATGTCCCAATTAGATGCCTACATCGACATAAGTGTCCAAAGCCCTAAAGTCATCTAATTTGTCAATGAAATATATTCTAAAGGTTAGCCTAAGTGATTTAAAAAAATATATTCTCCAAATGGATTGGTATAAATATAAAATCAATCCTCATTCATTCCTATACTAACAAATACCACACAACTCACAAGTCAACTTATTGAATCATTCTATCAAGCATTAAAGTGAGAAAAACTTCCCTATTTTATCATATTTCCATATCAGTCATAGGGACATCATATATACAAGTTTGAAGTACTGAAGGATCAACCCAAAAAATTTCAAGTCACAAGTCAGGTCACTATTGTACTTGATTATCATACATTACATGATTCACACACAAGCCAACGTAGGAAAAAACTACATAAGTATGAGGCCCTCTTAGGAGTATTGGCATCATTATCTAATATGAATCCTTTTTACCTAGGATTCATAAGATACCACTACACTATCCTACATAAGGACTCCTCCTAATCCATCCAAACACATCTATGATCACTGAAAATTGATTGTTGGGGTCACAAACTCTTAACACTGGTGCTGAAGTAAGTCTTCTTTTTAATTTTTAAAAAGCTACTTCACACGTATCTAACTAGAAAAAACTTTAGTTCTTACACTGTAGAGAGGTAATCAGGTTAGCTATCTTAGAAAAGTTTAAAACAAATTTCTTTTAATAGCCCACTAATCCCATGAAACTCCTCACCTCATGCACATTCTTTGGTGTTGGGCACTCCATAATGGTTCTTATCTTTATCAGATCTATTGAAATACCATCCATAGAGATATTATGTCCTAGATATTACAATTTCTCTTGGAAAAATACACACTTAGATAAGTTTATATACAACTTATGCTTCCAAAACCGTTGCAAAACTAGTTCTAGATGTTGAAAATGTACTTCTTAATTCTTAGGGTATATAAGAATGTCATAAAAAAAGACCAATATAAAATGATCTAGATAATATCTGAACACACTGTTCATGACTTTTATGAATGTTGTCAAAGCATTGTCAGCCAAAATGGTAATACTAAAAACTCATAGTGTCCATAATGAGTTTTAAATGTTGTCTTTAGAATATCTTCAACTGATAGTATCCTCCTTTAAGATCAATCTCAGAAAAGACAATTGATCCCCACATTTGATCAAAAAGTTAATCTATACGAGGCAATGAATACCTATTTTTGATAGTTGATTTATTCAACATTTTATAATCTATGTAAATTCAAAGAGTACCATCCTTATTCTTGACAAAGATAACTAGTACACCCCATGATGACACACTTGGCCTGATCAACCCCTTTGACAACAATTCCTAGATTTGAGCCTTAAATTGAACCAATTCAGTGGTTACCATCTTGTATGGTGCCTTAGACTTTGGTTCCAATCTAAGTATGATATCGATAGAGAAATCAAACTCACATCTTGGAGGCAATTTTGGTAATTCCTCTAAAAACACATCATGAAATTTTTTAAGGAATGGATAATATTCAAGGGATGGTTCTTTAGTTTCCTCCATTTCATTTATCTTGATGATAAATTATTGGCATCCTTTTCTTTGAGCCTTCTTAAGTTGCATTTTATAAACCTACCTAAGCCTCAACTCTCTCTTCTCACCTTGAATTTGTGTCTGATTCCCAAAATTATCCAAACACTTAACCTTCTTCATGGAGTAGTCAACTTTGGCCTTATGTTTTATAGATCCACTAATATTGTGAATTTGGGTAACCTAATCTCTAATTCGACTAAACACTTGTCAACCATGACTTTAGAATCATTCCCATATTATACCAACCATGCATTTGTCATTACTCCATCTAAATATTATACCAACCATGCATTTTCCATTACTCCATCTCTTTTAGATATCTTACTAAGCATTTTAAGAGCTATAGAACATTCTATATCCCTTATATCTATCAAAATGGAAATTGGATGTTCAAACAAAATACTTGGAAGTTCTATGGGTAAAGCTTGAAATTTAGCTTGTTTATTATCGACTTCCACATGAATACACCACTGAAAATGTCCTTATTGAGGAGTAAGGATTTTTTTATTTGAATTATCTTGAGTACACTCAAGAGCATAATGATTATCTCCACAAATGAAGCAAGCTATAGGTGGTCCTTTCCTGTCAACCTGTTGGTTTTAATTAAAACTGCCTTTGAAACCATTACCTAGTTTTTTTTGCCTAAACCATTATTAAATTTGGAATTTTGATTTTTGAACTACCTCTTGGACTCTCCACTTTTCTATTTTCAGTTCTTATTTTTTAAAGTTGGTTTATAACTTCCAAACTTCTTCGTAAACTTATCCCTAGCCTGTGTAAGATATTTCAACTTTTGTTCCTATTTAAATGCCTTCTCAAAAAACTAGTCCATGGAAAAAGGTCCATAAATGTCCACCTCTCCACTAATCTAGGGTTTTAATCCCATGATAAACTTCTTGATTCTGAACCTCTCATCTACTTGGTGCTGAGGTACGTACTTCAAAAGTTTGTTAAATTATTCCCAATACTCATTTATTGATAAGTCTCCTTGATTTAGATTCTAAAAAATATGTAAGCTTATGGTCAAAGTATAACTATGGAAGCCACCATGATTTGAACAAAGTCACAAAGTACTCCCAATAGTGGTGGTCAAGTTAAGATTCAGTTCCAACTTCTTATTGGCTCACCACATAGCTACTTCACTAGCCAACTGGTATGCTCCACAAACTGCTTTAGTGACCTCAAAGTAGTTTTTAATTTTGAAATGCTTCTCCATTTCAGTCAGTAATGCTTCAAATCTATCACCCAAAATAGTTCCATCGAACTTAGGTGGATTCACCTTTTTCATATTTCTAGCCAACTCTGCAGCTACTTGTGCTTTCACATCCTAAGGGTTTTCTTGCTTAGTGGGATGTTCTTTAGATTATTCTTGGTGTTATTCCTCTTCATGGCCATGAATTTCCTATTTTAGGGCTGAAAATTCATTCTCTAGTTTCATTCATGGCTATGAAAATCTGATCCAACCTTGTAGCTTGCTCAATAGCAAATTAATTAGGATCAAATGGAGGGTTACTATCATTAACATTTGAAGGACCCTCTCTGGATACTCTAGCTTTCACCATCCTCCTATCTGGTAAATAAAAAGGTAAAAAAACATTATTGGACTCATTAACTCCTAGAGTTTGAGTCATAGCTCTGATACCACATGTAATATCTCCATTGAGATCTACTTAGAAATACGTGATTTTTTTAAACAATGCATTCTTTCATTAGACTTCACCAAGAGAATATAATTAGTGATTCAAATAAAAACATTCTAAGTATTCAAAAATATACAATAAACATGTGAAATCTACCATCACTAATCACTATCATCATATGAAACACATCATAACTGAATATAGAAAGTAATTACAAGTAACCAATCATGGCTAGGGCAAAAATACAACTACCATTATCAATGATAACAAGTAAATAATTACATCTCATCAAGTATAATGTTTCAATAATAAATAATATAATAAAATTTACAAGATATAAGATACAAGATACATGGTTCTGTGGAACATGAGTTCCCTGAACTGTAGTATCTATGGCAATCTCAAGTGTCATCTCTAAAGAAGTACTGCTATGAAGAGGGAGAGCATCATTCAAGAAATTTTCCAAACCAACCACATAACATTGATACCCCACACAATCCCCCATCAAATAATATCCCTCACTTCATGGATGAGTAGATAGTGATGATGTAGGAATTCAGAGAGACAAGCTAGTACCTGTGTGTTGTATGATTTCTAATAACATATAGTGTACCATAAAAAATTTGTTCTAACATGATATCGCACAAACATGTAAATCATACATATGAAATGAAAATATCTAACTAACATTACTTTGGGAAAAATTTTCAATAATTATTGATCTCTAGGATCAGTTAAATTCATACACACCACTTGATTGGATCACCTTCATCTAGTATTGGTGATACTAATAAGCTAGTGAAGTATGTCTCACTACTTACTCAGTACCAATGATGTAAGATTTGGTTAACATAAATATAAATAATAGATTCATATAGATTACTTACTAATAACAAGAATAAAAAATCTTATACACATGAATAATCAAAATTCATACATTTAATGCATCAAACATATGAATGAATCTCCACAATATTATTTGCCACATAAATAATAATAAGAAATATAATTTTAATTTATACCATCTAGGTATATTATAAATTAGAATACATATTTATAATTTTCATAATTAGATACAAACATGGTACATTCTATAATAAGCAATCATAGTCTAGCATTTTCATGTACACTCTACTTAATTTCAACAACCAATCTTAACAATGAAAGCCACAATTCTCACAAAAACATAATCTTCTGTTTAAACAACTTATTATATTTAGTAGGCTATGTTTATGAAATTATAGAATCTCAACCCTAAAAATCCTATGACTTATTTTATCATTTCATATTACTATAGATATAAACACACCTCTATGTGTTATACATAGACTATCTAAGTCTTCTTATGGATATTTTTCATATATATGAGCCCCTGTATATCCTAATTTTGTTCATAACATGTATCATACATATGTACTCAGATAATATATAAACACTATATCAGTGGTCATTTATATTTATTAATCATGAACTTCATATGATTCCAATAATCATTATAACTTTCCCATTCATAAATCACATTGACGATCTTTTATAAGATAAGGGATTCAACAGAGTAATACTTCATAGTTTTTATCCCTAACTAAATATAATTTCATCCTGATATGTTCAAAACATATATAAATTTGTATTCTTTAATCATACACATATAATGGATAGATCATATTCAGTTATAAAGTCATATCAATAATTTATTTTAATACCACATCATGAAGATCGTCTTAATACACTAAAGTAATAGTGTATTGAATAATGATACTTTAATACATTATTTACTACACCTTAATTGGTATATTGTTCCAATCATTACTGCATTAACATCATTATAACATTATAAAATTTTAATATTGCCATAGTTATACTAGTAATACAACTACGCTTTATAATGTAACACATAATTATTATAAATTTGAGCCTGCTTGGTATTGACTATAGAGTATATAACATGCTGTTCATCCTAATTTTATACAAGCACTATATGAAACATTGCATTCAAATATATATATATATATATATATATATATATATATATATATATATATATATATATATATATATATATATATATATCACCACATATATTTAAATCATTGTAAAATTATTAACCAATACAACCATCAATATAATATGATATTAGTTATGTGGACTAGTCAAATCAACCCTTTGATTTTTGTCAGACCTCTATACAGTGACGGGCGATATAAATAAGTTATTTTATGCAAAGCTAAAGAATTTGTGTTTTTACATATTCAAGATATGTATTAAAAGGTGTGGTGAATTACTATTGGTATAAATCCGTAAATCAATTATATTGTTAACTAGTTATATGACAACCTACATGCTTGCATAAATACTTTGAACTATATATATAAGTCATTGAGTTCCATCTATACTTCGCTATACTTCAGGTATAAATATATATAAATCAACATATATATACTTGCTATATACTATATCATAGTGCAATAATGGAGTAGTTCCATTATACACAAGTTAAATGATTTTTAAAGAATTCTATATGCTACTAATTATACTATACGCAATAGAAATAATGTGATTCTATATTCAACATTATAATTGCACTGCCAATTATAATAATTATAGGTAATTCCTCATACACAATTCTATATTTAGTAATTACTTAGATTAGATCTTACAAGTGATACCCCTGGTGTAAGGTCTGCTAGTATTTTATATTTATATATGTATGTATGTATGACACACACACACACACACACATGTATATGTAAGTCACCTTACATATTATTCAAGTTCGCTATTCATAGTGAAATCGTTATACATAATCTATGGTTCGCTATTTTCAATTATATTGTTGTTTTTGAATTTTTCAAAAGCCTGTGCTTTATCATTGTTCTCATTTGTTATGTTACTCTCATAGTTTGATTTATAATAAATAGTATAATATGAATTAGCAGGTTTATCTGTAATAATTTTATGTTAACATATTTTACGATAGTATACTCTAAATTTGGCATTTTCATGAATACACAAACTATAGATGTTAACTATCGAAGGGTCGTGTGCCTATGTTTTTATATTTATAAATATACAGGTTGTTGGTTTTATATACATAAATATTTATACATATCCTATATATCTATAATTTCCCAATTTTGCGTACTTACAATTTTCCATTATGATCATGCTTAAATTCACACAATTCCATACCTATATTCGTTACTAGGATTAGCATATTACACACATTTTTTCCTAAATTTAAAACATCACTTACCTTCTTATAGTGTTCAGATGATACCGGAAGTCCACATCTTTTTTGTTTTATTCACTCCGCTCTGTTCACTTTTTCTCCTACTCTCTACTCCTCTCCCTTCTATGCTGTGTCCTCCTTACCTTTTTTTGCAAGAATACATTCTTTTTCTTCTAAAGCTCGCTCCTTTCCTTTTCTTATGTTTTTTTTCCTTATGAGTATTGCGCTTACTTTAAAGCTATCCCTTTTTGTGTTTTCTTTTATTCCATGATTTTCTTTTGTTTTATTTATTTTTCTTCCTTTATTTTACCAAACATTAATTAATTAATTATTATTCATTTTATTCTTAATTATAAAAAATCAATATATTTTCTAATTATAATTAGTACTTTGAATATCATCATGAATTTATATTAATGATTAAATCATTAATCATTAAATTTGAATTTAATATATTTACGTAAATTTACATTTCTAAAAACATTAATAGTTATAAATACAACATAAATACAATTCAACTATGTATCTAATATGTACTATTTAATGTGATGTGTGCAGAGTTCTAGCCATTCCTCTGTCATCCCCCATCAACTCTATATACATCACCCTCTTTGATGATGCTCTCTCTCTGTCATGCTCTGAGGGATGAATCTCTCCTATGTATAACTCATGATAAGTAGGTAGTTAGTCCATAACATTATGACATATATCATATAGTTGTAATAACAAATCAACATGATCTCATAATGTAAGAATATACCCTATGACTAACTCAAAGAAATGCAATCATGTAATCAAAGAAATATTTAACTATCCCATAGCAACATATAACTCATATCTTAGTTGATAATAACCAAATCAAATTGCCAACTATAAATATCCATGGATAATCAAGTAAGTTTTCTAAGTGAGGAATTAGGATGTAACAGGGGTAGTGGCTAGGGTGTTCCTCCCCAAGACAAGTTTTCTCCCCTGGGTCTTGCAGTTTCCCCCTCTTAGTAGGCTGAGGTTTATAAAAAAAAGTATAAAAATAATGGGTGAGAGCCTATACCAAGAACACAGATCTCCCAGACACTAGTGGCTGGGGGACAATCTAGATAGTCCCCCTCCCCTACCTCTTCGGGCTGCCATGTTTGCCATTACTACCTAATGGCCTTGAACTTTGTGTTTGTTAGTTCTTTTTTTTATATAACTTTTTTTTACAACCTTAATTCTAGTGTTGTGATGTAATTTTGTTCTCTTGAGGCTTCTTTTAGCTCGATGTCATGTGCATTTTTAGGTGTGACATATTCCACTCATTTTTTTATATGATCAACATTGTACTATATTGTTTTTATTAATAGAAGTGCATTTTTTAATAAAAAGGTTCAAGAAGTTTGTGGTATAACATAGAGTTCAAGGGTATCTAGTGGATTCTAAGGTAATATTCCATGATATTATTAAGAGCTATCACCATTGACTACTTTATATTAACATAAATAAATAAACTGAAATATTGATTACCCAAATTTTTTATTTTACTGAATGCAGGGATATAGGAACAATAAGGTCATCCTTTTTTACCTGCATGGACAATCACATGTTTCCACATGGTATCCCTAATATTTAATATATAATTTTTGGAAACTAAAGATTAATTAATTTTTTTGGAAAAGCTTATTCATGTTTTTTGATTGGCCAATCTATTTCTTTACTTTATTTAGGACATTTTTTTGATTAGTTGTAATAGACACTTTTTTTAGCTAGTCAATGAGATGCGACGGGTGACAATTTTTTCTAAACTCAATAGTTTGCTTAAGTTGAATATTTGGTGGTTTTTTCAAAGTCAATGGTTTACCTAAAGTTATATGTATATATAACATCAGTATCTTTATTTCATCTTGAAATTAGATACAACTAGTATATTCCCATTAAAGAAAGGTTGTCCTAAGGAGTTATAAATTTCTTAGGTTAGTAAACATCCACAACTTATATAAGGTGAAAAAATAGGAAGAAAAATGTGATACTCAAGGAAGCATAACTTCAACCTGGTTTATGAGCAACATCAAAACAGGTTTGAACCCAAATAAGAGATAAAGTTTTATCATGTCTTAGTTGAGGTAAATATCCCTCTAGTCAGTAGACTTGTTTCCTTCGCTTACCTAGAGTAGAATCTTACCTTCTTTAAGATTACAATCTCCCTTGTCTAAATGATCTACTGAAGAATCATGTTCCTTAAAGATATGACAGAAGGATAGCGAGTGAAAATGAGAAGAAAGATTTAGAACCCTACTGATGAGATGTGAGAGTGAGGGATTCAAACTATGAGCCTTTCTAATCACCCAATCATAGGATAATTTATATTTTGAGAACACTATAAGAGTATTAATCCCATATTCAATGGAAATAGTGAAGGCTATAATGAAATCTTGTAGTTTTGTGAAGTTTTTAGTGTGGATTTTGATGCTCTGTTATAATGAGAAGGTCTTGTTGTGTTGGATAAGAATGTTGCTTGCCCCACTAAATCCATGATTTCCTTTAGATGCCCCATTAATAAAATAGTATGTTAGTGTGGGATCCTTCTCTAGTTTAGGACTGATGTGCTGCTTCCTTGTACTAATATATCTTGGTGACATCAGGAAGTATTTTAACTTGTAAATCATAGCTAGGGGAAAACGTTGTTTGCCTAAGAAAATGGAATCATTTCTAGAGATCCAAATGCTCCAACAAATCTATAGTGGGAGATATTTTATGTCCTCAAACATGCCTTCAAACTCATTCCACCTATTCCAAGCCTCAATCAAGGATTCCTAACCCCAAATGGGGCTATAACCTTGCTTAGTAATAATATTCCAAACTTCCTTTATGAACTAGTAGTGCATAAAAAGATGATCAACAAATTCAGAGCTTTCCCTACATAGAAAGCATATGTTTGGGCCCTACTACCCCTACACTTTAAGCTATTCTAAGTCATAATTTTGTTTTTAGGGACCAACCAAAAGTGTAAGATCACTTTTGGGGGAGTGTTTAGCTTTTAAATGCCTCTCCACCACCAAAGAACATCTCCAAGCTCCTAAAAATTGATTAGAGATCTATAACCAAGTTTGACCCTATAAAAACCTCCTTTAGAATTATAGGCCTAAACAAATTTTTCCTCCCTATCTTTGAGTAGAAAGTCATTTGAGAACATACAAGTTATGTAATTTTACTACCATACAAATTATATAACTATGAGCCCAATGTCTTTCGTAGATTTCAATCCTAAGTTCCAACCACTAAGTCATAAAGAGTCATAAACATCAACAAGTGATGAGATATTTATATGTAGTAAGGTGACATTCATTGCATCTAGGAAATGTAGCTCCTACAATATACCAATAACTACATCCTAACTAGTGTGTGTTTTAGAACCACTGCCTAGATCCCATGCTAGGTAATTCTTGATGAGATCAACACTTTTGATGAGCTAACAAAAAAATAGAGGCCCCTGAATGATATGAAGGGAACCTCTGAACCCAATCCATAGTAGTAAGGGGTTGAACATACTTTTGGATTAATATATGATGTCATGACCCCACCTTTTTGATACTCCTATATGACTGCTTAAGCATTATTGTTATTTCTTATATAGTGGGTTGTTGCATTTCTTTATCTAGTTGGACTATATTGCTAGATTTTGATGTGATGATACTTGGACTACAAGTGGATGACATATCATATTTTAATTTTACACATGATGATTATATGGATGACTATTATATTTAATGTTTTATTATAATTCTATATTACTTTATCTATTATCGATCAAGTACAGTTGATGTATATTCGATGGTTACAAGCACTGATGTATGAGCTAGGCTAGATGTTGACATTTGTGCCTAGGGTATCGAAGTGGTTCCTGAGTAGTTGGATGGGTTCCAATAGGTATCCATGTGTTTTATGTTTAGACCCTTACCATTAGATAATTTATTATTTCATTTGTGTTGTTGTAATTGTCTTCTTGCCCTTGTTGCATCCTATCTTTATATACCTCATCATATTACTGTTTGATTACTGGATGTTATTATGGTGTTGGTTTAGTTTTCCTTTAAAACTTTCCACTCTAGACTTTTTCTCTCTCCTCCATGAATTCCTTTCCACATTGAATTTGTTTGGACTCTCTCTTGCTAGGACTTAGACACCCTAAAGGATTTTCTGAGACCTATCTCCATGAGCCCCTACGTAGACTATTACCATGGTCATTAGTGAATGGTTGTTGCATGGATAATTTGCACCATATGACATTTAAACATTTAAATTTATTATTTTTAAATTATGTTATATTTTTTATTTTTTTTGATTGGGTCATTTACGACCATTGCATTTATGTTTTGGCAAGGGTTGTCTTGGGAAGGGTTTAACGACATTGGAGGGAGTTTATCTCTCCTAGCATTGAATGCATAATCCACGAGGGGTATGGGCGAGTTGGATGGAAGGAAAAAAAAGTTAGTTGGTGGTGGGTGGATTGGATATGGGCATGAGAGAAGAAGAGAGAGAACATGGAAAAAATGGGGGGCTTCCTGTTTTTGCCTGAGGGGTTTTTTTGGCTGATTTTTGTTTTGGTTGACTTTATTGTATGGAAGAGAAGGCTATTCAAACCTGATTTTTTGACTCTATTTGCATCATTTGAGTTTTTATTTCCATTGCATTGAATTGGGTAAGCCTTTCTTGATTGTTAGTCTATTTATTTTCTCTTGAAATAAATTATGTAAAAAAAATTGATGTTGCTTATGTAGACTGGAAGTTGAAAGACTTCTAGATGGGTTTCCAGTACCCAATGGGTTTTTGATATTATCATTTTGAATATAAACTTGAAAAATGAGTTTGATATAGTTATCTAGTTTTCCTATATATATAGATTCATTTATATATTTGTCCCGGTGAATGTTATTATTGTATTTGAGGAGTACATGTGTTCATCCTTCACATAAATGTCATGACTATGTTTAAATGGACTCTCTATTGTTTTAAATCTTGTTTTACCTAGTTGGGTTCCCAACTAGAATGAAATAGGGGGGTTATACCTGTGACTACAAATTTTTTGTTTCATTCAAGTAAAACACACATATATAATCTTGTATATATCTCAAAGTCATTATATTAAAATGTTGTGGCTTCTTATATTAAAACTTGCACTTATTTTTAAGGGTTTTGTGCTGATTATATTTCCTTTATGGCTTTATTCAGTCTGTACATAATTTTAAAGTGGGTCACGGTACCCTATTTAATTAACTATATGCTAATGTTGTGATTATGGTTGAAATTTGGAAATTGGTTTGGGTTTCTTTAATTTTTGATGGTTGAGTTTATATTTTGATTATGGGTTCATTTGGAATGAAGCTTTGACTGGTCCTTATTCTTTGATGAACTAGTTATTCATGTTTTCCATGAATAGTTTAATTCTATTATATATATATATATATATATATATATATATATATATATATATATATATATGGGTTTTAATTGTAAATCTCATGCATGGTTATGTTGAATGGCATGGTTCTATTGTGGTTGAGTCATGTTTTTCTTGTGGATTTTTGTGTGTTTGATAAATTATTGAACCCTGGGAATATGGGCAAAGCTCTATTGGAATCATTAATTTGTAACATGGGTTTTGACTTATAAAATAAGACCATTATTGAGGTCTATTGTTTTTTAAAATTTTTTAACCTAATTTTAATGACTTGGGGATCATATGAGGTTGTGAAACCTCATGATGATCCCATGAATCCCATATAGTGAGTCTTGACTTAAAATTGATTACAAAAATAAATGATTGCTTGAATCATTGTCATTATTACAGGAATTCAATATATAGTTGTAAGTCATGATGAAATATTTTTGCATATATTTATGTTGAGTATTTTTCATTTGTTGAATTATTGGACTGTGGCTTTGGCTGGGTATGACTTGGTTGAGTTAGATATTTTTTCAACTTTTTATTAGAGGAACAATCACTGAGAGCAGGTCAAGGGGTGAATCAGTGAGCCCAAATAATCCAATTTAAATTCCAATTACTTCAAGATCTTAATCATTCAATACATACATTCACGAGGCATAAACATCATTCATAGCAATGAACAAGAAAGATAGTGCAAGATCAAGCACATAACACATGACATATGTGGGAAACCCTCTTTGGGTAGAAAACCCAATAGAATCTACAATTAGACTACTATCCTATAATAACAAGAACCAATTTAGACCAACTAAAACTGATTAAGGAACTACAATCCCTTATTTAGTGAGACTACAATCTCATAAGGTGATACAACACATGTCTAGTTGAGTTGCCACAACAACTAGACCTTTAACAAGTTTTATCTTGCATGGAGGCTGCAACCCCCTAGATGTTGAGCTAACACAACAACACATATGAAAACAACATATCCTAATCATTGATTACCTACCAATCTGATGGAGATACAAATTATATCATCTCTCTTCAACTCTACACACTCAATGCATTTAAATCCACCTTTTAGATCACCCTAGACCTCTTTGCTCATCCTCAACCTCAAAGAGCACTATTATGACATCAAAAACATGATCCATAGATCATACACATATTCCTTAATCTGATATTATCATCAAATCATCCACTAGGCACCCACCCTTTGCTTTGATTCACAACACTATGCTCTCAAATACAAATTCCACACACACGTCTCGCTCACAAGTCTAGAAACCATCACATTTGGTTTCAATATTTATAGAACATTCATGATTATCAACATATTGGTCAGCCATTAGGCATGACTAAAAACTTAATGCATCTATCATATGAATACACAACTCAATAAAATCTTCATAGGTTGGCCATAGAATCTATGGGTCACTTTTAATTAGTTACACCTTTCAATTAGGCCCTTGTAGCTCTTATAGGTCTCATGAAGACCTATTCACACATTTAACACTTCATCATGAAAAATAAGAACATAGGACCACTTCCAAATGCATGTAAATATTATAAATGACCCCTTTGACATCCTCAAATGGTCACCGTTGCCAAAACAATCTTTTGCTAAAGCACAATGTGCTCAAACATTTTGTGCACACAATCACCATGAACAAATACACAATCAACTTCTAAACCTTTGTTTATACTTTATATAATTTATAAAACCTTAATAATTCACATATATGGTCTTTATGGAGTCTAAAACACTCCCCAATATATAATTCATCATGGTAAATCAAAACAACAACAAAATAAGCTCAAACATCCTTCTTAGGTCACTTGTAGAACACAGTTAAACACACAATAAACTTTAGAAATTCATAACTTTAACTTTACACACTTTCATATCTTCAAAATTATATTTATATATGTGCCTTGAAGTATTATACAATTTTGTTTTTACACCATGGTAAAACTCTATATGGATAAAAAGTTATGGCTCAAAAACTAGGCATTGGTCTTTCCTTTGTTAAATTCAAATATTTAAATTCAAATGGTCACAGTTAAACTTCGGTCACCATGCTATCATCTCATGTCCTCTATACTTAGATTAATCATGTACCATTTGTATTTCTATAAATTTAACACATAGTGTGTCACTACCAAATTTGACCTCATCTCATGCAATCTTACAATCTTGACCACATACGTGTCATCAATCTCTTGTACGTAGCTCAATCTTTATCTATGTTAAATAGTGGACACCTTGAAATCATCTCTCTCAATACACACCATTGATCTATAAATGTATGAAAATATTATCACCATTGATCCTTGAAATAAACTCGATCTTTATCTTTAATCAATGTTGAACAACAAACACTTGTCCTCATCTCGTTCCTTCTTGATATCTTGGAACAAACACAATCCATTGATCCTTTTATAAGGAACTCGATCTTTAGCTTCATTAACCAATGAAGACTTTGAACCATTTGACTTATTGCATACCATATATCTATATGTATTAACTCTATTGAACTTTTGGATCTCCATTTAGTCTTGATATTTAACATTGTGCAATAATGACTATGGGGACCATTGCTTATCTGCTTGGAAGGCCAACTTTGGACCTCAATAAATTTTGCTTCGTTTAGATGCATGATCTAAAATTTGGACCATATGATCTCTTCATATAGGATAATCTAACCATGTGTCAAAATACTCATAAAGTATTTGCACATGTGAGACCTAACTCCATTAATTTGCTCACTTAGATTTCTTCTGCCACAAAGCCAACTATGTCAAGAACTGTCTGGAAGGCCAACTTTGCACATGCATAACTTTTGGCGTGCTTCATCACATGACCTAAAATTTAGTAAAAATCAACTAGGTACAAAAATGAATAAACCCATATGATCATTTTCTCTTGACACCTTCATGTATGCTAAAAATAACACCATTAAAATGCCTACTCAACTCTTCTTGCCACATTGCAAATTTGGCTAATTATGGGAAAACACTGTCAAATTAGCTGGGAGCCCAAATTTGCACTTGTATATCTTGTGTTTCACTTCATTTCATGACCTCAAATTTAGCACATAGCAATTAGGCACAAATATGGTCATAACCATATGACCAACTCCCCTTGACTCATCTACACGTGTCAATGGTGATGTCAGTAAACTGCTTAGATTTTTTGCCACTAGACTCAAAAAGTCTATATGAAAACAATGATCAACTAGATGAAAACCACTCATACACACAAGCACTCAAAACATTATTAAATTTTAATAGGACCCTTTGCACATGATCAAATTGACATACTCATCCCTGAACATCTCTAACCATGACAAAACAAAAGATCAATCAAGACTCCTTCAAGCATACTAGGACAAACATATTGCACACTTTGTCATTATCACTCAAACTATCAAGGTACTTCATCCACTCACCATGACACCTTAATGACATCACCATGACATCATTGAAAACTCTCCAACATTTTTATCTTGATTGAATTATGGTCTGATTTTGTGGCTATTGTGTAATCATTCCTAGATTAGACTTTAATGGCTAAGATGTAATTATGTGCTTATGAGCATGGGATATGGATTGGTATCCAGTATATTATAGGTTGACCATACACTTGGTGGATCTCCAATTTGGTTTTATGAATGTTATAGACATGGATTTGGTTTTTATATCCTTTGAGTAGTCTATAATAGATATCCCCATTCCCAATATATAACCATGCTAGATTTGGTTATTTCTATCTCATCTTGGAATGGTGGTTGATTGTCACTTGCTTGCTTTACATTCTGTACTATGTCAATTTGTCCAATGGTTTAGGAATCCCAACTTGGTCAGTATCCCGTCTTGAACCTAGTAGCTATACCACCATCCAATTAATGGATGGGGTGGTAAGGGCCACTAATGGTTGGGCTCATAGGGATGATTGGGAGGGTTTGTTTGATTTAGTCACATGTTTCCCAGACTCCTAGATGATCCCATGGATAGGTGTGATGTATTGGTAACATTTTATTATATGTTGTTTATATGTTCCTTAACTTAGTTTCTTATCATATTTATATATTATGATTAGTGAATGCAATTTTAATCTAAATTCATTCAAATATTGGTTTAGTTATACTTGGCATACTTAGTATGATAACCTTGTATTTGAAATGGATCATGCAGGAAAAGAAAGTGAAAGTCTTTATTACTGAGATAAGTTAAGATGATGGAGTTAACTTACATTTTCTAAAATTAATCCTTTATTTATACTAGGACTTTTATATGAGGATGTTATATGTTATCATTACTAATGTTATATTATCACACTACTTTATCATTGTTATTTTGGAAATAACCTATAGTGGATTTTATGCATGCTTAGTGTATCAATTAATTCTTGTGAAATTTTATATAACCTTCACTAATTCCTATCATGAGTACTATATGGTAAATTTGGGAAGAGACTTATGCAAAGAGGTCAAATATTCTTGGCATTTCAAGCATACTTGTGTATGTTGGCTTAAATTGTGAATAAGTAGGAATTTTAACTTGAAGGGATGTTCTATTTCCTTTTTTGGGTGTACACACACACACACACACACACATGATTCTCTTGACCCATTGTCTAACTTGTGGGCTAGCATGGGAATATAGATATCTCTCTTTAGATGTTTTAAGCTTGTACATGGAATACATAAACCAGTTTAGTAAGCTTGTTGCTAGCATATGTGTAAAGCATAAATAAAATTCTCTCTCTTGCATACCTCAAACCTATATGGCTACATAAAAAGGTATGTACATTATGGTTAATAAATATATTTTTGTTGATTTATTTATTAAGCTTCAATATTAGTTATATTTCTAAAAAGAATAAAATTGTGAGTTCGATTACTATGCTAAGGGTTGCCTAGTACATAAAAGGCTGAATTTAAATTCTGGAATGAATTGTTAATGAGTTAATGAAATAATTTATCTTAAACTATTTGTATTGTGAAATAGAATTGATAAGTAATGTATTTGCCCTTGCTTAATGCTTATATAAATGAATATTAGTTGGATGTATACATGTTGGAATTCCCTATTATGAGTTGACTATGCTATCATATTCTTTCTTGACAGATGGAATTGAATGCATTGTTTTGTCATGAGGTGCTCAAACATTTATTTTGTAAGGGTTCCTTAAATGGAATGTTTTATTTGGGTTTCACTCATTTGATACTTGGCTAGAATTTTTCATTTGAATAAAACACTTGTTGATTGTATAAGTCTTGTATATATTCAATTCACGTGGAAATTTTCAATGCTTATGTAATCCTACTCTGGTTCACATTCAAACTTCTTGTATGCATGCATAACTCACACTTACTCATATTAGAAACATATTTCTCTACTATGTTTGATCATAATTGGAAAGATGTTGTACGAAGTTGGGATGCTTCTTTAATAAACTCCTTGTTGTAGGAAAGGTCAATGAATTAGCTATTCGTTATTCTTAATGGTTTTCTGAGTGAATTTATGGTCGGAAAATAATTAAGTATAAGTGAAAGTTACATGGACTGATTATGTTTCCTCTACTTCTGACCTTATAATTGATTGAATAATCAATGTTAAATGGAATATACTCTTGGCTGCAATATACTTTCAATTACTTTAATTCTTAATTTACTAATTATAGTGTATTGGCTATTTTCCAATATAATACCATTGCATAGATTCAATTAAGGGCTGCCATTATATCTAATCTGATAAATAATGAAGTTGACCATAATTGTATCATTGATCACTTATTCAATTAGTGACTTTCATGTTCATTAATTGGTCAACTTGGGAATGTAAATCAATATGTTGACTATGGTGAAGTGACCTTAGGCCATGAGGAATTTGATAACCTCAGCTAGTAGCACTTGAATCATGGACTATGATACCTTGGATTTTATTCTATTTCTTGTTTGTACTTTCTTTTAAGTAGTGACAAATATTTTGTATGCTTATGGGAATCTAAAATAATATGTATGTGTTCAAATTAATTTTTGGATGTTATGTATGATTATCATGTTGATATCATGCCTATTTTTCAATATTATATCTTGTTCTCATTCCATAAAACTATTATAACCAAATGATAACTTAAGAGTGTATAAGTTATCCCTTCTGGTTAGTTTGAAAGTAACCATTTAACCACTCACGAGTGAAACCAAAACCCACTGAGGAGAGTGAGATTTTTAATGAGGGATAAGGACCTATAAATGGTCTTATACAAAATAATGAGTGCCATATATGGTGATTGAGACCTATCCCTATATTCATACATCGATATGCCTTGAACCCTATAAAACTCCCTTTAGGCAACCTACTTCCCCATAACATCCTTTGTGAGTAATTACCCCTAGCTAATTATCTCAGATCACCTCCTTTAGTTCTAGTTGTGTATACGTGATTACATTAAATGAGTATCACTTGCTTTAGCAAGTGAGGTGTTGGGTTTAACATGCTATCCTAAATACACTCTGTTGGCAATTCCCAATTTTTTTTTGGGGTTGTTTCATATCTTTTGACAAAGTACCTATTTGGTGATGAGGTTACAAGTTCCTTTGGCTACCAAAACTTTAGAGAATAAGCCCAAATACTTTAAACCCCATCCCCCAATGGCCTTGGGTTGTGAGATGGTATGACAATTAATCAGTAGGATACTATTGTTTTCCTTGTTGCCAGACCAAAGGATATGTAATCAAAGTTTCTTGATTTTATTGAGTATGGCTTGAGGTAGAAAATATAACATAAGCCAATAGAATTGGATGGCATATAATACACTTTTTATAAGGACCAGTCTTCCCACCATTGAAATCCATTGATTGCACCAAAGTGTGATGTGTTGTTTGATCTTTTTAATAAGCCACATCCAATAATTTAACTGATAGTCATTTAGCTTCAAATATAATCCTAGATATTTGATGGCATCATTAGGGGGAGTGGAGAAAGGCAACATTTTTAGAATATAATTGCTATAAGATCCACATGGCATAAAAAAATGACATATTTTACCATGTTAAATGACCATGCTAGTGGTAGAGGTGAAGAGTTTTAATATCCTATCCATACTCTTAGCTTCTAGTGGTGTACCATTCCCAAAAAATGGGAATGTCATCAACCAAAATAATGTGAGTGAGATTGGTAGTTGTAGTGATCTTCACCCCATAGAGGTTATTAGTAGTTTTTTCATGGGAGATATGATGACTAATGGATTCCATGACCACAAGAAAGAGGAGTGGGGAAAGGGGACATCCTTACCTCAGGCCACATGAAGGGGATAAAAAGGTGGAAGTGGAGCCATTAACCAAAACTTAAAAGGAGATAAATTGTTAACATTCTTCGACCCAGTTAATGAAGGGAGGGGAAAAACCAATTTGGGCAAGAATCAGCCTAAAATACAACTCATCTTCACAGTCAAGGGCTTTTGAGAGATCAATTTTTAGCATGAAGGTAGAGTAGGCTTTAGTCTTGATCATGTGTAATTCCTCTTGAGCCATTATAATGGCATCATAGATAAGATGATTGTATAGAAAGCTAAACCATTCTTGAGAGATATGATTAGAGAGGATGGGTTTACATAAGGAAAAAATAATCTTGGGAATAAGCTTATAGATGCCATTACATAAAGTAATTGGGTGATAGTTCTCAAAGTGGTTAAGGTTTCCCTCCTTCGAATGTTAGCAATAAAGTTAGATGAGAAAGGGGCATGAATTCTACCAGAGCTTATAGATTTATCCACTACCATGAGAAGGTAATTTATGATGAGATCTTAGAATCTAATATATAAATTTGTAATCCACCCATCCGATCCTATATCCTTTCCATGTTGAAGTGAAAAAAGGGTTTTGTGCATCTCCTCAAGAGTGACTAGATGAAGCAAGGTCTAGTTTTTTTGCTCAAAAACCCAACCATCAAATAAGGATGCCATAGCTAATATGTCTCTTATATTTTCCATTGGAGACTCGAAATAAATGTTTTTTATTGGGAGACAACAACCTTTTAAATGGAAGCAAATTCCATGCATTCTGTCCCACTATATCTCCAATCCTCTAGATTGTATTTTTAACCCTCCTGGCCATCACTTGATGATGGAAAAATTTGGTGTTATCATTTCCTTACATAAGTTAATTGGACCTACTCTTCATCCTCTATTTTATTCCTATTAATATAACAACCTTGCCTTTTCCTTTTCTAAGTTATTAAGCTCCAAAAGTGTGTCAGCCCTAAAATCCTCCTCATGGATATTGTTAAGTGAATCCTTTATCTTCCCTTCCACCTCTGAGAATTATTTTTCACTATCCTAAAAAATATTTTTAGCCCATTGATTAGCATTTTCCTTGGGTTTGATAAGATTTCATTGAAGATAGACCATAACTGGTTCATTTTGATCTCTGGAGTAGGTTATCCATGTTTCCTTAACTAGAAGCTTGAAGTCTTCATAAGTCAACTAGTAAGGGTTGAATTCGAAGGGAGAAAGTGTTTGTTTTATTCCCATGTCCAAATCTAGTTGAATGGGATAATGGTCCAGAGAAAGGAGCTTCAAATTTATATCCTTAAAGGCATTTATCTGAAGCATAAGAGCTTCCTTGATGAGGAATCTATCCAACATCTTTGTAATTCCTTGTGTACCTAAGTGATGATTATACCAGATAGGTTCCATTGGTATGGGAATAACATACACAAGGTTATTTTGATCCATGTAATCCATAAAATAGTCCTCTCGTGGATCCATTCTAGTTATATTTTCCCATAGTTTAGTTTGATGAGTGGTGAAGTTGAGACCATTTTCAATAATGAGATGTGATAAGTGAAGGAAGTAATTATTTACTAGAACCTCCCAGAAAGGCTTCCTATTTTGAGAAGGCACCTAAATATTGAGAATATATTATTTAAATCTTTGGAGAATAAGGTTCCAAGGCTATAATTTTGGTCAAAATTAGAGTTTCTTAGAATCATGTTGGTGTTCTAATCGAGTGCCAGACATCTAGAGTTACCAATCGAGCTACTGGCCAAGAAGGACCACTCTAAGAAGCATTTTGAGAGATATTTTTTGGACTCTAAATCTAAGTACATTATTTCCTAGATAATTAGTACACTTGCCTTTGACTTATAAACCATTCTTTTGAGGGCTCATTGTTTTGAGTCCATCCCTATGCCTTTAGCATTATGAGAGATTATGATAATTTATGCACCTTTTTTAGGGCTACTCTACTAAGGGCCCTACTGATTATGAGTTGTTTACCTAAGAGCACTCCTCACTCTACATCCCATTGTGTGTGTGAAAATAAGGTGCATCAACCTCTACTAGACTGAGAATTGTGAATTGTGGATGTTTCTAGGCCACCCATTTGCTAAGTTGCTTAAATCTACTAGATTTATTTTGAAATTGATCTAGTCATATGCATTTTTTCAAAGGAATGAAAGGTATATGGGGAGTACCCCTGAGAGAAGATTAGGTTAGTAGGAATTCATCATTCAATTGGAGCTAAAGTGTCTTTTATAACCTCTGAATTTTTTCAATTGTGTTTAGAGGGGTGAGCTAAATACTAGAGTGTCTATAGCCAGAAGTGTATTTGGGGCTATTGGTCTCCTCATTAACTATAGGTCCCTGATCCATTAATAAATGGCCATATCCCTTTTCTATTCCCAAAGCTATGGAGTCTATTTTTGAATATTTAAAAACACTCTATTTTATTATGGGTCCTATCTAATTTTAGGGATAGGGGGGTGCTCCTTCTCTCCAGAATTTGCCTTAGTATTAGTTTCAGCCTATGTAACCTGATCAAGAACATGATTTTTTTTCTTTTTATGTCCCCTTAGCTATAATGTGGTCAATACTTAGAGAAATTTCCATTTGATATCCTTATCTACTAAACTTTTGTTACCCCTATGATTCCATCCTGAGCTTAGTTGCCTCTTGAGGCATAGGTCGAATGGTGAAACCATCACTTGCCAAGGTCTAGGGGTCCCCTTACATGGCAAAGAGAGATTTTTTGGTGAAAAAACCATTTTTATCCTTCCTTCCATTATAAAGGGTATTTTTACTTTAGATGACCATGTTGCTTGTAATTCAAGCATTTTAAAGGAATTTACTTGTCATCTAGGGGTTGTGAAAAGTGTAGCTCACCTGCACCTATTCCAATGACATATGGTAAACCTTTAGAAATATCTATCTCTACATTGATCAAAGTTACTATTGTATTCCTCTAATTTATATTTTATAGATTAGTTATGAGGTAGGTTCCTAAGGTGTCATTTATATATTTAAAAATCCTTAGATCCCAGAGTTTAATGGGAAAGTATGATAACTTTACCCAAAGTACCATTTTTAGTATTTTTTCATAGGTAAGATAAAACCTTGCATGCCAATTGGTGGTGATCAGTGTTGTGTAACCCCAATACCATGGTATTTCATTTGATATCCTTTATGGATCCTCCATTGAGTTGAAGATAAAAGTGATGAAGGTCCTTGCCCCTCTTTGTGTCGTGGAGGTGTAAACCAGGAGAAGAGACTAATAGTTTTGTACCTAAGTCTAAAGATTGGCCTCATTGAAATAACATCCTTGGAATTAACCTATTAACACCTACTCTATGAGATTCAAGACCTTGTATTTGAAGAGGCTTGGGTCTATATCAATCTGAATGGGAATTGTGGCTCATTTGACACATTTTTGCTTCCTCTTTCTAAGTTGTTTCCCCTCTCTTGGGTTTTGTAAATCCTCCTACATGGTATGTAGATTAATTGGGATATAATTTAAACAAGGGGAGAGGTTGTTATCTAGTGGTGAGATGACCAATAGTCCTCCCTCTAGATGGTTGTTGTGGGCATTGTCTTTCTAAGGTGTTTGAAGCATTTAGTTTAGGGATGTCCCCAACCAGTGTGGTTGGATCCTAGAGTGAGTGTTTGATGGGTTCCCCTAATAGATACTTGAGTTTTATCCCTCATTATAGACTTGGGATGGCTCCTTAGTTGATATTTTGGCCGCCTTGACCTATAATAGATCCAAATATGAAACCCTAGTTTCCCTATCTTACTCTTTCAAATGCTTCATTTTTTCTTATATCCACATATATATCCATATATATAACTTTAGGAAAACCATTGCTTTTTTTCATGAAAATGGCATTTAATAAAGATTCAACTTCAAAATTTCCATCGTTGTTGAAACCCATCGATGCTCGATGGAAAAAAACAAAACCAATTCTAATCACAAAATATTTTTTAACACAAAATGAATACACACACATTGCCCATGCCCACATCTATTAAAATTCTCAATCGATGGCATCTACCAACTTTGCTCATGTAAGATGGCATTAAATGTTATTATGGCCTATGTATTGAATGGATAGGCTGATGGCATCTATTGCCTTTGCTCACAAAAACTGACATTGAATGCTCTTGCAGCCTGTGCATTGAATGGCTAGGTTGTATCATGCCTTTTTTATGCATTTGCTCACATAAAATGGCATTGAATACTCTTGTAGCATATGCATTGAATGGCTAGGCCAATGCCATCTTCTACTTTTTCTCATATAGGTTGGCATTGAATGCTCTTGAAACCTATGTATTGAATGTCTAGGCCATATCATTTATTTTTTAATGTACATGGGCATGGATAATTTGCATGTATTTATTGTGTGGTTGAAGTCGGTGTTGTTTTTCCCATTGAAGAGCAAGTTCCTCCATTGATAGGTTTTGACAATGATGGAGGTTTTGAAGTTGACTTTTTATTAGGTGCCATTTTCATGAAAAAATTCAATGGTTTGCCTAAAGTTACACACACACACACACACACACACACACACACACACACACACACACACACACACACACACACACACACACACACACACACACACACACACACACACACACACACACACACACACACACACACACACACACACACACACACAATTTTAGACAAACCATTGACTTTGGAAAAATTAGCCTACAGTTTTTTAATCGCATGGGCATAGACAATATGTGTGTATTTGTTTTATGTTAAAAAATATTTTTTGGTTGGAGTCAGTGTTGTTATTTTCCATTAAGAGTAAGCTCCTGCATCGATGGGTTCTAACAGTGGTGGAGGTTTTGAAGCTTACTTTTTATTAGGCACAATTTTCATGGAAAAAGTTTTGCTGGAATCAAGTATGTAGATTTCAAAGCTATATGGTTTTCATAATATGTATTTTGTTTGAATAAAAGAGTGAGGTTTTGGTGTTTTGAAGGTTCTATAATATGTGGTGATAAAATAAAGAAGATTTGTGATTAAATAGTGTAGAAAATAAGTTTTTTTGGGAAAATGTTTGTTAGAGTTATTTTTTAGAGATTTAGCATTTGATATTATTTCAGAGTGTCTTGCAAGTGGAGTGTGTGTGCATTGTGTTTGTGTTTTTTAGATTCATTTACAGTGTTGGTTTTCTAAATTATGTTTCGAATTTTATTTTTTCTAAGTTTTGGGATTTATGGTAAAAATAAGGGACCAATTGAGTATATAAATTTTTAATAAGTTTTTTGGGTGTATTTTTAAACCGACTATGGTGTTGGGTCACCAAGGTTTTGCATTTGATAATATATTTTGAGTGGTGGATAATTTATGTTGAGGGATATACATTGAATGATGGGCTCTGAGCTTTCTTAACTATTGGAATTATTAGTGTGTGTTGTGGGTTGATTATATACTTTGTATTTATGTTGGTAATTAAAAAATCTTTTATTTTTATAGTCAATGGTGTTTTTTTGCATTGAAAAGAAAGCTCCTATATCACCTGCTATCCATTGTGGTCAAGATTTTTAAGTCTCCTTTTGTTAAGTACCCTTTTGCAGAAGAATGGTTTATTTGTAAAAATGATTTTCATGGTTTTTTTAATTCAATTAAAGAGTGGGGTTTGCATTATGTTTTTTTTTGTTACTGTATTTTTGGGTTCATTTATAGTGATAGGTTTTTTATTTTTATTTTTCAAGTTTTGGGTTTGAAGGCAAAAATAATGAGTTATGTGAGTATATACATTGTTTATATGTTCTTTTGGGTGCATTTTAAATTTTATTATAGCATTGGGGTTTTGTTTCCACTAGGTTTTATGTTTAATGGAAAATTTTGAGTATTTTACAGTCAATATGAGCAACCATCCCTTGGCATGCTCAACCATCCCTTGCTCTAACTATAGAGATCGACCTTCCCTTACCCCAAATATAGATATTTGACTA
This sequence comes from Torreya grandis, assembly GCA_037957365.1. Classification (NCBI taxonomy): domain Eukaryota; kingdom Viridiplantae; phylum Streptophyta; class Pinopsida; order Cupressales; family Taxaceae; genus Torreya; species Torreya grandis. The sequence goes on from JARHVA010000111.1 coordinate 1,899,573, forward strand.
GACCTTAGCCTTGATAGATATATAAGCACCAACTATATGGATAGGGCCCTCACAATCTTTGCATCATGTCTCTCCTATATAAATTAAATGGTAGTGAATGTTAGGTAAAGTGTTATCCCATATATAGAGTATAGGGGATTGAGTACCACCCCATCTATATATATGGGGCACTCTTACCAGATATATGTCACGTCAATTATTAGTGATTCTCCATCAATATCTATGTTGGCTCACTTTATACCCCATGTCTGCAAAGAATTTGTGAGAAAGTATGAGATCATCCTACCCCATCTCACGTATCCCATATAAATTACAAGAGTAGGGGCTCAAGTCAGATATAGTCAGTGGTGTTTTTTTTCATGGAATAAAAAGTTCCTATGTCACCTACTATCCATAGTGGTTAAGGTTTTGAAGTTGCCTTTTCTCAGGTACCCCTTTTAAAAAAGAACATTTTTTATAAAACAAATTTGTAGATTTAAAATCTATATGATTTTCATAGTTTATTTTTTAATTCAATTAAAGAGTGGGGTTTGCATTGTGTTTGTGTTTTTGTTTTTATATTTTGGGTTCATTTGTAATGTTGGGTTTCTGGATAAGGTTTTCGATTTTATTTTTTTCTTTTTTTAGATTTGAAGTTAAAATCAAGAAGTTGTGTGAGTATATACATTATTTATATAATTTTTGGGTGCATTTTAAATTCAATTGTGGTGTTGGGTTTTTTTCACTAGGTTTTGTATTTCATGGCATATTTTGAGTGTCTTATAGTCGATATGTATGGATTATACATATAATATTTTTATTGGGATTTTGAAGCTAGATATTTACGTTATATATATGTTATTTTTCATATGGGATTTTTGAGTGAATCCCACAAATTACAATGTTGGGTTTTCTAATTTTTTGATTTCTATGTCAATTCTTGTGGACGATTTATGTTTATGGATATACATTGGATGTATTATTTTATTTTTTATTATTGGTATTTTGGGCTTGAAATTGATAGAAGTATTAGAGTGTATAGTTGGTAGAGTATATACATTATATACATTTTTTTGTTTGGTGTTTTTTTATGTGCCTAAACACATACAATGTGTGCATTTGGTTTGTGTTAAGAAAATATTTTGTTGATGCAATGGGTGGTTTTGATTCTTTAATATCTAGTCTCTCCCTCTTAGGTTTATTTGACCATTGCTCCCTTTTTGGAAGATTTAGTAGCTTAATTTTTACTATCATCCCCTCTTGGGTTTATCCTCTCCCCTCTCAAGTTTTTAATACTAGATTTGCTTATGTTAGACCTATTGTAGGTTTACGAGGCTTATCTAGTGATATTCCTATCTCCTTTCATATCACCCACCCCTTGTGTGATTATCCTATAATTTAAGCACCTATTATGTGATTTGGATTATACTCTCATGTATTTCCAAATCCCTTTTCATCTCATTTGGCTAAAGCAAACATTTAATTTCTGGTGATTAACTACTAACATGTTTTAATTATATCACATTACATTTTTTAGGTATCTCATAATCCCAAAAATTTCCCTTTCCTTATTTCACTTGAGGCACATTTGGGTCAAATACAATATTACACTCTCTTCTACAGTGTAGATATAGGAGTGTTCAAGTTTTTTATTCCTGGGTTCTATTATTTAGTGTTAGGTGTAAGTTTTCTTGTGTTAGTCACCTTTTGGCGCCCATTTTTAGTCTTCTAAATCCTTATGGAGGAGGAAAATATAAAAAATCATGAAAATTAGAAGCTAAGAAATAAAAATAAAAATAAAAATGCAATTTTAAAATGAAAAATATCTTTCAAAATTCATATCACATCAAAAGATGTGATAACATCATTTGGTATGTCCCCTATCCTAGTTGAAGCTCAAACTTCATAGTTGGCCTCATTATAAAGTTGAGGTCCATTGGAATGTGATAGGCTAGTAGACTTTTTTTCCAAAGAAAAAATCATAACTTTTATTCATTGAAAAAAAGTTACATCGTGTAAATACATATAACGCTACAGCTAAAGTTCCTACAAATAACCCCCATAGGCCAAATATATAAATAAAAACAACTACATGTGCACTACAATAGTTACAACCCCGATATTCTACCCAAGGAGAAAAACATCATATATCATTATCCTCCATTTGAATTTTTTCCCCTTCTTTTGTTTTACCTCAATCCAACCCCCAGTAGGAGTTCCTACCACCACCATTTTTAGGTCCAAATAATGTATTTATGAATATCCAACCATGGATAGTTATTTATCAGACTCTGATTTATCTGACTCATATAATCTCTTAATTCCTCATATTAAAGTTTCATAAGTTACAGTATCTCTTGTGGATGTTTCCCCAACTTGCATTCATTCCTCAAAATTATCTAATAACTGATTTAAATCATCATTTGTATCCTCTTTTCCAACATTGCTATCTTTTTCTTCCTCTGTAGTGAGTGATTCTGATATGCTCTTGCCTTCTCCATCTCCTGGAGATTTTATATTGTAAGGCTTCCAAATATTTGGTTTAGTAGTATACCCCTTATTCCCCTTCAAATATCCTCTTGTTTGTGAACAAGATTCTAGTAGATGCCATGTTTGGTGACAAAAATGAATACCTTGACATGGTCAATCAGTATCATCTTTTAAAAATCTGCCCAAAGCATTACCTATGTTAGTGATTACTACCATATGCCAAAAAGGAAGAGGCATATATGGGAGTTGAACCTACACAGAAATTTTGGATACAACCATAGTGTTAGGAATAAGCTATTAGACTTAGATAGAAGGTCTCATATATATCATTAGTGCCACCTAAATTCTCATTCAATTACCCAATCTTTTTAGTAGATCCATGGATCTATAAAGGGTCCTAAGAACAAGTGTGAAAAGGTAAGACCTTTATATATTTCATGAATTTATCCTTCATGGTATGATACATATACTTCAGTTGTTAGCCCAAGCTCTATGCCTGCTAGGGGGTTCTCTAAATCCTTGATTTTAAAAAATCTTAGCATTTCCTATTGGATTAGAGTGCCTCATATTTACTAAGGATTTCTATATCACCTTTGTGGTGTCTTGCCTCATTATATCTCCATTGTATCATTCCTAATATCCCCATGATGGATTTTTTTTAGGTAATCTCCTTTCTCTCCTTCACTATCCCTTTTCCTATCTATTTGCTTTAGATTTGACTTTCATAGCTCTCATTATTATGCCTCTTGGATTTTTAGTTTGTGTGTTACATGGTAAGGCCTCTGGGAATACAACTAAGTCCTCCTCACAAACACCCATCACCTTCTTATCACATCATCTCTATCATTATTTGTGATAATTCTAGATAATCATGCCTTCTTATGAGACTTAATAGGATAAGCATTGATTTTGTGTTATTCCTTTCCTTACTTCTTATTTTTTGCATTTTATATTGGACTTAGATTTTGTTTTATCTATTTACATTTGATGTCTTAAAATAGTTTCCTCCTTATCTTGTGGATCCTTTGAATTATCTTAGATTTATATTATCTAATTTTCATTGGATGTTTCTCAGTAATTTATACAATCAATTTTTGAGCCCTTTCATGATTATATGTTCTCTATCTGAATTAAATTGTTTTTTTATCTATTTTTCATTGTATATTTTATCATATTTTGTTCATTTGAATTGTCTTTCCTTTTCCTACATTTGATGTTTATTTATTATAATTTAGATTTGATTTATCTACTTACATTGGATATTCTTATCTATGACTTAAAATATTTATGTACATAATGTTTCCTTTAGATTTGTTTGTATCTATCTACATTTGATGTCTTTCTTACAATATTTTTTATGCATCTTTTATTTTTTAATTTTTTTTATCTACTTACTCTATATGTCACTTTCACATCCAATCTTTCTTTATATTTTTAAATATATGTACATGCTCACTTTTATTCTAAATAAAATAAAATACTATATGAGATAACACATCAAATCATGATATCACATACAATCATCCTAAAATATTATATCTATCTAAGTATTGAAGATTTTTTCACAATATATAAAATAAAGATCTGAAACAATGACAATGATGAATACATAAGATCAAATGTTTTTACATCTCATAGAGAATTAAAAAATACATGTGTGTGTTTGAGGCTAGTGACTACCTTCATCACTAGTTTGAGGAGGTGCTATACTCTGCTGAGAAGCAATGTCTTGTATCTCTCAAAGAGATCTAAATATAAAACAACAACCCTCAACCATAAGATTACATCATATCCCTTGGAACATCTCCCCATGTATGTAGTTTTATGATCTAAGTAGTCAATGCCTACCTTTTAATTGTAGTTGTTAAATCCATAGCCATGTGGGACACTCTCTCAGTAGATAGATCTTACTAAGATATAACTACTTGATAATGCATCATCACTACCTACTACCTACTACAACATCCCTTCATGTTAGTATTGCTATTGTAGGTGAAGATTGAACATGATATTTATATTGTCTCTATAGAAACCATGTAACAACTCTAATTAGTCTATACCAACTCACATGATCGCCTATAGATGGTGTGATGAGATCTAACATAACTATGATTTCAGTCTCAAGAAGCACAATATCTCAAATACTGTGATGCATGGCCTATATCATTGAGCGCTATTGTGATGTATCTTATAAATATGCAAAAGAAAGCCAATTTTAGCATTAGATTACTCTATATATCATAACCAAATCAAATCTATTTGTTACTATAATTTAATATGTCTATCTATCTAGAAAATGAAGTGATACAATTATAACCTATCATTTTATGCCTAGATGTTACCCTTAACATGGATGGTCATAAAATTGATAGAAACATTGGAGATACCCTCATTCTCATCTCCATATCCTATTTGGAGAGCCCTGAAGGTTACCTCCCATCTCTCCTATAGTAGGACTAGGATAGTCCAATCTCCTATCCATCGACGCCATTGTACTATCCACTTTTGAGGAGTGTCTTGTGATGTTTTTTTCATTTTAACATCTTTAACATCATATAAAATAAACCTTATCCTTTTTTCTCCTCCTATTTCCTACAAGACCACCCTCTCTTTCCACCTCCCTTTCGATTTTGAGGAGCACATCTTGGTCTCAACCTTAGAATCTTTGGTGGTGGATCCTATCCTCTCTACCCCCTCAAATATCTAGCATGCATCACCTTATAGGGTGATAAGGCTAGTGGTGTTTTGGGTGGGTATGTCCAAATTGACCTAGAACACATGTACAAGAATGTAGCTCTATCCATCATTTTTAGTCCCTTATCACCTCAAATAGACCCTAAGCTCGCATTATGGATAACCATGATGGCTATATATCTAGGGTGCCATAATATGGAATCCATGTAATATCATCCTTGTGGATGGTATATATGCTAGTATACCCAATCACACATCTAAACGATGGCACTTACATTGACCATTTGACTTAAGGGATTTGATATCTAGTGTGGAAGCTTCATAGGGTGGTACATGGGAAATATCTCATAGATTTAGAATTTAAATAGTATGATAGGTCCCATAAATACCATAAAAATCATGCACAATATGTACCATATGCTCAGTCCCATGCCATAAAAGGTGCCCTACTCGAAAGTAACACAACACATGAAAATGAAAAATAGTGGAAGCCCTTCATCCAACTTGTGGTATGACACACATTTGATCATCCAAATTAGAATCAAATTTTGAATATCTATAACATTAGACACATACACTTTGAAAATATAGATGATAAGTGACTACTAGTCATATCTATTTGACCCCATTTACCTTTAAGCTAGTTCCTATCTCTTTTCCACTCCTTATGATGCATTACATACCACGTGAGCACCCTCTAGTGGAAGGCCTAATATAGCATGTACATATTACAAGGTAATCACCATGTCCTTTATATCCTAATCCACCTCCCATATTAGGGTGTTAGTGCTCCTCTACCATTGTTATAAGAAAATCACAAGCAGTTCTGCATCTTCTATCACCTATGACATGTCCATGATTCCTCCAAAGCTTGGATTAGTCAGTATGACTTTATCTTGATCTAAAAAATATATTTATCACATTATGTAGCCATGATGCACATCCACCGCCATAGACATGGATGTCTATGTGATTAAAAAAATATAAACAACAATGCCCAATCAATCATTTATCAGAAAAAATCATTGAAAATATAATTAAAATTGAAAAACTTACTTAAAAATAGAAAATTTAACTATATCAACCGACCATGTTACTTAACTATATCAACCACGTGGTTAAAATCTTACAATATCAACCATTTAACTATACTCTATCAGCCATATATCCTTTTTCCTATTATATCAATGATTTTATTTAATGGTATTGGCCATATAATGCTTTTCCAATTGCATCAGCCATTAGTATTTCTAGTGTATCAGTCATGCAACTTCAATTTTCTTATCTCTGTCATTAATTTGACTAAATTGGTCCATCCAGTCAATACTTAACTAATCAACCATCTTATTAGTCTCGAAGGGCCTTCTTTAGTCTTCATTCACCTTTAACATAGGATTAAACTATTGTTTACTGGCCAATCAAACCATTCTATTTTCTATGTTGAAAAATATGTTTAGACTTCTATGAAAGTAAAGTGTAGGGGTTTTAACTGATATAATAAAATATTATTTAAACTGAACGTTGATTGGAAGAAAATATTTCATGTTATTAATGACTTCACTTGGTTCTAGGTCACAGGTTACAATTTAATATTGTCAGGCAGGCTAGTGTTATAGGTTTCTAGGGTATCAGAATCACCAGTCACTCTATTTGCTATTTCATTCATAGTAATCAAGGCATTAATTGGAATCAAATTCTAGGCATGATGCCTCATAGAAGGACACACACGCATTGTTGTCATACTGGGTGAGCCATCTATTCCCATAATTATCGTTAAAAGGGTGGATTAATACAACACATATTTTTGGAATGGTGGAAATGTTTCTGCATATCTTATTGCATGTCCCAGCTAGTCCATAGAATGAAGGAAATGTGCTTGAATCTATTCTTTGTCTGTAGAAGGTGACATTGACCCTAACTTTGTATTTGTGTTTAGGCGTGGAGTTTTTTTTTGCCAATATTTTTTTTTGTTCATTTTTAGTGTGAAGAGAATGGGATTTAGTGTGGCACCTCTGCTCTAAGTCAAGTTTTGAGATTCAAAATCTTTTATAGATTTGCATTTTGTTTGGTTTGATGAGGGCTTTGATATTTTGAGCGGAGATTTGACTGTTCTTCTTCTAATGGATATTGCTCATAAAACAAAATCATTCCTTTTAACTTCCTTACTTTATATATTCATTGTACCTTAGTAGCATGCATTTTAATGTTTCTTTATTTTACTTTAGCACTATTGTCCTTGCTATGTTTTGGTGATATTTTCTATGGTGCATAGTGACACCAGATGGTCTAAAGTTTATGTATTTTCTGTTCAGATTTGCATTGAATTTCTGAACTAGGGTTTACAATGGTTGGCTTCCCCTACTTTATGAATACTTACAGAACCATACATGTGTGGGTTGTTCCTAGGCACATTAGAATTGTTTGTAGGCTCTTTGTGTGGGCTGATACATTGTGTTTTCCTTTGAAGGTTATTGCTCATGAAGCATCCCATGAAGCATTACCTATTATTTTAATGCCAAGAGGAGAGAAGTAGGTATTAAACATTTAAAACATTTCCTACAATTTAAATGTTTCTACATATCTTATTTCAAAATCTTTTACAGATTTGGGTCTTTCACATTATATGTTGGGAATTCAAGCCTTAACTTGCTAAACAATTTATGTTGTTAAAAGTAGTTTAGAGTCAAATTATTGTTAAATAAAAATAATTTTACCATTCAATATAAAAATTCAATTCTGTATTAAGCCTGTTAATTTAATATTTTGTTGATAATTTTTTTCTTAATTTTAATTATAAAGAATTTGTATTTCCTCAATATTTTTCTTATATGTAACGACCTATGTTATATTTTGAAAATAAGAATTTAAGGTATTTTATATAATTCAAATAAGAGAGTATAATGCTCATAATAAAATGAAGGAAGCTTCATATATTGACTAATTCTTTTGTAAGTATAGATATTATATATATTTTGGAACATTATTTTAGAAATTTTCCATTTTTGCATAAAGAAAGGATAAGCTTTTATATATATATATATATATATATATATATAAATAATTACTTTATATAAATAAAAATATTGACAAGGAATTTTGAAACTTTAGGTAATTCCTTAATTATACAGTTCATATATATATATATATATATATATATATATATATATATATTTAGAACAATATTTTTCTCCTTGAATATGAATGTTGTTAATCTTATAACAAAATACACATAAACATGCTCTATCTCACCTTTCCTTAAGCTTGGAGTTTTAAAAAAACTCCCTACCCTTTTACAATTCATACTTGCTAAATAGAATTAACCCAATTGCACATACAAGATGGAATTCATGAAACTTAACAAATCAAACAAGTAATGTATGTTTCAGTGTGTACACGATAACTTTTTTACCCCATCAAATTTTATTCAAGAAAATTCAATATCAATATTTGGTATGTTTGTTTGTCCTTTTTTCATAAGAAATTTAGTACATGATCCAAAGAAATGTTGTTGCAAATTCACATTTTTTACCTTGAGTTGGTTTCTCCACTGGTAGGCCTTCAAGATAATCCAATATTAATATATGGTATGTTTGTTTGTCTTTTATTTTCCATATCAGGAAAAAAATAGTATAGGATCCACAATTTAAGTTTGAGGCTTTCAACATTTTTTTTTTTGGATGCAAATTTACATTTTTGGGGGGTTTTTAAATGGATGCTAGTAACTTCAACCAATTACATTCGTATGTTTGATCATCCATGCACTAAACACTTTTTCTTAAGAATCATGAAGCTTGAGAATTTGATTTCCTACTATGTTTAATTGCAGGTTGCACCCTACAAGAAGATACACCAAGTAGTATTTGTGACTTCATTTCCCAAGTCCCCAACTGAAAAATTTTAAGAAAGAATTTGATTCAACAGAACCTCTCCGCCCTTATTGATGATAATGTACATTTAATCTCTTTTATTCAGTCTTCATTTGTGAAGGGAATAGATTAAATGAATTTTGTTGATTGCAACTGTCTAATTTTTACACATTATAGTAATTGAAATTATTGTTCATGCTACACTACCCTTTACATCTCAACTAAGATGTACTGATTATGACTGCATACGAACACACATGACTTTATTTATGAACATGAGCTTAAGCAAATTACCTTGAGACATCTGTCCTCTACTTTGGATGCAGTCATTGTTGAACATCATTCAACAACAGGAAGCATGGAGGTAATGCAGTGAGTAGAAGCCTCCATAGCTAGAAGGAAGAAACAAGCTAGAATCTTCCCACAAACTTGACAAAGAAATTAACAATAAACACATAATTATACCATACTTTTCATTCAAAATCATGTTTTTAACTTTGAACTAAATTGTACCATACTTTTTATTTAAAATCGTGTTTTCAACTTTGAAGTAAACTACCCCACAAGAACTTGACACTTCATGCCCCTTATCTCTTTTTCCTATAACTATATTGACCAATTTATTTTCTCCATACTTAATGTATGGACCAACACATTTGTACTATATCAACCCTCTGTATCAACCTTCTTGTGATTTTCCATTATCCAAACCATATAGACATGTTGATACAATTATTTTGTAGCTGTGATTTCTTCTTTAGACTAATAAATGTTTTTGTCTTAGTTTTCCTAAAATTTAGGACTCGTTGATTGTTATATTTTTTCCTTTAATTTTGTTAGAATATTAAATTAGTACGTAACATTGTGAGATAATTTTGTTGGTGCATATGTTATATTATCAGAGAGCTGTTCAATAACTCTGTTAATTAGTATTTGATGAGAGGTTGTTGGGATTTTGTAAGAAGCCTCTCTTTGTTATTAGGAAATCTAAATGACTTCTGTAGATTCGATCTGCATGAGGGTTTGAATTTTTTATTTGGTTGATCTCTGCTTGAGGAGTGAAGGGTAGTATTGGTTGAGAGCTCCCCTAACTCAGTTGCGACTTGGATTTCACCTCTGGATTCAGCTCACCTCCCATTCGCAGCTGTTCGATTAGCTTGCATCTCCATTCAACATTGGATATCTGCACTCTTCTAACATTGAGATTGCCACAAATTTACAACTCTTACCGTTTTTACATTGAATGGTTTTTAACACTGCAATCCTACATTTAGTGTGTCCATATCGGCATCAGAAAGTGCAAAGGGACATTCTCTTTTGTCATATTAGAGATCTGAAAAAACTACGAGAAAGGTGTTCACTTCCACCCAAGTCAATAAAGATTAAGAACTTCATGCACCTGTTGATCTATGCTCTCATTTGCTTCTCATTCATTGTTATCTTGCTCACTGAGCTGGATCTGTCTTGCATTTTGTTACATTGGTAGAATGATTTAGAATTTACATCTATCGACATCTGGTTTTCTGTCGCAATTGTTTGGTTTCAAATGTTTGCGATTTTTGACTTGGATAATGATTTGCAGAACGATTGGAGAAGCCTCCAGAAATGGCAAATCGGAATGAGTAAAATAGTGGTATCAGGGGAAAAGGGTGCTGTTGCACAATAAACTTGGTGGTTATTTTAAAAGCTGTCAATTTTTTCCATGGCCATTAGTATCCATATCTTATGTTTTGTATGTGTTATTCCTGGCGCTCATATACATAGATGCTAAATAGGCATAACTCTGTCAAGTCGATAATTTTTGTTCTCTTATGGGAAGTTAACATTCTAATGTGCTCCATATTTTGTTACCAAGAATCCAAAATTTGATGGGTTGCATTGACAACGGCAAAAATTAAAAAGACTTTGAAAAAATGGTTTTTTTTAATAGATAAGAGGGTTGGGTGACACACTGGACTGTGAAATCTTGTAGGTAAAATCTGTACATTTTAGATCTAGAACAAGTAATCAGTTTACAAGTACTTTGTAGGGAAAACCTCCTAATGTCTTTAAATAGAGTCCTGCTTATATTCATTTTCGTGCCTCTTGTTATTAATGTCTATAATGAGTCGTTAGTTATGTTTCATAGTTTGTCATTTGGTTTTTAGTTTGTATTTAGGGTTATATTTCGATCATTGTCTCTTATCATGTCTAACAAAATGTGTAAATAAGTGGTACTTCACATTGTGAATCATCTATTGTTTTGTGTCTATTATTATTTTTATTGTTGGTAGTATTATTATCGTCCTTGTTAATATATGTATGTTACTATTAAATAAGTGGTTAAAAATCATAGTGAGTCGTTATAGTCTTTTCTACATGTGATAATCATTTATTATCAACAGTATTAAATCAGTGCATATTGAAAGAAAAATATTATATCAATAAAATATGTACGATGATCCTCATTTAAAAATCTTCCCTTTTGTATGGGCACATTATTGAGTGAACTCGACGTCTATTTTGTTTGGGGGATGTATTCACTCATGTGCACACTAAGGAAAGGAATGTTAGAAATATTGGGTTAGTGCATGACATTATGAGATAGTTATGTTAGTGCATATATTATATTACTAGTAAGTCGTTCAATAACTCATGTTAATTAGTATTTGATGAGAGTTTCTTGAGATTTTGTAATAAGGCTATCTCCTTGTTATTAGGAGATCTAAAAGCCTACATATATGTAACTTGGTTTATTGAATACGATGTTGATTGAATGACCCCAGTTTGAGCTTTGATCTCCCATTTCAAACTTCGGTTCTAATAAAATGTAAGATCATTTTTAAAAATTTGACACTTGTTGGGAAAATTTCATTGCACAGAGTTTCCTAGGCATTCATATTTCCTAGATCTAGTCTATCTACCCTTCCAAAACATTAATTTCATGTCTTAGCTTGATAGTTGTGTCAATAGGTCCTTGGCATCCTCCACGATGTCCACATCTTCTTTCTTAAGTCATCATCTCTCTCTATGTCAAAAATGGTCACCTAAAGATCTCAAATTATCAAAATAAAAAATAATCAAGTGATTTTATTTTTACCTATATATAATGAATTTTGAAAAAATTGAACCTTAAAAAAAAATTCCTCTAGATTCTATTTTTAGATCATATCTTTGTTTATGTAGGTCAGCTTGATGAATCAAAATAAGAGCTAGAATCCTGTCGTTGTAAGGAATTTTGTGGTACTAGTAGATTTTTTTTACAAAAATTTGAATTTTTCTAGAATTCTCAAGTAGTTACATAATAGCTTTGGCACCTTACACCAACATTTTTATGCACCCATCTTGCAAGAGTCATCTTTGTACTAATATCACACCATATATCATTTATTCTTTTTCAAACCTACTAGATTAGTTGCATTATAGCATTAGCACCTTGCACTAACAATTTTATGAGCATGCCTTGCCAAAGTCTTCTTTTTACTAATCTCGCACCATACATAATTTATTTTTATTCCAACCAGGTAACTTAAGTATGTATATGTTATATATGTTCCTTTCATTTATCTCATTTTATCATAATTTATTTGTAGCCTTGCTTTTATATTTTATGTTTTTATGATCTATCCTAAAGCACCATCCTACGTTCAAATATAATGACATGTGATGAAATTTTGGTTGACCATATGTATACACCTATAGTTTTTAGTTACTAACATCCAGCGCATCTTTATCCTTGAGTGCATGTCCTAAGGATTTCACCAAGATTGAAGTTGGGATGTTTATGGTACTTTAAAAAAAATTATTGTCTTATAATAATTGATTTTACCTATTTACACTCACTATATTGATATTTGGGCATTCTAGACTCCTTTGGTGCTCTTTTCTCTTCATTCTACCTCTTTTGCCTAGTTTCAAGTCTTTTTCTTGAATTACTTGGTCATGTCAAGTTAGACTTATAATATCCCCTATGTTTACAACTATATAAATCATGATCGATACTCTCCATTTTTATTACTTGTGTCACTTTCCAACTACATCGACCCCACTTGATGTAGTTTTTTTCCATCCTATTCTATCTTGTCATGGCCAATGTAGTACTATTTTATGCTTAAATGTTTATAGTAAATCAATTTGGATCGAGTCCATTGAACTATTTGATAGGTCACTTTTTGAGTTGTATTTGTAAATATAGGGCTCCCATATCTCATTTTTATAAGAATAAAAACACACCATTTATTCTTCTTTCACATAAAAACATGTTTTTAGTAGACGAAGAGGAATTAGAGTATATGAGCTTACTCTTGTGGAGGTGTAGTATTTGTTTAAGGTCTTTAAAGTTCAATATAAAGAATCTAAACTAAGGAGGTATTCCTTCATATTTTGAGTCCCATATAAAGGGCACTTAGGTCTTCATCCTTTCCATTTAGGTCTTCACCTACAACATCTCTCATCAGATGCCATTTGAGTTAAGGGGGAGATTAATACGTCTAAAACCCAATCGAAGTTAAATATCCCTATCTATATTCTCTCTCTTTTATTTGGTTACATGATTATGATGGGGTATTATGTTGTTGTCTTCTTCTCCATGCTTACCTTAGCTTATGTTTGTTAGTATATGTTGTCTTTGCATGCTAATATATCCTAGTGTAGATACCTCTTAGTTAAAAGCTTTACTTTAGATACCTCTTGGCTATGGCTGAATGATATTTATATTTATTCAATTTGGTTCTTTAACATCTTAGATATAGGTTACCTTCATTAATTTATTTCATGTAGTTTCATCATTATATCCTTGATACCCCACTTTACAAATAGTATTTACTTTCAGTCTCTACCCTGCATTGTGCACAGATTCTTTTATTTATTTTGTCATAGTATGGTATTATCTATATCCTATATTAGAGGATATTTATATTTTTGTCCCTATTTTCCTAACATACACACTACACTAGGAGAGATATTTCTACAATGCAAAAATGTGAAATGACATTAAAATGTACATAATTTATTGCACCATGTATTTCATCACCGAACCTACAATCAATAAGTATGTAATGAGTATGTAGGTTGAATATGATCAAAAATATAATTATCCTATAATATAGTAAAAGGGATAAGACCCTACTAGATCCTAGATACATACAATTGACCATACTGCTAAGTAAGGTAGAGGCTATAATAAAGCATTATTTGTAAAAAGGGGATCAAGGTTATAATTAGGAAATATATGCAAGGAATTGAAGAACAAAGGCAATCTAGATCAAAGATGTAAAAGAGGTATACTAAAGATAGAGAAATGCCACTAAGCACTAACCAAGAGGTGTTTGCACTAAGGGTTGTAACCAATGAGTATCTTACTAGGGGTATATTGGCATGAAAATATAACATAAGCCAATCTAAGCACAGAGAATAAGGTAACAACATAGTGCTATAATATATACACATTAATGAAATAAATTAAAGAGTTTATAGATATAGATACTTACCTTGGGTTTACTTGTTGAAACATCAATCTTCCCTTGGGTCAAGTGGCACTTTATGAGAGATGTTATAGGTAGAGAATAAAAATGTAAGGATGAAGACATAAGTATCCTTAGTTAGGGACTCTAAAGACTAGGTGTAACTCTATGTTCATCTTACTTATTAATAGCGCTAATGACCTTCTGTAAATATAGATTTCCATAGGTATAAGCTATTATACTCTAATTCCTTTTCTTTTACTAAAATCATGATTTTTTTACACAAGAAGATCATAATGGTGTGTGTTCATTAAGAAAATGAGAACAAATATCCTATATATACAGTTCCAAATCCTAAAAGTGACCTATCAAATATGCCAATGGACTCAATCTAGATCAATATATAGTATAACTATCAAATCAAATAATAGTACTACATTAGTTGTGCCAAGTTAGTATAAAAAGGAAAAAACTATATCAAGTGGGTTTGATATATTAAAAAAGGAAAATATGAAATAAAAGAAGATGCACCAACCATGACTGATATAATTATAAATATAAAGGGCCAAGTTAGTCAGGAGAAATCCTAAAACTAGGAAAAATAGGTAGAATGCAAAGAAGAGAGCACTAGAGGAGGATAGATTGACCAAATAGAAGGATCTAATGAGTGTAAAAAAGTATAATAGAAAAGAATATAACAAAAATATGTCATAAATTACCACACGTTATCCCACTCATTCGATGCACTCCTTAGGATGTGCACTTAAGGAGAAAGATGCACCGACGAATGTTGAAAAAGTAATCTTTAGTAACTAAAAAATATAGGTGTATATTTATGACCCACTAAATCTCATCACATGTCACAATAGGGTTATATAGGATATTGATTTGGGAAAAAATATATAAACCAAAAGATAAAATAAAGTAATGTAATAGATGATGATAAATGAGACAACTGAATTGAAAGTAAAACATGCATACCTCAACTTACCTTTTTGATAATAATATTATATGAAAATACCTTAGTATTGATTTTGGAAAGCACATAAACTACATTTGAAAACACTAAAGATAAAAGGCTAAAAATGGATAAAATAAATTTGGAAGTACGTAGGGGAGTCTATAAACAAAAGTATGTGGAACTCTTAGAAAGGATGGTAAAAAAAGAAGGAAATAAAAAAATCCATTATGTGAGAGATAAATTAGGCCCAAATGACCCCAAAAAAGGAGAATAAAATCTTGATTCCTAAGCATAACTAATAGAAATTATAGAATAAAAGATGCAACTTCTATTTGAACATTCCAATATCAAAAGGAACCTATGAACACTAACGCTAGTCATTTTTTTAACATGTATAAAAGAGATGGAGAATAAGACATAAATAAGACAGGAGAGATTTGGAAATAAGATTTTTGTTAAGAGAGAAGATGAGAGAAGGTAAAATAGGTCAACACCAAGGCAAAACATATTCCTTTAAAAAATGAGACACTCTAATCAATTTAGTAAGATTAATATTTTTTGACATCAGTGTCCCTAGAAAAATTGACCCAATAAGTATGAGTTTGGGTTAACTGGTGAAGTATAAAAATCATCTCATGAATGATATATACATGAAAATTAAAAGGATAGTGATTCCCAAAATGTGATCCTTACTCCTTAGGACCCTAGTGGAGCCATTAGTTATTTTTAATATTAGGTATTGGTGTGAGAATGTAGGTGGCACTATTAATATATATGTAAATCCTCCTACCCTAGTCTGCTAGCCTACCACACTTTGATGGACCTTGGATCTATCATGAGTCTAAATGTGGAGTTTAATCTTCAACTAAGATAGAGGAGCATGTCAAATGATTAAGTAATGGTGAGAAATCACTAAAGGCTTCCCTTTCTAAAATTCCTTGGCTATTATTCTCAAAAAATGCATAAAATAATTGGTAACATTTATGATATGGCCAGGGCTTAGATGACTCAAAAAATTCAAGTGTGGGTATACAATAGAGATAACCTACCTTCCCCAATGAATTATTTGATGACAAATATAGCTACTTGGTGTCAAGGGGTAGGAAGAGATAACCTTCTTATGCCCTAAGTGTCAAATTCTAGTCAGTCTCCAGGCCTAACAAACCTTGCCCTTGTGTCAGCAATGACATACCTTTCTATCCATTCTTCTCTTGTGGTAGGTAAACTAATTAATTCAGATATAAATTATTTTTTTATGACTATATTTATCCCTTTAACATTTTCTTTGTCATTCCACAGGGTTTGGGAAAAAGTTTTCACTATGTGAAAATCATACCCTGCTAGTTTCACCACATATACCATCCATCTTGCATACTCAAAAAGGGCCACTATCCCTAGATTATTCCATAGTAATGTATGATATGTGGGTTCCATTCACTTTATATCACCTTAAATTTTACTTGTTTTCTTTTCTTGGTTGTTGTTGTCACTCTTTTAGATTCCTACTAGTTTAAAAATAGCATACGCCTTTCTCAGGGAGCAAAATGTCATTTTTGGAAGTGATGACTATGAGGTGATACCAATTTTTTATCCCTTTGTTAGTGTAATTATATCATTGGGATCATGTGTCATTTTGTGGTTGATGTGCTACATGTTCGACATGTCCTTGGAGGGTACATGTGCCAAATATCATTGAGTATCCTCCCATACTTAAAGGTTTCACTTGCCCTAAAGTGCAATTGATGGGATAATAAATTACATATAGCTAGTTAGGTGATATAAAAATGAGTTAAAAATCAAAAGTGACAATGGGGAACATGCCATTGAATGATGGGAAGGCCTTAAGATGACGTGGGAGAGAATGCAACAAACTTTGGTGAAAGTGGATTTTTAAAAGATTACTCATTAATAGTCACATCAGAGTAATAATCAATAGACGTAGAAAAATAAATTATAAGAATAATATACATTATTATAAATTCATAAAATAAGTATCTGGTCCATCACATTTTTTTGACCAATAGTATTCTTTTTTATGGATGGCTAATGGTACTTCGTTGGAGATCATCTATCAAGGGTCATCAATTAGATGAAATTTAGAAATGTAGGATAGTTGAGAGCTTATGATAGAAGTTACATTGGGGAATTTTGTCTTGAAAGTGCTAAAGAAAGGTTATGTGGTTGCACCAATGATTTTGATAAAATTATTGTGTAAATGTTTAGTTTGAAGTTGAATTCCCAATGTTTGAATTGATGGATCCCTTATATGCTAAGATAATCATGAAATAATAGAATGTTCCCAAGGACAATCTATTATGGTCAATAAATAAGGCATTGGGGGTGAAATACTATAGGTTATTCCTGGAGATGACAAATTTTTAAGAAGGAGAGAGGCAATATTGGCTACATGTGCCTTTTTGGGATATGTAACAACTGTGCACATGCAAATTGACTTAGCAAAAGAGCAAAAAAATGCACTCACTTCACCTCTGAGATAATCTGATATGATAAATACTGGATCTACTATGGAAATGAGGATCTAACTTGCTAAAGGACTTTTATAGATGCTTCAAGTCTAAATATAGTTTCATGTATAAAGTTAAAAGTATGTTTTGTATAGTGTTATAGGTTACATGTGTAGATGATACAGGTGAGATGTTACCTATAGGTTTGAAGTTTATTTACAACAAATGAAAGTGGACTTGTACCAACTGCAAGTGGACCTATAAAAACTCAAATTTAGCATTTAATTATATTAGATGACCCTTTATTGATATATTTTTTAATCTTTTACTCCTGAGTGGCCAGTAAGCTGGTTTTCCATGCAGGTCCTTTTTTTGTAATTTTTTCTAGCTAACAAGTTAGTTTTATGACCAAAACTACCATATGTGATACATTTACCCTAGATAAATGTGGATGAAATTTCTTGTCTATACTTCAAAAGAGTCTTGATGGTGAACCAACATGATATTAAAAATGTTTATCCCAGTATGCAATTGATTCCCATGTCTATATGAGGCTGGTCTCCAATCTAAGATTTTAAATGAACTCCTTTTTTGAGTGAGTTTATTATACAACTTGAGACGATGTCCATTAAACATCAAACAGAATATGACTGGATCAATTTTTCATAACTTGATTTCTTCATTATCAAACATATTTTATATCTCATAAGGGCCTAACCATTTAATCTTAAGTTTGCCTTTGTGAACCTTGTATTTGGAGTCAGAAAGTAATGCCTTATCACCTGACTGGAACTTCCTTCTTTTGATAAAAGTATCATACCATTTGATCCTTTTCTACTAAATTATTTATGTGTGATGTAGATCATCTCTTCTTATCTGATCAAAAGAGTTAAGTTTCATGGCCATTTTCTTATGTGCTTCTGTCAAATCCATGCCAAATTATAGGGCAGTCCTTAGAGTATCGAGTTCAAACTCTATAGGAAGAACAACCTTCTTACCACAGACTAAATCATAAGGTGTGTATCCCATGTTTATCTTCCATGTGGTATTATAATCCTATACAACCTATAGAAGACATTTTACACAATCATAATGGTCTATAGATATTGTTTTGGTAAGGATGTTTTCCAACACCCTATGAGTGACCTCTACTTGGCCATTAGTTTGTGGGCGGTATGAAGTGGACTTATTATGCCTGAATTCATACTCCTTTAAAAGGGATTAAATTAAATTGGACATGAATTATGGACCTTGATTGGAGACTATCTCTCATGGAACTCCATATCCTGTGAAGATTTCCTCATAAAGTTTTTTTTTTTACTTTTTTATCCCATGCATGAGTCAAAGCTCAAACTTCTACCTATTTGATGAGGTAGTATGTACAAACCAAAATTTAATACTTGCCTTGAGAAAGTGGGTCTATTAGGCCAATAAATTCAATCCCCTATTTTTCCAAGGGGTCTAAGGTTAATATTGATTAAATTGGCATCTTATCTGAATGTGTGGGTTTTCCCATACATTGGCATTTATCACATTGGTGAGTATATGTGATAGCATCTCTATGAAGAGTAGGCTAATAGTAATTAGTGGTAAGGATTTTATAAGCTATCCTCTTTGTTGAAAAATGACCCCCACAGGGTTCATCATGACATGCTCGAAGGATATCAAACACTTCATCCTCTCTTACACATCTTATATGACCATATTAGGTCTAGTGTGGAAGAGGTATATATAAATCCATGAATATGGAATGCTTTTAGCCACCAAATTACATTTTTTCTTGGGTGAAAAATGTTTTGGATTCTGACTTATAGTTAATTAGTTATCAATATCTACAAACCAATGAGTGTTAATAGTCAAAACAAAGAGATGTTCGTAAGGAAAATAGTCATCTACTAGTGGATTGGTTTTATTAGGTTATAATCTAGACATAAATTCTGAAACTACATTGTCTTTACTAGGCCTATCCACAATGTTGATGTCAAATTATTGTAAAAAGAACAAACATCTAATTATCCTACCAATTACTGTTGGTTTATTCATTAAGTATTTAATAGTAGTATGATCAATATGAATTAAAACATGATAACTAATAATGTAATTTCCAAAAAAATTTATAGCATACACTACCTCAAGGAACTCATTATTTGTGAATGTGCAGTTCAACTCTACATGTTGTATATTATTAATGGTGAAATAGATAGCATATTTGAGTGACCCATATTTTTGTAAAAGTACTACCCCAAATGCTATGTCAGATGCATCGATATGAATGTGGAAGGGTAACTTACAATCTAGACCTCTCAACATGGGTGCTATCATAAGTAATTCTTTGAAAGGTTGAAAAGCTTCCTGGGATGCATTAGTCCATTTAAAATTAACATAGTTTCCTAGCAAAAAAATAATAGAACTATTATTTTACCAAAATATTTGATGAAACTATGGTAATATCCAACATTTCCTAGAAAACTTTGTACATCTCATTATTTTTATGGTGTGGACAAGTTTTATCACCTCTATCTTAGCAGGGTCTACCTCAATTTCTGAATTTGAAATATGGTGTCCCAATGCAATTCCTTTTTGCATGAGCATGTAACACTTCTCATGAATTAATGACAAGATATTATCTTGACAATGTTGGATAACTTTATCTTATTTTACGAGGGATTCATTGTAAGTGTCCCCATAGACCATAAAGTCATCTATGTAGATTTCAACACAATCATAGAAAAGATTATCAAAGATGTTAAAAATTGCCATTTGAAAGGCAGATTGAGCATTTCACAGCCTAATTGGGAGGATAGAGTAAGCATAAGTACCCCAAAGGCAAGTGAATGGTGTATTTTCTTGGTCTTGTGGGGAAATATTAATTTGGTTGTATCTGTTAAAACCATCAAGGAAAGAGAAATACTTATTTCCAGAAAGGGTGTCAAGGAATTGGTTAATGAATGCAAGAGGAAAGTGGTCTTTTATTGTGGTAGTGTTTAATTATATGCATTCCACAGAGATACACCATTTTCAATTCTTATTTGGAATAATGATACATGGAGAAACCCATTGGCTATCATAGTGGGGTATATGAATCATGCATCCAGGAGTTTTTGTAATTCAATTTTTACAATTTCCTAGATAATATGGTTTACCCTTCTTTGAGGTTGTCTAATGGGTTTACACTTTTCTTTGATGTATATGTGTTAAGTGAAAATATCCATGTGTATCCCTCACATATCATGATAGTCCCATGCAAATGTTGTTTTATGATTTTGAATCATGGTGACTAGTTGGGTTTCTTATAAGGAATCCAACTTATTTTTGACATTGAGGGGTCTTCCTGTTAGTATATCCACTTGATTTAATAAGGATATCATGGATTCAATATTTCCTAAAAGAGTGCCAAGGAAAAATGTGTGTGGTAGAAGATGATGAAATGTCCAAATATCCTCTTTTGTGTCTAAGGTGTTTTCTTTAGGAAAGATATTGGAAATGGGATAATGTGTGCATGTAATAATTTATTAGTATGTTGGTCTGCTATGTACATATTTTGTATGGCATTGGAAGTGATTATATATTTCTCTTGTTTTTACAAGAAAGGGTTGTGTTGAATGGTGTGTAGGATTTGCAAGGGAGTGTGGTCATCATCCTCCACTTGTACCCATGGAGATTGCTCCCCATCTGATGAAGTTGGGTAGGTGGATACAAAACTAATTTCTTCGTGGTGTTTCCATTATAAATGAGCATGTTTCCTAACCTAAAGCCAATGAATGCATCATATTTATCCAACCACGGTCTACCTAAGATTAGAGGGTATCCACATAGGTTTGATTTGGGTTGTAATATCATGAAATAAGTAGGTTATTCCCATGAGTTTACTATTATCACAATGTCTTCTATCACTCCCTTCAGGTTTTACAGTTGAACGGTCTACCATTTTTAGAATAATTGGTATATCTCAAAGGCTAAAAGTTTAAGTTTTCTCATGGTTTCTTTGGTCATGACATCAATGGCTACACCTAAATCAATCGAGGTATTTATAATTAGGGTTCTGTTGATGTAAACATCAACAATTGAGCTACCTGGATCATAGTATTTTTTTGGGATAATGTTGCCCAACATGATATCTGCAAGTTGCCCAACCAGGTGGATAGTCTTAGGATCCTTTAATTTCCAACCAGATTTAATAAGGAAGAGTTCTTAGACAACCTTGGTATAAATTTTAACATTCTTAATTTATTGGAATAAAAGGATTTGGACACACATTTTTTAGCTAGCGTACAAAATCAAACTCTAATTCTAGTTCTTACTTTTGTAGATTGAGTCTCTATAGAAAAAGAGGACTAGTTTGTGCTACTTATTTAGTGGATGTGCTAGGTTCAAGATTAAGAATATTATTGGATGGTTGTGGATTAGTTGGTGTTTAGAGATCTATTCAAGTGGCTTCGTTATTACGGGTAGAATGGGATTTGGGATAGTCTTTCTTGAATAAAGTTGAACATCATTAACTTGTACCAAATAAGTAGGGTAATTTATCACATCATTATTATATGGTTACTTAACCAAATTATTGTTGGGATTGGATGCAAGTTTGGAAAAAAATTATGGGGATTTTGGTGGAGGTGGAGTAAGATTTCTTTCCATTAAATTTGACTGTTATTGCAGGTAGGGTTGTGGAAGTTATTGAAAGGCAATTTTTTGGCTAAGCCAAGGTTGATTCCCTCGACATGACCACTACCATTGGTTAGAGGGTGGATTAAATTGATAGTTATGATTTTTTTGTTGTCATGGTTATTTTTGTTGCCAATTATTTTATGTAACAACCCTATTGGGTTAAACTAAAAAAATGTGATTTTTTAAAATTAAACACATACCATAAATATATTATACCATGAGAATATACTGAAACCACATGAAACACACAAAGCATGTTAATAGAGAACAAGCATAACGCATCGCATTTCAATGATCTCTAATATCATGAGAGCACATCATAATGCAAATACAGAAAGTACTTTTATTAACTCAGCTACAACTAATACAAATATATAGCCACCATTGTCAATATATAATAAGTAATTATAAATCCCATGAAAATATTAAATAATAAGTACAATATAATATAATGTACATATATGATATATGGCTCCCCTAGAGCATAGTGCCTGAACTCAAGTATCTGTGGCAATATCAAGTATCGTCTCGATAAATAGTACTATTGTGGGGAGAGAGAGCATCATCTAAATGATTTTACACACCAACCATGGACCAAAAATTCTCCACACTAATCCCATCAAGAAATGGCCCTCCCTTCATGGATGAGTAGATAGTGACAGTGCGGGAATCCAGAGAGACAAAGAATATATGTATGATGTATGATTTCTAAACTAAACATGCAATGTATCATAGAAACCTATTTTATAGTAAGATATTTCATAAACATGTAAATCATACTCATGAAATGATAATGTCTCACTAAACATACTTTGGCCAAAGTTTTATGAAAATTAAATAATAACGATCTATAGATCAATTAATTTCATACACACCACTTGATTAGACTACCTTCATCTATCATTGTGATACTAGTAAGCCAGTGAAGTTCATCTCACTCCTTAATCCATATTAGTAATGCAGAATGGTCAAATAAAATTCAACCACAATATTCATTTAATTTATATCATACTATAAAATACATCATATAACACGCTAAACATAGGAGTAATTAAATCATACATTTATTCCATCAAACGTATGAATGAATCTCATATTATTTTCTATCCCATATTAGAAATAATGACTATAATTTATAACACCTGGATAAATACACTTTTATTAGTAGATTTCCACTACCATAATTAGTTTCTCAACATACTACACCATATGATAACTCATATTATCATAGTCTGGTATTCTAAGACATAAATACTAACTTTCCACAATCAGTCATAGTAAAGTAGTCATAACTACATGAAAACATAATCTTACATTCAAGTAACTAGACATAACAAGGCAAGTCACAGTGTTCATGAAACACATAATATATGATCACAACATTCAAAAAACTCTTGAGGTTGTATGCATGCATACATAATTTTTACTAAGTGTCACAAAACATACCATTCATAGGAATAATCAACATGCATATGCTTATATAGTCAAATGAAGGTGTGAGTCTAAACATATCAATCATAGTATGTACCATCCAGGTTTAACATACATTTACATTGTACTACTCTATGATATCCCATACTATCATAGTTCACAACTACATAAATACACATAATCAAATTATGATTTCAAGAATAAAATGACCTATATACATAATAACAATCAGGGAAGTACAGTATTATACCACCCGAATATTCCCTACGTTTAAACTATATACTAGAATTCAAGGAAACACAACTCATCAGCACACATAGCGATGCATTATTATATGTTATATATGTAAAACACACAAATATGTATACCTATACAAAAAATACTCACAATACGTACTACACACAAGTATTCACTACAAGATGTAGTTACATTTCAACAGCTCGATCTTGCTATTCTCAAAAGCCAGATAACTCATAACTAAGTTATTCCATAGTCTTTCATTCAATCAACTTATTTCCATTTCAAGATGACTAATTTTTACATGGTTAAAGTCTTGGTCTCTCGGACACCTTATGACCCATTTTAACCATCTATTAACTAAAGGTATAATATATATATGAGTACTTATACATCATCCTATGCACCGTATATATACACTCA
This sequence comes from Torreya grandis, assembly GCA_037957365.1. Taxonomy (NCBI): domain Eukaryota; kingdom Viridiplantae; phylum Streptophyta; class Pinopsida; order Cupressales; family Taxaceae; genus Torreya; species Torreya grandis. Next base: position 1,924,225 of record JARHVA010000111.1, read on the forward strand.
AATGACATGTAAATATAATAACAATGTTCATTTATATGCATTAATCAAGAACTCTCTAAAGCTTCATAAATCCTCAAGAACTTTTTGCTCACATAAAATTGACAATCTCTAAAAGATAAGGAATTTTATACTATAATTATCCTTTATGCTTAAGGGAGTTAGATAACATATAGTTGGTGTCTACTCTTCCAAAGTCCATGACTAAGTTCTGATGACTAATAGATCTAGGATCTCACATCCCTATATGCCATTACATACTATATGTACATTTACATTTATATAAGTTAATCTACCCACAACAGGGATTGTGCATGTTAATAATAATAATAATAATAATAATAATAATGGATAAAACTCTTACAGTCATTTATTACTCAAATATTGATTTCTATAATATTATTAAACAAATCACTCACATTTTTATAAGACCTCTACCATGGAACCCAACTTTTTACGTCGTCTTTCTGCTTGTATGTCTTTTATTATAATTTAAGGATTATACTCACTATACATAACTGATGTCATAATATTTCAAAGACTAGATTCAGTCATAACAATCTCTAGTGTAATAGGAACTCATCTATGAATAACAATACCTACCGAAAAGGTATTTTCTCTTGTTCAAGCTAACATGGATGGTTCCACATAATAAATAATAAATATGATTTCTTTAGCTCACTATGGAAATCAGATTATACATTTATATATACATATCTCTTTAAAATATTATATATCTACTTAGATCATCATGCTAACTTCAATCTTTAAGAATTACTATGGATACAAATCTATGTCTTCGATTGTCCATAACTAGATTGACTAAGTCAATGGTCTTTTGGCACACAATCTTTTTCCTAAAATACTTAAATATATAATAATTATTTTATTATAATATATAATATGGCATTCCATATACCAATTCTATTCATACAAATAATATGGCGTTCCATATTTAATATGGTGTTCTATATATACATTGTATTATATAACTTATCTGAGTATAAAATATTTGTAGGCATCGCCATTCAAATGGCAATTAATTCATGGGTTTATAAATAGAATATAAATTCCTAGATCTATTTATCAAATACATATGTGAATTTTTGATATAATTTGATACGTTTTAACATATATTTGAATACTGGAAAACACATCTATAATTCTATGTATTAAGGCATTTTATACATCTATTACTTAGTTTACTGCACTGCAATATTAAAGATATTTACTATGCCATATAAACATATGCTTCAACGATTCAAAAAAAAGTATAATGCCACATCAAGATCTGGTATATGGTTATAATATAAATATCTGTATCAATGGGGTACACAAGAATGGGATGCCATATCTTTACCCAACATTTTAACACAACTCAATTTACTATTTATTGATTCATTCTCAGTGTCAATTATAGAAGCTCAATCCATAGGTTTGCATTAGCTCTATATTGTCTACCAAGTCTTTATTTGAATAAGTCTGAAATACCAATCAGTTAAAATAAGTCACTTGACATAGCAGGAATCTTGGGCAAGAGAAGTATAGGAAATAATTCTGAATATATCAATGTTTTTGAATCCAATATCACCATTTATAAACTAATTTTCTATTTGGTGCTTCTTCTATCTAGTTCGCTACATACAATGACTTATTCTACTAATGTTGAGTTTTTATGTTTCTCTCTTTTTAATCTATTCATTCACTAATATCCAACTCATATAATATATATACAGTCTATGTTTTTTTTTTTCTTATTAAGAACAATGTCGAATAACTATATAACATGGTTGTCATTGCATATAATATAGTGTTGCATAGATGATTTGGTTTCAAACCTAAATATCTCCCTCAAGATTGCAATATGGATCAATATTTAATAGTTGGATAGGTATGAGCAAATATCTATTTGAAAACAAATAAATTACTTCATAATCAAATCCATGCATCTTAACACCCAGAATTTTAAAGATTATAGAAGGGCATTACACCTACTTGGAAGTTCTCTTCACATAAACTGCTCACTTCCTGATCCTTTATTGTACTTCTCATTCTTCTCCCTTCCTTTTCTCCTCCATCTATGTCCTACGCCTCAGGACCAAATATGTATATTTTTTAATTCTTTGTCTTTCTTTTTCTTTTCCCTGAAAAAGGGGACATGCCCCTTATTTTTGTTTTAAAACTAACTTTTTTCCTAAGTATGATATTCTTTTTTATTTATTCTATTTTATGGCAAGATTCATACCCTTTTGCTTTCTTTTATATATTTACTGCTTTCCATTTTTCTTTTATCTTTTTCTTTTTTTTTTTTTTTTTAATTTCTTATTTTATATTTCTCAAATTATCCTAGTAATAAATGACTTAATTAATTAAATCAATTTAATGAGACACCAAATCATAAATACATAAAATTACTTCCATTTCCCTTACTACGCTAATCTAATCATGCATATAATATTTTTCAAATGCAAATAGTATAAAATTACCATGCAAGACATATAATTATGTATTTAATCATGTCTTAATGATGTGGTGTGTGTAGGGCTTTAGCTAGCTTCTATGTCTTCTCTTGACATCGCCATCTACGTCACCCTCTCTGATGATGCTCTCCCTCCATCACATTCTAAGGGATGAGTTCTCCTATGTCCACCTCACAACAAGTAGTTAGTTAGACCATATCACATGATAAACATATAACATAACATATAGCTGAAACACCATATTAATATGCTCAAAATGTAAATGTGTACACTATATAACTAACTTAAAATAAAGCAATTATGTACCACCATGTAACTAAGCAATATTTTACTATCCCATAACAGCATTTATCTCAAGCCTAGTTAAAAATAGTCAAATTTGAATTTGTCAGCTATAGATATCTATGAATAAGCTATCAAGTTTGTCTAATGAGGAATAGGGATGTAACATCCTTCCCCCCTAAATCTATTCATCATCCTTGACGACTCTTATTCAAATATAAGTTTTGAATTAAAAATATTTTTTAGCAAAGCAATAACATGGTATATATCAAATTTAATAAATAAATGGAAAATTACCTATAGAACTCACCGTATTTCCTTCAAGTTGCACTATTCCTAGAGTATTGGTCCCATAAGACCTTGTTTTATGACATATCACTATTAAGAAAACATAATTGCGAGTATTACTTACTCTTATTGGTTCTTTCATTACCACCTCGAGGTCCAAAACCATCAAAACAAGACTATATACTATAAGACAAACCACTTATGTTACCTTGAAGGGTCCACATATATTAGTAAAAGTTTCACTAACTTTATAAAATCACATAAGATCATCTTACAATCCTAATTAAATGACCAGGGAGAGTTACTCAAGATCTTCCAGCCCTTAACACATCTCTCTATTCTAGAGAGTGTTTTTCTCATTCTGAAGAAAAGTAATTAGGGAACCTGGCAAGAATAATGTGTGTAAATTAATATTATTGCTACTCTACATAGCTCCTAATAAGTATAACATGTCAATACTATCACTATTTCATAGAGTTCCTGACAAGTAGGTGATGAATAAGAACTGAAAATACTACATTTCTAATGTATACAAAATCATGGAATACCCATCCATAGTATACATGCATATGGCCATATGATTGAATTTGATAAGTTCCACTTGTCAAATCTTGGATTCGATAATTTCATTTATTAAATCTAACTCAATAATAACCAAGTAAATGTCAGGCTAAGTAGGATACCATCCTATCGCTTAGAATTTATGTTTTTAATTCACCACTCTTCCCTTAGGTCTCTATGACCTGACAATCTCTAAAATGTGCATAAGGTTCAATGAAACACAAATCTATACCAACAGATCATAAAAAATAATATTATAGGCTAAATGATTCTAGATGTACTAACATACATAAAATAAAAATCTTACAATCATCTCGTGATTGTATCAAGTTATAACTAGCTAAACATATCTTAGTATCATATTTCACAGCTTAACCTATACTATTATATTCATAGTTAAGAGGAAATAATGTTATATTTAACATAACATATAAAGGCCAAGAATCACACTGTCCTTACAATATTATAAAGGAACAAGCAAGACATTATCTCCATGCTTCTCAATTAGTGCATGACAAGTTAAAATTTTATTTCAACCCCTAGATTGATAAGATGTTCTGCACATCCTAAACCCTACTCGCTTCTGACAAAAGGTACCAAAATAACTCTTCAAAACAAGATGCTTTAATCCAAAAGAGAACAATATCAATATAGTTAAGGGTAAATAGTATCATATTAATTATAATCAAATTATAATTTTTGATCTAAAATTTAATATATAATTTAAAGTTTGCCACTGCACATGGTCTAAAATCACAAGTTAGATAAAGTAGTGTCTCTAAAGAGTCACAAGTGAAAAGTAGAGCACTATTATCTCAGAAACTCCTACATACCCTCACAAGGTAAAAAGAAAACACTGAAACTCTATGTTGCCAAAACACTACCTACTTACCAAATCCATAAGTATAGTTTCACAATCTATTTCCACAACTGGGAGAAATAAATGTTATCCACAAAGATGTATCAATTTATCAAGAAAATATGACTCCTCTCGGTAGCTTATATTAATGTTAAAGGAGAATGAGATAATAAAAACTCACCTCTAAAATACTAAGAGAGACGACACTCCTTACTAAACCACATAATTTAAGGGTGCCAATTAAACAAAATCCTAACATAAGGGAATCTCAAGAAAAACAACAACACTCTACTACAAGAAAATTCCCACTACTCTAGGTGGCACTAACTAAAATTGGTCTTATAAGATTCTCCATTTCTAAAATTAGTGAACATACAGACACAAAAACTAAAGCACATAAATTTAAGTGAGAAGCATATCATGCTTATTAAACACTCACAAAGCACAAATGGTGAAGGTGACTTAATTACTAAGGAAGATATAATCATACTCAAGGTGTTTGACCTATGTGATCAATTTATGGTAGAAATCACTCATTCATAACTCATGAACTATGCTATGTACTCACCGACCCAAACCTCATATATAATAATCAACATTGGGATACTCGATAAACCAACCCCTTATCAAATCAAAAGGGTGTGAGTGCTCTTAAGGGTGCACACTCAATGTTCCACACATACATTTCATAAATATCTCAAAACTCCAATCATGGTGTAACATGGTTCTGGATTGAGGTACTACAAATTCAAATGACCACCAATGCAAAACTTCATTCTACTAGGTTCACACTAGTGAACATAAAGAAACAAAAATGCTAATGGACTCATTAGGTCCTAGAGTTCGATCCACATCTCTGATACCACATGTAATAACCTTGTTGGGGTCAACTGAAAAAATGTGATTTTGTTTAATTAAACACATATACAAAAAATAGACTACACTGTGATAATCTACTGAGACCACATGAAACACTCAAATCATGATAATAGCAAACAAACATAACACATCACATCTCAATGATCTTTGATATCATGAGAGCACATTATAATGCAAATACAAAAAGTAATTATATTAACTTAGCTACAACTGATACAAATCTACAACCATCATTGTCAATATACATTGATAAGTAATTACAACTCTCATGACAATATTCAACAATAAGTACAATATAATATAATGTACATATATGATGCATGGCTCCCCCAGAGTATAATTTGTTAGGTTGTGGAGCTAAAAGCTTCACCAGGATGCAAACATGAGGTTGTTGAGAGATTGCTGAGTTTCAGAGCAACCGACACCGGTCTGATCAATTGACGTCGGTCATATACAATGAGAAGAGCAACCGACATCGGTCAGGATTGGCTGATGTCGGTCATTTCCAGCCAAACAGAGACCGACGTCGGTCACTTGTACGATTCCAGAACTGTTAGTTCACAAACATTTTGTTAACGAACCGGTTGTTTGCATGTTAAAGGCTAATTTTAGTCTTGGAGCTATGGATCTAATTATTGTAATCGGATGTCTAATTATTGTTTGCATGAGATCTATATAATAGACTCATGGGCTGTATTGTAAAGTGTGAGGGATCAAAGCAGGGATTCCCCGGGTGTTAGATACAGAGAGCAAGCTTGGCTCCTCATAGTGCCATAGTGCCAAGTGTGTATGATCAGGTAGATCTGCGGGAGAGCAAGGTCTGGTAGAAGATCCACATGGGTGCTGATTTGGAGGACAAGGGTTCTTCATGGTATGTAAGATCAGGTTAGTTTACAGGTTGTTGCAAGATCAGGTAGAGATCTACATGTGGTAAGTAAGGTTGGTTGATCTGCAGGTGTGTGTGTGCGAGGTGAAAAGAGATCTGTGGGGTAGCAAGATCAAAAGTGACAGCAACACATCAAGGAGCAAGATCAGGTGAGATCTACTTGGAGTATGTTGCATACTTGTTTGTACTGACAGTATTGTTACTGACTGGTGGACTGACAGTATTGTTACTGACTGGTGGAGGTGAACAACAACTCTGTGTTTGAGTTGATTGTTGGGACCGTAATTGAGAGAATGAGCTCTTGAAGAGATTTACTGTTTATGCCCTAGAGGTGTGGGAGCCCTAGAGGAGTGTAAGGAAGAAGACTGTGGCATCTTTTTTGTTGTATTTCCTTCTGGAAGAGTATTAATACAATTGGGTATTGTCTCTCAAATTTTGTGTTGTTTCTGGTTTCTAGTTACTTATTACTTTTGGTTTAATTCCGTGGTTCGTTGCTTGTATATGGTAATCAATTGTGCTTCATAGGTCCTAACAAGTGGTATCAGAGCTGTTTGTGGTTCTAGATTCCTGACAAAGTGGTATCAGAGCTAAGGTTACAGGGAGTAGGTTTGTGTTTGATTACAGGTCACTCTCAGAGATTTTTGATTGAGTGGGAGTATAGCAATGGCAGAAGAAAGTAAGCTAAGAATAGAGAAATTCAAAGGCATGAATGGTCAATTACGGTGTTATGAAAAGAAAGAGCAGGAAAAGAAAAATTGTTGGTTTATAGCGGATCAGCATAAAGGGAATGAAGAAGCATGTGTTGCAGGTATTGTTGCATGGATTGCTCTTATATGTTCCTTGGATAAAGTAGAATCTTAGTTTATAGATTATGTTGCCTCTTTCCATGCAGCCCCAAATAGAGTATTTTTCCATGTTAAGGTCCATGTAGACTTTGGAAAGATTTATTTAGGGGTTGGTGAGCCTTGTCAAAGTATTGGCAAAGGAGAAGTGTGGCTGAAATTGCAGACATCCAACACATGGATGTTGAAGGATGTCATGCAGGTCCCAGTTCTGAAGATGAGGCTAATTTCTTCAGGAAATTTAGATGATGAGAGATGCACAAGAACTCTCACAACGGATGCACTCTAATTAGCTGGTGGTAAGAAAGTAGGTACTCTTTATCTACCTATTTGTATTATTGATTCTTCTTTTATTGCGAAGACGTGGCTTTGTAAGCTTGGTCACATGAGCAAGAAGGAGATGCATGTTCTTAAGAAGAAGTCAGATGTGTTTGACAGACTTAAAAACTGAAAAGCCTTGGTGTTTATGGAGGAGATGATGGACAAAGATCAGTGAAAGGGTCTGGATAACTCTGAGCAAGGCAGTTTGGACAGGGTTTTGATCCAAAGAGAGTTCATAGGTAAAAAGTCATCACTCATAGGAAAACACAGTTACCGACATCGGTTAAGAAGAACCGACGTCGATCAGACAGGGACTGACATCAGTCATGTGCAGACAGGCAAAGTTGGTAATGTCAAGCGGGTGGACATCGACATCGATCGGGTAGACACCGGTGTCGATCAGAAAATCGACGTCGATAGTCAGGCCAGTCGCAGGGAACAGATGTCAATCAGATGCCGACTGGGTGGTGACTGACATCAATCATTAGAATAGATTTTAGGCAGACAACAAGCTATCAAAGAGTCTCAAACGCCCATGTGGAGGACTGAAAATGTAAGTAAGCCTCAAATTCATTATTTCCCTTCTTTACACTACTTGTTGCTCACTTATGGTCAAGAACCAAGAAGTTTTAAAGAAGTAGAGTAGGTAAGATTCAGGAAATAGTGGGAGCGTGACATGGATTCCTTAGGAGAGAACCAAACGGTAGATTTGGTAGATTTGTCAGTCGGGTTAAAAAAGAGAGAGAATGGACACGTGAAACAGAAGGCCAGGGTATATGGTCTTGAGAAAGCTACATGATAGTGGTACAGGTTTGACAGGTGTATGACAAAGCATGGCTTTAGTCAATGTCATTGTAACCATTGTGTTTACTTTACCAGGGTGGATGATGATTGCAACATTATCTTGTTACTATATGTGGATGGTATGCAGGTTTAGAAATACAAGGTTTTACTGAGCTAAGGGTAAGGTTAGTTCAGTGGTGTGCCATGAAGAATTTGAGAGCAACGAAATTCTTTGGCATGAGTAATTCTAGAGACAGGGAAGATCACAAGTTGATGTTGTCACAGGATGATTGTGTGAAGGTAGTCTAGGATGCAAAATCGAGCAGCACACCTATGGATGGACAGTTCACAGAACATGGTCCCCAATCACATGATGAGGTTGAGTACATGTGTACTCCTTGATATTGCCCCAGCAGTGGGAGTTGTCAGCAGGTTTGTGGCCAATCGGAGAAGGAAGCACTGGAAAGCGGTTCAGTGGGTTCTCAATATCTGAGAGGGACCAGCAACAAGTCGACATGTTATGCAGGGTCAGGCACTTCTCTACATGAGTTTGTAGATGTGAATATGGTAGGTTACTTGGATGACAGGTGTTGCACCATAGATTGTGTGGTGATTGGTCTTTAGGATTGATCTTGAAGAGGGATACAAGCCAGGAAACAAATTAGACAGTGTACAGGTATAGGTACAGTGCAGTTGTTTATCTCCAAGTGGGAGATTGTTAGGTTGTGGAGCTAAAAGCTTCACCAAGATGCAAACAAGAGGTTGTTGAGTTGCAGAGCAATCGACGTCAGTCTGATCAATCGACATTGGTCATATGCAGTGAGAAGAGCAACTGACATCGATCAAGATCGGTCGACGTCGGTCATCTCCAGCCAGATAGGGACCGACGTTAGTCACCTGTGCGGTTCCAGAACTGTTAGTTCATGAACAATTTGTTAATGAACCGGTTGTTTGCATGTTAAAGGCTAATTTTAGTCTTGGAGCTGTGGATCTAATTATTGTAATTGGATGTCTAATTATTGTTTGCATGAGATCTATATAATAGACTCATGGGCTATATTGTAAAGTGTGAGGGATCAAAGCAGGGATTCCTCAGGTGCTAGATATAGAGAGCAAGCTTGGCTCCTCATAGTGCCATAGTGCCAAGTGTGTATGATCAGGTAGATCTGAGGGAGAGCAAGGTCTGGTAGAAGATCCATAGGGGTGTTGATTTGGAGGACAAGGGTTCTTCATGGTATGTAAGATCAGGTTGGTTTACAGGTTGTTGCAAGATCAGGTAGAGATCTACATGTGGTAAGTAAGGTTGGTTGATCTGCATGTGTGTGTGTGCGAGGTCAAAGGAGATCTGTGGGGTAGCAAGATCAAAGGTGACAGCAACACATCAAGGAGCAAGATCAGGTGAGATCTACTTGGAGTACGTTGCGTACTTGTTTGTACTGGCAGTATTGTTACTGACTGGTGGACTGGCAGTATTGTTACTGACTGGTGGAGGTGAACAACAACTCTATGTTTGAGTTGATTGTTGGGACCATAATTGAGAGAGTGAGATCTTGAAGAGATTTATTGTTTATGCCCTAGAGGTGTGGGAGCCCTAGAGGAGTGTAAGGAAGAAGACTGTGACATCATCTTTGTTGTATTTCCTTCTGGAAGAGTATTAATACAATTGGGTATTGCCTCTCAAATTCTGTGTTGTTTCTGGTTTCTAGTTATTTATTACTTCTAATTTAATTCCATGGTTAGTTGCTTGTATATGGTAATCAATTGTGATTTCTAGGTCCTAACAAGTGGTATCAGAGCTGTTTGTGGTTCTAGATTCCTGACATAGTTTTCAAACTCAAGTATCTGTGACAATCTCAAGTGTCATCTTGATAAATAAACTGCTATGGGGATGGAGAGCATCATCTGAGTAATTTTTACATCAACCATGGACCAATGATTCCCCACACTAATCTCATTATAAAATGGCCCTCCCTTCATGGATGAGTAGATAGTGATGGTGTGAAAATCTAGAGAGACAAGCAAGTAGCCATGTGTTGTATGATTTCTAAACTAAACATGCAGTGTATCATAGAAATCCATTTTATTATGAGATATCATACAAACATGCAAATCATACTCATGAAATGATAATGTATCATTAAACATACTTTGGCCTAAATTTTTATGAAAATAAATAATAATGATTTATAGAATAATTAATTTCATACACATCACTTAATTGAACTGTCTAGATCTATCATTATGATACTAGTAAACCAGTGAATTCCATCTCATTCCTTACTTTGTATCAGTAATGTAGATTGGTCAAATAAAATTCAACCACAAAATTTATTTAATTTACATCCTACTATCAAACATCTCATATAACATGTTAAACATAAGAGTAACTAAAGCATGCATTTATTTTTTCAAACATTTGAATGAATCTCACATTATTTTCTATCATATACTAGAAATAATGACTATAGTTTATACCACCTAGGTAAATACACTTTTATCTATAGATTTTTACTACCATAATTAGTTTTCAAACATATTACACCCTATGATAACCCATAGTACCATAGTCTAATATTGTAAGACATAACTACTAGTTTTTCACAATCACTCATAGTAAAGTAGTCATAACTACACAGAAACACAAGCCTATATTCAAGTAACTAGACATAACAAGGCAAGTCATAGTTTTCATGAAACACATAATATATGATCACAACATTCGACAAGCTCTCAAGTTTGTATGCATGCATACATAATCTCTACTAGCTGTCATAAAACATGCCATTCGTAGTAATAATCAACATGCATACTCTTATATAGTCAAATGAAGGTGTGAGTCTAAACATATCAATCATAGTATGTACTATCCATGTTTAACATACATTTACACTATAGTAATCTATGATATCTCATACTATCATAGTTCACATCTACATAAATACACATAACCAACTTATTGTTTCAATAATCAAATAACCAAAATACATAATAAAACTCAAGTAAGTATGGGATTATACCACTTAGATATTCTCTACATTTAAACTATATACTAGCATTCAAGGAAACACAACTCATAGGCACACATTATGATGTACTATTATATGATATATATATGTCAAACACATAAATATGTATACATGTACAAAACATACTCACATGTGCTACACACAAGTATTCACTATGGGATGTAGTTATATTACAACATCTCAGTCTTGCTATTCTCAAAAGCCAGACAACTCATAACTAAGTTATTCCATAGTCTTTCATTCAATCAACTTATTTCCATTTCTAGATGATTTTTTTTCACATGGTTAAAGTTTCAGTCTCTAGGACACCTTATGACCCATTTTCACCATTTATTAACTAAAGGTATAATCCATATATACGAGTACTTGTACAAGACCGAACACCTTATAACCCATTTTAACCATCTATTAACTAAATGTATAGTTCGTATATACAAGTATTGTACAAGACCAGACACCTTATGACCCATTTTAACCATTTATTAACTAGTGGTGTAATCTGTATATATGAGTACTTGTACATCATCCTATGCACCATATGTACGTACTCAAATGATATGTAAATATAATAAAAATATTCATTTATATGTATTAATCAAGAACTCTCTAAAGCTTCATAAATCCTTAAGAACTTTCTTACTCACAGAAAATTGACAATCTCTAAAAGTTAAGGAATTATATATTGTAATTCTCCTTTATGTGTAAGGGAGTTGGGTAACATATAATTGGTGTCTACTCTTCCAGAGTCCATAACTTAGTTATGATGACTAATAGATCTAGGATCACACATCCCTATATGCCATTACATACTATATGTACATTTACATTTATATAAGTTAATCTACCCACAACAGGGACAGTGCACATGTTCTTAATAATAATAATAATAATAATAATAATAATAATAATAATAATAATAATAATAATAATAATAATAGCATAAAACTCTTACAATCATTTATTACTCAAATATTAATTTCCAGAATATTATTAAACAATTCATTCACAATTTTAAAAGACCTCTACCGTGAAATCCAACTTTTTACGTCTTCTTTCTGCTTGAATGTATTTTATTATAATTTAAGGATTGTACTCGCTATACATAATTGATGTCCTAATATTTCAAAGACTAGATTTAGTCATAACAATCTCTAGTTTCATACGAACTCATCTACGAATAACAATACCTACCGAAAAGGTATTTACGCTTGTTCAAGCTAACATGGATAGTTCCATATAATAAATAATAAATATGATTTCTTTAGCTCACTTTGGAAATTGGATTATACTTTTATATATACATATCTCTTAAGAAGATTACATATGCACTTAGATCATCACACTAACTTCAATCTTTGAGAATTACTATGGATACAAATCTATGTCTTCGATTGTCCATAACTAGATTGACTAAGTCAATGGTCTTTTGACACAATTTTTTTTCCCAAAATACTTAAATATATAATAATTGTTTTATTATAATATATAATATGGCATTCCATATACAAAGCTCACCATATAATATGGCATTCTATATTTGATATAGCGTTCCATATATACATTGTATTATATAACTTATCTGAGTATAAAATCTTTGCAAGCATCACTATTCAAATGGTAATTACTTCACGGGTTTATAAATATAATATAAATTCCTAGATCTATTTATCAAATACATATGTGAATTTTTGATATAATTCTCCACGTTTAAACCTATATTTGAATATTGGGAAACATATCTATAATTCTATGTATTAAGGCATTTTATACAGTTGTTACTTAGTTTACTACATTGCAATATTAAAGATCTTTACTATGCCATATAAACATATGATTCAATTATTCAAAATAAAGTACAGTGACACATCAATCTCTGGTATATGGTTATAATATAAATACCTATATCAATTAGGTACACAAGAATGGGACGTCATATCTTTACCCAATGTTTTAACACAACCTAGTTTACTATTTATTGATTCATTCTCAGTTTCAATTACAGAAGCTCAATCTATAGGTTTGCATTAGCTCTATATTGTCTAACAAATCTTTATTTGATTAAGTCTGCAATACCAATCAGTTAAAATTAATCACTTGAAACAACAAGAATTTATGGGCAGCGAGAAGTCTAGGAAATAATTATGAATATATCATTGTGTATTTGAATCCAAACTCACCATTTATAAACTAATTTTCTATTTGGTTCTTCTACTATACAATTCGCTACATACACTGACTTGTTTTACTAGTGTTGAGTGTTATGTTTCTCTTTTGTTATCTATTCATTCACTAATATCCTCCTGGTATAATATATATACAGTCTATGTTTTTTTTGTTTCCTAATAAGAATAGTGCCGAATAACTATATAGTGTGGTTGTCATTGCATATAATATAACACTACATAGCTTATTTGGTTTCAAACCTAAATATCTCCCTCAAGATTTCAATATGAATCAATATTTATTAGTTGGATAGGTATGAGCAAATCTCTATTTGAAAATGAACAAATTGCTTCATACTCAAATCCATGCATCTTAACATCCAAAATTTTAAAGATTATAAAAGGGTATATATATTTGGTCTTGAGGCGTAGGAGGACATAGATGGAGGAGGAAAGGAAGGGAGAGGAAGGAGAAGCACAACAGAGGATCAAGAAGTGAGCGGTTTCTATGAAGAGAACTTCCTGGTAGGTGCATTACCCTTTTATAATCTTTAAAATTTTGGGTGTTAAGATGCATGGATTTGAGTATGAAGCAATTTGTTTATTTTCAAATAGAGATTTGCTCATACCTATCCAACTATTAAATATTGATTCATATTGAAATCTTGAGAAAAATATTTAGGTTTGAAACCAAATAAACTATGTAGTGTTATATTATATGCAATGACAACCACACTATATAGTTATTCGGCACTATTCTTATTAGGAAACAAAAAAACATAGAATATGAATATATATATATATATATATATATATATATATATATATATATAGATATACTTAATTCTCTGTCTTTCTTTTTCTTTTTCCTGAAAAAGGGGGCATGGCCCTTTTTTTTTTTTAAAACTAACTTTTCTCCTAAGTATGATATTATTTTTCCTTTATTCTATTTTATGACAAGATTCATACATTTTTGCTTTCTTTTCTATATTTAGTTATTTCCTTTTTTCTTTTATCTAATTCCATTTTTTTTAATTAATTTATTTTATTTCTTATTTTATATTTCTCAAATTATCCCAGTAATAAATGACTTGATTAATTAATTAAATCAATTTAATGAAACATCAAAATCATAAATCATCAAGAGAAAATGGCGGTCTGGAGTATGTCGCTGAGCTAGGGCAGCCGTGCCCTGGCTCGCTTTTTGTTGTGCTTCTTTCTGCGTTGGAAGGGAAAGGGCATCGGTTTGATAGTAAGGGGTGGGGTGTTGCAGCCTTGGCTGTTTTCTTTATGTTTAAACCCTTTTTTCTATCTATATTGCTAAGAGTTGCAAGTAACTTCTGCTCAGCGCACTGTGAAGGGGCCAGTGGTGTTGTCTAGAACGAGCCCACAGCTGGAGAGAACTTTTAGGCAGGCGCAGTCATGGCTAGGAGTTTGCCTTCCAGGACTGGAGCTGGTTTTAGTTTCAGTGAAGTGGTGGGCATGAATTTGCCAGGATAGGAAGAGCTGGGGTTTGAAAATTCCCTCTTTTCTTAGAATACAGTTGCCAGGAATCAAATTTGCCCGGAGGATCCAGGATCACGAAGATTAACGGATGTCTTGAGAAATGCAAAGAAAGACCAAAACTGGTAATTCCCTTTGAAATGATTACTGAAGATGTAGAATACTATTCTAATCATTCCTTGCTTTGCAAGTTCTTGGGTTTAAAAGTCTCCCTTCAATTCCTGGAGAGTTGGGCTCAAAGAGTTTGGGAACCTGAGGGAGAAATGGAGGTCACGATGCTTGCAAACAACTACTTCATGGTGACATTTATCTGCCTGGCTGACTGCAACAGGGTCTTTGAAGGGGGGCCTTATTTTTATAACCATGTGGGATTATTTGTAAAACCATGGCATGCAGGCTTTAACCCCTCCGAGGAGCTCCCTAATAGAGTGCCAGTGTGGGTTCGTTTGCCTAGATTTCCAATAGAATGTTGTCGTGAGGACGTGCTTCATATGTTGGCATTAATGCTTGGAAGACCTGTAGGATCTTCTACACAAACCTTGAGTAAGAAGGTGATGACCTTTGCTCGTATTTGCATGGAAATTGATTTAAGTAAACCATTGCCAGACGCAGTAGAGATGAGTGCAGGCTCATATTCATGGGTACAACAACTGGACTATGAGACCCTTCCATTTTGATGCTACCTCTGCCATGAATATGGCCACCTGGTGTGAAGATGTCCAAAAGCCAAGCTAATGGAATAGCAAACTATGTCTCCTCCTATTACCATTCCTAGTACTGATAAAGGGAAGAATCCTATAGTAGGGGAGAATAAGGATTCTGAGGGCTTTGTTCAGGTAAAAGCCTAAAGTCATAGCAGAGGATTGAAAAGAACTTTAAGGGAGCGATAAGAGGAGGATACATTCAACAGGTTTGAGATCTTAGATGAGTTGGGGCAGCAAGCAATTAATCTAGAATCGAACAATGTTGATCACCTTGAGGGGGATTCGGGATTGGAGATTAGCTCTGCCAAGCCTCCGTGTGCTATGCAAGAAGAATTTGCTATGCCCATGCTCATGGATGGATAGATGGGAGTGCAGATGGCGGTGGAGCCAAATGTTGATATGGGGTAGGGTGTAGTGGAAGCAAAGCCTGTAATATGGGTTGTGGCTGCAGAAACGGATAAAAGAGGTAAATCTACACCTCACCTAGGCATCCTTCAAAAGGATGGGAAGAAAGGGGTTTCAGAGAAAAATGTTAAAATAGGACGAAAGAAGGACCTAGAGAGGATTAAGATGATTGGGGAGAACTTGGTGGAGTCAGGAGATGTTAAGACCCTAGACTCCCACTTCTTGACTCCTCCCAAATGATTGTTATCTCTTGGAATGCAAGGGGCTTGAATAATGGCCCCAGACAAAAAGATGTTCGGGAATTAGTGCGTAGGCATCTTTTGGATGTTCTCTTTCTTCAGGAGACTAAAGTTTCTATTGATTGTATGATGAGTATGGCACCTAAGATATGGGGGCAAGGCCAATGTCAGTGCATTGGAGCCCAGGGATCTTCAGGGGGTGTGGCATGCCTTTGGAACCAGTGCAAGATCCAACCCGTGTCTAGGATTTCATTCAGGTCCTCCTTACCTATGGTTTCTTTGTGCATTGAATCAAGGGAATCTATTTTTTTCTCTAATGTCTATGCTCCTATGGACCTCTGAGGCAAGCTCGAGGTATGGAACAATATTCATGAGGTGCGTAGTTTATTTCCTTATTTACCATGGATTATTGCAGGAGAATTTAATGCCATTCTAGATTTATCTGAGAAACGGAGAGGTATTATGAAAATTGAGCCTTCTTCCATTTTGCTTAGAGACAATATCTTGGCTCTTAATCTTGTTGACATTAAGCCCAATAATGGTCGCTTCACGTGGAACAATAGAAGGTTGGGGGATAGGAGTATTGCCAGGCACCTTGACCGTTTCATGGTGTCATGTTTTTGGGTAGGGGGGTTGTGGTCTTCTAGCTCTGAGATACTTGGTTGGCGGGGCTCGGATCATTGGCCCATAAAGCTCACTATTTCCTCAGCTAGGATGCCTCAGAGACCACCTTTTAAATTCCAGCTCATGTGGCTTAGGGATCCAGACCTGTATGATTGTGTTGCTGATTGGTGGAAAAGAGGCAGATCGAGATTTGGCACAGCAATGTATACTTTTGCCAAGCTCTTACAATTTGTCAAATATCAGCTCAAGCACTGGAATAGACAATGTTTTGAAAACATTTACTAGGAGAAGAATGTGGTGCAAACACAATTGAATGAAGTGACTCAGAAGATTAGGGAAGAGGGGGCATCTGATTTTCTGTTAAGTGAGGAAGCTAAAGCTCTAAAAGTTGTGGAGGAATGGGCGCTGAGAGAGGAAATCTTATGGAAGCAAAAAGTGCAGAATGTTTGGCTTCAAGAGGGGGATAGGAATACAGATTATTCTTCAACTCAGTGAAAGCTAGGCAACATGGTAATATTATTTCCTCAATGGTGACGAATAGGGGGGAGACCATTCATTCCACCCAGGGTATTTGTAATGAGGCAGAGTTGTACTTTGCTTCTTTATTTTGGGAGGGAGTGCAGGGGGACTTGGTGGCTGAGACTTAGGTTCTTTCCTGTATTCCTTCTTTGGTTTCTTTGGAAATGAATGAGCATCTTATAAGTGCCATTTCCATGGAGGAGGTAGAGAGGACTGTTTTCCAGATGGCAAAACGTAAAGCACCTAGGCCGGATGGATTTCCAATAGAATTTTTCCAAGAGTTTTGGGACATTATTAAAGTTGATCTTTTGGCTAATGTTCATGAATCACAGACGAATAAGCAGATGCTTAGGGCCCTGAACTCAACTTTCCTGGCTCTTATCCCTAAGGGGGAGGGAGCTAATTAGTTAAGTCAGTTTCATCCCATTTTCCTTTGCAATGTGATTTATAAAATTATCTCTAAGCTAATTGTTGAAAGATTAAAAAGGTGGCTTACTTTGTTTATTTTTGAAGAGCAAAGTGGATTCGTGGAAGGTCATCAAATCTTGGATGGCATGGTGGTGGCTACTGAGATGATTCATTCGATGGCCAAGTCAAAAGCAAAGGCTATGTTCATCAAGCTGGATATGAGTAAAGCTTATGACAGAGTCTGGTGGTCCTTCCTTCAAAAGGTTTTGAGAGCTTTTGGATTTAGTGAGGACTAGATTCGTTGGGTCATGAGCTGTGTGAATTTGACCTCCTTCTCAGTTTTGATTAATGGAGAGAATTCTAATTTATTTGGAGCCTCTTGAGGCCTGCGGCAAGGCGATCCCCTCTATCCTTATCTGTTTCTTCTTCTAGTAGAAGGGCTGGGACGGTTGATCAAAAGGAATGTGGAAGGGGGATATATTTAGGGCTGGCAGTGGGGTGGAGGTCTCTCGATACTCTCTGACCTACAGTTTGTGGATGATGTAGCTTTGATGGGCATGGCAACGGTGAGGGAGACGTCTAATTTGCGCAGGGACTTGGATGTGTATCTTGAAGTGTTAGGGCAGCTAATTAATGAGGGTAAGTCTTTAATTCACTTCTTTAGCACCCCACTTCCAATTTAACAGAGATTGCTAATATATTCAGGTTCCAAATTGGAAGTCTTCCTCTGATTTACCTTGGCATTCCCATATCGACTGGGAGACAGTGTAGGGAGACGTGGCAGGGCCTTCTGGACAAGTTTCATGCTAGGGTTAATCATTAGACTTATCATTGGTTGTCCTTTGTTGGTCAGGTTCAACTGCTCCAATCGGTTGTGTAAGTGTTCCTTATATGCAGGTGTATGGTTCAGGTGGCACCGGTGTGTTTTGTGAGAGACCTTGATTCCTTAACAAGGCAATTTCTTTGGGCTAGTAATTTAGCAGTGACTAAATGAAGTCTCATTAAATGGGAGATAGTTTGTAGTCTAGAAAGGGCTGGGAGGTCTTGGATTAAGACAATCACTACTCTCTGGTACGGCTTTGGCTACGAAACTATATTGGAGATGGTGTGTTGAACAAGACCAGCTGTGGGCTAGAATCTTATCCCATAAGTACCTGGCAGGGAATGCTTAGAGTGATACCCCTTGGCATAGCTTGACAGGGAAAGGGTCGATGATTTGGTCTACGCTCAAGAAAAGGGCTGCACTCATTAAGCGTGGCTTGTTCTGGATATGCAAAGATGGGATGGAGGCATGATTCTGGCAAGACTCCTAGGATGGTTTTCTATCTCTAGCAAATCAATATCCTCAATTAAATATATTAGAGCAAAGATTTTGTGAAGCTGGCTGGTCGAGGGTGGGTGATTTTAAGGTGTTTTCCCATCAGGGGCAGGTGGTGGAAGCGAGGTGTAAAACACCAGAGGAATGGCCGATTGTGGGATTGGAAGAGGAGTGTGCTGAACTCTATTCCATTCTTGTTGGACGTAGCTGTAGTGCCCTTTTGGAAAGGGATGTTCTGGCATGGGCCCCCAATTCGAGGGGATCATACACAATGTCTTCTGGGTACCAGGCATTGATCTCTCAGCAACTGGATGGCGGAAGGGAAGTTCCTTGGTGGCAAAAAGTCTGAAATAGTTTCTCTTGGCTGAAGTGTAACTGTTTCATTTAGACCTTGGCTTGGAATAAATGCTTGACGTGGGATAATATCTGAAAGAGAGGATTTTTTGGCCCTTCGAGGTGTGCTTAATGCAGTAGCGAGGAGGGAGATTCTCAACATTTATTTTTTTGATGCTCCTTCTCAACGCAACTATGGCACTTTTGGTGGGAAGCATGGAAATGCCAATGTGTGCATGCATCCTCCTTGGCTGATTTTTGGGCGAGACTGGGAAGACTGCCCTCATCGGATTCATTTTTGCATGAGGTATGGTACGCTGGTCCTATTTTCCTTTTATGGCAAGTCTGGCTGTGAAAAAAATCGCAGGATTTTCCTAGGAGAAAATTTGGGAATTCAACAGGTATGGACTAGAATATTGGGCATGGTCCGAGAAACTGTTGGGGTTAAGAGTGAGATTACCCTACCATTGGCGAAGAGCGATGCTGAGATAGCGGAGAGGTTGGGCATTCAGGGAATTTCTCCTATCTTAGCATGTGTCAGGAGAGGCAGAGAAGTGAAATAGAAAGTTTAAAGGATGGGGAAATGGACGCCACCTCCTGCTAGTTTTTTGAAACTTAATACGGATGGGTCATCCCGTGGGAATCCAGGTTCGGCTTGGATTGGTGGGATTGGAAGGGATTCTGTTGGTTCAGTGGTTCTAATTTTTGTGGTTAACAAAGGAGTGTAGATAGTTAATCAGATGGAAGGCTGGGTGATTTTATATGCTTTAAGGCGAGCTTATGATTTAGGATGGAGGAAAGTGATCTGTGAGGCTGATTCTCAAGTTCTGGCTAATTTGCTTCTTGAGAAGAAGACCTCCGATGTGTGCTGGTAGCTGTCATTGAATGTTCAGCAAATTCTTTAGGTCAGTTCTTGTATGGATTCAGTGATTTTTGCCCATATTCCTAGGGAATGGAATAGGGCGGCCGATTGCCTGATAAGATGGGGATCAGAAGAATTTGAAGGCCAAAAGTTTTATGGGTGGGATCAGATGCCTTGCGCACTTTGTCAGAATCTAGAGAGGATTATTGTGGAGGATGGGAGTGATATTGGAGTGTAATGTTTTTGTCCTTGTGGTTTTTGGCAGTTTTGTTGATCCCTGAGGTGTTGGCCTCAGGCTAGTTTGTACTTTGGTATTCTTTGTTTTAATAAAGTTTTTACCCCTCTTTTTTCAAAAAAAAACATCAAAATCATAAATACATAAAATTAATTCCATTTCCCTTACTACGCTAATCTAATAATGCATATTATATTTTTCAAATACAAAAATTATTAAATTATACTATGCAAGACATCTAATTATGTATCTAATCATGTCCTAATAATGTGGTGTGTGCAGGGCTTTAGCTGGCTTATCTATCTTCTCTCAACATCACCATATACGTCATCCTCTCCACTTATGCTCTTCCTCCATCATGTTCTGACAGATGAGTTCTCTTATGTCCACCTCATAACAAGTAGGTAGTTAGACCATATAACATGATAAACATATAACTAAAATAATGCATCAATATGCTCAAAATGTAAACACGTACATTATAGAACTAACTCAAAATAAATCAATCATGTACTGCCATGTACCTAAGAAATATTCTTCTATCCCATAATAGCATATATCTCAAGCATAATTAAAAATAGTCAAATCTGAATTTGTCAGCTATAGATATCCATAGATAATATAACAAGTCTCTCTGGCAAAGAATCGAGATATAACATTTTAATATTTATGATTTTTTCAATGCAAATTTTGATTTTAGGATTGTGGTTTGGATGGTTGATTCCAAGAAGTAGATGTATTCTAATTAGGAGAAGCAAACATTTGTAGATTCAAATATGGAGAACTAGGTGACATACCTAAGTTTTATGGTCTTTGTGTCCATGGTTTGCATTGGGAAACATAGAATATCTACTCTACATCTCATCTAATGGCATGAATCTCCAATTCATAAATATATTCTTCTACTATGATGGTTATTTTTACATGGACAACATGACATTTACAATCATTTTTGTTCTTGCAACAGTCTAGATAGTAAATAATCAAGGCTTACTCTGTCTCTTCTTATTTTCTCTCTAAGTGAAATGTATCTAACTATGCAGTTAAATGGATGATAATGTCATGCTTCATGTCTTTCTATAAATTATTAACTTTCATCTTTGATAATTAATTAGTGGATTTAGATGTTGATTGTGATGAAGTTTAGTGGTTACAAGTTTTATTCATCTTTGATCTTGAGTATTTTTTGCATAAGAGAGAGATATCATCAAATGCCAACCATGAGACATATATTTTAATTATATCCAATGCATCAAGTCATTCTTTGTTGATTCCTATTGACAATTTTTACCCCATAGGTCAAATTGCAACCCTTATCATTCAAAACTTTGCATAAACATGCATTTTTGTCCAAGTGTCAAAAATTGGTCTTTGCAGTTTTTTCGAAAGGCGCCTTCCTTTCAAAAAGGTCCATTTCAATAGTTTTCCTGAAGATCACTTCTCAACAAAATGATATTTTTCATAAGTTTGAAGGAATTGGGCTTTTTCAAATTGTCCAAAGGGCTCTTCAAGGTTTTTGAAGGTCCTTTATAAAAAAGTTGAATGGTACAATTCCTTCAGAAAAGGTCTAAATGCAAAAATCCAAAGGGACAATTTCAAGAGGACCATTCCAATTTTTTTGAATGGTCTTTTTTTGGACAAAAGACCATTTCAAAATTACCGAAGGGAAACTTGTAACTTTACCGAAGGAATTGGTCTTTCTAAAAATCCTGAGGGTATTCTTCTTAGCAAAAAATGATGCTTTTTAATTTTTCCAAAGGGTATTGGCAAAAATTCTAAAGGTTCTTTCTTTTCAGGAGGGTGCACTTGAAAAAAAGCTAAAGGGTCACTTAACTTTTCCAAAGGGTTCTTTTCCTTCAGAAAAGTCAATTTTAAAAGTTATGGCGATTCTTTTCACAAAGTCTGAAGGGCTCTTTTTCTTTGGGAAAGGCCGTTTCAAAAATTTCGAAGGACCATTGCAAGAAATCTGAACCACAATTACAAATTGTTTGAAGGAATTTTTCAAGGGTAAGCGGTCCATTTTAGAAAACCCGAAGGGCAATTTCAAAAGTCTAAGGACATGAATTCCTTCAGATAATTTTTCTGAAGGAATTGTCCATTGCAAAAACCCAGAGACATAATTTCCTTCAGACTTTTTGTTTGAAGGAATTGTTCAAGGTGAAAGGGAGCAGTTCATTGGTCTTGACTTTGAGGCCTATTAGAGTTGATTGGTCTTGAGTTTGAGTTGACTTTTGTCAAAGTGTCACATCTATTCTAATTTATTTTGTCAATTGAAGGCTTTCAACACTTCCAACTTGTTCAAACTAAAGATTTGGCTTAGCCTTCATGCATGGAGCAGATTAGTCCAAGATGAGCCCACCATCCAGACTTCTATGCCAACCTTGAAGATCCAAGCAAATTTGATGAATTTTAAAGATTTTAATAATGATTATTGCATGGGCTCTCCATCCTTTTCAAACCCCAAAGATTTTTCCGTGCAAGACATAAGATAAAATAATATTATTGGAAGGCTTGGTTATTTTTGGATAGCTCAAGTTGGACTTGTGTAATGTGTGAGTTGATCTCCTCTCTATTTTTAGCACCAATCTCTTGGCTTATGTATGTTTTTTCTATATAAGTTGGTTTTTTTAGCCATTTTAAGGATCCCTATTTTGGCTAGATCAGACTCTACCAAAGATTGAGTTTTGTAATCTTTTTATAGATAAATAAGACTATTTTTAAATTCTAAGATGCTGATACAGTGTATTTATGTCAGTGATTTGCATATGTGATAGAATTTTCTTCTTTATTAAGTCTTGATTCTTACCTAGTTACTAGCTAATTACATTATGTAGGTCATGTTCTATGTTTAATGTCTTTTGGTTGAAGTTATAGTGATATAAGTGGCTATTAATGCCTTGAATCAGGTCTATTCCATCATTTCCCTCAAGCTTTGATCATCAAATAAAAATTTTCATGAAATACTATTACATAGGAGTCAATTGAAGTTGAAGATTCAGTCTTTTCTTATCTAATCAATGTTTTAGAAGCTTAAATTGGGTGGATAGACCAAAATACAAGTGTATCACCATCATTAGATAGGATTTTCCTTCAAGTTTCTTTCTTACCTTTTTCCCTCTTCCCTTTTTCCTTGCATTTTATAGCGTAGAGTAGAGATCCTAATTGATACACCAAAGGGATCTAGCCCTTAGAATCTAAAGATTCAATATGTTGATTAGTCCACCCATAGCCTAAGATTATTTCCATATTTCAATAGACTATGAAGGTTTGAAACTACCTTCACAAGGGTGTGAGTCTAATTGACAATAGTTTTGGCACACCTGATGGGACATCAAAGAAATTATTGCATATCTAAAAAAGTTTGAAGTTGAGGAGAAGCAGTTGTCGTAGATGAGAATATTCATCTTCATCACAAACTAAAGATTCGTTAAGTTTCAAGGTTCATATCACCATTCGTGCAATCTTTTCATGCCAAAGGTTACCACAAGGTCAGCTAGTAAAGGTATTCCTTTTGAATTTATATCATATAAGAGATCAAGGTTTAGAAGGGCAAATCCATATCTCAAAAGAAATATTTTTCCTCTACTTGTCCTATTGTTCTAGGCACTACAATCCCCACTATCTAAATAGCTATCAAAAACCAAGTGTTTGTACCATTTAATAGAGATAGCCACTAAATCTAGCCTAGTTTGATGACATTCTTGTGTCTGCTCTCAAAAGTATCCCATTTTTCTCAGTAGAAAATCAAACAACCCCTATTAAGCATATCCAAGATGTAGCTAATCTCTGTTCAGTCCATAATATTATTGAGGATAATGTTTCTATTACATTGCTTGTTGCTCCCTTCAAAGGAAAAGCATTGCAATTTTATAGAAACCTCCCACTAAACTCCATTTTTACCTAGGATGAATTGGGTGCAGCCTTAGTCAAGTAATTTGAGGACAAATCTGATCACCTATCTTTAGTTGAGTAATTAACTACCATAAATAGAGCTCCTCATGAGTTCATGTATGATTTTAACCTCAGATTCCAAAAGACATGGACTAGAACACCTATTTTGATTAGGCCATCCCTTGAATATGCATTTATGTACTATTTGAAATCCCTTAACTCTGACATTAGTGTGATGATACAGTCAATGGGTGGTACTACCTTGCCAGATGCTTATGAGGTTACAATAAGGGTAGAGAATAGTTTGATAGAAGCTAGTAAGCTTTCTATAATACCTCCAATTCCTATATTTCTAGAAATAAACTCCATACTAGCCTCTTAAATTCCTTAGATCCCATCTTTAGCTCATATTCTACGACCTCAAGCTCAAATTATAGCCCCTACTAGTCAAGCTAGTGAGATAGGAGAGTTGAAAAGCTTGTTACAATCCTTTAGGAATGAAATAGTGCAACTCAAGAGACAATAATATCAGGCTAATAGGCCCTATTAATAATAAAATCATACCACCTATCAACCATTTAAAGATCAAAGGCCTCCTTATTAGGGTTTTAGAGAGAATAGACCACCTTATCAATCACAAGGAGTTATAACTCCAACTAAGACTTATGCTTCCCTTGATCATAATGCTCCTTCTAATTTAAAGGCCATTTTTCCCACCCCACCTCAAAACAACTTGATGTAGGATTCAAGTTGGCAGTCCTCAAATCTTAGTGATGCTCAAAACCAAGCCTTGGTATCACAAAACATCACTATGCCACAAATGACACAAGAAGAGTTTTCTTTTCAATGGTGTCAATACCAAGATACAAGTTTGGCATCACAAGGAGATATTCAACAAGTTCAAGGCCATCTTGATGCCATTAATGTAAATTGACAAGTGGATGATCATGTTGTTTTTACTCATGGTGTCAAAACTAACAATACAAGTGGTTAAGTTGTAGCCGTAACTAGAGCTAAAAGAAGAGCCATTGATGAGGCTCAAGAGGTGACAAATGCTTGAAGTAATCCTAATGTTATTTTTAAGAGTACAAAAGAACAACTTGTTACCCCTACAACTCAAAAAAATCAAAATATAGAGGTTAGTAAAGTTCATCAAATACCTCTAATTCGTGAGTAGCCAGTTCTTCAGAAAGTGCAACCAAAAGTTGGTGGATCTTAGTTTAATCTAGTGGATCAGATGAAGAAGTCTAATATCAGACATTATCATGTGGGATTCTCTTTCCATCCTAGGACAAAAATATATTCTCATCTAAGAGCTAATTCGGACCAACCAACTAAGTAATAAGTACAACAAGTAAATAAGATGGAAAAGGTGTATAGAGCTGAGGTAAAAAAAATAAAACTCCTTTCTACCTTTATTTTATAGTAGGTGATACCTTAATTCATAACTGTATGGTGGATAGTGAAGCTAGTAGTACAGTCATGCCTAAACAGATTACAGACAACCTCGACCTTATTTATGAACCAAACACTAAGGGGGTATTATAATTGGATGGGTCACCAAAAAATAAGGTAAGCATCATCAAATATCTGAAATTGACATTACATGCTTGTCCCAATGTTACTATTCAGTAGGATGTTGTTGTTGTAGACTTGCCTCCTTACTTTGTTATGTGCCTTTCAAGGGACTTCAGCTCAAAAATTATGGGATATTTATCAGATGATTGGACTTATTTGTTGTTCAAAACTAGGTATGATACCAAGGTAATGATTCATTCTGAACCTATTGAATGTTTCCATATGGAGCCATATATGCCAAGTGTTGTGAACACTAAATGTATCATCTTGGATGATGTACTAGAAACTAGTGGAGTAAAAAATGGATCACCTTTGGATGGAGTTCTCGATTTGTTTCTTGATGAGTGGGATTCTAATTTGCATGATCATGGTCCTTATATTATAATTTAATAAGGACTTGGTGTGTATTGCCTTCATGAGAATGATGTACTAATTCCAGCCTTGGTTAAGGATTATGAATCTAGTGAAAGTTTGTGGCAATTGTACTTTGATGGATCAAGGAATAAACATGGTACCGAAGCTAAAATTATGTTAGTTTCTCAAAAAAATAAAATGTATTTCTCTTCTATTAAATTTTAGTTTGGTTGTTCAAATAATGATGTTGAGTATGAAGCACTAGTTCACGGTTTGCAGTGGGTGAGGAAGATGAAAGTCAATTCCTTGCAATTTTTTGGTGATAGTGAGCTTATAGTTCACCAAGTAAGAGATTTAAATGTATGTAAAAAAAAATTTCTTAAATATTATGAGCATATAATATGGGACTTACTTGAATATTTTCAATCTTTTAACATTCAAGCAATACCAAGAGGCAAGAATAAACACGCATATAGGTTGGCTACCATTGGGTCACAATTTAGCATTCCAACTGATATAAAGAGTGAGAAAATTTAGTCACATATAAAGGTGGTGGTAAGGCCTTCTATTCTATATAATCATTAGAATTGGTAGGTGTTCGAAGATGACAATCAAATTTTAAGATTCTTGCAAGAGGAGGCTGATTTTCTTTCAAGAAACCAATCAAAGTATTTATAGTAGTATGGTGATTAGGTTGTGCAACTAAAAACAAATAAGTTTCCCAAGGGATTTGTCACACTTGAGAACATTTTTAGTGGTGATGGCAAGTTAAGGAAGGATAAGTCATCCTTGTCAACAAAAGAAGAGCACTATGCCAATGTAGAGATTACAGCTGGTAAGTTTTTAAAGTTGGGTAAGGTATGCACTCTTTCACAAAAAGAAGCTTTCATTGAGTTATGCACAATTTTTGTTGATGTATTTTCATGGAAATATAGTTATATCAAGGAATTTGACCCAATTTTAGCTCAACACACCATTGAGTTAGAGGTTAAAACTTAACTAGTGAGACAAAAACAAAGGCCCATTAATCCTAAGCTTGAGCCTTTGATGAGAGCTAAGCTTAACAAGATCATACATTTAGCTATTATATTTACAATTAAGCACTCAACTTGGGTGGAAAATCTTGTTCTAGTATGAAAGAACAAGGGTGAGATTAGATTGTGTTTTGACTTCCATGATTTGAATAGGGCTTCACTTAAATATCACTATCCATTGCCATCAATGGAAACAAATTTATAGTTGGTTGCAGGTTCAAAGAGGTTTTCTTTGTTGGATGGATATAGTGGATACAATAATATTTTGGTCAAGGAAGAGGACCAATTTAAGACAACCTTCACAACTAAGTGGGGGACTTTTGTATACAAAAAGATGTCATTCGATTTATCTAATGCTAGAGCAACATTTCAAAGAGCCATGGATATGGCATTCCAAGGTCTTTTTATTAAGTTTGTATTTGTTATTTGGATGATATATCAATGTTTTCAAAGAGTGCAGAGGATCACATGGTTCATCTCAAGCAAGTGTTTGAAAGGTGTAGGTAATTTGGGGTATCTTTAAATCCCCAAAAGTGTGTCTTCTCAGTTAATGTTGGTAAGCTCCTTAGACATGTGGTTTCAAAATATGGTTTAATAATATACTTTGAAAGGGTAGACTCCATTTTTTCACTCTCCTTGCCTAAGCATAAAAAGGCTATGCAAAGCTTCTTTGGAAAAATCAACTTCATAAGGAGATATATTTCAGATTTTGTCATTTTAGCTAAGCCACTTACAGCCATGCTAAAGAACAATCAGAGCTTTAGTTGGTCCAAAGAAGGATTTAATTTTTTTTAAGATATTAAGAAGGCCATAGCTAGTGCTCTTACACTTATAAATCTAGATTTTACAAAATATTTTATTTTGTATACATGTGCCAACATGGACACCATTTCAGGCATTCTTATGCAAAAAAATCATGAGGCTTTAAAATAGCCAATAGCTTTATTTAGTCAAGGCTTGGAAGAGTATGAAACAAGGTATTATTTTGTTGAAAAACATGTTATTTCAGTTATAAGGTCTCTTAAAATGTTTAAATACTTGTTGTCTAACAATAAGATACACCTAATGGTTTCTCATCCAAGCATCAAGGAGTTCCTTTTCAACAAAGATATAAATGAGAAGAGAGCTGGTTAGATAACCAAGGAATGGAGTATGATGTGTAAATTAAGGCCACAAAGCTAATTAGAGGTAAAGGACTTTGTGAGCATTTAACTCAAGACTTGCAAGAGACTAATGAGATTATTTTGGTGTCAAATGATGAAAAAGTTATAGCTGGTCATACCTCACCTTCCAGTTGGTTTCATGACTTGGTAAGCTATCTCCAACATGGTATTTATTCCTTTCATCTAAATTCTTGAAAAAGAAGATATTTCAAGTTGCAATAATTCCATTTTTGCTTATCGATGGTGTTGTGTTCAAGAAAGATATCAATGGCATGTTGCTAAGGTGTATAGATCCAAGCCAGACTCAGAGATTGATTGAAGAATTACATGATGGACATAGTGGAGGACATTTTTTGGATATAACTACAGCCCTTAAGATCATGAGAGGTGGGTATTATTGGCCTAGTTTTTTTGGTG
This sequence comes from Torreya grandis, assembly GCA_037957365.1. Taxonomy (NCBI): domain Eukaryota; kingdom Viridiplantae; phylum Streptophyta; class Pinopsida; order Cupressales; family Taxaceae; genus Torreya; species Torreya grandis. The sequence goes on from JARHVA010000111.1 coordinate 1,953,178, forward strand.
ATTGCCATGCATGGGTAAGGAAGTGCAAGTAGTGTGTTATGTTTGTAGGAAAAGTGAAACTTGTAGCCTTACCTCTTCAACCAATTATGGTGGATTGTCCCTTTGTCCAATGGGGAGTGGAATTTATTGGTCTCATAAATATTCCTTCAAGTTCAAGACATAAATGGATTATAACTACTACAGATTACTTCGCACATTGGACAGAAGCAGTGGCATTGGAAGAAGCAAACAAAATCAATGTTCTAGATTTCTATGAAGGTTTGCTTATTAGATTTGGAGTTCCTTCAACTATTATTTTGGATAATGTAATGGCTTTTGTGTAAAATAGGATCAGTCAATGGGTTGTCCAACATGGGATTTATCTTAGCACTTCATCAAACTATTATCCATAAGGCAATGGCTTTGCTGAATCTATAAATAAAAACCTATTGAAGATCATAAGAAGGACTATTGAAGACAATCAGAGGTTATGGCTTCTCAAGTTGAAGTCAGCTCTATGGGCTGATAGGATCACCTACAAAATATCAATAGCCAACTATCCATACAAATTGGTATATGGTAAGAAAGTAAGGTTACCCATTTCTCTTGAGTTTCTTGATTTAGAACTAATGCATCAACTTGAATTATTAGAGAATGAGAATATAGAGATTAGGTATGCTAAGACTTTCGAGCTGGAAGAGGTAATAAATCAGTCCATGATAGCCATGGAAATTCATCAAACATAAGTGAAGAGAGATTTTGACAAAGGAGCTTCATCACAAAGTTTTAAAGAGGGAGATATGGTCCTCAAGTGGGATGAGGATCGAGCTAAACTAGGAAGGCACACAAAGTTTGATTCCCTTTAGAGTGGCCCATTTATGATCTCCAGCTACAAATCCCACAATGCCTTCTAACTTGCAAAGATGGATGGTGAAGATCTTCCAATCCTAGTCAATGGGATGTATTTAAAACATTGTTATTGAAGAGCAAAGTTCCTTGTACATAGTTAGTTTGTTTATTTTCCTCCAAGTGTTGTTCAAACACATTAGTTTGTTTTTATTTTGTTTTAATTAGTGCTTGTTTGTACATTTGATTTTTTTAGTTAGTTTTCCTTGCTTTGTGTGTTTTCCTTCTTATTTTGGAAGATGAAGGTTGTCTCATGCTGAGTCAAAAGAGAATTTGTAGTCATGGATCAAATTTGTCATTACTTTGTGAGTCTAGGAGTCATGTAAATGGTCTATTTCTTAAGCATGGCAGGCATGCTTCCTAGTTGAGTTGCCAAAATGTTGACAATTTTCACCCCATAGGTTAAATTACAACCCTTATCATATGAAACTTTGCATAAACATGCCTTTTTGTCCAAGTGTTAGAAATTGGTCTTTGCAGTTTTTCTGAAGGGCTCCTTCCCTTCGAAAAGGTCCATTTCAACAGTTTTCCTAAAGAGCACTTCTTAGAAAAATGGGATTTTTCATAAGTCCAAAGGAATTAGGCTTGTTCAAATTGTTTGAAGGGCTCTTCAAGGTTTCTAAAGGTCCTCTATATAAATGGAAAATGGTACAATTCCTTCGAAAAAGGTCTGAATGCAAAAAACCAAAGGGACAATTTCAAGTGGACCATTCCAATTTTTTTTAAGGTCTTTTTTTAGACAATATATAATTTCAAAATTGTCGAAGGGACACTTACAAATTTTCTGAAGGAATTGGTCTTTCCAAAAATCCCAAAGGTATTCTTCTCGGCAAAAAATACTGCTTTTCAACTTTTTCAAAGGGTATTGGCAAAAGGTCTGAAGGTTCTTTCTTTTCAGGAGGGTGCACTTGCAAAAAATCTGAAGGGTCACTTAAGTTTTTTTAAGGGTTCTTTCCTTCAGAAAATTCAATTTCAAAAGTTCCAATGAATCTTTTCACAAAGTTTGAGGGCTATTTTTCTTTGGGAAAGGCCATTTCAAAAATTCTTAAGGACCATTGCAAGAAATCCAAAGGGCAATTACAAATTGCCTGAAGGAATTGTTCAAGGGCAAGCGATCCATTTTAGAATACCTGAAGGGTAATTTAAAAATTCTAAGGACACAAATTTGATCGAAGGAATTATCCATTGCAAATACCTGAAGACATAATTTCCTTTAGACTTTTTGTCTAAAGGAATTGGTCAAGGTAAAAGGGGAAGTTCTTTCAAGAAATTTGCCTGAAAGAAAGAAAAGTTCAAAAGGAAAAGTCTCAGATAAATTATCTACAAGAAATAGACAAAATTCCAAAATAATTCCATGGGAATGGACCAAGAAAATTATCCGAAGAAATAATTTAGAGAAAGTGAATGAAGACAAGGGTTCGAAAGGAAAGCCTGAAGGAAATGAATGAAGAAATATTGCCAATGGGAATAGATAGAAATAACTTTGAAAGGAATACAAATAGAAACAAAGAGCCCAAATCAATGTCAAAGGAATACATGCAGAGCATGCAAAGTGGCCCAAGCAAGATTAGATGCATCCAGGATGAACATGAACATGTAAAAAACCAATAAAGATATGTTTTTTCCATCTATAAGAAGATCTATAGTCCGAGACTACAGTAAAGAGCATGCTAAATAATAAATGTAATAATTAAATAATTTACACTTGGAAAAGACATGCATCTACCTTCAAGCACGGCTGTCCCAATTCTAAAAGGGAGACTCGAATGCATGAAGGGCTCGAGGAGTTTAACGTTGGATGGATATTAAAGGAGTTAACATGGAATTTCACGCATGCTTCAATTTTCAAAGAGCTTTTTCATGCAAGTGGAGGCCTGTTGGAGTTGATTGGTCTTGAGTTTGAGTTGATTTTTGTCAAAGTGTCAAATCTATTTTGATTTATATTGCTAATTGAAGGTTTTCAACACTTACAACTTATTCAAATTGAAGATTTGATGTAGCCTTCATTTATGGAGTAGATTAGTCTGAGATGGGCCAACCATCCAGACTTCTATGCCAACCTTGAAGATCCATGTAGGTTTGATGAATTTTGAAGATTTTAATAATGATTACTGCATGGGCTCTCCATCCTTTTCAAACACTAAAGAGATTTTCATGCAGGACATAAGACAACATAATATTATTGGAAGGCTTGATTATTTTTAGATTGCTCAAGTTGGACTTGTGTAATGTGAGAGTTGATCTCCTCTCTATTGCCAGTGCTAATATCTTGGCTTATGTATGCTTTTTCTATATAAGTTGGCTTTTTCAACCATTTTAAGGATCCCTCTTTTGGCAAGATCAGATTTTGCCAAAGATTGAGTTTTGTAACCTTTTTTTGGATAAATAGGACTATTTTTAGATTCCATGATGCTGGTATAGTCTATTTATGTCAGTGATTTGCATATGTGATAGAATTTTCTTCCTTTTCAAGTCATGATTCTTACCTAGTTACTAGTTGATCAAATTATGCAAGTCATGTTTTGTATTTGATGTCTTTTGGTTGAAGTTACAATGGATATAAGTGGTTTTTAGTACCTTGAATTAGGCATATTCCATCATTTCCCCTAAGATTTCATCATCAGATAAAACCTTTTCATGAAATACTGATGAATAAGAGTTAATTAGAGTTGAATATTCAGTCTTTTATTGTCTAATCAGTGTTTTAGAAGCTTAAATTGAGTGGATGAACCAAAATATAGGTGTATCACCATCATTAGATAGTATTTTCCTTCAAGTTTTTTTCTTACCTTTTCCCTCTTCCCTTTTCCCCTACAGTTTGTAGCATAGAATAGAGATCCTAATTGATACCCCAAAGGGAGCTAGCCCTTAGAATCTAGAGATTTGATCCACTGATTAGGCCACCCACAACCTAGGATTGTTTCCATGTTTCAGCAGATTGTGAAGGCCTGAAACTACCTTCACAAGGGTGCAAGTCTGATCGACAATAATTCCTTTTAGAAATACCAATTTTATAGATTATTTATCCATAGTAGTTTGCTTGGATTTTTGTATACTAAACATGAACCTCTCCATGTATTCTTACAATGGTTCATCTTCATTTTATGACATCTAAAAGATGTTGTTCCTTGTATAGTCCCTTTTTTGTAGTACTCTCTATATTTTATGATCAATTTATATTTATCTCTTGCCAAGTATAGATTACATCCTTCGCCAAACTCATAAACCATGTGAGGGTTGCATCCTTGAGAGTGGTTAGAAACAACTTTAATTTTTAGAATCCTTATTGTAGTCATAAATACAACATAAGACATCAAACTCGAAGAGAAACATATTAGGATATTCATTAACCATTCCTATAAAGTTGGGGAAATAAGAGATAGGGATGTTTTTTAAGGATGCATATCCTATAGTATTACTGATAGTAAACTCAAAGTTTGTGGTCTTAGATCCTTATTCATGATTGTATCCCATGATGTGTTAGACTACTTGCAAACTAAAGTGTGTTGATACCTACTTTTCAAATCCTTTGTCAACTTATACCCACAGTGTGTAATGAATAATGACTAATTTTTTTCAAAAAGGAGAGGAAAGTATTATGATTGGTGGTGATAGATTCATAATTTCTATAAATTCTTAAGGAAGTTTAATAAAGACATATTATTCAGCCAAGTTAGAGGTTTCAATAGGTTCTACAATTTTCATTGGAGCTAGAAGGGATTTGAGTTCTCTTTTAGAGAGGAGTTTTGGTGAGGTTGGAGAGAGATGAAAAACTGATCCTTAAGTGTGGTGTGGAAAAATAGGCACTCTTAAAAATGCTGCAAAGAGGTCCTTCTTACAAGTATGACGATCCTCCTATCCTTTGTTCTTAGATTGTTTTACTAATTTAGCCAAAAATTCCTCTCCTGCTAATTCTTATACCTCTAATAGTTTGTGTGAATCAGCTACAATTATTTCTTTAATTATTGTGCATGATATCTCTATTGTTGCAAGTAATGTCTCTATTATTATAGGAGATGATTCTATTTTTTTAGGTGATGTCTTTGTTACTTTAGGTGATGCTTCTATTGCTACAGATGATTTCTCTATTTCTTCAAGTGATGTTTTCGTTGATGCAGGTTATAACTCCATTGTTTTAGGTGATATATTTATTGCTGCAAGAAATATTCCAGCTTCTTATTTTGAACATAAGCTTAGTTTCATATGAAAAAAATTTCCTAATTAATTTTTTTCACACTGCATACACACACGTCCACCTTATTTTCATGTTTTTTACCCTGCCCTACACAAGGTTAGTTTGAGGGGGATTTTTTTGGTGTTTACTTACTCTATTTTTTAGGAATTTTTAATATATTTAAAAAATAATAAACATAATATTGAAAGTAATAAATATTATACTAGGAAAAAAGAAATTATATTCTAGAAAGTGGGAAATTTTACTCTATAAAGTAGGATTTTTACTTCTAGAAAGTAGGAAATTTTACTTCTATGAAAAGCTTGAAATTTTAATTCTATGAAACGTAGTAAATTTTAATTATATGAAAACATGAAGTTTATCTCGACCCTTTGAGATTATAATGCTTGACACATACCCCAATAATGATGTCAAAATTACTAGCAAAATCAATTCTCAATTCAAAATTGACACAGTCCAATCATTGTGTACAACCTAATAGAATGTGCTCCAGAGGAGAAACCACTTAGTTTATTGAAAAGGCTTGTTCATTAAATTATCAACCTGAGGTTTGTATACTTTGGTAACGTCTTGATATCGTATGAGCACACTAGGATCTTTAGAAGGTTAAGATACTAATAATTGCACATAAGAAACACACGTTGCAGAATTGTAAATGACAGGATGTAAGCACACTTATATGAAAATAAATATACATAAAGGAAATCAATACTATTTTGGAAACTTTTTGTACTTAAATTGAATATGATCAACAACCACACGTAAGATCAACTACTTATAATAAAATCAAGATACATAAACACATCCAACTAGAATGTAAATACACAACTTGAATAGAAAAGATCTACTTAACGAATGGGATTGTCACAATAACTCTTCATATGTGGGCCCTCCTTGGTTGGAATTGTGATTTATATCCCTTCCTTATTTACAAATGATTTGGCTCAAATCACTTTAATTACATTAATTAAATTCTATAGAAGTATAATGATTGATATAGTAAAGTACAAAATATTATAATAGCTCCTTCACTCAATATGCTTATATGCTTATGCTAATCTGAACTTAGTTATTCATATTTTATTCCCTTAAAAACATCCATGTCACAGTACAACATAACAACCCACCTAAAAAAAAACCCTATTAACACCTTATAAAGGTTAACATATAACATCATCAAAAAAATAATTATGTTATAACTTTGATTAAAAATTCACATGAGGTCGAGTAACCTCCTAATACAGATAAATGAGAAAATGCTTTAGAGTCCCATGAAGAGGAAAAAGAAGCAGGATATCCCATCCATATAGATCTCCAACTATAACTTTTAGTGCATGCATTCACAGGATAACCACTCCTTAGACTATGAAAGCAAAAAGCAAATTTATGAACCCTCTCACTACTCCCATTGACTCACAAAGAACAAAAAAATTTAATGACTCTTAGCTAGCCAAACAAGTAGACCATTTTGTGCACCCATGTACTAGCTTTGAATTTAGGATTTTTGATGCAAAGGTCCAACTAAATTACCAATTGTGCATGAAAAACATAAATTATATATACACACTTTCACCTCTGCTTTGTATCCACCTATTTTGACTTTGACTTGGTCTTGTTTATTCTTAATCTTAGATTCTAAATCAATTTGTGACCTGTCTTATTTTCCTATTTATTATTCCTCCATATTTCTAGACATTCATCAATCAACATACCCTACTCTTGTTAACCTATTCCTTTTATCCACCAATTATTCAAACCTTCCAACACCTCAAGTTATCATCTTATTAAGGTTTCCCTTTACAATTTACAAATTCAATCAAATCCACCTTGCACTATCTACCAATGTAAACTTAGGTCTTTACACCCAAAAACATGTATATTCTCCTTGTGACTTCAAGCAAGCAAACATAGTACTTCTAATAAATGGACTACGTCTACATATTCCTCTTATACGTCTTATAATTTTTTGAGTCTTGTTACCTGATCGTGGTACCACATTTTCCATAAAACTTTGTTTTGATTATATATGTTCAACAGAGTATTACACAATTGTAAGGAGACTCAACAATGGTTTAGGTTTCCTTTGACTATTGGTTACCATTTATGCTTGACACTTTTCCAATGAACTCTTCCTTGACTATGCATATTTACACAACTTGTATATATTTGTATGGATACAGAAAGAATAGTTTTATGCTTTCATGAAGGCTTATCTTGTATTATACATGAAATATACACCTTTCTCAAATGTGACAACCCTTTCTGAATCACCTGTGTAGTCTCATTTCTTCTTACTCATAGTTGTCAAAGTATAAATATATGCTAGTTATTGTTCTATAGAAATTTTTTGTCCAAAATGCATGATATAAGAAAATAAGCACTTGTCTTTGTTACTCTATTTTATGCACAATATAAACAACCTTCTTCCCGTTTCCCACATTGATGTATTTTCACAGTTCATGCCTATATTAAACTTAATCATCAAATGCTAACAATCACTACTGAAATACATATTCAACTCACCAATTTTATTAGATAGTATGAACCTGATCTTGTTACACTTTTCTTTACTAATCATATTTGCACAGTCAGTTATCATTGCACACATGCAGGAAATGCTAAATCTATCATTATTTTCTCTTCAAACAAACTAACTATATATTCATTCCTCTTTGGGTTATCTAAAATATTTATTCAAATTCCAACCCCTCTGAATTCTCCATATTTATTGACTTCAACACCAAAACCAAAAACATCTATTTTAAGACCTTAAAATCTATAACTAACTTTACAACCACTTAATGACTCATCATGTGGGTGTTGTTAACCCCTTATTTGAACTTACTCTTTTAATACAAATTTAGATCCTTAACATAAGATGTGGACCCCTTACACAAGACTTCAAATTTGAAAGACATCTTAAGACTCATAAATACCAACATGACTTAGAAAAGACTCTAACATAACAATTTGACTTATTTACACAGTGTGCTAGTGATGCTCCTACATCATACTACCAAGGAGCAGAAAACTTTCCCATGAAAATTATAGTTGATGTTGTCTTTAAAATATTTTGCATAAGCCTTATCCAAGTGCACATCCACCTGGGTCCCAAGGCCTATTTGAGATACCTAAGCCTTTGTGACACTTACTTATGTTGGCTCCTCTCTTGCTTCTTTCTCTCTGCTTCACTTCTCCCTTGCTCCTTTTGAAATCACCTTCTTGTAATTTGATCTTCCACCTTATCACCTTTAGCTTCTTTGTTCTCTCTTGCATCCAACTTACACATGGAACACACAAATCAATGAAAACAATATGTTGCTTATCCTCTTGGAAATCTCTCTCTTGTTCATGTGTGCTTCTTCTCTCTATGTTTACTTCTACTTCATGTGGAAGTACTGTTGTAACTAATGCCTCTCCTTCATCCTTTTTGGCCTCCAACATGCAACAATCTTCTGTTTTAAGTTTCTTTTCTTCATTCTCCACCTTTTCACCATTTAAGGCATTCTCCAAATTTGCTATCTCCCTTTCTAGTTATTTAGCACTTTCATATGTAATCTAAAAATTAGATTCCTTTTTTCCTTTCATGCCTTCAATGAGGCCCTCAAGGTGATCTTCTTCCTTCTCTTGGTCATGTCCTTCACATATTTGGTTTCAACCTTCATCTTATTCAAATGGTTAATTATTCAACCAAAACTTATGTATCTCCATTTTCAATTGTTTACATAACATCCTCTTCATTTCTCTCTCTTCTATCATGGTTTGCATTCTCTTTCTTCTCATCAGTAGTTTGATTGGCCATTTGATTGGCTTCTTCTTCATGACCCATCCAAAGTGTGGTCTCTCAATCTCTCTCACCTGCTCTATCATGAGGTTCATCAAGGCTATTTGTTGTTTTATCTCATGCATTTCTCTTTATAAGTCTTCTTCTTGTTGCTTCCTTCCCAACTCTCTTTCCTTCTTATTTTTCAGTTGGTCTCTTGTGTTAGGCAACACCCTCATCATTCTCTTCGACATCTATATTCTCTCAAGCAAGTCTCTTTCACCTTGATCCATCCTTTATCCAAACTTCCTCCTTGGATCTAATCTTTTGAGCATTCACTTTTCTCTCTTTTTTTGAGCTTATTTTGTTCTTTATATCTTCTTGAGCCTCTTTTGGATTCTTAACCTACTTTAACCAACTTCTTATTTTCACCTACACTCTTCTTTAGTAATCTTTCAAGAAACCTATCATCATACCTTCAATGAACTTGATCAAATATATACTAACTAAAAATCAAAATAATATATACCTTCATATGAAAACCTGTTTCTCCACTACTTTCCAAAGATACTCCTGCTCTGATACCAAATGATGTAGAGGTCCAACCAAATTACCAGTTGTGCATGAAAAACATAAATTATATATACACACTTTCACCTCTACTTTGTATCCACCTATTTTGACTTTAGTTGGTCTTGTTTGTTCTCAATCTTAGATTCCAAATCAATTTGTGACTTGTCTTATTTTCCTATTAAGATTCTTCCATCTTTTTAGACATTCATCAGTCAACATGCCCTACTCTTGTCAACCTATTCCTTCTATCCACATGTTATTCAGACCTTTCAACACCTCGAGTTATCATCTTATAAAGGTTTCCCTTTACAATTTACAAAATCAATCAGATCCACCTTACATTATCTACCAATGTAAACTCAGTTCTTTATACCCAAAAAACATGTCTATTTTCCTTGTGACTTCGAGCAAGCAAATAGGGTACTTATAATAAATGGACTACATCTGCATATTCCTCTTATATGTCTTGTAATTTTTTTGAGTCTCGTTAACTGACCATGGTACTATGTTTTCTACAAAAAATTTCTTTGATTATATGTGTTCAATAGAGTATTACATACTTGTAAGGAGACTCAACAATGGTCTAGGTTTCCTTTGACTGTTGGTTACCATTTATGCTCGACACTTTTTCAATGAACTTTTGCTCGACTGTGCATACTTACACAGCCTATATACATTTGTGTGGAGATTTAAATAATAGTTTTATGCTTTTGTGAAGGCTTATCTTGAATTATACATGCAATATACACCTTTCTCAAATGTGACAACCCTTTTTGAATCACTTTTGTAGTCTCATTTCTTCTTACTCACAGTTTCCAAAGTATATATATATATATATATATATATATATATATATATATATATATATATATATATATATATATATATATATATATATATATATATAATCATTCTACATATCTTGTTTCTCCAAAATGCATGATATAATAAAATCAACACTTGTCTATAATTACAATAATCTATGCACAATATAAACAACCTTCTTCCCCTTTCCCACATTGATGTATTTTCATAGTTCATGCCTACAAAAAACTTTGAACTTAATCATCAAATGATAAAAATCACCTTTGAAAAACATCTTCAACTCATCAATTTTCTTAGATCATATGAAACTGTTCTTGTTACACTTTTCTTTACTAATCATATTTGCACAATCAGTTATCATTGCACACATGTAGTAAATGTTAAGTCTGTCACGGTTTTCTCTTTAAACAAACTAACTATATATTCATTCTTCTTGGGGTTATCTACAATATTTCTTTGAATTTAAACCCAACCACCTTCTCCACATTGAATGACTCCTACACCAAAATTGAAAACATCTATTTTAAGACCCTAAAATCTATAACTACCTTTATAACCTCTTAATGACTCATCATGTGAGTCATATAGGTGTTATTAACCCCTTATTTGAACTTAACCTTCTAATACAAATTGAGATCCTTGACACAAGATGTGGACCCCTTACACAAGACTTCAAATTTGAAACACATCCTAAGACTCCTAAAGACCAACATGAATTAGAAAAGACTCTAACATAACAATTTGACTTATTTACACAGTGTGTTAGTGATGCTCCTGCATCAATTTCCAATGGGTGAAAGTTTCCTTGTAAAATAAAATTATAAAATGTTTATATTTTAGTAGGGGACTATATAACAACAAATAATAAATATTTTGTTTGTCTTTGGGAGGATGTGATGTATATCTTGGGGCTAAACACTTGGACCAATTTCATGAGACTTCACAGAAATTAAAATGTAATTCTCAGATAATGGATAATAGTACACATTGAAGGGCATATTTATGGCATTAAATAGTGTCATGTGTTCACATTATATGGATAAGATTTTTAATAAGGGCTCTCATCGGGTCATGGCTCAACTTTGTTCTGTTTAAATCAACATATCTCTTGATTTCAACCAGATCAATGAGTTAAAAACTATTTTAGTCAAATATGAAATAATATTTGAGAAGCCAAAATGATTACCACTTTGGTTAACTAAGTATTATCTCATTCATATAATTTTTAGGAGTGTACCCCCAAATAATCAGATATACTACAACCCTTTTCTTCCAAAAATGAAAATTAATAAATTAGTACAAAAACTAGTAAAGGCAAGATTAATTCACCCAAGCAAAAGTCTATACTCTTCTCTAATTTTGCTCATCTAAAAAGTGGATGGGTCTCGGTGACTATGCATTGATTTATGGGAACTAAACAAAATTTACTATTAAGGAAAAAATCCTTATCCTTATGATTGATGAACTATTAGATGAGCTTCGTAGTGCCCAAGTCTTCTTCAAAATAAATTTGCGGTCAAGTTATCACCAAATATGCATAAAGGAATAAAAAATTCCTAAAACATGTTTATATACTCATGACAACTACTATGAATTTGTAGTCATTCCCTTTTGGCTTACCAATGCCCCATCAAAATTTGAAGGGTTAACGAATAGACTCTTTTGGCCCTTTTTACATAAATTCATCTTGGTCTTCTTTGATGATATCCTAATCTATAAAAAACTTCGGATGATCATTTACATCATGTTGATAGAGAATTACAACTTATCTTTGACCACTAATTATGTGCAAATCAATCAAAATTCTATTTTGGTTAGCATGAATTTGACTACCTTGAACATGTCATATTAGCAGTAGGAGTTAGAGTTGACCTTAAAAAAATTAAATCCATGAAAAATTGGCCAAATACCAAGAAACTCAATAACTTTCATAGATTCTTGGGCCTTGCTAGGTAGTACAATTTTTTTTTCAAGTACTATGAAAAAATTCCACCTCATTGAATGCAATACTTAAAAATGACATGTTTTCTTAGCTAGAGGTAGTAGAACAAGATTTTAATGTATAGAAACAAGATATGTGTACTGTACTTATTTCAACAATGTCAGATTAATCCAAGACCTTCATAATTAAAATTTATGCATGTGACAATCAAGTTGACATTGACCTCATTTAAGAAGAACAACCCATCACATTTACCAAAAAAACTCTCACTAGGTGAAATTTGATACATTCTACATATGAAAATTAAATGATAGCCATACTACATAAGTTTATGCATCAAATGGGTCATCACAATTGAAAATACTTATTATAATAAAGAGTGTCCTCATATTAACAAAAAATGGTCACCAAAATGATGAGGTATGGTTACAAAATCACCTATAAGAAGGGAAAGGAGAATACGTTCAAAGATATACTCTCCTAAATATATTAAAACCATGAAAGCTTATGTGCAATATTTGTACGCATTCTAGAATGCGCAGATGAGATCTTGTAAGAGTGGCACCAAGACACTCACACATAATATTTCATCCAAAATTTATCTCATGACCCTACCTCTAACCTCAACTACACTTAAAATGGACATTGCATATGATACAAAGGCTGTATTTTTTTAATTCCAAAGTTAGGGTTGTGAGACAATATTTTGCTTGAACTACATGCATCACCCTTAACTAGTCATTTGGATTCTTTAAAAATGTATGAACAAGTTCATTGGAATTTATTTTTGTAGGGAATCAATCAAGACATTAAGATATTTTTTGAATAATTTGATACATGTCAATGTCACAAGGGATAAATAATTGCAACTCTAGGATTGTTATAGAGACTACACGTTCCTACATGGATCTAGATAGATATTTCAATGGATATAATTGAGGACCTTATCAAATCTAAGTTAAAATCAAACATACTAGTGGTGGTGTATCACCTCTCCAAATACACTCATTTCTATGTCTTGGCCCATCATCATACCTCTTCAACCATTATCCAACTTTCTTTGACCAGTTTTTTCACCTCCATGACATTCATGATTCTATTGTTTCTAATCATAGCTCATCTTATACCATTAATTTATGTAAATAATTATTCAAAATAATGGGAACACAACTAAAAATGGGCTCTGGTTACACCCAAAAATGGATGGATAAATTGATTTTTTTTAAATGTTTTGAATTATATCTTTGATGTTTTTCCTATGACCCAAAACATCATTAGGTTAAGTAAGTACCAATTGCTAAATGGTGGTAAAACACCACATGTCACATAGCCACTAAAATTTCCCTTATGAAGCAGTATATGATTAGAAGCCACTTGTATCCTTTCTTACCTTCTAGGTCATTCTCATGTGCAAGTAGTTAACACCACCCTCCGTGTGTAAGACAATTTTTTTTGAATCCTCAAGGAAAATCTCAACATAGCTTAGAATCGCATGAAATAATAGGTTAATCAACATCGCTCAAAATGTTCCTTCCAAACAAGGGATATGGTTTGCCTCAGATTACAACCATATAAATAATCCTCCTTGAAAATAAAGGATCGCTAGAATCTAGCTCCAAATTTTTATGAGCCTTATAAGTTTCATCAATAGATTGGCCCTATAGCCTCTAAGCTAGAACTTCCACATTTTGGGTTCATCATGTTTTTCATGTCTACTATTTGAATAATGTCTTTGGTAAACATGTCACATCTCATCTAGTACTTTTTGAGCTCAATGTCAAATAACCTATCATTATCAATCCTAAAACTATCTTGGATACAAACTCATGCCAACTTCGCAACTAGTCCATCACTAAGATTTTGGTCTAGTGGTAAGGGATGCAACCAAAATATGCCACTTAGGGTCCCCTTATCCAAATTAAGTTCCATTTTCCTAATCTTTAGGTCAAGAAAAAGAAATTAATGTGGAGGGCATGTTAGTACTCACTTGTCCTTACTTTTTTCTTTTTAATCCATTTTATTACTAAAAGATATTGACGTGTATGTTTTATAAGTCATCCATTGATACTTTTAGCATAATCCCACATGCATGGTAAGTAGTATTTAGCTATCATATGATTAGTATAAATTAGGAGCATAGACTAGTGTAAAGGCATTCATAAATTATATTGTATTAATATTACTCAAAGGAGGTTTCCACCTCAAAGAGGCCAATAATATTGCAATACAATTTTTTTTCTCTTCTAATGCAATATAATTATCTTCCATTTTATTTCTAATATGTTTCATTTTTATTTCACTATTGGTCTAATTTATTTGTAAGAAGGTTCATATCACATGATTTATTGGTATTATCTAGGATGATTGTTTAGGTTTGTGTCACCTTAAATTGTTGTGCTTTCACTTAAAGATGATTTTTGTGTTTGTATGTCCACCGTCCTGTGCACTAATCTTTGATTTATTTCTCCTTTCTTATAAATGGTTTGGATAATGCCAACCACTCCCTATTGAGTAATTAGGTGTTTCCTACATTTTAATACTTCGAAGAGGGATCAAACCACACATAATTCTCCAACCTAGTTTTGTGTGTACACCATCATGATCACGTTATAATGTAAAGTAACATTTGGCTATTGACAATTGACAACATACAAACTTGACTTGTATTTGTATCAGACTTGGCTCTAGGGCTTATCTTTTGAATGGATTTCATATGTATACGCTTTTGTAATAATGTCTCAAGGGAGTGCTAGTGGATTTCTCAATATGATTGCTAGGTAGAATATGATTTACCAAGTGGGTGATTGATTTTTATTTATATATGAATCTTTAGATATTTCCCCCAATAACTAACATATAAAATGTGTCTAGCCTAACCTCAGGGAAATTACCCAATTTAAAATTAGTCATTGAGCGTTCTTAGACACTATTAATAGAGGCAGACACTTACAACAAACCATAAGTGTCTAAATATTAAGGGCACTATCCAAAGAGAGGAAATTAAAGATTTAAACTGTGGTGGAATTTTGCATAGGATTAGGGAGCATTATTACACATACTAGGGTGATCCTGAATATATATGATGATAAATTGGGTTAGTCGACGTAATAGATAGGATAATATGTACACAAGATTCAAATGTGTATGCATAAATATAATCCAAGTATGTCAAAGAGTATCAAAATTGATGTTTCCAATTGTCTAATAACAAATTTAGGTGTTTAGACTTCAATGTTTTAAGGGGCCAAATCACACTTAATAATTGATTAAGGCAAATACCTTATTATAAGTAGTTTAATTTTACCTGTAACAACCCCACAAGTTGTACTTAAGAAAATACAGTATTTTTTTCTATTAAACAATCAATATACATTCCAGAGAAGAAAACAATATAATAAATCAAAACCATAACTAAGAACAATCGTACTTCTAATTCAAATATTGCATATAATATAAATCTTATACAACTCCATAGAAAGCCAAATACAATAAGACACAACTACGACTGACTGACAATATAAAATCTACTAATCAAATATACAAGTACATAATACAATTACATTACTTCAAGCATATGGCTTAATACAATGAAAGATACCAAGCTCTCTAGAGCTTGAGTTGAATTGACTCATGTATCACAGATAATCTCAAGTGTCATCTCCAAGCAATACTACAGTGGAGGAGGCAGAGCATCATCTCAGCACTTTATCATACCAACCATGAACCATCGATCCCCTGCATAATCACCTATCAGAAAATGGTCTTCTCTTCGTGGATAGGTAGATAGAACAATGTGAAAATCTAGTGAGATGTGTTAGTACCTCGTGTGTTATAAGATTTCTAAAAACATGCAGTGTACCATAAAAAAAGTCGTTTTAACATGATATCGTACAACATGAAAATCAAACATATGAAATGATAATATATATCTACATTACTTTGGCCAAAGTTTTCAAATAATATATGATCATTTTAAGTTAGTCAATTTCATAATATACCATTTGATTGGATTATCTATTGGTGGTACTACCTAAGCTAGTAAAATCCATCTCACTACCTAATAGTATCATCAATATATATGTCATAGTATGTAACCCAAAGACTCATGTAGATTACATTCTCTTAGCAAAAATATCACATTACATGTTAACCAAGGAGAAAGCCATATATATATATATATATATATATATATATATATATATATATATATATATATATATATATATATATATATATATATCTTACATTAAAATCAATCCCAAATTGGAAACAATGACCTCTATTTATACCACCCGAGCAAAACACATAATAATCTATAGACTATTTCAACAAGATCCAAGTAACTAAACCTCAAGACAACCCATATTATCTTAGTATAGTGTTCTTAGACATGACAATTAGTTTATCCATAAACGGTCATACAAAACAATCATAGATACATATAATTATACACTCATATTCAGTCAAGCACAGCTATAACAAGAAATTCATACAATGCATATAATTTTATCTTAACATTCATTTACACTCATAAGTTTGTATGCACACAATTATTATATCCTTCTAATTTTTATTTAACATACTTATCAAAATAACAACCAACACGCATATAAAATATGTAAGTGTGGGTCTACATATAACCAATCTAACACTGGAATCATTAAACCAACAAATCAATAGTATACCACTCAGGTATACCCTAGATTAAATTATACAATAATAATTAAACAAAAACACAAGTTCAAGGTACACATCATGATACACTATTTAATTCTAGGAACGTCAAATCATTGCTTATAAAATACTCTCACAAAATAAAATGCACACAAGGTTTCATCATTTCATGGTGCTATAGATTTGACCCAACTGACATGTTTTCATAATGCTATTTTACTATAGGTAAACTATTTGGTTTCACTAGCAAATATAATACATCACTAATAGTTATCATACCCTCAATTAAATGACAATTCAAGTTTACACCTTGTATGAACTAAAGGATAGTATTCAACATGGTTCAAGTTCTCACTTCATTATAACACATTACCAATCTAATATTTTAAATATAAGCATAGTATTTAATGCCCTACACCAGTTATATAATTATATGGATACCCAAGTTTCTGTATACCTATTTTCCCATAAGAACACCCTTAAACATTTTAATTATTTCAAGGCTTACTAAAAGATAATTCAATTGTTTTTATACGCATATGATCAAGTATTAACTATAGTTATATTATAAACATTATATTTTATATGGTGATTTTATTATTTTAAAATAAAATATGTTTAAACATTTTATCCTATAAATATTTTAACAATACGAGGTAACTATAATTTATCATTTAACATTTATTAATACCTATTCAAAATAAAATATAATGAATCACTTTTATACTCTACCCCAAAATGAACTTAATAATTAATATTTTACCTTCAAAAACTATTTTTATATTCTCATCATGATCCACATGCAACTCACTCAAGCCATATCTTGGGAATTTGAAGCAAAATAAAGTTCCACCGAACATTCAATCTTGCATATTTTTATTTTATTGAAGGGGGCTTAGCAATATTTTAATAGTCATAATGCTTTAATAAAAATACACAACGCTTAAAATATTTAAGTTTAGTTTTGAAATATTTACTTAGTTATCTATTTCAGTGACTCCAATAGATAGCTTAACGATCTTAACCAAAATGCCTTGGTATTTAATAAAGGACATCACATTTATTATTATACTTCTACAACATACCTTTAGACTTTTATGATTTTCCATAATGACTTCAGCAACTAATTAATTTATGCACAGTGATTTTCGCTATTTATACATCTATGATTCCCAGTTATACTTATATTCCATTAGACATGGTTTTTCAATTTGTATGGATAGTTATTAAATTTAACATTTTTAAATTGAAATACTCAGTACCCTTTAATAATGCCCAGTGCGTCAATAATAAATTAGAAATTTAGTTAAATTTGACTCAGCCCTAATTAAAATACAAAGCATTATATTATTTATACAAACCTCCTAGTGACTACATAAATTCTGGAGTTTTAACTAAAACAAGTTGTTTCACTATTTTATGACCTAGTAATAAATGTTTAGCAGTTTAATCATTTACTCAAATTACTATATTAAAGACTTATGTGATATATGCCTAGATTCTAATAATTTAATTATTGACTTCTAAAATCTAAAATCAGACTTCTATGATTTCATAAATGACTTCTGCTATATATTTGATACTTCTATGATTTCTCTTATGGCTCCTACAATTTTTCTTATGACTTTTATAATTTTACTATAACTCGGGTGATTTAATAAAATAGAAAGACTTCTATAATGAAAATAGTTGTAACCTAACCTTGTTTTTGGATTTTTAAGAAGGTTTTGCAGTCTTGTTGGTATATTAATTGTTAATCTCAGCATCTTGCAAAGGAAACTATAATGCATGGGTGTTATCCCTCCACCTTTTGTTAGGGTGTGGAGCTAAAAGCTTCAACTATTGCAGACACAAAGAAACAGGAGGTTGTTGAAGATCCAGAAGAACCGGCGTTGGCATCATGATCGACGTCGGTCATGACCAGTGCAGAAGGCAACCGGCATCGGCAGATAGTCGACCGACATCGGCAGCACCAGACAGACAGGGACCGACATCGATCGTCTGTGGCGTTTCAGAACTGCTTTTGACGAACAGTCAGTTAAGTGAAGCGAGTGTTTGTATGTTTAGGGGCTAATTATAGTCACGAGCTGCGCGTCTAATTATTGTAATTAGAGTTATATTTTTGTATGCATGGGATTCTATTTAAAGACCCATGAGGTATGTATTGTAAATCAAGCAAGCAAGTAAAGTATTGAAGCATTGAAGCAAGGTCAAGGAGATCTACAGGTGTAAGGTCAAGGAGATCAGCTGAAGTATTCAAGGAGGGGATAACAACTCAGGTTGTTGAGTTGGTTGTGTTGAGCAAGAGAGAGAGGGAAGAAGGTCTTGAGGTGTGGCAAGCCTTTGAGGTGGAGGAAGAAGTGGCATCTTCCTTATTGTATTTTCTTCTAGTACTATTTAATACAATATTGTGTATTGTCTCTCAAATTCTTTGTTGTCTCAAGTTTCTAGTTACTTAATCATTCTGGTATAATTTCATGTTTAATTGTTTATAAGAAAGTAATCAATTGTGCTTCCGTTGGATAAGGGGTTCCTAACAGTTGGTATCAGAGCTACGGTTTGCAGGGAGCAGGTTATTGTTTGTTGATTACAGGTCATTCACAGGGTTTCTGATTGAGTGGGAGTTCAGCAATGGCAGAAGAAAGTAAGCTACGAATGGAGAAGTTTAACGGCAAGAATTATCAACATTGGAGGATGCAGATAGAGGATTATTTGTATCAGAAGGATTTGTACTTACCGTTGGGTGGGGTTGCATGCAAGCCCATAGATATGAAGGATGAAGAATGGAGTGTTCTTGATCGAAAGGCTCTCGGTTCCATAAGGTTGAGCCTTGTATCGTCTGTGATTTCCAACTTATCACAGTGCAAGACAGCGGAAGAGTTGATAAAATCTTTGGCGAATTTATATGAAAAGCCCTCGACTTCAAATAAGGTATTTCTTATGAAGCAGTTATTTACTTTGCAAATGCAGGAAGGCGGATCGGTACATACTCACCTTAGTGATTTCCATGGTTTGGTAAACCAGTTAGCTTCAGTCAATATTGTTTTTGATGATGAATTAAAGGCTCTTTTAATTTTATGCTCCTTACCTAAAAGTTGGGATAGTTTGGTTATGGCAGTAAGTAATTATGCATCTGCTTCTAAAATCTTAAAAGTTGATGATGTTTTGAGTGTGATCTTGAATGAAGAAATACGCAGGAGAAGCACAGGTGAATCATCAAGGAATGCTCTAAGTGCAGAAAGCAGGGGAAGGCAAAGAGAGAAGGTAGAGCAAGGGAAATCAAGGTCGAAGGTGGGAAGGAGATCCAAATCCAGAGGTGTCACCTACTGGTTTTGTGGAAAGAGAGGACACACAAAAAAAGAGTGTTGGTTGAGGGATAAAGAGAATCAACATGAAGGTAATGAAGAAGCAAATGATGCAAATATTATGGTACAAGACGCTCTCATACTTTCTTTGGATAGTCAGGTAGGATCTTAGGTTTTAGATTCTGGTTCTTCTTTTCATGCATCCCCAAATAGAGATTTGTTCCATGAGTATGAACAGGGAGACTTTGGAGTGATTCATTTAGGGGATGGTACACCTTGTCAAATAGTTGGCAAAGGGAAAGTGCAGCTGAGATTGCAGATGGACAACACATGGGTGTTGAAGGAGGTCATGCATGTCCCAGTTCTGAAGCAAAGTTTGGTTTCTGTAGGAAGGTTGGGTGATGAGGGATGCACAATAACCCTCACAGCGGATTCTTAGAAGGTTACCAAGGGTGCACTTGTTTTATCAAGAGGTAAGAAAGTAGGTACTCTTTATCTATCTACTTGTATTACTGATTCTACTTCTGGTTTATCTACTTCAGTTGTAGATTCGAAGATGTGGCTTAATAGGCTTGGTCACATGAATAAGAAGGGAATGGACGTTCTTGATTCAAAATGTATCTGTTCAGATTCAGAAAGCATAGATAGAGTTCATTGTAGGAAAAAAAAATTTGATGCTTTTGACAGGAACAAAGAAGCCTTGGTGTTTATGGAGGAGATGAAGGACATAGATCAGTCACAGGGGCTGAATAATTCTGAGCAGGGCAGTGTGGACATAGGTTTGATCCAAGATGAGCTCACAGATAAAGATTTCATCACTTACAAGAACACACAGACACCGATGTCGATCACTTGGGACCGACGTTGGTCAGGCAGATACCGACATCGATTATGTGCAGACTAGCAAGGTTGGTAGAGTCAAACAGAGAAGTCTGACGTCAGTCAGGTAGGGACCGACGTCAATAGAGGGGACACCGACATCGGCCAGGGAAATGACATCGACAGTCAGGGTCAGTGCAGGGAATCGACATCGGTCGGGAGCAGACTGGGAGATGGCTGAGATCGGTCACTGGAACAGATGTTGGGTGGACAGCAAGTTGTCAAGGAGTCTCAAACACCTATATGGAGGTCAAAAAGGGTAAGTGAACCTCATATTCATTGTTCACCTTCTTTATATTGCTTACTGATGGTCAAGAACTAGGAAGATGGAAGAAGCAATGCAGGTAGAATCCAGAAACAGTGGGAGCTTGGCATGGATGAGGAGTGTTAGTCCTTGGAGAAGAACTAAATAGGTTTTTGTTGGTGGAGTTGTCAACTGGAAGAAAGCACTGGATGAGGGATGGATTCCCAAGTTAGAGAAGAGAGTGGATGGACATGTGAGACAGAAGGCTATGGTATGTGGTCTTGATTAGGCTACAGGACAATGGAGGTTTGACCATTATATTTTATCTTTACCAGGTTGGATAATATTAGCTACATTATCCTGTTACTGTATTGTGTTGCTTGTTGCAGGGTTTCATATACAGGGAGTTTTCTGAGCTAAAGGTAAAGATGGTTCAGAAATATGTCATGAAGAATTTGGGAGCAGCAAAATTCTTTTGGCATAAGTGACAGGTATGGCATCACAGGTCTTGTGGTGGTTGGTCTTCAAGAGTGACTTTGAAGAGGGATACAGAGCCAAAGGAACAAAGTAGATGGTGTACAGGTACAGGTACAATTGCAGTTGTTTATCTCCAAGTGGGAGATTGTTAGGGTGTGGAGCTAAAAGCTTCAACTATTACAGACACAAATAAATAGGAGGTTGTTGAAGATCCAGAAGTACCGGCGTCGGTAGCATGACCGACGTCGGTCATGACCAGTGCAGAAGACAACTGGCGTCGGCAGATAGTCGGCTGACGTTGGCAGCACCAGATAGATAGCGACCGACATCGGTCGCCTGTGGCATTCTAGAACTGCTTTTGATGAACAGTCAGTTAAGTGAAGCGAGTGTTTGTATGATTAGGGGCTAATTATAGTCACGAGCTGTGTGTCTAATTATTGTAATTAGAGTTCTATTTTTGTATGCATGAGATTCTATTTAAATACCCATGAGGCATGTATTGTAAATCAAGCAAGCAAGTAAAGTATTGAAGCATTGAAGCAAGGTCAAGGAGATCTACAGGTGTAAGGTCAAGGAGATCAGCTAAAGTATTCAAGGAGGGGATAACAACTCAGGTTGTTGAGTTGGTTGTGTTGAGCAAGAGAGAGAGGGAAGAAGGTCTTGAGGTGTGGCAAGCCTTTGAGGTGGAGGAAGAAGTGGCATCTTCTTTATTATATTTTCTTCTAGTAGTATTTAATACAAGAGTGTGTATTGTCTCTCAAATTCTTTGTTGTCTCGAGTTTCTAGTTACTTAATCATTCTGGTATAATTTCGTGTTTAATTTCTTATAAAAAAGTAATCAATTGTGCTTCCATTGGATAAGGGGTTCCTAACAGTTGGTATCAGAGCTACAGTTTGTAGGGAGCAGGTTATTGTTTGTTGATTACAGGTCATTCACAGGGTTTCTGATTGAGTGGGAGTTCAGCAATGGCAGAAGAAAGTAAGCTACGAATGGAGAAGTTTAATGGCAAGAATTATCAACATTAGAGGATGTAGATAGAGGATTATCTGTATCAGAAGGATTTGTACTTATCGTTGGGTGGGGTTGCATGCAAGCCCATAGATATGAAGGATGAATAATGGAGTGTTCTTGATGGAAAAGGCTCTCGGTTCCATAAGGTTGAGCCTTGCATCATCTGTGATTTCCAACTTATCACAGTGCAAGACAACGGAAGAGTTGATAAAATCTTTGGCAAATTTATATGAAAAGCCCTCGGCTTCAAATAAGGTATTTCTTATGAAGCAGTTATTTACTTTGCAAATGCAGGAAGGCGGATCGGTACATACTCACCTTAGTGATTTCCATGGTTTGGTAAACCAGCTAGCTTCAGTCAATATTGTTTTTGATGATGAAGTAAAGGCTCTTTTAATTTTATGCTCCTTACCTGAAAGTTTGGATAGTTTGGTTATGGCAGTAAGTAATTTTGCATCTGCTTCTAAAATCTTAAAAGTTGATGATGTTGTGAGTGTGATGTTGAATCAAGAAATATGCAAGAGAAGCACAGGTGAATCATCAGGGAATGCTCTAAGTGCAGAAAGCAGGGGAAGGCAAAGAGAGAAGGTAGAGCAAGGGAAATCAAGGTTGAAGGTGGGAAGGAGATCTGAATCCAGAGGTGTCACCTGTTGGTTTTGTGGAAAGAGAGGACACACAAAAAAAGAGTGTTGGTTGAGGGATAAAGAGAATCAACATGAAGGTAATGAAGAAGCAAAGGATGCAAATATTATGGTACAAGACGCTCTCATACTTTCTTTGGATAGTCAGGTAGGATCTTGGGTTTTAGATTCTGGTTCTTCTTTTCATGCATCTCCAAACAGAGATTTGTTCCATGAGTATGAATAGGGAGACTTTGGAGTGATTTATTTAGGGGATGGTACGCCTTGTCAAATAGTTGGCAAAGGGAAAGTGCAGCTGAGATTGCAGATGGACAACACATGGGTGTTGAAGGAGGTCATGCATGTCCCAGTTCTGAAGCAGAGTTTAGTTTTTGTAGGAAGGTTGGGTGATGAGGGATTCACAATAACCCTCACAGCGGATTCTTGGAAGGTTACCAAGGGTGCACTTGTTTTAGCAAGAGGTAAGAAAGTAGGTACTCTTTATCTATCTACTTGTATTACTGATTCTACTTCTGGTTTATCTACTTCAGTTGTAGATTCGAAGATGTGGCTTAATAGGCTTGGTCACATGAATAAGAAGGGAATGGACGTTCTTGATTCAAAATGTATGTGTTCAGATTCAAAAAGCATAGATAGAGTTCATTGCAGGAAAAGGAAATTTGATGCTTTTGACAGGAACAAAGAAGCCTTGGTGTTTATGGAGGAGATGAAGGACATAGATCAGTCACAGGGGCTGAATAATTTTGAGCAGGGTAGTGTGGACATAGGTTTGATCCAAGATGAGCTCGCGGATGAAGATTTCATCACTTACAAGAACACACAGACACCGATGTCGGTCACTTAGGACCGACGTTGGTCAGGCAGATACCGACATCGGTTATGTGCAGACCAGCAAGGTTGGTAGAGTCGAACAGAGAAGTCTGACGTCAGTCAGGTAGGGACCGACGTCAGTAGAGGGGACACCGACATCGGCCAGGGAAATGACATCGGCAGTCAGGGTCAGTGCAGGGAACCGACATCAGTCAGGAGCAGACTGGGAGATGGTTGAGATCGATCACTGGAATGGATGTTGGGTGGACAGCAAGCTGTCAAGGAGTCTCAAACACCCATATGGAGGTCAGAAAGGGTAAGTGAACCTCATATTCATTGTTCACATTCTTTATATTGATTACTGATGGTCAAGAACTAGGAAGATGGAAGAAGTAATGCAGGTAGAATCCAGAAACAGTGGGAGCTTGGCATGGATGAGGAGTGTGAGTCCTTGGAGAAGAACCAAACAGGCTTTTGTTGGTGGAGTTGTCAGCTGGAAGAAAGCACTGGATGAGGGATGGATTCCCAAGTTAGAGAAGAGAGTGGATGGACACGTGAGACAGAAGGCTATGGTATATGGTCTTGATTAGGCTGCAGGACAATGGAGGTTTGACCATTGTATTTTATCTTTACCAGGTTGGATAATATTAGCTACATTATCCTATTACTATATTGTGTTGCTTGTTGTAGGGTTTCATAAACAGGGAGTTTTCTAAGCTAAGGGTAAAGATGGTTCAGAAGTATGTCATGAAGAATTTGGGAGCAGCAAAATTCTTTTGGCATAAGTGACAGGTATGGCATCACAGGTCTTGTGGTGGTTGGTCTTCAAGAGTTACTTTGAAGAGGGATACAGAGCCAAGGGAAAAAAGTAGATGGTGTATAGGTACAGGTACAGTTGCAGCTATTTATCTCCAAGTGGGAAATTGTTAGGGTGTGGAGCTAAAAGCTTCAACTGTTGCAGACACAAAGAAACAGGAGGTTGCTGAAGATCCAGAAGTACCAGCGTCGACAGCATGATCAATGTCGGTCATGACCAGTGTAGAAGGCAACCGGCGTCAGCAGATAGTCGGTCGACGTCGGCAGCACCAGACAGACAGGGACCGACGTCGGTCGCCTGTGGCATTCCAGAACTGTTTTTGACGAACAGTCAGCTAAGTGAAGCGAGTGTTTGTATGTTTAGAGGCTAATTATAGTCATGAGCTGCGTGTCTAATTATTGTAATTAGAGTTCTATTTTTGTATGCATGGGATTCTATTTAAAGACCCATGAGGCATGTATTGTAAATCAAGCAAGCAAGTAAAGTATTGAAGCATTGAAGCAAGGTCAAGGAGATCTACAGGTGTAAGGTCAAGGAGATCAGTTGAAGTATTCAAGGAGGGGATAACAACTTAGGTTGTTGAGTTGGTTGTGTTGAGCAAGAGAGAGAGGGAAGAAGGTCTTGAGGTGTGGCAAGCCTTTGAGGTGGAGGTAGAAGTGGCATCTTCCTTATTGTATTTTCTTCTAGTAGTATTTAATACAAGAGTGTGTATTGTCTCTCAAATTCTTTGTTGTCTCAAGTTTCTAGTTACTTAATCATTCTGGTATAATTCTGTGTTTAATTTCTTATAAGAAAGTAATCAATTGTGCTTCCGTTGGATAAGGGGTTCCTAACACCTTTATCTTAGTATAAACAGAGGACATTAGCCTATATGCAGACATAAGCTTACTAATCTCTATTGTACTTTGCCCTACCTCCTTCACCATTGAATTTTCATATTGACATCGCTCTCTACTCTTTAGGACTATGAGCACACTTGAGACTTTTAATTGAATATTGCAATTAGAGTTTTGTCAAAGATACAGGTTATGGTTGAGTTGATCAATCCTATTATCAACTCCTACATTTCTTGTATTAAGTACACCATCATTCCTATCAAGGTGGTCCAGCACCCTCTGGGGATTTGATCACCATTGGAGTTTGATGTTCTCCTTTTAAAAAATGTGGGCATTCTCATTAGCTAAAATTGATAGGTTACACTAGTATTATGACATAGCTTTAGTATCGGACCTCTTTTTGGGCAATATCAAAATATAAAGGTTTTTTGTTATGACCATGAACATTTCCTTGAATTCAAATTCACATGCCTTGTAAATTACTATGCATAGAAAATTCATTACAGAATCTACCTTGCAAGACTATGCCTCTCTACTTGTAATTATCTCGCATGTTGGTTCTTTGTATGATATTTTTCTTTCCCGTATCTTTTCTTTTTCTACATGTCTCCCCCTTTATCTATCTTTTTCTTTGAGTCCCTCCTTTTTTTAATTTACAAAAGGTTTTATTTATAGAATATAATTCTCTCTCCAAAGTGGCACACATTCTTGCATGCCATCTTTTCTCTTTGCATGCATAAATCTAATTTAATTTAACATTTAGTTCCTACATTAAATCTCTCAAATTACGTTCCATTATCTTTACTGACTTTAGTTAATCCTTTCTTTCTCTTTATTTTACCAAAATAATGATAAGTTAACAAAATAATATTAAAATCTATTTTTCAAATTATTTTAAAATAAATCCATGCATAATTTTAAGTTCTGCTTTAAATTGCATTATCATAACTTCCATGCAAATTATCATCAACAAGATAATTACCTTTTTAATTAAAATCTTTTAATTCATTAATTGCCCTTTTTTTGAATGATATTTATTCCCACAAGTATTAACATTTATTTTCTTGACTTGAAATCAAAAAATAAATTAACTAGGCTAAAGAAATTAAATACATACTAAAACTAATTCCACACACACAATATAATCACAAGCAATAAGGAAAGCATTTTTTATGCAAATATCATTTATAATCTACTGTGTGTGTGGGATCATTAACATTTTTCATTAGGATTTCTTCCAATCATTCCATCTAGCTGACCCTCTTCAATTATGCTCTCCCTCATCAAGCTCTGATGGTAAAACCTATCTTGCATTCACCTCGCAACAAATAGGTAGTTAGTCTAAGTCATCATAAAAAAATGATGTAAAACTAACAATTATATATCCTTAATGTATAGAATAATCAAAATATAATTGTCATACATTATATATTAATCAATAATATCACCGTCCCATACTAGTATATATCAAAATGCTTAAATCAAATCAATAGTAAATAAATATTAACCATACTAATCAATGGATTAAAGGGTATTAATTATAGGGTGGAATTGAGATGTGACATCCTCTCCACTAAAATTGATCATCGTCCCGATGAATCTTATTCAAATAAAAGTTTTGCTTAACAAACAAAATTTTAATAGCATAATAACATGGTATCAATTATCATATTATGCAATTAAATGTAAAATTTACCTGAAGAACTTATATTATATTTCCTAATTAGCATTATTTTTAGATAATTGATCTCACAAGACTCTACTCTGTGATATTTTCTATTCTGCAAACAAGTTTCATGAAAGTTACTTTATATTGATTGGTTCTTATCAAGACCACCCTGAAGTCTAAAACCATAAGAAAAGTCTAATAAATAACTCAGTAAAATTTTCAATGCTAGCTCAACAACATATGAGTTCATCACAAAATTCAAAACAAACCATCATACCATTGAATTTGGAAAATTCTATTGATCAATTTTTGGATTTGACAAGTTCATCTATCAGATCCAACTTAGTAAACACCAAGTCAATGTGAGGCTAAGTAGGATACCATCCTATCATTTAAAACTTAAGTTCTTATTTCACCAATCATCCCTTAAGTCTTTATGACTGGACAATCTTCAAAAGGTGCACAAGATTCACAAATCTTTCTAATAGATCATACAAAGCAATGCTATGTGTTAAAAGATTCCATATGTACTAACATACATACAATAGAAATCATACAATCATCTTGAGATTGAATTAAGTTTCTACTAATAAATCAAAACTAGTACTGTATCCTACAACTTATCTATAGTATAAATTCATTGTTAACCACTCCTTGTGATCAAGTCTATAAGTTAGATAAAATGATGACTCTAAAAATCCACAATTAGAAAGTAGAGAACTAGCATTTTATAAACCAATAATTCCTACATAACCTCACATGGTAGAAGGAACATCGCAATCCAAGTTGTCAAATCACTATCACTTTCCATCTTGTGTAGTATCATAAACTAATTCTACAACTAGGAAGAAAATATGAACCACAAGGATGCATCAAAAAGAAATAGAAACACTATCCCACAAACTCAAGGGAATAAGATCAAGCAACAATTTAGAAATAAGTCTTCCACCAAAGGAAACTCTATATCAACATCCTGAAAATATGAATCTTTTTTATAGCTTAAAATGATGTAGGAGAAGAGTGATAACATAGAAACTCACCCCTAAACTAGCTAGGAGAGGTGACTCTTCTTCTCAAGTCCAAATAAATACAAGGGTACTAATCCACATAACAACTCCCAACACAAAGGAATATCAAACAAGACATCTACGCTCAACTACAAGAGAATTTCCACCACACTCGGTGGTGCTATTCTAAAATGGTATTACAGGATTTTCACTCCTAATATCTGTGTAAGACACAAAAATAATGCTTAAATATTTAAGTGAGAATCACTCCATGCTTTTAAATCACTCACAAAACATAAAACATAAATGGTGAAGGTAATTCAAGAAAGGCAATCACACTCGAGGTGCTCGATTTAAAGATCAAGAATATGGTAGGAAACTCTTATTCATAATTAAATAACTAAGTTATTCACTCTCCTACCCAACACCGTACACAACCATCACCAACCAGACACTTGATAAACCAACCCTTTAGTAACTCTTAAGGGGTATAAATTCTCTAAGGTACACACTCAATGTACCATACATACATTCTCAATTCTCCTTCTTGATAAGCATGAAGATACAAAAATGCTAATGGACTCATTAGGTCCTAGAGTTTGAGCCACACCTCTAATACCAAATGTAACAACCCCACAAGTTGTACTTTAAAATATACAATAATTTTATTTTTTGATATTAAATAATCAATATGCATTTCATAGAATAAAACAATATAATAAATCAAAACCATAACTAAGAACAATAGTAATTCTAATTCAAATATTGCATATGATATAAATCTTATACAACTCCACAGAAAACCAAATATAATAAGACATAGCTATGACTGACTGACAATACAACATCTGCTAATCAAACATACAAGTACATAATACAATTACATTAATTCAGGCATATGACCTAATACAATGAAAGATACCAAGCTCTCTAGAGCTTGAATTGAACTGACTCATGTATCACGGATAATCTCAAGTGTCATCTTCAAGCAAAACTACAGTGGAGGAGGGAGAGCATCATCTGAGCACTTTACCATACCAACCATGGACCATCAATGCCTCGCATAATCTCTTATCAAGAAATGGCCCTCTTTTTGTGGATAGGTAGATAAACAGTGTGAGAATCTAGTGAGATATGTTAGTACCTTGTGTGTTGTAAGATTTTTAAAAACATGCAATGTATCATAAAAAAATATGTTCTAACATGATATCGCACAATATGAAAATCAAACATATGAAATGACAATGTACATCTACATTACTTTAGTCAAAGTCCTCAAATAATATATGATCATTTTAGATCAGTCAATTTCATAACATATCATTTAATCAAATTATCTATTGGTGGTACTACCTACGTTAGTGAAATCCATCTCACTACCTATTAGTATCATCAATATATATGTTATAGTATGTAACCCAAAGACTCATACAGATTACATTCTTATAGGAAAAATATCACATTACATGTTAACCAAGGAGAAAGCTAGATATACATATAATCATAAATGCATGAATAAATCTTACATTAAAATCAATCCCAAATTAGAAACAATGACCTCTCTTTATACCATCCAGACAAAACACATAATAAACTATAGACTATTTCAATAAGATCCAAGTAACTAACCCTGAAGATAACCTATATTATCTTAGTCTCATGTTTTTAGACATGACTATTAGTTTATCTATAAACAGTCATACAAAGTAATCATAGATACATAGAAGCATATACTCATATTCAGTCAAGCATAATTATAACAAGCAAGTCATACAATGCATATAATTTTATCTTAACATTCATTTGCACTCATAAGTTTATATACACATAATTATTATATCCTTCTAATTGTTATTAAACATACTTATCTAAATAACAACCAACATGCATATAAAACACGTAAGTGTGGGTCTACATATAACCAATCTAACACTGAAATCATTAAACCAACAAATCAAGATTATACCACTCGAGTATACCCTAGATTAAATTTTACAATAATAATCAAACAAAAACACAATCTCAAGGTACACATCATGATGCACTATTTAATTCTAGGAACGTCAAATCATTGCTTATAAAATACTCTCAAAAAATATAATGCACACAAATTTTCATCATTTCATGGTGCTATAGAATTTGACTCGGATGACATTTCTTCATAGTGCTATTGCACTACAGGTAAACTATTTGTTTCCACTAGCAAACCCAATGCATCACTAACAGTTATCATACCCTTAGTTAAATGGTAATTCAAGTTTACACTTGTATGAACTGAAGGGCAATATTCACTATGGTTCAAGTTCTCACTTCATTATAACCCATCACCAATCTAATAGTTTAGATGTACGCATAATATTTAATGCCCTACACCAATTATATAATTATATGAAAACCCAAGTTTGTGTATTCCTATTTTCGCATAAGAATACTCCTAAACATTTTAATTGTTTCAAGGCTTACTAAAAGATAATTCAATTGTTTTTATACTGATATGACTAAGTATTAACTATATCTATATTATAAACATTATATTTTATATGGTGATTTTATTATTTTGAAATAAAATATGTTTAAACATTTTATCCTATAAATATTTTAACAATACAGGGCAACTATAATTTATCATTTAACATTTATTAATACCTATTCAAAATAAAATATAATGAATCGCTTTTATACTCTACCCCAAAATGAACTTAATAATTAATATTTTACTTTCAAAAAATTTATATTCTCATAATAATCCACATGCAACTCACTCAAGCCGCAGCTTGGAAATCTGAAGCAAAATAAAGTTTCACCGAACATTTAATCTTGCATATTTTTATTTTATTGAAGGGGGTTCAACAAAATTTGAATAGTCATAATGCTTTAATTAAATACACAGCGCTTAAAATATTTAAATTTAGTTTTGAAATCTTTACTTAGTTATCTATTTTAGCGACTCCAATAGATAACTTAAAGACCTCAACCAAAATGGCCTGATATTTAATAAAAGACATTGCATTTATTATTATACTTCTACAAATTACCTTTAGACTTCTACGATTTTCTATAATAATGAGTTCAGTGACTAATTAATTTCTGCACAGTGATTTTCACTATTTATACATCTATGATTCTCAATTATACTTTTGTTCCATTAGACATGGTGTTTCAGTTTGTATGACTCAGCTTGATAGTTATTAAATTTAGCATTTTTAAATTGAAATACTTAGTGATTTTTAATAATGCCCAGCGCTTCAATAATAAATTGGGTGTTCAGTTCAATTTGACTCAGTCTTAATTAAAATACAAAGCATTATATTATTTATACAAACCTCCTAGCGACTTCATAAAATCTAGAGTTTTAACTAAAATAAGGTATTTCTTTATTTTATGCCCTGGTAATAAATGTTTAACAGTTTAATCATTTTCTCAGATTACTATATTAAAGACTTCTATGATATATGCCTAGACTCCAATAATTTAATTATTGACTTCTAAAATCTAAAATCGGACTTCTATGATTTTATAAATGACTTTTGTTATTTATTTGATACTTCTGTGATTTCTCTTATGGCATCTACGATTTTTCTTATGATTTTTTTTTTTAAAAACTAAAAAGGGGGTAAAAATTTATTCAGAAACAAGAAAGCCACAGTTACAAATTGTTTTCCTGCTCTACCATGTGGATCAATTCCTGATACATACTAGCAGGGAGCATTCCCTGATCTGTAATATTCCAAGAAGGACCATTCTCCAATGCCCATTTGGCAAGACGATCAGCAACATCATCCCATTCCCGAAGAATGTGATTGAAGGAACTAGACTGAAAGAAGTACATAAATGCCTAATCTGATGAATAATAACACTTAAATGCCAATCGACTTTACCTGTAGGCCCATTATTCACCAAGTTAATCACCACTTGCGAATCAGATTCGCAGATAACCTCCTGATATCCCTGCTGATAGCAGAACTTCATAGCCTCCAGAATCGCCATTGCTTCCATATGGTTATTTGTGTGACAGCGTTTGTAAATCGAGAAGAGAAACTTGATATTCCCAGAACAATCCCGAGCAATACCACCTATACCAGCCTCACCCGGGTTCCCCCTTGAGGAACCGTCTGTATTTATTTTAACCATGCCAGCTTCAAGGGAAGTCCATCGGCCTATTCTGTTGACAGGTCGCATCTTTGGACATCTCCCAGTCATCGGCGTTCTGCCCATCCTAGACTCCACACTCAGGCTCAGGACCAATCCCAGGCGAGTAAAAAACCCAGCCGCTTCCAAGTCCAAGTCCGCGCCCCTCAAGCATTTAACCTGCAGAGTTTCCTGCACCGAATTTAAAATTTTTGTCCATAGCGAGCTTAGCTCGAGCTGCACGCCCCTAAAAACTCTCTTGTTTCGTTCTAACCAAACATTCCATAAGATGAATGACGGGCCAATAGCCCATGCACTTTGTAGGATGGAACTCCTTGCTGGAGCATGTCCCAGCTTGTTCCAAAATTCAATCAGCGAATGGACATGGTGGCAGGGGACGCCCCAGGGAGTCCACCACAGGTGCCAAACCTGTTTAACAAAGGTACATTGAAAGAATAAGTGCGCACCTGTTTCTTCACTAATATGACAGAGAACACAAATAGATGGCCCCTGGAAGCCACGTTTGCACAAATTGTCCCAGGTGAGGCACTTATTATGTGTAAGGAGCCACAGGAAAAAATTGCATTTGGGCCAAGATGCCTAGTTCCACACCTTTTTCCCCCAAAAGAACTGATCTCCATTAAGAGTTTGTTGAATCAAAGTCTTATACCCAGCAGAAACGGATTATTGTCCTGTTGCTTCTCCACCCCAGGCAAGAATATCACTTCCTTGCAAAGAATTGCATCCTCTAGACTCAAGGATTTGAGTTAATTCACGCTTCTCCTCTGCCATACCTCCCGGTGGCCAATCGGAGGAGTTTTTCCATCTGTAACCAATAGACATACCAATGCTAACAGCTTCTTTATAATGCATCACCGTATTCCAGCTAGCAGCATGAAAGAGTCAGCAAACGTCTGCAAATGTGGATGTGAAACTAATATGGGTGGCGCTCCATCCCATGAGTCTTCCCAGAAAAAGGCTTCGGTTCCACTATTACATACCCAAAAGAGGCTCTGCTTTACTAATTGCGCTCCAGCCTTAAGGGTGCCCCACACCATCGAGCCTCTTCCTTCTAGAGGAAGTCTAGATATATCCTGTGAAGCAATACCCGGAAAGTATTTCTCAGTCAAAATGCGGGCCCATAGGGAGGATTGGTTAGAGCACCACCTCCAATACAACTTGGCAGCTAAAGCTTGACTGGCCAAAAAAGCCGACCGTAATCCAAGCCCTCCATCTTGCTTTGGTTTGCACACCGTTGCCCAATTGATAAGACTCCATTTCGTATTTTGAAGATTCCCACTATAAAGAAACTTCCTAGAGAGGGCATCATATTCCTTCAGGAAATATGTTGGAGCAACTTGCACCATGCTACGGTATATTGGTAGCGCCTGTATGACAGATTGAAGGAGAATCACTCTACCAGCCATAAATAGCCATCGGTGAGTCCAATGACTAATTTTTTGTCTTAGCTTGTCCAACACATTTTGCCAAAAAAGCCTGGGCTGCCTTCCCACAACTATGGGAATACCCAAATAAGTCACTGGAAGTGTTTGAATCTGGAACCTCAGTATGGCAGCTATCCGTCTCTGGATAGTCTCAGGCGTATTGAAAAAGAAGATTAAGGATTTATGATCATTTATCTTTTGTCCAGAGGCCTGCAAATAATTATCCAAAGTGGATCGGAAAGCCTCCGCTTCCCTGATTCGAGCTCTACCAGCTAAGATAGTATCACCAACGAATTGGAGGTGGGTCAAGGAGGATATATCTCTCCCCCATTTCCAGCCATGTAAAATATTTCAAGAGAC
The DNA here is from genome assembly GCA_037957365.1 of Torreya grandis. Classification (NCBI taxonomy): domain Eukaryota; kingdom Viridiplantae; phylum Streptophyta; class Pinopsida; order Cupressales; family Taxaceae; genus Torreya; species Torreya grandis. The sequence goes on from JARHVA010000111.1 coordinate 1,987,665, forward strand.
CCAATCTTTGAAGAGCCGCCCCATCCCCTTAGCCATAATGATGAACAGATACGGTGAGATTGGGTCTCCTTGCCGAAGGCCTCTCGAGGCATTAAACAGCTCAGAGGGTGCTCCATTTATAAGGACCAAGAAGGAAGGCGTAGAAATGCAGCTGAGTAGCCATCTAATCCAATCCTGATTAAAGCCAAAAGCCGAGAGAATTTTGCTCAAGAATCTCCAGCTAACTCTGTCATAGGCTTTGGCAAGGTCAAGCTTAATGAACATTGCCCTCTCCTGTGAAGTACTCATAGAATGAATGGCCTCCGAAGCAATCACCACCCCATCTAATATTTGTTTCCCTGCCACAAAACCACCTTGCTCCTCCAAAATAAGACAAGGGAGGAGTCCTTTCAGCCTTTGTGCAATAAGTTTAGAAATGATTTTGTAGATCATGTTGCACAACGCAATAGGCTTATACATGTCCAGCTTATCAACCTGCTCCTTTTTCGGGATGAGAGCAAGGAAAGTAGCATTCAAGGCTCTAAGCATTTCCTTGCTGGAGTAAGATTCCTGAATCACTTCCATCAAATCCCGCTTAATGATATCCCAAAAGTCTTGGAAGAATTTTGCCAAAAAACCATCTGGCCCAGGAGCTTTACCTCTCTTCATACTGAAAACCGTCTCCTCCACTTCAGCCATAGAAACTGGTCGCATAAGCCTCTCATTCATATCTTCATTCACTAATGTAGGAATGCAATCTAAAACAGTATTTTTTGTCTCTCCATCAGGTACAGGATCACTGGTGAAAAGTTCAAAAAAGTACCGAATAGCTTCCCTGTTGATAGCCTGGGAAGAGGTTAGACAAGTCCCATCCTGAGTAACAAGAGAGGTAATAAAATTCCTGTTACGGTGAACTTGAACCGAGTGATGGAAAAAAGTCGTGTTCTTGTCTCCCTCCTGTAGCCAATCAATGCGGGCTTTCTATTTCCAAAATATTTCTTCATGAAGTTCCCATTCTGCCACTTCATTTGCAGCTCTAGCTTCTTCCAAACGAAGGCTGTCTAAAAGTCCATCCTCCCTTATCTTCCTGGTTATTTCATCTAGCTGATCTTGTGCCTTCTTCTTCCTACAGGTCAAGTTTCCAAAGCAAGTTCTATTCCAAATCTGCAATTTTCTTTTAACATACTGGAGTTTTTTAAGAAACGAATACATCGTTGTCCCATATGCAGGGCTACCTTGCCTCCACCATTGACCAATACAATCATGAAGAGTTGGATCTCTAAGCCACATCAACTAAAATTTGAATGGTGGCTTTGTGGGACCCTCAATATAACCAATGGACAGCTTAATAGGCCAGTGGTCAGATCCTCTCCAATCCAAAATTTCAGAGGTGATTGACATAGCATTAGACTGCCAAAAACAAGAAATTAAAAATCTATCAAGGCGTTCAGAGATGGCAGCGTTACCTGATCTTCTGTTGCACCAGGTGAAGCATCCATTCGAAGGTCTAACATCAGAGAGACGAAGGACTTCAACATTGTGGCGAAGGCATTCTGAAGAAGGCCCTAACCGGTTCAATCCTCCTCTTTTCTCTTCCAGACTCAGCACCGCATTAAAGTCCCCTGCAACTATCCACGACAAAAATGGAAAGCAAGTTCGAATGTAACGGATGTGTTCCCAGAGCTGTAATTGTCCCTCCATATCCATAGGTGCATACACTGTGGTGATCAAGCATAGTTCACCAGTTTCAAAAGAGGTCGCCACCATAGACAACGCTGAAATACTGGCAATCCAGTGCATGGGCAGAATTTTCCTTGGATCCCATCCCATAGCTATGCCTCCTGAGCTACCCCGAGCACCTAAACACTGCCACTGTCCTGCTGGCCAAATATTTGGCATATAGGCAAAAAGTGAGTCAACCGATAATTTAGTCTCCTGAATACATAAAATATCCGGAGTATGTTTCCACGCCAAGCTTCTTATAGCTTTTTGTCTAGGGGAGCTATTTAGACCCCTTACATTCCATGATAAGACAATCATTGATTGGATTGGGGGAAATGTTCATCCAAGGTTTTAACAACCCCGGCCTCCACCAGCAAATCACCTGTAATTTTAAGTTTGTCTTGATCTTTTCTACGCCCAGCCTTGGACGGAGCTGCCGAGGTAGCCTTTTTGAATTGTTTCTGCGCTAATCCCAGTGCCAGAGCAGATCCTTTTTCTTTCTTTCCAGCATCTCCTTCCTTGACCACATCAACCCATCTACCTTCTTTCTCTTTCCCCTCACAAGAAGCCTCTGTCATTCCTTCCTCCTGTCTCAAAGCATTATCAAAAGGTGCTTGGATCATCATTTCTTGCCCTTCGTGGAGATTAGTGAATTGCTTAGAATGCTCCATATCCTCCCCCTGTTCGTCCATCAGAATACCATCTTCGATAGCCATGGAGTCAAGAGCATCAAATCTATTAAACCCCAAGTCCACCTGCCTATCTGCATTCCCTCATTTCCGTCCAGGACCTCTCGCTCGCTTTCGAACTGGCATGAAGCCATCCTGCCCAACCTGAGTTTGGTCATCCGCCCCCTGCGCCAGGCTCGCATTAATTGAATCTTTCCCTTTACCCAACCTGTCAGGTTGATTTTTCCCATTTTCTGGTAGGACCGGACGCCAAGTCTCTTTTCCAGCATACGCTGTGTTTGGCACAGAAGAATCAGGTCCACTTCCTTTATCTTTGACAGCCTAAGGACATTGCCGATGCAAATGTCCATATACATGGCAAATTCTGCACCTGAAGGGAATGGCTTCATAATCAATCTGTTGAATCCATGACAGGGATCCCATGCAAATCTCTATAGAATCTGGCAGAGGGTTATTCAAATTCATATCAATGCAAATACGAGCATAAGATATCATCTTCTTGTCCAATGATTGATGTGCAATAGCTGCTGGTGTTCCTAGCATAGACGCTATTTGCCTGAGTATATCCTCTCTCCAAAATTCTAGCGGAAGCCGAGGAAGCCGAACCCAGACTAGAACACACGCTGGGAGCTCATCAGCAGAATTGAAACCCACATGCCAGGGTTTAAGAAATAATCCCACACGCTCATAGAAGTATGGGCCTCCTTCAAATATACGATTTCGATCTGCCACAGAAGAAAAACTTACCAAAAAGTAGCTATTTCCTGCCAACATGATATCGAAATCCCCTTCAATGACCCAGGAGCGTCGAATCCAAGCTTCCAAAGCCACCACAGGGATTCTAATACCCAGAAATTTGCAAATAAGGGTGTGTGAAGACAGATATTCAACATCTTCCTGGACTGCCTCTTGGGGTATGATCAGAACCGGTCTATCCTGGCTCCTCAGTAAACATCCGTTAACCTTGCTTAGTTTAGTCCGTTCACTAGCATAAAAATCAGTTTGAGCCGCCGAACTTGCCCCAGGCGTCGCTCCTTCCCTCCTGGGGGCATGTCATCAGGCCGCCATTTCCACCTCCGCGCTCAGCCATCTCCCGCCCAGTCTGATTTTTCTTATGATTTTACTATAACTTGAGCGATTTAATAAAATAGAAAGACTTCTAGAATGAAAATAGTTTTAACCTGACCTTGTTTTTAGGTTTTTAAGAGGGATTTGCAGTCTTACTGGTATATTAATTCCTAATCTTAGCATCTTGGAAAGGAAACTATTATACATGGGTATTATCCCTCCACCCTTAGCTTAGTATAAACAAAAGACATTAGCCTATATGCAGACATAAGCTTATTTATCTCTATTTTACTTTGCCCTACCTCCGTCACCATTGAATTTTTGTATTGACATCGCTCTCTACTCTTTAGGACTATGAGTGCACTTGAGACTTTTAATTGAATATTACAAATAGCGTTTTGTCAAAGATGCAGGGTATGGTTGAGTTGATCAATACTATTATCAACTCCTACATTTCTTGTATTAAGTAAACCATCATTCCTGTCAAGGTGGTCCAGCACCCTCTAATGATTTGATCACCGTTAGAATTTAATGTTTTCCTATTGAAGAATGTGAGCATTCTCATTGGATGGAACTAATAGGTTACACTAATATTATGACATAGCTTCAGTACGAGACCTCTTTTTGGGCAATATAAAAATATAAAGGTTCTTTGTTATGACCATGAGCATTTCTTTGACTTCAAATTCACATGCCTACTAAATTACTATGCATAGAAAATTCATTACAAAACCTACCTTGCAAGACTATGCCTCTCTACTTGTAATTCTCACACATGTTGCTTCTTTGTATCATCTTTTTCTTTCATGTATCTTTTCTTCTTCTCTATGTCTCCCATTTTATCTATATTTTTCTTTGAGTCCCTCATTTTTTTCATTTTCAAAAGGTTTTATTTATAGAAAATAATTATCTTTCCAAAGTTGTACCCATTCTTGTATGCCATTTTTTCTCTTTGCATGCATAAATCTTATTTAATTTAGCATTTAGTTCCTAAACTAAATTTCTCAAATTACCTTCCATTATCTTTACTGACTTTAGGTAATCCTTTTTTTTCTTTAGTTTACCAAACTAATGCTAAGTTAACAAAATAATATTAAAATCTATTTTTCAAATTATTTTAAAATAAATCCATGTATAATTCCAATTTTTACTTTAAATTGTATTATCACAACATCCATGCAAATTATCATCAATAGGATAATTATCTTTTTAATTAATAGCTTTTAAATTGCCCTTTTTTTGAATGATATTTATTCCCACAAGTATTAACATTTATTTTCTTGACTTAAAATCAAAAAACAAATAAACTAGGCTAAAGAAATTATATGCATACTAAAACTAATTCCATACACATAATATAATCACAAGCAATACGCAAAGCATTTTTTATGCAAATATCATTTTTATAATCTATTGTGTGTGGGGGGTCACTAGCATTTTTCACTCGGATTTGTCTCAATCACTCCATCTAGTTGACCCTCTTTGATTATGCTCTCCCTCATCAATCTCTGATGGTAGGACCTACCCTGTATCCACCTCACAACAAATAGATAGTCCGAGTCACCATAAATCAATGATGCAAAACTAACAAACATACATCCTTAATATACAGAATAATCAAAATATAATTATCATGCATTGTATATTAATCGATAATATCACCGTCCCATACTAGTATATGTCAAAATGCTCAAATCAAAACAATGGTAAATAAATATAAACCATACTAATAAATGGATTAAAAGGTATTAATTACATGGTGGAACCGAGATGTGACATCTTCCACCCCCTAAAATTGGTCATCATCCCAATGAATCTTATTCAAACAAAAGTTTTGATTAACAAACAAAGTTTTAACAGCATAAAAACATGATATCAATTATCATATTTTGCAATTAAAAGTAAAATTTACCTAAAGAACTTATGCTAAATCTCTTAATTAGCATTATTTTTAGAGAATTGATCTTACAAGACTCTACTCTGTGACATTTTCTATTATGAAAATAAGGTTAATGAAAGTTACTTTATATTGATTGGTTATATCAAGACCACCATGAGGTCTAGAACCATAAGAAAAGTCTAATAAATAACTCAGTAAAAGTTTCATTGTTATCTCAACAACATATGATTTCATCATAAAAGTCAAAACAAATAATCATAGGACTGAATTTGGCAAATTCTACCTGTCAAGTCTTGGATTCGACAAGTTCGTCTATCAGATCTAACTTAGTAACAATCAAATCAATGTGAGGTTAAGTAAGATACCATCCTATCATTTAGAACTTAGGTTCATATTTCACCAATCATCCCTCAAGTCTCCACAATCAGATGATCTATAAAAGGTGCACAAGGTTCATAAATCTTTCTAATAGATCATACAAAGCAATGTTATGTGCTAAAAGATTCCATATGTACTAACATACATACAATATAAAGTATACAATCATCTCGAGATTGAATTAAGTTGCTACTAATAAATCAAAACTAGTATTGTATCCTGCAACTTATCAATAGTATAAATTCATTATTAGCCACTCTTTATGATCAAGTCTATAAGTTAGATAAAATGATGACTCTAAAAAGCCACAATTAGAAAGTAGAGAACTAGAATCTTATAAACCAAAACTTCCTACATACCCTCACATGATAGAAAGAACATCGCAATCCAAGTTGCCAAATCACTATCACTTGTCATCTTGCAAGTGTAGCATCATAAACTACTTATACAACAGGGAAGAAAATATGAACCACAGGGATGCATCAACAAGAAATAGAAACACTATCCCACAAACTAAAGGGAATAAAATCAAGCAACAATTCAAAAACAAGTCTTCCACCTAAGGAAACTCTATATCAAAATCCTAAAAATATGAATATTTTTTATAGCTTAAAATGATGTAGGAGAAGAGTGATAACATATCAACTCACCCCTAAACTAGCTAAGAGAGGTGACTCTTCTTCTCAAGTCTAAATAAATACAAGGGTTCTAATCCACATAATAACTCCCAACACAAAGGAATATCAAACAAGACATCTATGCTCAACTACAAGAGAATTTTCACCATACTTGGTGGTGCTACTCTAAAATGGTATTATAATATTTCCACTCCTAAGATATGTATGTGGAAGTAAGACACAAAAATAATGCTTCAATATTTAAGTGAGAAGCACTCCATGATTTAAAAACACTCACAGAACACAAAAAATAAATGGTGAAGGTAATTCAAGAAAGACAATCACACTCAAGGTGTTCAATCTAAAGATCAAGAATATGGTAGGAAACTCTTGTTCACAATTCAATAACTAAACTATGCACTCTCCTACCCAACATCGTACACAACCATCACCAACCAGACACTCAATAAACCAACCCTTTAACAACTCTTAAGAGGGTACGAATGCTCTAAGGTACACACTTAATGTACCATACCTACATTCTTAATTCTCATTTCTAATAAGTAGGAGGATACAAAAATGTTAATAGACTTATTAGGTCCTAGAGTTCGAGCCATAACTCTGATACCAAATGTAACAACCCCATAAATTATACTTGAGAAAATGCAGTAATTATTTTTTGCTATTAAACAATCAATATGCATTCCGCAAAACAAAATAATATAATAAATCAAAACCATACCTAAGAACAATAATACTTCTAATTCAAATATTATATACAATATAAATTTTATACAACTCCATAAAAAACTAAATACAATAAGACACAGCTATAGCTGACTGATAATACAACATTTATTAATCAAATATACAAGTACATAATAAAATTACATTACTTCAGGCATATATCCTAATACAATGATAGATACCAAGCTCTTTAGAACTCGAGTTAAGTCAACTCATATATCATGGATAATCTCAAGTGTCATCTCCAAGTAGTACTATAGTGGAGGAGGGAGAACATCATTTGAGCACTTGACCATACCAAGCATGGACCCTCAATCTCCCATATAATCTCCTATCAGGAAATGGCCCTCCCTTCGTGGATAGGTAGATAGAATGATGCAAGAATCTAGTGAGATGTGTTAGTACCTCATATGTTGTAATATTTTTAAAAACGTGTAGTGTACCATAAAAAAATTCGTTCTAACATGATATTGCACAACATGAAAATCAAATATATGAATGACAATGTACATTTACATTACTTTAGCCAAAGTTTTCAAATAATATATAATCGTTTTAGATCAGTCAATTTCATAACATATCATTTGATCGGATTATCTATTGGTGGTACTACCTAGGCTAATGAAATTTGTCTCACTACCTATTAGTATCATTAATATATATGTCATAGTATGTAACATAAAGACTCATGTAGATTATATTCTCCTAGCAAAAATATCACATTACATGTTAACTAAGGAGAAAGCTAGATATACACATAATCATATATGCATGAATAAATTTTACATTAAAATCAATCTCAAACTGGAAACAATGACCTTTGTTTATACCACTCAGATAAAACACAATAACTATAGACTATTTCAATAAGATCCAAGTAACTAAACCTCAAGACAACCCATATTATCTTAGTTTGGTGTTATTAGACATGACTATTAGTTTATCCATAAACAGTAATACAAAACAATCATAGATACATAAAAGCATACACTCATATTCAGTCAAGCATAACTATAACAAGCAAGTCATACAATGCATATAATTATATTTTAACATTCATTTATACTCATAATTTTGTATGCACACAATTGTTATATCCTTGTAATTGTTATTAAATATACTTATCAAAATAACAACCAACACGCATATAAAACACGTAAGGGTTGGTCTACATATAACCAATCTAACACTGAAATCATTAAACCAACAAATTAGGATTATACCACGTAGGTATACCCTAGATTAAATTTTACAATAATAATCAAATGAAAACACAAGCTCAAACGTTACATCATGATGCACTATTTAATTCTAGGAATGTTAAATCATTGCTAATAAAATACTCTCACAAAATACAATGCACACAAGTTTTCATCATTTCATGGTGCTATAGAATTTGACCCGACTGACATGTTTTCATAACTCTATTGCACTACGGGTAAACTATTTGTTTCCAGTGGCAAATATAATGCATCACTAACAGTTATCATACCCTCAATTAAATGGTAATTCAAATTTACACCTCGTATGAACTAAAAGGAAGTATTCAATATGATTGAAGTTCTCACTTCATTATAACCCATTACCAATCTAATATTTTAAATGCAAGCATAATATTTAATGCTCTACACTAGTTATATAATTATATGAATACCCAAGTTTCTGTATACCTATTTTTCCATAAAAACACCCTTAAACATTTTAATTGTTTCAATGCTTACTAAAAGATAATTCAATTATTTTTTATACGAATATGACCAAGTATTAACTATAGCTATATTATAAACATTATAATTTATATGGTGATTTTATTATTTTGAAATAAGATATGTTTAAACATTTTAACCTATAAATGTTTTAACAATACAATGAAACTATAATTTATCATTTAACATTTATTAATACCTATTTAAAATAAAATATAACGAATTGTTTTTATACTCTACCCCAAAATGAACTTAATAATTAATATTTTACCATCAATCTTGCATATTTTTCTTTTATTGAAGGGGGCTCAACAATATTTTAATAGTCATAGCACTTTAATAAAATACACAGCACTTAAAATATTTAAATTCAGTTTTGAAATCTTTAGGTAGTTATTTATTTAAGCTACTCCAAGAGATAGCTTGGCAACTTCAACCAAAATGGCCTGGTATTTAATAAAAGACTTGGTATTATTATTATACTTCTGCAAATTACCTTTAGATTTATATGATTTTTCATAATAATGACTTCAACGACTAATTAATTTATGCAGTGATTTTCACTATTTATACATATGTGATTCCTAGTTATACTTCTATGATTTCCATTAGACATGGCGTTTCAGTTTCTATGGCTCAGCTTGATAGTTATTAAATTCAGCATTTTAAAATTGAAATACCTAGCGCTCTTTAATAATGCTCAACACTTCAATAATAAATTGAGCATTCAGTTCAATTTGACTCAACGTTAATTAAAATACAAAACGTTATATTATTTATACAAACCTGCTAACGACTTCATAAAATCAGGAGTTTTAACTAAAACAAGGTGTTACACAATTTTATTGCCTGGTAATAAATGTTCAGCTATTTCATCATTTACTCAGATTCCTATATTAAAGATTTATTCGATATATGCCTAGACTCCAATAATTTAATTATTGAATTCTAAAATCTAAAATCAGAGATTACTATATTAAAGACTTATTTGATAAATGCTTAGACTCTGATAATTTAATTATTGAATTCTAAAATCTAAAATCAAACTTCTACAAATTCATAAATGACTTCTGCTATTTATTTGATACTTCTGTGATTTCTCTTATGACTTCTACGATTTTACTATAACTTGGGTGATTTAATAAAATAGCAAGACTTCTAGAATGAAAATAGTTGTAACCTGACTTTGTTTTTGGATTTTCACGAAGGCTTTGCAGTCCTGTTGTTATATTAATTGCTAATCTTAGCATCTTGCAAAGGAAACTATAATGCATGGGTGCTATCCCTCCACCCTTAGCTTAGTATAAATAGAGGGCATTAGCCTATATGCAGACATAAGCTTCCTAATCTCTATTTTACTTTGCCCTACCTCCTTCACCATTGAATTTTTTTATTCACATCACTCTCTGTACTCTTTAGGACTATGAGCACACTTGACACTTTTAATTGAATATTGCAGATAGAGTTTTGTCAAAGATGCATGTTATGGTTGAGTCGATCAATCCTATTATCAACTCCTACATTATTAATTACACCATCATTCTTGTCAAGGTGGTCCAGCACCCTCTGGTGATTTCATCACCGTTGGAATTTGATGTTCACCTGTTGAAGAATGTGGACATTCTCATTGGCTGGAACTGATAGGTTACACTAGTATTATGAAATAGCTTCAGTACGGGACCTCTTTGTGGGAAATATCCAAATATAAAGGTTCTTTTTTATGAACATGAGCATTTCCTTGACTTCAAATTCACATGCCTACTAAATTACTGTGCACATAAATTTCATTACAGAACCTACCTTACAAGATTACGCCTCTCTACTTGTAATTCTTTTGTGTGTTGTTTTTTCGTATCATCTTTTTCTTTCCCATGTCTTTTCTTCTTCTCCATGTCTCCCCCTTTATCTATCTCTTTCTCTAAGTCCCTCATTTTTTCATTTCCAAGAAGCTTTATTTATAGAAAATAATTCTCTCTCCAAAGCTACGCCCATTCTTGCATGCCATCTTTTCTCTTTGCATGCATAAATCTTATTTAATTTAACATTTAATTCATAAATTAAATCTCTTAAATTACCTTTCATTATCTTTATTGAGTTTATTTAATTCTTTTTTTCCATTTAGTTTACCAAATTAATGTTAAGTTAACAAAATAATATTAAAATTTATTTTACAAATTATTTTAAAATAAATCCATGCATAATTCCAATTTTTACTTTAAATTGTATTATCACAACTTCCATGCAAATTATCATCACTAGGATAATTATATTTTTAATTAATAGCTTTTAACTCATTAATTGCCCTTTTTTTTTTAAAGATATTTATTCCCACAAGTATTAATATATATTTTCTGAACTTAAAATCAAAAACTAAATTAACTAGGCTAAAGAAATTAAATGCATACCAGAACTAATTTCACATGCACAATATAATCACAAGCAATACATAAAGTATTTTTTATGCAAATATCATTTAAAATCTACTTTGTATCTGGGATCACTAGCATTTTTCACTGGTATTTCTCTCAATCGCTTCATCTAGCCGACCTTCTCCAATGGTGCTCTCCCTCATCGAGCTCTGATGGTAGGACCTAACTTGCATCCACTTCACAACATATAGGTAGTTAGTCCGAGTCATTATAAACAAATAATGCAAAACTAATAATTATACATCTGCAATATACAAAATAATCAAAATACAACTATCACACAATGCATACTAATCAACAATACCACCATCTCATACTAGTTTATATCAAAATACTCAAATCAAAGCAATGATAAATAGATATTAACCATACTAATCAACAGATTAAAGGGTATTAATTACAAGGTGGAATCGGGATGTGACACTACCCATTATCTATCTCAATGATCGACAATAAGTAACCTTATATATGTGTAAAACCTTTGCCCATCCATAACATGTGATTGCTTGACACCTAGTGGTGGGAATAGATTGCAAGCGTAAGATCATTCAAGCACCTAGTGTTTTTATTTATTTATAATTGGGACCCTCGGGATCATTCTATTTAATTTTTTGGAGATATATGGTGTGGGGAGATCTGCACTTTAAAAAATATTTGGACTCTTTGGGAGTGCAATCTTTCACCACATGTCTCTATTTTTTAATTGTGGTCATTCAATGGGACATTTGTAGACTAGGTTGACCCATTGTAAGATTATATGTTCATTACAAAATGATGATGGTGAACTCTATCATTTTTAGGTCCATAATATTTGTAAAACTCTATCATCTCTACCATTTTTAAGTCTATAAGGCCTCGATTTTCAAAAATATTTATACAAATTTATCACAATTGCTTACTTACAAGGTGGTGATCAAAGGTTGTTGATTTTATTAATAATTTTTATATAGCCTTCGAGGCTTCATTTGAACATCTTAAGGTAATGCCTTAAGCAAAACATCTAATCTAAATCCAAGTTTTATGAGATAATTCTTTAATGCACTACATGTTATGTATTTAATTTGAGTAAATATTCTAGTTAGACAATTAAATATTAGTAATTATTTTGAAAGGATTTTTTAACTTTAGGGATGTTAGTTAAAAATTGTAAAAGCTAACATATAATCTAAATCCAAGTTTTATGAGATAATTCTTTAATGCACTACATGTTATGTATTTAATTTGAATAAATATTCTAGTTAGACAATTAAATATTAGGAATTATTTTGAAAGGATTTTTTAACTTTAGGGATGTTAATTAAAAATTGTAAAACATTCACATTTAACTCAAACATAAATGTTTATCACAAGTTCAAAAATAACTAAAAGATGTAAATTTGAAACAATATATAAAGTGAAAATGTTACCTTATTTTCAAAGGAGATATCATGCACAAAAAGTAGGTTATCCTTAAATACAAACACTACAATTTAAATTTTGGCTTATGTATGTGTAGTTATGGTTAAATTCTTATCATAAGGTTAAACCAAAGGACATGCAAATTTGAAACAATACATAAAGTGAAGAATCTCCCTTCTTGTGAAAGGAGATTTGGCATGCCAAAAGCTAGTCTGCCCTTAAAAACTATTTTTATTTTTATTTGGATTTATTTCAAATTATTTATCAATTCTAGGTTCTTGTGTTTTTATTTTTTATTACTTTATTATTAATTATTTATATTCTAGAGTACCTCATAGTTTTTTATTCTCAAAATAGATATCATGTGCCAAAGGTTAGGCTAGCATAAAAAAATAACTCGTATATTGTATTTGAACTTATATATGTGTAATTAACTCAAGTTTAAACTCTTATTATAAAATCAAACCAAATAAAATGCAAACTTGAAACAATATGCATAGTAAATAAATTCCCTTACTTTTAAAAGATATCTAACATGTCAAAATTTATGTTGGTCCAAAAAATAACTTTACCTTTTCTTTAAACTTATTTCAAATTATTTATCGATTTTATTTCACATTCAATTTATATTTTAGAAGATGTTATTGCCCTTATATTTTATAAGACAATAAAATTAAATTAAAAATAGGAAGAAAAAAATGCCCACCCTCATCCTTAAAATAAAAGACATGAAGTTAACATAAGCACTTCCAAAAAATATATTTTAGACATTTCCCTTGTTCTGATATACTATTTAGAAATAATAATCCTTAATGGGATGAAGTATTTCCACTATAGCTAATGAAAAACCAACAAACAAACACTCTAAGACCAATGAACCTTAGTATGACTAAAGAAATAACATTATAGCTATAAACTATAAACCCTGTGAGATGTTATTAACACGGAGGTCAATATACCATGTCTAGGGCATGATACAAGTAGGTTGATTTATTGTCCTAATCTAAGGGAAATTCCTAGTAGGTTTGGGCATATTTTGAATAGATTGCAAGTTGATATTTTTTAGGATGAATTTGCTTTGCAACTTTCCTTCCTACCATTTGTGGTGGAAAGTGAGTTACAGCTGCCTCTAACTTTATTTAATAAAAACATTGCAAATCAAGAAGCACATCATCAATTGAAATATTTGATGGTTGAGATGATGATTGAATCCATTTGCTTTTAATCATGACCAAATCATAATTAACTCATCGATATATTTCGATATATCATATTATAACAATCATTATTAAACATCTAATGTGCTCTTATCATCCATATAATTTCTTACATTCGCAACATTTTTTGTTTTTTTTGGGTATTACTATTTAATTTTATGGGCAATATATTTGTAGATCGAGGCAAGCTTGGGCTTGGATAACATTCTTAACATTTGTAAATATGGATTACCTATAAATATATTTCATTTGAGTTATAGGTTGGCTTATCATGATAAGGGGAATGTGAACATTGGTCACGCTCTTATAATTCCATCGTTAAAATTATACAATTATAGTTATAATGGTTATTTTACAATCAGCGGTAGGCTTAATATTAAATCATTATTACATTATTCTGTGAAAATAAAACTAAGTCAATAATGTAACTTTATTATTCAATCTAACACTATTTTAACATGACCATTATAAATTTAATATCCACCCTTAGAAAATACACCAAACTTATCCATTGTAAAAGATTTGATGAGAATGTCTTCAATTTGGCCCTGAGTTGGACAATATTATAGCTTAACTTTTCTATCTTCTAATTTTTTAAAAATGAAGTGACAATGTAATTCAGCATGTTTTGTTCGCTCATGAAAGACGTGATTTGTTTCCATCTTGATATCACAAAAACATATTGTAGGCTTAGCCTGATCAACTTGTTAATCCAAAAGCATTATTCTAAACCAAACTTCTTCACATGTCTCTTTTATTATGCTTTTATAGCAAAAATTGAAACCATTTTTTGTTTTTTGTTGATCCAAGAAACTACTCAGTTCTAATATTGAATATGTACCTTGTTGTAGACTTCATATCATCCACATATCTTGCCTATCTGAGTCTATATAGCACACAATCAAAGATCCTTACTTTTACCATATAGAATACCTAAGTCTAATATTACTATCACATATCGTAACACTCTCATTTATGTTGTCCAATGTTCTTATCTTTGATTTGTCATAAGTTAGGAATTGTAATTGACGGTATCACTCAAGTTAGGCCTATTGGTTTTTGTAGACACCTAATTTTGGTTTGGGGACAATTTTATATTTTATTTTGCATTGATTTGGGGTACTTATGTGTTTATTGATTATCAGATCATATTAGGCTCTTATTGGCACATGATTTCTCTGTGTTGGACCCCATTTGCCTTCATTTCCTTTTGTTTTCTCTCTCTTCCCTGTTTTCCATGTTCCCCTATGTTTTCTACAATTTTATGGTTACCACAATAACATAATACTACACTCATAGTTGACCAGGATTGTAGCAATATATTCTTGGTCTTTATCTTTTTGGGTCCCTTTGACCTAACCTTGCTTTTAACTAGGGTTTGTGCTTCTTTTTATCGACTTTCCCACCCTTTCTATGTCAACTTATGCACCAATATGGCCTTGATTTTAATTTGAGAAGTCTATATTTACACAAATACATTACTACATATAGGACAAATATTGAGAAAGTGATTTGAAGAAATATTTCCAAGAAAAGGTCAAGAGTGATAAGAAATATGCCGTCTGATTTGAAAAATAAAATTTCCTTTGGAGTCTTCATATTTCATCATTGCAAATTGTTCATGTAGTGAAAAGTGGTATAAGGATTAGGACTTGCATCACATATTTGTTTGTTAAACTACATTGAGTATTAGTTTCCAACTTTTCCATGAATGAAGATCTAATTGAGACAAACCCTCAAATTGACTACATTGTTTTTAAGGCTTTGAGAGCTTACTAGGATTTAAATAAAGGATAAGGATTTTTTGGGTCATGTCAGTGAATTTTGAGAAGTGAGAGAAGTTTTTGAAGCCATAACAAGAGGATCATAGTCAAAAAAATTATATCAAACAATTTTGGAGCATAATTTAGCCACAAGTTATGCACTTGCCAATGACAATGAGCATAACATTCCAAACCTGGTAAAAATTTGAAATTTGTTAGTTTGTTCCTAATTTTCTAGGTTATGTTCACCTTTATTTATAAACCTATTTCCACCTAATTTCAATGTCAGAAAGTATTTAGATTTGAAACAATTCAATATTCTTCTCAGATAGCTTTGCACATTTCAATTATTCTAAAATATTCCTTAAATACAATTATGCATGTTTTTAATCTTTATTTGGATAAAATTGTTCCAATATGAATTACACATTGTTTATGGTTTAGTGTAGTGCATTATTGATGTAAAATCACTTTATCATATCACAGTTGTAAGATTGATCAAATAGCCAACTAGTTCCTTGTAGACTAATAAATTTACTACCCTTGAATCAGTCTTGACTTAAAGTTTCATCCATGTCTTTGTAGGTGAAGATATGGTTTTACAATCTACCATCTTGAACCTGTCTAGTAAAAATTTTCCATATTTTGTTTGAGAATAAAAATTCTGCTTATCAATTTGCCAAACTTCTAGGCCTAAGCAGTAATGTATGAGGCCTAGATTTGTCATGTCAAAGTGTAACATAAATTTTATTTTTCCTTTTCAATTGATTCAACCTCATTACCTATGATGATGATGTCATCCACATATATCACTAGAATCACCATTCTCTCTTTTGACATAGAGATTGGGGTTAGATAAACTTATTCTAAATCCATGTTCTCCAAAATACTTGTCAACTTTGATGTACAATGCCCCAGAAGCATGTAGAATCCCATAAATATATTTATTCTATCTACTTACCATATGTTCCTTCCCAGTAACCTAAAATCCTTGTAGTTGGTACATGTATACTTCACATTTGTTTAACATAGTTTCCAGAAAAATTATGTTGCCATTGTAATTGGGTTGTTTCCATTTTCATAGGCATAAATGTCTCCTCATAGTAAATCCCTTCCTTCTATGTAAAGTTCTTTGTGACCAACCTTGCTTTATGTTTTTCAAATTTTCCTTCTACTTTATAATTGAACCTGTATATACACATTTACTACCAATATGTTTCCTCCTAGTAAGTAACTCTTGTAGGACCCATATTTCAATTCTTCATCAAAGTTTCATATTCGACTTGCATAGCCTTTTCCCATTCAAGTCTACCTGTAGCTTCCTCATATACCTCAGACTCAAATGAGTGGTGAAGGTCAGCCATCAAATCATAATTCATTATACCATATGTCTTACCTCTATTGGTCTTCCTTTCACTCTCATATTTGGTAGTTCATCCAGCCCCAACATCATCATAGGTGTTGTCTCATAATTTTGATCTCTTATATGTTCCTTCCCCTTTAGATCAATGTTGGTATCTCATTGATTTGAAAAGCTTGAAGCAACTTCTTGACTGTAAATTTTATGGGGCTCATAATTAAAGGCTTCCCATGCCTCATGTTGATTTTACCCATGCTTTATGCCTAGTTCTCCAATCATATCATCATTATTTTTGCAAATTTCTAATCTATTTTTTATTGTCTTAATTTGAAACAACCTTACATTGTCATCAACTATGACATTATGACTATATCATCCTTTATTAATTTCCAAATCAACCAACTTATATGATTTATGGTGGTCCTTATACCCCATGAACATCAATTTTCTACATTTTTATCTAGTTTGGTTCATTTTTTATCGATAACCCATGCATGCACAAGTAAACCAAAAACATTGAGATGACTTACCTTTCATTTTCATCTAGACCATGCTTCTTCTGGAGTCATCTTTTTGTTATCTTTATTTTTATATTTTTTAGTAGATATACTAATGTGTGTGTTGCTTTTGCCCAAAATCTATCATGAACAAAAATGTTATGTAGCATGTACCTCACTATCTCAACGACAATATTGTTTTGCCTCTCTACCACTCTATTTTGTTGAGGAGTGTAGGATATGTTGTATTACTTCCATATACTTTATTGAATACCAAAAAAAAAAAAAAAAAAAAACTAGAGAAAAAATTGCCATCGTTGAATTAAGGATTTTGATACACTTTGTTGATTGTTTATCTACAATGACCTTGAACTTTTTAAACTCGTCAAACACATATGATTTTTTCATTTTAAAAATAAACATACATTTTTATTGAAAATACATCTAAAAATAGAAATAAATGTCTAGCAGTGGATTAATGCAACCTTCATGGATCTACAAATGTTATCATGGATCAACTCAAGGAGCTCATTTTCCCTCAATACTTATCATTCATCAAATGACACCCTATGTTACGTCCTAACCTGGTATGCTCCACAAAATTTTGTTGATTCTAAATCTCTAGAAGGCCAAAAAAGAAAGATATTTCAAATTTAAGTGCCCACACTATTGATGACAAAGAGCTTGTTGTCTTGATCACTCTCGGTCATCAAACCATGCTCTTTTTCTTTCTTATTATTGACCAATCTGAAAACCACATGTTCATGAATACCAAAACTTATTTTCTTTCTAACTTTATCAATAAAATAACATTTATTATTATTAAAAATCACATTCAACTAAGGACTATGGTTCATAATCTCATTTATTAAAAATATATTATTGTCTAAACCAAGAACAGAGAATACATTCATGAACAACTTTTTACTTCTCAGTGTTATCCGCTCATTTCCTTTTCCACTCACTTTATACTCCTATCCTCCACCAAAAATAACATAATTAGAAGTAGATGTGTTTTCTATAAAATTAAGACATCACTCTCTTATTTTTGAAATGTTTGGTTACCATAAAATCTATGTACTACACAGTATTGTTCACACAATCTTGATTATCTCTAGCCATAAAACCATATAAGTCATTATATTTTTTATGCTTTGCAATATTTATTTATGCTTTGAAATATTATCCTGTGTTTTAGTCCCTTGGTTATTTTTCTCCTCTGATAACCATTTTCTACAAAATTTGATAAGTTTGTTTCAGTTCTGCATAGATAAACACCGAAAGATTAGAGAGTCGAACATAGAAAAAATTTAAACACTGATAATATATTATTTCTGCACACTCTGATTACTTAATCATCTGGGTGTTACATGTATATAGGAAAACCATTCCTATATTCATGGAGATTATCTCTCCATTAAATTCTCACCCAAATCCCAATCTTCTATATACAATATATTATTATAACAAATTAACAATATATTTGAACAAATAAATATTCTGATAATTAAATATTACCAATTACTATTTACATCTCGATTAATAATCAAAATTACACAATGTAAAAGCTAATTCTTAACATCCCCCTCCTTCGTTTTTACATGGTGAAAAAATATTCACACTCTCACCTGCAGTATGCTTACCCATTTTAGCATGCCCTATTTGGTTCATGACCTTGATACAAAGAAAGGCTAACTCCTCTCATAGTTTTATAGGTTTACCACTAACCTTGATATGAACAGAATGAAAGAATTGTATGTCACTGCATAGTCTTAGGTCTGCATACTACTGACGCAATCTTGTTGTACATGACTACTACTATGCGAAGGAATGCATCCCACATTTACTTTACATGATTGAAACAGATGTCTTATTGAAGGTTATTTCTATAGAGAAGTTAGGCAGTCACGAAATCTCTACAATCGCTGCTCTCCTAACTATTGCCAAAACATTTTTCACCTCCTGTGATTTTCTGGATCTTTACCACAAACTCTTTCAAGATCCATGAACTGACTTACATTGGTGTTTTTGTCCTTTCACAATATTTTTACATCAAAGAATCATGTTTGAAATTTGCACACAAATTAGATATCTTGAACAGACATATTCTTCTATTCTTATTTTGAAAACATAACGAAAACTATAAAACACACCACACAAAATGCCACCAAAACATTATGGGCCCTATCATTGGTGATTGACGAGAGGCTCCTGAAACCTCCTTCCTTCGTGTATCCTTTAGCCTCTAGTTGATGAAGCTATTTCACTCAACCAATGTGTTGATGAAGCTATTTCACTCAACCAATGTGTCGATAAAGATCAGATATAACTTTTTGATGAGAAATTCCTCCCCCCCCCAATCTAGACATTGCATACAAGTGAAAATGCATCCGTAAAATAAATATTTTTATATTTTTTTGACAAAAAATAACTTTGACATTTTAAATTTTGGACAAACATATCCTTAATATAAATATAAAACTCTAAACAACATAACTCTTTTTATAATTTTGACTCATAATATGATGACATACATTAATTAAAAATCCCTAATTAAAAGATTTTGATAAATAATGTACATATTTAAACTCAAGAACTTAATTACAATTTTACCAAATATAAAAAGAATTACAAACATTAAAATAATTCCTCAAACTAAAAGTATAAACTTATTTTTAAATTTGACTTTAAACATAACATAACTAAACAACATTAAAGGACCTAATGACAATGACAAACAAAACATATGTATTACTATGACTTAAACACTATAGATTTATTAACACACAAATAACCCTCAATGCTATAACTATTAACTCATAAAATAAAAGACTAAACAAATTGAACTCTTTAAAAAAAGACTCGCTTAATTATGAACATGCACAGGCCTCAATGCAGAGTAGGCCAGCGATGAGTTGGCATCAAAGAGAATTAATTTCTTCTCCACTTAAGCAATGTGTATATCCTTTGATTTGAGGGCTCGTGGTATTTACAGTAGGATCAGAACAAGTCATTTACCTCTATGTAGATTCTTGATCGAACAAGTCGTTACAATGTGATGACTGGTAGATTCTCATCAAACATGCACGGTGTTACCAGTAAATAATATAAGCTTGGGGAGAATAGCCCTCGAAACTTGTCCTTTCACTGTTGAAGACCGTGCATGGGATAGCAGAGGGATATCAGAGGAGGCATTGAATGTTCATATAAAAATGGTGGTAACATCTGCTATAATGCACATAGTGTTGCAGGATATTTAGCATAGATGCGAATGATTCTTGCGAGAGCATACCCAAAATGGATGCCAATAATTCACACTTGAGGAACCACTTTCTAGATCTGCATAGACATAGATTTGAGTAGCAAGTGTAGAATGTACAAATCTACAAACAATGATTTCTCTGTTAAACTACAAGAAACTTAACTGCACAAAAAATACATACAAACATACTACCCTACAATCTCTTCTCAACGCTGGCTTTTCATTCACAAGAGCAACACAGAGTACAATTACTCCGTAGAAAATCAATATGCTTCCATAATAAGCAGGATCATAAACTGCTCTGATACCATATGATAAGTTTGGTTCATTTTTGCATAGATAAACATGGAAAGCCCAGAGAGCCAAACACAGAAAATTTCTTAAACACTGACAATATATTATTTTTGCACACTTTGATTAATTAATCATCCAAGTGTTACATGCATATAGGAAAACCATTCCTATATTTATGGAGATTATCTTTCCATTAAATTCTCACCCAAATCCTAATTTTTTATATGATATATTGTTATAACGCATTAACAATATATCTCAACAAATAAATATTCTTATCTATTATCGGTAATATTGTTATATAAAAATATTCTGATAACTAACTATTACCAAATATTAACTAACCAATTACTCTTTACCTCTTGATAAATACTCAAACTTATACAATGTAAAAGCTAATTCCTAACAGAACTTGCTTTTATGACTTAATTTTATATAGTAAAAGAGCTTGAAAGTTTAGTATTTTTATTAAATGGGTAATCTCACTTGATGTTGCCATCTTTATTTCCATCACCTTTTTCCTTACCAAACTTTCTGGGTCCATTTTTTTCACTTCCAAAGCCATTTTTGAAAACTCAGTCCCACTGCTACTTCCAAACTAATTTTTATATGTGTCTTGTTGCAAGAGTTTAGTACTCTGCACTTTAAACGTCAAGACATGTAAATAGAATTAATATTTAGGGTTTTATAAAAATCTTCATATGAAACATGGAAACTTTTCAAAGTGATGACTATCATGTCTTCTTCTTCCATTTTATGTTAAATTGTCTTTTAACTTTTCTCTAATCTCCTTGATCTCTACAAAATGATCTTGTAAAGATTCATTTTCATCCATTTTAATTGCAAAACATACTTTTTATGGAAGAAACCTCTGCCTTTTTCTGAGATTTCATGTAGAGTCTTCAATTGTTTTCATATGGTTGAGGCGTCATCATCACCCTACACTTCTAGTAGCATCCCATCAGTTACCGACGATGTTATCAACACCATTGCTTTTTTATTTCACTCATCGAACTTGGTTTGATCATTTCCTATTGTTGGAGGTTGAGTTTCGAGATTTCATGTAGAGTCTTCAATTGTTTTCATATGGTTGAGGCGTCATCATCACCCTACACTTCTAGTAGCATCCCATCAGTTACCGACGATGTTATCAACACCATTGCTTTTTTATTTCACTCATCAAACTTGGCTTGATCATTTCCTATTGTTGGAGGTTGAGTTTCTTTCCCCAACATGTGTACTCAACAATTGCTAGCATCTATTATTTCCAAATATTATAGTTCTTCCCTCAAAACATTTGGTTAACTTATAACATGATGTGAGATAAATAAGCCATTTTTATGTTGAACCTAAATAAAAATGACTATTGTGTGGATTTTTTATGTACAATATGAAAAATTTGACGTACGAATTTTTATTGCACTGATTCATAATGACCTTAATTATTACATTGATTTTTTTTATATTAATTAGCAGAAACCTATTTCTTTTGATGCATGAATTTTGTTAGTCCTTTATATCAAACTGTGTGTGATTGACCAATCTTCAATTCGTCACGGATTTGAGTAGTCCTTAGGCCTTCATCCACCACTTCTTGTATTCCCCTCACCTGGCACTAATACCATATTTTGAATATACACAAAAACTAAAAAATAATACCAAAATGATTTGAAAAAGAAATACTTCTTCAATATAATAAACGGAGAAAAATTATATTTCTATAATCATCATTCCATTAAACCTAGACATATTATAGTCTAAATTAAAACCAAAAATTATCTTATTAGTGGTTTTTAGGTATCAATATTAGAATTCAATTTTATTATTATCATATTCCAATCTATATATTTTTCAGAATTAGCGATTAAATATCTAAATTTTGATACAAGGTACACTAGATTTCAATTTAAAGGTGATTTTATATATTTAAATTCTTAGCTATATGTCCAAATTTAATGAAATGCTGGTTAAAATGAAAAATAGAATAAACCATAATTGTAAGATGATAGAAACCCTAACCCTAATTTAACTCAGATTAATATTAAGTCATCATTACATTATTTTATGAAAATTAAACTATGTTAATCATCTTATTTATGGCATTTTCATGGGCACGCCCTGAGCCATTTTTCATCTAACCAAAAAATTGCACTAATTTGTCATTTAATAACCATTAATTGTCATTAAGCACCAAAATGATTAAGGCCCATGTATGCATTGCTACGTATGGACACATGGCATGTTTAGACAATTGTTAAAATGCCAAAGATAGTTGTTATAACGTCAATCGAATTGTTGGACAAGATAGTGTTTCAAATCGTGCATCGAATGTGATACAGTGGATGAGTATTGCGTAGAAAATATTAACAGATCGACCAAATTAATTAATATCTCCTTGTTAGATGTCATGTTGTGCGCAGTTACAAGCATTCACAGAGTAGGTCAGTCAATCAGAAGTGTATAAATATCCATCTACAGAGCCATCTTCCATCATTCACCCTTTAGTCATTTGGAATATTGTAGAGTTGCATCTCTAATAGGCTAATTTACAAGGGTTTGTGGTGTAGAAAAGACAAGAGCAAACAAGTTCATATGCGCCACTGTGTTGGCAATGGTGACGATAATGGTGTCAGTGAATGTCACATGGGAGGCAAAGGTGCCCAATCCATCTATGCTTAGGGGCATAGCTTCTATGGCGATGTTTCTTTCCTCTTTCTCAACAATATTATTAAATTTGTATATTGTGCATGTAGTGTATATGACTTGTGGAATGTTATATTCATAAATTCATATTGGGATTTACATTGATCTCTTACTTTGACAATTTGTTCTATAAAATGGCTACTGTTTTTTAATATATGCATTTGTTGTTTATTATGTAATAATATGGATTTTTCTCTACTTGGTACAATCTTTCAAAAATATTTTAATTTTTACTTTTATTTGCAAAGCATGGGTTTGGAGACCACTTCCCTCAAAAAGTTCAAAGAGAACTCCTCTTGGAGTTCGAGGAATTTGAATCATTCATGGCATTAAAAAAATTATACAAATATATATTCTTGTTGAAATTGTCAACACACTTACATTTATAAGTATATTTAGGATTTATCTCCTTTACAATTTTATGTTTTATGTCACAATTTTGTATTTTATATTGGTTGCAAGAGATTTATTTACTTTTCTCCTTTATCTCCCTTTCAAATTAAAATGGCCTAGAAGCACTGACAAAATTTCAATATGATGACATGGGTAACTTTTAAATGTTTTTAATATTGGCAACCTACAAATGTTTTAATTTAGACGCTACCATCAATAACAAGAAGATAGTTCCATTTTAAATTTCAACTTTTAAGTTTTTTTAATGAGATGGGCCCCACATGAAATCTATAATAAAATATTGGCTTTATATATATTTATTTCTAAAAAGAACTTTATAATCAATACGAGGCAAGAAATATAAAGAATAAATCCCATAGTAATAAAAAATTTAGGACTAAATAAAATTAACAGCCCAAAAATTTGACATGATTCCACATGAAAATATTAATTGTGAAAAATGTATGGAATGAAAATAAAATTGACACACTTAATGCTCAAATATTCCTCTATATACCCACCCAATCTAATGATGAGTGGATCCTCTTTTTATATATACATTCTTAAGGAGTTGGGCTCCCACAATATTATAATAAGTTATTTGCATTTTACATTCTCAAATACTTATAAAGGAAACTTTAAATATGACATATCATGATGAAAGAATCAATACCCACAAGGTTTTAATTATCAAAATATATTATAATATTTATATATTATAATAATAATAATCTTCCTATAAACAATTATATATATAAGAATATATTTTTATACATAATATCATATCATATTATATATATACATACATTAAATTATTAATATCTTAATAATTACTATTATCATATATAAATATTATGATATGTATTATTATTTTAATTTATTATGTAACATAATAGTATATAGTATATGAATTTAATATATATTATAATACTATTTCATATATATTAAGAATAATATTTTTAATAATAATATATAACAAATAAAGTTGTATAATATTATTATTTAATTAATATATTATTATTAATATGTTCATCCCTATATATATATATATATATAAAAGTATGTGTGTATATATTATGTAAAAATATTGATGTTTGTATAAAATTGGGTTTATATTTTTAAAGAAAATATTAAATTTTGATTCTTTTTGAAATTAAAAAATTGAATTTATTTAAATAAAAGATTTTAAAATGTGAATGTAGAAATACAGTGGATTATATATTTGATACAATTTAATATCTTTAAAATATAAATAGATTGTCAATTTATCTTCTGTTTTTGTTGAACAACTCTATATCATATGCAAAGAATTTAGGGATTTGGTAGCTTTTATTTGTTAAAATAAATATTTTGTTATATTGCAAATTAGTTTTAGATTAGAAAGGCAAATGAAAAAATGGTGGTGACATCTGAAAGGCAAAGGAAAAAATAGCCACCCTCATCCTTAAAATAAAAAGCATGAAGTTAACATAAAGCACTTCCAAAAAGTATATTTTAGACATTTCCCTTGTCCTGGTATACTCTTTAAAAATAATAATCCTTAATGGGATGAAAGTATTTCCACTATAACTAATCAAAAACCAACAAACAAACACTCTAAGGCCAATGAACCTTAGTATGACTAAAGAAATAACATTATAGCTATAAACTACAAACCCTCTTAGAGGCTATTAACACGTAGGCCAATATACCATGTCTAGGGCATGATACAAGTAGGTTGGTTTATTGTCCTAATCTAAGGGAAATTCCTACCAGGTTTGTTTATTGTCCTAATCTAAGGGAAATTCCTAGTAGGTTTGGGCATATTTTGAATAGATTGCAAGTTGATATTTTTGAGGATGAATTTGCTTTGCAACTTTCCTTCCTACCATTTATGGTGGAAGGTGAGTTAGAGCTGCCTCTAGCTTTAATAAAAACATTGCCAATTAAGAAGCACATCATCAATTGAAATATTTGACAGTTGAGATGATGATTGAATGCATTTGCTTTTAATCACGACCAAATCATCACTAACTCATCTATATATTTATATATATCATATTATAATAATCATTATTAAATGTCTTATGTGTGCTCTTATCATCCATATAATTTCTTACACTTGTGATAGTTTTTTTTTTTTTGGTGTTACTATTTAATTTTATGGGGAATATATTTGTTGATTAGGGTAAGCTTGGGCTTGGATAACATTCTTAAGATTTGTAAATTTGGATTACCTACAAATATATTCCACTTGAGTTATGGGTTGGCTTATCATGATAAGGGGAATGTGAACATTGGTCACATTCTTATGATTCCTTCGTTAAAATTATACTATTATAGTTATAATGGTTATATTACACTCAGTGGTAAGCTTAATATTAAATCATTATTACATTATTTTGTCAAAATAAAACTAAGTCAATAATGTAACTTTATTATTAAGTCTAACACTATTTTAACATGACTATTATAACTCTAATATCCTCCCTTAGAAAATACACCAAAATTATCCATTGTAAAATATTTGATGAGAATGTCTTCAATTTGGTCTTGAGTTGGACAATATTGTAGCTTAACTTTTCTATCTTCTATTTTTTTAAAATGAAGTGACAATGTAATTCAACATGTTTTGTTCGCTCATGAAAGACATGATTTATTTCTATCTTGATATCACAAAAACATATTTATTTCTATCTTGATATCATAAAAGAGATTTGTGAAGAAGTTTGCTAGAAATAATATAAGCTTGGGGAGAATAGCCCTCGAAACTTGTCCTTTCACTGTTGAAGACCGTGCATGGGATAGCAGAGGGATAGCAGAGGAGGCGTTGAATGTTCATATAAAAATGATAGTGACATCTGCTATAATGCACATAGTGCTGCAGGATATTTAACATAGATGTGAATGATTCTTGCGAGAGCATACCCAAAGTGGATGCCAATATTTCACGCTTGAAGATGCACGAACCACTTTCTAGATCTGCACAGCAATAGATTTGAGTAGCAAGTGTAGAATGCACAAATCTACAAACAACGATTTCTCTGTTATACTAAATACATGCAGGTCTGCCCAATTAAGTGGTACGACAGAATTAAGATGTCAGAAATTGGTATTAGCAGAGGAGACTAATACGTATAGAGCATTGTTTTTGAAATTTGATCTTGCAGGCGTATATCTAGATAAATGATGAATGGTTTCTTTCCCCACTTTGTCGATGCATCGGGCAATACAAATGTACCAAAAGACTAGAAACTACAAGAAACTTAACTGCACAAAAAATACATACAAACATACTACCCTACAATCTCTTCTCAACACTCGGCTTTCATTCGCAAGAGCAACACAGAGTACAACTACTCCGTAGAAAATCAATATGCTTCCATAATAAGCAGGATCATAAACTGCTCTGATACCAGATGATAAGTCAGGTTCAGTTTTGTATAGATAAACACGGTAAGACCAGAGAACCAAACACAAAAAAAAATTTAAACACTGACAATATATTATTTCTGCACACTTTGATTAATTAATCATTCGAGTGTTACATGTATATAGGAAAACCATTTCTATATTTATGAAGATTATCTCTCCATTAAATTTTCACCCACATACCAATCTTCTATATATTGTTATAACACTAACAATATATCTCAACAAATAAATATTCCTATCTATTATGAGTAATATTGTTATATAACAATATTTCAATAACTAACTATTATCAGATACTAACTAATTACTCTTTACCTCTTGATAAATACTCAAACTTATACATTATAAAAGCTAATTCTTAACAGAACATGCTTTTATGACCTAATTTTCAATAGTAAAAGAGCTTGAAAGTTTAGTATTTTTTATTCAATTGGTCATCTCACTTTATGTTGTCATCTTTACTTCCATTACCTTTTTCTTTACCAAACTTTCTGGGTCCTTTAATTTCACTTCCAAAGCCATTTTTGAACACTCAGTCCCACGGCTACTTCCAAACTAATTTTTGTGTGTCTTATTGCAAGAGTTTAGTACTCTGCACTTTAAACATCAAGACATGTAAATAGAATTAATATTTAGGGTTTTAGAAAAATCTTCATATGAAACAGGGAAGCTTTTCAAAGTGATGACTATCATGTCTTCTTTTTCCATTTTCCGTTAAATTGCTTTTTAACTTTTCTCTAATCTCCTTGATCTCTACAAATTGATCTTGTAAAGATTCATTTTCATCCATTTTAATTGAAAAACATACTTTTTTAAAGAAGAAACCTCCACCTTTTCTGAGATTTCATGTAGAGTTTTCAATTGTTTTCAAATGGTTGAGGCATCATCATCACCCTACACTTCTAGTAGCATCTCATCAATTACCAACAATGTTATCAACATCATTGCTTCTTTATTTCACTCATCAGACTTGGTTTGATCATTTCTTATTGTTGGAGGTTGAGTTTTTTTTTCCCAACATGTGTACTCAACAATTGCTAGCATTTATTGTTTCCAAATGTTATAATTCTTCCCTCAAAACATTTGGTTCACTTCTAACATGATGTGAGATAAACAAGCCATTTTTATGTTGAACCTACATAAAAATGGCTCTTGTGTGGATTTTTTATGTACAATATGGAAATTTGACGTACAAATTTTTCTTGCACTGATTCATAATGAACTAAAATAATTACAATTATTTTTGTTATATTAATTAGCAGAAACCTATTTCTTTTGATGCGTGAATTTTGTTAGTCTTTTCTATCAAACTATGTGATTGACCAATCTTCAATTTGTCACGGATTTGAGTAATCCTTCGGTCTAACACCGATTTGAGTAGTCCTTGGGCCTTCATCCACCACTACTCATATTCCCCTCACCTGGCTCTAATACCATATTATGAATACCGAATATACACAAAAACTAAACAATAATACCAAAATGATTTGAAAAAGAAAGATACTTCCTCAATATAATAAAGAGAGAAAAATTATCTTTCTATAATCATCATTTCATTAACCCTAAACATATTATAGTCTAAATTAAAACAAAAAATTATCTTATTAGTGGTTTTTAGGTATCAATATTAGAATTCAATTGTATTATTATCATATTCTAATCTATATATTTTTTAGAATGAGCGATTAAATATCTAAATTTTGATACAAGGTTCACTAGATTTCAGTTTAAAGGTGATTTTATAAGTTTAAATTCTTAGGCATATGTCCAAATTTAATGAAATGTTGGTTAAAATGAAAAATAGAATAAACCATGATTGTAAGATGATAAAAACCCTAACCCTAATTTAACTCAAATTAATATTAAGTCATCATTAAATTATTTTATGAAAATTAAACTATGTTAATCATCTTATTTATAGCATTTTCATGGGCATGCTCTGAGCCATTTTTCGTCTAACCAAAAAATTGCACTAATTTGTCATTTAATAACCATTAATCGTCATTAAGCACCAAAATGAGTAAGGCCCATGTATGCATTGTTACGCATGGACACATGGCATGTTTAGACAATTGTTAAAATGCCAAAGATAGTTGTTATAACGTCAACCAAACTATTGGACAAGATAGTGTTTCAAATCATGCACTGAATGTGATACAGTGGACGAGTATTGCATAGAAAATATTAACAGATCGACCAAATTAATTAATATCTCCTTGTTAGATGTCATGTTGTGCACAGTTGCAAGCATTCACAGAGTAGGTCGGTCAATCAAAAGTGTATAAATATCCGTCTACAGAGCCATCTTCCATCATTCACCCTTTAGTCATTTGGAATATCATAGAGTTGCATCTCTAATTGGCTAATTTATAGGCGTTTGTGGTGTAGAAATGACAAGAGCAAACAAGTTCATATGTGCCACTGTGTTGGCAATGGCGATGATAATGGTGTCAGTGAATGTCACATGGGAGGCAGAGGTGCCCAATCCATCCATGCTTAGGGGCGTAGCTTCTATGGCGATGTTTCTTCCCTCTTTCGTAACAATATTATTAAATTTGTATATTGTGCATGTAGTGTATATGACTTGTGGAATGTTATATTCATAAATTCATATTGGGATTTACATTGATCTCTTACTTTGACAATTTGTTCTAAAAAATGGCTACTGATTTTTAATATATGCATTTACTGTTTATTATGTAATAATATGGATTTTTCTCTACTTGGTACAATCTTTCAAAAATATTTAATTTTTACTTTTATTTGCAAAGCATGGGTTTGGAGGCCACTTCCCTCAAAAATTTCAAGGAGAACTCCTCTTGGAGTTCGAGGAATTTGAATCACTCATGGCATTAAAAAAATTATACAAATATATATTTTTGTCAAAATTGTCAACACACCTACATTTATAAGTATATTTAGGATTTATCTCCTTTAAAATTTTATGTTTTATGTCACAATTTTGTATTTTATATTGGTTGCAAGAGATTTATTTACTTTTCTCTTTTATCTCCCTTTCAAATTAAAATGGCCTAGAAGCACTGACAAAATTTCAATATGATGATATGGGTAACTTTTAAATATTTTTAATATTGGTAACCTACAAATGTTTTAATTTAGACGCTACCATCAATAACAAGAGGATAGTTCCATTTTAAGTTTCAACTTTTAAGTTTTTTTTAATGAGATGGGTCCTACATGAAATCTATAATAAAGTTTTGGATTTATATATTTTTATTTCTAAAAAAACTTTATAATCAATATGATGCAAGAAATATAAGGAATAAATCCCATAGTAGTAGAAACTTTAAGACTAAATAGAATTGACAACCCAAAATTTTGACTTGATTCCATGTGGAGATATTGATTGTGGAAAATGTATGGAATGAAAATAAAATTGACACACTTAATGCTCAAATATTCCTCTATATACCCACCCAATCTAATGATGGGTGGATCCTCTTTTTTATATATACATTCTTAAGGAGTTGGGCTCCCACAATATTATAATAAGTTATTTGCATTTTGCGTTCTCATACATTTTTAAGAAATTTTAAATATGACATATTATGAAAAATGATGAAAGAATCAATACCCACAAAGTTTTAATTATCAAAATATATTATAATAATAATGTTCTTATAGACAATTTTATATATGAATATATTTATATATATCATATATATACATACATTAAATTATTAATATTTTAATAATTATTATTATCATATATATAAATATAAATATTATGATATGTATTATTATTTTAATTTATTATGTAATATAATATTATATAGTATATAAATTTAATATATATTATAATATTATCTTATATATATTAAGAATAATATTTTTAATAATAATATATAACAGATAAAGTTGTATAATATTATTATTTAATTAGTATATTATTATTAATATATTCATCCCAGTATGTGTGCGTGTGTGTATTATGTAAAAAAATTGATGTTTGTATGAAATCGAGTTTATATTTTTAAAGAAAAAATATTTTTTTTTTTTTCAACTTAAGAAATTGAATTTGTTTAAATAAAAGATTTTAAACTGTGAATTTATAAATTAAGTGGATTGTATATTCAATACAATTTAATATCTTTACAATAAAAACAGATTGTCAATTTAACTTCTGTTTTTGTTGAACAACTCTATATCATATATAGAGAATTTAGGGATTTGGTAGCTTTTATTTGTTAAAATAAATATTTTGTTATATTGCAAATTAGTTTTAGATTACTCTTTTCACTGATTTGAAATTCATATGTTTAATGCAAATTTTTATTACTTTTTTAGTAACCAGTGCATTTTGTAGGCTCAACCTAAATTCATTGGATGGTCATAATTGAGAAGGATGTCAAATTTCTATGGCATTCTGCTGGTCATAGAAATCATAATAGTACTGAGCTTCATTGTTAGACTATTTTAAGTCTTCAAAGTTCATCTAAATTTTAGATATATATATTATAATAATAAAATTTATTATAATATATATCAATTAAAAAATGATAATATTTTAATATATTATATTTATAGATCATATAATATTATATCAAATAATAAATTGAAATAATAATATAGTAAAATATTTAAATTTATTTATATATATATAATAATAAAATAATTATTATTGTTAATAAATAATATATTAATTTTATTATTATATTGCATATCAATATAATTATTTTACTATATATCATCATTTAAATTTATAATTTAATATCATATATAATATGTAAATTTGATATATTAATATATATACTTTAATTATATATATTAAGAATAATATTCTTGATAATAATATATAATAAATAAATGTGTTTAATATTATTATTTAATTAGTATATTATTAATATATTAATATTATCTTATAAAAAGAGAACATCTTGTTTTTCTTATCGTACATAAGGGTAATATTAACACTTTACAAATTAATTATTACTAATTTACACAGTTCCTTTTACCAAAACATCAACTCTCATAACTTGTACAATTTTTCAATCTTCATCTACTAAATATTTGTATACTTTAATTTTATGAGTGTTATATCGTTGTTTATATTATGTTAAATGTCGTTAAAAAACAATTATACATATCAAAAATTTGATGCTTTCAGAGTCCATATGAATACTGAAACTTTTCTGAAAAAAACTGTGGGTGAGTTTTTAGTTCTCAATACTAAAACTTTTCTGGAAAAATCTGAGTTTTTAGTTCTAATTATACATTTAATTTTATAATTTTATATTTCAATTAAAAATTTTAAAATTCATAACACCTTTTACTTATTATGAAATTCAACAACATTACCAATGGGATTGTTCCTACAACTATAAAATCTCCTCTCATCTGTGAGGTTTCAAGATACATTCTCATGCTCTGCTACCAATCGTTGTTAGTAAATCAAACCCACTGTGCATAACTCATTAAAAGGGTCTGTTGATCAATAAGATAATACAAACTAAAATAACCAGAGCAGGTCATCCCAATTCCATTTTTTCATCCATCATTACCTTTTCCCAGTAAGTTTGCATAAATTCAACAAAACTATCAAATTACAGGCCTCAGGATCTCAGATATTTCTGAAAAAATATGATAAAGATGTTCAAAGATGCAGCATTCAAATGTTACATGAGAAGAAAAAAAATACATAATCCCCATAAGTCGGCCACAAAATGATACTCTACAGACATGGCAGCTGCCTGCCCCACACATTATGTGTTTTGGCATTGGAAGGAAACTTGAACTCCTTCACCTCCAATTGCAGCTAGGAAGCACTGGAACCCCTGAGACTCCAAGTCAGCTTTTACTTTTTCAACAACCTTGGCCGATACCACTGTTCATATGTCAAGGTTGCAAAACAAAAACGATGGCAAAAATGGAGAGAAGCAGATGAATGAAAAATAAAATCTTGAAAATAACAATATAATAGAAACTAAAATGCAGATTTATTTTCAGTGAAGCTGGAAGAATCTCTCAAAGACATCAAGCAAGGTCTAGTTAGAGACATGGAGTGATTGGGAGGATTCCACAGCTAGAAAGACGTACCTGGAATGTCAAGTAGATCTGGTAAATAGCTTGGTTCATTAATTTTTCATGTCCACATACTTTTTAAGGTTTTTTTCAATAAATCCCTCAGAATTAAATATGTATCTGTTTGTCAATGCTATTTATAAAAATTATGTTTTATGCAACCATTATACTTGGGAGTTCTTGAGGGAATGTTTTACAAGGAATGAATTGATAATGCAAAGAGGCACGGGAAGAGGAAGCAAATGTAGCTCCATCGGAACTCTCTTCTGATGTGAAGGCTTTTCTTCCGTGCGAAATCTCCATAAATATTTCAACCCAGAAATTTGAGGACAACTATTATGTTTGCTTCAATAAAAAGAATTGTTCTACTTTTCTGGGATGAAAGACCAACTGGTAATATATTTTGGACATTCTGTTTGATTTAGTTTTCAAGCTTAAAGGGGAAAATTAGCAATACTTCAGTAGAATTTATGGTGGTTAGATTGTTTATCTGGTTCCGCAACAGCTGATTGTGTTCGCCACAACCATTAACTCTACCTTCAGACATACCCTCTGTGGAATTTATGGTGGTTAGATTGTTTATCTGGTTCAGTAACAACTGATTGTGTTCGCCACAACCATTAACTCTACCTTCAGACATAAGCTCTGTGTAAGTCACAAACGGTTACCTTGTGAGAATTTGGCTCCTAAGTTTGATCTCACTATGCATTGCTTTCCTTCCGAATCCTAAGGTTCAATATCATCCCTCGGGAGATTATTGCGCTAATGGGATCCAAACCATTTCTAAGCAATTTGAGCATATGACCATGTAAAATTCTGCTCAACTATGTGTAGATCCTTCTAGTAGCTCCTAGAGGATCAACAATCGATAGTTAGAGATGACATCCCCCCATTTAAAATTCATTATGTTCACCAGTCGTCACCTTCAATCACAACCCTGTCAAATTTATTTTTGGTAATGTTTCCTTCATCCAAGTTCAAGTGTGATGTTATCATCTTGCTTTTCTTTCTTGCATAAGGGGATACTCCTTTAGTAGGCAACACAACTCCTCTCGCAACAAGTCCATCATGGATAGCAATAATTTTTGGTTTGATGCAACAATGCCCATCCAAGTGTTGATCACCGTTCCACAAAACATTATTGGCACTGGCAAAATCTACTACAATCTGTTCCTTCCAATGATAGTTCTTCAGACATCGACTTTGCCCTCTTCATATTTTTAGTTCATGTCATTATTCGTTCTATTACAACATTTGATATTTTGCCCGAGCCTCTTGGATGGCTTCTTGGCATCATTGTGCTCTTGAGTTGTCCTACTATCATTATTTTGTCTTTGCTTCACTATTTATGCACTATGACATCCTATCCTGTGTTTTAAATCCTGCTCATTGTGTCTATGCTAGATTAGGAGGGATAGCCTTGACACTTATTTCCTTCCCTAGAGCAATTTCTACACTAATGAACATAAATTTTGTCTTCCAGCCTGAGGCAACCTGGCAAGCCAAACACTCTTCGTTGATAGTATCTGCATTGATCAAGATTTTTGTACTAAGGTTCGC
Source organism: Torreya grandis (assembly GCA_037957365.1). NCBI lineage: Eukaryota > Viridiplantae > Streptophyta > Pinopsida > Cupressales > Taxaceae > Torreya > Torreya grandis. The sequence goes on from JARHVA010000111.1 coordinate 2,022,803, forward strand.
CCTTGTTATTTCCAACTGTGTTGTGATGACTTGCTTTTGTGATTCAGTGTTCCTAGTACTTATGTTCACCTTGACGTGATGGTTTCTTCCTTCTACATCCTAAGACTTCTAAATATATTCCTAGAGTTTTCTTGAGCGTTTAAGTGAGCCTTCTTACCAAACAGGATGTGTTGCTATATTTTCAAATGGCCTTTTGATGCTAATGTTGTATTTTAATGAGGCAAGCTAGCAAGCATATTCAAAGACATGCTTCTTGCACATCAATCATCAAGAAATCATCCTTAAGTGTGCCACCATGCTATCTATCTAATTTCATTATGAGACACTTACCTTGTGGTACATTTAATGTTAACTTTTCACTTGATGTTTTATTTTCATCAATGAATTCATCTTTCTTGCATAGTGGACAAGCTCTAGGCAAGCTTTCAGTTTGCTCTTTGGTCAAATAATGCTTCCTCCTATCAGCTCTCAAGTTTTTGTCGGACAATGAAAAAAATCGTTTCTCTTTTCCACTTTGATGGATGCATTGTTGTATGTCAAAGGATTGGACCTTTTTTTTATTAACATCTCAAATTTTCTTCTTCATTTTATCTGGTTGGTTGTGAGCTATACCACTCGGCGTGTTTCCCCCACAACACATTTTTGTTTCTTTTCTTACAGCTAAGTCAATGTCAACTAACCTTGATTTGATTACCAATAACCAAATTACTAATATCAGAAAGTCAAAGGAATAGAAATTCCCGGCCCTCTAGGCATTATTAAACACCGAATTCTTTATGGTTGTGGAGTTTGGGGTTCATATTTGAGACAAACATGTCAGCCATATTAAGAGAATTATCATTTCTATGTTACCATAACATATTCGAGCAGAGAAAACAATTCCTCTAGCAACTATTATAGTAAAACTTGGCGCTTGTCCTTTCCATTCATCGTCCACATTGTTACTATGCTGCACAAGATCGTTGTATGGCAGACTCTCATTCAGGCCACAATATATATCCATATTTAACCCTCCAATTTTCAATGCAGCTGGCCAAACAAGGATGCAGATCTTGTTGATATGCTAGGGTTGCTACTCTTCTCCCGCAGTTGGATATTGACACAGAGAACTCCCTCCTCTCGAGTTCTCTATGATGCTCCTTACCTCTCCAAATAAGATGTTAATAAGGGAATTCGTAAGGAGATTTACAAAGCTTACTTTAAGACAACTTGGACAAATCCAATAGAGCCTTCAATAACAAAGCTTCTCCCTTACTTCCACACTCATTTGTACTTCCAAGATGGTGGAATCCACTCCAAAGTACTCCAAGAAGATGCTACCGTGCTTCCCAAGATCCATCAACTTCGGATGGAGTCAGATCACCACCTCCCACGAGATGAGTGTACATGTAAACTCTGTCTTCCATAACCTGAGTCTGAGGATTGTTTCATTTTCAGATGTCCTATCTACTATGACATCCATGGGAGATAAAACTGACTATTCAGAGATTCTTGTGCATCCTTGGACCTCTATTCAATAGGAGGATCAGATATGCGTGGCTTTATTTGTCTGTGAGGTATTTCAGCTTAGACTGAAAACACCCCAATGGAGATCATCCCATATTGGTAGTACCAAACTTATCACCTCCCACTTCACAAGAGTAGGTGGCTCGAGCTGCAGGAGACCTTACAACCAACAAAATGTTCAAGAAAAGTCTAAGAAAGTTAATGTCAATGGCCTTTAACAAATATCAATTTGAACCCAATCACAAACTTCTTGACCTTGAATGCCACGAGAGGGGCTGCTTGACTTAGCTCTGGGTTTTTAGATCTCTTGGTTTTTAGGCATTGCAACTTTGAGATATGTTGCTATATTTTTATTTCTTCAGTACTTATTACCTTCCATTTTTGTTCTATTTCAGATTTATATAATTCTACTACAGATACACTAGCCACTCCCATTGTTATGTTCTTGTTGAGCAATGTACTTTCTTCGGTTCCATTGGCCACTCATGGCTTCTAATATTTAAAGTAGAGTAAATGGCTCACATAGAATAACAAGGCGAATATACCCAGATTTTGTTCCTGTGCATGAGAAATCTTGCAAATACCCATACTAAACAATCTCTTTATACTTCCTATTGGTTGTGATAAGGTTTTGATTCCCAAGTCTTGGATCCTAAAAAATTTCTGATATATAAACGCTTTGAATCACTAATGTTAATTATATGTAACGGTATAAAAAATGGAATCATCTAACACTTTGTTTGGTAATAGGGTGTCAATATAGCATATAGACAAAGAAAATTAGAATCTTAGGAGTTAGTTGAACACTATTAGATAAAAGTTATCTAAAGTATCTAATTAAATATAAATAAGTGTGCTCTTATATAAGAGCACTACAGTTGCTCTTATTTCTCAAGCTCGTAGCTCTTCAACATTCACACACTAAGCTGAAACTTTTCCTCATCAAGCATCTAAGTTCTTGTTTATTCATGTTGTGCTAAGGTGTTACTTCTTTTATGCTATGTACATTTGTGTTATTCTCTTCTAATTCTGTGAATCATATCGGTTCAGGACTTAAATTGATAAAGGATCATATAACTGCCGTAAAAAAAAATTATTCAAGAAGGGAATCATGTATGAGTTTTTAAAAGTGCACTTACAGCTTTGTCAATAAAGTGTGCCAAAAAAAGCTACAAAAGGAATCCAAAGACACCCTACAAAACAGTTAGCATACCATCCAAAACTATAAACATGAAAAGGATACACTTTGGCAACAAAGTCAACACACAGCCTCCCCCACCAGCTCCTGTCAACTTGGAGCATAATTTGTATTTTGATGTTGTTTTAAGTACAGCTTCAATGCAGGGATGACTGACACCCATGCACTGCAGCAAGCCTTGATTCATCTCCATCAATTCTTCCAGCTTTCCTTCCTGTTCACTAATGGATATATCATCTGAAGAAGGTGCTTGAATAATCTCTGCCATCTCCTCACTGATGGCATTAACCGCAGAGAAGACTGCACTCATAGCTTCTGGATGCCTTGATGACCTCTCAGACACCCCAGCAACTAATGCTTTAGTGTTCCTTCCAACCTTTGTATTAGTTATAAGCATCTTGATAGGCAAGGTATTCTGGATATGTGTAAGGTGGCCAGACTTAAACTTTACCAGGTTTCCTGAGATGATGAATTTAGTGAAAGTGTCAAAATTAAAGAGCATCAAAATTTGCCAATTATTAAGTTATAACCTCTTTTTATTGATAAAACTCTTGCCAGCAAGTGATAAAATGAGATTGTCAAAATTTCTATTAAAAAATATAATTATATAAGCAAAAGGCAGACCACTTACATTGCAGATAGAAAAAAAACCATTTACATTTCTTCTAGAAACTCCAAAATGATGCATATTTGAAGGACACATGTTATAATTAGATTCCATTCGAATGAAAGAGCATGTTACATACACTATATTATACTCCAAATGAATTACTAATAAATAGGCCTTGTTCTTTCAGTGGAGAATACAAAAAAGTGAACTCAGGTGGCATAGGGCATCACAAATTCACTTATTTTAGAGAACAATATTCATACCAAAATAGATGCTATAGTTCATTTTAAGGGTATAATGGGTTACAAGGTCCTGCATCGAGGCATAAATCAAATATGCACATCGGCTAACCAAGGAAGTACTTCTAACCAACGTTCTACACAATTTCCGTAGTCAATGAGTAAGGACCACCCTCCAGGGATGCAATTTCAACTCCGAAGAATTGTTTTAAATATAACTGTAAAAATCAACATAAAGCCAAGCCAAATATTACATTACGGTACTCTCCTCTAAACAATTCCAATGGAAGAACAATAGGATAGATATGCTTGTATAAAGGAACTCCAATCTTTCTCTCTCTTTTTTTTTTTTTTTACAATCGTTTTCCATGGCTAAAAGAAAGATACTAATAACTATTGACACATAACAAGTCAAAATAGAGGCAAATCATCTAATCAGTACGCCAAAATTCAACAACATGCCAAGGCCCCTGCTTTAAAACATGCTCTGTGTTGAAATCAAAGGAAAATGATAATGAACGCTATTCCTAAGGAGATTTAGGCATGGATTAATACACCTCATAAAGAGATTCTCAGCCAGATTATCCAATATATTATAGTACACTCCCCAGTTCGTGAACAAAAGATATGGAATGAAAATAAACATTACCGTTACATCCAATTATCAACACCTATTGCTAAACTTAAATTTCCATGCATCCAGCTGTCATGGTCTAGAAGTATGGCGGGGCAAATACCGTGACAAAACACACGTTTAAGTCTTTTTGGAAATGCTCTGTGGCCATCACAAGGTTAACTCCTTAAATCCAAGCCAAAAGGTGCTCTAAGTTTGGTGGTGCCCTCTAGTTGTTTATCTGGTGGGGGGCGACTATGCAAAAACAATGAATGCACCAAAGTCGTCAACAAGTCTTGACTCTTGGTACACTAACAGCCCATAATGTCTATTCCTCAATATGCTACATGAGTGGCTAAAAGTGGGTATTGTGAGACCAACGCATACGCTCACTTCTTGCATAGAACAGGGATAATTTGTTATTGGATTTTCCTCAATATGCTACATGAGTGGCTACAAGTGGGTATTGTGAGACCAACACATACACTTCTTGAATAGAACAGGGATAATTTGTTATTGGATTAATAGACCTTCAACAGCGAATTCAATGCAAAGTTTTTACATAACATACCAGAAAACCCCAGAACTGCAACAATACTTGAACCATGAAATTACACCAAACGTTTTTTTTTTATGTAAGACCTCATAAATTTGCTGCAAACCGAGTTAACTTGCTACATTAAAGTATCATAGTAAACAACAAAAGGTACAACCAAAAATACCCTACTGAATACAGATCGTGTCTTTAAAAAACCAGCTGCCAGCCAATTTTATAGCGTGCAGAAACTGAAATTTAAGAAATCCCTCTCTCGGAGGCAAAACCTTTTCTTGATAATACAGATCTGAAAGAGTTAAACGTATATATATTTCATTAAAATGAGTCTTTCAGAATTAACGCAAGAAATAAATCAGGAAGGAGAATATTCAAAAACGGAGCTTTATTGGTACGCCTTCCTCAGGAACCAATAAATTTATATTCTTAAATAAAGTGGTTGCCATACACAGAAAATAACAGGATTGCCAGAATCATCAAAGGCCTCAAGGGCTCAACCTCAGAGACAAAAAAAAATTTAAGGAGATGAATGGAAAGTAAAATGAACAGTAGTAGAAGCAATCATTTGTATTAGATTAAATGTTCAAGCCTGCTTTTAAATATGTACACACTCCTAAATTACCACCAAAAAAAATCGGGGGATCAACATGCCTGTGAGGGGAAATGGAGAACTGCTCCTGCCAAGAACATCCCCCTCTGCTGCGAGCTGCCATTTCCTTGGTTTGCTTCTTGCTGCTCATCTTGCTGAGCATGGGTGAAGATTTTGTTTGTCAGATTTAATCTTCTTCTCCTCAAAAGGTGCCCAGCTGGCCTGGCAGATTGAAGACCAGTTTGAACTGCCACACCCCAAGTGTCTTTCTCCTTCTTGGACTCTTCAAAGCACAATGATCAATCTTTTGCCTTTTCAAAAAAAGTATTTATTGAAAATCCAAACAAATCTTGCCTTTATCCTACCCAATACGTTGAACTCCCCATCCTTTTGCCTTCCAAGGCAAGTTTTACATAACTCAAGAAAACTTGATAAGGAATAAATTCCTATGCTATAACTCAATGTTCCTTTTTTACTATTTAAGGTTTTGGGGTTATAAGAAGGCATGCGTAGAACCTATAGCAGGGAGTGTAATAATACACTCCTGTCCTCATTGTTTTAACTTTTGCTAGACTTAAGGGTCATAATAACATGCTGCCTCCATATCAAGGAGAGGGGTTAGGTGACCTCTTTACATTGTTTAATATGCATAAATAATTGTGAAGAAGAGTTTTATTAATAATAGAAGTATATCCCTTAATAAAAACATATGACTGTCATCAGTGTTTGGTCCCTTCTCTAATGCGTCTTCGCACTTACGTTTTCAAGGCATAGGCCATCAGTAAAATACCACAAACCGAAAGAACCCTCCAATAACAATTTCCACATTGATCTTTCATGGTCCAAAATAAAACTTAGTGGACACCAATTCTGGATTCCAAGGTGATTGCAGAGGAACTCAGCTGCTTGTTCTCCACCCTTACAAGGTCATTCAGAAAGAACCTTTCTACATGGGAGAAAATCATTCATGGCCACATACATAATTACATCATACTACAAGAATGCCCAATATCATGCAGATAATTTGTACCAGGGCAACTTAGATCGGAAGACAACCTATGAATGATACTAGCTTGGCAAGCAAGCTCCTCCGTCTACAGCCTCCAATGCCCACCAATGATAAGAATGAACAAGATGGTATCACAATCGATAGGCATCGATTAGATTCTTGATCAATTAGTTTCTTCAAGCATTTTTGAGTATTCAAGCATCTAAAGATGAGCACTTCCCAGTGATAGTTGTTATGCACTTTCCATTTATGATCACAAAATTGATCAAGTATTAAGAGTGGACAATTTTGAAAGGTCTTACGGTAAGCATGCCATAATTAAGTCCACCGAAGAAGACTCTACCAAATGATCATAGAGATGAAACTCCCATGAAAGATCACAAAATGTAGCCGACATAAAGAGTCAAGGCTACTTCGAGTTTGCACCACGTCCGCAAAGGCCAAAGAATGCAAGGATTAGGTCGATGGTGATGGAATGCTACTACAAAGCAAGAGAGGCATTATAGCCAGTCTCATCAAAAATCATTCCCACACATAGGATATCATGAATGCATTGAAATAAGGAAGGAACTGCATGATGGATATTCTCCTTAAAGACAAGATTAGTGTCATGTCCCCCTTTTTGACATGAGCCACTTAGAGTCCTTAGCCTTAAAGTTGTTCCCAAAAGGCTAAGAGAAAAGAAGGGGAATGTTGGGGGTCCACTTGAAGAGCAATTAATGAAAAATGTACATTATGAATTCTAATTTGCATTTGAGTAATGAAAAGTATCTTTTATCATAATTTCACTTAAGTTGGCGCCTTGTTGAGGGTCATGGGCACCCATGGGCTAAAAAAGAAATTATAAGAATGCTTTACTTATATTTGAAAAGAAGACTTTCCCTCCTTTACTTGGGCACTCCTTTTGGGGCATTGGCTATTAAAGAAAAGTGTGAATTTCATTTGAAGGTTATGCATTTTATGATATTGAACCTATTGCTCAAGTATGTCAAGCTTGGCCATAGTATCTTGAAAACGAAAACCTTCAAGTGCTTCAAAGTGTGGAGACGAAACCTTTCACATCCTCATTGTAAGTAGCTCTACATCAAGGGCTGCAAATTGTGCTTCAACGTGTGAATTTCAGATCGGGAGGTTGATGGCTTGCTTCTAAGGGTTGCTTGCATTCATGAGAGGCCATTTCGAGGAGTGGCAAATTGCATTGGGAGGTGGAAGACCCCTCTTGGAGGGTTGCGCTACATAGAAAACCCTCTCTTAGGTTTTGATTAATTATTTTTGATTTATTATAGCTTGGGCGACTGGAATTGAGGCATTTGAGTGGCCAACTGATGCCCTATTTGAAAATAATAATTCTGAATATTATTATTGTAATTTTCAAATAATTATCATATTTATTGGCAGCCTATTTGAAGGTCATTTGGTGACCAAATAGAATATCATAATTCTGATTTTATTTGCAATTAAATTCCGCACTTAGGTGATTCACTTGGAGGGATTTTCACAAGGTTTGTAGGGTGCTTTTAGGCCCTAAATGTTGGACAAATAATGCTATAATTATTTTTTTTTAAATTATAATTATTTCCAGCGATTTTGGCATTGCTTGGAGGGTAAACAAGGTCTAAATTCTTAATTAATTAATACAATGATATTCTGAATACTGGTGACTTGGTTTGTCTCGGGTTTGATCACTTTGGAGCCCTAATCCATGATGGTTCATTGATGATGTGATTGTTGTAATTTGGTATGATTTTTGTCTACAATTTTTGAGGGTTTGAGCAGGGTTTAAAGTGTGGAAAAGGACATCACCATTCAGCTTGTGTGGCACTAGGGTTTGAAGGTTGAAACCCTCTTTTTCATCTTTTTCCTTCCTAGTGGTGAGAGCCATTAATGGCTAAATCATGAAGTATTTATTTGCTATTTTTCACAATGATTTGAAGTCTTCATTTTCAGTTTTGTGATGCATTTTCAGCAACTAGGGTTGTTGGTTTGTATTCAGTATTTTTTCAGAATTTATTTCAGATTTGTGTAAGGGTTTGTTTGAAACCCCAATTTTGTTGAATGGTTGTTCAAACCACCCATATTTTTAACAGCACTGACATGGAGAAATTGGCATTACCATCAAGCATTATTCCCTTTGCTTTAAACAGAATTGAGGAAGCACCATCCAATCCCTCTTGAAATTGGGATCCATAAAGCCTTTCTCCAGAAATATTTATTCTAAGGTTAGAGGATAGGATTGGTAAGAGTTAGGGCGGCACAAAAATCATCCCCCCTCAATCAAAATGCAAGGACATTCAAGATGACCAGACAAAACAAAAATACTACCGTGGATTATCACCTGTATAAGAGATGAGGTTGTTATTCGGATGTGAACATTGCTATGAAGAATGGGATGTTGGGATATAACTGTTGATGATATTTATGAACTATATAGCAACTCAGTCTTATACACTTGGCAAACTCAGACCTTGGTTGTTCCTCTCAGTTCTAGATCTTTCCCGCTTTCGCAAGTCTCGCATCTACTCTCTCTTGTGCCTCTTGGTCTATTTCTTAGTCAAACCAGTCTTATGTTGATGACCCAGGCCTTTTATCTTGCCTAGAATGCTTAAATCTCGTTTATCTTATGCCTCTACAGATTTTGGACCTGCACTTATTTTTTAGCTTCCTAGGCACTTGCATCCCAGTCAAAGGTTTGTGTCGACATAAGTGTCCTACCCTAACGCAAGTATCTACCCTAACGCAAGTGTCTAGTGCCCTAAAGTCATCTAAATTAAAAATAAAATGTATCATAAAGGTCAGCCTAAGTGTTTTAATGCAAGATATTCTCCAAAGAGGTTGGTATAAATAGAAGATCAACCCTCATTCATTCCTAACCTGAAAATACCTAGTACAAACCTAGATTTATACAAAAGAGCATTCAATTGAGTAAAACTTTCCTATTTTATCTTATTTCATTATCCGACATAGGGACAACACATTTACAAGTCTGAAGTACTGAAGGAACAGCCCAAGAGCTATATTTGTCAAGTTACAAGCTAGGTCACTGTTGTACTTGCTTATCACCCATTGCATGATTCACAAACAAACCATCACATAAGGGAGAACTACATAAGTCAGAGGCTCTCTTCAGAATATTGGCTATGTAGGCAATGCTCATTGACAAAAAGATCTTTCGAGCAGCCCAACACCGAGTGCCCATTAACCCATTTTTCCCACAGCCACTATGAAGATGAAGAACTATGGTTTGATCATTTGACAAGAAGTGACAGTCCATGACATAGATTTGAATGCCCCAGAGCGAAAACGACAACGAACCCAAAAGCATCCAGGTGGTCGCATCCTGTTTCAGTAGTTATTTTGTACTAGACAACTACATCTGATCCGAACACTAGCGTCAACACAACCGTCCCACGCTGACGCAAGTATCTGTGGCTACAGAGGTGCTTAATCCAGAATTTGGCAATTGTTCCAGAATATTATTCATTTGCTTTTTGCCTATTCCAGATCTAGATTTGTATTAGCATCAAAACCAACTATCTTGTTTTCATTATCATTGCAACATCTAGCATAGTTGTACTTTCCATTTTTAGCATATCTCAACATAATAAATTCAATATATGTTCTATCTAAGTTTTGCAATTAATTGGCCTGCTATAAATCTGTTTATCACCCTTGTGCTTATTCATTTCTATATTCTTAACCCTATCTACCCATAGTAGGATCCACATCCAATTTTGGGTTAAACAAGAACATAGGGGCGGTCATCAATGTAATACAACATGGGCCCAGCTGAATTATGTATAGAACTACCCCACCTCCAATGCGCCTTCAAGTCTGGGGTTGACTATAGACAACTGTGCTGGGGTGAACCCAATGTCTTTTTCTCCACCATTGTGACTACGATGTCCAAGGCTTTATGCATATCCGTAGTTGCTAAGACCTTGCCACATTGTGAATTCCTGCAGCATTGTTATAGATAAATTACAGACTGGTATATTTGGGATCCTTTCCAATGATCCAATGAATACATATCATATATTTCAATCATTGTCACCCCTTGAATTTGAAACAGAAACCAATCCCTCTTTCCATGCATCGGTTATAATAAACCTTTTGGGAGCTGTTAATCCCAGAGAAATGAGTGGCCACCCATTTATACTTCGAGAAAGGGACATAAAATCTTTTCTTCCTTTTAGAGGAAGTATTTTCAGAACCACCCCTCTTATCTCTCCCCATGCTTCGAAAGCAAAGTTTGTAACAAATAATAAAACACTTTCTTTGGACAGAAAAACTTATGCAATTCTCATTCAAGGAAAACCTAAATATCCAGAGACAGACTCCACTCGACTTTTTGACAGTCTCTAATGCAGGAGCATCCCTGGTTCACAAGCAAACTTGCATAACCAGAAACAGGGTGTTTTCTTTCAGTTGCGTAACAAATATATATAGACACTCCACATGTGACCCGTGCCATGTCAGGCAGTCATCTTCAGTGGGATTTTCTCCAAATTAAGAGTTCATTTTGATCAAGAACCCCAAAGGTCAGTTACCTAGCAAGAAGACAAACTTAGGGGGAAAAAATAGCAAGAAGAGCAAGTGAGGAACAACACAAAAACGAAGGAAAGAGTTCCAGAAGAGGGGAGACAGTGGCGAAAAGAAACGAATAACAAATTCATCTTGTAATTGAAATTTGAAGGCTTGATGCCAAGGCCAATAGGCATCCATTGCAATTCTGCAATTTTCTGAGTTTTAATATAATTCTACAGTTATGTGTGCTTCCATTAATGACTGTCTTTGCTGAATTGAATTCTGAAATTAGTGCTTACATTTATAACTTGTGCACTCTTGACCCCAATAAGGGTTTGGGATTTAATTATCCACACCCTCATGTGCCCTTTATGGTATCAAAGCAATGTATTTGCATAAATTTGCAGGTTTAAATTCAGCAAGCTTAAAGCTTGGTTTCATCCAAGTGTACTAAGAGGACTGCAGTAGTAGAGCAATGGCTCAAAGATTCCCTATAAGAGGACGAGGAATAGGGGGTTGAGCACCTAGAGTAGTTGGCCTTGCAGAGATGGTGAGAACAATGTAGAGGAGAATAAATGCATGGAAGCAGAAAGGAGAAATCCTTTTGCAGAATTAAAAGGAGAAAGAGATGAGGAGGAAGAAGGAACAAACATTTGTTGGAAAAGAAGAACAACTAGGACCAGAAGATCAGTTCTTTAAAGTTGTTTCCAAGATGGAAGCAAGGCCTAGAATAGCTACTCCTACATATTCAGAAAATTTAAATCCATGAGAGTTAATAGACTCTTTAACAAAAATGGAAGAATATTTTTAGTTTGAGCAGATTGAAGACCCTCAAAGAGTGAGGTTTACAAGTACATAGTTGAAAGGTCATGCTGCACTACGGTGGAGTGAGATGCAGATGGACCCAGTGAGACAAGGCAAGGGAAACATCAAAGTATGGCAGCAGATGTTAGCTAAACTAAAAGGTACATTTTTACCCTTTAATTATTCATAAACTTTGTTGAAAAGATTGCAAAATTTAAGGAAAAAGAGATGTTCGTGAAAAAGTATCCTCAAGAGATATATAGGCTAACCATTAGATCAGGTCAAAAACAAGATGGTGATAAGAAGGTAGCTAGATATTTGAATGGACTTGGGATTTCCATTCAAGATGATTTGAGCATGATTAGAGTGCATTTAGTAGAATTGGCGTATCAGCTTGCATTGAGAGCTGAAGAGAAACTAGCTAGAAGATAACAGGAAATTACTGGAAAAAAAGAAAATATATTAATGTCCACGAATGACCAAAAGTAGGTCAATGGGACTCGAGAATACACCCAATTACAATAGATAGAAAGGGCTAGGGTAAAAGGACACTGGGAACAACGACTAGCGAAATAAAGGAAGAAGAACAAAAGCACTAACAGTAAACATGGGGTAAATCAAACACAGGGAAACCCCCCAACCCATATGGAGAAGGTAACAATTCAAATAGCCATGTGGGGGGAGAAAGAACCACCGAACAGCATTGGCTGATGAAAGTCGAAAGTCAAAGAGTAGATGGTAGTCTCATCAGAGAACTCTGAACGTGCCCAAGATAAGGAATCATTTGTGTCATCGTCTATCACTGTGAAACGGCCGATGCAAGATCTGATAATGCTCCTCGAGAAATGTCTACCGCGAGGGGGTCAAGTTGGGTAATCCTAAGAGGAAGCAAAGCACTCCCTCTAGATTCCCTCCTAACATCCAAGACCAAAGAAGCTCCCATGGCAGCAAAGAAACTTGTAATGTGTGCTTGCCTAGATAGCCTAGGAAGAAGTTGCGAAGAAGCAAATCCACAACGTCAAGGTGCAAATCCATGATGTTGAGCGGGAGCAGATCCCCATCACCAAGAGTTAGTGTGTTGGGGTACCTTAGGAGCAATCACTAGTGTTGTGTAGACATGAGAGCCACCTTACTGACCTAACCCCTTGGTGTGTGAAACAACATTATCCAAAGGGCACTTAATGCCCCCAACCTTGGTGAGTGGCTAAAAGAATGAAGTGATTACCCAGGGAGCTCCCTACCAAGACCTGCATCGAAGGTTGACAACCTCCCAAAGAAAAAAGGCCAAGCAATGTTGATCCAAGTACCAAAAGAAAGTGGATAGAGAATTGCTCGAGTCTATATAAAGGCAATGTATTTCCCCAAATCTCATAATAAATAGAGATTTTGAAAATGAAGTGTTCCTCAGTCTCCAACTCCTGGAGGGGCAAAGACAACAAATCCGACCCACACGTTGAATATGATGATCAATCTCAACCCATAGCTGGTGTGAGCATACCCTCAACTAGGTGAGGGGAAACCTCAAGTTGTGAGACCAATGACGCTAGAGATAGTCAAAGCAACAAATGACACCATCCACCCCCTGCAAGAAATGCTCAGTAGAAAAGGCAAGCTTGGGGCTAAGCGGTTGAGAAGAAGTCCAAGTGACCTAGATGTGCTCCCTATAGATATCGTCTATGACAACTCTAATGATGACCTCCTCTAAGGGAAGAAGCCGAGGAGGGGCATCAAAAGAGTCCCTGAAAGGAGGTAACCTACCAATAAAGATGTCGATAGACTAGAGGAGAGAGAGGACAGCAAATATATGGAAGAGGATCATAGGCATCCGAAAGAGCACAAACATGTCGTAAACAAGGAAAGTCTAGTATAGGTAGTTCTCAGCTTACTTATGCTAGAGGAGGCTGCGATATATACCGTGGATGTGATTATGGTGGTAGAGGTCAAGGTAGAGGATTTAGTGGGGTATGTTTCAAGTGTGGAAAACTCAAACATAGAGCATTTAAGTGTCTAGAACATCCGAATAAGGGAAGAATACAAGATGCACGAACACAAGTGGCACAAGCTAAAAATATAGAGGTAGAAAGCATTACAGATGTTGCAATGGAGCATGGAGAGAAATTGATGTTTCATAGAGTGCTATTGAAACTAGAAAGGCAGCAACAAGACGAACCATGGCAGCTAAATACAATTTTCAAAACCATGTGCGAGGTTAGATGTTGAAAATTAATTGTTCATGGTGGTAGTACATAATATCATGGTTCAATTGAAGTAGTACAAAAATTAAATTTATATCGTATGCCTCATCCAAATGCATATAGGATATTATAGTTTAAAAAGGGGCATTATGTGACTATTTAAGAACAATGCATAGTTAATTTCCACACAGGAGTTTATCAAGATTAGATTTTATATGACGTTATACTTGTATCCATGAATGCTTGGCATATCTTGCTTGGGAGACCATGGCAATATGATAGGAATGCCATTCATGATGGTATGAAGAATACATATCATATTGAAAATGAGTGAAAGAAGTTTAAATTGCAGCCCATGAAAACAAGGAATGAGGAAACAATATAATAATGCCATGTTCAGCCAACGAGTTCATGAAAGAGGTTTTTGTAAACATTATTTCTGAATTACATAGCACCTCAGTCTTGTACACTTGGAAAATATAGACCTTAGTTGTTCCTCTCAGTTCTAGACCTTTTCCCATTGTCAAAAGGCTCGCATCTACTCTCTTTGTGTGCCTTTTGCTTATCTCTTAGTCTGGTTAATGTTGTTATGATGACTTAGACCTTTTATCATGCTCAGAATGTTATAACCCTGCTTATCTTTTGTTTCTACAAGTTCTGGACCTGTGCTTGTTTTCTAGTTGCCTGGACACTTGCATCCCAGTTAGACACCGATGTTGACGCAAGTGTCATATCCTAATGCAAGTGTCCAATGCCCTAAAAGCCATCCAATTTGCAAATAAAACATATCCCTATGGTCGGCCTAAGTGCTTTAATGCAAGATAGTCTCCAAAAATATTGGTATATACGGATGATCAATCCTCATTCATTCCTCACCTAACCTAGACCCAACAACTCACAAGGCAACTTACCAAAAGCATTCAAGTGAGCAAAGCTTTTCTATTTTCCCCTATTTTCATATCAATGATAGGGACAACACATCTACAAATCTAAAGTATTGAAAGAGCAGCTCATGAGCCATATTTGTCAAGTTACAAGCTAGGTCATTGTTGTACTTATCACATATTGTATCATTATATACACACAAGCCCACACTTAAGGAAGAACTATATGAATCTATGTAGACAACAACAACTGATAGAGGGGTCTTTGAGGTTAGCTCGACACAGTGAGCCCACTAATCCATTTTACCCACAATCACTATGCAGATGAAGAACTAGGGTTTTGCTATTTGATAAGGAGCAATAGTCCATGAGCCAGATCTGAGCACACTAGAGCGAAGGCAACACAACCCAAAACATTCCCAGTGGTCGCTTCCAGATCCAGCAGGGACTTTGTACTGGACACCTACGTCTAGATTAGACAAAAGCATCGACACAAACGTCCCAAGTCAATGCAAGTGTCCAAGGTCACAGAGGTCAAATTTTCAGAATCTGATAATTGATCCAAAACCCAAATCTAGTCTATTTCTAACCTATTCCATATCAGATCCGAATGCACATAGTAATCTAGCTAAGTACCATTGTTTTCCATTTATTACAATATCAATCATTGATTGTACTTACTATTTTTAACATATCTCAGGATTTAGATTTAGAATATTGTTTATTTGAGTTTGCAAATTAATTGGCATGTTATAAAGATAGTTTATCACCCTTGTGCTATAGGCTCTCTATCCCCTTTAACCCTAGATTCCTTAATCTAGATTTTAGAGTAAAATATTTGGTGAACCCAATCTATATGAATGCAATTTTTTTTATTCTTAGGGTTTTCAGTCAACCATGGTTTCAGATTGTTGTACCTTTTTATTTCCTACTTATATTACTCTGCATGCAACCTAGGCATAACCCTAGATTGGGAGGTGTGTCTATGGAATACATTGAGCTTGTTCTCCTACCACCTAAGATGTCTCAAACTAATGAAGGGCCTAATCCTATGGTTAATGATGATACAAATGTTGAGCATGAAAAGCATACTGATGAGGTTATCATAGAAAAATATTCTGATAATGAAAACCATGAGTCTAATAACACCAATGAAGATGACCAACCAGATTATGAGCAAGTGCAAGTAATTGCATTGTTTTGTGAACGTATTCGTCAAAACCCTAAAGATCTTGATGAAATCCTAAGAACCATATTAAAAACTAAAAAATCAAAAACCGTAGATGCACAAGCTGGACAATCTATTCATAATGTTATTACAGCTATGGGTCATCTCCATATACCAACAACCCTCACCTTGAGCACATAACCGCTTCATACTTCTAATGGGGGCACAAGATATGTATTCACACCTTTGTTCCCTGAAACTACTATTGCCACATCTTACATGGGAAACCTTAGTACTTCAACCCAATTGTCGATTGCCGGTTTCAATGCCTATATCTACCCAACCTATGGGTACACCTCCTTTGGTTACTTCTCAAATATCCAACCTTAAAGACCAAGAGGTGCAAGCTCTTGTTCAAACTATAAAACTTTTGCAAACTAAAGTTACAAATATTGAACAAAATTCTATGAAATCACCTTATGCTATTGATTCACAAGAGGTGTCACATAATCCTCTTACACTAGAGATATCTTTGCACCCATTGCCAACTGGTTTTGTTGCATCTAAGTTCACATTTGACAATGTCAAGGGTGATCCTAAACAGCATCTTCGATCTTTTTATGTGGCATGCCTTGATTATGCCTCCAATGATAATTTTTTGACCAAATTATTTCCAAAGAGCTTAAAAGACTATGCTTTGAGGTGGTTCTATGATTTATCTCTCCAATCAGTAAACCCATTCAAACCTCTTGCAGATCAATTTTTGGCACACTTCTCTATCAATATCACCGAAAAGGTTTCCTATGCCCAAATTGCAAAATCAAATAAGAAACCAATGAACCTGTCAATAAATATGTCTTAAGATACAAGACAATGTTAGCTAAAATGAGCAATCCAATGGACGGTAAAGAGTTGCAAGACATTCAAACAAAGTTTGTTTGCCCTATTACATGAGTCCATTGTTTTCAAAAAAATTCAAATCTTTCGATGACTTATGCCATATTGTTCGTGATCGTGGAATGAAACTTTTCTCATTGAACAAACTTAAATATGTAGCAAACACACCAACTACATCTACATCTAATACCAAGTTTACTATCAAACCAAGTTACAAGGTAAAGCCTCCTGAACCTAAAAAAGAAACAACTACCACAATTAATGTGGTGTCACAACAACTTAATCAACTTGTCTTATCTAATGCACCAAGGAAACAATTTACATGCTTACCTAAGTCTCCCGCTTCATTACTCTTGTGGTTTGTGGAGTGTCACCTCATATCTCTCCCTCATCTTATAGAGGTTGATATGAGTAGACCTCTACCCAAAGGGTATGGTGTGAATGCTTATTGTGACTATCACCAAGGCCTTGGGCATTCTATGAATAGATGTTTTACCTTGAAGCATAAGATCTAAGACCTCATCGATGACCAAAAGATTACATTTGATGATCCTTCAAAAGAATCAGGTTCACACCCTGGTAATCACTAGAAGCAGAAAATATTTAACAATCCTTTGCAAGACCATTCTAAGAAGGATCCAAAAGTACAAATGACATATAATGCACATCCTCCGCCATCACAAAATGGGCACCCATTGGATGGAATTATTGGTACTTAAACACAACATACACATCCTATGGTTCAGAGATCCTCTATTACTTTCAATGACAGTGAGATTGTGGATGATGATTGCAATCTTTGTTCTTTATTCATTCAAGAATACCTTGATCACCAACCTTTACATAGTGTTATGATTGATAATGGTGCAAGCCAGAACATTTGTACCATGACATTAATTATGCATTTCAGTTATACAAATCATGATTTGCATCCTTCGACCAGATCAGTTAGAGCATTTGATGGGAACTCACAACAGGTTCTTGGTGAGATTGACTTACCTTCACAAGTGGGTCCTACACATGTGGTTACTACCTTCTTAGTTATACGTTCCATGAGTGTCTTTGATATGTTATTGGAACGACCTTGGATACATACACGTCGAGCAGTACCTTTTACAGTGCACAGGTATGATAAATACATTCATGTCAATTGGGTAATTACAATTTACGGTATTCCATATGAACATCCACTTGAACAAGAGAAGTTTATACCGAGACAATTAATTATCAAACCTACTAAGGTTAATCCTCCGCAAAAGAGTAAGCAGCAGGCAATCCCCTTTCCTAGGCGGCTAGTGCTTAAGAGACCATTGCATTAGAGATCTACAGTGAATTCCACAGAATCCTCATCTACTACACACCATACTCAAATATTCAAAGCACCTAAACATGTTCATATTATTGTTATTTCAAATAAACCACAGAGTACTCAACGATGGGTTCGATGAACCCCCATTCATTCAATTGTTTCTTCACGACCACAGAGTCATATTATACATACGCAAAGCATTACAAATTCTAAAGTGACAAATATTGCACCTATACATGCTCCTTGGCAGTACTACTAGTTTATTGCATCAGGTTCCCAATGGAGAGATACCTATGAGCATCCATTGGATGAGATCATAGGATGGTTCTTTCTTTGCAAATATTCCGAAAATACCCAAAAAAAAAAAAAAAACTTCAAAAATCCAAAAAACATTTGCAGCATTTACATATTCTATTAGTTTCTTGGCAAATATGTTGTTGGTTCCATGTTGATAGATAGCATATCAGTACTTTCTATATACATGTGTTTCACGCATCCTTTTGAGTGTGATACAGGTATACATAGATACTTGATCCATGCATTTTCGAATGTTGGGTCTTCCCTCTACTCATGTCATGTGGACATTGGGAGCATTCGCTTCTTTGATCACGATAAATTCGGATTATATTATTCTATGATCACTTTACATTATCATGTTTGAGCTTATGTACTTGCACATGCCTTTACGCATGCTTATATTTTTCGCAGTTTAGTTGATAGGTTATGTACTTAACATTCTTTGCTAACACATATGATCCATGGGCTAGTGTGTTATGTTTATGTTGGTTGCTTATTGTCCATGCTTTCCTTTTTGCACTTCCTCGAGTATTTTGCCTTGTTATTGTTTTGTTTGTTTGAGCATTTGAATATGCTTCACTGTTTATGGCCCTCGTGTCTTTGTTTGCCTCTTTGACATTTGAATATGTCATTGCTTATTGTATGGACATTTGAAAATGCCATGCTTGTTTTTGTGGACATTTGAAAATGCCATGCTTGTTTTCGTGAACATTTGACTAAGTCATATCCTTTTGACTGTGCGACATTTGAACATGCCCCTTGTTTGAGGTCATCTTGGACCATTGTCTTTTAATTTGCTTTTAAGTGCTCTTGTGTATGTGTTTGATTGTTTGTTGAGCCTGTACTATTCTACCTATATGTTGCCATGATCTATATCATGCATTTTAGCACTTGATGTCATCCCATTCTGCGCACTTCAATGATATATCTACTAAACATGTTTCTTCTATATACTACATGATATATTCAGAGTTTAAATGATTATCTTATCCTTTTGAGGTAAGGTAACTACCAGTTGCTACTTCACCTCAACTCAAAAAGGGAGGCATATTAATGGGTGCATGCCATATAGGCATGGCTTCCACATTCTTCACAGTCAGATTTCATTGGAGACATGTTTTGAAAGCATGTTCTCCACATCATACCAGTTCTCAGTTTCAGATATACAATGGGGGCATGTTATGAAAACATGTTCTCCACACAACAATTTTTCAATTTCAAATTATAGTGGGAGCATGTTATGGAAACATGTTCTCCATACTTACACAGTTTGCAAATTGGCTAAAATTCACAATTATATGATTCAAATACACAGTTGTGGCAGAATTCTATACATTGGTACCATTGTTATACCCAGGTTTCAACATGAGACATATATGAGGTGCATATGTTATGCAAAGAGCACTTACATTGCAAAATCAAATTAGCATTCAGATTTCAAACACTTCTACGAACTTTAGCTCACTAGGTTGGATTGTTACGAACTATATTGAGCCAATCTACTACTGTAGTTGGTTCGCTTTTGGTATGGTTGAGGTGATTAAATCATTCTATCTTGCCATGTTTATAGGTTGGACTTGATTACATCATCCAACCTCACCAAATTTATAGTGTGAGTTGACTTAGTTCACTCATGTTCACCAGGTTCTAAGTATGCAACTCACCTTTTTCTCAAAGGTTGAAGGCATGTGTCCTCCAATCTATATATATGCACTTTCTAGATTTATATTTGTCATAATCTCAACTCTAATGGTTCATAATGATATATCTTTCCAAAAACAATTGTCAAAAGGCAAGGCGGTTGCATCAATACACAGGAATACTCCTAAACCTTGCTCTTTTCATTTCTATGCTTTCAATTTCAGAGTATATGCACTAAGTATATATTGTAACATGCTCTTGGTAGCAGATCGATCACTAGCAAAGCACTCAAGTTAGGCTCACACAAAGGCAAGGTGTGTTATACACACCTAGATATGCATTTATTTTCCTTTAAAGTAGCAATTTCATTACTAAATTAAAGGGGGAGCAAATGTAGACACTATATCTGAATTATATAGCACTTCAGTTTTGAACACTTGGCAAATACAGACCTTGTTCTTCTCAGTGGTAGACTTTTTCTCCCTACCGAAAGACTTGCATCTGCTATCTCTTTGTGCCTATTGCTTATCTCTTGGTCCAACCAATGTTATTCTGATGACTCAAACCTTCTATCATGCTCAAAATGTTATAAACCTGCTTATCTTCTATTTCTATAAGTTTTGCACCTGTGCCTATTTTCCAACTGTCCAGACACTTGCGTCCCAGTCAGACGCTTACATCAACACAAATGTCATATTCCAACGCAAGTGTCCAGTGCTCTAAAAGTCATCATATTTGCAAATAAAAGGTATCCCTATGGTCGGCTTAAGTGCTTTAATGCAAGATATTCTCCAAAAGGATTGGTATATATGCATGATCAATCTTCATTCATTCCTCACCTAGCACAGACCAAACAACTCACAAGGCAACTTACCAAAAGCATTCAAGTAAGCAAAGCTTCCATATTTTCCCCTATTTCCATATCAATCATAGGGACAACACATCTACAAGTCTGAAATACTAAAGGAGCAGCCCATGAGCCATATTTGCCAAATTACAAGCTAGATCATTGTTGTATTTGCTTATCACATATTGCATCCATATGCACACACAAACCCACACGTAGGGAAG
Source organism: Torreya grandis (assembly GCA_037957365.1). Lineage (NCBI taxonomy): Eukaryota > Viridiplantae > Streptophyta > Pinopsida > Cupressales > Taxaceae > Torreya > Torreya grandis. The sequence goes on from JARHVA010000111.1 coordinate 2,043,910, forward strand.
AATTACATGAGTCTGAGGTCATCTTCAGAGTAGTGAGTATGTAGGTAACACCCACTGACAGAGGGGTCTTTGGAGTTAGCTCGACACCATGAGCCCACTAATCCATTTTTCCCACAGTCACTATGAAGATGAAGAACTAGGGTTTTGCTATTTGACAAGAAACGACAGTACATGAGCCGGATCTGAGCACATCAAAGTGAAGGCAACACAAAACCTAGAATATTACAGGGGGTCGCATCCAGATCCAGTAGGTATTTCGTATTGGACACCTGTGTCCAGCTTAGATAAAAACATTAATGCAACCATATGAGGTTGACGCAAGTGTCCGAGGTCACAAAGGTCAAATTTTCATAATCTGACAATTGATCCAAAATCTAGACCCAGTCTATTTCCATCATGTTCCATATCAGATCTGAATATGCACAGTAATCCAACTAAGTACCTTTGTTTTCTATTTAATACAATATCAATCACTAATTGTACTTACTATTTTTAGCATATCTCAATATTTAAATTCATAATATTGTTTAAATGAGATTGCAAATTGATTGGCCTACTATAAAGATAGTTTATCACCCTTGTGCCCTAGGTTATCTCTATCCCCTTTAACCCTATATTCCTTAATCTAGATTTTAGGGTTAAACAATTTTAAAGTCCATGGTTTGTTATGCATTCATTCTAAAATCATAAATTTTAGAAAGAAAAGAAAAAGAATGATATACTAGTAGAGGTGAAAGCGTTGCTAATAGAATATGATGAGATTACAACATGTGATACGCTAATTGGTTTGCCACCCATGAGGAGTATATCACACCAAATGGATTTGATTCCAGGTTCTAGTTTGCCGAATAAGGCACCCCATAGATTGACTCCACCAAAGACTAGAGTGATAAACATGCAAGTCGAAGAGTTGTTGGATAGAGTATTAGCAAGAGAGAGCTTGAGTCCATGTCTTGTACCAGCAGTATTAGCACCAAAGAAAGGAAGAGAATGGAGGATGTGTATGGATTCGCCATCAACAAGATAACCATCAAATACATGTTTCCTTTGGCACGGATGGATGACCTTATGGATTGTTTGAGTGGAGAAAAATATTTCTTCACAATAGATTTGAAGAGTGGATATCACTAAATCTAAATTAAAAAGTTAATGAATGGAAAACAACATTTAAGACAAAGGGGGGTTTATATGAGTGGCTGGTTATGCCATTCAAATTGACAAATGCACCAATCAATTTATGAGATTGATGAAAAAGGTGTTGAAATCCCTTTTTAGCAAGTTTGTGATTGTATATCTTGATTATATACTCCTTTTCCATAGGACAAAGGAAGAGCATATAGGGCATACAAGACAAAATTTAGATCAACTACAAAGAAAAAAGTTGTTGATCACTGTGAATAAATGTTCGTTCATGCAGGAAGAGCTTGTAAACTTTGGGATTTTTGGTATCTCAAAATGGATTGAAGATGGACCAAGAAAAGGTCGAAGCAATACTCGAACGGTCAACTCCTAGAAGCACATTTGAGGTAAAAAAAAATCAAGATTTAGCAAGTTTCTACAAGAAGCGCATTAGGAATTCTAGTGGATTATGTACACCACTAACTGAGAGCATGAGATAAAGAACATTCCAATGGACTCCATCAGCTTGACAGTTTTTGAGTTGTTGAAGAAGTTAACCGAACAACTAGTTTTAGTTTTGTCGGATTTTAACAAGGTATTTCAGGTGGATTGTGAAGCAAGTGGGACAGCAACAGGTGCAGTTTTGAGTCCAGAAGATAGACCCATAGCATATTTCAGCCAGAAATTGAATAAGGCCAACAAGAAGTATTCGACATATGACAAAAGCGTTTTATGCCATCATTCAAGCACTGAATACATTTAGACACTACTTGCTGCCCAAGAATTTGTTCCATACACAGAATATCAAGCTTTCAAGTTTATGAACTAAGAAAAGTTGAATCAAACGCGCATGAAATGAGTTGAATTTTTTGCGAAGTTTTTTTCGTTTTTTTCGAAGCATAGGAGATGAAAGTCCAATAGAGTTGTTGATGCTTTGAGTAAGAGGACAGCTTTGTTGACCAATGTCCATAGAGGTAGTTAGATTGGAAAACATGAAGGAGATGTATGAGAATGATGCAGATTTTTCAGAAGCATGGAAGGCTAGCAAAGAGCCTTGGAGTGGAGATAGGTCTCCATATCTTGAATGTTTCGTATTGGAGGGATTTCTTTTCAGAAATCAAGAGTTATGTATTCCTCGAGGATCAATGAGGTAGAACCTCATAAAGGAGTTACATAGTGGAGGATTGGGAGGTCACTTTGAGCATGACAAAACTCAAGCTTTGATTGATGAGAGATATCATTGGCCTGATGTGTCCAAGGATGTGCAGAAATTTGTAATGAGATGCGGAATATGCCAAAGGGAGCAGTTAGAACACAGAGTTGTACAAGTCATTGCCAATATTGCATTGACATGGGAGGATTTGAGCATAGATTTTGTTCTTGGTTTTCCAAAGACTAAAAAAGGTAACGATTCCATTGGTGTATTAATTGATAGATTTTCCAAGATGGCACATTTCATTCCTTGTGGGAGAACTAGTGATGCTACATGTGTTTTTTTCAATGAAGTGGTTATTGCATGGATTTCCTTTGAGTATAAATTTTGATAGTGACACCAGGTTTTTTGGTCATTTTTGGAGGACCTTGTGAAAGAAATTGGGTACTAAAGCTACAGAATAGTTCCACAAATAGATGGACAAATAAAAGTTGTGAGTAGGAGTTTGGGAAACTTGTTGAGATGCTTGGTTGGAAAAAAAACCTAAGCAGTGAGGTACAATATTCAAGTCGAGTTTGCATTCAACAACTCATTGAACAGGTATACAAGAACACCATTTTAGATGTTGTATAGGAATTTACCAAGGCCCAAGGGGAGTGGTGGGTTTGATGACCTTACCTGACAGTAAAAAAGAAGGGGTTGCAAAACTTATGAAGGGGTTGCATGAACAGGTGAAGGAAAAACTACATCAAAATACCCAAAGGTACGATGGGAAGGTAAAAGGGAAGGCAAATGAGAAAAGAAGAGAAGTCATTTGAGGTAGTGGATCAAGTGATGGATCACTTGAGAAAGGGAAGGCCGTTGGAGCTTAAGTTGAAGTCCAAGAAGATTGGGCCTTGTAGGATCCAAAAGAAGTTTTCTGAAAATGCTTACCAAATTGAGTTGCCAATTGGGTCAGATATTTCACCCATATTCAACATTATAGATTTGTATGAGTACCATGAGGGTACATAAGCCAACAATGAGTTAGAAATGGTCGCTAATTGGAAACAACAAATTCCAGAAAAAGAGCGTGATGAAGTGAGAGAAATTTTGGATGGGAGGTTTTGTCCAAAGACAAGAAGAACCGAGTGCGAGTACTTGGTGAAGTGGAAGAAGAAAAATGCAGAAGAGGATTCATGGATATCTGAGTTTGACATAGGCCAATTTGGTTGGCCGCCCCAAAATTCAGTTTTGGAATCCGAATTATGAACCCCAAGCTCATATTCTTCTTGGCCAGGGGAGTTTGTTCCCAGGGTCACAAGCAATCTTGCAAAGCTAGAAACAGAGTATTTGTTTTCAATTTCAATATATATACATACATATATATGTAAACACACATGCACATGCACACACACACACACACACATATATATTCCTCATGTGACACATATTGTGTCGGGCAGTTAACTTCGATGGGAGTTTCTGAAGGTTATGACAGTGAATTTATATCATGAATGCTGACGGTCAGTTGCCTTGCAAGAAGACAAGCTTAGGGGAAAAAAAAGAAATGGGGGAGGAGCAACAGATAAAGGAAGGACATAGTTCTAGCAGAGTGGAGACAGAGCTGAAGAAAGCATCCGAAGAACTACATACATGTGTGTGTGAGAGTATTCTCCTCATGTGACACAGATCGTGTCTGGAAGTCAACTTCAGTGGGAGTTTTTGAAGGTTCTGACAGTCCATTTCGATCAAGAACACTGACAACCGGTTGCCTTGCAAGAAGACAAGGTTGGAAGAAAAAAACGGGGGAGGAACAACGAAAAAAGGAAGGACACAATTCTAGCAGACGGGAGACACAGCTGAAGAAAGTATCTGAAGAACAAAATCATCTTGTAATTGAAATTGGAAGACTTGATGCCAAGGCCAATTGGCATCCCAGTGTAATTCTGCAATTTTCTAAGTTTTAATATAATTCTATAGTTGTGTGTGCTTCCACTAATGTCTGTCATTGCTGAATTGAATTATAAACGTAGTGCTTCCATTTATAAGTTGTGCACTCTTGACACCAGCAAGGGATTGGGATTTAATTATCCTCACAACCCTGCACCACTGTCCATCTTAAATTCAATTCACACCACTACTGCTACTCATAATATAACAGCCCAAATGATACCCCAAGAGCAATACAGAAATCAACACAAACATAAACATCAGAAAACAATCCATTAGACAGGGGAGAGAATGTATCAGGAATGTGACATCCAGCAACCTGATACTCCAATTTCCTGTCCCAATACAATTCCCTGTTCTGGAAATTATAGTGCATGGCCATTCAGTAATGGCTATCTGTGGAATGATTAACTCGGGCAGAGGAAAAAGGCTCAGACAGGCAATAACAGTGTAGGTGGTGAGCGAAATGGAGAAATAAAACAATGAAGCCAAATAAAGAGGAAGCCTATCACTTTGTATAGTTTCTACGGTCCTTGAGTCTGCTCAAATTAGTTAACATTTTAAGAAAAAAACATCAATTAGGACTCCTTCCCTTGAGGTACCCTGTTTTGTAGGAAACGCCCACCCCGCCCCCACGACGTCCCCTGCCTAGAGACGCCTCCAGTATGGAGACGTCTCGGGCACGCTCGGAGGCATCCGTAACAATGCCAGAAACATCCGACACTGTTACGAACACCTCCGGGACATCTCCAGGCGTTTTTGGCGGGGGCATGGGACAAAGTTCGGCGATTTTTAACCTAAAAATTCGAAAATCACTGTTTTTATAAGCCCTAAAAAAATTCGGAAAAAATCATGGAAGTTCGGAGAAAAAACACAGCCAAAAAATGCAGTCCACGACTTGAGTTTGGTTTAATCCTACCTGCGAGCTGCCTACCTCCTTGTCTGGTCTACTTTCCCTGGGCTCAAATCTTCTGACCTGCGATTGCCTTTGGTTGCATCGACAGAGAAGAGAACGACTCAGCGGCACAGGCAGATTGTAGACTGGGGTAGGTTTGGGTTTTATTTTATTTTGTTTGTTTTGTTTTTTAATTATGTTTTGTTTTATTTTATTTTGTTTTTTTTAATACGTTTTGTTTTATTGTTTTAGGTTTTGTTTTTATATTTTATTTTGATTATAGAGTTTTATTTTTTATTTTTTATTTTGTTTTATTTTATTTTATTTTATGTTTTTTTAAGTTTTGTTTTTATATATTTTTATTTTGTTTTGATTATAATTTTTTTTTTTCAATTTATTTTATTTTATGTTTAGTTTCTAATTTTGTATTAATTTAGTTTTTATTTATTTTATTTTTTTACAACTTTTAATTTTTTAAATCTATTTTAATATTTTAATTTCTATTTTTAATATTTATTTATTTTAATAAAGTTTATTTATAATTTTAAAAACAAAATTAGAAATATATATATATATATATATACAGATGTACCCCAGCGTATCCAAATCAAAGTTCTAAAAAAATGGCGTACCCATATACCTGAGTCGTACCCGTACCCGTATCCAAACAACATAGCCATTAACAAAGCTAACAATATTACTAACAAGGTGATGAGATATCCCAGTATGGTACTTATTCACATTCTTCTTTAAAAGAGGCCAGAAGTTGGATCATGCCACCATCCATCTTAAAGTTATTCCTTCTGTGGGTAACGTTTCCTAGGAGATGAGATTAAAATATATTGCATTCACCTTGCCAAGGGTAAGTAGCCATCTTTGCAAGGAAATGGCCACCAAATTATATTTTTTTGGGATATGGTGAACTTAAATTCCTTTAAGACTCTTATCAGTCATATTAATCCCTTCACTAAAGATGGCAAGACACCAATTTGCAGGCAGATTGCTTTTCCCAGCTGTCAGATAAGCTAGGACTTGTGAATCTATTTCAACATGCACATTTTTCAACCCCAAGTTTCTCGGCCAGCCATAATCCCACTCTGATTGCAATGGCCTCCTCTATATGGTTAGACTGAATTCCAAGGCCCACGCTGAACCAGAATATTACCTTTCTATTCCGGTTACAGCATATTCCTCCTGCCCCCACAAGTCGGTTTACCTTTATAGGCTCCATTTGAAATTTCGTTGCTCCAATAGCAAGGGGGGTGACCACTTACCAGGGCAATCAAATTTTTAGCTGCCCCATTAATAGGGAAATGGGAATGTCAAATCATATTGTCTTATAAAATATAATTAAATGTATAGGATACAATGCATTTGATGTCATATACCAGAATAGTATTTAATCCAGGTGAATAAAAACTTCAGCATCGGTGTCAAAGTGTTAAAGAACATATACTGAAGTTCAATGCTTTTTGAAATCTTTAGCTACGACTCTCTAGCTTTAATTGTAACCACATTGACCCTGATTTGGTGGATAGTCCACTCATAATTCATCAATATGAATCCTATTCAAACTGCTAACTGGTACATACTTGTTTGCTTATTGTTTTGCCTTAATTTGCTTAGGGAAACAAAGATATTAAGCGCTGAACTTGAAAGAAACTGAAACAAAATGCAAGTAGGAAAAGTATGCAAAACACGACACAAAAATTTACCCTAGAGAATCTCAAGACAAAAAAACTCTAGCAGAATGAGGTGCTTACTCCTCATTCCGCTCTATCATTCTCAAGTACAAGTTTAATACCAATTGATGGCCTTCACAAAAACAACTACAATTCACAATTGTCCAAATGCCTGCACAATGCCTTGCACTTCTTGTAATTCTTCTCAGACAATCCACAACACCTAACAAACAACACAAGCTAAGAGAACAATGGAATATTGAACCTCAGACTCAAAACTTGCAACTGCACTACTAAACCCAACTTCCACTGAATGCTTTGCCTCTTGCCTATATTTATACACGAAGTCAGCAACATAGGTACACGGATTGCCCAAGAGAAGGACTAAATAGTCAAAAAGTCCAAAAACAAGCCACATTTGCAATTGTTACTTTTGAACTCAAGCCACGCAATTCTCTAATGGGGTCAGGGGTTTTCTGTAAAAGCACAACGCCACCGCAAGTTTCTCTAAAAAGCCACAATGTCGACTCTGTAACAGAATAGCGAGATGTTCCCAAAGTGTCCGAATCACTCTGAGGCTTCCTCTAACTCTGGAAATTCTTCATGCACCTTTTTAACAGAGAACAGTACATGAACTGTCTTCAAGAAGTGCCTTATAAGCATTTATTACATAAGATGAAAAAAGTGGAAGAAATTTCGGATCATAGCTAACATACTAGAACCAAATTTCGGATCACACCTTCCAATTAGAGGCTTTTGATCCCCAAAAGCTTTAAGAACTCAGTAAATGAGAAAATTTCTTCCCCATGTATTCCTTGGAATACCATTTGGCCTTGTTGGATAGCTAACCCTTTAACCCAACCTGCCATATTTCTTGCACTCCCCTCCTCATCCTTTTTGTCTTTTGCAACACTATATTCTTCCCCAATTCGATCGGATCATTAGGAGTAAGGTCTTCAATAGAAGATACCAATAATCTCCTTCCTGATTGTCCAGCATAAAAGGCTGAAAGAGACATAAGTTCTCAACATTGACAACGGAATATATTTTCATACAATGAGGCAAGTCCAATCTGAAAGCATTCTTCCCCACTTGCTCCAAAATGACAAATGGACCATATTTAAGAGGCAAAAGTTTCTTATTTTACCTTGGATTCATTCGCTACTCAAGTACAACCACACCTTGTCTCCAACAAGGAAATTATGTTCACTCCTATGCTGATCATATCTTGCTTTGTACTTTGCTTGTAACTCCTTCAGCGTCTCTTGCACTTAGAGGTGAATTTGTTGAAATTTCTCAATGAACTTTTCAGCATTGTGGATCTTCATATCCACTTTCTCAATTCCTTTATATGGTTGTCTCAAAACAACATCAAACACATATGGAGGTAAGTAACCAAAACATGTTTCAAAAGGAGATCTATTGGTTGAAAATGCAAATCCCAATTATAGGAATGTTGAATATACACCAAATTTTCATCCCAAATCTTAGGATGCTTCTTATTGTACCCTCTAAAGAGTTGCACCAAGGTTCCATAGACCATTTCGGTCTACCCATCATTTTGTGGATGAAAAGCGGTAGATCATTTCAATCTAGTATCCATCTCCCACAATGTGGTCCAAAATTTGTCAACAAATCTTGAATCCTAATCTTAAATGATAGAGCCAAGCAACCCAAAGTGAACCCACATATTAGCAAAAAATAAACCAATTGCATCACTACCTTTAAGGGTCTTTTTATAAGGAACAAGAATGCACATCTTACCAAACCAATACACAACTACAAACAAGTAGCCCTGTCCCTTCTTTGACATCGGCAACCTACCCACAAAATCCATGGAAATGCTTTCTTGTGGCTTAGGAGGAATTGGTAATGGCATAGACAAATCCAACTTCATGTTGTTAGGCTTGCTTGTACTACACAATACATATCCTCTTATGAACTTTGCAACATCATTTCTCATATTTGCCCAATAAACACACCTTTATAAATGTGCCACTATATTTGTAACTCCAAAGTGACCTGCAACTCTTGAAGTATGTGCTTCTCTCATTAGCTGAACTCTTCTTCCTTTAGGCACACAAAGCTTACCCGTCTTGTAGAGCAACATATCTTGAAGATGGTGAGCCTCCTTGTGCTCAAAACTTGAGCACTTGGGGTCTCTTTGCATGAAGAAATGCTTCCCAAAAATCTACATCATGCTCACATCCTTTTACATAAGATTCATCTTTAAAAAGTTCAAGAAGGGTTATGGTGCCCATAATTGAAATCAAAGGAGGTCTAGACAACATATCCGCTAACTTGTTAGTCACATCTTTCTTATATTTGATAACCAAATTATATTGTTGCAAAACACCCATCTATTTATAATGTGTAGCTTGTTAAACTTTAATTTGTGCTTGCAAATATTGAAAATATTGGTGATCTATATGAACAATGGTTTCCTTACCCATTGAATAGTGCTTCCACTTTTTTACCGTTTAAACAAGAGCATACAAATATTTATCATATGTACAATAATTTAGAATTGCACCATAAAATAACTCTGAATGGTAACATATAGGCTTATCTCCTTGCAATAGGATAGCCCCCATAGCATAGTTACTAGCATCTATTTCCACCTCAAAAATTTGTTGCGAGCTAGGTAAAACTAAAACCGGAGCATTGTTAATCTTATGTTTAAACTCAACAAATGCATTTTGTTGCTTCTTCCCCCAAATAAAGACTTGTCCTCTATTGTAATGGCATGCAAAATTATTGCTATGGAAGAGAAAGCTTGAATAAACTTCCTTGAATGCTAAACTGCACCTACAAAGCTTCTTTGTTTCAATCACATTGGAAGGCCTAGGCCGATTCATGATGACCTCTACCTTTGTCGGATCATTCTCAACTTCCCATCTCCAACCACATGCCCCAAATGGACAAGTGATTGTTGTGCAAACTCACATTTCTTTTCATTCAACAACTTGTTCTCCTTCAAAACTTGAGAAACTGGTTTTAAATGAATTATATGTTCATTGTAAGTTCTATTGATAACAAGAATATCATCTAAATAAACAATAACAAAAGCATCTATAAATGGCCTAAATACTTCATTCATCAACCACAGCAAAGTAGTCGGAGCATTGCACAACCTGAAAGGTAATACCAACCATTCATATAACCCTTGCCTTGTATTGAATGTTGTCTTCCATATGTCCTCTTCCTTAATCCTCACTTGGTGATACTCGAAACTCAAATCCAACTTAGTAAAGTATTTGGCATGTTGAAGTTGATCTAAAAGATCATCAATCCATGGAAGAGGGTACCTATTATTGATGCTAATTATATCGAGTGCTCTATAATTAACACACATTCTCCATGAACCATCTTTTTTATGTACTAAAACAGTTGGAGAAGTACATAGGGAAGTACTAGGATGGATTATACTTTGATTAATCAAAGGTTGTAACTTTTGTTTTACCTCATTGCCATCCACCAAGGAGTGCCGCTAGAAACCCCAATTTGGATGAGGACAATTCGACAGCAATTGAATCTCATGCTCAATAGGCTTCACAGATGACAAATTTGTGGGCTCTTGGAAAGCTTCTTTGAACTACTGCACTAACTCTCCATTCATTTATGTTCTTTGTTAGGAAACATGCTACAAGAAGTCTTATGTGCAGCCACTTCTTTATCTTGCATAATCTCTTAAAAGAAGTAAAGCAAACTTCCCACTAAAATTAATCAACTTTTTGGCTTGAGAGGCACTTACCAAGGAGATTTGCAAGTTGTCTTCAAAGGCTTTACTAATGTAGCTTTCAATATCCTTCACAAAACAATATTGATTGGCTTTTCTCATGAAGATGGCATCCCGAATATACATGTAAAGACTGTCAAATGCTACACCACACATGTCAAGAGGAACAACATCCATTGTGACTTCATTAATAAAATGTTTATCAATACCAAACATCACCTTGCATTGCAAGGACACCTTTAACTCTACTCCTTGCTTTACCCAACCCAAAGCATATGGATTAGGATAATAGTAAGTTTCTAACCCCAACTTGTCCACGAATTCCTTACATATCAAATTTGCCTGAGAGAGAATGTATCAAAAAGAGCATCCACTTTAGTCTTCTTAATTTATACTTTGATATAGAAAAGTTTTGTAAGTTCACCTTGATTTTGAGCACTATTGCTACGCAAACATACCACCTTATGAATAGAGGTCCAACATAATGTCTCATCCACATCAGAGATGCACCCAACTTCTTTCCCTTGGAAGGAATTCAAAGCCTTCTTCTTTTGTCTTTGTTTGGATGCAACTTCTAACAAGTCTCCTGTGAATGATTATCAACATCACAATGCCCACAATGCCTTTTAGTATCCTTTTAAAAAAAAGTAGTGGTTGCATTACACTTACCTTTCCCCTTTTGCTTAGAACCACCTTGCTATTTTGGTGTGATTGAAGAGGTAGGTGGACACCTCTTTTTGTCCATCTCTAACTAGTGAGCTTGAGAACAAGCCTTTGGCCAAGAGCACAGGTCTTCTCAAATGGCTACGGAGTCCACCCACATATCAAGATGTCATAGTCCACTATATCCTTGACCATCTGGACTGCCATCTTGTGAACTCATTTGTGTACTATTGCACAGTTTGGCCTTGCTTTTGCCTAAGATATTGTCAATACATGGACCTCTCTTCCTCATAACAAATGGGATAAAACTATTTATTGATTAGAATTTTAAATGCATCCTACTTAGTAATTGGAGGAAGTTGCTTAACAACCAAGGTATGAACGTAACTTTCTAACTAGTTAAAGCATGATTGGTTAATTTTAACCTTGCAAAAGAAATCTGTTGACTCTCATTAATCTGATGCAAACTGATACATACCTCAAATCGAGGTAGCCAATGGTCTAGCCTCTTCGGATTCACCTCTCCTTCATATGGTTGAATCTCAATCTTTGCTTTAGCTTTGAATGGTGGTGGAGCTTGTTTGGTATGGAGCTTTTCTTCACCTTCTCATGTTCAAAGGCTTTCATCTACTCGCTTTCGGAGCTTTTATAGAAACGCATAGCCTCACCATGAGAATCCCCATAATGGACTCCAACTTATCAAGCTTATCCCTGTTCTTCATGGATAGAGAGATGTTAGTAACATTCTCTTCTAACTTGTAGAACCATTCTTCATCGAACAGAGGTACTTCATCACGACGATGGACAATGCCTTTGATTTCTCTATTCCATTTGCTTGTTGAAAAATCTTGTTGTAAGGGAACCAGGATACTTTCATCACTAGCGCTTTTTGCTCTAGTAACGGGCATAAAACTGCAAAAATAGTCACACTAAAAACATACACAATGTAACTAAACCAACTCTAATACCAATCTGATCCATAATTTGGTGGATAGTCCACTCACAATTCATCAATACAAATCCTATTCAAAATCCTAACTCCTACATACTTTTTTGCTTACTGTTATGCCTTAATTTGTTTAGGAAAACAAAGATATTAATTGCTGAACTTGAAAGAAACTAAAACAGAATGCAAGTAGGAAAACTATGCAAAACACGACACAGAGATTTACCCTAGAGAAACTCAAGACGAGAAAAGACCAGCAGAGTGAGGTGCTTACTCCTCCTCATTCCAATATTTCATTCTCAAGTACAGGTTTACTGCCTATTGATGGCCTTCATGGACACAACTACAATTCACAGTTGTCCAAATCCCTACACAATGCCTTCCACTTCTTGTAACTCTTCTCAAACAATTTACAACATCTAACAAACAACACCAGCTTAGAGAACAATGGAATGTTGAACCTTGGACTCAAAACTGGCAACTGCATGACTGAACCCAACTTCAATTGAAAGCTTTGCCTCTCCCAAAGGCCTATATTTATACACTAACTCAGCAACAGGAGTACACAAATCGCCCAGGAGATGAACTAAACCGTCAGAAAGTCCAAAAACAGGTCACATTTGCAGCCATTACTTGTTTGAACTCAAGTCATGAGATTCTCTGATAACCCACGTCCCCACCATGGGTTTTTTTAAAAAGATGTGGCGCCGCCGCAGGTTTCTCTTAAAATTTGTGGCCCCAGCTCTGCATCAAAACAGCAAGATGTTCCCAAAGTGTCTGGATCCCTTTGAGACTTCCCGTAACACTGGAAACTCTTCATGCACCTTTTTAACTGAGAATAGTACACGAATTGTCTTCAAGAAGTGTCTTATAAGTATCTATTACATAGATGAGAAAAGTGGAAGTAGTTAGCTCACATGGCTAACATACTAGATCCGAATTTCATATCACACATGGTCCATGTGTTTTTATATGTATAAGTTTTGAGAACAGTTCTTTATGATCTTATATTTGTAATAAGTTTTTTTCAGTTTGTTTCAAGTTTCTAAAATATACAGTTAAGTTAAATGTTTGTCGCTTGGAGTGTGCAAAAATCATAACAGACAAAGGAATATGCACATTCTGGCACCAACAAATGACGTGCTATTGCTAGTAAATTACTCCCATCTGATCGTAACCAATATCTGAATTTGTTACTTGTATAGGCAATAGTTGATAATTGTTTACATACCAAATGTACTGACTGTGTTGTCGATGCCCGAAGGTCTACCATGGATGACTTTTTCTCCTTCAAAAGCCCATTTGTTCACTAAATCTCGTTTGCTTTCATCCAAACTCAACCAAACATCTTGAAGAGAATCCAAATGTAGTGCACCAGATAAAGCAAGCACCGCACCGGTTGTTGCTACACAAAATGCAGCAGAAGATCCCAATCCTGACCCTAAAGGTAAATCTGAAGTCACAGTTACTGTTGCAGGCTTAAACCTGTAGAATGATGATGTTAGCTAAAAGTGAGCATTTTACATAATCATTGATTAAACTAACATAGTTACATTTGTTTTGCATTCAGCTGCAACTGTTTACAGTGTACACTGATCTAAAAATAGAGTATAGAGGTCAAAAACAGAGACATCAAAGACCAAAACATACTAGCATAGCATATACTTAAAGAAACACAACTATGCATGGCATCAAAATCAAATCCTACCCAATGATGGAGATATATAGGAATAACAAAGCTGAAACTCCTTCTGCAACACCAATTATAGCTTCTGGAAACTCTTCTTCGTCAACCAGGGCTGTAACACACTGCAAAAAATCTGTAGAACAAGATTTGATGCAGAGAGGATCCACAACAAATGCATCCAAGGATTGAAAAGCAGCTTCCACCCTTTGCATTGGCCATGTCAAACACACGTTCATGTCTGTCAACTTAATAGTCAAATGCGCATTTGGATCAGCTGCATACGGATGCAAGGAAGTATCAAATGTCAGACTCCAATCCCGAGGGCTAGAAATGCAATGTCTTCATCTAAAAACATTCAAAAGGCATATAAGCTTAGCAGTTGAATATGTAATTTGATTAATGAATACCCGAGTATGGGATGACTTCCACTCATAAGCGTGAAGGGCATCTCAGCTTTATTAATAAGAAAATAGGTATAGAATTTCACAAACAAGCTGAACAGTTCAATTTCCTAGGCTTGGATGCAAAACCCTTGGATGGTAATGGCAGCTCCTCATATGTAGAATTCAGAATGGATTTCATGATTTGCAATCATAGCATAAACAAGCTCCATTAGACCCAAAAAGAACAGATGACTGCAAGTGCCTTGCCACCATCAATGACATAAACAGCATTTCAGTATGATAAAGAAATTGGCACAGACAAAACATGTCAGGATGACAATCAAATGTTGTGGGAATTAATTTTAATTTATATATTAATGTCCAAAAGTGGTCAAAAATGGCTAACGTTATGGAAAAAAGTGCATAGCTGAAACATTACACAATGGAAGTGCCTCCAAATGACTGCAAGAATCTTAGTACGCCACCAATGGCTATAGCATTTCATGATAACAATGAAATGCGTACACAAGAAAACAGTTCAGAACCACACAAAGATAATATCAATATTTGAAAAAATAGGGCATTAAATGTAATGAAAGCTTGATATGCACTAATAATTAAGCTTGTATGGCATCGCAGCTCTATTAATGAAAAAATGAGTAATTCTGTGTGACATGAGTCAGTTTATAGGACATCTCAGCTCCATCAATGAGCAAAAAGGAAAGACAGGTAAATAAAAGATTCACGATAGCTTACATCATATGAGACCACCTCGTACTCCCAGTATGCAGGAGAAACTTAACTGTGCTTCAAATACAAAGCGTCAGTGCCCTACACCAGCAGGATTCGAACTTTTGAACACCCTTTCAAGAGGATAAATTCTTCACCATTAGGCCAACTCAGGTGTACAGAGTTTCACAGGCAAGTTTGAAAGTTCACTTCCCTAGGATAACTTGTCTAGACTTGGCTTCTAAACCCTTGGATGATAACAGCAGGAAATCATAAATTCGTGAGTTGGATCATAGCATGATCAAGTTCCTTTGAAGAACAAATAAAGCAGAGGGCTGCAGTCTGCAAGTATCTTTGTACCATCAATCACACGAACAGAATTCCAGCATACTAGCGAAATAGGTATAGAGGATATCATTTCGGGATCACAAACAAATGATGTGGGCAGTAAATACAATGCAATTTCAGCATATTAACAAAATGGGTACAGATGAAATCACTTCAGGGTCACAAACGATTGATACGGACATAAAATGCAATGAAATTTCAGCACGATACAGAAGAAACTATTTCAGGATCATTAAATGCAACAAAATTTCAGCATGGTACAGAAGAAATCAGTTCGGGATCATTAAATGCAATGAAATTTTGAACATACTAACAAAATGGGTATAGAGAAAATAATTTCACTAACAAAAAATTGAAATAGACATTAAAACACAATGAAGATGAGTGCAAGAATATTAGCACCGCCAATAGCAGTAGCAATTCAGCATGGAAATGAAAAGGGTACACACGAAAACAGTTCAGAACCATATGGATTTTGAAAAAACAGAGCGTTAGATGCTACACAGATTTTTTTTTTAAATGCAATGAGAAAATGATTTTTTTCTTTTTTCTTTTGTGTACCTGTCAGAGAATTATAATTGGGTGTCTGAATCCGTATATGTGTATAGAGACCTAAAGATGCAGCCAATGCAGCAGATCCATGAACCACTGCATGCTCTCCACACAGAATAATTTTGCCAGGTGCACGCCCTGACACCTCTGTGATTTTATCCATCATCCACAGTGCCGCTAAATATGCAGACCCAATTTAAAATCTCCCTAATGCAAATTTGTTTCGCCCACTGATCAACTTATTTCTTATAAATAAAAAGGAAATTTCTTCCACGGTTGGTTGGTCAGGCTCGTGGGTTTGAATTTCTTGTTCAAACTGATCCAAAGGTATGCGTATGCTGGATCTTGTCTTACATGTAATATGGATATCCACGTGAACAAGCACTCCCAAAGAGTGGGCTTGGAATTAGGTCATATGGCATATACTATTGAGATTGGAATTTAGGTGGGAAAGCAGAAAGTCCAACCCATAACTTCGGATTTTTACAGGGTGCTGTCAGAGCTAAGTAACTGTAATTATTTTACACTTGTAAGGGCGTTATGTAAGTTTAATTTTTTGAATTACAAAATAGAATTTTTTCTTTAAAAATAGGAGTCATGTTGCATAAGGAAAGAAATTTTCAAAGGATAGGTAGAGGTTAGGGGTAAGTATTTGTAGCATCTAGAGAAAAAAAATTAGGTAAAAAAAGCACTTTACAACCAATAAAAAATTTGTTTTATAATTTTTATTAGTTGTAAAGTGTTTGTTTTACCTAATTCAAACTTCCTAGATTCCCTTTGCACGAATAGTTTTTGCAATTTTTAAAATCTATGGAACCTTTTTATTGCATATTTACTTTTAAATAATATTTGCAGCACGCACTAAATTTTTTTATATTTTTACAGTTGGAGTATCATGGGACCATGGCATTGGTCCACAAAATTTTAAATAATTATCTTTATTATATTATAGTATGGTTTGCGATATTGATGATCTAGTCGAGTTATGAAGCCTAAAAATTTCTCCATACATTTTTGAAATCCTCTCATCAAATTTTCTCTCTTCAATCTCATTGTTTGGATTGTATGGTATGGTCCAAGTTGAGTCCATAGAGTAAATTTTATGGTCCAAAGAGTTGTTTCTTGCTTCCACTTTGATCAAATAGGAACATTTCCCGTTTTCCACATTTCTCATTTCTAATCATTAGAAGTCAGCACGCACACCAATATTGTGAAATTTGAATTCAAAATCATTTATAAATAAACAAGTGGTGTAGGTCATTTAGGACAAAAACACTATCAATTATATAGTTAACATTCTACAATGCAGCGCTTTTGGTGCACATTCTCAAGTTCTATCCTTTATGCAAATTATTATTTTTTAATATTTTTTCCCATCTTAAGGCCCTAATAAATCAATGGGATTCCATTAAAGACAAGTTTTAAAATCTACTTCTTTTTCCATAATATAACACTTTAGAGGAGAAAATATTTAGCTATTGCAAGTACGTAAGAATTGCAATGCAAGATTTGAGGCCAAGAGAGTGAAGAGTAAAACTAGGTGAACAAAACTTAAAAGTCATATTTCAGTCGCAAACACTTTGTCTAGATTGTAAAGTTTGATCCAGCCACTATCTGCAGCAAAGTTTATGGTCTAGATAATTGTCTTCGGTCATATCCAAGTTTATGGGTGACAATCGTCTTGCCTTCAGTTGCATGTTTCTAGGTTCCTATTTCTACTACAAACTTTCTACATAATTATACACATGTATATGACATTTATCCCTTTGTATTTATTGTATTATTATTCCATTTATTAATTATAAATTATTATATTATTGTACATGTGTTGTGAATGCTTACCTAAATGTAATTCATTTATTGAAATATATTTTGGTGAACTTGCATTGTCTTAAACCTCCTAGAATTAGATTTATTCATTGCCTTGTATTGTAGAATCTCAATTATTTCATATAATTCCTTAGGGTAAATTTTCATGCATGCTTCTAGTTTTACATTTGTAGTCCTATTTCATACTTGATGTGTTGTTCCTAAAACCCTAATGTGCTTGTACAATGTGTTTGTTCATGTTTTATTTATGACGCCAAAAGTGGGTAGATTAGAGATTCCAAGAAGTAGTTCTAGATTAAGTCCAAAAAAACTTCATATTGTTTTAAAACCCTCTTGTTGTATCTAAGCTAGGATTGAAAAAGAAAATGGAGTCCAATAGAGTGTCTAATATTTCCAAACTTATTGTTTCCTTTATAAATTGCATGAATGTGAATAATGTGTCTAACAATGATTATTTGATCTAGAAGCTTTGAATATCTAAGATAATCGTAGGGAACCATACACATCCCAAAATGCTTCAAAATAATCTTTTAGTGCCCAATTTAAGAAAAATTTCATCAATAAGAGATATCGAGAATAATGAATGCTTTGAAAGATATTGTCTGCATTGGTTTAGCCATCTCCCATTTATTTAATATCCTCTAATTTCTTCTTCAATTCCTCCACGTTCTTCTCAAATTCCTTCAAACTCTTCTCAAAAGCCTAAACATCTCTCCATACATCCCTGAAATCCCTTCATCAAATTTTATCTCTTTGATCTCATTGTTTTATATTGTGTAATATGGTCCAGGTCAACCACATAAACTAAATTGTATGGTTCAAATAGTTATTTCCTACTTCCACTTTGGCTAAATAGGAATGTTCCCCTTTTTTTGTCTTTGTCATTTCTAATCATTAGAAGTCAACATGTATGCCGATATTGTGAAATTTGAATTCAATGTCATTTATAAATAAACAAGTGATGTGTAATGTCCCCAAATAGGACAATTCAACCAAAAAGGGGCTTCCCTTAAAATTTACAAAATTTTGAATTCTGAAATTAGCCAAATCAAAAAATTCTAACTCAAAGATATGCCTTAAAAAATGTGCAATATACTTCCAAACCCTAGGCGCCAATGTGTAAATAATATATAGGTATTTTTTAGCAATTACTTTCAGCAAATAACACTTCAAAATTATCCAAAATAAGCCATGAACTAAAAATAGAGATTTTATACCTTTTTACCCCTTGTATGTGGATGAAAATCATATTTAAATTTGTTGTAAAATATTTGATTTTTCATATAAAATAGCAGCTGAATATTTGTCAAACCTTTGTCAAAAATCATGAATAATTTACAAAAAATAGCCACACAAATCCAACATCCTTTTTGGGTCTTCAAAGTGATCAAAACTCTCTTCCAACCTAATCATCTTAGGTCAAACTCTACATATAAAAACCATAAATATTATTTGCCCTTCAACTAAGGTTTTAAACCCCTTCAAACAACAAACCCTCACTTCAATTCAATTCACCACACTACGAAAAATTCTTTAATAAATATTAGCCATAAATCCACAATTTATGAAGTCAAAACCCTCATGAAATCTGCCTAAAAATATAAATAAATAAATCATAATTTATTATTTATTTATCCACTTAAAAAGACCTTGCAAACCTTGCCCAATCACATAGAAAGTCAACGTCACACTTCAGTAATAATTATCAATAAATTTCAGTAATGAAACTAAGTCAATTTGACCTCAAATTAGCTTTAAAACCCACACAAACAAGTCACCATATAAGTTACCCCACTCTAGGGCAATAATCAAATTCCACTTTTGTAAAAGTGGCATCAAAGGACATTGTTTTATCGAATAATCAACTCCAAAAACCTACAAAAATTTATTGGGCATACATCCCAATATTTTCTTCAAGCATGAAAATTCAATATCAATTTTCAGCATATCTCTCAAAGGAGAACCCCACCATGTACTTGTACCCTTCAAAGGGGGGCGAACAACCTTAGGAAGGCCAAATACTCTTTCTTTACTCTTCTTGCTAACTTTTAGCATATATCCTCTTTTCCTTTGATCACTTACAAGCCAACATTCTTTTTTTAACAAAAATAATATTAAATAATTGTTTAAGTAATACATAGTAATTAAAATTATTTTTATGCAATAATTCAATAATTATTTCAATTAAATACCTTAGTAGTCTTTTATAAAATATTCTATTAATCAATTAATAACTATCTTATATGAGCAAATTATTAAAATCACTATTTAGGCAATTATAATTAATTAATAAAATAAAATCCCAAAAAGAATCCTTTAATCAATGGGGAAGTAAACTAAGGGTCTTTAATACCTGCTCATGAATGATTTAGAAATGGGAACATTACAAATTTTATATCTTTGATCTCATTGTTTATATTGTGTAGTATGGTCCAGCTCAACTACATAGACTAAATTGTATGGTCCAGACAGTTATTTCCTGCTTCCACTTTGGCTAAATAGGAATGTTCCCCTTTTTTTGCCTTTTTCATTTCTAATCATCAGAAGTCAACATGCATGCCAACATTGTGAAATTTGAATTCAAGGTCATTTATAAATAAACAAGTGGTGTGGGTCATTTAGAACATAAACACTATCAATTATATAGTTAACATTCTACAATGGAGTGCTTTTAGTGCACATTCTCAACTTCTTTCCTTTATGCAAATTATTATTTTCTAATAAAAAATTCCCATCATAGAGCGCTAATAAATCAATAACATCTCATTAAACACAGGGTTTGAAATCCACTTTGTTTTCCTTAATATAACACTTTAGAGGAGAGAAAAAATAGCTATTGCAAGTACACAAGAATTGCAATGTGAGATCTAAGGCCAAGGGAGCAAAGAGTAAAACTAGGCGAACAAAACTTAAAAGTTATATTTCAGTTTCAAACACTTTGTCTAGATTGTAAATTTTGATCCAACCACTGTCTAAAATGAAGTTTATGGTCTAGGTAATTGTCTTTGATGATATCCAAGTATATGGGTGACAATCATTTTGCCTTCGATTGCATGTTTCTAGATTCAAATTTTATACTACAGCCTTCTACAAAATTATACACATGTATACAACATCTTTATCCCTTTGTATTTATTTTATTATCATTCCATTTATTAATTAGCAATTATTATTGTACTGTACATGTATTGTGAATGCTTAAGTAAATGCATTGCATTTATTGGAATACATTTTAGTGAACCTGCATTATCTTAAACTTCCTAGAATTAGATTTATTCATTGCCTCGTACTATGTGGAATCTTAATTGTTTCATACAATTTCCCACATTTAATTTTCATGCATGCTTCTAGTTTTAAATTTGTAGCCTTATTTCATACTTGATGTGTAGATCCTAAAACCCTAACGTGCTTGTACGATGTGTTTGTTCATGTTTAATTTAAGACACCTCAAGTGGGTAGATTAGAGATTCCAAGAAGAAGTGCTAGACCAAGTCAAAAAAAACTTTGTATTATTTTAAAACCCTCTTGCTATATCTAAGTTAGGCTTGAAAAATAAAATGGAATCCAATAGAGTGTCTATTATTTCCAAAATTATTGTTTCCTTCATAAAATACATGAGTGTGAAGATGTGTCTAACAATTATTATTTTGATCAAGAAGTTTTGAATATCCAAGATAATGGTAAGGAATCATACACATCCCAAAATGCTTCAAAATAATCTTTTAATGCCCAATCTAAGACAATTTTCATGGATAGGAGTTCCTGAGAATAACGAATGCCTTGAAAGACATTGTCTGTATTGGTTTAGCCATCTCCCATTTATTTTAATATCCTCTGATTTATTCTTCATTTCCTCCAATTTATTCTCAAATTCCTTTAATCTCTTCCTAAATTCATCAAAATCCTTCATCTTCTTCTCAAAAACCTCAAATTTCACAAAATCACTTAATTTCTCCTCAAATTCTTCAAACTCTTCAAAGATCTCAAAATCATTTCATTCCACCAAGCCATGTTAATCATTCCCAACAATGATTATATACATTTTGGCCTTCAACATCCACCACCATATATACAAGTTCTCCACCAATTGCTTCTAATTGACATTCATCCCTTTCTCAATGTTTTGAAATGGATAACATCACAACATGCAAAATAAAATCAAAAATATTTCTCTAAGATTGAATAAAAATACCAAAAAAGTTAATTCTAATTATTTTTTTTATATTCTTCTAAATCCTTTAGCTTGTGAAAATATTTCTCATCTAATTGGTTTTGTTGTGCCAAAATTTTAATTATTCAATGGAAAATGAGATCCATCACATCATATTATATCATTTCATGCTTCTTGCTTGTATTTTTTGCATGATGTTAGGTTGTTGACCAATACTTTACCTAGAAGCCTAAATGATTATGCTTTTGATTGGTTCTATGTCCTCACATGTTGATCAACTCCTTGTTTTATCATACTTATGGATGATCAAGATATAGCTTATATGAAAAATAATCGAACTTATTTCATTCCAACTTATGTTTTTTCTACTTCAATCCCAAATCTTGAAACGACTACCATACATTACACAAATTTCAAAATCAAATCAAAACTCTTTCTTAAGGTTCTCAAGTAGGGTAGCTTCTAATAATGTTATTTTAAATCCCTTGGTTTATGAAGTTATCCTATGTCTATTTATAATAAAATAAATGGAAAGGGAGATCATTCTCATTATATTAAAGCTTTTTAAGCCTCTTGTCTAAACTTTGCTCATGATGTTAGATTGAGGACAAAGCAATTCCCTATGATCTTAAGGGATTATGCACTTGATTAGTTTTATTATTTACCATGTGTGACTATGTCTCTATATATTCTTTTACATCCTTAGTTAATGATTCTTAGCCCATTTTCAAATCATTGTTAATGTGAAATCGTTAGTTAATATGTGTTTTGATTTAAGTCTATGGATATCAATATGACTTATTGACCAATAGATGTTGAATTTCAAAGTATTTTCAACAATAGTCTGCTTTCAATCACTGAGAAAAAAGTGGTCATCAATACTTATAATTCCTCTAATGAACTTTGGCATGCTATTAGAGACTTTGAAGTCAATATTTTGAATGCAAATGTGTTTAAGTATGGGTCAAATTTTCCAAGTTCTAATGGTCCAAAATTTCCAAATAAGACAAACTTTAAGGATAGAGGCAATGAGAATGGATTTCAACATAAGAATAATGCTATTTTAAAAAAAAAACATCTAGAAAGCTTGTATTACCTTGAAAAAGGGAGTGTAAGCAATTCACTAGGCTTAGTAAAACTCCATAAAATGTTTTGAAGAGATTACTTGAGTGTAACATTATTAGTTTGTCTCTAGTAAGATAATTTGACCATTCAAGGCCATTATCGAAGATATTTGATGGGAAAAAAAGTGATTATCAAGGATTCAAGGGCATTCTTCTAATATATGCATTACTTTCAAACATGAGATATAAGATCTCATTGACAAAACTAAAATTCAAGAAGAGGGGAAAAACAACAATTTGAATGAAATAGTGACTCTGTCAAATCAAGACTTGTATTTTTTTACCAATCCTCTTCCAAATCATGACAACCAATTAGGTGATAAGGGAAATGTTTATACTATAGATAGAAAAAATAATTGTGAAGCACCAAAAGATTGTAACGCTCATCTACGTGATGATTTTTTTGGTTTCATTAATTCAATCAAGAGAATGAAACCATCTCCTAAGATTGTGTTTTATGTCAATGAGATTTTAAATGATAGCTCGTATATTAGACCTTTTTCATGAGAGTTTTCTTAGGTGTACATGAAAAAGATAGATTAATGGTTGATAATAGTTTAAGCCTAAATATTTTGACTAAAGAATTTATCTATACTCTTGGATTTACAAAGGATATTTTGGCATACACTCCAACAATTATTATAGGATGATGGTATATCTAGAGAGCCCCTTGGTTGTATTATCTTTCTTATTCGATTTGGTCCCAAGGCAATTCAAACTTATTTCAGATGGTACCCAATAATGGATCTTATGATGTTTTATTTGGAAGACCTTGAATACTTCCATTAAAAACAATCCTTTATACTTTACATCAATATTTTAAATTCACACGTGAAGATCGAGTAATTACAGTCAAAATGGATATTAACTTTTTAAAACAAAAAGTTTTAAGGAGATGTATTACACAAGGAAATGACAAAGGAAGAACCAAGATTTACACCTAAGGTATGCAATCATAAGGTATAATTACAGAAGCATATCCCAAGAAGAATGTGGCTATCAAAACCTATAAGTAATACACAACATGAAGAGCATAAGAATAATATAATTATTCAAGACACTATCAATGAGAATGATCACTCAATGGATACTATTAGAGAAGAGGATGATGAATATGATGAAGACAAAATTTTATCATTCCTTAATTCATGGGTACTTCAACATGTATTGCTTACTTATGATGTTCCTAATGCTTCCTCTTATGTATCTTCTAATATTACTAGGAATTACTTGATTATGAGGTACTTATTGGTTAGGTATACTTATTAATTGATTATGCTTGAAAGTTAACACTCTCTACTTTTTTATATTTCTTTCTTATTTCTTGGTATTTTATGCTTGCTTTTATGAATGTTCTCTTTTCAATCACACTTCTATTTTTTCGCCCATTTGATGCTTTCTAATTCACACTTCTTCCTAGCTCCCCTGTGTCTCTTATATTGATGTTCATGATTTCACTCTATTGTTTTAGATTCACTTTCTCACATGCTTTCATTATTCTTTTAGGCTTCATTGGCTTGCTTCGTCTTGATTTGCACTATTTTTCCTTATTAAATTATTGTTTTTATTTTCAAGCCTTATTCTCTAGTTGCTTCAATTAGTGTTTATTTTTTATTGCAGTTGTTCTTCTATTTTTCTCATTTTACTTTTTCCAATTATTTTTTATTTTTTAACCCCCTTAGTTTGTCTCATTCCAGAAGTATATAATAACTTCTATATGATGAAGGCACATTTTTCACAACATGCTAGTAATCCAACAAATTCAGATTGAAGTTGTGGATGAGTAGAGATTCCCATTTTCATTGTTCTTATCTCTCAGCCCTCTTATTTTTTAAATAAAAGGGGTAAAAACTTTATTAATAACCGGAAAAAGATAATACAACAAAGGGCCAGAGCCCCAACAACCCACGAAAACCGAAGAAACAAGCACTAAGCACCATCACTAACCAACAACATTACCATCCTCCCCAAGAAGTCTATAACTCTCAGCCCTCTTATAAGCGTGACTTGTGTAAACACTTAAATTTGGTACATGCCTTGTAGTTGCAATGTCATTATCATGTTTTCATACATATGGATCATTGGTTCAAATAGGGATCTTATTAGTAAATTTTTCTTTATGTTGGTCCTCATATAGTCTTCCCTTATCATCATTCACTCTTGAACATATTTAGATATGTTATTTGTTTGCCTCATGATCTCACAAATACTCCTACAAACCTATTGATCTATGTTTCATGAGTTTTGGTAACCTTAACCATTATCAATACAGTTCGATAGTGGTTTGATTGCTATCATACAATCTTGATAGTGTTCATGTCAATTATGGGTCTTTTATTCCCTTTCACCATGTTTTATTGTGCTTTGATTATCGGATTCCATTATGTTGGCTTGTGTGCTAGTAAGGTCCTATTATGGATTCAAGAAATCTATAAATACACAAGCACTTTAATGTAATTGATACATCAAAAAACACATCGCACAATCATCATAAACTCATAAATTACAAATATCACATCTAAGGACTTCTTTCACTCGTATGTTTATTGTGTCTCTCTATTAAAGAGTTACTGATGCATACTTGTACCAAAATAAAGACTAGTGAAAGAGTATATAAAATAGACTAATTCCTTGCATCTCATCTAATAGGGATAAGGGTTGGGACTAGCATATATTAGGATCTAATTGTTACATGCATGAATATTGATTTCCAACTTGTCATACAATAGGGGACTTGACCAAGGGAACCCCCTTGAAAATAACACCAATTTTTTCATGTCCTTGCAAGGTCTCATGGCATGGATTATGGATCGAACAAAGGATCAATATTTATGGTTGTCTCATCCATTAATTCATTGATCTAACAAATTTTTATGTCAATTAGGCATATATGAAGGGATATGCATAGTTTCAAATTGATCTAATCTACACATCTCTATCAGAACCAAACTACAACTTTTAGGCTAAACTATCAAAATAAAAATATTCAAATCTTGGATTGTCACTATTAGACTAATCTGATTATAGTCACATCATCATATCATAGTCATCCTTCTATATTCTCTTCTACATTTTTTTGGACCTTATTCTTGGTGATTTCAATCTCTATCAAAGTACAAGTGAGTTAGAAATCAAATACGCATCTCTATATCCCCCTTTATCAATTCTCAATTGTTTGAGGTACTTTTATTCAACCCCCTTTATGCACATTTTAATATTTGATTACTATATTTACTATATTTATATCAAATTTTCCCTTGTTCCCATTTTATTGGTGTAGTGTAGTGTTTTTGTACACATGTTACACGTCACCCATAGTTTTTTTTGGTGAACCTAAATTATATAAAACACTTAACCTTGGGGTTTCGTGTTCTTATCCCCTCTTGGGTCTGATTTTAATGTGATTAATTAATGTTTAATTTGTACAAGGTTGGGATTTCTTATTTTTTATCATTATCCCTAACTTCTAACATATTATATATGTTTCTCTCTTATGTCTATTAAGAACATTAGATCTAAGACACCTACTAGGCAAAGTGATAAATTAAGTGGTAAAAATATTAATTTTGTTTAAATTCCTTTGCTCGGTACTCGTGTTAATTTGAAAAAGAAAATGGAAATTGTTAATAATGTTAATGATTTTGTTTTTGAACATAGGCGGATGATAATACAAATGATATGAATATGAATGATACGAGTGATGAATATGTAAATGATAATGATTTTAATGATAATGTTTTGAATGATAATGTTTTTTATGATCATAGTGTTGAGGTGGATAAATAAATGGTATATATATTTACTACATTTAGATTGCATGTTAGAAAAAAATCACGATGAAATGAATGAAATATTAGTTATGTTAAAGGATATTTAAAAAAACAATATAACTAAGGAATCTATGTCTAAGTTACAATTGCAACTAATCACGAATCTTTGAATGCTTTTATTCTACCTTCTATAGGTTCCCCTTCCATACAAGGTAATGGGGATATTACTCACATTGCTTCTACTATTTTTCCTCTGCCTATTTCATCTACTCATGCTATTGTGCCTATCCTTTCTCAAAGGGGTCATTGTGTTTCCTCAGTGTCTCTTTAATTTATTCAATTTTATATGATGGTTCATCAACCCATAACTATTTGTTAGAATATTTATCAACCAAATATAATAGCCATTCCCACATATGTTGTGTCTACTTTGATTCCCACTTTTAAAGATACACTCCTTCAACAAACTACCCAAAAATATGCAAGTAATGTAACAAAAAATTTATATTATTTCCCAAGGATCTCAAAAATCAAGTCATATGGTCATTTCACATGATATATTACTCAAGACTTTGGCTTATGATGTCCTTGTATATCCTTTGTTTACTAGTATTATAGCTCCTAAATTTGAATTATTCAATGATAAGGGTGATTTTTATTATTACACCAAAGCCTTCTATGTTTCATTTCTTGATTTTGTGTAAAATGATATATTATTAATTAAGCTTTTTTCAATAAGTCTTAAGGATTATTCCTTGGATTGATTTTATGCCCTGCCATCAATTTCCGCATGCTACTTCAATTCTTTGGTTGATAGTTTCTTAGATTATTTTTCAATCAATATTAGCCAAAAGGTCATGTTTTCTCAACTAGCATAATTCAAACAAGGACTTAATAATACTATTAGTGAGTATATGCTTAAATTCAAAACACTACTTATGAAGATGATTTGTCAATTACCTGATATAGAATTACAAATTATATTTTCTCAAAGTTTGTTTCAACCTATTGAAGACAAAGTGATTTTCAACTCATAACAATATTTTGATGAATTTTTTCATAAGGTTAGGAACTATGAGATCAAGATTTTAGACACCAACATGCCTAAAAATGGGACTAATGCCCCTATCTCTAGTGGAGCTAAATGTTAAGGTAAAATAACATTCAAAGATAAGGCTAATGATTCTAATTTTTAAGATTATAATGAGATAAATAATTTAGTAAATATAGTGACTCAACCACCTCATAGGTTTGTTCTTCCACCACAAGAGCAAAGATAATTTATAGGGTTAGCTAAAAGTCCTCGTCTAGTGCTTAAATAATTTGTTTGATGCAATATGATATATTTACCTCCACTAAAAAAATTTGACTCATATGTACCTTAACATAATAACTACAATGCCAATGCATATTATGATTGTCATATATATTTTGGTCACAGTACAAAAATATCTTTCTCACTAAGGCATAAGATTCAATACTCGAGTGATAACAAGCAAATATAAGTGAAGGATACAATATTAATTTGAATAAATTGGTTTCTCAACATTTGAAAATCTTCACTAACCCTATTCCATATCATATTACTCAAACTAATAAAAACTAAGATGATGTTCGTATGATAACTCAAAAACAATCTCCACTAATTTCTAATGCTCATCTTCTAGACGAGTTTATAGGCATGGTCACAAAACCATATAAGGAGCTTTCACTAGTTACATATACTAATAGTGCACCATTGTTTATATAAAATTTCATAGAGACATGTTAAAGGTTAAAAAATGCATTACAATTGATAATTGTTAAAGTCTAAAGATGTGCACAATGTAATTTCTTCCTAGTCGTAGATACACTCAGAAGGATTTAGATGGTACAACCATTGTTATTAAAAGTTATGATGTTCTTACTCAAACACATCTTGGGGATATCACATTACTTGCCATTGTAGATCCTAAGATGATTTTAGTATGGTTTCATGAATTTCTAAATAATGGGACATTTGAGGTATTACTTGGACGACCATAGCATACTCAAATGAAAGCAATCCCATCCACATTACATCAATTATTTGAGTTTTTGCATGATAACAAAATGTTTAATATTAAAATCACTCCTTATGAGTCACCTACATGTTTTATATGAGATATTACCTAAAGAGTTATTGAAACAACAAATCATACAACCTCAAGTGAAAACACCTAGAGTTCAAATAGGTGTTGATCAATGCATTGAGATAGTATTATTGTAACATCTTGTGCCTGGTCAAGAAAAATCACCTATCCAAGGCCAAACCATATGAAACACTATTCAAACGAATAAAAGTTATTCTTTTCAAGAGGATAATACATCTCATGGTAAAGATAACGACTAAAATAGTAGTGAAAATGACTAGTTACCATACGCCTCATTATTATATTGATGATGATATTAGTGATGATGATACATTTACATCCTTGGATTCATAGTCCTTGAGATATACATATGTTAACTATGAATTTATGATGGCATCTCTTTATGCAAAGTATGGGCATGTAGATGGCTTTATTGGTTAGCATTGCCTCCTAACCCATGTGATTGAAATGAACAATCTATTGTATAAATCTTCATTCTTTTTTTACTTTCCTCTATTTATTGTGTATCTCTAGTATTTGTCATATTTATTGCTCCATATGGATTTAGGGTTCACTATGCTTCCTTATAGCCTTTTATCCTATTGTTATCCTCTCCAAAGTCATTTATTGACTTTAGATTCTTCGAGTCATGGTTTTTATGTTGCTTGAATATTGAAGTTACCCTCTTCTTTCATATTCTTCAATTTGTTTGTTATGTTTCTTCTTCAATTTTCAATGTCATTCTTCTAGCCCATTTATTTCTATTAAATATATTATTTCTTTGGCCCTCATTATTAATTATTGTCTCACATAACAAAATCATGTGTAGAATTCCCAATGATGGCAACACATACATATTGATGCCTTCACCCCAATACACACATAGTTATGAGTCAAGTTGTAGATTAGGAGGGATCTTCATTTTCTTGTTTATTATCAGTTTCACCTCTTGGTTTGTTCTCTTACTTGATTGATCATTCTCTTCTTTCTTATTCTTGTTTTTTTCTCTTGGCTTATTGTTTTCTTGATTGATTCCTTCTGATTCATGCTTCAAGTCATCTAAAATGATAAAATAAAAATAATAATTGTTTGCCATTATCTTTTTGTGCTACATTATTATATAATTTAACATATCATGATTATCTACTATCTTTAGAGGCTTTACATATACATTATTTATGCATGCATTGTTGATGGTATTATTGAGTTATATGCATGATATATGTTATGTATGGTTATGGACTTAAAATTGCTTAGTAGCTTCATGATGCGACATCTTTACATTTTGAGCATACCTGCACAAGGGGAACTTTTAGTTGTGCTTTAGGTTATATCTTTTCTATTTTCCAATATCATATTGAGCTATCTATTTGATTATACATATCATGATCTAACATATATCTTATGTGATTCATTACATTGGTACTTGATATGGTTTCACATGTGTGCTATAATGAATATCATCTTGTTTTATCTATGATTGATTTGATTATTATGCTTACACATGTTTATATGTGATTCTTGGCATGACTTTCTTGTTTTCACTTTACAATATCCTTTGGTTGTATTGAGCTAGGGTCTAGGAGGAGACCTAGTGGATAACCTACATAAATAAATTTAATATGGTTATGTGTGGAAGCAATTTATGAATGATACAATGCTTATATATATCTAGGACTATATATATCTAAGTGGGATCGATTGGATTGGTCGATGGTAGGTAGGATAGGGTGGGGTAAGAGGAGGGGTAGGTTAGTGAAGAGTGGTATTGTCGATCAAGAGAACTCTCAAGCAACCCCATGATGACCCCCCTCAGATATATATATATAGGGAGGCAAAATTTCTCTAGATCTTTAGACCAACCTAGACTAAATAAGTAGGGGTTCAACCCTCCTAGATATAATTGGCCTCCTAACACATGGATAACACAAATGAACAAGGAAAGTAGAGAAGATAATTGACAACTGATGTAGAACTATTATAGAAAAGTTGTATTATCTTAAGTTTTATACATTATCTAAGAGATTAAATGTATGACATCTATTTATTACCTTTATTCATTCATATCTTTCTTGTCTATCTAAAAATAATATAAGTATACATTAATATACATAAAAGGGATATGAAGCATTGGTTGAATAATTACAAGGGTTGATAACAACCACTTCATAGCTAACGAGTGCATTGACATCATTAACCAACATTATCAATAGACTATGTGCTACAATACTAACACTATAGCAATTATGTTGCAATGTTAAAGAAGAATTAGATCTTGTAATTCGACACGTGGGTTTTGAACTTGATGTCAAAGTTGCTGACATTTACAGAAGGCTAAATGAGCAACATTTGATAATTGAGATAGGATCTAGTGACCTAAATCCTCTTAGATCAATCACCCCTCCTCAAAGAGTAACATTCACCATTGCATGCAAGTGAATATGTGGAAATTATTTGGAAACATGCACTTCTATAACTTATTTTTCCTGGGAAGGAAATGCCTTGATTTGATGATCTCGAAGAGAGGAGGGATCTCTTGTTGACATGTTTGTTTGACCCTAACATCAATGACTTGATATTTTTATGGAAACACTACATTTTAGATTCATCTATGTTTTTTAAAGAGTTTTTACCACATCCAAAGTATCTGACAAAGGTGGAAAGTAAATGCACAAGAGTTACATGTTGAATACTAGATGCAACAAAAGATAATAAGGAATATTAAGCTCAAAATCATTCTCTCCCACTTGCTTGGTGATGGGTAGGGCCCATGTAGAATTGGATGAAGCTTGAAATAAGGTCATGCCAGTCTTTCCTTATGCATGTGTAGCTAAACTAGATCACCAACCTAGAAGGTATGTGATGTTTTTCATGGTGCTAGTTATACTTAACATTATCCTAATACATAATGGTTTGCACTTGCTACTAAATTTGTTCAATTAATTGAATAAATTTATCAACTTCCATTTGAGATGAAAGAGCTATTGTTGTTGATGGAGAAATAGGGTAAACTATGTTAATGAATGTCAGATGTTGGAAACCCAAGCATACTTGAAAAGGATTGTGTGAAATAGAGATAGGAAAGCTCTGTCATAGTTTTTTTGAATGAAAAGTATACTTTTATCTGAGAGGATCCTCCTACAATAATTAATAAAAATGCATGAAATAACAAGAATTAACATCATAAATTAATAGATTTAGATAATTAGCAAAACACTTGAAAAGATTGAATTGATCGTAGGCCAATTCAAGGGGGCAACCTCCTTTGAGCAAGGTCAACACAATAAATTTGTGGATGCCTTCCTTGGCCTCAACACTTAATTATATACTAAGTCTAATATAAGAAACTACTACTTTGCCTGAATGTGGGATAAAACAAAATACTCACGGGATGACTTACAAAGCATATGTGTCCATAACAACTATTACACTAACAAAATAAAGAGAAGGGGTAGCACAGGTTCCTAACATCCCTTCCCTCTTAGAAAAAGCTTTATCCTCAAATCTTTAGATGTGGGAATTGATGCTAAATCTGAAAAATTAGATCCCATGTTGCATCATCTAGTTGCATTCTATTCCATTAAATTAAAACCTCTATGATGGAGCAGGAGCAAAGTTGGTGTGTGTGCCTATCCAAGATTGCCTCTGGATCGAGAAGGATGGGCCCTTCATTATCAAGTTTTGGTAAAATAGTCTGCACTCTGATGTTTGTGCCAAGAACTTTCTTCAAACAAGAGATATGAAATACTGGGTAAAATTGGGAAGAGGGTGACAACTCCAACTTATAAGCAACCGACCCAATCTTATGGAGAACCATATAAAGCCCATAGAACTTGGGAGCTAGCTTATGATGCCCTTTGATTTTTAGAGAGGATTGTTTGTATGGATGTAAGCAAAGAAAAACCATATCGCTTACTTGAAAAGTGTGTTCAAAATGGTGTTGATCAGCCTATTATTTCATTCAATTTTGTGCCATATGAAGATTATCCCATAAGGTACTAAGGATCCAATCCTAAGTGCGGAGAATCATGTCGACCACTTGAACTTATGAACTACTGGGGGTGTATGGTAGGAGCATTGGTGGTGCTTGACCATAGATTGCTTCATGTGGAGTCATTTTCATCAAAGTGTAGTAGGAGGTATTGTACCACCATTTGGTGAGGGGGACCCACTTGGCCCACTAATGTTGTTCTGAGGTGAAGCAACAAAGAACGATTTCCAAATATTTGTTGACAATTTTAGTCTGCCCATCTATTTAGGGATGATACCTAAAACTCACCTTAAATTAGGTGTCGGTGCGGTGAAATAGTTCTATCCAAAAATGGCTGGTGAAAGTTGCATCATGATCTGAGACAATGGATGAAGGAATGCCATGAAGATGAAAATTTTGGTTCAAGAAAATTTATGCAATTGTGGGGATGGTATAAGGATGGCCGAGAGCACAAAAATGACTATATTTAGAGAGGTGTTCAACGACAACCAAGATCATTATTTTCCCTCTAGATTTAGGGATACCCTCAATGAAATCCATAGAATTATTGGTCTAAATCTTGGTATGGATGGGAAAAGGTTCAAACAACCCAGGGATGAGTGTTATTTCACCGTTGTTGTATTGATAGGCAGCACATTCAACCACCATCTATTGAAATACCTTTTTCATTCCCTTTCAAAAGAAGTTGCATCATGACTGCTCATAAGTTTTGAGGAACCATGAGTGCCTTATCGATGGAGAAGCATGGAGTTCATAGAATACAGCCTGATAAAGGTTTGTGCTATAGGGAAGCACCAAATGACCCTTGTATCATAAAGAAGCATTATCCCAAGAATAATGGGGTAAAATAAAAGGGTTAGTGGCCAACTATTGAATGATTTGAGATAATGAGGGGTCATTGACATACCCTTATTATATAGTGTCCAACTAATTTAGAATAGGCATGAAAATAGTTGAAAGGGAGGCTTGGTCTTCAAATATGTGAGACAAAGCATCAACCACAATATTGTCCTTACCCTTCTTGTAAGTGATCTCATAGTCATAACCCATGAGTTTACTGACCCATTTCTATTGTGATGAGGTGGAGACCTGTTGTTCTAGGAAATATTTTAGACTCTAGTGATCAATTTTGATGAAAAAAAAAATCCCTAGAAGGTATAGCCACCACTTCTATACTGCATGTAAAATAGCCATCATTTCCTTCCCATAAGTAGAGAGTATTAAATTCTTGCCAAAAAGGGCTTTGCTAGTGAATGCAATGGGGTGTCCTTATTGAAGGATAACAACACCAAGTCCATTGCCATAAGCATCACTCTTGATAGTAAAGGTCTTGGCAAAATTTGGGATAGCTAGAACAGGTGTAGTACACATAGCTTGTTTCAATTTTGTAAATGCGCACTCAACATCTTATGTCCATGTAAAATCATATTTTTTTAACATAACTATCAACATAGTTACAATCTTCCCGTAATTCTTGATAAACTTGTAATTGTATCCAATCAACCCCAAAAACTCACGAAGGCTCTTGAGTGTCTAAGGATGAGGCCAATTTGTCATGGCAACTATTTTTTTAGGATCTACATGAACCACTTTGGATAAAACAATATGCCTAAGATAATCTACTTCATCCTGACCAAAAGCACATTTGGACTATTTTACACAAAGATGATGGTCAAAGAGAAGTTATAGTGTGAGCTCTAGATGTTGGAGATGCTCAGACCATGTTTTATTATAGACGAGGATATCATCTAAGAAGACCAGAATACATTTCTATAAGTAGGGCTAGAATATTTTATTTATCAATGCCTAGAATGTTGAAGTCAGTGAGGCTAAAGGGCATGACGAAAAACTCATAGTGGCCATCAAGCATGAGAAAATCTATCTTAGGGATATCATCCTCATGAAGCTAGTTCTGGTGATATCCAGAGCGGAGATCCAACTTGGATAAAAATAAACACCATGAAGCTCATCAATAACAAGGATTATGAACTTATCCTTGATTGTGATATGATTAAATGCATGGAAGTCAATGCAGAGGCACCATGACCCATATTTTTTTAAACAAGGGGAACTGGGGAAGAATATGGGCTGGTATTGGGGTGAATAATGCCTTGCTTTAGTAAGTCTCGAATGAGCATCTCTATCTTAGTCTTTTACTGAAATAATTAGTGATAGGGCTAGATGTTGACAAGAATGTTTCCAAGAAGGACCTGAATATGATGGTCCTCTAGTTGTGAAGGTGTAAATCCCATTGGTTTAGCAAAGATACCTATATACCTATGTAGAATAGTTTGTAGATCAGGAGTAGTGGATACCATTGATGGTTAGACTTGAATATAATGGAGATGGGCAATGGTGTTGTGTGAATTCTTATTAAGAAGCTTTTCCATGTGATGTGAACTTATGATGCTGAGAGAACCCGATTGTAAGCCTTTCAATGTGTGTTTTTGCCCATTGTCTAAAAATTGCATCTAAAGTTCAACAAAATCCCATAACATGGGTCCAAGTGTGCATAACCATTAGGCTTCCAAAACAACATCACATTTGCTTAAGGGCAAGGCAAACATGTCAGAGCACAAGTTATAATCTCTAATAGAGATACACACATTATGACACTTCCTTTTGCAAGGTAATGTGCCCCCATTGGCAATCATGACTTCAAAGTTAGAGTAAGGATAGATAAAATAATTAGCCTATTTGGCGATCTGAGGATCAATGAAGTTATGAGTGCTACCAAAATCAATGAGTATTTTAAGACGGAATTTCATGAAGTAACCCCTGACTCACATGGTTTATGGGGTGGTGACTCCTACTAAGGGCATGGAGAGAGAGATATAGTTGGTCTTTTAAAAATTAGGTTCCATAATTGGTTGAACTTCTTATGGATCATTTGTTGTATCCTAAACATCTTCCCAATCTTTAATTTTGGGGGGAGAGTCTACATCTAATAGGTAGAGATTTTGCTCGACACATCGATGTCTTTGAGTGAATTTATCATCATAATTGTAACATAGTCCTTTTTCTCTATGGGCTTGCATCTCTACTTAAGTCAAACACCTAATAGGAGTGGTTATGGGGGTTGGCATTGCTTGAGATCATTATGGAGCTATATTTTTTAATGGAATAAAATTGGATTTGAATCATTGCTAAGCTATGATCTTATCCTTTACCAACTTAGCCAACCTTAAGGCTTTCATCATCGTATTGGGCTAGAAAATTTTGACCTCATATTGAATTGCATCCTTTAGTCCATTAATAAAGTAACTCTTAAAGAATTCATCAAACAATCCTTTTGTGTGATTGCCTAGCTTTTCAAATTTTATTTGATATTCTCTCATGGTTCTTATTTGGTGAAGTTTAGTGAGTGCTCTAGTAAAGTCATCAAAAGCACTAGGGCCGAACCATTGTAAAATGAGGGTGCAAAAATTGGTCTATATGGGCTCGTCATGAGCCTCGATATACCAACGATACTATTAAAGGGCTATATGTTCCAAGTAAAAGGATACAAGTGGGACCTTGTTATCATCAAAAGTATTATGTAGACTAAAATATTGTTCTGCCTGATAGATCCATCCAGTTAGATCTACACCATTGAATCAAATAAAATTAAGCTTCAGCCCATGAAAAGTGTTGAAAGAAGAAAACCTAGTGTTTGAAGAGGAATCTGGATGCCATCTGTTGTTCATGGTGGTATGTTGAAGACTAAGGTTGAGAATTTTTTCATCAAGATCTTTGATGTCAGTCTTGAGGGAAACAATTTCATCTTCCATGTTTTTTGTTCCTGTTCGGGTTACTACCATGACCAGAATAAGAGATTTTTTTTGGAAATGGGTAGGAAAACTAGAGTTAAGACATGTTTGGCTGAAATCAGAATGGGTAAAGGTACTTTTACTAATTTTTTTACATATTGGGAGTATGATTGACGAAGCCGAGGCAATTTTAGGAGTGAAAATGAAAAAAACTACAAAATTTATCAAAGAGGGACAAAGGAGTAGAAATGAGAGATGACACTTTGGAAAAATCTCAATGCAAATAGACAAAAATAAAATAAGTTAGGGAAAAACTCAAAAAAAGGGAAAATTTTGATTTGCAAGAATTAGGAGTTGAGTTGGGATATGGGACCTCAAAGAAGAAAATGTGGGGAATGGAAAAAATAGGTGTCCAGATAAAGTTTGAGGATCAATAGGGCTATAGAGGAAGAGATATGAAAAAAATATGATTGTTTTTAATTTTCTTTTCTCTTTTTTGTCTAGTAGTAAGTCCTTTGAGAGTCTACTGATGCTCTGCAAATGGTTTGTAGATTCTAGTTCCTGCCAAATATCTACTTGCAAGTCCTCTGACAGTCTACAAATACTCTACTGATTGATTTTTTTGAGTATGTTGGAAATATTTTAAAATTGATAGAAATGGGCCTTGAGTTTCAATGGCTACCTAAGGGTTTTAAAAATATCACTCTAGCCACCAATGCCATCTAAGCGAGTACCTCTCTCCAAAAAATTTATAGCCACAAATTTACCTCTAGGCGATTGTTCTTGGTTTTCCTCACAGATGGGAACTACTCAATCAGGAAAGGGCCATTGCTCATTTTACTGACAGGTCTTCTCAATGGGCTAGCTACTTTGGGGTTCCTGTGGTACTCCTCACGATGGGTTTTAGGGCTTTCACCCAAGCACTTCCCATAGTTATACGGTTAGGTTTTTACCCCGATCTGAAATAAATTACAAAAAAATACTTAATTAAGTTATGCATTAGAATAGAGTTAATATTTTATAAAAAAATATTGAAATGAAGTATGCAGTAAAATAGAGTTAAGATTTCCTAAAGGGAAAAAAAATTGTGGTCTTGAAAAATGCTTTGATACCAAATGAGAGGATCCTCCTGCAAAATTAATACAAATAGATGAAATAAAAAGAATTAATAACATGAATTAATAGATTTAAATAATTAGCAGAACAATTGAAAATATTGAATTGATTGTAGGCCACTTCGAGGGGGCAACCTCTTTTGAGCAAGCTCAATACAATAAATTCGTGGACGGCTTCCTTGGCCTCAACACTTACTTATATACTATGTCTAATACAAGAAACTACTACTTCCCCTGAATGTGGGATAAAACAAAAATGCTCACGAGATGACTTACAAAGCATATGCATCCATAATAAATTTTAAAATAACAAAATAAAGAGAAGGGGTAGCACTGGTGTGTTGCTTCTTTGAATTATACACTCTAAGAAGATGCATTATCATCTTGTTTAACACTCAAGTTTATCCATCAGTCTATAAATGGAATGTAGTAAACTTATTCAATTTTGTGTCTAGCATATAACAAAAGACCTTCCCTAAATTTATTAAGAACCTTGTGTCTCTATTACATAATAAATTTTATGATATTCTAAAATGGATCTAGACATGCAAAAAGTATAGTCAAGTTATTTCTAGAGCTAAAATTACTTTTTTACAAGGTATTGTAATTATCATCTTGGATAATCTATCAACTTATACATAAACATAATCATTACCATGTTTGGTAGTAGGGTAGCTTGAGAGGAAGTCTATGGAAATAGATTCCCATGGTCTGATTGGAACTAGTTTAGGTGTGTACAAACCTTACTTCTTGTTGACCGGTTTGGTGAATGCACGTAGTACATGTCTTAATGTATTTTACAACAATTCCCTGAGGTGTGCCCAAAATAAATATTATACAACATTTCAAGAGCTTATTCAAGCCCAAAATGCCTTACAAATTTTCTAAAATGAGCCTCCCATATTATTTTTTGTCTCTTTGCCTCATGTAGAATGCACACGTATCTAAAATGATATAGAAGTCCATCTTGTAAGTATAAATCTATAACTAAATTAATGCAAAGTAAATTATAATAGACATCTAAAATATTCATGTTAAATGGATACAATTATAACCATGTGTTGATTCATGCATATTGATGGTTAAAATTATCATGTCAATTAATCTACCCATTTGCCTATTGTGAAGGTTAAATTAGAATCATACTAGTTTAATCATAGGAACCTATGAAGAAATTAGTTCTAAGAAATGTAAATGGGTATTTTATAATCAAGTAAATATGTTTTAAGAACATTTAATACATAACCAATTTATCATAATAAAATAATTCCTTTGAATTATATTCAAATACAAAAGATATCAATTTCAATAACAATTCTCTATATCATACTCAAAATTAGATTTAGGATATAATAATAATTATTTCCAACTCAATAAGTATATTCACTACTTAATAAAATTATTCATTTAGTTTATCGTATGTATATCAGAGTTTGAATAAATGTTATTGTTGTCTTTATCTAAGATCTTATTTATCCTAAGTGTAACTATTAGATTAGAGGTATTGAGCGAGCTTGGGGAATAATTGGGGGACTTGCAACCTGTTATTTTATGATTGCTACTAAGATAATCTAGGGCACGAGTTGTAGGTATTGGGCTCCATTAAATAACATGATTAGAACAAATCTCTTAGAGATTCAGTGTTGCCATTGAATACTCAATACTTGTTTTCTCACTGACACACAAGACTTCTATACTTCTAGTTAAATTGATTACAATAGATTAAATTTTGGGCTCTACTATATTTCACTTACTCATTTATAAAAAAGGTGGGACAAAGATCACTTGTTCATGAATAAACATTAAAATGGAGAGAGAGTAAGGTAGAAAATAAAACCTTTAGAATAAATGGCCTATACCAATGCTTACAGGAACAAAACATGGCCAGCTATAGTGACACCACTATATGCTAAGTTTCACAATGGTGCAGACTCTAGCCACACATAGAAAGAGTCTAAGGGGAAAGGAAAAATGTTTGACTTAGAGATTATTTTAATGGATAAATGAGAATAGAAACTTAATTAGAATAACTAAAACTCATCCTAATTAATGCATGAATCTTGCATAAACAAACAAATAATAGTCCTAACATTAGTGTTGATATATTAAAAAAAAGGAAGTAGAATACATCCATGAACCAGATACATTTACATGAAAAAATCAATTTAGCATTAATCTGATAGTATTTGTTTATAATAGAGTCAACCCTTCTAACATAGTAGATAATAGTATATATAAAAGAGATAAATGGGTCTTGCCTTCAAGAGGCATGATATTCCACTCTTAGAAACCATGGCATGAAATGGTCATAATTGAATATGTTAGAATATTCCTCATCCCAAAACAAATAAGATAAACTCCTAGGGACCACTGAGAAAGCATCAAAAAGAAGTTTGAAGTGGACTACTTCCTAATGGCTATGGCAAGCTTTGTTGAACTATCAATGATTAATAAATGAGGTTGTCCTCTTGGTCAAACCTTTGACATTCAAAATATGATACTTAGATGAGTTTCTACCTAGGCTATTAGGTGCTATGAATGTGAGGAACACGTACCTAATCTACCTTTGTGGCACTATGAAAGGTTTAGAGATCAATCACATGGTGCTTTTATAATATCTTTGACTGATCAATAATTTTAAGAATGATAAGTGTACCACTATAATGTTTTTAGGGCCAACCTTTATGTATTTTGCTTATGTGTTAAAGTCAAGATATATATCCAAGTTGAGCTTCTTAGGATTGTGATGCTTGGTAATTTGTTGTCTGATAAGGACCTATGTGGACCTTGAATTTAGTCTTTGGATCAAAACTGATCTAGATATTTGGTCATCTTAAAATGATAGATGTATCTTTATAGTGCTAGATTGGGTGGGATTTAGTAAAGTGGCCCTACAAAATTAGAATAATTTGAAAAGATCGAACAAATCCAAACAAATATCAATTAGCCAAGTTAGTTCATAAAGCCAAAATCTATTTCAATGAACATCATATAACTAACAACCAAATAGATGCATAAAACAAATTCTAGAAAAATATCCAGTTAGGCCTTTAGAATCAGATAAGTCTAGTAATCAAATCAAGTCCTCATTTAGACAAAGAACTTAGAATTATGAGTTGTATGAAAATAATTCAGCAACAATCTTGATTTTGAATTAGAGTTTAAAATAATTATTTTTAGCTTGAACTTGGACTTATTCATTTCACACAAGACATGAACATGGCATTTGAGTTCAAAATGGGTCCTCATTTGAAATTTTACAAATGGGGCATGTTGGTCACAACACATAGTGACTACTCTAGGGGAAATGCAACCTCAACATTTAGAATCCATATTGTAGGCATCCATTATTGAATTATGAGATAAGCAATTGAAGCTCCCTTTAGATGAACTTAGAGGAAAAGAGAGTGTTCAATTTTGCTTCAACAAATAATATATTGGACCCTAATTTCTTCAAAGGCTCATTTTGTGGAAAGAGTGATTTTATTGTTATTTTGAATCCACTGGGAAAACTTAGGCACATCTCAGGTACTCAGAGTTCCTTGAAAGGTAATTATTTGTAGAATTTGGCTAAGGAAAGGAAAACTTGGGCAATGATTTACTGCTAGCCAGGCATCTATAGCCATGATAGAGATGCCTTTGGTCCCACTCAAGGCCTTGATCCATTACCAACCAAACTAAAAAACTTGAGATGGAGATTGCCCAAATCACCATTTATTAGGAAGAAACTTGCATTTTTCATGAGATTCAAACTTCTTTTCATATTGATTTTTATTTGGTTTAATCTAAGAAGGGACCAATATAGCCAAGGTGGAAGAATGGTTCAATTAACTCTTTATACCAAGAAGGTCCTTTACTTACTCAGTGATTATTTTGGAATTGATATGTTTTTTAAGTGTTGTTATAACCTTTGTTAAAATAGGGCTTTCCACTTGCTCAGTTATGAATTAGTGACCCCTAATCCTTTTATTGTCTCAAGAAGGTTTACTTTGCTTATTGAATTATTCAATAATGGGAGCTCAACTTCTACCTTCTAATTTTGGGACTATGTTTTTAGTGCCTTATCAATTTTGATGTGATCAAGGATGGGGACCAATGCTTGGATTAGACTCAATTATTCTAGAACAATCTTAGCTACTTCTAAATCTAAATCATGGGAATAAGTATAAATCATTGTAAGGTTAATAAGGGTGAACAAGGGGTTAAAAATAGAAAGCAACAAAGCAAACAAACACAAGCAAAACAATTGAAATCAGGAACGATAAAGCAAAAGCATAACAAAACATAAGCAAACACACAATTAAAGCAAACTAGCTTACTCTAATATAATATTTACATCACCAGTCTTTGCTTGGGGGGTTTTATGAAATTACATTGGAAGTGATAGATGAGAATTAATTCTTTGAGAACTATCCATTCATAGGTGGTGGGAGATCATTCCCTTCAAGGACTTTCAATCGAAATGGGTATGCCCCAATAACTCAGAGATTTGGTATGGGCTAATCCAGAATGGGTCAAGTTTGGAATGTTTCCCTTTCTTCTCATGTACTTTGTCCCATAACATGACTATTTTTGATATCCAAAAATATTTGACTTTTTCCCTCTTATCAAACCATCTCTTAACAATCATTTGATGTCTACTAAATTTTTGTATAGCCTCTTCTTGTGCATCCTCTAATTAGATAATGTCCAGTAGCCTCAAATTTTTCTCCTTGATGTATTCCAATTACTCTTGCATAAACTTGTAAGTTGGAAACTTAAGGGTTGTTGGGAAGATAGGATATAATCCATAGACTAGTAGAAAAGGTGAGCTTTTAATATCTTGCATATATCTAGTACAGTCAGCCCAAAGAGCATATTTCTATAGTGAATATTAGTATCTAGGATTATTTCTACAGACTTCTTTATTACATCAATCAAGTTCTTGTTGGTTAACTCAACCAAACCATTCCCTTGTGGGTAG
Organism: Torreya grandis; assembly: GCA_037957365.1. Taxonomy (NCBI): domain Eukaryota; kingdom Viridiplantae; phylum Streptophyta; class Pinopsida; order Cupressales; family Taxaceae; genus Torreya; species Torreya grandis. The sequence goes on from JARHVA010000111.1 coordinate 2,086,562, forward strand.
TAGTTTGATGAGAACCTCAACGTAATGCCATTTTCATAAGCTCATTCAGTGAGCTCTATTGACTAGAATACGGGTTTATTATCCTATACTAGTGAAGTTAGGGTGCCAAATTGTTTGGTTATGTTTTCCTCCAGCAACTTGATGAGTTCCTTGATATTATTGGTTTCCACTACCTTTGTCCATCTTGTGTAATAGTTAGTGGCTATAAGTATGAATCTATGGCTAATTGATGAGTTTGGGTTGATGACTCCAACAAAGTCAAGTTCCCATTAAGCAAAATGACGCTTCTATCATAAGTTGAAGGGAAATTATTATGTGGACTTCCTTCATGGCAAAGGTTTAACACTAATGACATGTGGAAGCATGAGCATGGGCATCTTTGAATATAGTGGGCCAATAATACCTGGCTTATAGAATTTTGTAAGAAGTTGCAGTCCCTGAAGGATGGACACTATTGAGTTTTTCATGGAAGCAAGCGATGACTTATTTTGTGTTGCTTTCAACTTGAGAGCTCTTTTCTATGTTTGATTGAGTCATGGAGAAGGATTTCCATAATGGAGGTAGTGGAAAATTGTATCATACCAATCCTAATGGACCATTTCTAACTAGTCCAATTACACCACTGTGATCCTTGGGTCCATTTCAATGATAAATTAAGTGAGACCTTGGCCTAGGACCAACTTAATGGGTTTTATCTCAAGGTCATATTCTTGTAGCTTGGTCATCCATTAACCTCTAAATTCTCCTAAATCATTCTACCCTAACATTAGCTTTATAGTTGGGTCTGGAACAATGGCATGTACTTTATTTCTAATAATGCAGTCCCTGAATTTCTTCATAGCCTTGACTAGGTCATAGGCATGTTTTTTTATGGTATAATACTTTGTGATCTGCATCCTTCAAGTTTGTGCCGATGAAAGTGATTAGATGTTCATCTCTGCCTATCTTTTGAGTAAGTATAATGGCTATGGTGTGCTCTGAGGTGAAAGAATAAAGGTATAAATCTTTCATGTAGTCTGGGCTAACTAATATTGGTGCTTGCATGATTTCCTTAATTTATTGGAAGGCTTTCCTTGCTACAAGAGTCCACTCTACCTTTGCTTCTTATTTTAACATTACATTCGAAGGTTCAAAAACTTTGATAAAACCAGATATAAACTTATGTAAAAAATTAATCCTACCATAGAATGACTTTAATTCTTTTTTAATGTTAGGCAAAGGTATTTTAGAAATCACATTGGCATACTTAGGGTTGATGGAAATACCTTCTTTGGTGTTGACATGAATGAGGAGCTTACCTTATGTAACACCAAATACACTTTTATTTAGGATAAATGAGATACCATACCTTTGGCACCTTTCAAATATCTTTTGAATATGGTGAATATGATCAGACATGTATTTTGAAAAAATAGTTAAGTAATCCATGTAAATAATAATGTATTTACCTATCAAACATTTGAAAGTAAATTCCATAGCTCTTTGAAACATGAATCCTACATTAATAAGTCCAATGGCATTCATTTGTAAGCAAATGTGTCCCACGTGGTTGTAAATGCAATATTAACTTGGTCTTCTAGGTTATCCAAAACCTGATTGTATCTTGAGAATCCATCCAAGAAGGACATCATCTAGAATCCACTTACCATTTGTATCACCTCATCTAAGGAAGGCAAAGGGTAGTTATATTTGTTAGAAGCTCAAAATAAATTTATGAAATCCACACACAATATAATTTATCCATTATTTTTATGGAGTGACACTAATTTAGCTACCCAAGTAGAGTGACAAATTAGGAATATGATCCTAGCTGAGAGAATCTTGTCAAATTTTTTGTGAATAAGTAGTTATAGGATTGGGTTCACAAGTCATTGCCTTTGTCTAAAAGGTTTCTAGTTTTGTTTGAGTAGGATAGTGTGGGTTATTACCTTCGATTCAAATACCTTAAGGTCTCCATATGCTTAAAAAATAACATCTCGGTACTGTAGCGTGATTTTTTTAAGTTGTTCAAGTTCAGTAGGAGTGAAATTTAGACCAATATGAACATCATGAGGTTGGTCTAATGATCCTAGATTAATTATTTTGGACCTATGATCTAAGTGTATTGGCCTCTTATGTCTGTGTGTGTGCTTGTCAATGTCAAACACTCTCTCAAGGGAGATCATACCTTTTAAGACTTAGTTTTCTCTTAAGTTCATGATGTCATCCTAGTCATAGTCTTTGTTTCCAGGGTCATCTCTTTCCTCTTCATCTATAGCTTGGGTCTCAAATACCCTTGAGTTATTAAGGAATTATAAAATGTGGTGGTCATCTTCAAATCCCTAGAAGTCATTCACATTGTCTGATACTGAGGGACATGGGATGAGCTCTACTAAATTTTTTGTAGCCTTGAGTCATCTAGGGGTGTTAGGTCTATATCAAAGGTTAATAATGAATCAACCACCTTGTTTTATTTTCTAGGAATGGGGATGACATTGAAATCACTATAAATTTATATCAAATCCCATGCCCTATGCTTTAATTTCCTTAAATAGGACATCTTGTATTGGAACTTTCTCCTAACTTGATTCAACACTAGTTCAAAATCCCAAAACACTTCCATTTCTTTAACCTTATGATTCAACATAAATTGAAGTCCTAAGATCAAGGCTTCATATTATGCTAGGTTATTGGTGTAATGGAATTATAGTCTAAGCAGCTAGGTGTCATTTTACTAATGGGTCAATGAGAAGAATTCTTACTCTAGAACCTTGTTTAGAATGAACACCATCAAAGTACAAGGACCATAGACATGATAATTTGGGGTCTTTATTATTTTGGTTTCTGGCACATGCTATAGACAATGTGTTGATGCCTATAACAGTAGATACTAGGTTCACTATTTCATTAATTGCATTATACTCTATGATCATGTGTTTCATCCAAGTTTTTCTATTAACATGGATGTGATTGACCATGCCTCTCCTAGGCAACCACATATGGGAGAAGCCCATAGCCATGTACCCATTCAAGGTTTTAGACTAGTCTCTACTAAGTAACATCTCATAGGCTTCCATAATTTTTACCTCTTCAATGTCTATGAACTATTGGACCCTGGGTTTAGATTCTAATTGCATATGCACATTCAATAGCTCGTCCACTACCTTAACTTTAGACTTATCCAACTAGACCACTATTTTGTCTATTTTAATTGGTGTTAGTCACAATTTTTGATAAATTCCTACAAGCATGACATTCATAGAGGTTCCTAAGTCAATTAGATAGTTATGAAAATTATTCCCAAATGGCCTAACAATAAGGAGGAAAGGTGAAACCTTAGCCTTATTATTTTGTATCATCACGTTAGTGTGTGCAAGCTTAGGTTTGGGCTAAACTAGTTTATCTATGAGGGACTTTAGGAGGATATCTCTTTGCTCGGTGATCTGGGCAAGCTTGTGTAAAGTGATGTTTACCTTGGTATTCTTCATGTCCTCTACTATATTATACCTGGTCTTGTTATTGGCATGCTAGATATCTTTAAGTGGCTTAGGATTATTTTCCTTTGGGGGTGGAGGATCTTTCCTTGTACGTGGATTTGAAGTGGAACCATTGTTAGGAGGAGTTGGTGTGGTAAGGGGTTGTTGTTGTGTCTATTCATAAGAAGGTAGTTACTCCTTTGGAATTGTTGAAAGGGATGCACTTCATTAGTGGCCTCTTATGGTTCATTATCCTCATGGTTGGGGAAGTCCAATGTTTCTAACACCATGTCAATGCTCGGGGATCTTGGAGAATTAGAGGTCTTAGTTTGATTGGTAGCCTTGGGATGGTTTGAGACTACCTTATACTCCTCCATATCTCTATGGAAGATGTCAAAGGCACTGCAGAACTCAATGTAATCAAGCTCACCATGCTTGGTTGTATTGTGCACATGACACCAATTTGGCAAGAATGTTGATCTTAGGCAACTTATTAGGTGAGGGCTTTGGTTGGTTATTAGAGAAATTTTGGGGACAAGATTATATTTGATAATTGAATTTCCTATTTGAAATATTGCCACCATTATTTCTAACTTGTTTTTGTAGACCTAATAAGTCATTATTGAGCTTCTATATCATACAATGTATAGCATCCAAATTGCTTGGCATAGTCTTGGGGTAGGCTTTGGACATTGTTAACAGTAGGGATCGGTGTTTGATTATGAGCTTGAGGTGATACTTCATTATTGACTAGTAATAAATCTTAGGGGCTAATTAGATACAACGTGTCTCAAGAGAAGTTGGTTTGTCATTGACACATGATGTGGCATGGGTATATTCTATCTAGTGGCAAAGAGGGGGTTCAAAGAAGGCATACTTGGTTATACATTTGGGATGGTTTATGCTAATAGACCATGAGGGTTCAATTTCCTATCTACTTTGATGGCCTTAGCATAAGCTATGGGTAGATTTACCATTAAAGGGTCTCTATAAAGAAGCATAGCGGTCTAAAGACCTAGTGCATTCTTATACATTTAAAGGGCTAGTTGGGCATTTGATATATACAACATAGTGATTCAACTATACATCTTTTAAAACCTAGCATTGAAATTCCTTATGGGCTCATTAGGTTCCCTTTTAATGTAGGTGAACTATTCATATAACATACTTGGATCAATGCCTTGTCTAAACTAGGTAAGGAATGTATTATTAAATTGGTCCCAATTTGTTATGGATCCTTTAGGTAAATTTAGGAAGCAATCATACACCACATCCATTAAAGTGGATAAGAAAATCCTATAGGCAACATCCTTATGTTCAACACTTAGAAGCCTGGGAGAAGTTTTGTATGAGGTTACATGTTCCTAAACGATACACCCCATACCTAGTGTGAATCTTGGTAGGTACATTTATGGGTTCTTGAGTAAATCATGGACAATTCTAGGAATGTCAATGGCAGACCCAACCAGCCATGCCATAGATGAAACCATAGCTAGAGGTCTGTTAGGGACAAACTGAGAGGATGAGCTAGTAGGTGTAACTAAAGGTCTTAGTCTCCCTCTAGAAGTTTTGGTTCTCCTATGAAATTATAAAGGGGATATTATCAGTCACTCATGACCAATTTGAAATCTAGTGATTTGCACAATAGGCTCTAAGTTATTTCTAGGTAGACTAGTAGCTTAAAACTTTGTTAGACAGTAAGAAGGGGTGCCTCCTTCTAGTGTTAGTTGTTGTTATGTGTTTAGGGATACAACAAGATAATAAATTGTAAATGATGGGCATAAATATTACACTCAATTTCCCTCCTTATAGTGCCAATTGTTATTTTGTCAAAGATCTCATTTATCCTAGTTGTAACTATTGGATTAGAGGCACTGAACAAGCTCAAGGAGCAATTTAGGGACTTACATCCTCTTATTTTAGGATTATTATTAAGATAATACAAAGCATGAGTTTCAGGTATTGGACTCTATTAAATATCCTATTTATAATAGATCTCTAAAAATGCAACACTACCACTGGAGGCTCAATATCTATTTTCTCACTAACACACATAATTTTTATACTTCTAGCTAAACTGATTAGAACAGATTGGATTTTGGGATCTACTATATTTCAATTCACCATTTATAAAAAATGAGGGATAAAGATCACTTGTTCACAAATTAACATCAAAAGGGAGAGAGGGTAAAGTATAAAAGAAAACCTTTAGAATAAATGACATATACTAATGCTTCCAGGACCAAAATGTGCCTAACTAAAGTTATACCACTATATACTAAGTTTCATGATGGCTCAAGGTCTAAATACATAGGAAAAGAGTTTAAGGGAAAAAGATAAATACTTGATTCAAAGATTATTTTAATGGATAAATGTGAATAGGCCTATTTTTAACCACACACTATTCCTAACACATTTTAAATAAAATGAAAGAATCAAAGAACTTAATTAGAATAGTTAACACTCATCCTAATTAATGCATGAATATTACACAAAAACATAATTGATAGTCTTAACATTAGTTTTAATCCATTTAAATAGAAATTAAGTGGAAGACATCCATGAACTAGACACATTTACATAGAAAAATTAATTTAGCATTAATTTGACAACATTTGTTTATAATAGACTCAACCCTTCTAACATACTAGATATCAATATATACAGAAGAGAGAGAGATCAAGCTTGTCTTTAAGAGGCATGATATCCCACTCTTGGCCATCATGGCCTAAAATGTTTAGAACAAAATTATGTCAGAATATTCCTCATCTTAAAATAAATAAGATAAACTCTCGGGGACTACTGAGAAAACATCAAGAAGAAGTTTGAGGTGGACCACTTCCTAGCTATTATGGCAATATTTATTAAGTTGCTAATGATTAATCAATGAGGTTATACTCTCATTAAAACCTATAACAATTAATAAATGATACTTGAACGAGCTTCTACCTAGGCTATCAGGTGCAAAGAATGTGAGGAACACATGCCTAATCAATGTCTGTGGCATTGTGAATGGTTTAGAGACTAACTACACAGGTCTTTGACAATGTCTTTGACTGATCAACAATTTTAAGAATGAAAAATGTCTCACTATCATTATTTTAGGGCCCACCTTCATGTATTTTACTTACATGGCTAAAGTCAAGAGATATGTCCAAGTTGAGCTTCTTAGGATCGTGACACTTGGCAATTTGTTACTTGATCAAGACTTGCATGGATGTTGCCTTTAATATTTGAAACAAAACTAATCTAGATGTATGGTCATCTTAAAATGATAGATGTATTTTTATGGTGCTTTCAGGGACCATTTTCATGTCTTGATTCTACTTTGTTTTGAGGGAAACATGTGGTATAATGTCAACAATTCTGGGAGCTTAGTCATTTCGTTGAGCCATCGGCTCTTCCACATGTCTATTTATAATGCAATTGAGCCTTGATTTTATTTGTATATGTATTTTATTCATAGCGTGACACATGGATTGCTCTTATTTCTTTTCTTGAAATTGATTTTTCTCATTGTGTTATTGGCCTTTTGATAATGATTAGGCAAGATGAGAACATGTGGTTTGATCTCATTCTTCTACTTAATCACTAAGATTTGGAGGATACACCTTGGGAATTCAGTCATCTTTAGCAATATGTTGACATATGGCTCAATCTCATGAATATGGATGCTTACCTAATAAACCACAAGTGAGTGAGATTATGCCACATGGTATGATATCACTTATCCGAATACTCAGGGATGTTCATGACATGTGCTTACTTTTGGTAGTCATAAATGAGCAGGATCATGCCACATGGCATGATCTCACTATTCCATATGTTCAGGGAACTTTACTAACTATGCTTATGCTTGCAAGACACAAATGAGTAGGATGGTGACACATAGATGGCCCTCATTTATCCACTTACCTAGATGACTTCGTGAACTATGCTTGTTGCTTAGGTCATGGATAAGTAGGATTGTGACTTGTGGATAGTCATCACTTATTTGGATGACTTCATTACTTATCCATTTCATTGCTTTGTTGTAGATGAATGAGATGGATACATATGGCATGATCCCATTAATCTGACTACTAAAATATTCTTTGCCTTAACTAGTTTTTGCATTAGGAGTAGATAAATGAGATGAAGATAGGTGGCATAATCTCATTAATCTAGATACTTGAGATATTTGTGCCTTAGCCATTGGAATTCAAACTAAATAACCAATCTTTTAAATTTGATGGTTGCTCTAAGTGTGAAAGAGATGTGTGGCAAAGGTTTGAGCAAGGAAAATTATACAAAATAATTAAGAATGGAAAGTCATCTATAATGTAGAGGATCCTTTTGAGCTAGATCAAGTGAGCTTTAACAAAGTAGGCCTGCAAATTTATAATAACCTAAAAATATCAAACAACTTTAGATAAATATCAATTAGCCAAGTTAGTCCATAAAGCCACAATCTGATTTTGATGAATGTCATAGAACTAAAAGCCAAATAGATGCATAAAATAAATTCAATAAAAATGTCCATTTAGGCCTTTAGACTCAGATATCAATTAAATCAGTAAATAAACTTAAGAAACACTTAGTCAACTTGGTTAGTATAGTAATCAAATCAAGACCTCATTTAGACAAAGAAATCAGATTTATGAGTCAATGACTTATAAAAATAATTCAGTAATAATATTAATTTCAAATTAGACTTTAAGACAATGATTTTTAGCTTGAACTTGGACTTATTCATTTCACACAAGACATGAACATGGTGTTTTTGTTCAAAGTGGGTCCTCATTTCACAAAAATTATCAATCATATACAAAAAAAAAAAGTCTATGAAAGAGAATGTCTTGGAAGATCACATATTTATTATTATTAATCAATATCTCAATGATTTACTTCTCTTTATCAAATATATATTTATGTCTCCTTTTATAAACCACTAAAAAAAAGAAATAAGAGAAAATAAAAAGAAAGAAAGAAATTGACGAAAGTAAAAGAACAAAGCAAGAGACAACATAAAAATGTTGATAGAGTTAAATTAGACTAGACAATAACATAAAATCGACTAGATTAGAGTATTAGAGATTAGCCAAGCAAACAAACAAGAAATAAGAGAATATATGAATTAAAAGATTAAATCATAAGATATCTATTAAAGGAAAGAAAATTACAACAAAACTAATTTAAGAAAAAAGGTAAAAGTCAACAAGAAACTAAGTATAAAACTATATCAGTTTGAACTCATGTTGCGGAAGAAAAAAATTTTATATAGAAAAACCATAAAAAAATCATGACTGATTACAAAAGATACAAGAAGAATATTTTGTAGATTAATGAAAAATTGACAATCTGTCATGCATTGACAAAGTATTCTTTATTTTCAAGCAAAGTACAAATTTGATTCCACACATATGACTATATTATTCTAAAGTTATCAAATAGTTAAGAATCTTGGCCATTTTTAGATAATTAGTCTATAAATAAATATTCAACATGGACATTCCTAATTATACCAAGTGAGACACTTCACTGTTAGATATTGTGTTGTTAGATCTTCATGTAATAAATACTCAATATCATAGACTTAAGATGGAAGAGAAACACAATATGAAATCTTAAACAAAGAGGTATTTTAACTTTATGAGTTCCATCTTCAAATGATGTCCTTCAAGTCATTTTAAACCTTCACTTAGTGTTCAATTATACTTTAAGTGACAACTGCCTTTTTGTTAACTTAAAATAAAGCAAGTTAAACTTTATTAAAAGTTAAGACTTTATAACTTTAGGTTTAAAATAATAAATCACTTTATATAAGGTGAATTTAAGAAATTGAATAAATAGTATATTTTATCATGGGTGGGGGCCCAACTACTCACTGATGAACTGCTTAATCATTAACACAAGTCATCATGTAAGTCAATCATCTTAAATGATAAAAATCTAAAGAATAAAACACTTCTAAACTTTTTGTCCTCTCAATTTCATCCACATTGATCAAATTATCAATTTGTATTCTATAATAATGATAAAAATATCAACAACAAATGAACACAATAATATACAAACCGACAAATTACAACATCATTTACTAATACCATTATTTCACCCATAATATAATCAAAATCCCAAACAAGGCATAAAAGAAATCATTTTCTCAGCTTAGTCAAATTGAAAACTGATTAATATCAACACAATTTGTTGCATACTAAAAGAATATTTTCAAACTCACTGAATATGATATTACTACTCTCATTACCATACCTACTGCAAGTATCAAATCACTATATCAAATCCGATGAAAATAAACTAACCATTGTATCATAAAACCACTATAATTTTTCAAGTTACTATAATTATCAAGTAGTCTCATCAAACTAAAAATATAAAAATCAAAATAGTGAAATATTTGAAAGTATCAACAACTAAAACAATAAATATATTAGTTCATTTTTATTCATCAAAAACTAAGTGAATCAAACAAACTCCCTACTTTACGTGATATTATATATACGTAAGAAGTGTGACAAGCATCTCAATTATAGTCATCCCTACAAATTCATCATCTACTTCCAATTTTATTTTATTTAAAATATGAGTTACCACAGGTGGGGAAGAAGGAGTACTAACATGTTTATAGCTCATGGAGGCAATATTATTAGGCATATTCACAATGGCTTGAGAAGTTTCAATGTGAGGCATTTTAGTATTTTGAGGCTTGGAGTCAGTTTGTATAACAATTTCATTATTGGCAATATACATTCAGTGGTAAGAAATAATTGGTCAACCATGTTCGATTAGATGAGACCACCAATTAGTTCTTTAAAATCCCCTTGAAGAGTTACACCCATAAGGAGAAAAAGCAATACAATGCACTATATTCAAAACATTATAGAAACTAGGGTCACCAACATTAAAGTGTAAGGATACTCGAGTGCCATGATTAAAGATTTTCCTAAACATGCCAATTGCCCTCCAAACCATGAAATGTATGCCTTGATAATTATTTTTCATAGGTGGTGTGTTATTTTTTTATTGAGTATCTCTACCCCAAACATTATTTCTGCTAAAGTTAATATAACCTTTGCTCTAGCTAGACATATCCACCTTTCAAAATCATAAGATAATGTCATTTTAAATTCATCTCTTTGAAAATTAAATCTATTCATTCTATTATGTGATACACTAATCAGTCAAACTACCTCTATACTCATAGCCAAAATATAATTTGACCAAACTATGTTACATCTTATTCTTCAAGTAATAAACAACTGAAGTAACATAAAATACAATCCAATCAAAATTAAGAAATCATATTGAAATATTCTAGACTTGTTCTTGGTTCATAGTTCCATTCAAAAGAATTTCCCCCAATAAAAAAATCATATTGAATTTTTCCCTAAATCTAAAATGTAACAATACACCCTTTAGCGCAATTGAAAAAATCTAAACAACTGAAAACCATTATGAAAATATTTTTGACTATAGTATCATAGTACTCAAAGGCATGATATAATATTAACAAAGAAATAATGTCATTTTAGGTGTTAAAGTTTTCATATATACATTATACCAAACTTTTCTTTGAGACCCAAACCCTAGTATTGCATATGAAGTCATTCAAAATAATTTGATTTAAAGAGAAACTATCAACTATTTTGTACACCTTAAGAATATTTAATTGTAAAACTCAAATATTTTGTACCATAATATTTATAATGACAGCTAAAAATTATCTAATAATGTTGACTTAAAAAAAGATATGCAAATCCTTCAAACAAAGTCATATATAATCCATTATTACAAGATCGTTTCATTTTGATATAAATAAAACGAGTTTGCTTGTAACTTTGAGTAACTAAACAACTATGTAGATCTTCTTAAAAGGAGACAAGTCTTTGAAAAATATGTATAAAAAATTCCTTCTAAGATCTTGAAAATAATTTCTTTTCAAACTATCCATGTCAAGAAAACTTAAAAAAAATAAAAATAAAATGCACAACAATGAGAAACCAAAACCTTTTTATATCTACCATACAACTAGAAGTTACAATCATTTCAAAACCTCATCTCCAACTTCCTTTGAAACTCTTTCAAAATAATAGAAGATATATTAATAACACTAACTTATATACCAAAATGAACTAGAAAAGGTGTTTTGAAACTATTCTTGCAAAAAACTATATGTCATAAATCAAACACAATCATCAATATGCAAGCATTTCAAATATACTTTGTTTTGAAATGAAAGAACTTAGTATGTAAAACCCTAATAAAAGTATGAATTTGTATTTTAGAAAAATTAAATACATGTAAGTACAAGCCAAAATAATGAAAATGAATCTCAATCTATGCATAGCCATGTCAACTTTCATTGTCGCACTAAATTTTGAGAAAAAAACCTTTTGAAAACTACCCACTTTAAAATACTCATCTTTGAAACAAGAAATATAGTTGATGGTATTTTGTATTTACAAAGAACAAAATAACAATTATTTGAATGCCCCAAACATTTCAACATTTCTCAAAACTTCTAATCATGCAAAAATAAAATGAAGGTTGTGTTTCAAAACCATGAAAATATTTGCACTAAAACTCACTGAAACTCATAATAGTAATTCATGCAACAACTATGAGTGAATTATATTAATACAACATTTCAAAATTATAAACTATGAAGCAAAGTAGACCTAGAACTTCCTTTGAAGAATCTAAAAAGTAAATATAAAATAGAAAGATAGGGCTCTAAGTTCCTTAAAACATCTTATTATCTTATGAAAACTTTTCATACAAGCAAACTACCTAGAATAATCCCTTAGAAACCAAACATAATTCTTTTTGAATTCAAATTTTCACCAAACGACTCATGCATATAAAATAACTTGAATGACTATAACTAAGAAATAACTTGTATAAATAAAAATAATAGAGTGCATGTAGATATGAAGTGAAATATCTACAACTCAAACTTAACTTTCTATATCATTTATTATTCAAAACTATTGAAATCAATTCATGTTTAGTAAAGCAAGACTTCCCTTTGTGATTTCTACATTGAACTTTATGTGTTTAAAATTGACCCAAATAGCTCCACAAGATCCAAAAACCACTTAGTTGTTTCGATAATTTATTTAGCAGATGCCTGAAGTTTGAAACTGTAAAATGCAAATGAGCAAAACAAAATAGTAAACCACCTAAACCTTATTTATGAGGTGCATTAATTTTGTACAATAGGGCTAACTTGGCATGATATTGTTCATTTATTTCTAGCACATTTCATGCTTTACTAAAAATGGTGGTGGTACCAAATTTAGTACCCTATTTTCAGAAACTTACTACTAAATAGAATGTTTCTATTTGCTAAACTTTGTTGTGATTAAATTTCTTGCTATGTCCATTACATGCCATTAATAAAAATGGTAGAAAGTATAATGTCATAAATCAACTCATATGTCACCTCACTTTGTTGAAGCTTATGCCATTTTTGACAACCTTCGAATTCAAACCATATCTTAGTTAATGATGCCTTTGAACTTACCAAGTTTGTTTTTGAACACTTCAAATATTATGACATTAAAACATACCTTCGAACAACATGAATTTAAAAGATTTAGAATTTAAAAACATACCTTAAATATGCATTCAAACTGTATGAAAATATTACTTTGGCCATGCTTTGATAATATCAATGTTAATACATGCTTTTAAAGACTTTGAAGTGCATTGAGATCATCACGATTTCAAAATATTAGTCTTTAATATATAATATGAGGACTAAAACCAATATTATATTTGTAATGCAAACAACGTGCTTTGAAAATGACTATAAACTAAGGGGTACATAAGTAAACTGTATTCAAGATAAGAATTGGAACAAGTTCATTTATTCTATAATGAGGATTGAATCAAAAAATTATTATATCAAGGTCAAAACTTACCAGTGAGAAATTTAAACAAGGTGAATAGCCAATGTGTCACTTAAATCAATGCTTATTATTTCTTCTTTAGAAATTTGTACCACTTATAGAAAATCTCTGTCGATATGCATGAGTGATCAAACCACTACACAAGCTCATCTTCTACTTCAATTGAAATAAATTATGACAGACTCATCTTTCGTTGCTCATAGAAGTCATATGGTATTCTCATCAGATTGTTCACAATTTATCATGTCCATTGATAATCACTTTAAAATTCTAATCAAATTTAACAATTGACCCACAATTAAACAAGTGAAATGTTAATAAGCACAATAAAGCAAGTTGGCCCCTACCATGGATGATGAATTTAGTGTCGTACAACAAATGCAAAATTTAAATTCTTTCACTAGGGTAAAAACAATAATGATAACAATGTATAAATGCATTAAGTACAGAAAGAAGAGCTTGAACTGGTAGATGGCTTGAATAATATGCGACTAGATTGACACTTCCTTTATTATATTTGATGTTCATATAGAAATGCTTAAGATGAGAAGAGCATTTTTTATGTTTCACTTGTTGTAACTTGTTTTGAATCTAAAATAGTTGAAGAAACTTGTGATCTATGTGGGTTATAGTCTCCTTACCAAATATATAATGTTACCAATGCTTACTTGCCTAAACAATAGCATAAAGCTCATGATCATGTGTTGGGAAATTTCTTACTAGTGTGGTGAATGCTTCACTATGGTAAACAACTAAAAAACCATATTGAGTGAGGAGTAATCCAAATACACAATCTTATGCATCGATCTCAATGTTAAATGGTTGTTAAATATCTAGTAACACATGTATTAGTGTGGAAAAAAGTATGAATTTTAGTTTCTTGAATGTTTTCTATTGTGTGGTTGAGCAACTAAATTTTAATTTAGCTTTGCCTTTGGTCACTTGGTTGAGAGGACAAGTCACATGAGAAAAAATAAGGAAAATTTTCATGTAGAAATATTATAATCCCAAAAAGTTTTGTTGACTCATTATTCTAACTCATAAAAATAGACTATAACTCAAGCACTTATTCTATATGGCGCAGATGTTCATCTTAAGTTTTGTTGAAGATTTAGATGTCATAAAAATAGACTATAACAAATGAAGTGGCAAATGGCTTGAGAGTGTCTTTCGTTATTTGTATGAATATAACTTAGATTATTATTTAAGTTTAAGGGATTTACCAACTATTCAAACAAACCTTTTTTGGCCTTGAAGGATGTCTTCTAGATGTTTGTGGGTTCCATAGGAATACGATGACATCCATACTTAAGATAAATTTTGGTGAATAATTTTGCACTACAGAGCTAGTATGATAAGTCCTCAATACTTAGAAGAATCTAGAGACTCTTAATTATGATCTTGTTGAGAGTTATGTAATCTATGCACTATCTCTATGTATCATCATTCTTTGGTGTGATCATAATTGGGTTGTCACAAGGAGATGAGTTTGGATTTATTTATCATTTATCCACAAGTTTATGGATTTATCGCCTGATCTCCTCACTCTCTAGAAATGATCTATGGTATATAGAGGCATTAATAGAGGTAGCTTAGGGATGAAATAAATAATGTCCTTCATCGCACAATGTGTAAGTACTTCCTTTGGTGACCGAAAGGTATCCTTATATTATTCAAGCTTGTAGTTCAAATTTGAGGTCTCTATTATTGCTATTGTAGGAATTGTGATATGAATTGGTTCTATAAGGATATTCTTACATTCAAAACTCACCATCATAAGCACAAAATTTTCACTATAGGTGTCTATGTTTTTCATTTTTGGCATTAATGAGTGATATATTAAGAACTAATTTAGGCATGCAACATATCTTATCACCAACATCTATGACAACATTTATAGGATTTTCCCCATAGAATAAATGTCGATGGTAAACATATGGTTTCCCAAGTAAAACATCATAACTCTAATTTAGTAATGTTGAAAAAGATTAAATTTTAGAAATGTTTGATGTCGTACACTGGTTGACAATACTACATGATGCTTTTCTCAGATCCTATGATGAACCATCCAATGTAGTATGGTTGTGGGTGAAGCATTAATAAAGAAGTTAAATTTTCAAACCACTTCAATATAAATTAGGTTCTCTTAACTTCCATTATCAATGATGAAGTGCATTAGTTAAGAATTGATCCACATTTAATATGGAACAATGTTTTTTCTTCCTTTATTTCCATAGGG
Organism: Torreya grandis; assembly: GCA_037957365.1. Classification (NCBI taxonomy): domain Eukaryota; kingdom Viridiplantae; phylum Streptophyta; class Pinopsida; order Cupressales; family Taxaceae; genus Torreya; species Torreya grandis. The sequence continues at coordinate 2,102,170 of JARHVA010000111.1, forward strand.
GAAGTATAGATGTTTAAGGTACAAATAATGACACTATGTATATATTTCATGATCTGCTTACCCTTGTCTAATTCCATTGTGCTTATCCTCACTACTTTAAGTTATGCAAGTAGAGTTTTCTTAGCATTCCACCCCTCATTGAAATGGTTATTGTAGTTATCGCTAAATACCCCTCTCTAGTCTTAAATGGCATGTTCTAGTCATTTTATGGTTTTTAATTCTTATAGGTATTATGATATATCCATTCCCTAATTTGGAATTATAATTAGAAGGATTAAACTATTATTTGGCATGGGTCTTGGAATCTTATATCTTAGTCTTGAAGTTGGCCTTTGCTTCAAACTTGTAATAAATTTTGTATGCTTTTGTAATTGAGGAGATATGTAGGAAATCCATGTTTGACTAGATGTGGTGTCTCAAACATGACCTATACTTCAAAACATATTTTGATTTTAATCCTTAAGATTAGTTTAAACACCGAAGTATGAAATGTATATATGTTTTATTGAACAAAATAATCTTTTCCATAGTGCAACTAAGAGAACATGATGTACTAGTCGTCATAGTTTCCAATAGAATAAAAGGTTTATTTGAGTGATTTTATGAACCCATTCCATATGTATACATACATGTCTAATTTAACTTCATCTTCATACATTTCATGCACAATGTAGTAGTTATTTCACCATTTCTTTAAAGATGAAGAAACTTTTAAAAGAATGAATGTAATCTTCTCTTGATCATAGAAATGATTAACCATATAGTACAAACAGATTAGGTTAACCTAATTATCTATGGCATTTACATCTATTTTACCTTCAAGTAGAGGGATGTCTAGATTGAATTGTACTTTGTATGGTGTTTGAATACCAAAGGGTTGATTTGAATAGGAGGTGTTAGGAGGAGTCTATCACTTGAGAAATAATGATAAATGATCAATAATATTCAATATTTTTCACACATGTTATTTTTATCATTCTCATTATCTTTGTAATACATCCTCTAACATTTTTTAGAACATTTCAAAATTTGGAATCATTTAGGATTTGTCTTCCATATAAGGACATGTAGTAAGGTATGATGAAGGGTCATGAGTCTCGAGCTCTAACTTCCTATAGTTAGACCTTATATGAGAGGGTATACAAATAGGGATAAAGTTTAGAACACCACATTATCACTCAAAAATCATATGAAGTGTGTTTGATCTAACACCACTGATCTAGGGCCTAGGAAGAAACCTAATATATAACCTAATTAAATGGATTATGTGCAGAAGTGATTTATGAATGATAAATTTTTATACATGTATAGTGAAAATTAATAACAAAAGCATAAAAGATTATTAACAACTGATGTATAACTATAAAAGCAAAGTTGTATTATGCTATGTTGTGTACAATATCTGAGAGATCAAATGTATGGTGTCTATGTACTCCCTATTTTAATTCTTGTCTATCTATGAATAATAGAAGTGTACATTAATATTAAAATGAGGGGGATGAAACATCAATTAAATAGTTACATGCTTCATTACCAATCAAAATTTTGACACCTAGAAGGATTTAAAGGACTGTAGAATATGATCTAGAGCATTCTCATAGAAGCATGGAGAGGGAAAGGTGAGATATTCATGTTGGGTCTCAGTACACTAATAATATAAACTAATTAGGTGAGGATATTGATATATCATTAAAATATAGTGGCCAATCTAAGTCTTCTACTGTATGAGTTATGATTGTTTCACATGTAGGCTACTCATACTCAAGTCGTTACATAACATTTGCATTTACAAGTATTGATCCTCAAAGAATGGGTTGCATATTGGATAGAACATGTAATATTTTAAAAATTAACCACACTATAATATTCCATAACAACTATCTTCACTTTGACAAAAAGTATCAAAGGATTTTGGTGGCATTGGCTAGAGCTCATGCTTAGTTGATCCCTTTGCACTTGTCTGAGGTAGATACATATACATATATAACTCTTTAATTGAATACAAATAAAAACAAAGTTTGAATGTATCTATATGGTTTAGAGGTTGCAAGGAAACTATTTGACAAAATGCCTCAAAGAAGTGTCTCTATTTGGCCTACATTTGCTAACATTGAAACTTTAGACTTTGACTACAAACTGTTTGATAAATTATCTATTCAGAATTATTCCTAGATAGCTAGAGAGAGTAATAATGGGCATAAAATAATTATTCTTACCATTCTAGGGAAAATAATTTGTCTCTGGGTTCAAATGATAGATCTTGTAGTTGATCTAAAACAAATTTTAGAGCAAGTGGAAGGGATTCTAGTAGCACATCAATGCCTTCAATTTAAGGGGAAATATATTGAGGATCACTTGTTACTATCAAGATATGATATAGTTAAGGATTACACACTTTATATGGTGTTAAGATTATGAAGAAGAGCTATGGGTGTAGGGATGCCATCTTCATCTAAGGCTGGGTCTTTCAAGGAAGCAGTGGAAAAATAGCTAATTGAACCAAGTGTTTAGAAACCTACACACTTTTCTAGTGCCTATATAATGGAATAAGTGGAAGAGGTGTCATTAATGGAGATTAAAGAGGATGAAGTGATTATATATAAGTCAAACTTGGATAAAGAGGTAGTAATCTACAAATTTAATGGTTTTTGGCCAATTGCAAATGTGTTGTTTTATTGGGTTTATACAACTTGGTCAAAGCAGTGTGAAATATCTATTTGTTGCAAGGGTTTTTTCATTGTACATTTATTTGATGAGGTATATTATCACTTTGTGGATGGTTATTGGTTTTGGGGAATAATGAGACCTTACCTCACTCCTTGGTGTTCACAATTTGATCCAAATTCTCACTTAGTTACCATAAGCCAATCTAGGTTTAGCTCCTTAATCTCCCTATTTATCTCATTTATACTTTCAAACATATAGGAGATAGCTTGGAAAAGTTTATAAAATTTGATTATAAGAGAATGGCAGTGATTTTATGCACATTTAATCTCATTTGTGTGGAAATAGATATCAACAAGGGCCTACCAGACAAAATTATAATAAGATGTGGGAAACTTTAGCATATCCAAACATTGGACTTTGAGAATACTACATTTTTATGCCATATTTGTAAGATTACAAGAAACCTCCATGAAACATGTCCACATGCTTGAAACCATCCATAAAAAAGGGTAGAAACCAACATACAAAAGATAGATATTTCTGGTGCATGAGGAAGAGGAAGAAGAAGTAAATAATGCAAAAGAAAAAAAGTAGAACTCAAAACCAAGAAAGAATGATATTGGAGAACTTGATACATATTTGGGGGAATTTTTCACCCATACAATGAAAGGAAAATAAGAGCATAGTATTTCTATGAGGATTGTGTTGAATGAGAACCTATTAGGGGGAGTGAATAGGGTTCACGAATTGGAGAATTCATATTTATATAAGGAGATGATGATTAATCCAATATCAAAGCACTTGAATTCTAAATCATCCATATTTAATCATAATACAAAAATTCAAATAGTCACACTTGAGCCCTCTCAAGGGATGTGGCAGAATGTTAAAAAAAAGAAAGGTTAAAAAGGCAAACTAGAGGATTATTTGGGACATAACACCCTATAACTTCTAGTCTTCAGAGTTTGGGCTTTAAGTTTTTTTTTAAAGTTTTGGTAACCTCTCCTTTATATTCTTTCCCTTTCCACATTGTGGAGGGATTTGGTGTTTGTTTTTTATTGGGAGATATTTCTCTCTTTTTTTTGATCATTTTTCCTTGGAACTGAAAAGCATCTACAAAATGTAATTTATTATTTTTATTAATATGAAGTTACAATTTTTTTGATGAAAAAAGTTTTGGTACCAATGACTATAGTGACATAATTAACCATTATTATTGAAAAAATGTTTACTACAATATTAATGCTACAAGAGTTATGCAATAACATTGAAGGATAATTAGAGCTTGCATTATGGCACATGGGTGTTGAACTTGATGTAAAAGTTGATGACATTAGTGAAAGACTAGATGATTAACATATGATAAAAATGGTAATATATAGTGACCTAGATCCTCCTATGTCATGCATATTATGTGTCACTCATGCGTGATAAATTAATTTTTTTAATGCTCACTCTATTTCACTTATTATCTTCACGTGCTAGATGGGGTTACATGACTATATTTGTTTATCACATTTAACTATACTATGTGTTACCATATATTTGACGTCACAATATTAATTTCAATATTCTATATTTATTGCGTATGTTTCCATGTTTCTACCATGCATCTATTGGGACAAATTATTATTACACTTCACCCCATATATATTACCATTTTAGGTGTATTTATCCCATTTGTCTATTGATAATACATTACTTACATTGAGGCAAACATTTTCCATGTGTCCTTTCAAATGTCTTATTCACATTGGGGCATGTTATTGTTTTGATTCATTTTTATACCTTGTCCATAGTGGGGCATATTATTACATTAAGAATATTCTTGCCCCTTCCTTTCCATTCCCTTAGTTATATTTCTCTTAATTTGACATATTAGTATTGGGTTATAATTTTGTTATGACAGTGACATATTTACATAATTACATACATATGTTACAAATGTGCTATGAAGGTTATTACAACTATTGCTTTTATCTATGTTACATATGATATGCATAATCCTTTTATTTTTATTTTGAGATGAGTGACATGTAGGGACATCTCTCACCTCAAAAGAGGGACATATGGTTGGCTTATCCTATATTTGGTTATAGTATTTCAAGAGATTACAATGACTTCAAGAGGTTAGATAGATTTAAAGAGGCTACACAGATTTTCATGAGGTTACAAAGAGGTCTCAAATGTTTGTTTCTTCAGCTAGGAAGAATTTTTTTCCACCATACTATGTGATACTATATGTTTCCATGTTTCTACCATGCATCTATTGGGGCATAAGCTTATTATCTTTCATAGCTTATATATTTATATTACGTGAATATATACACTAATTATATTGGTACAAGATCTTGCCATATGTCTTATTCACATTGGGGCATCATATTATTGTGCTTCATCACCATACCTTGTCTATAGTGGGGCATATTGTTACATTGGGGAATATTTCTTACCCCTCCCTTTCTTTTCCCTTGCTTATATTACTTTTCTCTTTGCATATTAGTATTAGGTTTTCATTGAGATTTAATGATGACATTTTATATAATTACATACATGTGTTACAAATGTGCTTTCAAGGTAATTACAACTTTTGATTTTATCTATGTTACACATGATATACATAATCATTTTATTCTGAGATGAATGGTATGTAGGAACATCCCTCACCTCAAATGGGGGCATATGGGTAGCTTATTATATATTTGATTACATGATTTCAACAAGTTACATAGACTTTGAGAGGTTATAAATATTTCAAAAGGTTAGAGATATTTTTAAAAGGTTATAAAGATGTACCAAATGTTTGATTTTTCAACTAGGAAGCATATTTTACCACTTCTTAGGGTCAACAAGATCCAAATTTAAGATATTTTTCCACTTGGAAGTGTTAATTAGACCAATGAATTTAAATATTTTTTGGAGATGGTAACACGATTTGTATACCACTAGGTGTATTCATTCCTACTATTTATTTTCATTTATCAATTATTTCATTGGTCACATTATTGTCAATTTATATAAACATTGATCTTCTTGTAAATGTACACATTTTTTTACATGCACACTCAAGATGTTGGCATAGGATCATTTTTGATCATATATGGACCTTTAGTAGAAATCAAGACATCGATGCAGATGGTTAGGATAGTTCTTATATTTTGTAGGTCATTGAAGCTAGAATCTGATATATGTTAACCTCTATCCTAATTTTGAATTTCAAATCAAGTTCATGCCAAGTATTAAATTCAAACATATCTTACAAGTAGCAAGGTGGTAACAAAACATCCATATCCACCATTATTTCTTTTAATTTAATGTATATGCACACATGCACTAAATTGGCCCAGTATATAGACACCTAATTTTTATATAATCATTGTAATTACAATGTTATTATAATACTTCATACATATGGATCATTGATTCAAATTGGTTTCTTATTGGCATAATTAATTGTGTTCAGCCCCATATAGTATTCTATTATAATCGTTCACTCTTAGACATCTTTAGCTTTATCATTTGTTTGCCTCGAGATACTCACAAATACTCTGCAAAACTATTGCTATTTATTTCTTTAGTTTTGGCCAACTTGACAATTTTTGAGGTAGTTCGATAGTGGTATGATTACTATCAAAACATCCCAATAGTGGTCATGTCAATTTGGGTCTTTTATTCCCTTTCAATATATTGTGTCTTGATTATCAACTTGTGTGCTTATAAGTTCCTAATTTGAATTTGAGATGTCAATATATACACAAGCACCCTAATGTATTTGATACATTGAAAAACCCATCACACAATCATCATATGCTCACATAATTACAAGGATCACATCTAAGTACCTCCTTCATTGCATTTATATATTTAAGAGTTATTACTATATACTTGTACCAAAATAAGGATTAGTGAAAGTGCATACATAAATGACTATTCACTTGCATCTTGTCTCAAATGGATAAAGTCTAGGATTATCATATATACATATATGATTGTTGACATGCATGAGTGCTAATTTCCAACTTGTCAAGTGAAAACATAATCAAAATTTTTATGTCCTTGACAAGTATCAAGGTATGGATTAGGGATTTAGAAATAATAAATAATTATATTATTTTCATGCATCAATCCACTGATCCTGGATAGATTTCTATTGAGAAAGCATAGATGAAGGGATTTTCAAAGTTTTAGACTGATTTGATCTACATAGCCATTTTTAAGACAAGATTACCACTTTCAAGACAAATTGCCACTATAAAAAAAACATGATACTAGACTATTAAAATCAAATTAGTCTGATTCTGGTCGCATCATTAAAACACAATCATCTTTCTAGATTCTATTTTGCATTATTTATGAACTTTCTTATCAGTGCTTTTAGTATCTATTACAATACAAGTGAGTCCAAAATTAGGTATCTCTAAAACCCCCTTTGTCAATTCTAAATCATTAAATTTACTTTCATTCAACCCCCTTCAGGGCAAATTTTACATCATTATTTATTATATTTATATTAGACATGTAATTTTGCCCATTTTATTATAGTGTAGTATATTTTACCCTTGTTTTACACCACTATTAAAACATTTATTTACCATTGATTTAATTATATTTTATGTACTAAATTGGAAGTTATTTTCTTATGTTTGTCTTGAGATCATGAGCTTTCAAAGGATGCTTGTACAAGGATACTTATAATTACAAGGTACACAAAGTTTCTCCTTTAGATAAGCCTTGATATACAAAAAAATGTCCTATGACATTATTCATTATGAAATTATATTACTTTAACATTTTTATCTTATGTTAGTTAATTGTGTTTAAATTGGGCAATATGAGTCCTCTTCTTGACCTTCAATGTGTGAGATCTCCTTCCTCTTGTGCAGCCTTTAGTTTTATTTGTTCAATAAATATTCTAATAAGATATACTGAATCTAAGCATATGCCAAATATGGAAAGTATAACATTTAATATCCTGATACTAGCAATAAGAAAGAGAAATTATACTTAGATTATATAATGATGTGCATGTAGATATAAGTGGTTCATGTGAAAAATTAGACTGTCAAAAGATATGGATTCTATCATCAGATTCTAGATATTTGATTTCTTTCAACTTAGACACTTGCATCATGTTGTGGACACTTACGTCGATGCAAGAGTCATGTAAAAAATATTGACTCCTTTATGAAACTTTTACCTACACCTTTTACGATTGATCATTTCTTTTCTAATTTTTTATTTGGATATCATACACCGATATTCAATATCAGTGTGTAGGTCAAAAACCTTAGGTATTATGATTAGGTCATGTGATCTTGAAAAAAAAGGTTTAGTGGGATTAAGTGAAGTGATCTGACCTTAAAAACCCCTTTATCATTGAGCACTACTTACATAGCCTTATACTTCAAAGAGGGCCTTAAATCAATGTAGTTCTCCCCCTTATGTGGGCTTGTGTGTGAACAATGGAGTAATATGTTATATGTGTGTGCATGTAGTGATATAACTTATACCTTGGAAAATATTACTCATGGGCTATTAGTTTAATGATTTAGACTTGCAATAAGACTTCTCCTATGATTGATTTGGAAATATGAATAAATAGGGTATAGTAGCTTAATTGTGCATTTGATTTTCATTAATGTAGTGCAAGCTTGAGAGGTGCTTACTAGATGAATAATGAGTGGGATTTAACTTGTATTTATACCACACATTTTGAAATGTTTCTCAAGGAAGGGATAAATGAAATGAATAGGATAAACCACACATATCAAAAAATTTCAAATTTGAGTGTTTATAAGGTATGAACAACTGTGTTGTAGCAAGGACACAAGCATCAATGCTAGTGTTTAGGTATTAACATAAGTGTCTAGAAAGATAAAAAGTTGTTGAAGTTTTGTAACTAACATTGAAGTGTACATATCAGGTTTTAAGCATACTATGAGCTACATGTGATTTGGGTAATCAGAATATTAGGGTCACACTATAAGATAAGCATTTAGGAACAATGAGATGGTGAACTCAAGCTTTTCAACTACAAGGTAGGTCAAGAACTGAAGGGTAGATCCATGACTAATATTTGCTAATTGTACAAGACTATTTTAGCATGTAAATCTAGATTTGAGTATCTGCACTCCCTCTTAATATAGTAATGTATGAGGATGAAATTACTAGGTTAAAGGAAAGAAATGTGTACCATGGTGTGTTCAACACACCTTGATTTAACTTGAGCCCTATTTAAATTTATTGTATGTGTATGACTTGTAACCAAGATCATGTTATAGGTGTAATTATTGTATATAATCTAAAAATGAATAATTGAAATTGCTTAAAATAAAAGAGATCAAGGAAGGAGTACACTTGTGTATCGATACAACCATGTTACCCCTTGATTAATTTGTTTTGGTATTGATGATTCGTAACTGAAGCACTTGATTATAATCCAAATTTGGTATGAGGGTAAATTGTGCCAAGTCTATAGAGATTAGTGAATCTCAATCGCACAACTCAAGTGTAAACATAATCTAGCAAATCTCACTCAAGTCAAATAGTGTAACCATATCAACCCTCCATAAATATAATTAGTGCCAAGTCCATTGATAATTATGAATCTCGATCACTCTAATTAAAGGAACCAGTTATTACAACAAATAAAATAACAAATGGTGAATTTTGGTGAGGTTGGTACATAAATAATATATCTATAATTTGGTGCGATTGCATGACATATGCACCTCAAATGCATCTTAAGCTAAAATACATGTCAAAATTTAGCCTTTTCCCTATAAATTATGTATAATGTGTCATAAATATAAATTTTTTTATCCCACATATGTGTCAAATGTATAATATCATGTCTAAAGTGTTTATCTAAATCAAGTAAAATATATCAAATTTAACCAATTCTGTAAATTATATGTATGTAGGGTCATGTTTCTATAACATGCCCCCACTGATATGCCCCCTATTTTGGGGTGAGGGGAATTAAAAGTGATTTTTACTTTATCTCAAAATTATAAGACATCTATGTCATATCTATGTCAATCATGTAGTAAATAACATATAGTGGTATCATGTCAAAGTAGATGTATCAATGAAACTCATATTATCCAATATAACAAGCCCTAAGATGCATGATATGGATCTTGGCAACACATATAAGTAGAAAGTGTAACAAATAACCAAATACACACATGTGAACATTAAATGTCATTCAAATATGGATATAAAGATATTGCAAATAAGGGGCATGTTCAAATTCCACACACTAAAAAGGGAAGACATGTTCAAATTTCCGCACACCAAAGAAAACATAAACACTCAGGTTATTGCAGCCTATAAGCAAGTAACATGTTCAAAAGTTCCATGATCAAGATAATGAAGTAAAAAAGTACACTTAAGTAAGCCATATGAATAGGTGAAGTGAGTGAAAGATAATCAACTAGCATAAGCATGCCATACCATTCCTTGCATACATTTGTTAGCAAAATATCTTGTAGAATATCATATCAAGTACTCTGTGTAAGATAGTAACATGAGTATAGGATATGTAAATGTTAGTATATAAACTCAAATTGATAATGGAAAATTATTATAAAATAATTGAACCTATATTAATCACGATCAAATAGAAATAAGATTCCCCCAATGTAGTGTGTCACTGGGAAGAGGAAAGTCCAACATTTGCATGCTCATGTATCATGGATCTAATGTATGCCTGTATCACACTCAAGTACCCACAAAACATATGTGTCTATATAAATTATATGATATATACTAACATCAATAAAACAACATATGCAAAGCTAGTAAATATGTGAAATGCTAATTATTTTTTATTTACTTGAATGTTTTTAAGTTTATTGATTATTTGATTTTTTTTGAATTTTTGAAATTTTAGAAAGGATTAATCCAAGAAGTCATGATCATAAAAGGGTGTATAACCACATGATGACCTTATCAACTATTGTTTATATTCAATTATTTCCACCTCTTCGATGTTATCTTGTAGTTGGCTACTAAAATCCACTGGTATTGGTTTATCCCCATATCCATCATGTTGAATGTGAACCTAATTATACTCAAAAGGAAAAATGAGGCACATGTTTTTAGTATCCACTATCATGTTCATATCAGCCAACCAATGCTTCCCAAAATAGATTATCAAATATGGCTCTTGATCCAATACCCATATGACTATAGGGACCAATTTTAGTCCACATGCAATGGGTAACAGTATGTATATGAGAGATTTTGAAAAGAGTGGATAATGTGTTAACTCCTATGTAGTATGTACTAATTGTCATAAACATGAAACATTAAAAATTAGGTTCCAATTATTAATATCAATCTTGAGATGCTCATAATAATCCTTGTTAATGTTTTTAATAATGCCTAGATCCTCTTGTCATGGGTGTTTTATAGTATGCCCCCTTGTACTTTTTACTTTTGAAGTGTTCGAGATCAAGGATCTTGGTTTTTGTTCTTGCATAATTTCTATGCACCCTTCACTTTTATATTTTTGAATTTACTTTTGTGATGCCTCACAGTGATATGTATCATGACCTATGATTATATTATAATTACAATATTTTGATCCTTATGTATGGACTAACCTACCCCCTAACCTATATTTAGTAGGTGGTAAAAATATCATCTTGTGTTCAAGTAACATATAAAAGATTGTGTCCAAGGCATTTTGTGTGATTATGATATGTAAAATATGTCATGGTAACTTATATGAGGATTTCACATTATTCACATGATGTTTTTGCATTTATCCCTTGTAAGGTTATATTAAAGCTTTTAACCAAGAGGGATAGATTGAATAACAATAATTCACATGTTCATCTCTGATTTTTTCCTTGCCTTTATTTGAGGCTAGTTTTTCCACCTCTGAAGATGTACTTAGATTATATGTACCAAGGTTTGTAGGTGTTAATAGGTTATGGGATAGATGCTCAAGTGGATCAAAACTAAGTTTGTGTAACTATTCATCTATAATATCATGAGGAATATCATCATCACTGTCATAATAATAAAAAACATTGCTATCTTGCTGCTTTGAATTTTCTAATAAAGGAATCTCAAATATTTGATTTTATTGTTTTGGTAGTATCATTAGTTCTTTTGAAATGGAGGTTTCTCTATCTTCTTGTCCTTATGTTTATCCATGTGTACCTTGGATGGTAGTGCCTTATGAACATCTTGACATATGTGGTTTATCTTACTTGATTCACCTATCTCATTAGTTTATATATTCTTGATTGGAATAAAAGGCTTAGGTATTACCATTTAAGGAACCCCTTATATGTTAAAATGTGACATTTTTAAATTTTTAAAGGGTTCATCATCTACAGGCATTATCCATAATGTCTGATCATATATGAATTTTATAGATCAATGTAATGTAGATGGTACAACTTCCATAATGTGTATCCAAGGTTGACCCAAAAGTAAGTTATAATGTAATGATTGAAAAATTATTTGGAATGTAGCTTGTATTGTTTTTGGCTCTAGTGTCAAACCTACTATATTTTTTCCAATTGGTGGGCTACATGAATTATCAAGTCCTTTTATATGCATGTTTGATTTTGGAAGGAAAGCATTGTTAATACCCATTATTTTAAAGAAACCTATACTAAAAATGTTTAGACCCGATCCATTGTCAATTAGTGCTCTCTTGATTCCCTTATTATGAATGTTGACTTATATGAATAAAGGAAAATATTTATCAATAATATCCTTCGAGTGTAAATAGGTGTGGTCAAAAGTTATGAGATTTGCATTATTTTTGAGATCTTACATAATATTTGTAAAATAAGTCAGCTCCATGTCACTTGGTAATTTAGTTTCATGCAAGGCTTCATAAAAGATATCCTTATAGTTTGTTGATTGTTTCAAAAGCTCAAGTATTGATATCTTAGCATGGGTATTAATTAATTATTCAATCATATCATACCATTTAAATTTTATTAATATCTTAGGCTTAGGAAAATCCTATTGTATATTAACAAGTGGTTGAACAAGTTGGGCATCCTTTATTTTTTGTGTAGTGACCACATGGACCATAGAATCCAATATAATCCATGGGTGAATAATGGGGTGGGATGGTAGTTGTCACTTGAATAAGATCTAGGTGGGATAAAAGGCGGAGAATATGCACATTTGCATGTATTAAAGCTAGATAAAGGTTTACTAACATTGCAATAAGAATTATAAAGAGAGATTAGATTTATCTCATGTTAAATCACTCTTTTTATTTATATCGATTTCTTGACTCCATTTTATTATATCATCGATTGAGTTAACAATGTATGGAAGATGGCAAGCAACAAGACTATCATAATGTATTGTGCAATAAAATAAGCACTAGATATATCCATATTAAACATGATGTATTTATTTAGGACTTGAAACAAATGTAATTTTTTAAAATTTTAACAAGTCATAAATTAGAAAAAAAGCCTGGGGCAAGCTAGAATTTTTCATAAGAAGACTCAAAGGTCGGGTTCACCACATGTTTAACCATTTTTATAAATAAGGATTAACATCAAAGAGTAGCCTAAACAAGTAAGGCATAAGCTGATTTAAAATCAAGCCAATTAAATGAATTTAAATTCTACTAATATTCTAATAAGATATATTGAATCTAAACATATGCCAAATATGGAAAGTTCAAAATTAACTATTATGATAATAACAATATGAAGGAGAAATTGTATTTAAATTATACAATGATATATAAGTAGATATTAGTAGTGCATGTGTAGAATTGGGTTGTCTAAATATCTAGATCCCATCATCAAATTTTGGATATTTGCTTTCTATTAGCCTAGACGCTTATGTCACCCTATGGACACTAGCATCAATGCTAATGTCTAAATTATACGATTAGTGTCCTATATGAAATATTGATTCTTTTCTAAAACTTACACATGTACCTATTAGGGTTGATTGTCACCTTTATGATTTTTTATCTAGATATCACACATGGGTATTTAATATTAGTGTGTAACTAAAAACCCTAGGTCTTCTAATTATGGCATGTGATTTTGAAAAACAAAGGTTAGTGGGCTCAAGTGAATTTGAGATGACCTACAAGACCCCTCTATCAGTAATTACTTACTACATATACATATACTCCAAAGAGGGCCTTAGAATGGTCCATTTCTCCCCCTTATATGGGTTTGTGTGTGAATAATGGTCTAATATGATATATGCAAGTGCATGTAGTGATCTAGATATCAACCTTATGTCAATATAGGTAAGGCTTCCTAGTCTTCCCCTTGAGTATAGAGAAGGATATATTAAGATGGTTATTATTGAACCTTTTAGAATATCACTACTTTTGATGCAACCATGAAGGTCAGGACAAAACTCATTCATGCAAATTTTTGTGTCAATAGTTTTTCTAAAACCTTGTTAAGATCCATTACATTGAAATCAAAATTTGGAGAATGGAATAAAAAAAATATAATATGAGAACTCTTTTTGAGATGCAATAATTTTCATAAACTTGAACATACAACTAAGCTTTGTCCTAAAAGAAAATCTGAGCAAGTGATGAGGAAAAAATATAAAAATGTCTAGAAGAAAACATAAAACCATAAACAAGATCTAGAATCCAACCCTTCAAAAGGGGAAAGCTTTGAAAAGCAAAAGTACATTGAGGTTTGGGAGCACCTTAAAAATTATGAAGAAGAAGATAAGCATAATTAAATGGATTCAATCCATAACCAAATTATCCAAGAGCAACTTGAGGATGAGAAGATCGAGGAATAAGGTGATGATGTTCAAAGGTCTTATATGAAAAAAAGATCTTGGCAGCTATATACCAGGAGGTAGTTACAGAAGAATGGGAAGCAGGATAGATATTAAAAAAAGGTAAGGCTCAAATTCTCTCTAAAGTAGATTTTTCCTCTCTTAAAATAAAATATTTGAGAGATTATCTCACACCTACTAAAGAGGTAGTTAAAAGAAAATAAGTGATGGAGATACATAATGAAGAATTTATCCTATTATTTTGATAATATATAAGATATTTTTAGGTATCCTTCTCAAATAAAAGGTAAATTAGTGTATGATCACTCAAGTATCAAACAAATTAGAAATGTAAAAGAAGTTGTAGATATAGATTTAGAAAATAAGAAAGGAAAACTCAGTCAAAATGAAGCCCAAAGAAAAGCCACAACAAAAGAAATCATGGATGGGATTCAAATCTCCTTAAATGTGAGTGGGGATAAAATAACATGAAAGTGTTCAAAATGAAAATTATATTTGAATATTTGTGGGCTCAATAATATTAATAAGCATAGAATACTTCGATATCTTAGGAAGAATAATAATCCTAGTTTTGTAACTATTTAGGAGATGACGATGTCTGATAAAATGATTATTGATACTAAGAATAAAATTTTGAAGGAAGCCTCAATGTTATGGGTGAACTCTGATGGTGCTTTTGAGGGTATTACCACTTTTTGGGATCTAATGATTGCTGAAGGTGATATTTTTCTAAGCAATGATCATCATATGACCATCCTTTTTACTAATATTATTGATAATTCTATGTGGATTTTTTCAAATAGTTATACTCCTGACATGCATACTGGTATTAAAAATAATTAAAAGGAGCTAAATGAGTTTATAAAATCTAGTTTGAATTTCAAGTGGATAATATTAGGTGATTATAATACTCTCCTATCTTCCTTTGAGAAGAAATGATACAAGCAATATTACATAGACAACATGGAATATATTGCTGGTTTTATAGTAGTTAATGGTTTATTAGATGTGGATCTTAGATGATCTTGTTTCACTTGGTCTAATAGATATTTTGGAGATAAATTGATTCAATTTAGACTTGATATAATCCTTATCTCATCTATTTGGTTGTTCAACCACATCATATGTCTATCTTCTCTACCTAAGATTGGATGTAATCAAAATCCTATGATGCTAAATTTGGAAATGATGAATAAAAGGGCTAACACTCTATTTAGGTTTGAAAATATGTGGATACAACATTAGAAGTTAAAGGAAATAATTAAATAATGGTAGGGCATAAGTATTATAGGGACAACCATGTACATAATTTCTAAAAAGCTTAAGAATATTAACAGTAATATCAAGGTTTGGAATAAGGAAATTTTTTGGTAATATTTTTGAGGAAAAAATAAAGTTAATGTAGGAAACATCCAATTTGAAGGATAAGATATCTCTAAATGGTGTGGATCAAAATAGTTCTTTAATGGAACATATCTTCTTAGTGAATATCATTCTATCATAGCTAAAGAAGAAAACTTTTGGTGGTAGAAATCAAGAGCTTTATAGCTTAAAGACGGAGATATAAACACCAAGTTATTCCACATGTCTACTCTCAAACATAGAAGCAATAATAAAATATTTGAGATTTTTAGACACAATGGGGAAGTTAAATTTATCATATTATCAAGGAAAATGCTATCAATTTCTTCATAAATTTACTTTTCAGAGCTAGTAATGGCAATAGGGGAAGTGGTTAATAAATTTATTGATTTGATTCTATCAATTCTCAATTATGAGGATAATAAGAGGTTTGTTGACCCTGTTTTGGATGATGAAGTCAAATTTGCTATTTTTTCTTTGGAAGGGGATAAAACACAAGGACTTCGGGACTTTCCAACACTTCTTTTTAACACTTTTGGGACATCATTAAGTTGGATGTGATAATGAATGTAGATGATTTTTTCTCCTCTATTAAGATGCTCAGGGAACTACACAATACGTTTATTATCTTAATTCCAAAGAAACCCGGAGCTAAAAATATTGAAGATTTTAGGCCTATCAACCTCTATAATATAATTTATAAAGTCTTCACTAAGATCATGGCTCTTTGGATTAAATCCTTACTTGAGAAAGTAATTTCACACTAACAGGGAAGCTTTGTCATTGGGAGACAAATTCAGGATAGGATCATATCAACTCACAAAACTATTCACTCTATTGACAAAGATAAAAAAGAAGGTAGGGTGTTGAAGTTGGATATGAATAAAGTCTAAGATAGGATGTCATGGGATTATTTGGATAAAGTGATACAGAAATATGGTTTTGATTTTCATTTCAGGAATTGATTAAGAACTTGTGTTTCTAAAACTATGATTTCTATTTTGATTAACTTGCTCTTGAAGGTTTTTTTTAGAAGTGAGAGGTCTTAGGTAAGGATACCCTTTGTATCCTTTTCTATTTATCTTAATGGCTAAAACTTTAAGCATGAATTTATTAAATGCTATCAGTGGGAATAAATTAAGGGGGATTATGCCGACCAAAAATGTGAATCCAATGTCTCACCAAAAATTTGCAGATGATACTATCATTTTGGCTGAAGCATCTGTTATGAAGCTAAGGAAATGAATAAAGTTATGAAGGATTATGAGGAAGATTGTAGCAAAATTTTTAATTTGGATAAGAGTTATCTATTTTTTATTAACACCCCTTTTTTCCATCAACATAAAATTTCTAGAGTTCTGGATTGTCAAATTAAATAATTTCCTTCTACTTATCTTGGCATGCCTCTCTTCTTGGGTAAGATGCCTCCAAATATGTGGAATCCTATCTTGGATATATTTTAGCATAAAATGGCAGGTTGGAAAGGAAGAATTCTTTTATAGGAAGGTAAGGTAAAGTTGATCCAAAGTAATCTTCAAAATATCCTTGTGTATTAAATGTCCTTATTCAAAATGCCTAGGATCATTACTAAAAAGATTGAAAGGATAAAAAATATTTCTCTAGGAAAGTATGGAGGAAAAAAATAGATTCTCTTTAGTGGCTTAGGTTAGAGTTTATCTTCCTAAAAGATAGGATGGACTTGGGATTCCTAAAATTAAATACATGAAGAAAGCTCTGAATGCCAATATGGGTTGGAGGTTTCTTAAAGAAACAAGCCAATGAATATAAATCCTCAAAGCTAAGTACTTAGATACTCGGGAGGCTGTTAGATTATTGTCTGCTTATACACTTCTGAAGGGTTCTTATTTTTGGAAATTTTTAGTAAGTAGTAGGAAGCTCTTCTGGAAAGGCAGTAAATGGAATATTGACTTAGGTGAAAGAGTTTTATATTGGGATGATACATAGATCCTTAGTTCACCTCTTAATGTGTTAGATACTTGGCATAAGATCTATGAACCACTATAGAGAGAGTATGGAGAAATGGTTATTGATTATACTCTTGATAGTGATATAGGTAGAGTATGAAAGGTCTTATCCTTAAATAATGTTGATATAGAAGAAGACATAGTGCTTATCAACTTAAATTAACTTATTAAGGGATTTTATATTAGTAGGGATATAAAGAAAGATAAGTTGGTCTAGGAAGAGTATTTTGATGGCAATTATAATGTTAAATATGGGTATATGACAACTTTAAAGGAGAATCCTAATGGATTTCCTTGGAAAAAACTCTGGAATAAAGATCTAATTCTTGAGACCAATTTATTCTGATGGATTGTGGTGAAAAATAAAATTCTTATCATTGATAATCTCATGAAAAGGGGGCTCTCTAATCCTAACATATGTGCTTTGTGTGCGAATAGTGTTTAATCAATTGTCCATTTGATGTTGAAATGTTACTTTGCTTTCAAAGTCTGGGGATTCATTTTATACAAGTTCGAGGTTGATTGGGTTTAACCTTCAACAATCTTAGACACGTGGATGCAATATATTGCACCTTTTAAAAATGAAAGTTTGAAGAAACTTTGGTATATGGTGACACCACATGTATTTTAGGGTTTGTGAAAAGAATTAAATTAGATAAGTTTCAATGATAATAAGAAAACCAATAGGATGGTAGCTATGATAATCATTGATTTTATAAGGAATAAGTTTGCTTTTATAAGGACTAAGAACAATGAAATGTTTTGAGAAGGGGAGTTGAGGGTTGTATCAAATTATAACTTGTAAAATGAAGGAATAAGTGCCATAGATCCTAAGATATAATATAGAAGATTAGTTAAATGGATAAATCCATATCCAGGGCGGTGAAACTCAAATTTGATGGTGCCTCTAAAGGCAAACCTGGAAAAGTAGGTGGGGAGGGATAATAAGAGATAGTAAAGGAAAAATGATGGTAGCCTATCCTGGGAGCTTAGGTATCTAAATCAGTCATATGGATGAATTATTAATGTCCCACTATGTATTCAAATGGAAAAAGAAGTAGGCATCACCCATTTAATCATAGAAGGAGACTCTTTAAACACCATCAATTTATTTAACAAGAAGCTTGAGTTGGACTATAAGTAATATAGTGGAGGATATTAAAAACATTATTTAATCCTTCTAAGAGACCATCATAAATCATTAGGGTTTATATATATACACCCTAATAAATTATGCATAAATTATTTAATCCTTCTAAAAATAAAGTTTTGAATCCATAGCGGGATACATCAGTTTACATCTTATAAAAAAATGGTAAGAGAGAGAAATTATATATATATATATATATATATAGTTTATTTATCTCTCTTACCATTTTTTTATAATTTATTATATACATTTTTTTATAAGATGTAAACTATATATATATATCCAGGCCCATATGGGCAGCTAGTAAACAACACAACAATGAAATAGAAGACTGAAACAGGAGAGAAAGAGTATGAAGAAATAAACACAAATATATATCTATTAACTCTAAAGATCTCCATGTACCAACAATAAAGGAGTATATGTACAAAACTTTGCTAAATGGTATAATGAGTAAGACCTTCCTTATGAGGTATGCCAAAAAATTAAATTGGAATAAACTAGTTCAAATGTTAGGGGTCATGTTTTTGATTTCAATTATATTCAATATTCATTCTTTAATTATCCCCATGATTTCAAATATTAGGGACTATATAACTCGACTAGTTTCAAGGGTCGTGACTGACTTAAGGCAAGATACCCATTTTTGCAATCATATCATCATTCATTTTAATGATAATGTTAATTTGTGCATGAAAAGTAGCATTCATTCCAAATCAGGTGTACGGAGTTTCAAGCTCATAATTTATAATGATATCACTCATTTGTGCATTTATTATTTTAAGGCAAGAGTTTTTTATTTATTCTAGTTGATAAGAAAGATAAAATTTAGGTTAGGTTGTTTGTTGAGAGGAGAATTTAGGTGGAGGGATTACATAATGGTTTTATTAAAAGAGCCATTATGGGAGGGTATTTATACTAGGTTGAACAAATAAATACAAGTTCAATAAATAATAAGTCTAAATTATAGAACATATTACAAGGAGGGCTTGTGAGTTTCATGGAAATAATGTAGGGACCACATTTATGTACAATTCACCAAAGCTTGGAAAGGCTAAAGTGTGGATACACATGGGTTGTCTATTCTATTTTTAAATATCTCATAACTCATGTGACTTGAATGAGCATAGAGGGGTTGAAGTTTTTTTAATTCTAAAAGGGATAAAAGGAAGATGTGGAGAAGTTCCTTGGAGAAAATGAAGATTTAATTTAGTTTTAGGGAGATTATATTTGAGATTGACTTCCAAACCCTTGGAATGAGGTGACATGATAGATTATGAGATTAAATACACTGAAAGGGTGTTATAAGGTAGTTTTTTCCCCACCATTTATCCTTTCTCAATCATTTTTGACATAATATTACTATCAACTTCCATTATACTTGATGATGTCTTTGATAATTTAGTAGTTGAGGTATAACTAGGTAAAATGGCTATCCCTCTTCACCAAGCTTTAATTTTCCTATTATTCAAACATGATAAGGCTTTAGATATTATCCCTTCTCCTGAATTAAGACTTGTGGAGTTTGGTAATAAGGAAATTGCCACTAAAAAGTGTTTTCAAATGGTGGTGATAGGGGTAAGAAATAAAAAACTATCACTATTAAGTTTCCATCCATGGATACTATTAGACCTAGACACGTTGAGAATTCCCTTACTATGATTGACTTAGAATTGAAGAAGGAAGAGACATTTTGAAACTCATATGCTTCCAAAACGGTAACTAAAAATAATGATACTCAGTCCTTGGAGGTCTTGTAGGGTCAAAATTTAGGTTGGAAGGAGATAATATTGAAGAAAAAAATAACGATTAGGGGAAGATAGATTTCAAAGGTAAAAAGTAAGAATTCGAGAACCCTAAAGCTGTTAATATAGATAAGTTAAATTCTATGGTGAATGATGTTAACCTCCATAATAGAATTTTAAAAGTGGATGATGAAATAAAATGAATATATTAAGGAATCTGTCAAACAAATTCAGATGCAATTCAGGGGAGCTCTAGTCAGGTCACCAATATCAATGACACAGGTGACTTGGAGGACTTATTTTGGAATATGAGGTAGATGGATAGTAAAATTAGCAAAATAGAAAAAGAAAAGCTAAATATCAAGGAATATATTCATCTCATTATTCAATTTATTAGATTAATTGTCAAAAATTGCCTGTCTAACATCAATGTGCTTAAGGAAGTGATAACATGATAAACGAGGATCAAAACAACCTAAGAATGAGCAATAGGATGAAGGGTCAAGAAAAGGGGAAGTATGATGATGTGGAGGATAATGGTATGAAATAAATGGATATTCTTCTATTTGAAATGATTGAGGAATATAATGTGTCCTTAGGTGGGATCAATGCTTAGGTTATGTAGTACTTATTTATTTATTTTTGTGTGTGTTGGTTTGTAGCTTTTGTGTTATATCTTTGTTATTGATCAACTGTTGATCAATAGTTTTATTTTATTTTATTTTGATCTTGTTGATTTTTATAGGATTTTTAGGCCTCTCTTCTAGGTCCTTGTAAGAGGGAAGGGCCCCTCTCAAAACCCTCACTTTACGTTTATCCAAAAAAATTAATTGGGTCTTATTTATAATTTAACATACATTTAGATATAGTTAGATGTTTATTAATATTTGTTGGTTCTTAATTATACACTTGTTACAATTAGCCTTGTACACTTAGGTAAAATGGAAAATGAAGATTAAAAACCTAAAATTATGTCATTATATCCAAGGAAGGGTTTAGCATAAGGATGGACTGAACACAAACAATGACTAGAAGACACCAACGAAGGGTATGGTTACCTCCTTGCTACTTCTATATCTATCTGGACCAAGGTGAGAGGACCTAAGGGGTAGATTTATCATATGGAGGGATACTACAGTTTAATCTCCATGGGGATTTTTGGCACACAAGAACACAAATCTAACCAAAACATAACCAATGTTGTTCACTTCACCCAGAAAAGGTTACCACACAATATGAACAAATGCTCTAAGTCAGATAAAAACTACTAAATATAGATGGGAAAGTGTTTAAAACCTTCATTTCTAAAGATATTTTCAACAATATAGGGCTAGATGGAAGACTGTAATGTTGGGCTTCAAAGAACAAAAATAGACACATTTTAGACGTGCAATATTTATGCATCTGTAGACAGATAATACTCAAAATATGCATCAAGATGTATTATTTAGA
Source organism: Torreya grandis (assembly GCA_037957365.1). Classification (NCBI taxonomy): domain Eukaryota; kingdom Viridiplantae; phylum Streptophyta; class Pinopsida; order Cupressales; family Taxaceae; genus Torreya; species Torreya grandis. The sequence goes on from JARHVA010000111.1 coordinate 2,124,312, forward strand.
GCGTAGAAAAGGTAATATGAGTTAAGTAGTTATAAAAGAGTGGTGTGTTTTTTCACACAATAATATCTCCTTGAAATAGGCATGACATCACTCATTTTCAATAAATGTGAAAGACTGAAATACAAGCTAAGGAAACTAACAAGAATGAGTTGCATCCATTAATGCCAATGCAATGCAAACATTCAGATGATTCTTAAACCTTAAAGCATAGACTGCAAGTAGAATTTATAATTCTTTCTCCTATCAAATCTTTAAACCCAAGGTACCATTGAGAGTTTATCAACAACATACTCCCAAATCACAAAGCAAAAAGGAATTTACAACTTAGATCTATGACCAAAACAATTACCACCATTGATAAGCATAAAAATAAATACCCAAATTAGTAATGTATGAAGAATATATTATTACATTTCATTGACAAAATACAAAAAAAATTAAACCTATTTTTTATTATCTTGAAAACAAATCTTACATACATCATTGCTCAGAATGTGATCAAGGGGGAAAGCATGGTGAGTTTGCTATTTTAACAAGGGTGACATATACAATGATCTCAAATATTTTGAATGGTTTTATAAATTCAACCACCTTAGCAAGAGAGATAAGGACACACACAACAAAGATCCCAAAATTTGAAAGAGCCTAAGACCTAGAAAGAATAACAACCAATAACCACCTTGAAAAAAGGACAAGCCCTCTTTTTATACAAATATTTACCCATAATATTTTGAGAATATGATTCAGAATGAAGATGACCTTGATCATTCTTAGAAGCTCATACCTTATAAGAAAATCATTCTGGTAACTGCCTATCCTTGTCAAGATGAAGATTTGAAAACAAACCCTTGATCCTCTTAGTTAGAAATGTCTTGTGCTTGGGATTGAGGGAGAATATTCCACTAAGAGTAAAAAAAATCCTTATATTCATGTGTAACCACTTGGCCATGCCTTCAATTAATCATTTGCTTAGCTAGAAACTTCTGGATAACTGTCCTTATTCTTATGCATGCCAAAGAACACCCCTTTTTATGTCATGATTTCATGAGAATATTCTAGATGTAGTAGAAGCAAAGAAGAATCCATGGTTGTTTGATAAATCTCCTTAGAATGGCCCACCTTGGCCTCACAACCTTGCAAGATATATTTTTTTCCATGGAGGCATTCGAAACAAGACAAAATATTAGAAGTGCAAGACTTAGCTTATTTTACCCTTTTGCCTTTTGTGGGCAATGCCAAACTTTCCTATGCCTTCTCATTTTTTATTTTGCCTTTGGACTTTTAGGGTTTCCACAAAACTAAATAATGCTTAAGTGCATTATTTTCCCTTTTAAAAGCTTGGATTTGCCATTTGACCCTCCATGTGGATTATATTAATAATGTGGATCTCTTCTATTTAAAAGCTCATGCTTTGAAATTTTTTACATACATAACTTCCACTTGGATAGGTCATACATTTTAGAATAGTAAAAATACTGACATGGCCTCTTGAATGCTTTTATGTCCTTACTTGTTTTCCACATCGACCTCTGATTTCCCTTGAAACTTTGTTATTTCTTTTTGGATCATTTCTCTTTTGACTGCATATTGATTAGTGGGTGGTGAACATTAGCTTGAATCGAAGGCTCTGAACACAAACCCAAACACAAATTTTGATGGCCAAATTATTTGAAACAAGGGAAAATCTGAACATGAAATCTAATGAAGGAATTTGTTGAACAAAATGTCCAACCATAAAAGCTGATGCAAAAATTTTGAACAAAAAGTTTGACACATAATTTCTAAACAAAAAATTCGACACAAAGTTTTTGAATAAAAAGTCTGACACAAAAGCTACAAGCAAAAAGTCTGACACAAAAATTACAAACAAAAATTCTGACACAAAATTTTTGAATAAAAAGTTTGACGAAGAAATTTAGAACTTAAGAAATTCTAAAAAACTTAAGAATTTGAAAAGTCAAACTTGTGATTTTTTGCAACTTATTTCTCCGCCATATATTCTCATAGACCTTTTCACCCCAATTGTAATTTACAATATTACAATCTTACAACCAACCTTGAGAAATATGCCACTTCAAAGCCTTTTATAATATGGAAAACATCATACTCAACATTATTTGATCTTCTCAACTTGATTTTTATATCAAACCTTGCAATCTCATTAAACCATGAAAATGTTAAGCATTAGATGGAACATGGATTACACAGGGTTTTCATGAGGCAAAATCTAGATTTTTAACTCGGGTGAACACTTACAAATAAGAGGTAACAATTATATATTCATGGCCTAATATTTTGGAAAAGGGCACAATTTGCTTAGTGCAAGTTTGGGAACTAACAATATTTATGATGTAATTTTATTGAAATTAATTTATGCATAAAACATTTTGGTGAACTCACTTATTTTCATGATTTTTTGGAAGGTTAAATGTGCCTCATATTGTGACTGATCTCAAAATTTCCATTTTCTCATAGGTTTCATTGTAAAATTTAAATTTAAATTTCCAAAAACTTAGTCAAGGGCCATTAGAAATACTTCTTAATTTTTTAATATATGTTTCTTCGACATGCATCATGCGATTCTTTCCTCAACATTAAATCTATTGTTACCCTTCTTGCATAAAATATGTCTTTAAAAAATACCCTTCAAGCCCCCAAATAGTTCATTTAGAATAAAGTGATATCAAAACCTAGCTATATATCAATATAACCAATTAAAAAACTTCCTTGACCCTACTTGTTTGCATTTCTATTTTGACACCTACGCTCCTTCTTCACATCCTTCTATGCACTCCTCCATATCCCCTTCACCCATCACACTCACTGCTTCCTCTCTATTGTATTTTTTATGCCATCCTGATTCAAATCATGTCACATATTCCTATTGATCATTATGTCCATAATTCACTAAAATAACCCTCTTATGTTTCACAACCAACCCTATACAATCATTTATATGTACACGTAGCCCTAAATTTATCCTCTCGTGTCGAATTTCATATTTCATGACTCACCCATACCATCCAAAAGCCACTCCAGTGATCTTACCTACGATCTTTTCCCCATCCATCCATTTATGAATCTCACATGTTGCATTTCCTAGATAATCCATGATCCATACGACACCCAAGAGAAGAATTAAGACAAAATGCAGCTATTTAAACTAGATAGATTAATTCAAAAAAGTTTCAAAACTATCAAACATGCAATGGAATCTACACAAGGTGTAGAATAATAATTACACTTTCAAATGAAAAGAGACTAATAGAATATTTCTACTTCTATTTAATAGAAAGAATAGGGTATTGATACATATGTGTAGGGGAGATAGTAAGACTGAGAATGCAAATTCCTATGATAAAAAGGGAAGTCATTTCTTAATTGTTTTATCTAGGCTATGAATGAACAAAAAGGATAATAATGAGAATTCATGTGATTAGAAATGGGAAAACACTTTCTAATCAATTTTCCTAGTATGAGAGACATGTAAGATGACTACACAATATTATATACTCAAAACATGCCAATATTCATGCTATATGATCTCCATTTACCCCTTGTTATTGAAGATATTAAAATTTATATCATTATAATAAGGTAGTTATAATATTTGATGTTTACCAACAAGGATAATTATAAAAATGATTCATCTTTTTCACAAGTGATAGTCAGAGATTTTTTTGGTGTAATAGTTGAACTTCTAATGTGTAGTATGCTAATAGGTGTCATAACATGCAAAAATATATAGATGTGACATATAGCATGGTAAGATGTGGTGTAAAGTGTCCTCATGGTCATTGAGTCATGTGAAGAGCTAGATTGATGCACGATATGTTGCAAGGCAATATAAAAGGGTGCAAGTGTTCTGTGAGTCTATTTTCACGACATGAAATGTCATGGATGGAGTTGATTCATGCAAAAAACTTGGGTTTTTGGGAGCATTCTTCTTGTTTTTTCATGAGTATGCAAGGGTGACAAGGAGGTTATATGGGTGGTGCACTTTATTACAGTGACACACAATTTGTGCAAGATACACAAGCATGTACAACATTGTGTGGTACACATAATATTTACTTAGCAATTTTCCTCCTCAAGCTAAGTGTTATAATCAGGTTGAGAAATGCCTAGGAGAATCATCAATATGTTAAAATTATGGCATAAATGTTGGTGTGAAGATAAACATATGTAGAAGTAATTGGTGTAGTCCACTACCTTAGGGTATGCCAATTGAGTGGAACATCAAATAATAAAATTTAACTATGATAGTTTTGATCTTGGGTAGTCCATTTTGATGGTTTAAGTCAATTTGGAGTGGTACAACACCACAAAATTTTCATAGAGCATAGTGATATATCATGTTGAATGGTGGTACACACACATGTCTGATTATTTTGAAGTAAACCATTAAGATTGTATAAATGTAGCATAATATACTATATATATGACCAAAATATGATAAGGGTACCAAAATTAGAAGGTAGTATTGAGGAATCCTCAAGTGCTCATATCATTCTCAACTCCTTAGATAGAAATGGTCCACATTATTATTTGTTTTGGGTAATGGTGCTAAACCAATGGTCAGAGTCAAAAAATATAGTGGCATGTTGATGTTGACTCCAATCCTCGAGAAGGAATGTAGGATGTTAGATCTCTAAAAATATATGCACATCTTACTTTGTATTCCTTGATGTAGTGTACTACTTGCATCATTTCTATGATGTCTTGTGCTCTCCAACGACTATGGGAACCAAGTTTGGGAGGTGCTTGAGAGTGTCCTGTTGCTCCTTGTAGCTTAGTGTAGAACAAGCTATAGATGCCTAGGAATTATAAGGAATGCATGCATTATCATTTGATTATGACATTGAGAATATGTGTGTATATTTAACCATGCTTCCTTCTCAAGGGATGTGTGAATACTACATGTATGTGAGAGTGGATAGTAGACGAAGCATATCCATGTCAAATAGATAATGGATAATCAAGAACATAGAAAACCCAAAAGTCTAATACCAATGCTATATTGGTATTAATTATTGGGTAGACCAATCAGGACAATATGAGCTTGATTCTATTTTTTAGTAGCATAGATTGTGGGATGCACTAAATCAAAATAACACAAGTATGAAAATAATATTACTGATCTTGGCATAATTAAATATGGGTAGCACTTGGTACTAAAAAAGTGATTGAGTCAACTTTAGTTAAACATTAATTTAAAAAACATCATCATATCTACACTGAGAATACCAAAGTGTTAGCTATATAATACCACTACCTCAAATGACATCTCAAATAAGCCATTAAAATTTACAAACTTTATAATAACCTAAATTGGGATGGAGGTCTAGATTTAAATCAATCATGAGGACCAATCTTTAATTTACTTTAAAAGATATTTTAATCCTCTTTCCTTTAGGTTTTCATCTAGTTCTCCCATGGTTGGTTGCCATCTTCATTCTCAAATCACCTTCATCCTTCTACTTTCCTCATGCCCTTGTCTTTTATTTTCATATTTTCTTTCTAATTTTATATGGTCTTCTTGATTGCTTACCCAAATTCTTAAAAAAATAATTCTATTTTTAAAGAGTGTACTTGTTTTTCTTTGAATAATTCCATAATTTAAAGAGTTGATATCAATAAATATCTTTAACCTCGATTATCGGATCGCAAAGTTGTATGTGTGTGACATGAGTTTAATGTCCAATATAAAAAAATTGTGATACAAAAGTGAAGTGGAGAAACCTCATGTGTTCCAACTCTAAGAATAACCATGAAGCTTCATGTGTGAGTGCATGACATGTTGCTACAACAAATGTTGACCCACTGATGATGTGGATCCATAGAGATGTTGGTACATAATTCCATGTGGAAATAATGTGTACCATATAGATATCAGTGTATGCATAGATTTTTAACATCAAATGGTATTATCCAACACATTCTTAATACTATAAGCTTTACATATATGATTATGCCCTGGTAATGAGGCTATATTTCCCCATCAATTAGGGTCCATCCACCCACAATGTAGTTTCATCAAATGCATTTTCCTTTTCATAAAAATATCTAATAATAACAAGTGGATTGGGAATGCTTGATTCTTCCAAAATTTTCATAAGGATGATTATCCCAATTTTTTTCAACCATATAAATATTATGTTGTTAATGGTTTCATGTAACTAGAGTGTGTGCTGTGTTTTTTTATCGATAACATCTTTGAAACTGGGATAATAGATCTAAGTGAAGTTGTTCATACTATTTTTAAACATTTTTTTATTGAGGCATATGCTATGTTTCATGTTATTTTGTGTGGCTCATCACTAAGGTACCTATATACATGCCTAAGAATGCTTCTTCATAGAGTGTTGTTGAAAGGATTACATCCTTGAAACAATGATCGTGTGGAGCATTGTTAGGATGATCAAGTCTTCTTCATCTCTATGAGATATATGTTCTGATGGAGGAGAATCCTAGGATTAGGTTATCTTTCATCACACAAAAATATTGAATAACATTCACATACATCTAGATTTGATTGGAAGTTAGAATAAAAATCTACGAGTACCCAAAGAATTCAATAACATTACATAAAGCTCTTGGAATAGAGAAAACACAATTTTAGTCAATGAGATAGATATTTTTATGTCTTATGATGAAATTATCAATTAAATTAGGTTTACATTAACTATAAGTTACTAAAATTTCATTCTACATCAAGCAATGATTTTTATTATTATAGTTGAAAATCAAGTGTAACAAAAAATAAATAAATTTGGTTGTATGTTTTAAACATCTTCCAAGATGAACGGGATTCCAATATTCATTCGATCAAGACAAAAGGGAGGGAAAAAATTCAAAAAGGTAGGCTGGAGTTAGAAGAGAATTAATAGGAGAGTGGAGGTACTTAAGTAGGAGCATAAAGGAAAAAAGAGTAGGGTTCAATCCATTTAGGGGTTGCTCTATGTGTGTCTCATTATCTTATGTTGTAACAAAAGAGATGAGTGAGTTTGCATGTGTATAATCTTTGTATTTCATCACAAAAGATAAATAAAAGTTTTTATTTTGATTTCTAATCTCAAATTTTATGTGTGGGTTAATGGTTATAAGGAAAGGTTATCTTTCTTAGACCCCATATCCTTGACTATATAAATTGGTACAATTTTTGGTAATAACTCTGAGATAAGTGAGAGTTGAGTGTTCTCCATCTTGCATAGGTAGGTAGAGAATAAAGTGTCGAAAGACCAATTTAAAGAGGTGTTTTACCTACACATGTTGACAAACATGAGATTTAAATAACAGGTTTAGGTTGAGAGAGATTTTATATGCCTCTAAGAAGAGTGGATTTGGCTAAAGCAGTGGTAGCCAATATGGTAGAAATATTAGATGAGATTATAGAATTGTGGATAGTTATGCATATAAGATTGGTGGTTGTTAAAAAGGATAAAAGAAGGGGATTTATCTCAAGAGACAATGTGAGTGATGTGGAATATTAAGATTCAGGAATAAAAAATGAGGGATGAGTATCTTGGAAATTTTATAGAGAAGAAAATACCTTGTTAGAGCTATCTCAAAGATTGGCGAGGAACCAAGATGACATTTCCAAGATTTTTAGAAACTTTGAACCCCAAGGAGATAATTGATTAGATTTTGAGATGGAGTATTTTGATTTTGGTGAAGTGGCTAACAAAATGAAGGCTAAATTGGCTTACACCAAGTTAAAAGGTCCCACAAACCTATAGTGGAGGGAGGTATAAATGAAAGGAATGGAAAAGTTAAAGATAAGATTACCTATTGGGAAAGAATGGTTACAAAATTGAAAGGTAAATCTTTAGTTGAAAATCATCAATTAGACTTATTTAAGTGGTTAAAAATTTGAGGTAGAAAGAGCTATGTGGGAAATACTATGTAGAATATTTTTGAATACTCACAATCTAGGTGGGTCATAGTGAGATGAACCCAAAAAGGTTCTGAGGTGCATAAATGGGTTGTTAGTAAACTTTAAAGATGAGATACAAATGGTGATATTGCGTATAGTGGAAGAATCACATCAATATGCTTTAAGGGAAAAAGAAACATTGCATGTAAGATCAAGGGGAAAGGGTATGCTTAACAATGTTATATGTTAACCAGCTCATGAAGGCAATCCATAGTGGAATGAGAAATGATCTAGAAATTCTCAAGTGCCAAATCAACAAGCAAGAGAAAGATCCAACTATGGAATAAGAAGGGGTATCTATGGGAGAGGAATAGGGTGAATGTTTAATGAAACATGCTACAGATGTGGGGACTTTGGTCATCATGATATCGAGTGTCTTCATGTTCAATGTGATGGTGAAATAAGGAGGAAAGAGGGAATGGTATAGATTTCACAAGTTAATGTGGATTCCATAACATCATCCAAGCACACAGAAGATCCTAAACAATGAAAAAAATTCTCAAGGAAGAAATTATTGAAAGATGAGAGGGAGAATAAGGAAGTATGCCAAAGAAGGCATATTAATTAGAATTAATTGCATGATGAAAGGTAAGTTTTGTAATTTTTTGTTTGATAGTGGAAGCTCAAATAATTTAGTATCCATTGGATGGAATGCAAGCTAAATCTGGTATGTACACTAGACCAAAATCTGTATTATGTATCTTGGTTATTATAAATTCATGATATCATAGTACGAGAACATTTTGAGGTTGATATGCAAATTGGTAAGTATCAGGACAAGGTTTTGTGTGATGTCATGCCCCTTAAACATGTCATGTTTTTTAGGATAACCATGTTAACTTGATAGTGATATATTATATGATGGAATAACTAACATCATGAGTGTTAAGAAAGATGGAAATAACTAGATTATAAGTTGTTTGAAGGAAAAGTAAGACAAAAATGAGGAAATGAGCCAAATTATCATGTGTGTTGAAAAATATGGTTTGCTAGATGAAAAGGAAGAAGTGTACAATACATGGATGTGAAAGGTGTAGCATAAAACAAGGTGGAGTAAGGGATGTTGTTTTTAACCTAGTCATGTATAGTATAAAATGAGGTTACAATCGAGGACATGAGGGATATGTTGATCTTCAATAGAGGTGGTCATCCCAAGGTCAACGCCAACTAGAAGGAAAGTGAAATGTGAGTATTTGGTAGAGAGGGATGATTTGTGGTGTTGTAGGTGGATGGAAAAACTTAAAGTATCTGATATGATGTAAGGACATGCCATGGATTTACCCAAAAATTTATAAAGATGGTTTTATCATCCAACCCAAATTTGTAAACACTGTGCTCACAAAATTTTACATGGGGTGTTTGATGTAGGAGCATCATGAGATAAAATAATATTACATAACCATAAAATATCTAACAATGTTCACATACATATAAACCCAATTTCCAATGAGAAGATGACCTACAATGACCCTGGGAAGTCAGTAAAATTTTAACAAGATCTTGGAACAAATAAAATATGGTTTCATTAAATGATATAGTGAGTTCTTTGTCTCATGATGAAACCAATAGTGGACACAGGTTTGCTTTAATTGATGGTTACAAAACAACAACTCTATGTTAGCTAGTGGTTACAAAAATGCCACTCTAATTAAGCAATGGTTTCACCCCCGGATAGTTGAATACTATAAGTAATAACCTATAAATATTTGGCCATGTTTTTTAAATGTTTTTCAAAATGAAGTGGATTCCAAGAGTCACTCCAATAAGCAGAAAAAGGAATGGGAATACTTTAATAAGGTAGGTTGGAATTAGAGGAGACTTGCAAGGAGAGTGGAGGTGCTTGGGTAGAATCATAAATATATAAAGAGTAGAGTTTAGTCCATTTAGGGGTTTTTTGTGTGTATGTAACTAATTCTCTTGAGTTGTAATTAAATAGAGGAGTGATTGTGTTATGTGTAAAATTTTTATTAAGGACATGCCATGGATTTACCCAAAAATTTATAAAGATGGTTTTATCATCCAACCCAAATTTGTAAACACTGTGCTCACAAAATTTTACATGGGGTGTTTGATGTAGGAGCATCATGAGATAAAATAATATTACATAACCATAAAATATCTAACAATGTTCACATACATATAAACCCAATTTCCAATGAGAAGATGACCTACAATGACCCTGGGAAGTCAGTAAAATTTTAACAAGATCTTGGAACAAATAAAATATGGTTTCATTAAATGATATAGTGAGTTCTTTGTCTCATGATGAAACCAATAGTGGACACAGGTTTGCTTTAATTGATGGTTACAAAACAACAACTCTATGTTAGCTAGTGGTTACAAAAATGCCACTCTAATTAAGCAATGGTTTCACCCCCGGATAGTTGAATACTATAAGTAATAACCTATAAATATTTGGCCATGTTTTTTAAATGTTTTTCAAAATGAAGTGGATTCCAAGAGTCACTCCAATAAGCAGAAAAAGGAATGGGAATACTTTAATAAGGTAGGTTGGAATTAGAGGAGACTTGCAAGGAGAGTGGAGGTGCTTGGGTAGAATCATAAATATATAAAGAGTAGAGTTTAGTCCATTTAGGGGTTTTTTGTGTGTATGTAACTAATTCTCTTGAGTTGTAATTAAATAGAGGAGTGATTGTGTTATGTGTAAAATTTTTATTAAGGACATGCCATGGATTTACCCAAAAATTTATAAAGATGGTTTTATCATCCAACCCAAATTTGTAAACACTGTGCTCACAAAATTTTACATGGGGTGTTTGATGTAGGAGCATCATGAGATAAAATAATATTACATAACCATAAAATATCTAACAATGTTCACATACATATAAACCCAATTTCCAATGAGAAGATGACCTACAATGACCCTGGGAAGTCAGTAAAATTTTAACAAGATCTTGGAACAAATAAAATATGGTTTCATTAAATGATATAGTGAGTTCTTTGTCTCATGATGAAACCAATAGTGGACACAGGTTTGCTTTAATTGATGGTTACAAAACAACAACTCTATGTTAGCTAGTGGTTACAAAAATGCCACTCTAATTAAGCAATGGTTTCACCCCCGGATAGTTGAATACTATAAGTAATAACCTATAAATATTTGGCCATGTTTTTTAAATGTTTTTCAAAATGAAGTGGATTCCAAGAGTCACTCCAATAAGCAGAAAAAGGAATGGGAATACTTTAATAAGGTAGGTTGGAATTAGAGGAGACTTGCAAGGAGAGTGGAGGTGCTTGGGTAGAATCATAAATATATAAAGAGTAGAGTTTAGTCCATTTAGGGGTTTTTTGTGTGTATGTAACTAATTCTCTTGAGTTGTAATTAAATAGAGGAGTGATTGTGTTATGTGTAAAATTTTTATTAAGGACATGCCATGGATTTACCCAAAAATTTATAAAGATGGTTTTATCATCCAACCCAAATTTGTAAACACTGTGCTCACAAAATTTTACATGGGGTGTTTGATGTAGGAGCATCATGAGATAAAATAATATTACATAACCATAAAATATCTAACAATGTTCACATACATATAAACCCAATTTCCAATGAGAAGATGACCTACAATGACCCTGGGAAGTCAGTAAAATTTTAACAAGATCTTGGAACAAATAAAATATGGTTTCATTAAATGATATAGTGAGTTCTTTGTCTCATGATGAAACCAATAGTGGACACAGGTTTGCTTTAATTGATGGTTACAAAACAACAACTCTATGTTAGCTAGTGGTTACAAAAATGCCACTCTAATTAAGCAATGGTTTCACCCCCGGATAGTTGAATACTATAAGTAATAACCTATAAATATTTGGCCATGTTTTTTAAATGTTTTTCAAAATGAAGTGGATTCCAAGAGTCACTCCAATAAGCAGAAAAAGGAATGGGAATACTTTAATAAGGTAGGTTGGAATTAGAGGAGACTTGCAAGGAGAGTGGAGGTGCTTGGGTAGAATCATAAATATATAAAGAGTAGAGTTTAGTCCATTTAGGGGTTTTTTGTGTGTATGTAACTAATTCTCTTGAGTTGTAATTAAATAGAGGAGTGATTGTGTTATGTGTAAAATTTTTATTAAGGACATGCCATGGATTTACCCAAAAATTTATAAAGATGGTTTTATCATCCAACCCAAATTTGTAAACACTGTGCTCACAAAATTTTACATGGGGTGTTTGATGTAGGAGCATCATGAGATAAAATAATATTACATAACCATAAAATATCTAACAATGTTCACATACATATAAACCCAATTTCCAATGAGAAGATGACCTACAATGACCCTGGGAAGTCAGTAAAATTTTAACAAGATCTTGGAACAAATAAAATATGGTTTCATTAAATGATATAGTGAGTTCTTTGTCTCATGATGAAACCAATAGTGGACACAGGTTTGCTTTAATTGATGGTTACAAAACAACAACTCTATGTTAGCTAGTGGTTACAAAAATGCCACTCTAATTAAGCAATGGTTTCACCCCCGGATAGTTGAATACTATAAGTAATAACCTATAAATATTTGGCCATGTTTTTTAAATGTTTTTCAAAATGAAGTGGATTCCAAGAGTCACTCCAATAAGCAGAAAAAGGAATGGGAATACTTTAATAAGGTAGGTTGGAATTAGAGGAGACTTGCAAGGAGAGTGGAGGTGCTTGGGTAGAATCATAAATATATAAAGAGTAGAGTTTAGTCCATTTAGGGGTTTTTTGTGTGTATGTAACTAATTCTCTTGAGTTGTAATTAAATAGAGTGATTGTGTTATGTGTAAAATTTTTATTAAGGACATGCCATGGATTTACCCAAAAATTTATAAAGATGGTTTTATCATCCAACCCAAATTTGTAAACACTGTGCTCACAAAATTTTACATGGGGTGTTTGATGTAGGAGCATCATGAGATAAAATAATATTACATAACCATAAAATATCTAACAATGTTCACATACATATAAACCCAATTTCCAATGAGAAGATGACCTACAATGACCCTGGGAAGTCAGTAAAATTTTAACAAGATCTTAGAACAAATAAAATATGGTTTCATTAAATGATATAGTGAGTTCTTTGTCTCATGATGAAACCAATAGTGGACACAGGTTTGCTTTAATTGATGGTTACAAAACAACAACTCTATGTTAGCTAGTGGTTACAAAAATGCCACTCTAATTAAGCAATGGTTTCACCCCCGGATAGTTGAATACTATAAGTAATAACCTATAAATATTTGGCCATGTTTTTTAAATGTTTTTCAAAATGAAGTGGATTCCAAGAGTCACTCCAATAAGCAGAAAAAGGAATGGGAATACTTTAATAAGGTAGGTTGGAATTAGAGGAGACTTGCAAGGAGAGTGGAGGTGCTTGGGTAGAATCATAAATATATAAAGAGTAGAGTTTAGTCCATTTAGGGGTTTTTTGTGTGTATGTAACTAATTCTCTTGAGTTGTAATTAAATAGAGGAGTGATTGTGTTATGTGTAAAATTTTTATTAAGGACATGCCATGGATTTACCCAAAAATTTATAAAGATGGTTTTATCATCCAACCCAAATTTGTAAACACTGTGCTCACAAAATTTTACATGGGGTGTTTGATGTAGGAGCATCATGAGATAAAATAATATTACATAACCATAAAATATCTAACAATGTTCACATACATATAAACCCAATTTCCAATGAGAAGATGACCTACAATGACCCTGGGAAGTCAGTAAAATTTTAACAAGATCTTGGAACAAATAAAATATGGTTTCATTAAATGATATAGTGAGTTCTTTGTCTCATGATGAAACCAATAGTGGACACAGGTTTGCTTTAATTGATGGTTACAAAACAACAACTCTATGTTAGCTAGTGGTTACAAAAATGCCACTCTAATTAAGCAATGGTTTCACCCCCGGATAGTTGAATACTATAAGTAATAACCTATAAATATTTGGCCATGTTTTTTAAATGTTTTTCAAAATGAAGTGGATTCCAAGAGTCACTCCAATAAGCAGAAAAAGGAATGGGAATACTTTAATAAGGTAGGTTGGAATTAGAGGAGACTTGCAAGGAGAGTGGAGGTGCTTGGGTAGAATCATAAATATATAAAGAGTAGAGTTTAGTCCATTTAGGGGTTTTTTGTGTGTATGTAACTAATTCTCTTGAGTTGTAATTAAATAGAGGAGTGATTGTGTTATGTGTAAAATTTTTATTAAGGACATGCCATGGATTTACCCAAAAATTTATAAAGATGGTTTTATCATCCAACCCAAATTTGTAAACACTGTGCTCACAAAATTTTACATGGGGTGTTTGATGTAGGAGCATCATGAGATAAAATAATATTACATAACCATAAAATATCTAACAATGTTCACATACATATAAACCCAATTTCCAATGAGAAGATGACCTACAATGACCCTGGGAAGTCAGTAAAATTTTAACACGATCTTGGAACAAATAAAATATGGTTTCATTAAATGATATAGTGAGTTCTTTGTCTCATGATGAAACCAATAGTGGACACAGGTTTGCTTTAATTGATGGTTACAAAACAACAACTCTATGTTAGCTAGTGGTTACAAAAATGCCACTCTAATTAAGCAATGGTTTCACCCCCGGATAGTTGAATACTATAAGTAATAACCTATAAATATTTGGCCATGTTTTTTAAATGTTTTTCAAAATGAAGTGGATTCCAAGAGTCACTCCAATAAGCAGAAAAAGGAATGGGAATACTTTAATAAGGTAGGTTGGAATTAGAGGAGACTTGCAAGGAGAGTGGAGGTGCTTGGGTAGAATCATAAATATATAAAGAGTAGAGTTTAGTCCATTTAGGGGTTTTTTGTGTGTATGTAACTAATTCTCTTGAGTTGTAATTAAATAGAGGAGTGATTGTGTTATGTGTAAAATTTTTATTAAGGACATGCCATGGATTTACCCAAAAATTTATAAAGATGGTTTTATCATCCAACCCAAATTTGTAAACACTGTGCTCACAAAATTTTACATGGGGTGTTTGATGTAGGAGCATCATGAGATAAAATAATATTACATAACCATAAAATATCTAACAATGTTCACATACATATAAACCCAATTTCCAATGAGAAGATGACCTACAATGACCCTGGGAAGTCAGTAAAATTTTAACAAGATCTTGGAACAAATAAAATATGGTTTCATTAAATGATATAGTGAGTTCTTTGTCTCATGATGAAACCAATAGTGGACACAGGTTTGCTTTAATTGATGGTTACAAAACAACAACTCTATGTTAGCTAGTGGTTACAAAAATGCCACTCTAATTAAGCAATGGTTTCACCCCCGGATAGTTGAATACTATAAGTAATAACCTATAAATATTTGGCCATGTTTTTTAAATGTTTTTCAAAATGAAGTGGATTCCAAGAGTCACTCCAATAAGCAGAAAAAGGAATGGGAATACTTTAATAAGGTAGGTTGGAATTAGAGGAGACTTGCAAGGAGAGTGGAGGTGCTTGGGTAGAATCATAAATATATAAAGAGTAGAGTTTAGTCCATTTAGGGGTTTTTTGTGTGTATGTAACTAATTCTCTTGAGTTGTAATTAAATAGAGGAGTGATTGTGTTATGTGTAAAATTTTTATTAAGGACATGCCATGGATTTACCCAAAAATTTATAAAGATGGTTTTATCATCCAACCCAAATTTGTAAACACTGTGCTCACAAAATTTTACATGGGGTGTTTGATGTAGGAGCATCATGAGATAAAATAATATTACATAACCATAAAATATCTAACAATGTTCACATACATATAAACCCAATTTCCAATGAGAAGATGACCTACAATGACCCTGGGAAGTCAGTAAAATTTTAACAAGATCTTGGAACAAATAAAATATGGTTTCATTAAATGATATAGTGAGTTCTTTGTCTCATGATGAAACCAATAGTGGACACAGGTTTGCTTTAATTGATGGTTACAAAACAACAACTCTATGTTAGCTAGTGGTTACAAAAATGCCACTCTAATTAAGCAATGGTTTCACCCCCGGATAGTTGAATACTATAAGTAATAACCTATAAATATTTGGCCATGTTTTTTAAATGTTTTTCAAAATGAAGTGGATTCCAAGAGTCACTCCAATAAGCAGAAAAAGGAATGGGAATACTTTAATAAGGTAGGTTGGAATTAGAGGAGACTTGCAAGGAGAGTGGAGGTGCTTGGGTAGAATCATAAATATATAAAGAGTAGAGTTTAGTCCATTTAGGGGTTTTTTGTGTGTATGTAACTAATTCTCTTGAGTTGTAATTAAATAGAGGAGTGATTGTGTTATGTGTAAAATTTTTATTAAGGACATGCCATGGATTTACCCAAAAATTTATAAAGATGGTTTTATCATCCAACCCAAATTTGTAAACACTGTGCTCACAAAATTTTACATGGGGTGTTTGATGTAGGAGCATCATGAGATAAAATAATATTACATAACCATAAAATATCTAACAATGTTCACATACATATAAACCCAATTTCCAATGAGAAGATGACCTACAATGACCCTGGGAAGTCAGTAAAATTTTAACAAGATCTTGGAACAAATAAAATATGGTTTCATTAAATGATATAGTGAGTTCTTTGTCTCATGATGAAACCAATAGTGGACACAGGTTTGCTTTAATTGATGGTTACAAAACAACAACTCTATGTTAGCTAGTGGTTACAAAAATGCCACTCTAATTAAGCAATGGTTTCACCCCCGGATAGTTGAATACTATAAGTAATAACCTATAAATATTTGGCCATGTTTTTTAAATGTTTTTCAAAATGAAGTGGATTCCAAGAGTCACTCCAATAAGCAGAAAAAGGAATGGGAATACTTTAATAAGGTAGGTTGGAATTAGAGGAGACTTGCAAGGAGAGTGGAGGTGCTTGGGTAGAATCATAAATATATAAAGAGTAGAGTTTAGTCCATTTAGGGGTTTTTTGTGTGTATGTAACTAATTCTCTTGAGTTGTAATTAAATAGAGGAGTGATTGTGTTATGTGTAAAATTTTTATTTGCTGAAGAAAGATAAATGAAAGCATTTTTTTGATTTGC
The DNA here is from genome assembly GCA_037957365.1 of Torreya grandis. Lineage (NCBI taxonomy): Eukaryota > Viridiplantae > Streptophyta > Pinopsida > Cupressales > Taxaceae > Torreya > Torreya grandis. The sequence continues at coordinate 2,141,343 of JARHVA010000111.1, forward strand.
AATCTCATATTGTGTGTGTGGATTAAATGTTTCAAGGACAAGGTTGTCCTCCATTAGAACCTCTATCATTAAATGTTTCATGCTTAGTTGAAGGTCAAGTAGAAACACTTGAACCAATTGATGTAAAACACAACGTGGGAGATTCCTTGGTGCTTGACTATGGGGATAAATGTGTGAAACTTTCTTTTCTTACACTACAACTGATATAACAAAGAATAATGTTTCATGATATCATCTCTATCTTGAAGGGATTAATGATTCCTTAATTGTTTTTACCTAAGACTTGGATTTCATATCCAATTCACATGAATAGATTGGAACCAAATCCCTTGGTGTGTTTCCTAAAACTTCCCAAAAAGTGTTAAATTAGGTAGTAGGGAATGATAGGGACTTAAAAAATTCTTACTTATCATTGTGTGTTCATTGCATGTCATGATTGGGTATGATGATTTGATGATAATATGAATATTAAGTGATTGGAAAAGTGTGCACTTGGATTTGAGTTGCTAAAGTTATTTCTCTTTGGTGAAATGCTCTTGATATAACTTCTACATTATTTGAAGATATTTATCATAAATTTGAGCAAGACCACTAGGGATAATTTGGATAAATGAATGCTTTAAGTCATGAGATCTATTAGCTACTCCATGACACAACTAAAGTTTTTTTCCTTGGACTTGAGATCATCTTGAAATTTTTGATTTTGGTTCTGGAGATGTTGGATCTTTTGTTAGCAAATAGTTTAGTGAGAAGATTAAAATAATATTAAATTTATAAACTATCGAAATAAATGATGGAAATAATAAACAAGAATGAGAAGAATATACTATAAACTCCATGAAGCCATGAAAGATATATATTATTCAAACAATGGCCTAATTTCTCCTTCATCTCACATTGCCTATAAAGGCTCTTTGTCTTCCCTTTTGGATCTTTCTCTTACATGACACTTTTAATTCTCCTTTTTGACAAATATATTTATTTTCTCTTTCTAAATAATGCCAAATTTGACTAAATTTCACATCCCTTTACCCTTGTTAACACTCACCCAAAATAAAATAAGCGTCACTCCTCGAGACACATAAATGTCCTAATAAATCAAGGTTTTACAATTTTGCTCAGTTACAAAAGCATTTGAGATAACTAAACTACTCCTAACTATCTACCTAATTTCCACAACCTCTCATGTTGGTGCTTCCTGCACCTCTATTATACTATTTAATACAACCTCAAAATGCATTTTTATTTAAAAAATTATAATAACCTCCACTTTGTTCAGATCATAGAGAATTTATATCTTCCTTCATCATACAGGTAAGAGTAAGATAGAATAATACACAAGCCAGAGTATATATTTATTTTGTAAGAAGACCGCCATCCAAATGGCTACTTACTTGGCCCATGTAAATGTCATAAATATTCTTGAGTTATTATTCCACTTCATGGTAGATTTAAACATATGCAATTATTTACTATCATAGTAATTTACAATAGCAAACAACATGCGGGCATCATCAGGTTACAAAAGTGTAAGTGGGTACTTATGAAAGAATTTTATTTTATGATATTTGTATACCAAATAAACATGGCCATGTCACCTTTTTTGGTCATTATAAAAGTTTATGCCAACTTCTACTCAGCTTGCATGCATGTCTACACTTTTTATTTAGATTAAAATTTTATAAAATTAGAAATATGTAAATAGAGGCACAATAGCTTTTGCCCAGGGTTCAACTATGTTAGAATTTGTAAACAGATGTGCCTAAAGGTGAATTATAACAATACCAATATCTTCCTAAGATTCTTCCCTACATGTCTCATAAGATGATTGTCCATATGCCTTAAAGATTGGTAAATCCCCTACATAATATTTCACCACATCTACATATGCTTTAAACTTGATACACTTCATGAGATAAGCTAGACGATCATAAATAAACTATACTTTATGAAGAAGATTATGAGTAAGATTAAGTTTCTCTATGCGTTCCCTTATTTTAAAGAGAGATGCATTAATAATGTCACTTGTCGACTGAATAGAAGTTATCTTCTCCAATGCTTGCTCCATATTAGTCTCCATGCCATGCACATTATTATTATGCTATCGAGAAAGATATGATATCCTTAATGAATGTATGCAAATGTAGGTATATTCCTTGAAAAATCTCTATCATGTGATCATTATTCAGACAATGAACCTTGGTATTCCTTTAGAAATAACATTGTATTAGTTGAGGCCATCTCATGCAAAGCTAATAAATAACATAACCACTAATTTCATAACCTTACAAACTCAATTCAAATTAACTATGCCTACCTCATCCTTCATCATTCTCATTCTTAGTATGCAGACTTAAATTCAAGCCCTAAAAAAAACCTTAAAAACTCAAGAGGCCCAAATAAGCCAAACTAAAGATCATAAGCTCTTTGAATACCTAATTTCATGTAAAAAACCATAATAACATTGAAGTATTGCATATCTCATGGAGGAAAAAATGTTCCAATGGTAGCAATAGGATTCAAAACCTTAAAATCCATCTCGTGAATATCAACTCTCATGGGCTCGAATAATAATGTAGCCACACCATTATTAGAAAATAGTTTAGTGGCAAGAAAAAAATAATAGAAAATTTTTAAGCTATTAAAATAAATGATGGAAATAATAAACAAGAAGGAAAATAATATGTTATAAACTCCGTGGATCCATTGAAAAGAGATATCATTCAAACAATGGCTTGATTTCTCCTTCATCTCACATTTGCCTATAAAAGCTCTTTGTCTTCCATTTTGGCTCTTTCTCTTACATGACTTTTTGATGACTCATTTTGAAAAATATATTTATTTTCTCTTTATAAATAATTCTAAATTAGAATAAATCTCATATCCATTTACCCTTGATAACATATTCTTGATCAAGCATTTATTCTCATCTAGAGATTTCAAAAGGGAGTCCTTAATTTGGGGGTTGTTATCCTTCTTTATTGCTTAACCCATGACAACAACAATTAAGATATTAGTAAGGGTTTCATACCAATTCTTTGGCTTGGTGTCGACAACTAATGATAAGATGATGTGACAAACTTTTGGATTTGATACCAATGATATATGTAGATCCTAAGAGGTTCATAAAAGATAAACTACAAATATTTAAACTAGATGAATCTATTAAAAAAGAGCTAAAATTTTTTAGAACATGAAATTGAATCTAAACAAGACGTGGAAAACTCATTACACATTCAAATGGAAAAAAATATTAGAACAATGCTTCTTATATCAAATGGAAATAATATGGTATTAGTACATATGCATACAATACACAATAATATTGAGAATGATAATTCCCATGATTAGAAAGGGGTTGACATCTCCTTGTTTTTTTCAATAGAATGGATGACAAGAAAGGTCAAAAATGGGAATTATTATGATTATAAAGGGGGAAACACTTCCTAACTTATTATTCTAATGTGGGAGATATGTATAGATGACTACACGATACTAAATACTCAGATTATGTTAGTATTCAAGATATTTGATTTTCACCTACCACTTACTATTGAAAACCTTATAGTATATATGATTACAAGAAGTTAATTACAATAGATTATGGTTACAATAATCATTTATCTTATACTTGAGTGATGGTTAGACTTCTTAAAAGTATGGCAGTTGAAATTCTAGCACTTACTATGCTTACAAGTGATCTGACATGGTATGAGATCTAGTTGTGCCATATGACATGGCATGATGTCGCTCAAAGTATCCACATGGTTTTTAAGTCAAGGGGCTAAGCTAGATTGTTATATGGCATTAATTCATGTTAAAAACATGTTTTTTAATTAGTATAATTCTTCACACTACACAAGCACAAAAGGACATCATGGAGGTTACATAGATGGGATGCATTATTATGTTGATACATAGTCTACATAACATCCATGAGAATGTGTAGTATTGTGTAGTATGCATAATATTTTATTGTTATTTTTCCTCATCTTTAATTGTTCCAATAAAGTTTTTAAATGCCTTGGATAAATACCAACATGACAAAATGATGACACAAATGATGGTGTGAATATCAACTTGTGTATAATTCCCTTTTGTCGTGTGCCATCTTGGGCTATGCTAATAAAATAGAGTATTGAACAAGGAAATATTTTTGTGGTGCCACCAATCTAGGGTAAGCCATTGAGATGGTGTGAGTCAACTTAGATTAGCACTATACTAGGCATGATATGTGGATTGCATGGATGTTGCATCATGATGAATGGTGTTGTACTTGCACTTGTATACTTATCATTGGTAATCCATTTGGATGGTGCAAGGTACTTAACATGTGATCAAAATTCAACAAGAGTAATTCAATGATAAGGTATTCTTGAGGAACCCCTTCTATGCTTAGATCAATCCATTCTTGCTCCATATTTCCTTCTCATCCACCCCAAAAATGCTCATATTCTATACATAGCATCATCCTTCTGATTTTTTGTCTATCAACCTACATTATTTTTAATTCTATTTTTATATTAATTTTAAATGCCATATAGATTTTAATTATTTTATTATTTATTTTATTTTATTCTAATGAATTATCATTTTTATTCATTCATTTATTCAATTATTTTATTTTAAATATATTATGTTTAATTGAAAAGCACATTTTTATTAATAATTTCATTTTGTATAGTTTCCATTTTAACTTCCTTCTAAACACTAAAGTCATAAGGTCTCGATTTTGGAGTCATATTTCTCCAAACCCTATAATTTTTTGTACCAATTATTGTATATTTTGTGGTTCTATGTGTGATTTATCTATTTTTATGTTTTAAAATATTATTGGACATGTTTATATGATGTCATGATTTTAAATGTGTCAATTTACATGGTATATCCGTAACATGTGTATGTCATTATTTATCACATTATTCTGTTTAACCCTAGAATGAAATTTATAGGTATGTTTTCACTTTAAGCTCAGGGTTAAGAATATAGAAATGAAATGACACAAGGGTGATAATCAATTATATAGTAGGCCACTTAAATGATAAACTCAGATATAGTCATACATTGAATTTATTATGCTAAGATAGTCTAAATATGAAAAGTACAACTAGGTTAGATATAGAAATGACAAAGAAGAGAATTAGTTAGTTTGTTATGATGTCAATGCAGTTCTAGATCTAGAACATGCTAAAAGTAAGTGGGAAGACATTTCTATAATAATTGTTAGACTATATAACTGATGGCTCTAGCTATTTAGACAGTTTCATCAACCTTGGATGGTTATGTTGATGCTATTGTTTGAGTTTGATGATAGTGTCCTATATGGAATATCTAATGAAATAGGATGTAACCACCTGGATGTTTATGGGTTTGGATTCACCTTCACTCTAGGGCATTTAAATTTGGGTCATGGATAGTCACTCCTTATGAAATGGCAAAACCTTGGCTTTTCATCTTTAATGTGACCTTGGTGAAAAGTGGGTTAGTGGCATATGATGTCGAGCTGACCCCAATGACCCCACTATCAAAGTATGCTACTTACATAGCCAATACTTTAAGAAGGCCTAAAATTGATGTATTTCTCTCCTTTATGTTGGATTATGTGTGAATCATGTAATGTGTGTAAATCAAGTACAACAATGACCTAGATTGTAACCTAGAAAATTGGGCTCTTGGGCTACTTTTTTAATACCTAAAACTTGTAGATGTGTTGTACCTATGACTCATATGGAAATAGGGAAGATTTGATCAATGGAATGCTTGATAGGGTGCTTTTTGATAAGTGCCTTGGTCTTTTATAGGTTTTGTAGGTGAGGAATGAATGAGGGTTGATATTGTATTTATATCAATCCCGTTGGAGTAATAACTCACATTAAAGCACTTAGGCACCTCAAAAAATTATTTCAATGGACCAAGTAAAAACATTTAAATTTAGAGACTATAGTAATGTTAAAGGAGATATTGAAGAAATTGATTACTAAATAGATCAAAAGTTATCCAAGATAATTTTAAACCAATAGGCCCTAGGGAATATAAAGATTGTGTAAGTGCATTTCAAATTGGAAAAAAATATATTAACCCTCAAGATTTTTGAATGCCAAACTTTTTTGCAACAAGGGGAAAAAAAAAAAAAAGGGCAAATAACTAATGACGGATGATTATTGTGTCACAAATATAAATGATAAAGGTGGAAGTCTAATTTAAACATCCTTGAAACATATGGATTAGAACTTAATTATATATAAATGATGAAATATAATGGTAAAGTAATTGGAAAAGAAGAGCAAGGTATCATCAAGGCTATTCTTTCAATAGCTTGTAAAGATAAACAAGGGGTTGGTTATGACAATGATGATAAGACACATAAATATTTGAAGTGTACACATGCGAATGATAAATCACATGATAGAATACCTAACTATAATAATGACATATATCTAGGTGCTCACATTATTTTTAAGAGTAAAAATTAATTCCAATATGTTCACAAGATAATACAACCCCTTGATGTCCACTTTGAGAAGTCTACAATGAAACAATGGAAATAAATGGAAAGAATAATTTATCTCAAATAAACATGTGTATAAAAGTGTACCTCACTACATGGTTTTTTGTTGATCTCCTATTATTATTGTGTTATACTCATTCACTTATGCAAAAATTCATGTATGTGTACTTTCTCATGATACAATATCTTCAAACCATATTGATGTAGAAATACATGATCCAAGTGTTTTGCCTTTTTTACTTCCTATGTCTATAGTTTCCTTATGAAACACAATATATATGATATGACATTATTATATACTTAGTATACACCATCAAAAGTTAAAACATGAGGTGTAACCAAATAAGCAATCAACCATAAGAGCTCAAATAAGTGTGCCTAAATTTCAAGTATTTACTCTTCCACCTACTAAGGTAATCACATCACAACCTCTTGCACTTATACAAGAAAAAAACACTTTAAAATGTTCAATTTTTCAAGCTAACATTCAGATAAATGAGCACATTAATTTATAAGAGTGAAAAAATGCTAACACAACTGCTTACATTGATAATTATAACAATAATGTTTGTTATTAGACTCATGGATACCTAAACAACTTGATCTTATCCTTAAAGATATGACTACTTCTACTTAAAAACAATGTAATGATGATCCACTTAGTATTATTGACTTAAATGTAAGACATATAGGTATATCCATCCACACATGGATTCAAATTTGGTATGGGGTAACTTTTCATACTCGCTCTAGCAGAATTTTGAGGTATCTCTTAGTAGTGCTTCAAGTTTTATCTCTCATATTTTCCTTCTCATATTGAACTTTCCTTGTACTCTTATATCTCCTTTATATTGTGTGTACCTTTGAGTGTTTAGTGCTTTTACGTATGATCTTTTTCATGTAATATTTGGTGTTCCTCTCTTATCTTCATAGTGTGCTTAATGTGTTTACTTTATAAGCTTCATATTTGACATGCCTCTCTTGTCTTCCCAGTATGTTTGATATGTTTGATTCACATGCTTACTGTTTAGCATACATTTATTATTTTCCTAGTGATTTATTAATTCTCCTTACTTATATTGTATACTCTATGCCATATTATTGTGCTTGTTTTCTTTACATGACATTGATTTCTATATTTTCCCTACTTACTCTGAGTGTTGAATTTTTATTATGTATGCCTTCCCTGGTTGATTTGTTTACTTTATGTTATATGGTTGGTGACATGATCTATATCATGAAAATTTTTCCTTGATTTTCCTTAATTCATATCATTTAGGTGTTTGTGTTATTACCTATGTTTCTCTAATGATTTATATCATGCATGTATTGGGGCAAGGATCCATGTATATGTTTTATTTTATATATTTGCTCCTACATTCATTGTGTTTGGGCATATCATTATTGTGATTAAATTACTTATACATTTCCCATAAAGGATCATGAAAATTTTATCCTTATATCATATATAACTTATCCATATTTAGTCATACTTTTTTTTATGCTTCATTGATTACCTCTTCCCCATTCTATCACACCTGATTTATCCATCAAGGCCACTCACAAGGAAGTCCTTATACAGATCTCTAAGATAGTAAAAAGGGACTATGGTTAAGGCATGATATCAGTTATAATGACAGATTTATAATGTTATTTATGGTGTTTGTACAAACATTGTAAGATTTTGTGAGATCCTTTTGATTTTATCATACTTTTTAATTAACATTTGTCACATGTTTTGATGTTACACTAGTATCTTTAGCATTTCAAGTTTTTTGATATTTACTTTCTCGTACCATGTTCTTTAATATTCTACATTTACATTCCTATCATATTTTATTAAACATATTTGTTTTATTTGTCCATTATGTCTTTTCATATTCCTTGGTATCTTTTCTTTTCATGTATTACACCTCTCAGTTTTTTTGTACATTGTGTCTTCTTGAATTATTTGGTATCTTTACTCTTTAACCATTATAAAATCATTACCCCTTTGGGTTTATTTTCCCACTAATATTTTTAAATCTCTTTGGTATCTTATTTTTTATTATCTTTCCCCTTTTGGGATTATCCTCTCCCCTATTAGGTTTTACCACTATCTATGCTTGCACTAGGACTATCATAGGTTTACATGGCATATATAGTGACATTAATATCTTCCTTCATATCACCCTCCCATCATGGGTTTGTGATATCATTTATACACTTGTCATGCAATTTTACATATATTATCATGTACTACCAAATCCATTTTTGCCTAGTTTATCTAAGTAAAAGTTTATTTTCTTGTGATAAGCTACTAACATGTCTTCATTGTACCAATTAACACTTTATGAATATTTAATGATTACCATATTTCCTTCCCTTATTTTACTTGAGGCATGTTTGGGTTGGGTTTGAGATTTAACTCTTTTCTAAAGGGTAGGTCTAAGAGTATTTAATCTTATTGGTCTCTAGGTTCTCTTATTTAGTGGCTAAGTGCATGATATCTTGTGTTAGTCATACTTAACACCCAATATTGGTCTTATTAATCCATATAGACGTGGAAAATAGAAAAATCCAAAAATTTAGAAGCTAAGATATCAAAGTATAATAAATATAAAAAAGTAGTTTTAAAAAGAAAAATATCTCTCAAAAAATTAGATCATTCCAGAAGATGTGATCATATCATATCATTTGGCATGCCCCCTATCCTAGTCAAAGATCAAAGTCCATAGTTAGAATCATGATAGAGTCAAGGTCCATTGGGTGTAATAGGTTAGTAGATATGGGTAAGATGTCTCATATATATCATTCGTGCCACCTACTTTCTCATGCAAGTACCCAGTCCTCATAGTATATCAATGAATCTACAAGGGGCCTTGAAGAACACAAAACATGTCATGGGAAGGTAGGATCATTTTATAGGAATTAGCCTCCAAGGGATGTTATTTATACTTCACTTATTATCCCAAGCTCTATGCTTGATAGGTGGGGTTCTCTATATTCTTGATGTTGAAAGCACTTAGCCTTATCCACTGGATTAGAGTGTCTCATCTTTGCTAGGGAATTCTACACCACCTTTATGGTACATTCCTCATTATATCTTTATTTTACCATTCCCAGTATCTTGTTGATGGATATTAATGATAGTTAATCACTTACCTTTTATTTAAATATCATTTTCTATCTTTTTCCTTTATATTTGATTCTTAGCTTTCATTATTACACTTATTGGATATTCAATTTATATGTTGCTTGTTAAAACATTATGGGATACAACCAGACCATCCTTAAAAATTACCATCATAATTCATATCTATACCATCAATATCATTTTTATTTATGATTCTAGATGATCGTGTATTCCTGAAAACTACTCTAGCACAAGTTTTAATTTTAGATTTTTGCTTATTATAAGTATTTGATTCCATTCGTCACATATCATTTGTTTGATTTGGATTTTCATCTACTTACGTTGGATATTTTTACATCCCTCTCAAAATCCTTCCTTTCTCATTTGTTTTATTTATATTTTCATATAACTACATTAGATTTTTTTACAACCTTCTTAAAATATTTTCATATCCTTTAACTTAGATCATCATCTTATTGCATTGGATATTTTATAGTTATTTCTTGCATCTTATGCATTACTTTATATTTCCATCTATGTTACATTTGAGGTGATTTACAACTTCCTTTCCTAGTTTCAATATCTTATATTTTACCTCTAGATTTTATATCTATCTTACATTTGATATGTTTTTTAATTATTCATTGCACATATTTTGTTTATTGATTTTTGTATCTACTTACTTAAGATGTCATTTATACACTTACTATTTTGTTCTTTTTTTACCATGCATATTCTCACATTTTATATAAATTCATAAAATGTACAACATCATCATATACACACATGATATCAACCTACATTACTATGTCAAAAATTCTAATGTCAACATTAGTGTAAAACCCATGTAGAAAAAATGAAATTAAAACTAATGATATATATACATGTATAAAAAGTTTTATACATCACATATACACAAAAAAACAACAACATATGTGCATCTACAACCACAAGTAACCTTCACCCCTAGATGGGTGAGGATCTATGCTTTGTATATAAGTGATAAACCTAGCCTCTCTAAGAGACCTCTCTAAAGTAAAATACTAAGACTATAACCCTTTAGTTTCTCCCTCGACCCTCCCTAGTTGTGTCTCTAGGTCTATCATCTAAACCGTTAGTACGTGATCCCACTTTACACCCACTCTCTCCTGCTCCACACCTACTAGTATGGTAGTCATGTGTGTATCCCTCTTTGTGGCCAAGGTCATCAACACCATCACTATCAATTTATATGATGTAATATTTTCCCTATCAAAACCATAATTAAAGTAATAATAGCAGTTTGTTCTTATCACTGTAGACCCTAGGTATCAACTCCAACTAGTCTAGATTCACTAGTGTGTTCTCCTAGAGATGATGCTATATGATCAAGTATAACCTTCATTTCAATATCTAGTGGCACAAAATTAAAAATATCATGGTGAGTATCCTTAATAATGGCTCCCCACTATGTTATCTCTACTATCACATCTACAAAATCAAACCAAAATCAACATTAGATCATAATTATATCCAAATAAAAAATTAATATATCACTAATGCCTATCATGTATAGTTATCAATCTAGAAAAGAAGTGAGATCAACTTTAAAATATCTTTTATGCTTGAATGTGCATACCTCTCCAGGATTGTCTCCCCATCTTCTTTTCCTCATAAGACACCCTCATCCTTTCCTATGTCATCCTAATGGTGGTTTTCCATGGCTGCCACCCACCTCTACTTGTGTACCATCAAAAATTTTCATCTTGTTGTTTTATCCTGTCATTATACTAACCATATAAAGGCCTCTCTTGAGTAGCATCCTCTTTGGGCATGTATAGTATATCCTACAATGGATTCCTTGGCCTTACTCCTCTACCCTAAATTACTATCTAATGCGACCTACTCCTCCTCCTTTGGTCCCAAAGGGTGTTTTAGGGTCTAAAAAATGGAACTATGATGGCAGATCCTATCCCCGTGCCCTCCTTAGATCCCTAGCATGCCCCACCCTATAAAGGGCAACACTAGGGGCATCAACATGTGTTGCAACCTAAATTTCCATGTAATATTATTGTAAAAATGTGGCTCCAATCACCAAATTTAGTGACCAATCAACTTGGCCACTCCTTGATCCCATAAAATAGATGGCCATGATGGCCATGCAACCATAGTACCCTGATAAGGTCTCTATATAATTTGGTCTTTGTGAATGGTATCAAACTTTGGATACCCATTAATGCATCTCATCCCACCATCGTATGCCCATCTTCTAACCCAAATAACATAATCTAATACTATGAGGAAATTCCATAGGATAATACATGGGAAACCTCTCATATATCCAATAAGCTAGTAGTATCATAGGACCCATCGCCTACTATTGTCTAGTCAAACTACCATGAAAATCATGCACAAACTACACCCAAATTCCCACACTTATTTTATATTATTTTTTATAAATAATAAAATGTGACAAGTGTTTATTATTATATAGGTCTAAAAATGGAAATATCAGATTATTATAGATATACAAATGATTAACTATTTTAATTTTGACAAATACTGAAAGTGAAAAGTTTTTATTTTAGGAAAATACTAAGAAGGAATATTCTTAGCTCACACAATAATATTTTTTTTACTATTTTGACTACTTGACTATGAAAAATAAAAGAAGAGATGACTCTGCAAGCTTAGTATATGAATTAGGAAGAGAAATAAAATCTGTATAGGAGTGTAGTTGATAGGTAGCAATGTAGTGTGCCTAAGTTCATTGATCATAGGCTTGACAAAAAAAGTAGGAATATGGTAATGTTAAATTAAGGGAAATAATAGAAGATGAACTTATACAAGAGTGTAATAGGTAGACAAAATCACAATGCACCTAAGTCCATTAACTATGGGCATGTATGGGTTGATTGTGCATCCAAACTGATCATTTCATCCATTACACCTTTGAATGAGGATAATTTTGAGATATCACACTTAGGGTTTTACGATGAAAAAATTTATATTTGTCTTCAATTTTTATTTGAAACCCTTAGAAAAATTTAATAGCTTTAAAACATGCAAGAAAAATAGGAGAGTGAAATGGGCTAAAATAACCTCAATCACACTTTTGATGATTGAAAGTTGCCTAGGTATCCAATAATCTGAGGGAAATCAAGCCCATGTAATTCTCCCACCTAGAGTATTTGAAATTCTACTCCTTTTACTATGTGTATATAGTTATAAGATGGCTTAGATACTTAAAAATGATATCTCTTGACTTGATTTATAAGGTCTTGACTTGGCTTATGATTTCTCCTTATGAAGAATGCAACATTTAGGATGAATAGGGTAGATTTTATCAATGTGAAAAAGTATGAATTCTTATACCAAGTGAATCACAAGTGGCCTAAATTAATGACTCTTAACATGTATCTATAGGTGAGCCTTTTGAAAATTTCCTTTAGTCAACCTTCTGGAACATGCAAAAGGATGTTTTGGATTTCAAAAACTAGTCATTATTTGGCATGGGACACAATTGACCTAAGTGGACAATGATGCACTGCACCCTTGTTTGCCTAGGTTAGACCTATCTAAAAATGTCAGGGACTTGAATTCAAATCTAGAGATAGTTTGATGGTGTTTTTAGACAACTTGTGCATTTGGCATTGAAAAGTTTTGTGTAATGATAAAAAATAACAAAGGGTTGAACCCATATATATAAAAATGACTTAGAAGAAAGGCCATTAAGATTCATGCATTTGAGCATGATCCATGTGGTTTGGAATGTGTCAATAATTAGCATTATCAAGTATTTGTGACCAATATGTGTATACATTTACCCCCCTTTAATTCTAGAAATGAAATTGCTAGAGCAAAGGAGAAAGAGCTGAACATGAGTGTGTACAACACACTTTGTACTTGATCATATACTTCAAGTGTGTATGGTACTTTAATTTAGCAAACCCAACAATATCTCAAGAAGTAGTCATTTTATTCATTTTAAATTTGAAAACTTGAAGTTTGAAAATTCAAAAATTCAAAAAGAGAGAAAGGGATAAGTACAAGTATATATAGCTGAAACTAAATTTCCCTATAACCTGTAATTGATAATGGATAACCACGCCCCCTTACTGAAGCATTTGGATAATTTGGTGGAACCAAGTTAGGTTTTCTAGAAGTGATGTCAAGGTCATTGAGTATCACTAGACTTGAACATACATCACCCGTATAGATTTGAATCACACCACTATAGGCAAATCTAGATTCTGATTTACATGATCAAAAGGGAACAAATGATATTCATGCCCCCATCATGACGTCATTTCTCATAGACTTTGCTTATTTTTCTCTTTGAAACTTTGAAACTTTGAAAATTTGAATTTTTCATGGTTGAATATGTGTGAGCATGAATGTGTATCATTCCCTCATGCCCTATTTTAATATATGTTAATGATATAAAATGTTATGCATCTATATACTCAATTGTAATTATATTTTTAACATGTAACTTTTGAAAAATTTAATAGATTTTTACACATGCCCATACATATGCCTTCAAGTGTGTCTAATTGTGTACTCTGAGTATTTGAAAATTGAGTGCATATACATGTCATAGGCCCACATAATTTATATTAATGTGCCAATTTATACCATATGTTTGATTTTTTTAAATCATTTTGTATCTTTGGAGACCTGTATTCTATATAAAATCTATTTTTTATATTAGTTTGAACATTTGAAGATATATATTATATATTTTTCAACCTTTATTCTGTACCAAATTTTTTCACATAGGTTTAGATCTCTATGACAAGCCCACTATGATGCCCTCATTCTAAAATGAGGGCATAACCTAGAAGCCACTCATCTCAAAAGAAAAGTTAACTATATCATGATAAAGATATGATCATATAGTATAATGTCATAATTTTTGGAGAATATGTCATCATAGAATTGAAATTGTATTTGAAGCATGTATGTAACATGTAAAATGCAAGACATACAAAGTGTTATGTCTAGATAGATTAAATAATGAAGCACTTAATAATGTAAGCATGTTTAAAGTAGACTATAACCTAGGAGTGCATGATAGATCTCATGGAACCACTAATAAATCTCAAAACACACATAAACACAACACACAATCATATCACACAATGTCATACAATAAGGCCAAGGGTTGCATACAAGGGACATGTTAAAATACTACATAAGCAAAGATTACATATACATAAGGCCATGGGCTGAAAGTAATGGACATGTTTAAATTTTATCCATACCAAACAATGATCTCATAGAGATTCTCAAGAAATTTATACACAATGTCCAAGAGCAACACACTATAAGCAAGCAATATAAGTATATCATATAAGACAATAAACAATATAGAAGAAACATATAACAAATAGAACTAGTCTATTCATTTCATATATATCAACATCATATTTCTATAAACTTAGTATAATTAGTAGTACAATATAAGTGCATATACTAAAATATGAGTATATATGATAGGCTAGTCATTTACACTTGATAAATATCACTAATGGCTTATTTCTTTAGTTCACGACCTTCCCACTGCCAAAAGGCTCACATTCACCATCTCACTATGCCTAAATGTTTATCCTATAGTCTAAACATGATATTATGATTAAAAATAACTTATATCTCATCGTCTATCTAAAACTTAGTTTATATCCTACTCTAGCAATTATAAATTTTCAACAGCTTTTTATTCTCCTAGACACTAACGTCTAGACTAG
Source organism: Torreya grandis (assembly GCA_037957365.1). Lineage (NCBI taxonomy): Eukaryota > Viridiplantae > Streptophyta > Pinopsida > Cupressales > Taxaceae > Torreya > Torreya grandis. The sequence continues at coordinate 2,156,695 of JARHVA010000111.1, forward strand.
GACACTAACATCAACACTAGTGTCCTAGATTTGATGCTAGTGTTTAAACCTTACAAATAGTCAAATTTGAAAATATTTTAACATGTATGGGTTGGTCTATTTTTCTTAATTAACCATATTGTGAGATAATTTTAAAAGGTGTGGTATATATACAATATTAAAAGGTCATTCGTTATCATTTAACAATTACCAAGCAAACACCTATCAAGCTCACACTTAATCATTTACACAACTAAGTTATACTACCCTATTATTTGCTATTTATAAATAAGTCATATGAATAGTATTATTATAGTTTTTAAGTGTTTAAAGAGTATCCCATGAGTATTATTTGTCAAATTATAAGCTAGATCACTACATGCACTCATAAATAACATATTGCATAATTGTTCACACAAAAGCCCACATAAGGGGGAAAACTAAATTGGTAGGCCCTATTTAGAGTATATGGTTGTATAGGAAATGTTCATTCATAGAGGGGTATTTTAGGTCAACTCAGCTTCACTTGATCTCACTAACCCCCATTTTTCAAGGTGACATGCCCAAGTTGGAAGACCTCAGTTTTTGAGCAAATGATTACTATTTGGAAATTGTGCACATGATCTGAGTTGAAAATATACAAGGTGATAGTGAAGCCTAATATGATAATTTTTTTTATAGAAAAGGATGAATATTCCATATAAGATAAAAGTGTTGAAACTGGGACACTAGCATCAACTATAGTGTCCATATCCCAATGGTAGTGTCTAGGATGACAAAGAGATGATTTTTAGAATCTAACAAATCATTGTGAAGAATATTCCTATCTTATCATGTACCTACATTTTATATACTCATGTGCATCAGTAAATAGTCTAAGTATTGTTTCTTCTTCATATTGTTAATTCAAATTATTGTTTGGAATTATACTTTCTATATTTAGCATATTCTCATATTCAACATATTTATTAGAATATTATAAATTTGAATTCATTTAATTGGTATAATTTTATAATAACTTAATCCATATTTTATTAGGTTATTCCATATAATCCTTAACCCATCCATAAAGGGTTAAACATTTTGGTGAACCCACTCATTGTTAAAAATTGTAAGCCCTAGTTTTCCCCAAGGTTTTTTTCTAATTTTTATCATCCTAGGATTTGAAATTTAATTCTGATTTCCTTATCATGTTGGAAATTTTTTTATAATTTGTATTTATTTATTTTATTGTTCTCATATTCGTCTTTGGAACATTTAAAAAGGATAAAAAAGAACCACTTACTCTTCCTAACCCTAAGGAGGGTGATAATTACTTTCGCTCTAACTAGGTCCATGTTATGACTACTCCAAGGGGTAAGGCAGCCCATACTATAGTACCAAATGAAGGTAACCAACACATCCTTCCTCAACCCCATCCACCTCTCACATCCTCTATATAGTGTTATTATACACAAGAATTTGAATTACCTAAGGTTTATGCTTATGAATCCCTCAAGGATTAAATCATCATTATGAGCAAGTAAATATGATAGTTTCAAATCAAAAGTAGTATTTCAATTCAAAGATAAAATCATTGAAAAATCATGTCACATAAACAAGGAATAAAAAATGTGCTAGTATTAATTGTGTATTTTTATCTTCATCTATCAATGTTATGCCTAACACTTCTTATCTAAATAGGAAGCTACACTAAATACATCTAGAATAAGTGATTCAAAAATTATACAAAGAGATAATAAGAGTTAAAATGAGATTATAACATAAATGCTTAAAAATAAGTTGATCAAACTACCTCTTCTACATCCTCTAAGGATGCCAAAATACTATTGTGCATATGATAGAATGCATGGGAATCATACATATAGTTGTTTGGATCTGAAGAAGATAATGCAAAGTACAATTTATAGTGGTGATCCTATAATAGATACATCAATAAAGTATCACACTCACCTTATGCATACATATTATACTACACAAGTGTAAAAATAAGTAGTATGGATATAAAAGGATAACTCAGAGAAAAATAATTGCGATTTAAAAAAATAGAGCAAGAAAAGATTCAAAAGGCAAAAATAGAGTAAGAAAAGATTCAAAAGGCAAAAGTAGAGAAAGTAATATTATAAAAGGCACAAGATGAGAAAGATAAATTACCAAAGGTATAATTTGAAAAGTAAAAGTTACAAAAATTACATCATGACAAAGTGAAACTACTAAAAGAGAAGTTGGCAAATCAAATTTGAGGTAAGCAAAAAAACATGCTTAAAGTAGGGTTTCTAAAAAAAGAAGTCTAATAAAAAGAGGCACTTGAAAAAGTTAAAGTTTTAAATGTTGTTTCAAAGAGGGAAATTATAATCCTTTCCTCATATTAGGACCCTTTCACTATCACTACTCACATAGATGACAAGCAATTTATAGATATCAAGGTTATGGACTATTCATATATAAATTTATGTTCTATCATTTCTTAGATCTCTTGGAAATTAGTATCAACAAGTAGATCAAACTAATGAAATTACAGGAAGTATGAGATCAATTTATTTAAGAGATTCATTTGATTCAAAATAATTTTCTCTTACTTTTTGCATTATTTATAATCCAACTGCATATAATGTTGTTCTTGGAAAATCATGGTTACATTCAATAAGAGCAATTATTGATAAAAACATTAGTTTTATATCATTTTATCATGAAGGTAAGGTCACATCATTTTTAAATAAGGATCATATTTAGAGAAAAAACATAAAAAGGAAGATATGTCTTTAGCTACTATACAAACAAATATAATTAATGACATATCAGTAGAGACACATGACACAATACATGTTGTAAAAGAGGAACCAAAAAAGTCACAACCATAGTATGAAGCAATTAGTTTTACATATATAGATGATAAAAAATCATATCGTAGGTAAATTAAAACCTAACAAGTTAGTCCTTTCTTATGACTAATATAGGTATGTAGAAGATGATTGAATGACACAACTAATATGTAGGATCAATATTACAATATAATTAAGGGTTATGACACACATGATACATGGCCTACACAGAGAAATCCCATTTATGACATCTTGGGATTCTATTAGGACTTTTACTTATACATAAAAACTTTTCTAATCATATAAATATGCAAAAATAAAAAAAATCAAATAATTAATAAAATACAAAAAAAATTCAAATAAAGTAAAAATACAAAAATATTTAGTATTTACATTTTTATTAGCTTTTACATATGTTTTTTACTTTAAATTAGTAGATAACATATCATTACCTTTATTTATACACATGTTTCATGGGTACTTGAGTGTAATACATGCATACACTAGGTAAATGACACATGAGCCTATAGATGTTGGACTTTTTCCTCCACCCACATGACACACTATGTTGGGGGCATCTGCTTCATTGATAATGATTGATATATGTTACATTATTTTATGATCACTTTAAATTATCATGTTGAGCTTATATACTAATGCTTACACGTCTATACTTATGCTTACATCTCACACAATGTGCTAGTTATGCTATGCAACATGACATTTTACTAATACACATGTACATGGACTAGTATGATATGCTTATGTTAGTTGCTTATATTTCACGTATTCATATTATCACATGGATAAATTGAGTGTAATTCTAGTTTGATATCTTGTTTGGACTATGGAAAATTTGAACATGTTCTTTATTTGTTGGCCCTAGTTACACTACATGTTGCTCTTTGGTATGCAAACATTTGAACATATCCTCTTCTTTGATTGTGCAATATTTAAACATGTCTTTTATATACATTCTCTTTAGACCCCTTTGCATGACATCGAATACTCTTGTGTGTGTGATTGATTATTTTCTGAGTTTGTGATTGTTACTCCTATATGTTTCCATGATCCATACCATGCATATTAGGGCTTGTTATGTTTAGATAATATGATCTTCATTGATACATCTACTTATACATGCTACCACTATATGTTTTTTTACTACACGATTGATATGAGTATAACATGGTTATCTTATCATTTTGAGATAAGGTGACTATCATGTTGCATTCCCCTCACCTTCAATGGTGGGGGGTATCAATGGGGAGATGCCATAGAGACACGAGTTCACACACATACAATTAGAAAAAATGATAAAAAATGATTAGTTTACATGATTTAGATAAACACTTGGGACATATAATTTTATGTATTTAACATTGATTTTGAAGTTTTTATATTTGTGATAAATAATATACATAGTTTATAGATTAGGGGTTATATTTTGACATATTATTCATCTTTAGACAATTATAGGTGAATATGAAATGCAAATACACCAAATAATAGATACATATTTAGATTAAATACACATTTATGCATCAACCTTACCAAATACACCATTTGAAATTTTATCTATCTATAATAGTTAGCTCCCTGAAATAGTGAGATCGAGAGTCAATGTACTTGATTTCCATTTTTATAGGTTTATATGGTTACACCATTTTACCTAGGAAAGATCAGATAAATTATATAGGTTATGTATACACTTAAGCTGTGCAATTGAGAAGTAGTGATATCAATGTCCTTGACACAAGTCTCCCTTGCAGTAGATTGAGGGAATGTTCACCCTCAAATTATCCTCTTCACATCTCCAAGGTTTAGTTGTGAGCCTCTCTCCAATGATTCAATAAAGAAACATCATCACTAAGGAAAATTACCAAGGGGAAACATGGTTGCATTGACACACATGTACTCATTCATTGCTCTGTTTTCTTTTAAACATTTAAATTATTCAATTTTTATATTACATTCACTAATTAAAATGTAACTTGATCTTGATTGAGATTAATACAAAAATAAAAAATTCAAATAAGCCTCACGAAAAGATAAGGTTTGTTGTATACCCCTCGAAAAACATTTATTTACTTTAAACCAAAAATTTCTTCCTTATGCATTAATATATTAAAGGGAGAAAATGTAGATACTAAAAATTGATTATATAGGATAAAATAGTATTGTACACATGACAAATATTAGTCATGGCTCAACCCTTTAGTTTATGACCTTAATGATGCCAAAAGGATCATGTTTGGAATCTCACTGTGCCTAAATGCTTTTTATAGTCCAACCCTGATATAATGATTACCTATCACATGTAGCTCATAGTTTGTCTAAAACTTGATTTATATCCTAAAATAGCATTTATAGATCTTCAAAAACTTTCTATGCTCTTGGACACTAATTTCTAGACTAATACATTTGTGTCGATGCTAGTGTCCCAGATCTAACACTAGTGTTTGAGCCTTATAAATAGTAAAATTTGAAAATATTTTGACACGTATAGGTTAGCTTATTTGTCTTAATTAACCTACCATGTGATCATTTCAAAATGTGTGGTATAAATTAAAAATAAAGCTTCATTCATTATCATCTAGAAATTACCAAACAAACACATATCAAGCTCATACTTAATCATTTGCACAACTGAGTTCTACTTCCCTATTCTTTCTTATTTCCAAATCAATCATATGATAATCTTATTACAAGTATAAAGTGTTCAAAGAGTATCCCATGAGTATTATTTTTAATTTATAAGATAGGTCACTACATGCATTCACATATAATATATTGAACAATTGTTCACACATAAGCCCACATAAGGGGGAGAAATACATTGATTGGGACCCTCTTCAGAGAATATGTCTATTTAGGTACCACTCATTGATAGATGGGTCTTTGAGGTTAGATCAAATTTAATTGAGCCTATTAACCCCCATTTTACAAGGTTACATGCTCAAGTTGGAGGACCTAGGATTTTGAGCAAATGACTGATATCTGAAACATGTGTGCATGATTTGAAATGACAATCTACAAGGTGATGGTGAACCCTAATATGAGTAGGTGTTTAGTCTAGAAAGAACAAATATTTTATATAGGACAAAAGAATCAAAACTAGGAAACTAACATTGATGGTGTCTAAGCTAATAAAAAGCTAATTTTCAAAATTTGATGAATCACTATGAAGTATCATCCTATCTTCTCATGTACCTAAATCTACCAAATCCACTTGCACATTTGTAAATAAGCTAAGTATTATTTCTTTTTCATGTTACTACTTTTAAATTATTATTTGGCATTGTACTTTCTATATTTATCATACTCTTAAATTCAACATCTTTATCATAATATTATAAATTTAAATTCATTTAATTGGCCTAATTTTAGAATATCTTACTCCATAGTTGATTAGGATATTTCCCTAACCCTTAAGAAATCCAAATAGGGTTAAACAATAAGATACAAGTGAGTTAAGAAGATAGCTGTAAGATATGGAACTCAACATTATATTTGAGGTCATAGATAAAGCCTATTATAGTGTAGCTTTTAAATTTAGATGCCCCAATGTAATCACCTAAAAGTGGTATTTAGATGCTAAGAGTGTTGCTTAAGACAACATATTCCTAGCTTAGCCTTAGACCTATCCTAGAACCTTTATCACACTTTTTCAGCCATTGTGTAGACCATAAACATCTCTAGTAAGATCAAACATAGTCCTAGAACTGCATTCCCATATCCTAACCCAATATGCCCAATAGCCTACCAGTTGGACACTAACACCAAATTAAGGACACTAGAGCAACATGGTGCTAATGTCCCTAACTTGGCACTAGTGTCCCTTTCCCTAACTCTCTTGAATGGATATATTTTAAAACATATGCCCCTCCTAAGGTTGGCTTAAGCATATTTTATTATCCACATAAGCTACATATCACTATAAATACAAGACTATTAGACCTCTATCCACTAGATGGAAAATAGATGCAAAAACCCATCTAAATAAGAAACAAATTGAGAAAAATTAAGGTATATGATCCCTATTTTACCTTAATTCTACATACTACCATATATATTTGACCTAAGTCCATATTTCAAATATTTTCAATCTTAAGCACACTCAAGGCATTCAAGACCACTCTCATTCTATCATTCACTTGCACTTGTACCAAACACTAGGTGGGAGAACTACATCAGGATTGATCCTTCTTCAGAGTATTGGTATGTAGGAAACTCTCTTCATAATAGGGTGTTGAGGATGTCCAATACATTTGATGAAAATCTACCATGTATTTCCATTCAGGTCCTAATTACAAAGAAAATATTATACACTTTGTTCTAAAATCTCTAGAACAATCTCTCTCCATCTATGAAGAATCATGAATTTAATCCTTTATCAAGTTTCCTTGAGGTCTAATTTACTTATTATTTATATATATTTTACATAGACTAATTTGTAGGCCTCATTCACTATCTCAGTTTCTTGAACTATGACCAATCTAGCATCTTCATCTTTCTTAGATTACTCTTTTTGGTTCTTTTAGGTCTGCTATCACTTTTAAGGTCTGTCTTTTATAATTCTTGACTTAATAGCTTTATCTTTAATGATTGGTCTTACAAGACAATTGAAATCCTTTAATAACAATCTCTACCTCTTGATTAACTTGACTTAAATAATTCCCACACATTATCATTGAAGTTAAACTTCTCCATAAGATTTGATCACTATTATTATACTTTTGCATCTAGACTTGTAATGTCATATGCTTCTTCAAGATCTCCTTTAAGAACAACATCCTTCTTCATGTATTGAACTCTACTATGATAAGGTATTCATTTCTACTGATGTATTTTTACTTAAACTTGTTTACTCCTTATCAATATTTAGACTTCTTGATACATTCTTTTAAAGTTCACGTAGCATTTGGGAAACTATTGGTAATGTTATTCTCCTTTGGTCCTTTGGAAACCCTATTTTATCTTATTATATAGAGACATAGTCTTTTATGATTCTCTTGTATTGATGTTTATTATATTTTAACTAATTAGAAAACATTAATATATTAGTACTACCACCCACACACCAATTTTAGATCATTTCCTTGAATTAATACAATGTTATGGTTGTTTATCCCTTCTCGGTCCGTAGTGTTGGTTGAATATTTTGTCTATCAACATAATAATAAACAAAATAGGTCTGAGCAGCCAAAATAGGAAGATTAGTCATCCAAATGTATAGTTTTACCACATCAAAAGGAGACCGATCTCTCCTCTCATCAAGGGGAGGTTACCTATAGATAGGCTATATATATACAAAATAATACTTAGAGGTAAGACAAACCATCCATCTCTCTTTATTTAGAGATGATGCGTGCCAATCATAGGAGAAACTTAAGGAAAATGACAGAAAGCACTCCTCTTCTTTCAGAAGTACTATTCAGCAAGCCACAAGAATACTCCAGATAGTAACAACAAAATGTAACAAAAGAAGTAATAACCAACAAAATGAGATGCAGCACAAAGTCTCCACCTGAATCACTCAAGAGTAAGATACGAAGGACAATAAGGGAACAAAGTCTTCTCAAAGTCCTTTACACAAAAATGAAAAGAAAACACACTGAAATGCAATTATGGAGTCACAAAGTCTCTCCACAGTTGATTCTTCAAGACACCTTTCTGACTAATTTCACTAATCTTGCTTGTTGAATTAAAGGAACAAAAAATACATCAAGGAAAAAGACATAAGAATAGTTTCCTTAACAACAAAGATATCACAACACAAAGTCTGAAAAACCATTTGCTTTCTTATTCCAATAACAAAATATGATAAACAAACTGAGCTCAAAGTCTCAGAAGTGCCTTTCAATTTGGGTAGAGGTTTGTTTTGATTGTCAAAAAAGAGATCCTTTTACAATAAAAGAGAGTCCCTTATATAGCCATTTCAAGAAGAAATCAAGAACCGTAACACATCATGTTGCATTGGAATCTGTTAAGAAGATAGGCTAGAACTTGGGGGCATTTTACCCATTTGATTTTATCAATGTAGGGAAACAAGTCACACTTATTGAAAGTGTGCAAATTTCAATGTCCACCTGGTGATCTGATCTTACCTTCATCGTTCCTCCTTTCCTAGTTAATTGAATCGAGTCTTGGATTCAGTTTATTGTTTTATTCCTTCTTCACTTTTTGCTGGTCTTGGCCTTGAATTCTGGAAATGCATTATGGTCTATAAGTTTAAAGGATCAACAATTATTTTGTTGTCTTCAATTTGACGTTCGTGCACCCGTCACTATGTTTCCAATGGCTAGTTGGCTGTGTTGAATTTGACGTCTTCAAGTGCGTCACCCCTTGGTCTCCTTTTAGCTTTCAGCTTGGCACTTTTCTAGATTGGGCTTGCCCTTTCGGGCCTTGAGAAATGACCCATTTTGAGTCGAAATAACCTCCCGCAAGGGTATCTATCCTTTGGGCAGTCTTTAAATTGCCTTTGGGCTTCTTCGGGTGACCCTTCGGCTTCCGAAAGTGTCTTCAAATTGGCAGCCAAGAGTCCCCCACAAGGGCACCTGCCCTTTGGGATCCTTCAGTGGCCCTTCACAAATTCTCCTCGGGCTTTTCCCCGTGGACGTTTCCAGCAGACATTTTCCTCGGGAAAAATTCCCGCAGACAAAAAGTCTGGGGAAAATTCCTGCGGACAAAAAGTCTGCGGAAATTTGTTCCACCAAGTATTTGAACAAGTCTTCAAATTTTTTGCCCGCATTTGCTTCTTTGATTTCTTTTAGACTTTTTGTCTAAAGGAATTCCTTTAAACAAAAATCCGAAAGAATTATGTCTTAGCCAATTTTAAATGCCTTAAACAAATCTGAAAGAATTACATTTTGGCTTCCTTAAAAATGACCCTTTCGAAGGGTGCTTTTGTCGATTAAGTGTCCTCCACAAGGGCACTTGTCCTTTGGGAAACTTCCTTTTGCATTGAACTGCCCCTTTGAACTTTGGCGATGAACCAACAGTTGAACCATTTCATTGAACCAATTGGTTGAACCAAGGCTTTGAACCAAAATGGTTAAAGCTGATGGTTCAAGCCAACGGTTCAACTGAATGAACCGACTAAATGAACTAAGAATTGAACCAAACATTGAACTTGCCTTTGAACCATGTCTTTGAACCAAAACATTGAACCTTTTCGTTGAACCAAGACGTTGAACCAACCGTTGAACCAAGTTTTGGTTCAACGATTCAAACAAATCTTTGAACCGACTGACGAACCATTTAATTGAGCCAAAAGATGTTGAAACAAAGGGAATGAACCACCTTAGTGAGATAAAGCATTGAACCACTTGGTTGAACCGAGCCAATGAACTGTTCCTTTGGTTGAACCTGCCATTGAACCTTGAACCCGTTGAACCTTTGAACCAAAGTAGTTTAATGGTTCAACAGTTCAATGTTTCAAGCCGCCTTGATTTGGCCAAGTGTTTTGAAGCCGATGAACCAATTGAAGTGATTGAACTTTGAACCTTGATGAAGCACTTAACTCTTTCCAAAGACATTGAACTTGTTGAACCTTGAACCCATTAAACCTTTGAACCAAAGTGGTTCAATGGTTCAACGGTTTAATGGTTCAAGTCTTTTCTGCTTGAATGCTTGCCGATAGACATTTCTGATTGAACTTAGGCTTTGAACCAATTCTTTGAACCAAAAGATGTTGAACCAGAGGATGAACCAAATGTTGAACTTGATGCTGATGTTTGTCGATGGAGATTTTTGTTTGAACCAAGGCACTAAAACAGTCTCAAAAAATGACTAAGTGTTGAAAAATTAATTCTTTTGACTGAAACCACCTGCAGAAGCCTTTGAACTTGTAAAAATGAACCTGCCTACAGAGTCTGTAGATTTTCTTTTTCTTGCACAGTTCGTAGATTTTTCTTTCTGCTGAGTCCATAGATTCAAGCCTGCAGAGTCCATAGATTTAAGCTTGCAGAGTCCGTAGATTTAAGAAAAGCTTGAAAACTAAAGAATTTGAATTCCCAAGACAAATTTTGAAAAGAGAAGAGATAATTTTGGTATGTAAGACCAAAATAGTTCAAATGTTGTCCTGAAAATGCACTGATATTTTTGGGGGACAACGGCTGGCTCCAGTTGGGAAACTTCTATCAATTTCAAAAGGAATTGAAAGGAGTAGAATCCAAAATCTCCAGTGTCTTCATGTGTACTATTGGGTTATAGAGTCATGCTACCCAAAAATGAAAGGCTCTAAAAATAGAAACAAACAAAATAAAATAGAATTGAAAATTGTACAAATATACATATATACAGATGTAAAGATCTAACACTTCAAGAGTTGAAATGTTTCAGATGCTGCCCATTGTGGGGCAGAGAAAAGAGTGTGCCATCCTAATATTTCAATAGAAAGCTATTTTCACCAATGTGCTGATGAATTATAAATGGGCCTCTCTAAAGGGAGTCAAACTTTCCATGCATCCCCTTTGATTCTCTTCTTTTGTCCCACAACAGGACTTGATCCCCAATCTAGAAATCATGATTTCTAGCCTTCTGATCAATGAGTTTCTTTACCAAACTTTGATGAGCAGCAATTCTGTCCACCACCATGGTTCTCTATTCTTTCAACTTAGCCAAGCACATGATTCTTTTGTCAAGAGAACTTTCATATGTCTAATCTTCAATTGCCTTTGCCCATTTCAAGGCTGACAATTCTAAGGTGATTGGTATCTCAACATTGATACTATAAAGGAGCTGAAAAGGAGACATACCAATTGCCCTCTTTGGTGTGATTATGTCTACCCAGAGAGCATCAACCAAAGCTTTATGCCATGTTTTGTGATTATCATCTGCTAGCTTTTTGATAATAGTTACCAAATTCTTATTGCTGGACTTAGCTTGTCCATTCCCTTGTGGAAAATAATCAGAAGAGTGAGAGAGCGTAATTTCATAATGAAAATAGAATTGCATAATCTCTTGAGAGGTGAAACAAGCTGCATTATCAGTAACAATTTTAATTAAAACTCCAAACCTGGAAATGATACTCTTTGAGAAAGTTGCATACAGCTTATGAAGTAGCATGCTTAGTTGGGATTGCTTCTACCCACTTGGTGAAATAATTAGTTGTTGTAAGGACATAATCATGTCTAGCACTTGAATATGAGTTTATTGTCTCAATAAAATCAAGTCCCCATTGCTGGAAAGGTTCGTCTATGATCACTGGCTTGAGAGGCATAGCAGCTAACTTGGGTCTTCCAATAAATTGCTGATAGAGTTCACATTTCCTTACCCACTTATGTGCATCTTAGAAAAGAGTTGGACAGTAATACCTGGCTCTCAGAATCTTGTGAGCAGTCACAGGAGCAGAAAAGTGTCCTCTACAAGCCAGATTGTGGAAAGATTTCAAAAGCTGGGTTTGTTGTTCTTTGTCTACACAGTGAAGGAATACTCCATCTATGCTTCTCTTGTACAGGCCATTATCCCAAAGGATAAATTGGAAGCTTTCAACTTGATACTCCTCCTTTCTTTGTAAGACAAATGAGTAGGACATTCACCATAAGTAAGGAAATGAGTGATACCTGAATACCACTCATTGGTAGTGGAGACAAAAAAGACTGTTGGTGTCTCTTCCACTTCAGTTTCTTCATGCTGTGTGTCTTCTGGTTTATTGTCAGCAATTAATTGGCATAGGCCTTTACCTCTGACCAGCTTTGTTAGCTTAATGTCTAGATCAAACTCTTAGATCTTTGTAATCCAATTACCTCTTTTCATGCCAAACTCTTGCTGAGTTAATATAGACTTGACTGTAGTGTTAGGCACTAGGGCAGTAGTATGTGAATTCAAAATATAGAAGCGGAAATGTTTGACTACTTTTACTAAGGCATAAGCATGTTTCTCTATATTTGAATACTTTATCTCATGAGTTTTGAGAGGGTAAATCATGAAAGAGATAGGAGATTCCATACCTTCCTTGTCCTATTGAAAAAGAATCACTGAAAGAGTGTGTTCAGACACATAGCTGTATATGATGAAATTCTTGTTGTAATTTGGGCAAACCAAGGTAGGGGTGTGAGCAATGGCGGTTTTGATATCCTGAAATGCTGATTTACCTTCTTTAGTCTAGCTGAAGATAGTCTTCCCTTTCATCATGTTCACAATGTGTTTAGTCTTCTCAGCCAATTTAGGGATGAATCACTGTAAAAAATTCACCTTTCCAAAGAAAGAATGAACAACATTCTTACTTGTAGGCAGATTAAGCTCTTGAATGATTTGACTCTGTCTGAGTCAATTTTTATGCCTTTTTTGGACACAATGTGTCGAAGGAGTTTCCCCTCTGTTACTCCAAAAATAGACTTTTTTAGAATTTAAGAAAATGTCATTTTGGCGGCAACACCCCAGCACTTGTTGTAGGTGGCATACATGATCAGATCGACACTTTGAAAAGATAGTCAAATCATCAAGGTATACCACTATGAATTTATCAATCTCATCTTTGAAAGCCATATCCATAGCTCTCTGAAAGATAGCACTAGCATTTATTAGACCAAAAAGCATTCTCTTATATGCAAATGTACTCCAAGGCATGGTGAATGCAGTATTGTGTTGGTCTACCTCACCAACTTCAACTTGATTATAACCTAAGAAACCGTCTAACATTGATAACATCTCCACACCTATCACTGTTTGAAGCACTTGATCCATAATGGGCAAAGGATAATTATCCTTCAAAGATGCTTGATTCAGATTTCTAAAATCTACACAAATGCAAATTTCACCATTTTTCTTCCTTACAGGCACTATGTTCGCAATCCATGTAGAATGATGAATTGGAAAGATAATTCTAGCATTTAACATCTTTTATATCTCAGACATAATAGTACTTGATATTTTTAGATTATACTGTCTAGATTTGTGCTTATATGGCATTGAGTCAGCCTTGAGAGGAATGTTATGATAGATTTCATCTAGTCTGAGAGACTTCAAGTCTTCATAAGAATATGCTAAGACATACATGTAGTGACAGAGTAAAGAAGTGAACTTAAATTTTTCTTCAGGGGTGCAGTACTTACCAATATTGATCATCTTGGGATTTTCTTCAGTAGACAGATTCACTTGTTCGAATCCTTGAGAGAAATTTGAGTCTGTTTGTTGTTGTTAAATGAATCTATCATGTTTGTCAAACAAATTTTCAAGAGAAACTAGGCCTTTAGGAATTTTATTTCTTTTCAACTGAAAGAATTCTTCATTTATATCTGAGCTGGATTCAGACACAGCTTCATTCTTATGAGGTTCACTGCCTTTAAAACATAATTGTTCAAAATTATCTTTTCATTTCAGGAAGGCAATGATTTGATGATCATCATTGAATACTTAACAATGATCAACATTGTCAAGAACACTTGGTATATAGACCAGCTCAATGGCATTTTTTTGAAATCTGAATGAGAAACTAAGAGAGTTCCTATAACATCAAGTGCATCAGCTCTATCATTAGATTCTCTGGGTATGGCAAAAATGTTGAAAGCATCAAAGCTTTCAATTTGGTCCCAAACCAAGTTACGGTAGTGGCGTATTCTTTCATTCTTAGTTTGGTATAAATTCCTCACTTGACAAACTACTAATTCAACATCCCCTTTGGCATGAAGAAACTTGATGCCTTTTTCTTGAGTAGCCTTCATGCCCAGCAATAGAGATTCATATTCAGTTGTATTGTTGTGTTGCTGAACTATAATTTGTAAGATGAAGGGAACATATCTCTTTGAAGAGATATCAAAATAATCCCAGCCCTTAAATTGGTAGAAGAACAGCTACCATCAAATTTCAAAGTCCATATCTCATCTGATACTAATTTTTTTTAGACTTTTCTTCATCAAAGATAGAGGATCCTTCTTGGTCTGTACTATAGCCTACTAAATTTTTTGTTGTTCTTGTTGAACTTATTTTTGAGTTAATACTTTTAGGTGTTTCATGCATTTCATCTGTAGACAAAAAATAGTTACCCATACCTCCAGATTCAAAAAAAATTTGAACTTCAGGGGCTGATGTCTAGGTGACCACATATTTTGCTTCCTTTTCAGGGAGCAATCTCTTCATCACACCTTAGACAGGGATCTTTATCTTAGATAAATTCATGCTTAGTTCTCCTCCCACGTCCTTATAGAAATTTTGTCCAAGCAAAATGCCATAAGATGCTGGGATGTCAGCTACCAAGACAGTCATCTTGATTTTTTTGTCTGGAAATATTGCAAATGCAAATTGGGCATCTTTGATTTGCCCCAGCAATGGTACTTGCTTGTTCTCCATGGAGAAACATCTCCCAAATGTCTTGGTCAGTGTGAGACCAAGAGACTCAGCTAGTTTAGTTGGCATGACATTATCAAATGCACATAAATCTATGATACAGTTACTCAGCTTGTGGCTATTAATTAACAAGGAAACATAGAAAGGTTCTATTTTTCCAGGAGCAATTGGGGGAGTAATGACCAAATTATTTGGAATAGGCTTGTTCTTTGGAGAATCAAGAGTTACCTTTTTAGCCTTTTGTCCTGCAGGGATAGTTTGGTTTTTGACATATTGGACCAGTTTATTCAATTGATCTAGATTTGATTGTAAATATTTGAACTCAGACATTTGTATTTTTATCTTTTTGACATGATCGATTATGTCAAATGGCTGAATCGAGCTAGGTATAGAGAAAGGTACTTCAACTTTCTAAATTTTAGGAGGGATGGGAGGTGGGCTGGTTTGCAAATTAGAAGTAGAAGGGGAAGGTGCAATTGATGTCTTTACCTTTTGGGTGATTACTGGGTCCTTTGACTGAAAAGGCAAATTAGTTCCATGCTTAGCAATCATGATTGCTGGCTGTGGTTGCTCTTATATCTTCTCTTTATCAGCCTACTAGACTGATTGGTTTTTGGACTGGATAAACACTGCATATGATCCATCAAAAGCTTCTCCTTTATTTTCGGCTTCTTCCTGGTAGTTTAGGAAACCAATGTGGGAGTCACCAGCTAATTCTTGTTGATTGTCTTCAAGGGGATCACCATCATTTTCTTAATTTAATTTAGGCTGATAAGAGAATTCTAATTCTACTTCAAGATATCCCATTGTTGAATTAGTTGGAGGAGCTTCTAGAGCAAGTTTCTCTTGTGGAGGAGGAAGGCGATTCTGTTGCCCTTGATTCTTGGTAGCATTGCCCTAATATGACTAATTTGGGAATGTCCTTTTGTATGAAGGAGTAGAAGACATTCCTTGAGCCATTTTCTTTTTGAGAGCAAGCAACTCATTTGCTAATTTTTACACCATTGGATTTGTGGTGCCCGTAAATGCATATTCAGAAGATGATGAAGCTCTATTTCTATTTGGATCTTTTCGTATCTTCCCTGCTAAGATGAGATCATCTTCTACTTTAGTGGCCAAAAGTTGAGTTGTAACAAGATCTATTTGACCATCACGTCTCAAGAGAAAACTGACTTCAGGTAGCTGAGAATTAATGAAAAAGTATTTGAGATTCTCAGCTGTAGGTGTAGCAATTATAGGGATTTTGTTTCTCAGTTTGTCAAATTTGGCTATGAAGTCTCTCATAGGCTCATGAGGCTCTTTCTTCATCTATGTAAGTTGAGCCAGAAGTGTATGTGCATCTTCTACAGGTTTGAATCTGGCTTCAAACTTAGCTTTGAGAGTATTCCAATCAGTCACAAACTGAGCCTGTAGATGATAAAACCAATCTACAGTAGCACCTTTTAATGTCTCTACAAAAAGCATGACTAATACATCTTCAAATTCTACTCTGATTACTCCACAAGCTATGCTAAAAGCTGTAATGTGCTCATTAGGGTGAACTTTTCCATCACCATAGAATTTAGAGAAGTTCTTCCTAGAACTATGTGGAAGCTCATGTAGAGGTGGAGCAAGATTGAGAGGACCAAAAGCATTACCCTAGGACCTTGAACTGCCATTATAGGATTTTGAAAAGGAGGTATAACAAATCTCAAAGAAGTAATTATAGGTACAACTTTATCAACAGTAGAAGTAGATACTTCATCTGGCAATGGAGATCTAGTTTTAGTAGGAGGAAAACTCTTGGTTCGTTGGAGACGAGATGGTGAAGGAAAAAGATCAAAATCACTTTGTTGTACCAACTCAAATATAGGATCAATGATACCTTTAGCCCTTTGGCTTCGTGTATACCTCAAATCTGCCAGATTGTGAAACAAAAGTGGAAAAGAATTGACCTTGCTTCAGTTAAAGCTTGAGGCTTTAAACTGTGTGTTCTTTCTCGGTTAGTGTAGAGGTGAATAGATAGATTATAAATGGATAATGGATATGATATCCCCAGCAGAGTCACCAAAAACTATTGGTTAAATATTTTGTCAATCAGCGTACTGATAAACAAAATAGGTCTGATCATCCAAAGTAGGAAGATTAGTCATCTAAATGTGTAGTTTTACCACATCAGAAGGGGACTAATCTCTCCTCTCATCAAGGGGAGGTTCCCTATAGATAGGCTATATATATATATGAACAAGAAATAATACTCAAGGGTAAGACAAACCATCCATCTCTCTTTCTTCAGAGATGATGCATGCCGATCATAGGAGAAACTTAAGGAAAATGATAGAAAGCACTCCTCTTCTTTCAGAAGTACTATTCAGTAAGCCATAATAATACTCGAGATAGTAACAACAAAATGTAACAAAAGAAGTAATAACCAACAAAATGAGATGCAACACAAAGTCTCCACTTGAATCACTCAAGAGTAAGATACGAAGGACAATAAGGGCACAAAGTCTTCTCAAAGTCATTTACACAGAAATGAAAAGAAAACACACTGAAAGGCAATTATGGAGGCACAAATTCTCTCCACAGTTGATTCTTCAGGACACCTTTCTGACTAATTTCACTAATCCTGCTTGTTAAATTAAAGGAACAGAAAATACATCAAGGAAAAAGACATAAGAATAGTTTCCTTAACAACAAAGATATCACAGCACAAAGTCTGAAAAACCATTTGCTTTCTTATTCCAATAACAAAATATGATAAACAAACTGAGCTCAAGGTCTCATAAGTGCCTTTCAATTTGGGCAGAGGTTCATTCTGATTATCAAAAAAGAGATCCTTTTACAATAGAAGAGAGTCCCTTATATAGCCATTTCAAGAAGAACTCGAGAACCGTAACACATCATGTTGCATTGGAATCTATTAAGAAGATAGGCTGGAACTTGGGGACATTTTACCCATTTGATTTTATCAATGTAGGGAAACAAGTCACACTTATTGAAAGTGTGCAACTTTTAATGTCCACCTGGTGATCTGATCTTACCTTCATCATTCCTCCTTTCTTGGTTAATTGAATTGGGTCTTGGATTTAGTTTGATGTTCTATTCCTTCCTCACTTTTTGCTGGTCTTGGCCTTAAATTTTGGGAATGCATTCTGGTCTATAAGTTCAAAGGATCAATAGTTATTTTGTTGTCTTCAATTTGATGTTCATGCGCCTATCACTATGTTTCCAATGGCTAGTTGGCTGTGTCGAATTTGACATCTTCAGGCACGTCACCCCTTGGTCTTCTTTCAGCTTTCTGCTTGGCACTTTTCTAGATTGGGCTTGCCCTTTCAAGCCTTGAGAAATGACCCATTTTGAGTCAGAATAACCTCTCGCAAGGGTATCTATCCTTTGGGCAGTCTTTAAATGGCCTTCAGGCTTCTTTGAGCGACCCTTCAGCTTTTGGAAGTGTCTTCAAATTGGCAGCTGAGAGTCCTCTGCAAGAGCACTTGCCCTTCGGGGTCCTTCGACGGCCCTTCACAAATTCCCTCGGGCTTTTCCTCGTGGATGTTTCTCGTAGACATTTTCCCCGGGGAAAATTCCCGCGAACAAAAAGTCCAGGGAAAATTCCCGCGGATGAAAAGTCCGCGGAAATTTGTTCCACCAAGTCTTTGAACAAGTCTTTGGATTTTTTTCCCACATTTGCTTCTTTGATTTCTTTTAGACTTTTTGTTTGAAGGAATTCCTTCAGACAAAAATATGAAAGAATTATGTCTTAGCCAATTTTAAATGCCTTAAACAAATCTAAAAGAATTACCTTTCGGCTTCTTTGAAAATGACCCTTTCGAAGGGTGCTTTTGTCAATTAAGTGTCCTCCACAAGGGAACTTGGCCTTCGGGAAACTTCCTTTTGCATTGAACTGCCCCTTTGAACTTTGGCGATGAACCAACAGTTGAACCATTTTGTTGAACCAATCGGTTGAACCAAGGCTTTGAACCAAAATGGTTCAAGCCGATGGTTCAATTGAATGAACCAACTGAATGAACTAAGCATTGAACCAAAATTGAACTTGCCTTTGAACCATGCCTTTGAACCAAAACGTTGAACCTTTTCGTTGAACCAAGACGTTAAACTAACCGTTGAACCAAGTTTTGGTTCAACGGTTCAAACAAAGCTTTGAATTGATTGACGAACCATTTGATTAAACTAAAAGATGCTGAAACAAAGGGAATGAACCACCTGAGTGAAATAAATTGTTGAACTGCTTGGTTGAACCAAGCCATTGAACCGTTCCTTTGGTTGAACCCCTCGTTGAACCTTAAACCCGTTGAACCTTTGAACCAAAGTGGTTCAATGGTTCAAGCCGCCTTGATTTGGCCAAGTGTTTTGAAGTCGATGAACCAATTGAAGCGATTAAAATTTGAACCTTGATGAAGTGCTTAACTCTTGCCAAAGATGTTGAACTTGTTGAACCTTGAACCCATTGAACCTTTGAACGAAAGTGGTTTAATGTTTCAACGATTCAATGGTTTAAGTCCTTTTTGCTTGAATGCTTGCCGATAGACATTTCTGATTGAACTTAGGCTTTGAACCAATTCTTTGAACCAAAAGACGTTGAACCAGAGGATGAACCAAATGTTGAACCTATTGCTGATGTTTGCCGATGGAGATTTTTGTTTGAACCAAGGCACTGAAACAGTCCCAAAAAATGACTAAGTGTTGAAAAACTAATTCTTTTGATTGAAACCACCTGCAGAAGCCTTTGAACCTATAAAAATGAACCTGCCTACATAGTTCATATATCTTCTTTTTCCTGCACAATCTGTAGATTTTTCTTCCTTTTGAGTCCACAGATTCAAGCCTGTAGAGTTTGTAGATTTAAGCCTGCAGAGTCCGTAGATTTAAGAAAAGCTTGAAAACTGAAGAATTTGAATGCCCAAGACAAATTTTGAAAAGAGAAGAGATAATTTTGGTATGTAAGACCAAAATAGTTCAAATGTTGTCCCAAAAATGAGCTGATATTTTTGGGGGACAACACGTAGCTAGAGTTTACACAATTTTAAATAACTTGAGAACTTCTTTCAGATCATTTATGAAGATCAAAGAGTTTATAAACTCACTATCACTTAGAAAAGTAAATAAACAACCTTATCTTATTATTCAAACCTCCATTCATATTCATTTTTTCAAAAAAATATGTAAAATAATCAAAATTTCTCTTGACTATCATGATCCAAACTATAACACAGACTGAGAGAATTCAACCATATTGAGTAATGAATAATGAATGTAATCATAAACCATCCACTATAAGCATTAATAATCAAATTATAATATTTAATCGATTCTTTAATTTTGAGTTATATAGTATGTTCTATTGAAGATATACATTAAATAATTATTGAAACAATAAAACATAATCAAAATCTACTCAATATCATATAATGGAGACTTATCTTGAAACAAATGCATATTAGAACTTTATTTATCTAATTACTATTATTTGAATGATCTTGGTGATAAATCAACACTTCATAGGATTGATAATCATAGAAGTTAGATGGATTTACATTATCGAGAAAAATAAAACATCAATACAGACCCATACGAGTTCCACAAACATAGAAATGAAATTTATCTCACTACAGACCCATTCATACACACATGTATTCATACAATATGGGAGAGATAAATAATTCACTTTATACTTGAAGATAAATATTTTTTTATTAATTTTCTTCAAATTACACTTACAATCCTTCTCACCTACTTTTCAAACTTCTGCAACTCCTTCAATATTTTTCTTTCTTTACCTTTTATCCGTTTTCTCATCATCCTTTTTCTATACATATAGATGGATTTATTAAGCCTCATTATTCATATATTTGAAGTTTATCTTCTTCCAAACATAGTTCTTGGATAAGAAAAGACCCAATATTCTCTCACTAAACTGTCCTTCACTTAGAACATGCCAAATTTGTCTTTTTCAATGTAGAATTCACCCTTCTAGAGGGTTGTTGAGGTGTCCAAATATTTACATGGAGTATATTATATTTAAAATAGGTCAATAGGACATTTATATAAGTTACATTCCCTTCATACTACTTATAAGGGCTCATAATCTTTATAACACAATTCAAATATTTAAACAAGAGTTTTGGAGGAAAAATCTTTGCTCTAACTAGAAATGTCTATGATAAGATTCTAATAACTTGACACCCCTCCATTAATTAATTAACACTCTTCATACTTTCTAAGGTCTACAAGATATTTTAAATTACATAACACACCTTAAGACACCTACTTTCTATTTATAATAAAGCTTATTTGACTTCTAGGCCTATGTGTAGTTCATCATTTACAAGATTTACAAATTTGGAGTGATGCTCCAGCATCACTATCCTATTAACAAACAAACATTTTTATATTATTCCATACTTGTAAGGAGGATTAGGGTTGCACACTAAATCAAATATTCTAGGCATAATACAAACTTTTAAATTTCATGCACATAGGAATAAAACCTAGAAACACAAGTGCAAGTGCTACCAAAAAATAGGAATAATCCTACAAAGAGGACACTAGCACCATTTTTAGAACACTAGAGTAGAATGGTGCTACTATCTAGTGAATAATCAGACCTAGGGACCCTATTAATGACACTCAGACCTATCCAAAACCTAATTTTCATAACCCAGATCTTCCACGAGATTCATTTTCTAGATAAGTCTCTATTTGCACATATTTATTACTATTTTTAGAAAGGGAAAATAAGTCAAAAATTATTAAAAAATTAGTGGTTAATTATTGCATATTATTTAACTAATTTAGACAACTCAACCCTTTAATCTAACTTAGGATTTACACTTGTAAAAACCTAAAAGGTTAAATCATTTGGTAAACCTGACTTACTTCAAATATTGCTTCAAACCCTAGTTTGCATTGATCTAATTTTTTGTGCAATAAATTAGGGATGCATACTTCTAATTTTTTTAGACAACCTAGCTAATTAAATCAATTTAATCTTAGGGTTTAAATTTATTTAAATATGAGGATGTAGAGTCAGTCAAAATAGGTGACCCTGCCATTTGTTGCTATCATCGCTCACTATTATAGGTTGCAGGTCGAGCTAGGGCATTCATGCCCTACCGCGATCCTCTAGTTTTTTCTTGGCTGCATGAAGGGTGGGGAGTGCATGTATTTTAGGGTGGTCTAGGGCTACATTTTTTATTAGAGCAAAGTTTTTTCATCAACATCAGTGTATCCTTTTCCCTATGCGTCAGGGGTGTTGTGCTTGGTTGAAGGCCGTAGGTGGGGCTGTTGTGCCTAGTTGGTTTGGGTCTATATTTTGAAGGTAGTCTTAGGTGGTGGGTCAATTAAACCCTAGTGGTGGTTATTTTTTCTCGAAGGCATGCTTTCCCACCTTGCATTTGGTTTAGTGTTAATGTTGATTGAGGAGTATTCAGGGGTTTATCCCAAGATGGATTATTGCTCAATAACAGTTGGTGCAAATTCTCTTTCACATGCTTCAAAGGTTTCTAATAATAAATTATTCTCAACATATCTGGGGCTAGTTGGTTTGGGTTTTTCTGGTGGTACTTGCATTACAAAGATCAATGGATGTCTTAAATATTGTGAGGAGAGGCCAAAATTGGTTATCTCGCTGGAGATGATTGTAGAAGATATTGAATATTAGTTGAAGCATGCATTACTGTACAATTTTATGGGGATGCGAGTTTCATTAAAATTTCTTGAATCATGGGCCCAATGAACTTGGATGCCTAAGGGAGAAATGGAGGTTATGCTTTTAGCAAATAGATTTTTCATGATTTCATTTAATTGCTGGGCGGATTGTAATAAGGCCTTTAAAAGAGGCCCCTATTTTCATAATCAGATTGGGTTATTTATTAAACCTTGGCATGCGGGCTTCAATCTTATTAAAGAGCTTCTAAATTAGGTTCTAGTGTGGGTTTGGCTTCCAAGGTTTCTTGTGGAATGTTGGTAGGAAGATGTTTTACACTTGTTGGCTTCGATGCTAGGAAAACTAGTTGGTACTTCACAACAGACTCAAGTTAAAAAGATGATGGCTTTTACTTGTATTTATGTTGAGATTTATTTAAGTAAACCTTTACCAGATTTGGTGGATATGTGTGCGGGTCCTTACTCTTAGGTGCAATAGTTGGACTATGAAACTTTTCATTTTTGGTGTAATCTTTGTCATGAATATGGTCATTTGCAAAGGAGATGCCCAAAGGCTAGGCCTATGGATTCCTAGCCTTCTCAACCTCCCCATAATCCCCCTAGGGTTGAAAAGGGGAAGGAACCCATTCCTAGTGATATGGATGGGGCTGATGGTTTCATTCCTGTCAAGGCTCAAAACATGAATCGAGGTCAAAAGAGGACTTTGAAGAAAAGGCAGGAGGAAGATTCTTTCAAAAAATTTGAATTTTTAGATGATCTCAGCTAGCAGGAAGTGAATCTAGGCTTGATGAATCTGGATCAGGGTGCTTTGGGTACAGGATAGGAGGGCCTTTTTTTTGAAGCTACTCAAGTTTTATAGGATAATAGGGCTTTGCAAATGGACACAGATGTTCAAATGAAAGTCCAAGTGGAATCAGTTCCTATTATAGTAGGGAAGAAGGGTGGTGAGGATATATCTCCTCTTGTTTCAAATACATGTACTGAGGGGGTGAAGATTAATAAGTCTTCTTCTTCTCATTTAGGTCTTCTTCAAAAGTATCCAAAAAAAGGGGCAAGGGAGAAGTCTTCCAAGCATGGTAGAAAAAAGGATTTAGAAAAGATTAAATTAACAGGGGAAAATTTGGTAGAGTCAGGGTCTGTTAAGACTCTTGATTCTCATTTTTTGATCCCCTTGAAATGATCATTCTATCTTGGAATGTAAGGGGATTGAATAGTGGCCTTCGACAAAAAGTTGTTTGTGATTTGGTTAGAAATCAATATCCTAATGTTCTTTTCCTACAAGAGAGTAAGTTATCAGTGGAGTGTATGTTTGGTTTAGTGCCTAAGCTATGGGGGAGTGGAGAGTGCCAGTGTATTAGCAGAGGGAGTGGCTTGTTTATGTAATCCTTGGAAGATCTGCCCTCTTTGGTGGTTATCCTTTCAGTATTTAATCTCTATGATTGCATCTTATTTTGAGATGGAGGAGTTTTTTCTCTTCTCCAATATCTATGTGCCTAATGAACTTTAGGGTAAACAAATTTTGTGGTCCCATATCTAGTTTGTCTAAAGCATGGTTCCTTTCCATCTGTGCATTATGGCTAGAGACTTTAATGCTATTTATGAGTTGGCTAAGAAGCGAGGTGGTATTGTGAGGCTTGAGGATTCTACGTTGCTACTTTAGGATAATATCTTAGCTTCAAATCTTATGGATGTTAAGCCCATTAATGGCCAATTTACTTGGAACAATCAGAGGATTGGGAATAACTATATTACAGAATGACTTGACCACTTTCTGGTTTTGGTGGGTTGTGGTGTTCTAGCTTTGAAATTTTGGATTGGAGGGGTTCAAATCATTGGCCTATCAAGTTGGCTATTCTTCAACTCATGTGCCTCGATCTCCTACTTTCAAGTTCCAGCTTATGTGGTTACGTGAATCCTCTCTCAATGACTATATTACTGAGTGGTGGAGGTATGGTATACCTGCTTATGGTACAACAATGTATAATTTTGCTAAGTTACTTCAATTTTTCAAGTATCATCTTAAACATTGGAATCAATAGTGCTTTGGAAACATTTTCCATGCTAAGATTACTGCCCAGGCTAAGTTAGATGGTATTACGAGGTTGATTAGAGAGGATGGAGTGACCAAGGACCTGCTACGGGAAGAGACTAGGGCTTTGAAAGCACTGGAAGAGTGTGAAATATGAGAGGAAGTTTTTTGGAAATAAAAGGCTTGGATTGAGTGGCTTTAGGAAGGGGATAAAAATACTAATTTTTTCAACTCAGTGAAAGCCAAGAGACATGGAAATTTTATTTCTACTCTAGTGAATGACAAGGGTGAAACTCTTTCTTCTTTTCATGAAATTACATGTGAAGCTAAGCAATGTTTTGCTTCATTATTCAAGGAGGACTCGCAAGGGGGTTCTGATGAGGAAGCTCAGGTCCTTTTTTGTATCCCTTTTTTGGTTTCTAGGGAGAAGCTTATGAGTGATATTTCAATTGAGGAGCTAGAGGGGATTGTGTTTTAAATGAAGAGGGGGAAAGCTCCTAGCCCTGATGGTTTCTCGATTGAGTTCTTTCAAGAATTTTGGGAGATTATCAAGTTGGACTTGTTGGCAGTTGTTTAGGAGTCTCATAAGAATAAATAGATGTTATGGGCTTTGAATTCTACCTTCCTTGCTCTCATCCCAAAGTGTGAGGGGGTGGATATGTTAAATCAATTTCATCCTATCTCTCTTTGCAATGTGATTTATAAAATTATTTATAAATTGATTGTTGATAGGTTGAAAAAGTGGCTTAAAGTGCTGATTTTTAGGAACAAAGTGGTTTTAATGGCAGGACATCAAATTTTGGATGGGGTTGTTATCACAACCAAAACCAATCACTCTATGGCCATCTCCAAAGATAAGGCAATATTCATCAAGCTTGATATGGCTAAGGCTTATGACCACATTTGATGGTTCTTCCTTCAAAAGGTTCTTGGTGCTTTTGGTTTTAGGGATGAGTGGATTTATTGGGTTATGAGTTATGTTACTTTGGTCTCCTTCTCTATGTTAATAATTGGTGAGTACTTTGAGATTTTTGGTGCCTCTTGGGGTCTACGACAGGGTGACCCCCTCTCTCCTTACTCGTTTCTTCTTCTTGTTGAGGGTCTGGGATGCTTGATAAGGAATGTGGAGTTAGGTTTCATTCAAGGGTGGGGGTGGGGAGGTGGTTTACCTCCAAAGTCTCACTTGCAGTTTGTTGATGACACTACTTTAATGGGTATGTCTATAATTAGGGAAGCTTCAAATTTATGGAAGGTGTTGGATGTTTATCTTGTAGCTCCGGGACAATTGATTAATGAAGATAAGTCTTCCATCTTTTTATTCAATACTCTAGGTTTCATTCAGAGGTGAATTGCTCATATCTTGAGATTTCAAACTGGGTTTCTCGCTTTGACCTATTTTGGTATTCCCATCTCTATTGGAAGACTTCCCAAGGAGTCTTGGAAGAATATTCTAGATAAATTTCATCTGAAATTTAATCATTGGACCCATCATTAGTTGTCCATTGTAGGTCGTGTTTAATTGCTCAAGTCTGTGGTGTAGGCCCTCCCCATTTATAGATGTATGATTCAGGTGGCCCCTTTGGGTTTTGTTAGGGAATTATATTCCTTAGCAAGACAATTTTTATGGGCTGGTAGCTTATTGTGCTCTAAATGGAGCCTTGTCAGATGGGACATTGTTTGTAGCTTGAAGTAGCTTGGCAGCTTGTGTTAAGGTAGTCATCATTGTTAGGGATGGCATTAGTTGCTAAATTGTATTGTCATTGGTGTGTGGAGTAAGATGGGATCTAGGCTGGGATATTAACATAGAAATACTTCCCAAGGATCCATCAAATTGATATTCCTCATTATACCCTAGTGGGGAAAGGCTCGGTGATTTGGAGTATACTCAAGAAAGGGGCTGCTCTGATCAAGGATGGCTTATTTTGGATTTGTAAAGGAGGGACAAAATCCCATTTTTGGTCTGATTATTGGGATGGTTTTCCTCCCATTATTTATCAGTTCCTTGATTTGGTAACTCTATACTAGATGTTTTGTGAGGTAAGATGGTCAAGGGTGAGTGACTTCAAGTCCTTTTCTTTTCATGGGCAATTGGTGGTGGCAAGATGGAAGAATCCTGATGAGTGGCCTATTATTGGTATGGAGGAGGAGTGTGTTGAGCTTCATAGTATCCTTTCTCATATATGTTGTATCTCCCTCCAAGAAGGGGATGTTCTTTCTTGGTATCCTAATCCTAAGGGTGTCTATACTATTACTTCTAGATATCAGGTGTTGTTATCTCACTAGCTGGATGGGGTGGAGGTTCACTAGTGGAAGAAAGTGTGAAATAAGCTTTCTTGGCTGAAGTGTAACTATTTTATTTGGAATTTGGCTTGGAATAGGTACTTGACATGGGATAAAATTCAAAAGTGGGGTTTTCAGGGTCCTTCTATGTGTGTTTTATGTGGATGTGGAGAGGAGGACTCCTCTCACTTGTTTTTCCATTGTCCTATGACTCTGTAGCTTTGGCATTATTGGTGGGAAGTTTTGAAAAGACCCTATGTTCATGCATCCTCCCTGGAGGATTTTTGGAATAGTTTGGGTAGACCTCCTTCTATGGCCTCTTTCTTGCAAGATGTGTGGTATGTTGGGCCTTCATACTCTGGTAGATTTGGTTGGAACAAAATCAAAGAATATTTCAAGGTGAGAAGCTGTTGATTCAAAAAGTTTGGCATAAAATTATGGGTATGATTTGGGAGAGGGTGGAAGCTAAGTGTGATGTGGTGTTCCCTTTTGAGAAAGGGGATGCTGAGTTAGTGGATAGATCGGGTATTTAGTGGTTGTCTCTAGCTTCTGCTTGTGTCAGGAGAGGAATGTGGGTGAATAATAAAGTTCAAAGGGTGGGGAGTTGGTTACCCCCTCTGGCTAGCATTCTGAAGCTCAATACTGATGGTTCTTCAAGGAGAAATCCTAGTCCTATTGGGATTGGTGGGGTTGGCAGGGATTTTTTTGGATTGGTAGTTTTTTTCTTTTCTGTTCATGGAGTGCAAACTATCAACCTTATGGAAGGTTTGGTGATCCCGTATGCTTTGGAGAGGGCTTATGCTTTGGGATGGCACAAGGTTATCTGTGAGTCTGATTCATAGGTTTTGATTAATTTTTTAAATAAATAGAAGGTATCTGATGTTAGTTGGTAGTTGGCTATGATAGTGCAACAGATTTTACAGATAAGTTCTTTGATGAAGATGGTGTCTTTTGTCCATATCTCAAGGGAGTGGAATAGGGTGGTAGATTGTTTGGCTAAGTGGGCCTCTGAGCATTTAGATGGCTAGAAGATTGATGAGTGGGATCAGGTTCCCCATGATCTCTAACATGATTTGGAGAGGATTCTTGCTAAGGATGGGAATGACATTGGTGAAGGATAATGTTGTTTCATGCTTTGTATGACTGTCTCTTATGGATTCCTGGGGCCTTGGCCCTTTGATGTTTTGTAATGCTATTTTCTGAATTTCAATAACTTTTTTACCCCTTTTATTAAAAAAAAATTAATTAAATATAATTTAAATTTTTACAAAGAAACCCTAGATTCAAAAAAATCCTAACCCTAGATTCTCTTAGGGTTTGTATCCTTTTTTTTCTTGTTTTCATTAGCTTATATCAAAATTTCAAAATTCATATATTTTATTTTAGTAGCTTTATTGCATTTTGTTTACTATATGCCATCTGAAAAAGCTATCTCTCTTCCAATAAGAAGAAGTGTTAGATTAGGTGGTAATATTATATAGCATATTCAGATTCCTGCAATCCACACCTATAACATGGACAAAGAACCTATCATAACTCTAGATATGCATCTTTTACACCTTGATTATGTGGATTTCAATGATAATGCATCTAAAGATGATTAAGACAACCAAGAACAAGATGATGTACACATTGAGAATCGAAACACTCTCCCTCTACTTAACAATAATGACATAATTATGAACAAAGATGAGGTATTATAGGGATTCAAAGATAGAATTTAAGAGAAAACCCTTGATCATGCACATATATTACAAGCCATATTAGAAATTGGGAATAAAAAAATAATGGTCAATCTTCAACTCGCCCAATTAATAATGTTGTTACACATCTAGTGGGGCTAAATCAACCAACTCAGCTAGCACAACCTAAGATTGTGCTACGCCCCTAACCTATCACATGTATGAGGATAGTATTAGATGAATTGTGGCTTAATTATCCCTCCTTGATGTTATATTACATTTATCTATGCTTTATTTTGATTAGTAGGTCGGCCTATGGAGTAACCATGGCCTAGTTAAACTATATATAGGAGGTAGTGTGTAATTATTTATCATCATATTGTGAATTCTGTTCTTATTAAAGGTTGTGGAGGTTACCCCCTCAAAGTGGCTTGTCTATTATCATATATTCAGATATATTATAGTCATATTTAGATCTATTTATGCTATTCTACTTTATTGTTGAATAATTTCATTACAAGTGGTATCAGAGCTGTGATTTGGGCAATCTTGTGGGTGAAACACTAAATTTTTAAATGTTGTGATATATAAAAAATGGTTATGAATTTATCTGGTTCAAAATAATAAAATTAAGCTTTCATTAAAATTTTAGATCATTTGGATCTGTTTTACAAAAAGTAATTGCTATTTTATGTTTTTTCATAAAATTTCTCTATAGTGCTCAATTCAAAGAATTTTTCTGAGTTATTTACATTTTTAGAAAGCTTATAAAAATTTGGCTATGGTATGTTATTTGTATATTTTTATTTGAGGCTGACATAATTCCAAAATCGCTTGGTCAAAGTTGGGTCAAAAGTGCCAATAAGGGTCGACATCGTAAAACCCTTTTATGGCAAGTCCACAAACTCGAGGCCGAGGAAAGGGTGATGAAACTCCAGGTAAAAATCCTAACAAGGAAGAGATGGAGTCAGAAGGGGGATGTACTAGACCCTTTGTACCAGGGTTTTCTGACATAGATCACAAATTGAGCCAACTTGACTATAGTGTGCAAGGCATTTAGAGTGAGGTGCAAGGCATACAATCTAATATGTAATCCATACAAGATAGTTTGGGAGATATCATGATGGCTTTGAAAATTAATCAATCAAATCATCAAGCTAACTCTATTGCACAACCCCACCAAGGTGGTTCTCCTAACCAATCTACTTCAAATCTAACTCCATGGCCACAGAGGAACCTATTACCAAAGGTCGATATGCACAAATTTGATGGAAAAGATCCACTCAATTGGATCAACCAAATGGAGAATTTTTTTGACCTACATCAGATTCCAAGTAGACATAAGGTTACCATGGCATCCTTGTATCTTGAACCTAATCAATTCATTTGGTATAGATGGTTGTGTGCTCAAAAGAAAAAGATGAGTCTCAATGTCACCTGGTCAGTTTTTATAGAGGAGCTGCAATTACACTATGGCAATAGTGTGATAGAGAATTACTTCAGCCAACTAGAAAAATTGTGATAAATTGGCTCTGTCAAGGATAATATTCATCATTTTCAGAACCTGTCCTTACGTGTGGAGACAATTTTTGAAGCAAACTTGAATGACCTATTTTTGGGTGGACTCAAGGACCACATTCAACATGAGGTACACATGTTTAATCCACTTAAGATTTCTAATTCTATTATCATGGCATGTAGAGCTGAGGAAAAATTCATAGCCAACAAGAAGTGGCCATTCACTCACTTCAAAGATCGTAGCATATCATCACCAACATTTCCTCCACCTATTAGATTGACCCCTCAACAAATTGAAGAGAAACGTGCAAAAGGATTATGTTTCAATTGTGACAACAAGTGGAGTAAAGGACATAGATGTACTGAGAAGAAGTTATTCTACATTGAGGGACCAAATGAAGATGAAGAAGTAGATGATGCCTCCAATGATGATGAGGAAGATGTAAGGGGATCTCTAGCTCTACCAATTAGAGCGCAATTGATTACTTTCTTACATGCAATTAAACACGGAATTATACTAGAATGATAAAGTAGCTAGAAATTTGAGACAACAAAGAATTTGAGAGACAATACACACTCTTGTATTAAATACTACTAGAAGAAAATACAATAAGGAAGATGCCACTTCTTCCTCCACCTCAAAGGCTTGCCACACCTCAAGACCTTCTTCCCTCTCTCTCTTGCTCAACACAACAACTCTAAAGCCTAAGTTGCTATCCCTCCTTGAATGCTTCAGCTGATCTCCTTGACCTTGCTAGCTTCAATGCTATTACTTGCCTTCTTACTAAATTACAATACATGCCTTATGGGTCTATAAATAAGATCCCATGCTTACAAAAATAGAACTCAAGTTACAATAATTAGACACACAGCTCGTGACTATAATTAGTCACTTAACATGTAAACACTCGCTTCACTTAACTGACTGTTCGTCAACAACAGTTTCAAAAATACATAAGTGACCGATGCCGGTCCCTGCTGGTCTGGTGCTGCCGACATCGGCCGACTCCCTGCCGTCGCCGGTCTCTTTCTCCACTGAATCTGACCGACGTTGGTCATACTACCGATGTCGGTGGCTCTGGTTCTTCAGCATCCTTCCTTGTGTCTGCAAACAGTTGAAGCTTTTAGCTCCACACCTTAACAATCTCTCACTTGGAGATAAATAGCTGCAACTTGTACCTGTACCTGTACACCATATATTTTTGTTCCTTAGGCTCTGTATCCCTCTTCAATGTCACTCTTGAAGACCAACCACCACACAAACCTGTGATGCAATACCTGTCTCTTATGCCACAAGAATTTTGCTGCTCCCAAATTCTCCATGACACACTTCTGAACCAACTCTACCCTTAGCTCAGAAAACTCCCTGTACATGAAAGCCTACAACAAGTAACACAATACAGTAATAGGATAATGTAGCTAATATTATCCAACCTGGTAAAGATAAAATACAATGGTCAAACCTCCATTGTTCTGTAGCATAATCAAGACCATATACCATAGCCTTCTGTCTCATGTGTCCATCCACTCTCTTCTCTAAAATGGGAATCCATCCCTCTATCCAATGCTTCCTTCCAGCTGACAACGGTACCAACAAATACCTGTTTGGTTCTCCAAGGACTCACACTCCTTATCCATGCCAAGCTCCCACTATTTCTAGATTCTACCTACATTGCTTCTTCCATCTTCCTAGTTCATGACTATCAATAAACAATATAAAGAAGGTGAACAACGAATATGAGGTTCACATACCTTTCCTGACCTCCACATGGGTGTTTGAGACTTATTAATTCACCCAACATCCGTTTCAGTGACCGATCTAGGCCATCTCCCAGTCTGCTCCCGACCGATGTCGGTTCCCTGCACTGATCCTGACTGTCGACGTCATTTCTCTGGCCGATGCCAGTGTCCCTCTGCCGACGTCGGTCCTTATGACCAATGTCAAACTTCTCCTGTTCAACCTACCAACCCTGCTGGTCTGCACATGACTGATGTCGGTATCTGGATGACTGACGTCGGTGCCAAGCTACCGACATCGGTGTCTGTGTGTTCCTGTAAGTGATGAAATTTTTATTCGCGAGCTCTTCTTGGATCAAACCTCTATCCATGCTGCCCTGCTTAAATTTATTCAGCCCCTGTGACTGATCTCTATCCTTCATCTCTTCCATAAACACCAAGGCTTCTTTGTTCCTGTCAAAAGCATCAAATTTCCTCTTTCTGCAATGAACTGTATCTGTGCTTTCCAAATTTGAACACATACCTTTTGGATCAGGAACTTCCATTCCCTTCATGTTCTTGTGACCAAGCCTATTAGGCCACATCTTCAAATCTACACCAGAAGTAGAATCAGTAATACAAGTAGACAGATAAAGAGTATCTACTTTCTTACCTCTTGCTAGAACAAGTGCTCCCTTGGTAACCTTCCAAGAATCCACTATGAGGGTTATTGTGCATCCCTCATCTCCCAACCTTCCTATAGAAATCAGACTCTGCTTCAGAATTGGAACATGCATGACCTCTTTCAACACCCATGTGTTGTCAATCTGCAATCTCAACTGCACTTTCCCTTTGCCAACTATCTGACAAGGCGTACCATCCCCTAAATAGAGCACTCCCAAATCTCCCTGTTCATACTCATGGAACAAATCTCTATTTGGGGATGCATGAAAAGATGAACCAAAATCTAAAATCCATGATCCTACCTGACTATCTGAAGAAAGTATGAGAGCATCCTGCATCACAATATTTGTATCCTTTGCTTCTTCCATACCTGCATGTTGATTCTCTTTATCTCTCAACCAACACTCCTTCTTCGTATGTCCTTTCTTTTCACAAAACTAGCAGGTAATACCTTTGGACTTGAATCTCCTTCGCGACCTTGATTTCCCTTGCTCAACCTTCTCCCTTTGCCTTTCCCTGCTTTCTACACTTAGAGCATTCCCTGATGATTCACCTATGCTTCTCCTGCGTATTTCTTCATTCAAGATCACACTCACAACATCATCAAATTTTAAGATTTTAGAAGCAGATGTAGAATTACTTACTGCCATAACCATACCGTCCCAGCTTTCGGGCAAAGAACATAAAATCAAGAGAGCCTTTACCTCATCATCAAAAACAATATTGACTGAAGCTAGTTGGTTTACCAAACCATGTAAATCACTGAGATGAGTATGTACCGATCCACCTTCCTGCATTTACAAAGTAAATAGCTGCTTCATAAGATATACCTTATTAGAAGCCGAGGGCTTTTCGTATAAATTTGCCAAGGACTTTATCAACTCTTCCATTGTCTTGCACTGTGATAAGCTGGAAATCACAGATGATGCAAGGCTCAACCTTATGGAACTGAGAGCCTTCCGATCAAGAACGTTCCATTCTTCATCCTTCATATCTATGGGCTTGCATGCAACCCCACCCAACGGTAAGTATAAATCTTTCAGATACAGATAGTCCTCAATCTGCATCCTCCAATGTTGATAATTCTTGCCGTTAAACTTCTCCATTCGTAGCTTGCTTTCTTCTACCATTGCTGAACTCCCACTCAATCAGAAAACCCTGTGAATGACCTGTAATCAAAAACAATACCCTGCTTCCTGCAAATCATAGCTCTGATACCACTTGTCAGGGGATCTCTAGCTCTACCAATTAGAGCACAATTGATTACTTTCTTACATGCAATTAAACACGGAATTATACCAGAATGATAAAGTAGCTAGAAATTTGAGACAACAAAGAATTTGAGAGACAATACACACTCTTGTATTAAATACTACTAGAAGAAAATACAATAAGGAAGATGCCACTTCTTCTTCCACCTCAAAGGCTTGCCACACCTCAAGACCTTCTTCCCTCTCTATCTTGCTCAACACAACAACTCTAAAGCCTGAGTTGCTATCCCTCCTTGAATGCTTCAGCTGATCTCCTTGACCTTGCTAGCTTCAATGCTATTACTTGCCTTCTTACTAAATTACAATACATGCCTTATGGGTCTATAAATAAGATCCCATGCTTACAAAAATAGAACTCAAGTTACAATAATTAGACATGCAGCTCGTGACTATAATTAGTCGCTTAACATGCAAACACTCGCTTCACTTAACTGACTGTTCATCAACAGCAGTTTCAAAAATACACAGGTGACCGATGCCAGTCCCTGCTGGTCTGGTGCTGCTGACATCGACTGACTTCCTACTGTCACCAGTCTCTTTCTCCACTGCATCTGACCGACGTCAGTCATACTGCCGATGCCGGTGGCTCTGGTTCTTCAGCATCCTTCCTTGTGTCTGCAAACAGTTGAAGCTTTTAGCTCCACACCTTAATAGAAGATATAGAGGAGGTACCTGAAGATTCCCAACCTACAATCTCTTGTCATACACTTGTAGGTATTAGCACTCCATAAAATATTAAGGTGATGGGTTTCCTCAAGAAATAAAAGGTGACAGTGTTGATTGATTCAGGGAGCACACATAACTTTATAAACCATAAGTTGGCCACTCGATTGAACTGTTTCATCTACCCAACACCAAAATTTTAGGTTATGATTGCAGATGGTGGCACAATTAATTGTTCAAGCAAATGCCATAGTATTAAGCTTACTATGGGTGGGTACAATCTCGACTCTCCTATGTTTTCTATTCCGGCGGGTAACACAGACATTGTTTTGGGAGTTCAATGGCTCACAACCTTAGGTACCATTGAGATGAACTTCCAAGAACTATTCATGCACTTTCATTCTGAAGGTAAGAAAATTGAACTACGTGGATTACATGCAAAATCTCCATAATTGATTAGTTCACATCAGATGACCAAGATGATAAAAAAGGGGGTAGAGGGAATTATTGCATGATGATGCTCCATAGAAGTTCAACCCACACAGGCATCTACACATCCTGATCTACAAATAATTCTTGAGGACCACTCATCTATTTTTTGGGCCATGCCAAAAGGACTACCACCAAAAAAAGAACATGATCATGCCATTCAACCAATTCCAAGTAGTCAACCACCAAATATCAGACCATATAGATATCCATATGCACAAAAGAGTGAAATTGAAAAGATGGTCCATGAGATGCTGGAGGCAGGGATCATCAAGCATAGCCAAAGTGCATATTCATCACCAGTGGTCATGGTGTGGAATAAGGATGACACATGGAGGATGTGCTCAGATTATAGGGAACTCAACAAGTACACCATCAAAGATAAGTTTCTTATTCCAATAATTGATGATTTACTTGATGAGTTGCATGGTGCTAATTATTTCACAAAATTGGATCTTCACTCAGGGTACCATCAAATTAGAATCAAGGATGAAGATGTTCATAAAACTACTTTTAGAACACATGAGGGCCATTATGAGTTTTTGGTAATGCCCTTTGGTCTTACAAATGCACCAA
The DNA here is from genome assembly GCA_037957365.1 of Torreya grandis. Lineage (NCBI taxonomy): Eukaryota > Viridiplantae > Streptophyta > Pinopsida > Cupressales > Taxaceae > Torreya > Torreya grandis. The sequence continues at coordinate 2,192,360 of JARHVA010000111.1, forward strand.
ATACTTTTTAGAGCTTGATGAACACTATTTTTAGGCCTTTTTTAAGGAAGTTTGTGCTAGTTTTCTTTGATGACATATTGATTTATAGTCAGACATGAGAAGCACATCTACAACATGTGAAATAGGTGTTGATAGTTTTGGAGAAGCACCAAATTTATGTGAAGCCATCTAAATGTGCTTTTGGAGTATAGGAGGTAGAGTACCTTGGTCACATTGTTTCCCATGGTGTAAAAGTTGATCCCCAGAAGATCAACGTGATAATGGAATGGCCCATGCCAAAAACTCTCAAAAACCTTCAAGGGTTCCTTAGACTAACAGGTTACTATAGAAGATTTGTGAAAGGTTATGGCAGTATAATAGCTCCACTCACTGCATTACTAAAGAAGGATGATTTTCATTGGAATGATGATGTGACCAAAGCATTTAAGAAACTAAAAGTAACATTGTGCACCACTCTAGTTTTGGCTACTCTAGACTTCTCACAGACATTCACTGTTGAATGTGATGCTTTTGGGTCTAGATTAGGGGTAGTACTAATGCAAGAAGGAAGACCCATTGCATTTGAAAGTCATCAATTCAAAGGTAAGAATATACAAAAACCTATCTATGAGAAAGAAATGATGGCTATTCTTCATGCAGTTAAACAATTGAGGCCTTATCTAATGGGTAAACACTTTAAGGTGAAAACGGATCATGATAGTCTCAAATACTTTTTGGAACAAAGATTATCATCTGAGGAACAACAAAAATGGGTAACCAAAATGTTGGGTTATGATTTTGAAATCATCTACAAGAAGGGTAAAGATAATGTAGTAGTAGATGCACTATCCAGATGGGATGCATCCACAGAAGCATTACTTTGTGCAATGTCCATGTTGCAAGCAGATTGAGTGGATGAATCTAGGTTAGAATGGGAGCAAGACAAGGATACACAAATTCTGATTCAAAATCTCCAGCAACATAATTTAGCCTTTGACAAATTTGAATGTAAAGGTAATGTCCTATGGTATAAGGGTAGGTTATACTTGTGCAAAAATTCAGAACTTAAGCATAAGATTCTTATAGAGATGCATGCATCTCCAATTAGGGGACACTCAAGGTTCTTGAAAACTTATCATAGAATTAAGAAATAATTATTTTGGGAAGGACTCAAGGGATATGTAAAAAATTTTGTGGAAGGATGCTTTATATGCCAACAGAATAAAGGTGAAATAGTTAAGACCCCAAGTTTGTTACAACTGTTAGCAATTCTTAGTCAAAGGTGGGAGGAGGTTTACATGGATTTCATCACTAGGTTGCCTTGTTCTGAAGGTAAGAATGTTATCTTGGTCATTGTGAATAGGCTTATAAAATATGACCATTTTTGTGCTCTCTCACACCCATTTTTAGCAAGTACAGTAGCAAATATTTTTATGAAAGCAGTTCTCAAATTACATGGAACCCCAAAAATAATTATAAGTGATCGTGATCTTATTTTCACTAGTAATTTCTGGACTAAACTATTTTCTTGTTTGGGTACTCAACTAGCTCATAACTCATCTTACCACCCCAAATCTGATGGACAAACTGAAGTGGTTAACAAATGTTTAGAGGGGTATCTCCATTGTTTTGTATCAGATAAAAAAGAACATTGGGTTAAATGGCTACCACTTGTAGAATGGTGGTATAACACATCTTTCCATACCTCTTCGAAAATGTCTCCATTTCTAGCACTATATAGTTACCATCCACCTTCCATCACTTATTCATTAAAGGTGCACACCAAGGTTCGAGATGTGGAAGAGCACATTCAACATCAACAAGAGGTTTTGGCTAGTTTGAGAGAGAATTTGGCCTTGGCACAAAATAGGATGAAGTAACAAGCAGATCAACACCATAGTGAGCAAAATTTTGAGGTGGGTGACTGGGTATTTGTTCATTTGTAGCCTTATAAGTAGATGTCCTTGAAGTAATAGAAAAAGGACAACAAACTTGCTCCTAATTATTATGGCCCTTATCAAGTTCTACAAAAAATTGGAAGTGTGGCTTACAAGCTCAAGTTACCTCATTCATCTCACATACAACTAGTTTTTCATGTTTCCTATTTGAAGAAGGTCATTGGACAGAAAGTTTTAGCCCAGATAGAGCTCTCAGAACTAGATGAAGAAGGACGAGTCATTTTGGAACTAGAGAAGATCCTCCAAACACGTACTAAGAGGTCAAAAACTAGAGAGATTAGGGAATATTTGATCAAGTGGAAAAACCAGTGCAGTGAAGATGCAACTTGGGAAGGTGAATATTTTCTACAACAACATCCAGAGTTGTTCAACATTGAGGACAATGTTTGTTTGAAGGGGAAGGGCATGCTACGCCCCTAACCTATCACATGTATGAGGATAGTATTAGCCGACTTATGGCTTACTTATCCCTCCTTGATGTTATATTACATTTATCTATGCTTTCTTTTGATTAGTAGGTCGACCTATGGAGTAACCATGGCCTAGTTAGACTATATATCGGAGGTAGTGGGTAATTATTTATCATCATATTGTGAATTCTGGTCTTATTAAAGCTTGTGGAGGCTACCCCCTTGAAGTGGCTTGTCTATTATCATACATTCAGATATATTACAATCATATTTGGATCTATTTATGCTATTCTACTTTATTGTTGAAGTAATTTCATTATAGATTGTAATTCAATAACCATCAGTGAAAACTACACCACTTGTGGCTAAATCCTCCACTCCAGATGTATAATCCCTTATGAATGAGATTCATACTCTGTAGTCTAAGGTGTTACATCTTGAGAAGGGAGACATTAGGCCATCACTTGGTTTGCATTCTAACATTATCTTACATACACCTTAGGCACATCACATAACAGAAACTCCTTACCATTTAATTTCATGGCACCTAAGCTTACATGATATGATGGAAAGGTTGACCCAAAGCATCATCTCAAAGCTTTTCACACAACATGCTTGGACTATGTGTCCAATGATTGGGTTCTTACAAAGTTATTTCCAAATAGTCTCAAGGATTATGCCCTGCAATGTATCTATGATTTACCAAATCAATCTATCATGACATTCAATCCTTTAGCCAAAATGTTTCCATCACATTTCTCTATCAACATTAGTGATGATATATCATATGTACAAGTGGCACAGTTAAAGCAAAATTTGAATGAGCCTATTGCGGATTATGTCTTATGATACAAGACAATATTTACCAAATTGACTAGCTCCATAGCAGACATAGAGCTTCAGGACATATTTAAACAAAGTCTCCTACCAACATTGCATGAAGCTATCTTATTCAAGGAGTTTCCTACATTTATCAATTTGTGACACACAATCAAGGAAAGAGAGGTTAAGCTCTTGTGTATGGGCAAACTCAAGTATACAAATGGATTAGAATCAACTATGAAGAGTTCAAACAAATATCCATAAAAGGTAATGGCCACAAAGAATAAAAGTGATAAAAATACCATAGCCAATGTAGTTTCTGAGCCATCTCATTGATTGGTTTTATCCACTCCTCAGTGCAGAGTCTTCAATAATCTTCCAGAGTCACCAACACAAGTTCTAAAATACCTCTTAGAATGCAATGTAATATCTCTCCCTCCCATTAAAAAGGTTTATGAAACATGAAATCTTCCAAATAACTATGATTCAAATGCATTCTGTGAGTATCACATGACACTATGCCACATGACAAACATATACATTATCCTAAAGCACAAGATACAAGATCTAATTGAGGCTAATATTATTGATGTGGGAACACCCATAGAGGCACAACGACCATAATAAATAAACGATAAATAACTAAAGATATTTTTAGATCCTTTCCTAAATCATATAATGAAGGAGATAGGGGGCACATTAGGTGTTCAATATACATGCTAGGCATACCCACCACCAGCTTCATATCACACAGTTATAGAGGAGACACATGTATTGCATAAAATTATTGGCATGTACCATACTACAGTTCCACCTAGACCACTTATTCCATTTTTAGAGTAGGATATTGTGGTTGATGACATAAATTTACATTCATTCTTCATATGAGCATACATATACCATTATCCTATTCAGAGTGTTATGGTTGACAACGAGTCAAGCATAAACATGTGCACTATGACACTCTTACATCACTTGGGCTATATATAATGAGATATATTACCCATAGATATAATCATTAGTGGTTTCAATATCCATGTTCAGAGCTCCATCAAGTATATTATGCTTCTATTATAGGTTATACAAACACACATATACACCTAGTTCCTAGTAGCACCTAGTGGAGGTGTATTCAATATATTATTAGGCAGGCCATGATTACAGTAATTCTAAGCCATCCCATATATATTACATTGATGTTTCAAGTATATATATGTTAATTAGGTGGTTAAGGTTGAGGGTGTCCCATATGAGTATCCCCTACCCATCCCACAAGCACGTCTAACATAGTTATAAGCTAAATTTCTAGCACAAACACTAGTTATAGTTTTAGTACCATTACCAGATATTTCATGACTATTAGTAATAGTTGAGAGTATAGATCTTATGCATACATCATAGAGTTTAATAGATCCACCAATGCATATGAGGTCTACTCTTAGAGTATCAACACTTATGCATATTATCCCACATAGAACATTATTAGAGAGACCCTTATGTTAGAGATATGTCAAAGATTCTAGGGGACCTTCCAGTACTCAGTTTATGTTGAGATTAGTTTTCTTGGGTTTTAGGGGTTTTTAGCACAAGGAAATTACATCCCCTATAACTTCTTCTACCATATGGGTTTCTAAGACGCTATAATTCACAAGGCATTACATTTAGTATAACAACTTCATAACATCACTACACAAGTAGATTCAAACACAAATTACTCCACACAATATATTATGAGATCATATTTTCCCTTTCACATAACACGCATGATCATAGTTTCGATATTCAAAACAAGTAATGATGATAGGGAGTCTCCCATGAGACTCATTGGTTAGTATGGTTCTTACCCTTATACATACTTCCTTCTTCTCTCTTGCTCCTTGTACATAGTTAATTTTCATTATATTTTACATAGCTTATATCTAGAAAATACAAAAACAATATAAATGTTAAAACATAAAAACATTCAAATATTAATAAAAAAACACAAAATTTATAGATTGTATGCATTGTTATGTTTACATTTCTACTAATTTCTAGATATTACATATGCTTACTATCTTAGTACAGTCAATTTTATCATATGCTTCACTTGTTCTTGTTGAGTGCTCAAAGATCACATATAGGACTCCAGTCCACTACACTAATCCAAATTTGCTATCATCTACTCACTGGGGGCATGTACATCGATCCAAGCTTATTCATTTGATACATCTACCCACTCAGGGGCATCTCATATACAATTTATATTAGTAAGTTTTATATTTATATTCTATACATTATAGTTTATGCATTAATATATCTTTATATTGATCATTGCTACTCATTGATCAAAATTTTTACTGACTATTACTAGTTTAGACTCAATATATGTAAATCCTAACATTTACATAGATTCATACTACATATTTATACATGCTTTCTGTAGAGTGGATTACAATAAATGATTAGTCAAGCATTAGTCCAAAAAATCAAGGAAAAATGCATAAAGAGATAATTAAATCAATCCAATCTATTCATGTGGGGTTTTACTAATAACAATAGGGTAAACATGGAAGAAAGTAAACCATTACCTTCCTAAGTGACTCCATTGATCAAAAGAGGATAAAAAACATGTTCTCCCCTTGATCAAGCATTCTTGTCCTCATCAACAATGGTGGCAAACTCCTCCAATGTCTTAAGAACACTCCATAAGACCTAGGCTCATGATATCAAAACTATCTAATTGCCTATCAAATGAAGCTAATCTAAATATGAATAATACAATAATAAAAAAACAAATGGGTTATGAAGATATTTTAGCATTATAACATTACAATAATTGAGCTTAAAAATGATGTTCATGGCCTCTCTATTTATAGATTTCCAAATGGGTCTAAGATCAACCATGACCGTCCATCTCAAGATCAAGATGTGTGGCCATAGATTAATCTAAAATTTAAAATTAAATCCATAAATATCCTCATTTAAATTTAGTATAAAATATATTAATGAGGCATGGGAGGCATTAAAGACGCATAGGAGACCCATAATCTTGATATTTTATGCATTTATGTTTTATGGATGCTACCCCATAGATGATGTCACTAGGTGATGTAGATATTAAGAATCAATTTCTAATATTAAAATAATCAATAACTTCCATGGAAAATCCACTTAATCCCTTGAATTTAGTTAATTATCCTTAAACAAGATTAATCAATATTTGTGTAATTATTTAAAAATTAGCCCTCAATTAATCAAAATGGTTAGAAAGTTATATTACTGGGTCATAATTTGACTCAGGAGGAATTGGAAGGTGATGTTAGATGTGTTAGAACCGTATTTACATTTAAGATGTTTTTGACACAAAATAACAAAGGTGCATGATGTGTATTAATGAATTAGAGGAAAAGAGTGATCTAGAGCACAAAAAGGTGAAATCATCATTTTGACTCAAAATGATTTGATCAAAGTTAGGTATCACATAAAATGCATTACCCCATTTAGGGATACATTGGTATAAATTGACACTTTTAAATGAAAAATTCAAACCATTTAGCATGTTTAAGTGATTTTGACCTAAATTGGGTATTTGAGTGTAATTCAAGTAAGATTGACAATTTCAACATAAATGGTGTTAGGAATTAGATGTCTAAATTTTACCCTATTTGAAAAGGTGTAGCAAGACATTCAGGCAAACCAACATCTTTTCAAATAAAAGAGTTGTCAAGAATAAATTGGAAATGACCCATGATACCCCCTCAAGAGGACATACTAAGATGAAAGAGAAAGATGGACTCTCAAAAAGAGAGAGAAAGTGAGATTAACCCATGGAATAGATCACATCTAGATGAGCTAATGATTGCACATGTTGATTCCATCAATGATAAAAATATAATTAGAGGTATAATGGCCCCCAAGATTTGGGTGAATGGGAAGGATTCAATCTATAAAGTTAAGGGACACACTTCAAATGCACCCAATTTGAGAGTGCAAGCTACGTGCTTACAACATTGATCAATCTCAAGACAAGTTGCACACTAAAATATTTCCATAATGAGAATTAGTGTGGAGAGATTAGAATTAGAGGAAAAGGATAATGTCATCTCCATAAAGAGATGATAATAAGAAGTGCCCTAGCAGAGCAAATTTGATCGTGATAAGACAATTTTGCCCTAGTAGGGCTAATTTTGATCATTGATAAAGAATATATAATGGTTTTCCCTTGTAGGGCTGATTTGATTCTTATGGTAGGCTCAGATGTGGTGCCCCATCATGGGTAAATTGGCAAGCAATATAGCTCAAGGTTATAACCCATAAGATAGATTAAAATAAGTGGGTGCAAACATAGATGTGATAGTATAATGGCTTAAAAAGCCACAAAAAACCAAGCATACAAGAATGCACAAAGTGATGAAAGAGATAAAAAGAAGAAATAAGATGGTTGAGATGGCCTCAATAGAATTTAAGTGCAACCTACATAGTCCAAATAGACCTCAAGCCAATGTAATTCACCCAGAAATGGGAGAGAATGGAATGAGGGATGATGAAAACTGACCAAAGATTGATTAGACTCATGATGTATGCGAAGAGATGTATGTCTAAGCATTGAGTCAAGTGATAAAATGTATGGTACCTAGATGCCTATTTTCATATCATGAGCCTAGATAATGCATAGTGTTCTTGAGAGCTATTCATTGGAGCTGTGTTGATGTGAAAAAATTGAAACTAGAGCACAAAGTGCTTGTCATAGTAAAAGAAATTAGGCATTATAAGTATGAATAACTTAGAATGACATTGAAATTCAAATGCGTGGATATAATTCAAATGTGAACACTTATAACTAAGGATAATGGTAAAATAATGACCAAGACTTACAACTATTTATATTTAAACAAAAAGCAAAGATAAAGAAAAAGATAGACATAAATGAACCCAAATTGAAAGCAAGATATGAACCATCAAGATTCAAGTTATAATAAGAATGTTTAAGAACAAGAAAAGAATAGCTTCATAACATAAAATCAAGATATAAATAATCAAGATCTATGTGGACCATCAAGATGTTCTTAGAAAAATAAAACAAAGAAGCAAGACCAAATAGGAAAATAAAAGACCAAAAATAAACAACACCAATAATTATCAAATAAATGAAATGTTTTTGGATTTAAAAGTATCTCAACTCAATTTGAGGATTAAGAGACACAGAACGGTCCAACTCACAAGATGGTGAGAGCATATAAGAGTGCTCATGAGATGGTGAGAGTGTGCCAACTTAAAATGCTCACAAAAATGGTGAGAGCGTATGATTAGAGGGACTAAGTTAACCTCAACATGAATTGATCATGGCCTACATAACCCAAAAATAATCCCAAGTCATAGTAATTTTCCCACACAAAAGGAGATGAAAAACTAACTAGGTCACAACAAGTTCACAAAAAAAGGTAAATGATAATAGTAGTGACCAGATGATACAACAATACATGATAAAAAGGCATTGTACCTAATTTTCCCAAAGATAGTTATAATTAGGAAATAACACCATAATTCTAATTTGCCTAAAGGTGGTTATAATCAGGGATACTATTGATTTTCCCATAGGTGGTTATAATCTATGATACCAAATAAGATGATAGATGAAAGATATATTTTTAGATCAAATGTCACACTACTACCATAGACTATCATTCAACACAAAATTCTAAAATTATTGAAACTAGATTAGAATCCCCCCATAGAAAGTGTGATATGAACCAAAGGAACCAAAATCAAAATGGGATAGTTAGGATGGCTAAAAATAAGCCTTGGTTAATAGTAAAGAAATGATATAATAAAAATGATTAGAAGATAATTAGCTATAGTGGTAATAACGTTGCCCCCAAATGATGATTAGCTTATCCATGCTCACAAAATGGTGAGAGTGTGGCTTAGGTTCCTCGCAAAATGGCAAGAGCATTTAATCTTATGACTAATTGCTCATAAAATGGTGAGAACTTGGTAAAGGGGTGACCGAGCTGACCTTAATAGAAATTGAGTGCTGCCTACATAGTCCCAAAGGACCTCAAGTCAATGTAGTTCAAACAACATGGTAAATGGAACACAATGGTATAATATACCTAAAAAGGGTCTATTGGGTTGCCCTTAAGATATGAGGCATGGTAATGGCAAATGGTAACTAGAAAAGAGAAAAATGGTTTTGTTAATCTTATTGATAGGGAGATGCACTTCATATTCAACATGTAAAACAACAAAAATGATCAGTTATAAAAATTGCTACCCAATTCCCTTTTGGAAAATTTTGCGTAGTTAATAACTTACTACTTATCTAGATCTTAATAATGTGTTCATGATCTTCATTGGTAGTTGATTCTGATTCCTCCAAACATCGAGACAAGATATCCTTGTAGCCTCTATAAAGGAAAATGTTGTCAGTGATGGTAAATAATGTGAAAATAAATGATATAAGTGGGTAACAAATAGGTGGATAAGAATGAAATGTATAATGAATGGGTAACAAATGAAGATTGAAACTTTCAGTCACACATAATATTATTGGTTCTAGATTGGACATAATTTTAGTTGTGGCAGGGTCGAAGACCTTTAAAGATGCTCTCGATATGACCACCAAATTGTTCTATTACTTGATATTGAGAGTAGTTACCATTTGATTATGTTGTAGATTGGAAGCTATTTTAATTTGATCTTGAATAATATCTTTAGTTAATAGTGAAGAAATTTTATGCTAAGCTATTGGTGCCTCAATGAGTTTTTCACTAATGAATTTGTTTTGATCATCCCATACCACCTCCAAGAAATTTTCATGAAGAGATGCTAACATTTGACTCTGATTTTCTTCTAGCATCTTTAAAAAGGCTTCACTAAAAGATGCGGAGTTTGATCTTTGCTTATCCTCTAGTGCCTCCAAAAAGGTTTCACTAAGATATTATTCTTCTTCTTAATGAATGGGGTCTTTATCCTACTGATATTCTGCACCTAATATATCACCATGGATGTAGTTCAATAAAGTGTGATTCTATTGGTCCTAATTTATGTTTGTGGGAGGTGGAATGTCAATATAATGGCTATGTTGGGTGGTGATAATGGGGGATGATGAAATGTAACATAATCCAATTCTCATAGAATATACTAGGATAACTTGTGTTGATGCTAAAGTAATCATCCTAAAAAACTATAGAAGGATCACAAATATATTCAAATCGATCTGCAAGTTAATTGTGACCAATGTTGTAACAATGACAACTATAATCTATTATTGAATCTGATTCTGATGCAAGGGACTCTAAATCCAATGTCACAACTGATGTTGATTTTATTTTTGATGTTAAATCTGATGTCGATTCAAAAATGGAACCTAACTCTAATACTAATTCTTCATATGATGTGGTTGTTTCTATAATGATGTTTTATTGAATTCTTGGTATTGAATAAGTAATGGCCTATGATGGCATGATGGGCTCAATATAAATTGATTCATTTAAGAAGGGTTCAACATAGACTGGCTCATCTAAGTGAAGCCCATAAAAGAGAGGGAACCACTTGAGGGATAAATTGATATAATCTTGTCTATCAAAAGGAGAATCCTCAATGAGTGGGAAAAGATCAAGAGACAAATCTTCAAAAAATTTCTTGTCAAGGAGATGAGGCTCTTTAAAAATAGGTAACATATGAATAGGTGATTCATCACATGTTGACTTGTCACAAATGGGTGTTTCAACAATAACATCATGGTTTTGGTTCACAATTGGTTGCAAAAAATAAATTTTGAACACATTTTAAACCTCATAAGATGGCTCTTGAAAAGGTAATGGTTCATGTTTTAGCTTGAATATTGGCACAAAATTTATAAAGTGGGGAACATTTAGTTTGTGGTTCAATAATGGGATCTCAAAAAATTAAACTATTGAAGAAGGGATCAACATAATCTGGTTCATCAAATGGGCGCTCTTCAATAATAGACTCATCAAAAACTAGTGATGGGACAAGAATGGTAATAACTGGATGCTTCTTAGTTTGGTTACTTATGCAAACCAAAGGAAGAGGTCCTAAAATGGTAACCTTCACATGTTACAAAATCTTATTCATTGGCACAAGTTGAAGGAGAATATGCTAAAATGATAACCTTCACACATTGTTGAGCTAGATCACTCGCATAAGATGAAGGGGGATAACCTAAAATGGTAGCCTTCGAGCATGGTGCACAAATCAAAGGAGGATATCCTAAAATAGTAACCTTTGAGCATGCAATGCAAATTGATAGGGAAGGATGGGGATGACACACAACAATTGGCATGGATTGAAATGGTTTTCATCAAATGGGATCAAAGAGGGTGACATCCTCAAATAAGATGAAATACTCATGTCCCCCATAATAATTCTCTACCTCATATCTAGGGCCACAATAGACCTGATTATGAGTGTACCTTTGAGTCATGTCTAGAATATTATTCTATATGTTTGGCAAGATTTGGATTATGTTTTACAAATGTTTAAATAGGATATGGATTTTCATCTTTCTTCTAAACAAATGACTAAGGTACCAAAGATACTATAAAAGGAGGGTGGCTTAAAACCACACACAATTATAAGAATTTGTTAATGAAATTACACAACCTTGAGTAGGGTTGAAATCATATAAATTAGAAGAGGGTATGATAACTCAAAAATATTAGAGTGTTACTAATACACTAAAACATAGACTTTTGAGATATGTCGATACCATAAAATCTAGTTCAACTTTGATGAGTTGCTACTAGAAAACTAGAAGAAAACCCTTCAGATTAAGAAGGAGACAATATGAATAAAGAAAATCATGATGTGGACACATGCAAGAATTCCTAAGTATAAAGCTAAAACCAAATGGGCATCACAACATCGCCATATGGTAATAGGAATAGTAGTATAAAATGTGTTCTAGGACTCAAAGCGTAAGTGATACACAAGATGACTTGAGTCCATGAAATATGATAATGTGATGATGAGTCTATAAAAATCCCTCAATTCAAATGGGAAATTGAACCAAGTTAAAACAATTCAAGTGTAAATGGTGAACCCAAATTAAAACATCAACCTTTAAAACTTAAAAAAGTCCAATTTTGAATTTAAATTATCAATGAGGTATTTAAGAAAATTTGGAAAATTATTTAGACTCAAATGGGCAACATAATTGCACCAAAATGGATGATATGACACAAAGTTTAAGATGAAAATTTGAATAAGGAAAAATATGATTTTTACTTGGACAACGTAATGCTTCCTTGTTCAAGAAATTTGGGGACAATGTGTTTAGTTTATGACATTTTGTTGACAAGCAAGTTTTGACCCAAAACAAGACCAAGTGATCTAAGACAAAGACAAATCAACTAATTAATCTTCTTAAGCCCTAAACTGACAAGGTATGGCAAAATGAGGTTAACTAAACTAGCAAGTTTTTGAACGTTTCTAGATGGATCCCATTTACAAGACTTTCATGTCAAAATGAAAGAGAAGCGACAAGTCAGTTGGGTTTGCATCATATAGCTTGTTGTAAAAATGTCTTTTCCTTTTTACAACCACTACATCCATTACTTACTCAGTGTAGTGCGATGTCCAACATGATCATACATCTCAGGCTTAGTCCTAGTCAGGTGATCTCAATTTATATACCCCCCTGTGGAGAGGGGTTGAAGATAATATTAGGAGATGAAACCTTGAGTCAAATCTTCCCTAAATAAATTATGGGAGATAATGAAGTCCCCCTCACAAGCCAAGATACAAAAATAAATGACAAGTAAAAGAGATTTAAGGTTGTTTCTAGATCATCCAATCCATGCAGGTCTTGGGGAGAGCCTTGACAACATCTCTTTTACACCTTTGACTAAGGCACTTTGCAATAAAGATGGTGCTTTTGATCCCACAAATTCCTTAAAGGGGATGGGTGGGAGAGAATATATGCGCAATCTTTCTTTTTTCCAATCAATTCTAACAAAATAATGATCTATTAAAAATAAACTTTGAAATGTGTTCAATTTTAAAGCACTTAAATCAAAAAGTTTGGTGATTTTCTTTGGCCCCTTGGCCTTAAGTTGTAAACTTGGAATAAAAAAACATAAAAACTATTCAATAAAACACCCTAAATTTTTTGTTAAACATCAAATGAAAGATTATTTAATTCTTTTTAAACATCCCAAAATAAGGTTAAAAAGATCTAAGCAAATATGAATTGGTACTCTTCAAATAGGCCCTACATAAAAAGCTAGATATCCTCCTTTATATTTGAAGCTCTTTTAAGTTTGAGGCAAGTAAATTTGAAAATTAAACACCTATTGACCCGAAGGCAAAACCTCAAAAATCAAATGCGTTAGATTAGACTTGGTTAGTAACTTCATTTTGTTAACAAGCTATGCAACTTAAAGGTAAACTGATAGCATAATGGTAAAATAATGACCAAGACCAGAGTACAACTATTTATGTTTAAAAAAAAAAGCAAAGACAAAGAAAAAGATAAACATAAATGAATCCAACTTGAAAGCAAGATTTGAACCATCAAGATTCAAGTGAGAACAAGAACATTTAAGAACAAAATAAGAATAACTTAATAACATAAAATCAAGATATAAATAATCAAGATCTTTGTGGACCATCAAGACATTCTTGGAAAAAGAAAATAAAGGATCAAGACCAAACAGGAAAACAAAAGACCAAAAACAAACAACACCAATAATAATCAAATAATAATAATGTTTTTAGATTTTTGAAGTATCTCAACTCAATTTGAGGATTAAGAGACACATAATGGTTTGATTATTGTTAATGGGCATTGTCCCATCGGGTTGGTTGAGCTGACTCCAAATTTGATTAGTCTCTCACTTGAATTCAATCCATAAATGTAAGGGACCCACTTTAAAGGCACCCAATTTGATAGTGCAAGTTGCGCGCTTACCACATTGATCAATCCTAAGATAATTTTCACACTAAAACATTGCCATCATGGGCAAAAGTGTGGAGAGCTTGAAATTAGAGTAAAAAGGAGAACATAGTCTCCATAAAGATGATAATAAGAAGTGCCCCATCAGAACAGATTTAATTGTGATAAAACCATTGTGCCCCAATAGGGTAAATTTTGATCATTGATAAAGAATAAATGATGGTTTGCCCCTGTAGGTCTGATTTGATGTAGACATTATTCAAATGTTGTGCTCCAACATGGGAAAATAGGCATGCAAAATAGCTCAAGGAAATAGCCTATGAGATAGATTAAAATGAGCAGGTGTAAACACATATGCGATGGAATAATGGCTTAGAAAGCCATATAAAACCAAGCATACGAGAATGCACAAAGTGATGAGAGAGATTAAAAGAAGAATAAAGATGGCCAAGATGGCCTCAATAGAAATTGAGTGCTACCTACATAGTCCAATAAGACCTCAAGCTGATGTAGTTCTCTCAGGAAGTGGGATAAAATGGAATGAGGGATGAAGAAAACTAACCAAAGATTTGGTTAGACTCATGATGTATGCGAAGAGATGCATGCCTAAGCATAGAGTTGAAGTGCTAAAATGCATGGTACTTGATGCCTATTTTCATATCATGAGCCTAGATTGTGCATAGTGGTATTGAGAATTGTTCATTAGAGCTTTGTTGACATTAAGACTTTGACACTAGAGAACAAAGTGCTTGCTATAGAAAAAAAAATTAGGCATCATAAGTATGAAGAAATCACACTGACATGAAATTTTAAATGCATGAAGCCACTTCAAATGTGAACACTTATAATTAAGGATAATGGTAAAACAATGACCAAGACCAGAGTTACAACTATTTACATTTAAATAAAAAATCAAAGACAAATAAAAAGAAAACAAGACATATTAACAACATGAGATCAAGATACAAATAATTGAGATCTATGTGGACCATCAAGATGTACTTAGAAAATAAAACAAAGAATCAAGACAAAATAAGAAAACAAAAGACCAACATAACAATAATCAAATAAATATATGTTTTTGGAATTTTCTAAGCATCTCAACTCGATTGAGGATCAAGAGCCACATAACGGTCCATCTCACAAGATAGTGAGAGTGTAGAAGAGTGCTCATGAAATGGCAAGACTGCACCAATATTTAAAATGCTTGTAAAAATGGTGAAAGTGTATGATAAGAGGGGGAATGAGTTGACCTCAACATGAATCAAGCACATCCTACATAACCCTAAAATTATCCCAAGTCATAGTAATTCTGTCCACACAAAAGGTGATTAAAAACTGACTAGGTCACAACAAGTTCACAAATAAAGGTGAATGACAAGATAAATGATAATAGTAGTGACTAGATGATATGACAATGCATGATAAAAAAGTTTTGTACTTGATTTACCCATAGGAAATTATAATTAGGAAATAACGTCATAATTTTGATTTGTCCAAAGATGGTTATAATCAAGGGTATCGAATCTAATATTGATTTTCCCATATGTGGTTAAAATTAGTGATATTAGATAAGACAATTAATGAAAGATAACTTGCTAAATCAAATGTCACACTATGTTCATAAACTATCATTTGACACAAAATTATAATTTTTTTTGAGACTAGATCAAAATCCCCCCACAAAAAGTGTAGGATGAACCAACGGAACCAAGATCAAAATGGGATAAGTAAGATGACTAAAAATAGGTTTTGATCAATAATAAATAAATGGTACAATAAAATTATATAATGAAGATGATCAAAAGACAATGGGCTATAGTGGCAACAAAGCTGCCCCCAAGTGATGATGGCTTTTGCTCACAAAATGGTGAGAGTGTAGGCTTAGGTTACTCACAAAATTGTGAGAGCATTCAAACTTAGAAAAATTGCTCGTAAAATGGTGAGAGTATAACAAAGGTGACTAAGCTAACCTCAATAAAAATTAAGTGTTGCCTACATAGTCCTGAAGGACCTCAAGTCAATGTAGTTTAAACAACACGATAAATGGAACATAATGGTATAATATACCTAAAAAGGGTTTATAGGGCTACCCCAAGAGACGAGGCATGGTAAAGGAAAATAAGAACTAGAAAAGTGAAAAATGGTTATACCACTCTTGTTGATAGGGAGATGCATGTCCTAGTCAACATATGAAATAACAAAAATGATCAGTTATAAAAATTACTACCCAATTCCCTTTTATAAAAGCTACCCAATTAATAACTTTTTGTTGATCTGGATCTCAATAATGTGTTTGTGATTTTCGTTGGTAGTTGATTCTACTTCCTCCAAACACCAAGACAAGATATCCTTATAACCTCTACAAAGGAAAGCGTTACTAGTGATGGTAAATAATGTTAGGATAAATGATATAAGTGGGTAATGAATAGGTGAATGATAATGAAATGTATAATGAATGGGAAACAAATGAAGATCAAGACTTTTAGTCACATGTAATGTTGCTGATATTAGATTTGACATAATTTTGGTTGTGGTGGGGCTGATGACCTCTGAAGATGCTCTCGATATGACCACCAAATTGTTCTATTATTTGATCTTGAGAGTAACTACCATCTAATTATGTTGTAGATTGGAAGTTATTTTGGTTTTATCATGAATAATATATTTAGTAAATAGTGAAGAACTTTTATGCTTGGCTATTGGTGCCTTGATGAGGTTTTCACCATTGATTTTGTTCTGATCATCCCGTAGTGCCTCCAAGAAGGTTTCACAAAGAAATTCTAACATTTGACTTTGATTGTCTTCTAGTGCCTTCAAAAAGGTTTTACTAAAAGATGTTGAGTTTGATCTTTGATCATCCCCTATCACCTTCAAAAAGGTTTCACTATGATATTGTTCTCTGTCTACATAAATTTTGTCCTAGTCTCCCTAATATTCTACAAATGGTATGCCACCATGGATGCAGTTCAACAAAGTGTGATTCTATCGATCCCAATCAATGTTTGTGGGAGGTGGAATGTTAATATAATGGTTATGTTAGGTGGGAATAATATAATGGTGAATGGTAGCACAATCCTCATAGAATATATTGGGATAACCCATGTTGATGCTAAAGTAATCATCCTCAAAAATTATAAAAGGATCATAAATATATTCAAATTGATCTACAAGGAAATTTTAACCAATGTTGTAACAACTAATGCTATATTATGTTTCTGAATTTGATTCCAATACAAGGAACTCTGAATCTGATGTTGCAACTAATGTTGATTTTGTTTTCGATGTTAAATTTGATGTTGATTCAAAAATGAAACCTAACTCTAATGTTGTTTCTTCATCCAATATGGTTGTTTCTTTAATTTTTTGTCGAATGCTAAATTCTAGACAAGTAATGGCATGTGGTGGCATAATGGGCTCAATAAAAATTGATTCATCCAAGAAGGGTTCAACATAAACTATCTCATCAAAGTGAAGCCCATCAAAGAGAGGGAACCATTCGAGGGACGACTCGATAGAATCTTGTCTGTCAAAAGGAGACTCCACAATGAGTGGAAAAAGATCAAGAGGCAACTCTGTAGAGACAATATTTTTAAGTAAATGAGGCTATTTAAAAATAGGTAACATATGAATAGGTGATTCATCATAGGTTGACTTATCACAAATGGTTGTTTCAATAATAACATCAGGGTTTTGGTTTACAATTATTTGCAAAAAATCAAATTTTGAACACATTTTGATCCTCATAAGATGGCTCTTGAAGAGCTAATGGTTCATGTTTTGGCTTAAATATCGGTACAAATTTTATAAAGTGGGGAACATTTGGTTTAATTGGAATAATTCTTTGTGGTTCAATAATGGGATCTCCAAAAATTAGACTATTGAAGAAGGGATCAACATAATTTGGTTCATCAAATGGGTTCTCTTCAATAATAGATCTCATCAAAAATTGGTGATTGGCCAAGAATGGTAATAACTAGATGCTTCTTAGTTTGGTTACTTGTACAAACCAAAGGAGGAGGTCCTAAAATGGTAACCTTTACACATTGCAGAGCTTGCTTGCTCACACAAGCTAAAGGAGAATAGCATAAAATGATAACCTTCATACATTATGGAGCTAGATCACTCATATAAGATGAAGGGGGATAACCTAAGATGGTAACCTTCAAGCATGGTCTGCAAATTAAAAGAGGATATCCCAAAATAGTAACCTTTTAGCATGCCATGTAAATTAAAGGGGAAGGATAGGGATGATGAAAAAAATCAACATGGGTTGGAATGGTTTTCTTTAAATAGGCTCAAAGAGGGCGACATCCTCAAATAAGATAGAATATTCATGTCCACCATAATAATGCTCTACCTCGTAACTAGGGCCATAAGAGACCCCATTATGAGTATACCTTTGAGTCTTGTCTAGAAGATTATTCTATATGTTTGGCAAGATTTGGATTATGTTTTGAAAATGTTTAAACAAGATATGGGTTTTGATCTTGCTTTTAAACAAATGACTAAGGTACCAAAGAGACTATAAAAGGAGGGTGGCTTGGAACCACCCATAATTAGAAGAATGTGTTAACAAAATTACTCAACCTTGGGTAGGGTTAAAATCGTATAATTGAGAGAGGGTATGATAACTCAAAAAGCACTAGAGTGTCACTAGTACACTAAAATGTAGACATTTGAGATATGTTGATACCATAAAATCTAGTTCAAATTTAATGAGTTTCTACTATAAAACTAGAAGAAAACCCTTTGGATTAGGAAGGAGATAATACGAACCAAGAAACTCATGATGTGGACACATGCAAGAATTCCTAAGTATAAATCTAAAACTAAATGGGCAGCATAACGCTACCACATGGTATTAGGAATAGTAGTATAAAATGTTTTCTAGGATTCAAAGTGTAAGTGATACATAAGATGAATTAAGTCCACCAAAGATGATAATTTTATAATGAGTCTATAAATGGCCCTCAATTCAAACAAGAAATTGAACCCAAGTTAAAACAAGTCAAGTACAAATAACGAACCCAATTTAACACATCAACCTTTAAAACTTAGAAAAGTCCCATTTCAACTTCTAATTATCAATGAGGGTCTTAATAAAACTTGGAAAATGATCTATAATCAAATGGGTAACATAACTGGATCAAAAATGGAAGATATGACACAATGTTCTAGATGACAATTTGAACAAAGAAAATATGATTTTCACTTAGACAATGTAATGCCTCTTTGTTCAAGAAATTTATGGAAAATGTGTTAGGTTATGACATTTGGTTAATAAGTAGTTTTGACCCAAAATAAGAACAAGTAATCTAAGACAAAGACAAATCAACTAATTAATCATCTTAAGCCTTAAACTGATAAGGTATGGTAAAGTGGGGTTAACTAAACTTGCAAGTTTTTTAACATTTTGAGATGGATCAGATGCACAAGACTTTCAAATCAAAATTCAAGGGAAATAATCATGTCAATTGGGTTTGCATCATATGGCTTGTTGTAAAAAGATTTTTCTCTTTTTATAACCACTACATCCGTTACTTGCTCAATGTAATGCGATGCCCAACATGATCATACATCTCGAGCTTAGCCCCAGTGATAGATATGGTTTAATTGATTAAACCATCATCCCAATAGGGTGATCCCAATTTATATACCCCCTCATAGAGAAGGGTTTAAGACAATGTTAGGAGATGAATTATTGGGTCAAGGTTTCCCTATAACACTTATGGGAGGTAATGAAGTCCCCCTTACAAGCTAAGATGCAAAAATAAATGACAAACAAAAGAGTTTTAAGGTTTTTTCTAGATCACCCAAGTCATGTGGGTCTTGGGGAGAGCCTTTACAACATCTCTTTTACACCTTTGACTAAGGCACTTTGCAATAAAGATGGTGCTTTTGATCCCATAATTTCCCTAAAGGAGACGGGTGGGAGAGCATACATGCACAATGTTTATTTTTGCCAATCAATTTTAATAAAGAAATGATCTATTGAAGATAAACATTTAAATGTGTTAAATTTTAAATCACTTAAATTGAAAAGTTTGGTGATGTTCTTTGGCCCCTTAGCCTTAAGTTGTAAACTTGGAAGAAACAACCACACAAAATATTTAATAAAACACCCTAAATTTTTTGTTAAGCATAAAATGAAAGATTTTTTAATTCTTTTTAAACATCTCAAAAGAAGGTTAAAAAGATCTAAGCAAATATGAATTGTTACTCTTCAAATAGGCCCTGCATAAAAAGTTAGATAACCTCCTTTAGCTTTGAAGCTCTTTTAAGTTTTAGGCAAGTAACTTTGAAAAGTAAACCCCTGTCAACCCAAAGGTAAAACCTCAAGAATCAAACACATTGGATTAGACTTGGTTAACAACTTGAATTTGTTAAAAAACTATGAAACTTGAAGTTTAATTGATATCATAATGGTAAAATAATGACCAAAACTAGAGATACAATTGTTTACATTTAAACAAAAAAGCAAAGACAGAGAAAAAGATAAACATAAATGAACCCAACTTGAAAGAAAGATATGAACCATCAAGATTCAAGTGAGAATAAGAATATTTAAGAATAAGACAAATATTGATTAATAACATAAAATCAAGATATAAATAATCAAGATCTATGTGTACCATCAAGATGTTCTTGGAAAATTAAAATAAAGAAGTAACACCAAACAGGAAAATAAAAGACCGAAAACAAACAACACCAACAATAATCAAATAGACAAAATGTTTTTGGATTTTGAAATATCTCAACTCGATTTGAGGATTAAGAGACAAAAAATGGTTTGATTATTTTTAATGGGTATTATCCTACTAGGTTGGTTGAGACGACTCCATATTTGATTAGGCTTTTACTTGAATTCAATCCATGAATGCAAGGGACACACTTTGAAGGCACCCAATTTGAGAGTGCAAGCTGCATGCTTATGACATTGATCAATCCTAAGATAAGTTGCACACTAAAACATTTCCATCATGGACAAAAGTGTGGAGAGATTAGAATTCAAGGAGAAAGGAGACTGTGTTCTCCATAAAGATGATAATAAGCTGTGCCCCATTAGAGCAGATTTGATTGTGATAAAACCATCATGCCCCAACAGGGAAAATCTTGAATAAAGAATAAGTAATTGTTTGCCCCTGTAGGGATGATTTGATGTGGATGTTGTTCATATGTTGTGCCCCATCATGGGTGAATTGACAAGCAAAATAGCTAAAGGAAATAACCTATGGCATAGATTTAAATGAGTAGGTGTAAACATAGATGCAATGGTATAATGGTTTAGAAAGCCATAGAAAACCAAGCATGTGAGAATGCATAAAGTGATGAGAGATATGAAAAGAAGAATAATGATGGTTGAGCTGACCTCAATAGAAATTGAGAAATGCCTACATAGTCCAATAAGACCTCAAGCCGATGTAGCTCTCCCAGGAAGTGGGATAGAATAGAATGAGGGATGAAGAAAACTGACCAAAGATTTGATTAGACTCATGATGTATGTAAAGAGATGCACGTGTAAGCATAGATTTGAAGTGATAAAATGTATGGTACTTGATGCCTATTTTTATATCATGAGCCTAGATTATGCATAGTGATCTTGAGAACTATTCATCAGAGCTTTGTTGACATTAAGACTTTGACACTAGAGCACAAAGTGCTTGCTATAGCAAAATAAATTAGGCATCATAAGTATGAAGAAATCATAATGACATGGCATTTCAAATGCACAGAGCCGATTTGAATGTGAACACTTATAACTAAGGATAATGGTAAAATAATGACCAAGACCAGAGTTACAACTGTTTATGTTTAAACAAAAAACCAAAGATAAATAAAAAGAAAACAAGACATATTAACAACATGAGATCAAGATATGAATAATAGAGATCTATGTGGACCATCAAGATGTACTTGGAAAATAAAAAAGAAGTAAGACAAAATAAGAAACTAAAAGACCAGCATAACAATAATCAAATAAATAAATGTTTTTGGAATTTTCTAAGCATCTCAACTTGATTGAGGATTAAGAGACACATAACAGTCCAAATCAAAAAATGGTGAGAGCATAGAAGAGTGATCATGAAATGGAAAGAGTGCAACAATATTTAAAATGCTTGCAAAAATGGTGAGAGCATATGATAAGAGGGGGATTGAGTTGACCTCAACATGAATTAAGCACAACCTACATAAGCCCAAAATAATCCCAAGCCATAATAATTATGCCCACATAAAAGGTGATGAAAAACTAATTAGGTCACAAGTTCACAAACAAAGGTGAATGACAAGACAAATGATAATAGTAATGACCAGATGATATGATAATGTATGATAAAAAGGTGTTATACTTGATTTTCCCATAGGCAATTATAATTAGGAAACAACATCATAATTCTAATTTGTCCAAAGCCAATTATAATCATGGGTATTAAATATAATACTAATTTTCCCATAGGCAATTATAATCAATAATACTGGATAAGATAATTAATAAAAGACAACTTTCTAGATCAAATGTCACACTACGTTCATAGATTGCCATTTGACACAGAATTCTAAAAATTGTTAAGACTTGATCAAAACACCCTAAGGAAAGTGTAATATGAACCAAAGGAACCAAGATCATATTGGGATAAGCAATATGGATAAAAATAGGTTTTGATCTATAATAAATAAATGGTATAATAAAATGGTATAATGAAGATGATCAGAAGACAATGGGCTATAGTGGCAATAAAGTTGCCCTGAAGTGATGATGGATTTTGCTCACAAAATGGTGATAGTGTAGGCTTAGGTTGAAAAATGGTGAGAGCATTAAAACTTAGAAGAATCTCTCACAAAATGGCAAGAGCATAACAAAGGTGACTGAGATAACCTCAATAAAAATTGAGTGTTGCCTACATAGTCTCGAAGGACCTCAAGCCAATGTAGTTTAAACAAAGTGATAAATAGAACACAATGGTATAATATACCTAAGAAGGGTCTATAATGGAAAATGGGAACTGGAAAAGTGAAAAATGGTTCTAATTCTCTTATTGACAGGGAGATGCATGTCCTAGTCAACATGTGAAACAACAAAAAAAAAATAGTTATAAAAATTGGTACCCAATTCCCTTTTGAAAAAGCTACCCAGTTAATAACTTACTACTGATCTAGATATCAATAATGTGTTATTGATATTTGTTTGTAGTTGATTATGCTTCCTCCAAACGTCAAAATAAGATATCCTTGTAGTCTCTACAAAGGAAAGTGTTGCCAATGATGGTAAATAATGTTAGGATAAAAAATATAAGTAGGTAACGAATAGGTGGATGATAATAAAATGTATAATGAATGGGAAACAAATGAAGATCAAGAATTTTAATCACATGTAATGTTGTTGATATCAGATTTGACATAATTTTGGTTGTGGTAGGGCCAATGACCTCTGAAGACGCTCTTGATATGACCACCAAATTATTATGTTGCTTGATCTTGAGAGTAGCTACCATCTGATTATGCTATAGATTGGAAGTTGTTTTGATTTGATCTTGAATAATATCTTCAATAAATAGTGAATAAATTTATGCTTGGCTATTGGTGCCTCGATGAAGTTTTCACTAATGAATTTGTTCTGATCATCCCATAGTGCCTCTAAGAAGGTTTCATGAAGAGATGTTAACATTTAACTTTGCTTATCTTTTAGTGCCTTTGAAAAGGTTTTACTAAAATATGCTGAGTTTGATCTTTGATCGTCCCTTAGTGCCTCTAAAAAGGTTTTACTAGGAGATTATTCTCCATCTACATAAATTTGGTCCTAGTCTCCATGATTTTATAAAAATGGTATGTTGTTATGGATGTAGTTCAATAAAGTGTGATTTTATCAGTCCCAATTGATGTTTGTGGGAGGTGAAATGTCAATATAATGGCTATGTTGGGTGGGAATAATGGAATGGTGAATGGTAGCACAATCCTCATAGAATATACTAGGATAACTCATGTTGATGCTAAAGTAATCATCCTCAAAAATAGTAGAAGGATCACAAATATATTCAAATTGATCTGCAAGATAATTATAACTAATGTTGTAACAACTAATACTATATTATGTTTTTGAATCTGATTCCAATACAAGGGACTCTAAATCTGATGTCGCAACTAATGTTGATTTTGTTTTTGATGCTAAATCTAATGTCAGTTCAAAAATGAAACCTAACTCTAATGTTGTTTCTTCATCCAATATAGTTGTTTCTTTAATGTTTTGTTGAATACTAAATTTTAGACAAGTAATGGCCTATGGTGGCATAATGGGCTCAATAAAAATTGATTTATCAAAGATGGGTTTAACATAGACCAGCTCATTCAAGTGAATCCCATCAAAGAGAGAGAACCACTCGAGGGATGACTCAACAAAATATTTTCTGTCAAAATGAGACTCCTTAATGAGTGGGAAAAGATCAAGAGACAACTCTATAGAGACTGGATTGTCAAGGAGATGAGTCTCTTTAAAAATAGGTAACATATGAATAGGTGATTCATCACAGGTTGACTTATCACAAATGGGTATTTCAATAATAACATCATGGCTTTGGTTCACAATTCTTTATAAAAAATCATTTTTGAACACATTTTGATCTTCATAAGATGGCTCTTGAAAAGGTACTGGTTCATGTTTTGGCTTGAATATCATCATGTAGTTTATAAATTGGGTACATTTGGTTTAATGGGAATAATGGTTTGTGGTTCAATAATGGGATCTCCAAAATTTAGACTATTGAAGAAGGGATAAACACAATCTGGTTCATCAAATGGGTGCTCTTCAATAATAGGCTCATCAAAAATTGGTGATGGGGCAAGAATGGTAATAACTAGATGATTCTTAGTTTGGTTGTTTTTTCAAACCAAAGGAGGAGGTCCTAAAATGATAACCTTTATATGTTGTGGAGATTGCTTTCTCACACAAGCTAAAGGAGAATATCCTAAAATGATAACCTTTGTACGTTGTGGAGATGGATCACTCACAAAAGATGAAGGGGGATAAACTGAGATGGTAACCTTTGATCATAGTGTGAAAATCAAAGGAGGATATCCCAAAATATTAACCTTCAAGCGTGACATGCAAATCAAAGGGGAAGGATAGGATGATGCAGAACAATCAGCATGGATTGGAATGATTTTCATCAAATAGGCTAAAAGAGGATGACATCTTGAAATAAGACAAAATACTTCTATCCACCATAATAGTGCTCTACCTCATAACTATGGCCACAAAAGACCCCATTATGAGTGTACCTTTGATTTAGGCCTATAAGATTATTTTATACGTGTGGCAAGCTTTGGACTATGTTTTGGAAATGTTTAAACAAGATATGGGTTTTGATCTTTCTTCTAAAAAAATGACTAAGGTACCAAAGATACTATAAAAGGAGGGTATCTTGGAACCACACACAATTAGAAGAATGTGTTAATGAAATTACTCAACCTTAGGTAGGGTTGAAATTGTATAAATTGGAAGAGGGTATGATAACTCAAAAATCCTAGAGTGTCACTAGTACACTAAAATGTAGACTTTTGAGATATGTCAATACCATAAAAGCTAGTTCAACTTTGATGAGTTGCTACTAGGAAACTAGAAGAAAACACTTCAGATTAGGAAGGAGACAACACAAACCAATAAATTCATGATGTGGACACATGTAAGAATTCTTAAGTATAAATCTAAAACCAAATGGGCAACATAATGATGCCACATGGTAATAGGAATGGTAGTATAAAATGTGTTATAGGACTCAAAGCATGAGTGATACACAAGATGACTTGAGTCCACCAAAGATGATAATGAGTCTATAAACAACTCTCAATTCAAATGAGAAATTAAACCCAAGTTAAAATAAGTCAATTAAAAATGGAGAACCTAATTTAACACATCAACCTTTAAAAATTAGAAAAGTCCAATTTCAAATTTGAATTATCAATGAGGGTCTTAAGAAAACTTGGCAAATGGTATAGACTCAAATGGGCAATATAACTTCACCAAAAATGGAAGATATGACATAATGTTCTAGATGACAATTTGAACAAAGAAAATATGATTTTCACTTAGACAATGTAACACCTCCTTCTTCAATAAATTTGTGGATAATGTGTTAGGCTATGACATTTGATTAACAAACAGTTTTTACCCAATACAAGACCAAGTAATCTAAGACAAAGACAAATCAACTAATTAATCATCTTAAGCCCTAAATTGATAAGGTATAGCAAAGTGGGGTTAACTAAACTAGCAAGTTTTCAAATGTTTCTAGATGGATAATATGCACAAGACTTTCACATCAAAATGCAAGAGATACAATCACATCAATTTGGTCCATGTCATATGGCTTATTATAAAAAAGTCTTGCCCTTTTTCCAACCATTACACCATCACTTGCTCAGTATAGTGCGATGTCCAACATGATCATACATCTTGAGTTTAACCTCAGTGATAAGAGATGGTTTAATCACTCAAACCATCATCCTAGTGGGGTGATCCCAATTTATATACCCCCCATAGAGAGAGGTTGAAGACAACATTGAGAGATGAATTCTCCGGTCAAGTCTTTCCTATGAAACTTATGGGAGGTAATGAAGTCCCCCTCATAAGTCAAGATGAAAAAATAAATGACAAGAAAAAGAGATTTAAGGATGTTTTTAGATCACCCAAGCCATGCAGGTCTTGGGGAGAGCCTTGACAAAATCTCTTTTACACCTTTGAATAAGGCACTTTGCAATAAAGATGATGTTTTTGATCCCACAAGTTCCCTAAAGGGGATGGGTGGGAGAGCATACATGCACAATCTTTATTTTTATTAATCAATTCTAACAAAGAAATGATCCATTGAATTCAAACTTTGAAATGTGTTCAATTTTAAAGCACTTAAATCAAAAAATTTGGTGATGTTCTTTGGCCCCTTGGCCTTAAGTTGTAAACTTAGAAGAAACAACCACAAAAAATATTCAATAAAACACCCTAAATTTTTTTTTAAGCACTAAAAGAAAGAATTTTTAATTATTTTTAAACATCCCAAAAGAAGGTTAAAAATATCTAAGAAAATATAAATTGGTACTCTTCAAATAGGCTCTACATAAAAAGTTAGATAACCTCCTTTAGCTTTGAAGCTCTTTTAAGTTTGAGGCAAGTAACTTTGAGAAGTAAACACATGTCGACCCCAAGGTAAAATGTTAAGATTCAAATGTATTAGATTAGACTTGGTTAGTAAGTTAATTTTGTTAAAGTATCAAATTATAACTTTGGTTTTGGTTTTGGTCATTGTTAAAATGCAGACATCTAATTCCTAACACCATTTGTGTTGAAATTGCCAGTCTTACTTAAATTGCACTCAAATACCCAATTTAGATCAAAATCACTTAAACACACTAAATGGTTCAAACTTGTCATTTAAAAGTGCCTATTTATGCCAATGTATCCCTAAATGGGGCAATGCATTTTATGTGATACCTAACTTTGATCAAATCATTTCGAGTCAAAATGAAAATTTTGCCTATTTGTGCTCTAGATCACTCTTTTCCTCTAATTTGTTAGTACATGTCATGTACCTTTGTTATTTTGTGTCTAAAACATCCTAAATGGGAATACGGTTCTAATGTACCTAACATCGCCTCCTAATAATATGACTTTCTGACTATTTTGATTAATTGAGGGTGAATTTCTCAATAATTGCACAAATATTGATTAATATTGTTTAAGAGTAATTAATTCAAATCAAGGGCTTAAGTGGATTTTCCATGGAAGTTATTGATTATTTCAATATTGGAAATTGATTCTTAATATCTGCATCACCTAGTGACATCATCTATGGGGTGGCATCCCTAAGCCATAAATGCATAAAATATCAAGATTATGGGTCTCCCATGCCTCATTAATGCATTTTCATCCAAATTGACATGAGGATATTTATGGATTTAATTTAAAATATTATATTAATCCATGGCCACACATCTCGATCTTAAGATGGATGGTCATGGTTGATCTTAAACCCATTTGGAAATCTATAAATAAAGAAGCCATGAACATCATTTTTAAGCTCAATTATTGCAATGTTATAATGATAAAATCTCTTCACAACTAATTTGTATTTTGATTATTGTATTATTCATATTTGGATTAGCTTCATTTAATAGGCAATTAGATAGTTTCAATATCATGAGCCTAGTTTTTATGGAGCGTTCTTGAGGCATTGGAGGAGTTTGCCACCATTGTTGATGAAGACAAGAATGCTTGATCAAGGGGAGAACATGTTTTTGAGCCACTTTTGAGTAATGGAGTCACTTGGGAAGGTAATGGTTTACTTTATTTCATTTTTATCCTATTGTTATTAGAAAAACCCTACATGAATAGATTGACTTGATTTAATTAGCTCTCTATACATTTTTCTTTGATTTTTTGGACTAATGCCTGACTAATCTTTTCTTATAATCCACTCTTTATTTTGGCATGCCCAATGGGACCTAACGCATCCTACATACAAATAAAATCAATATACACGTCTTAAATTAAGATTTAAATGCTTAAAACTTGTTAAATTTGATTTTCTAACTATATTTAGTTGTATTCCATCTTCACGAGTTTACACAGAGACCGTCAGTGGTCTTCAGTAACCATTGGCAGTCATGAACTAAACTTCAACGATCATATATAACCATTGGCGGTCATATATAACCGTCGGCGGTCACTGTGTAAGGCAACAAACTAATAATTTATCTTTCAAAGCTTGGTTTGGGGTCATACAGACTCTATTTTTGATGATTTTTTTTAACCACGTGTTTTCTCCTAAATTTTTAGAATATGCTATCAATTTACCTTCAATTTTCATAGTTTTTTTTAATAAAATCAAGTTGATAACCAAGTATAATATAACATGTTTGATTCTTGAGGTTTTTCCTTTGGGTCAATAGGTGTTTACTTTTCAAAGTTACTTGACTCAAACTTAAAAGAGATTCAAAGCTAAAGGAAGTTATCTAACTTTTTATGCAAGGCCTATTTGAAGAGTACCAATTCATATTTGATTAGATATTTTAAACCTTATTTTGGGATGTTTAAAAAGAATTAAAAACTCTTTCATTTGGTGCTTAACAAAAATTTTAGGGTGTTTTTTGTGGTTGTTTCTTCCAAGTTTACAACTTAAGGCCAAGGGGCCAAAGAACATCACCAAACTTATCGATTTAAGTGATTTAAAATTGAACACATTTCAAAGTTTGCCTTCAATAGATCATTGTTTTGTTATAATTGATTAGCAAAAAGAAAGATTCTATGTGTATGTTCTCCCACCCATCCCCTTTAGGGAACTTATGGGATCAAAAGCACCACCTTTCTTTCAAAGTGCCTTAATCAAAAGTGTAAAAAAGATGTTATCAAGGCTCTCCCCAAGACCCTCATGGCTTGGGTGATCTAGAAACAACCTTAAATCTCTTTTACTTGTCATTTATTTTTGCATCTTGGCTTATGAGGGGGACTTAATTACATCCCATAAGTTCTATAGGGAAGCCTTGACCCATGAATTCATCTCTAAAAATTGTCTTCAACCCCTCTCCATGAGGGGTATATAAATTAGGATCACTCCACTAGGATGATGGTTTGAGTGGTTAAATTATCTCCCATCACTGGGGCTAAGCTTGGGATGTATGATCATGTTGGAAATTACACTACACCGAGCAAACAATGGATGTAGTGGTTGTAAAAAGGGTAAGACCTTTTTACGACAAGCTATATGATGCAGACCCAATTGACATGTTACTTCTCTTTAATTTTGAAGTGAAAGTCTTGTGCAAGGGATCCATCTAAACATGTTAAAAAACTTGCTAGTTTAAATAATCCCACTTAGCCATACCTTATCAGTTTAGGGCTTAAGATGATTAATTAGTTGATTTGTCTTTGTAATAGATTTCTTGGTCTTGTTTTGGGTCAAAACTTGTTTGTTAATTAAAACATCATAACTAAAACACATTATCCTTAAATTTATTGAACAAGGAGACGTTATAATGTCCAAGTGAAAATCATATTTTTCCTTATTCAAATTGTCATCTTAAACATCGTGTCATATCATCCATTTTGGTATAGTTATGCTACCCATTTAAGTCTAGATCATTTGCCAAGTTTTCTTAATAAATTTGGAATTAGAATTTTTTAAGTTTTAAAGGTTGATGTGTTAAATTGGGTTCACCATTTGCACTTGACTTGTTTTAACTTGGGTTCAATTTCCTATTTCAATTAAGGGTTGTTTATAGACTCATTATCACATTATTATCTTTGGTGGAATCAATTCATCTTGCGTATTGCTCATGCTTTAAGTCATAGAATAGATTTTATACTACCATTCCTACTACCATGTGGTAGCATTGTGTTGCCCATTTAGTTCTAGTTTTATACTTAGCAATTTTAACATGTTTCCACATCATGAGTTTCTTAGATCACATTGTCTCCTTCCTAATCTAAAGGGCTTTATTCTAGTTTTCTAGTAGTAACTCATCGAAGTTGAACTAGTTTTTACAATATTGATGTATCTCAAAAGTCTATGTTTTAGTGTACTAGTGACACTCTAGGATTTTTTGAGTTGTCATACCCTCTTATGATTTATATGATTTCAACCCTACCCAAGTTTGAGTAATTTCATGAACATCATTCTTCTAATTGTGTGTGGTTCCATTCCACCCTCCTTTTATAGTCTCTTTGGTACCTTAGTCATTTATTTAGAAGAAAGATCACAACCCATATCTTATTTAAATGTTTTCAAAACATATTCTAAATCTTACCAAATGTATAGAACAATTTTATAAACATGACTCAAAGGTACACTCATAATGGGGTCTCTTGTGGCCCTAGGTCCATGGTAGAGTATTGTCATGGTGGACATGAGCATTATGTCTTATTTAAGGATGTCACCCTATTTGGGCCTATCTATTGAAAACCAATCACATCAATGCCGGTTGTCATATGTCATCCTCAACCTTCCCCTTCGATTTGTGCACCACACTCAAAGGTTACCATTTTAGGTTTTCCCCCTTCAGATTTGATTTGTGTGACATGCCCAAAGGTCACTATTTTGGGATACCCTATTTCTACTTCAGCTTGTGTGAGTGATCAAGCTCTGCAACATGTGAAGGTTACCATTCGAGGATATTCTCTTTCATCTTTTGTGAGTAAACAAGTTCTATAATGTGCAAAGGTGACCATTTTGGGATATTCTCCTTTAGCTTGTGTGAGTGATCAAGCTCTACAACACATGAAGGTTACCATTTTAGGACCTCCTCCTTTAGTTTACATGATCAACCAAACTATGAAGCATCTAGTCGTTACCATTCTTGGCCCATCACTAGTTTTTGATGAACCTATTGTTGAAGAACCTCCATTTGATGAACCAATCATTCTTGATCCTTTATTCAATAGTCTAATTTTTGGAGAGTCTATTATTGAACCACAAACCATTAGTATCGCTAAACTAAATATTCCCCACTTTAGAAATTCCATGCCAATTTTTGAGCGAAACCAAGAACCATTACCTCTTTAAGAGCCATCTTATGAGGATCAAAATGTGTTCAAAGTTGATATTTTACAACCAATTATGAATTAAAACCATGATATTATTATTGAAACACTCATTTGTGACAAGTCAACCTATAATAAATCATCTATTCATATGTTACCTATTTTTAAAGAGCCTCATCTCCTTAACAAGTCAGTCTCTATAGAGTTGTCTCTTGATCTTTTCCCACTTGTTTAGGAGTCTCTTTTTGATAGATAGGATTCTGTTAAGTCATCCCTTGAGTGGTACCCTTTCTTTGAGGGGTTTTACTTAGATGAGCCAGTCTATGTTGAACCCTTTCTAGATGAATCACTTTTTATAGATCCCATTATGCCATCACAAGCCATTACTTTTTCAATACCAAACATTCAATTAAACATCATTATAGAAAAGACCGTATCAGATGAAGAATAAAAATTAGAGTCAAGTTTTATTTTGATTTGACACCAAATTTAGCATCAAAAATAGAATCAACATTAGTTACAACATTAGATTCAAAGTCCCTTATATCAAAATAAGATTCAGAAACATATTATAGTAGTGGTTATTACAACATTGGTTATAATTGCCTTGTAAATAAATTTGAATAAATTTGTGATCCTTCTATGGTTTTTAAGGATGATTACTTCAACATGGGTTCTCCTAGTATCATCTATGAGGATTGTGCTACTATTCATCATTACATTATTCCCACCCAACATAACCATTGTATAGACATTCTACCCCCCACAAACATCGATTGGGACCGACAGATTCTCACTTTGTTGAACTACATATATGACAACATAATAGGTGAAAAATATCAGGGGGACAAAGACCCGATTCATTTAAAAGGAGAACACTCTTCTAGTGAAACCTTTTCAGAGGTGTTAGGGAATGATCAAATAATAAACTCAACATCTTTTAGTGATACCTTTTTGAAGGTGCTAGAAGAAAATCAAATTCAAATGTTAACATCTCTTCATGAAACCTTCTTGGAAGCACTATGAGATAATTAGAACAAATTCATTTTTAAAAACCTCATTAAGGCACCAATAACTGAGCATAAAAGTTATTCACTGCTTGATGAACATGTTATCAAAGAACAAATGAATATAACTTCCAATATACAACATAATCAAATGGTAACTACTCTCAAGATCAAACAACAGGACAATCTAGTGGTCCTGTCAAGAGCATCTTCATAGGTCTTTGGCTCTGCCACAACCAAAATTATGTCAAATTCAAAATTAACAACATTATGTGTGATTGAAATTTTTGATCTTCATTTGTTTCCAATTTATTATACATTTCATTATCATCTACCTATTCATTTTCCACTTATATTCTTTATCCTATGCCTAACATTATTTACCATCACTGGCAACACTTTCCTTTGTAGAGGTTACAAGGATATCTTATCTCAACATTTTAAGGAATCAAAGTCAACGACCCAGGAAGATCACAAACACATTATTAAGATCTAGATTAGCAACAAGTTATTGATAGAGAAGCTTTTTTGAAAGGGTGTTGGATATCAAATTTATAACTGATCATTTTTGTTGTCTCACATATAGACTAGGATGTGTACTCCCTATCAATAAGAACAACAAAACTAATTTTCACTTTTCCAGTTCCCATTTGGCATTACCATGCCTTATCTCTTGGAGGCAACCCTATATACCCTTTTTAGGTATATTATACCATTATGTTCCATTTATCACACTATTTGAACTAAATTGATTTGAGGTCCTTCAGGACTATGTAGGCAACACTTAATTTCTATTGAGGTTAGCTCGGTCACCTTTATCACGCTCTCACCATTTTGTGAGCAATTGATTATACGTTTGAACATTCTCATTATTTTATAAGCAATTGATCATAATATTAAACACTCTCATCATTTTACAAGTAACTTAAGCCATGCTTTCATTGTTTTGTGAGCAATCTATGCCAATCATCGCTTAGGGGCAACTTTGTTGCCACTATAGCCAATTGTCTTCTGATCATTTTTCTTATACAATTTTTTTACTATTGACAAAGGCTTGTTTTTGCCATCTTGATTATCCCATTTTGATCTTGATTCCTTTGGTTCATCTTGCACTTTCTATGGTGGGATTTTGATCCAATTTCAATAGTTTTATAATTTTGTGTTGAATGACAGTCTATGGCAGTAGTGTGACATTTGACTTGGCAAGTTATCTTTCATCTATCATCTTATTTGGTATCACTGATTATAATTGCCAATGGGAAAATTAGTAGTATCCTTGATTATAACCACCTTTGGGTAAATAAAAATTATGACATTGTTTCCTACTTATAACCACCTATGGGAAAATTATGTACAACACCTTTTTATCATGCATTATCATATTATCTGGTCATTACTATTATCATTTGTTTTGTCATTCATCTTTGTTTATGAAATTATTGTGACCTAATCAAATTTTAATCACCTTTTGTGTGGGTAGAATTACTGTGACTTGAGATTATTTTAGGTTTATGTAGGCCGTGCTTGATTCATGTCAAGGTCAACTCCATCCCTCTGATCATACACTCTCACCATTTTTACATGCTTTTTAAGTTGGCATGCTTTCACCATCTTATGAGCACTCTTCTATGATCTCACCATCTTACGAGTTAGACCATTTTATATCTCTTAATATTTAAATTGAGTTGAGATACTTCAAAAATCCAAAAATATTTTATTTATTTGATTATTATTAGTGTTGTTTGTTTTTGGTCTTTTGTTTTCCTGTTTGGTCTTGCTTCTTTGTTTTATTTTTCCAAGAACATTTTGATGGTCCACATAGATCTTGATTGTTTATATCTTGATTTTATGTTATTAAGTTATTCTTGTCTTGTTATTAAACATTCTTGTTCTCAATTGAATCTTGATTGTTCATATCTTGCTTTCAAGTTGGGCTCATTTATGTTTATCTTTTTTCTTTGTCTTTACTTTTTTGTTTAAATGTAAATAGTTGTTACTCTAGGCTTGGTCATTATTTTACCATTATCCTTAGTTATAAGTGTTCACATTTGAACTGGCTCTGCTCATTTGAAATGCAATGTCATTCTAAGTTATTCATACTTATAATGCCTAATTTATTTTGCTATAACAAGAACTTTGTGCTTTAGTTTAAAATTCTTCATGTTAACATAGCTCTAATGAACAACTCTCAAGAACACTATGCATCATATAGGCTCATGATATGAAAATAGGCATCTAGGTATCATGTATTTATCACTTGACTCAATGCTTAGATGTGCATCTCTTCGCATACATCATGAGTCTAATCAAACTTTGGTCAGTTTTCTCCATCCCTCATTCCATTCCTCTCCCATTTTTGGGTGAACTATATTATCTTGAGGTCCAGTTGACCTATGTAGGTAGTGATAAATTTTTATTGAGGCCATCTTGGCCATCTTCATTCTTCTTTTCATCTCTTTCATCACTTTGTGCATTCTTGTATGTTTGGTTTTTTGTGGCTTCTTTAAGCCATTATACCATCACATCTATGTTTTTAATTGATCACTTTAACCTATGTTTTGGGTTATATTCTTGAGATAATTGCTTACCAATTTTCCCATGTTGGGGCACCACATCTAAGCCTACTGTAAGAATCAAATTATCCCTATAGGGGTAAACCATTATTAATTCTTTATCAATGATCAATATTAGCCCTAATGGGGCACTTCTTA
The DNA here is from genome assembly GCA_037957365.1 of Torreya grandis. Taxonomy (NCBI): domain Eukaryota; kingdom Viridiplantae; phylum Streptophyta; class Pinopsida; order Cupressales; family Taxaceae; genus Torreya; species Torreya grandis. The sequence continues at coordinate 2,227,674 of JARHVA010000111.1, forward strand.
TTATCATCTTTATGGAGATCACGTTCTCTTTTTCCTCTAATTCTAAGCTCTCCACACTTTTACCCATGATGGTGATGTTTTAGTATGTAACTTGTCTCAGGATTGATCAATGTCGTAAACATGCATCTTGCACTCTCAAATTGGGTGCATTTCAATTATGTCCCTTACATGTTTGGATTGAATCCTTCTTTCTCCCCCCATATTTGGGGCCCATTATACCTCTAGTTATATTTGATCATTGATGGTAACCACACATGTAAGCATTAGCTCATTTGGATGTGATATATTCCATGGGTTAATCTCTCATTGCCCCTCTTTTTTTGAGAGTCCATCCTTCTCTTTCATCTTAGTATGTCCTCTTGAGGAGGAATCATGGGTCATTTCCAATTTATTCTTGAAAAATATTTTCTTTGAAAAGATGTTGCTTCACTTGAATGTCTCACTACACCTTCTTAAATAGGGGCAAAATGTAAACATCCAATTCCTAACACCATTTGTGATGAAATTGTCAATCTTACTTGATTTACACTCAAATGCACATTTTAGGTCAAAATCCATAAAATGTGTTAAATGGTTCGAGCTTGTTGTTTATAAGTGTCGATTTAGGCTAATTTATCCCTAAATGGGGTAATGCATTTTATGTGATACGTAACTTTGATCAAATAATTTTGAGTCAAATTGATAATTTCACCTTTTTGTGCTCTAGATCACTCCTTTATTCTAATTTATTAATACATGTCATGTACCTTTGTTATTTTGTGTTGGTAATATCCTAAATGGGAATATGGTTCCAATGCATCTAACATTGCCTTCCAATTCCTGTCGAGTCAGATTATGACCCAATAATATGACTTTTTGATCATTTTGATTAATTGAGGGCCAATTTCTAATGAATTGCACAAATATTGATTAATATTATTTAAGTTTAATAAGTCAAATCAAGAGCTTAAGTGGATTTTCCATAGAGGTTTTTGATTATTTCAATATTAGAAATTGATTCTTAATATCTGCATCACCTAGTGACATCATCTATGGGGTGGCATCCCTAGGCCATAAATGCATAAATATAAATCATGGTCTCCCATGCCTCATTAGTGTATCCCATGTCTACACTTTCATTTTTAGCTTTCTTATTTTAGACTTGATTGTGTTTCCTATGCTTATTCTATTTTAGGGAATTTGAATATGCCATTACTCTTTGTCTCTACACCACTTCTATGTATGTATGCCTTGGAAATGAGCCCATGTCCCTTGTTTGTGCTTTCTTGCTTGTATATGTGGACATTTGAACATGTCCTTCTATGTGGCTCTAAGCCAAATTGCTTGTTGCTTGCATATGTGCACATTTGAACATGTCTTTGTATGTCTTCTATTCTCAAATTTAGTGACATGTGCCCATGTCCCTTGTATTAAGTCCCCTTGGCCTACTTTTGTGTGCCTCCTGTGTTTTATATGTATGCTTCCTTATATGCATATTCACCATGACACTTGTCATTTCTTGTTACACACACCAATTTTTGATTCCATAAGGGAACTCATGCATCTACCCTTCCTATTTGGGTGCCATTATGGATATCATGTCCCATCCCCCTAGGTAGTTACTCAATTTATTGTTAAACACATTAATTACATCTATCTTGACATTCTTGTGCAATTTTAGATTATAACATACATCTTACATTACCTACTTATGCTCATATTCTTTTACATTCCAATGTTATGTTTGCATGTTGTATAAGATTGACACACAATTATCATATATATGCTCTGGATAACACATTTTACAGAGCTACTTATTTTGAGGATAGTTCTTACACAGGTTCCATAACTACCATCAAAAGAGGGGGAATTCACAAGGGCTTGCGATAAAGATTAGGCTCCTAAATTTATATTCACATATTATTTTTAACACACAGGATCAATTTTAGAAATTAGAAATAGGAAAAAATAGGAACTCAAAAAGTAGTTTAGATTACCCAAATTTCAAACCAAATAGACAATAGCACCCAGATTGGGACACTAGTGCCATAGGGCACTAATTTCCACTACATAGCACTACTATCCAATAGCCCTAGCTTTAGATTAGTCTAGATTATCTAGAACAGTACACTAGGTATAGTCCATATTAGCTATAATAATACACCAGGTACAATACATATTTATATATGTACAAACATAGGTTTGACAATTATATTCAAATTTTGCTTAGATTCACTCATTTTAGCTCAAATTTATACTAGTTACTTAGATTTAGGGGCATCATACATGGCATGATCACTCCCACATTCAATTTAGATACATAAATATAGTTATTAAATACTTAGTTTAGAATCAGTATACTCATATATCAGATTGGGGGCATGTGCATGAGATATAGTTTCCATATGTTCAATTACACACATGTTTATAAGATGGAATGGCAAACTTCATGTCATTCTCTACATTGTATACACTTTCTATCATATTCTAGGTTGTCACTAGTTTCATGCCTTACTCCATCTATAGTGGTTGGCATTCTCAAGTGGCCCAAAGCTACCTAATGTACCTAAGTGGTTGTGGAGTTGATATACATAGGTAGATATACCCAATTAAATAATTTCAGCACTTTGTGTAATTCAATTTTAGATGCATCTACTTCACATGGGTTGGAAATGATGGAGTCATAGCCTAATTGAGTTCTTGAGCCACCCACATGAGAGGGTTAAACACACTTATAGTCTTATCCAAGTTATTCATATACCATGATCCATCGAGTAGGGGTGGATAATGATGGATTCAAAAACCAAATTAAGTTCTTGAGACACCCACATATGAAGATTAAACAAGTTATCAAATTAGTCCAACCTATTCAATTATTCAATCACTATGTACACTCTCAAACATAGGTTGTCACCAAGTTCATGCATTGGCTTGTTTACCCAATCAGGTGTATTTGTTCCTTTTCTCATTCCTATCTCTTTACTCAAATTTACTTAGTTACTTTATTTAGTATAATCTTTTACTTTTGATAATCTCTTAAGCACTGATTTTTGCATGTTTCATTATAGGTCATTACTTTGGATCATGTTACACATATGTATACCCAACTTCACATACTCAGATTCAGTTACATGGGCTGCACTTCTTAGGTAAGTCCAAGTACGCTTCTTTTTATTTTATACTAGTTATTTAACTTTGTTGCATTTTTAGCATAAGGGGGGGAATGAAATAACCTAAAAGTGGTATTTAGATGTTAATAGTGTTGTTTAAGATAGCCTATTCCAATCTTAGACTTAGACCTATCCTAGAGCCTTTATCACACTTTTCTAGCCATTATGCAGACCATAAACATCTCTAGTTAGCTCAAACACAGTCCCAAAACTACATTCCCAGATCCTAACCCATTGTGCTCAGTAACCTACCAGTTGGACATTAGCACCACATTAAGGACACTAGAGCCACATGGCACTAGTGTCCCCAAATTGGTGCTAGTGTCCCTTTCCCTAAATCTCCTGAATAGATATATTTTCAAATGTATGCCCCTCTTAAGGTTGGACTAAGCACATTTTATAATCTGCACAAGCTACAGATCACTATAAATACAAGACTATTAGACCTCTATCCACTAGATGGAAAATAGATGCAAAATCCTATCCAAATAGGAAACAAGTTGAACAAAATTAATCTATTTGATCCCTAGTCTACCCTACTTTTGCATACTACCATCTACAACTTCCCTAAGCCTAGATTTCAAATATTTTCAATCTCAAGCACACTCAAGGCATTCAAGACCACTCTCAGTCTAACATTCACTTGCACTTACACTAAGCACTAGGTGGGATAACTACATCAGGCTTGATCCCTCCTTAGAATATTGGTATGTAGGGAACTCTCTTCACAATGAGGTGTTGAGGATATCCAACCTATCCTATTAACAAATACATATTTACAACTCATGCCATACTTTAAAGGAGGATTAGGGTTTGCACACTAAATTAAATATTTTAGGCATAATATAGACTTTCATATTTTGTGTGCATAGGAACAAAACTTAAAAACATAGATGCAGGTGATCCCAAAAAATATGAATAGTCCTGCAAAGAGGACACTAGCGCCATTTTCAGGACACTAGAGTAGCATTACGTTATTGTCCAATGGGTTGCTAATGTCTAGTGAGGCACTACTATCTAGTCAAGAATCAAACCTAAGGACCCTATTGATGATACTCAGACCTATCCATAACCCAATTTTCAGAACCTAGATCTTCAACAATAATCATTTTCTAGATAAGTCTTTGTTTGTACATATTTATTATTATTTTTAGAAAGGAAAAATAAGTCAAAAGTTATAACAAATTACTAGTTAATTATTGCTTATTATTTAACCAATTTAAACAACTTAGCCCTTTAATCTAACTTAGGATCTACACTTGTAAAACCCTAAAAGGTTAAATCACCCAACATAGGCATGGCCAATGGATAGAAGGGAAGTCCAACATCTAAAAATGCATATGTAATGTATGTGCTGGATCATACTCAAATAACTTATGAAATGCATGTATAAAAAATAATATGATATCTACTAACATGTATGATAAATAACAAATATAAGTAAGTAAACTAACATCTCATGTCATGCTTAAGTCCTAATTGTTGATTTTTTAATTTTTTTTAATGTTTTTATATTTTTGTAATATTTGATTTTTTTGGAATTATGATATATATTGTTTGTTATGTATAATACCAACACAAGTCCATGATGTTTATAGGGTTATTCATAGGTTTCCTTTTGAGTGTAGTAAAACTATAAGCTCATATGCCTAACGTTTTAGGTAACCACAAATGGGCCTAGTGAATTGGGCTTAAACTTGCCTTTAGTTTCTTTATCCACATTATCATTCATCTGATTTTCCTTTAATACAAGATCTCCAATCTAAAATTATTGATTATGAACATTTTTTCCATATGCTTGTTTGATGTGATATTGATATACTTTAAGGTGTTAAATAGCTTGAATACATTTGCTAGTAATTATTTGTAGTTCATGAAATTATTTTTCCCAATCCTCATTTTATTTGGTGATGTCTTTTAGATAGATCTATAAATAAGGGATTTCAAACTGGAGTGGTCATACTAATTCTATGCCATAAACACAAGAATATGGTGTAGCCTTTGTTGGTATATGCACACTTGTGTGATATTCCCATAATGCATAAATAATATGGCTGTGTCAATCTATGCCATGTTTTGTGATAATTTTGTTTGATATTTTGACTAATGTTTTATTTTTTGGTTTTGCTCTCCCATTGCCTTGCAGATAATATGGGGTAGATAAATTAAGACTTATTTTGAATTTAACACAAAAGCATTTAATTATTTTGTTTTTGAAATATGATCCATTAGTGGTGACAATAAATGATGGTAATGCAAATCTTGAAATGGCATGTGTCATTAGGAAGGTAAAAATATCATCTCTGATAGTAGACTGTAAAGATATAGCCTAAAGCCATTTTGTAAAATATTATGTGGCAATGATTATGAACTTGTGACCATTAGATTATTCCAGATTTATATTTCAAATCAAATCAAATACCCAAAGGGAAAATGGCCAAGGTGAAACAATGGGTTGTAATTCATATGATGGAGCATGATTTAGGTTTTATGTTTGACATTGTGGATAAAGTTTTTCATGTTCATGACATTCCTACTCCATTGTAGCAAAATAATAGCCCTATCATAATAATTTGTGAGACATGGATTTGCCACTAAAATGACCACCATATTCATTATTTTGTACTTATAATATGGTGATTTTAGCTTCTTCATGATTTAAGCATCAAATTAATTACCCATTAACTAATTTTTTGAATAAGTATCCTCCGATTAGAACATAACACATTGCCTTATGTTAAAATTCTCAATTGTTTTTACATGTGACATTTTCTAAGATAACATCTCGATATAATTTTTTTTAGATATCACTATGCCATTTGGGATTCACTAGATTGTGGGTGACTACCATGACTTATAAAGCATCTAAAGCTATTATAGTAACTGATGGATGCCCTAGTTATTGAATAGTAAAAATTTACTACTCATCATTAATATCAATAGGAATCACAAAAGCTATACTGGCCATTATATCGAAATGCTTGTTGTGTTCGAGAGGTATGTGTTGAGAATTGGAGGAGCCAAACACATAAATGAACAATGCACAGAAAAATATTTTAAATCATACTGAATAATATTATTTCTCACTACTGAATTAATTCAATACGAACATATTATAAATATATAGGGCACTAATCCTTATTATTGGGGATTATAATATCCACCAACATCTCACCTATAAAACCTCCAAACCTATTTACGTGAGTTTGGTTTAACAATGAAATCTCAAAAAAACAATATAATAACAAATATATTATTGTTACATAACAGTATATTATTTACTAACTTACATAATCGTAAGTACTATTTACTTTACGGTAAATACTCAACCAATTACTATTTACTTCTCCATAAATACCTATTTTCACACAATGTGAAAACTAATCCCAACAGTATGTTTTCAATCAAAAATGTCTTGAAACATATTATTAAAGTTATACCATGTCTTTATATGGGATTACATTTTCCTCTTTAGTTTGATAAATATATAGTACCTAATTAACTACCTGCTGAGAATCTTCATATGCTTTTATATATTTTATTTTTAATGTTTGTGTAGTAGATATCCCTAATATGAGAGCCTCACATTTTTATATATAGTTTGTGCATGAAAAAACCACGTGAAAGGCAAACGACAATAGTTAAACTTGAGGAGTGATGCAGACTATCCCTACTCCTGCACTAGTGGCACATTTTGATCTTATTAAAATACATGAGCCAAGTGTTATTATCTATGTGATATGTGGTGAATCGTCATGAAAATCATTGTTAATTAGCAATGTATATAATAATGGAGTTAATAGTAGATGATTTGTGATAGTTTTCCATTTTTATGATTCCTAAGATATAAATTTTAAATCGAATTCCATGTGTAACATTACCCATTTGGCAATGTGTCTTGATAAGTGTGATTTGGACATGAGGAACTTGAGTGGGTCCAACTTTTTGATAACTTATGTCTCATTATTAAGTATATAATCTCATAATTTTTGTGCTTAAAACACCAAAGCTAAGTAGAGTTTTTCCATTGCATTGTAAGTTTTCTCATAATCAACTAACATATGGCTATATAATAAATGGGGTATTATTTATTATCATAATCATTTTATGTGAGTAAAGCACCCAAGGAATGATCCATAGCCAATATGTAAAGTAGTAGAGGTCGATCTAATATTTACGACATTTGAGTAGATGGATCAAGCAACTATTATTTTATTCTATCAAAAATCTATTGATAACTAGTGTCCCACTCAAATTTTGTGTCTTTCTTTAGAAACCGTGTGAAAGATTGTGTCTTATCCACCAACTGAGTGATAAAATGTAACATGGCTTGGATATTTCCTTACAGGAGTTGTAATTGTTTCAACCCTATTAGAGGAGGCATGCCAATAATATCTTTAATATTTTTGGGATCTACTTGAATGCCTCTTTGAGATATAATATAATCAATTAACTTTCCTAATGTTATGCTGAACACACACTTCTTGGGATTTAGACACACATTAAATTTCTATAATCTATAAAATATTTTCCATAGATCTAATGCTCAATCCCATAGTTGTTTTGATTTGAAAATCAATTAGACTACATAATCTTTGATAATTTTGTGTATATAGTCATGAAAAATGGGTGTCATATCTCTTTGGTAAGTAGCTCCTACATTTTGAAACCCAAAAGGCATGACCATATAACAAAATGTTTCACATGGTGTGATAAATGATTTCTTTTCTTGATTTATAGGGTTAATTTTGATTTGGTTGTATCTAGAAAATATGTCCATAAATGATAACATTTCATATCCATTAATAAAATCGACAATCATGTCAATGTTTGGATAAGTAAAATCATAGTTGGAGCATGCCTTATTTAAGTCTCTATAGTCAGTACAAAATTTGGTGTCACCATTAAGCTTTGTAGTTGGTACATTATTAGAGACCCACTCAGGATTATCCATAAATTAAATAAAACTAGCATCCAAAATCCTTTTGATTTAATTTTTGACTACTAGAGCTAATTTCATATGTATTTCCATGATTTTTCTATTGACAAGCTTGGAAAATAGGTAGAAAACTATCCTATGCATTACAATTGCATGATCAAATCTAGAAATATCATTATAATACCATGAAAATAACTATGGGTAATCATGTAAAAAATGGCCTAAGATTTTTATCTTCATCCTTGTTTAATAAGTATGTAAGAATTATAGGTTGCAAATCTTTATCTATTACATTCTATTGTCTCTTCATTAACTAAAGTTCATTTTTCTTCCATATATGGTGATGTAGGGATAGTATCTGGACCATCCATTCTAATTTTTACATGAGTATCATTTGTTTCTATAAAATATGATTAATTGAGTGAGGAAATATATTCTTGTGATATAAAGACAGAAGACCTTCATACGTGCCCAAGTATGCTAGGAGAGACTTGCCATTTAAGAATTTGTCTAATGTCAAATTTTTTGGTGATACCTCCTCATCTATCATTTATGGGTATACCAAATATAATATAGATGTGTTATGAACTTCCTATGCTGAATCAAAATGTGTTTTAAGGAATTATGTGTAAATAGTGCATTATGTAGATAATTGTTCCTTTGGTTTCCTTGATTTCTCTAAATAACCAAGTCCTTGTCACCCTTTTAGCTAAATTGCTCAAATGGGTTTAATAATTCATTATGCATCTGTTCCCAATCCTTGTCATGTATATCCATTTGAAAAAATATATTTAATCCTAGATCCATATCGAATATTATTTTTTGATGATGCTATTGGCATGATAGATAAACTTGGTGGTTTTATTGATTTTAATTATTGTGCATGTGGTTGCATATGAAGAATGTGCTGATCATTGAGTTAATACATAGAATTTGAATGGTTCTTAATATAAAGGGAATGTATAGCTGTATCCTTGGTGAGTAAACTTTGAAACATGCACATAGATAAAAAGGAACTGTATTCATCTCATGTATCCATGGTCTTTCTATAATAATATTATAATTTAAGTCATTGGGCATGACTAGGCAAATGGTTGTTATCGTGTGAGGACCCACTGTTATATGTGATGTAGTTTATCTAAGTAATTTCCATGGAATATTATAAAATCCTTGAATGTTAATGTATGAATAGGTGAAATATTTTTCTTGTATACCTAGTATATTTAAAAAGAGATATTGCAAATATTTAGTCCTGATCCATTGTCAATAATAACTTGTTTGACAACTTTATTATGCACAAATACCTGGATTTATAATGTTAGATGTTGATCTATGATATTTTTTGGAGGTAAGTCCTATGTTTAAAAATAAATAATTTATTTTATCCATCGTAAAGTGTTTATAATAGAAGCAACATAAGGATGTTCTACGTTACCTGGTAGAATTATGTTGCATAATGCTTCATAAAGAACATCATTATACATTGGTGTTTTTTGAAGTAATTATAACATTGATATATTATCATGAGTATTATGTAATTGATATATATATTATTTTACCCTTTTGAGGGATATACTTTCCTTGTGGGAGGTGGTGGGGTTGTGGAGGAAAATGTTTACCACCTTCTTTTTGCCATGGCAAATGAGGTATCTATTTGCATCTAGTATTAAATATATGAAAAATAAATTTTGATATCTTGAATGAAATAAATGAGTCATGCATAACCTTTGGAAATTAATGGTTATGAGTAAGATATCAAATTGGATATAATAATAATATGAATTTAGGAAGGCTTAAATTCATACATTATTCATTTTAGCCTTATTATGATTATTGGATTTGATTAATGCATATACATAATGGATAAACACTTGGAAAGTAAGATACCATGGAACACTAACCTTTGAAATATGTGAACTAGATTCACCATTATGATCAAGGTTTTGAAATAGAAAATAATGAGGAAGAAGGGTGTAACTAGTTAAGGGATTGTATACTTTGTAGGCTCTCAGATATACTAATCCCAGTCATAATTAATGAATAAATTATAGAGGATTCTACCACACTTGTAATTGTACTATCCTATCACATAGGGTACATTTAAAATAACTTTCCAAGGTTAAACTATTATTGGTGCACTATAAAAACAAACAACCAAAGGCTTCCTATGGCTGAAAATAAAATCATAGGCATTTATGATATATCATGAGGTATATGGAAACTAAAATATGTATATAGTTATTTCTAATGGCTTGAGTATTGGGGAAAGTTACCTCACACCATGGCATATGGAAAAATACTATCCACTTTACCTATAAAAATAGCTCTACAATTTTTAAAACTATCAAAACATAGTTTCTAGGAAAACCAAGCAATGAAAATAAAATAAAAATTAGAATCTCGAAAACAAAGGTTTGGGTTAGCCAATATGTTTTACCCTATTTTTGATGAAAATGTGATAAAAAGTGTTTATTATTATATATGTGTAAAAATAGATATATCAAAACATTAAATATATATAAATGATCAACTATTTTGATTTTGACAAATACTAAAATTACTAAGCTATTATTTTGAAAAAGTACTAAGAAGGAATTTACCTAGCTTGCACACTAATCTCTATTGACTATTTTAGTTACTTAATAATGAAAGTTAGGAGAAGATATGAATATGTAGGCACACTATCAAAACTATAAACATAAATATAATATGGATAGGGGCACAATAAGTAGATAATGGTGCAATGCGCATGAGTTTGTTGATTGAAAAATATCATACTTGAGTGTAGTGAACAAACAATGTGAAATTATAGAGAAATTAGGAATATGGTAATGATATCTCAAGGGTATAAGTAGAAGATAAATTTGTAAAGGAGTGTAGTGGGTAGAAAATAGTTTAATGCACTTGAATCTATTGAATGTGAACATGTATGGGTTGACTACATGGCCAAACTAATCATTGAACCTATTAGGCCTATGAATGTCATAAAATCTAAGATATCACACTTAGGGTTTTTCTACATATAAAGTTTTATATGTATTCTATTTCTATTTTAAACCATTATGTCACTTTGATAACTTGAAAACCTACAAGAAAAAGAGAGGAGTGTAATGGGCTGAGTTGACCTCAATCAACACCTTGATGATTGACAACTGCTTACATATCTAAAACTTTAAGGAGGGAAATTAAGCTCACGTAATCCTCCCACCTAGAGTGATTGTAAAATTTTGTTCTTTTGATTATGTTTATGTATCTATAATATATCTTAGATACTTGAAACTGATAAATTTTGACTTGATTTAGAGCGCTCTAGACTTAGTTTATGATTGCTCCTTGATAACAATGTATAATTTGGGTAGAATATTATGCATAAGCATGAATCCTTGTACAAAGTGAATCATAAGTAGTTTAAATGAAAGACTCATAACATGTATTTATAGTTGAATATTTGGAAAATTTAATTTAGTTGACCTTATGAAACATGTGAGAAGACCTAAAAGAATGTTTTGAATTTTAGAAACTAGTCATTTTTTTTCATGGGACACAATAGACCTAAGTGGACAGTGGCACACTACAACTCAGTCTGCTTAGGGTGGACCTATCTAAAAATGTTAAGGACTTAAGTTCAAAGATTGGAAAAGTTTGGTGGTGTTTCTAGATATATTGACAAGTTAACATTGAAAATTTATGAGTAATGTTAATGTCCAATAAAGTGTCGAACCTACATATAGATGAATGACTTAGAGGAATGGTGATTAAGAGTCATGTATTTGAGCATAAGTCATGTGGTTTATAATGGGTCAAGAATTATCATTATCAAGTAGTTATTACCATATTTATATGTCTACACACCCATATTGTATATTATGCCTTACTCCAAGCGAACTAGCACATTGCAATCCCAAACAAATGGCATATGTCATCAATTTTTTTACAAAGAACATATGTAGCCATCAAACTTATAATAAATTTTTGGATGTTTAGAATTTGTTAAGTGTAAACATAAAAAAGTTGCATAACATTTTATAGCTTATAACTATTTGATCTTGTGGCCTAGCAGGATAACTTTTTCTTATACATGATAACCTATGATGTGTCACATACCATTGATAAACCCTTTAGTAACAAACCCAATATAGAATTTGAAAATCCTCTAAAGTAATGACAAGCTCTAATGTGTCCCCATCCACTACTAATATAAATGTATCTATTCTCTAATACCACTACCATAAGAACATTAGTAACATTTGTACATATAGAAGCACCTGACACATCTCTATGGTGCCTACAAACCCTATACTCACTAGTCAAGCTCTATCCTCTACCAATATTTTGGATACTAAATTAGGAAACAAATTAGCAACCACTAATTATCACAATCATGGTTATCTTTATGCCTATAAAACACCAAATAATAAATCTCAAATAGTTTCGTGTTAGACAAAAATTAGGAAAAAATAATCTAAAATCATGTAAATTTACACAATCTCAATAAATATAACAAAAATAACTAGAATAACCCTTACATTTCTACTAGATCAACTATCTATCTAATTTTATACTAAAGTGGCCATGTTGTCTCCTTTTTTTAAACTAGATTTTCCACTTTAATTTCTACTAAATTGGCCATCTTCATGATTTTATACTAAATTGACCATGACATCATATTTCTTATTTCTACTGGATCAACTAATTTAATTCATACTAAATCTCCATTTTTCCAATCCAAAACTAGATCAACCACTTTCATAATATTCCACCACATAATAAAATCAACATGGTTTATTTCATTATTTTTGGGTTGGAAATTTCTTATTTACCTTAAAAATCACTAAATTTTTCACAAACCTAAAATTTTCCTCTTACCCTTTGTCCATAAAATTTTTATTTACAATCTAATAGTTTTTGGGGTGAAACTCATTACATAGATTTACTATGGCACTTTATTTTCTCAAACATAACATATATATCCCTCCAAACATTATTTATATCACCTACCTTGACAGTAATAACACTCGACCCTCAATGCCCTCCTTTACATCCTCTCACCATAGTCTCTCTTCATGTAAAAAATGATCACCTAGAGCTCTCAAAATGTCAGAATAACAAATGGTCAAAAGATTTTACTTTTACCTATTTTATAGTAAAATTTGAAAAAAATAAACCTTTCAAAGATTATCCTTTAGATTTTTTAATCATATATTTATTTTTGTATATTTATTTGATGAACCAAAAGAAGCATTATAATTTTGGAATTGCAAGGAATTTTGTCATACCAACAAAATTGTTTTTGTATAATTTTCCAAAAAATCATATTTTCAGGCCTACAAAATCAGTTGTATTTGCATATTTACACTTGTATCACCATTATATACACCTGAAATGCTCGAGATATCTTATCACTTTTTTGTAACCATATATCATCATTTTTTTTCCATTTTGAAAGGTAAGTGAAGGTACATATGATCATTTATTTATCTTATTTTATTAGGATTCTTTTATAACATTTTCTTTTTGATTTATTGTTGCTATGTTTCTTTCCAAAAAGACCATTCCATGCTAGACTATTGTGACACATGATGATATTTGGATGGGGAATATGTATATACCTATATTTTTCACTTAATGATGATATATTTTATAGGACTCATCGGTGCATCAATCTCTAGTAGTGCATGTCGTAAGGAGTGCACCAAAAAAGGGGTGGGGTTAGTTTATGATGATTTACAAGAGATATCCATATTATCCCAATATATGTGTATATCATCATAAAAATTCCTTTAAGCTTTGTTTAGACTCTTCCAAGTCTCTTTTCCCTTCATTCATCTTATTCTTCTTAGTATCTTAACTTTTCCTAACTAAATCAATCTTGATTGATTTAGTTATGTACATCCTTCATTGTATTTCCTTCTAACTTAACATGGTTGATCTAGTATGTTAATTTTATATATCTTTCTCCTAATAAATCAATAGGCTCAACCTAATTATTTACTTGCTTTTGAATCAATTGATCTTAATTTATTTAGTTGTTTACCCATTTTTACTATATTGGGATGGTTGATCTAGAACTTTATTGTTCTTGATTCACTATACTAAATTGATCTAGATTGATTCCATCAAAATTTAAGATAGGTCACTCTTAGGATTTTTTATAGTATTTATAGGGTTACAAATTTTCATTTCAATAGAATAACAACTCGTTTGCTCTGTTCATGCATGAAAATTGTACTTTAACCACATAAGATAAATTAGGAGATATGAGTTTATTCTTATGAAGGTATAATATTACTCAAGGTATTTGAAGCTCAATATAAGGAAGATGAACTAAAGAGGTGCCCCTTAGTATTTGGAGTCCCCAATTAAGGACACTTAGGTCTTCATCCTTGGAATTTTATGTCTTCACCTACATCATCTCTTGCAAAGTACCACTAAATCAAAGGGGGATATTGATGAGTCGAAAAGTCTACTCAAGGTAAGTATCCCTATCTCTAATATCTTTATTTTATTTAATTTAGTAGATAGATATATTAATAATATTTTATATTAATTATTTTTTTGTTACTTCTCTCATTTCATATATTATCCTTATGCTTATACTAGTGTAGGTTATCTAGGCCTATGAATACAACCATAGTTAGGTTTCATTCATCCATGCTTATGTTAGTTATTACTATATTTTTATGTAGTTAAAACCTTAATAACCATTTGGAATTAATATATATTTAGTTTATATTCATACCATTATGGATCTAGGTTTTCCTTGTTCATCTATTCCTTGTGTGAAGTTTCCTTATTATATCCTTGACACCCCTTTTAAATATAGATCTTGCTTATAGTCTTTGTCTTGCTTTGTAGTATGACCATTTATGTGTATGGTTGTCCTTGTATGGTCTTATCTATTTATTATATTATAATATATTTATATCTTTAACTACATTTTCCATCATACAACATCCATAAAGATCATTCAAATACATGCTTTTTATTTTAAAGAGTTCATTATTTTTGAGCACATGCTAGTAGATAGATCATAGATTCTAATTCATCAAGTTTTTTGGGAAACAAAGTATTTAAATTAATTATTTATCATATTTTGTAAATTTAAAACATCTTGAGGTATGATCAGAGGATTATTAGGATTTATATTGTTAACCCTAGTATCCTCATGTTAACTATTATTTTGAGGTGGGACCTCCTTAGGAACTACTGTTGTAATGTTTATCATTCTAAAAATGTGAGTGGGATACAATGATAACTATTAAAAATCACAAGTGTCAACACCTAACCTAACACTATGTATAATAGGGGTAGGTGATTTAAGTGATCCATGCATAAAAGATTCAAAAGTGATGGTAGGAAGAGGGAAAGACTAATAATAAAAACTCGAAGGTGAAAAATTTAAAATTAGATTTTGAAATAAATGACTAAACTCTAAGAAGACAAGGGTTCATAAAAACCTAGGTTGAATTTAAGTAAGAAGGAAAAACCTAGGTAAAAATATGCATGATGTAGATACCTAAATAACAATTAGGGTTTATGTTAAATCAAGCATGGAAATAAATCAAATTTGAAATCATCGATGACCGTGTGAAAGAAAAGGGTTGTATGAAACCCTCTGTTAATTACTAAAAAGAGTTAGGATTCCCCATTTATGTTTACGCTAATTTTATTTTTTAATAAAAAACAAGCATAAACAAGTTTAAATTAAATAAATAGAAGCATGTACAACTGAAATAAATAAATAAAATATATCTAAGAGGTTAAATAATAGAAACAAGCCCAAGTGTCTTAAATGTATGTTAAAGTAAAACATGTAATTAAAAAAGAGGTTAAGAAATAATCGCACTTTGACTATTCTATAAATCTGAATATGTATTCTAACAGTGTTGAATTTATTTTAATTACTTGTAAATTTTTGGACCTGTCAATTGATTTTTGATGAACACACACCTTTATGGGAATATCCTATGTAATCTTGGCCATTTTGGTTATGCCCCTATGCTATCAGGAACATCTATGTGTCATCAGGTGTGTCTCCATAGAGTTTTAGAGTCTAGGTTTTCTAGTAGCATTGTGTCTTCTTGATACCGATTGTAGCTTCAGTTATTATATGTGTAGGGAGAATATTTTATGTGGAAAAATATTCATGATGACCTAAATAGCACAAAAAAAAGTAATAGAGTAAGGAAACCACCAAATAAACATTATAAATAGTTCATCCTGCACACTCAAAATCATACCTCAATGTAGTTATTATGGTGTGTGAATAGAATATATTGAATAGGGTTCCAACCTCCTCTTCCATAGAATAGATCAATGTGACTACTAAAATATAATTACATTTTTTTTGCACAAGGGATGTTGTAGAGAGACCAAGATTTATAAATGTTGAAAATGTGTATGATATAATTCAATAAAGCATAAATTTAATTGATAATATTATCTGTAGGCTTGGTCCTTAGTGAAGTTGGGTGTAAAATTTTCTCATCCTTCTCTCTCGCTATATCATTAGATATCTAATATTCTAGTTGTCAAATAGTTTGGAAAGACCTTGTGTTCATAGGATGATCCAAAATGACAATATTATGTTGGATAACTTTTGAAAATAAAAATGGGAAGTGCTAAGGCTCATGAATACTAGTAAAAAATAGACATACCATAAAATCTAAAAGAGACAAACCCGTATGCCTAGGCCCATACATCTATAGGTTTGACCAAAAGATAAGTCAGGATCCATTTTTTAGGTAGGGATAGAAAATGGATAATATGTAGTCTATATGTATAAAAATATATCTTTCATATAAGTTTCTTGATTATTTTAAGGTCTATGGACCAAATATATACTTATGTGGGGTTGGGGCCATCCTAGACACATGTTAAAATGTAAAAAATTTATAAAAAGGTTGAATTGGGAATAAAACACATGAATAAAGGTTTTGTACAAAATATTGGTGTCTACACTTTTTTACATGAGTGTTCCACGTTCATTATAGAGTTCTCAATGTATTTTATATAGTGATTACTATCTAGCATGTATCTCTTATTTTCTTTTTGCATGATATGCATTCTTATGCTTGTTACTTAGTGTCTCTTTTTTATCTTCCCTATAATGTATGATTTAGTTGTATATTAAATGTCACATGATTATATTTTTTTAATTTAAGTGATATGATTAATATGTCTCCTATGTGTGTGACATTAATTAATTTGTATACCCTATGTATATTTATTGTGTTTATTCACTTTATGTGACATTAATTGACTTGTCTACTTTGCATGTGTAATATTTTTTTCCCTATTTAATCTAAGTGTGTTATGTTTGTTATATACTGGTGTGCTTACCTTCCTCTCTTTGTTTATTTTTTGTTACATGATTGGTGCCATGATCTATATCATGCAAAATATTTCTTGATTGGTTATATGTTTATTTTCTTACACTTTCATGGATCCTACAATGCATCTATTGGGACATACTATTATTATGATTTATTGATTATACATTTCATTTTAGGGGAGTGATACATCCATATGTACATCTATTATACATTTATTATATGGGGCATGTTATTTATATGCTCTATTACTTATATATTTTCTACATTTATTTGTACCTTCACTGCTTGTATTGGGGCATGCAATTGCCATGCTTCATTATTTATGTGTTATCCACATAGGGGCACACTATTTTTGTGCCTTCATTGTTTATATTGTGTATATATATGTGAAAACACCAAATTTAGACACCTAATATTAAAAGTCTTATTATTGGAATGTTTTAGTGTTGTTTTGTGCATATGGATCATTGGTTTGAATCAAGGTCTTATTTGTGACTTTTTTGGGTGATTTTTTCCTTCTATTTATTCTCTTTATGATCCTGTGCCATTATTTTTATTCTATTTTCTCTTTTTTATGTTTTATTTCTCCCTATAGGTTTCTTTTGTTTCTTTTCAATTTGTAATATACCTTTTCTTATGTTAGGCTAGAATCAACTGTCTACCAATTGTGTCATGTACATAATTGGTGGCATTATAATTGTGTCCCTTTTAGTTTTATGGGCCATTTAACCCTCCATTTAATATTTTAAATGTTTGGATCTATGTTTGTTGATGACTTATATTTTCTTTGGTTGGCTTTCTCACTAATAGGTTCTTGATTCAAACTTGAAATGTCTATATATATTATAGTCACTCAAATTTGGTCATGAATACTTGATAATATTAGTTTTTTCCCACTTTCACTTTAATTAACTAGATTACTTAATATCAAACTATCTAACCACCTCAATCTATCCTAAGTACCTATACAGACCTATCCCTTTCTAAGTTATTATACTATTCTTAAATAAATGTTCTTAATAACTAAAAACTCTTATATGCATTTGTAAAGACATCATAGATTCCAAATTTCACACATTTCCCTTCAGGATAGGATCGAATAGTATGGGCCATTAATGGTATTTTGTCTCAACCCCTATGTGTCGATCTTGGCCTTCATCTTAACTATGGTTAGTTTTTAAATTTATACCCTCCCTTATAGGTTGGTTTATATTTTAAGAATAGGTAGCTTGAGGTTTTCCCCTTTTCGATTGATATAAAGCAATCTAAGTCACATATTCCATCACTCAATAATTTCAATATTGAGGCACACTTACACTATTACACACTAATCAAATCTTCCCTATTCTTTCCAAATTTTGATTCTAATCATTTAAAGCAGACTGATGCAAGAACATCCTACTAAGGATGACTCATTTTGATGATTGTTTTAGAAATTATGGATTGATCAGTTGTTTTGTGATCAATATGCATGTTTAGAATGTTTAAATGGGTGTTATGAGTCTTTTAAGACACTTTGGAATGCTCTCCAAGTGTTTATAGGTGTCTAGGTAGGCTAGTTTTCAAATTTGGCATTTTCCCACCAAATTCAATAATTTAAATTTTTGAAAGGTTTTGGTCTAGTTTGGGTGTGGTAGGAGTAATTTCAAGAGTCATCAAGGTGTAAAATTATTAGGAAACATTATTAAAGACACCATGGGTCTAAAACATGGACCCTAGGTCACATATTTATGAAAAAATTAATCTTATTATTGGTGTCAATGGGCAAAGTTTCTTGCAAGTGACTGTCATAAGGTCAAAAGTTAGTTAGAGTAGTTAAAGTTGATATAAAACTTGTTGGATTTTGTTTTTGAGTAAGTTTTTTGGATTATTTATAAGGGGAGAATGTTCTAGATTCAAGAAACAAAGAATGTAGTTTGTAAAGTTTGAAAGGAAGTGACTGTAACTCTATTTTAACCCTGTATTAGGGTTTCTAAGACAAAAATGTGTTTTATGGAAGATTAGACTAGTGAAAATTCCTAATTTTTTAGTTTGGTAGTAATAAATGTATATGAATATATTATGAATGTTTTGGAGTGGTTATGTATGGAAAATTATAGCTACAGAAGACTGTGTGTAGTGTAGGATAATGAAGGCCTAATTAGGCCTATACATAGACGTAAAAGGACATAGAAAGTGTAGAATTTGGTTTTGAAAATTAATATATAGGTGGAAAATGATACAAGGTTATATTAAAATGCATTATTTTCTAAAAATAAGTTTGTATTGATACTTATTATTGAAAATTACCAAAAAAAGGCTACTAGGACTGTCTGCTTAAAGGAAAAAGTCAAACGTTATGAAAGAAGTGATGAGGGGTTTGTGAATGGAATGAGGGGTCTAATGAGACTATAATTATCATGGTAAAGATGATAATAACCATAAAACAATCATAGAATATTTGAGTCATTGAATGATATAGTGAATCTAAGAACCTTTGTCAAAGAGTTGAATATTGAAACCAAGGAATAAGTGAGTTTGTTTATGTTGCCTTTGCATCATAGTATTTAACAAGTCAATAACCTGATTTAACCATGCCAATAAAATCATTATAAATTATTCAATTCATATTTATATGCATTAATGTAGCAAAAGGAGCACAATCACACAAATCACTTTAAGTGGGAGAACTATGTGGGATTAGTTCCCCTCTTTAGAGTATTAAATACATAAGCAATGATCAATCATTATAAGATTTATATGGGTAAGATCAACCCAGTATAGTCCCTATTTATCTTTAAAAATTTAATCTATTGTAGGCCATATTAGGGTTTCAACTTTGAAAAAATCATTTTAAGGGCATCTGAGTGCATCTGATGGCATATGCTATTATGCCCTGATTTTCTAGATGTTTTGTAGAGGACAAAATTGATCAGTAGATAAAATATTGCTAGTTGATCATGTACCCTTTTTTATGATCCTAAACCTTATTAGTTTCATCCAAAATTTTGGTTTTATACTCATAGTGAGATCTATTGATCATTTCCAACCATTTTCCAATTTCACACAATCAAGTTACATATAGAGACAAATAATTTATATTTATGTTGTTCATAATTAGCATTCATTCATTCATTCAATTATGTTTCATCTATTTTAGTACTTCATTTTATTTCTACTTGTCATAAGTGATTTACAAAATTTGATACATTCCTATTCATTTTATCATAACTAGATTTAATACACCAATTAATTCCAAATTTTGATAAAACATATTGGTGAATCCACATAGTTTATTTAAACTTCATTTTTAAACTTCTAAATTAGAGTTTGTATATGACAGTGTGTTTTAGGAATAATTCTTATTATTTCCATCTTGGGGTTTAGAAGCCCTAAATTGTCTACCTCCCTAAAAAACCCCTAATAGTACCCATCCTTTGGATTTTAATTTTTATAGCAACTTTATACCCTATGATCACTCTAATGAATTGGCTAATGATGATCATTGCATGATTAATAATGTTAATTATGTATATGAGGAATATCATTGTGAATGAAGTTAATAAAATTACAATTATTAAGAATCATATAATGAGGAAGAGGAAGACTACCACTCCAAAAATAGTAGAACTTAGCTCCCCTAAACCTTCTTTAGAAACATATTTTAACCATACATTAGAGAAATAACATAATACTAATGCATATATTCCTATTCCTCCAATGTTGCATGAATTAGAATTAAAAGATGTTTTATTTGAAAATAGACCTCATTTATCTTTACAATTTTATACTACACTTAATAAAATTAAGAATTATAAGATGTAAAGGCATAAAAACAATGAACAATACATAGACATTTCTCATGATATAGATAATGAAAATATTATAAAAGTAAAATATGATTTTCATTTTCTCTCTAGATGATGCAAATGTTACGTAAGTAGAATGTGATTCTCCTTAGCTCTTTAGAGGATCTAAATGTTTCAAAAGTAAAATGTGGACCTCCTTTTCTCTATTTAGATGATGTAAATGTTACAAAAGTAAAATGTGACCCTCCTTTTCTCTCTCTAGATAATTCAAATGTTATTAAAGTAAGATGTGATTCTCGTTCTCTCTAGATAATTCAAATGTTACAAAATTATAACGTGATTATCCTTTTCTTTCCCTAGAAACAAGTGTTATTCCTTCTCTATCTATAAAAACACAAATTGATGCACACTGGCATAATATTTATTTATATCATTTTGAAAAGCCATGAAATAGTTAAATTATACATGAAAATATTCATGACATTCAAAATAATATAATTTATCCTATACGAATATCATGTGATATGAATGATACTATATGCAATATTTCCAAATTATGCAATGATGTTGTCTTAGAATGAAATAAAAATGATTTTATCATACCTATGTTTCAAGTAGATGGTAAATTAAAACCTATGGGATCACCTTTTCAAAATATTACTATTCATACTATCCATATTATGTCCATGATGAATGCAATAAGAGACCCTAAATAACAAGTATCAAACCTTAATTGTAAATTGTTATCATGTCATACTAATATTAAAGATAATATCATTAAAGATCAACCTATTATATGGAATATATTTGAGTATCCTTTTCTGATAGAGTTTTTCATGCATATGATTCCTCTATTTTATGGTCATGGAAGCCCTACTAGAACAATTCAACACAACACAGACAATATTTTGGTTATTGGGCCAATATGGTCACATTTATTTTGATAGGTAAAGTAATTTTTTTAGAGCCCAGACTAGGAACCGAGTTTGGGACACAACTGGGAGCCCAGTCCCAAGAAATAAATCAACTCAAATGGCCACCACCAACCACTAAAATTATAAGTAAACTCAAAAAACCAAAATCAAGCTACTATATGCCCAACAAGATTCGAACATGGGTGGGGCTGGGCATAACCAACCCACTTTACCAACCCTTCTACATCTCATCGGTAAAGATGGTCACATATTGTTAAAGGCTTTCCATATAAATTTAACATGAGATGATTGTAATTAGTTCTATAGTATTCCTAATGGTTCTCTACCTACCTTTAAGAAGCTAAAATACATTTTTATGAGATTATCAGAAGCATAAAATGCCTAAATGAACATTAGAACATTTACAAGGTTTAAAACAAGGTCACAATGAGTCCATTAGAGATTAAACTATCTAATTCAATAATGCTTTACACTCTTTGACATATCAACCCTTAGATTTAGAAATATAATTCATATTTAGTAAGGGCCTTCTTTCTTCTCATAAAGAAAGATCATTGTACAATCCTTACATTTATTTTGTAATAGGAATTGGGAGATATTATAAGAGATTTGACTATTACAAAACTACAATACTATAAAACATAATATATTATGATGTATTATTATATTATGTATTGATTTCAGAATTATACACATATATAGAAAAGTCTCCCTATAATGATGGAGATTCATATCTCGACAATCAAATCTTTGCATCCGTATGAATACTCACTAACCTATAATCTCACATAAGCTATTAAAAACTAAGCTATATACGTAATATTATTGTAACTCACAATAATATCACAATAAAATAATATATTCTACTAACTAACCCAAATAAAAAGTAGTGAATTATTACTCACATAATTATTCACTTTACAATATTAACCCAAATTCCATGTGAGGTTAAATTTTCCTAAAATTCCCCCCTTAGTACTTATATGGTAATTTGTGTTTCATAGGACTTAATGAAAGTAGATAAGGGACATCATCAACCTCTCATCAACCATTCATTTTTGATAACACATCTATTGAATCAGTGTGGGAAATGTGAACATGAACCATCTGCCATCAACCAATCATTGAGAGAACGATATCAACCTGTATAGTGTGGGAACTACAAGCATGAACCATTTATTCAAATTTGACTCCTACATCTCCATAACACTTTTTTATGTGTATACTATGTGTAAAAATAGGAAATACACCTCTAATTTATCACACATACAAACAAGTGTTGAAAAATAATGAAATATATGTGCCACTAAAGTAGAACTAGCCCTATCGTTAGTGGTTAACAAGAGGCTTGAATGGCCTCCTTCCTCCAATGAATCCAACCTCTTTCATGTTTTTTGTTACTCAATAAATTGGGATTTTAAGCTCATTTTTATGTCATTTTTAATGATAAAACCCCCCCACCAAGATTTACACATTCATTAAAAATTGTATGTCAGGTTCACCCAAAATTACATCTATTACAAGGAGAGATTTTTGACTATTTTTGACATAGAGTTGAATCTTGACATAAAATGGTTCTATTGAGATAATTGATACTTTGAGTGTTAATACATAAATAAATATATATCCCTATGGCTTATAAATTACATGCATAATAACTATAGACTTCCTTAATAAGAATGATCTATAAAATTGCATTAACACTCCTCAAAACTAAAGCTTAACATATGACACAACTCAAAGCTAATTGAATATGTACATACTATAATATAGGTATGGTGTAGTAAAAAAAATGATCTAGAGAGCCTCAAGACTTGGTAGATATGTGGAGAACTTGTCAATGTAATGCATATATAATTCAATGTAAATCTGGAGGGGAAGAAAGACATGATCAGAGTGATCATGGCTACATAGAAGTTAAGAGTTTAACGTGAATAGAATGGTATGACAATAAAATGTATTTATTTAAATATTGAAATCAATTTAAGAGATTTTAGATGAAGATGACATAAAAATTGTTCATTCCACATAGATAATAGCTCGAGGAACAATGTTGAAGTTACGATCACTCAAGCTAGAGCCACTACAAATTAAAAATATAATATTGAATACTTATGGATCCTTGAAAATGGTGGTGGTATGAAAAACAATATGTTTTCCTTAAATTTTTTTAAGTTGATTCAAATCAGACCATTTTGATTACTTTATAACTAGGCAAATGAATTCATAGTCCTTGTCTTTAGTAGAAAATAAAGGTAATGCCTACTAGAAGCATCAATATGATAGAGTTCATCGAAACACGTCAATGGCAAATGATTAACATGTAGATTTAGAAGAATGTCAAAATTATATATTGGCACACAAAATACTTGAATGAAAGTGCATATGTCAAATAATGAACAAGACTATAGTGATGTTCAATATTGTACAAACATTGATCTAGATATGTAGGATGATCAGAGAAGTGCTTAAAGCCTGGACGAAAGCTCAATCACACAAACCTAAGAGATTGACAAAAATTTTAATTAGGGTTTATCCAACATTCAAAATTGATGAACAAATCCTCAAAAAAAAATCTTGATTCACTACCTATGTCTATAAATTTGATACAACTAAATCAAGAGTCATGATATATAATGGTTGCAGATCGGATCAAATCTTCCTCATGGGATTGGCTACTACTTAAGCTTGATCTCCTTAAATATGTTTAAAATATTATAAAAATATGATTATACAACTAATATCACTACTATATAGATTCAATATAAAACATCTCATCTACATGGGCAATGAAGAATAAAGTGTTTCCCCTTATTAAATCCACTGAATTCCCATTTCATTGATTATACACTACTTTAATACTCATAATAGGAATTGGGATAGCTTATAAGAGATTTGACTATTATAAAACTATAAATAATATAAAACATAATATATTATGATGTATTATTTTGTTATTATTCATTCGGGCATTACACACATATATAGGAGAGTCTCCCTATAATGATGGAGATTCATATCTCCACAATTAACTATTTGTATCCCTATGAATACTCACTAACCTATAATAAATCATAAGTTATTAAAAACTAGCCTATATTCATAATATTATTGTAACTCATAACAATATCAAAACCAACTAATATAATCTAATAACTAACCCAAGTAACAACTAGTGAATTATTACTCACATAATTATTCTCTTTACAATATTAACCTAAATTCCATGTGAGGCTAACTTTTCCTAACAATTTTGATAACTTATATATGGATGTTCACCAATACACATGTGATTTAGTTATCAATAATTCAAGTAAGCAATAAATTACTACTCAAAAGGTATAATCTAATACATCTTCTATAAAATGAAAAAGTATTGTCAAATATGCTTACAAATGAAAAAAACTGACAAAAGAGGTTCATAACCCATTTATAATGTCTTATTATAAACCAATAGTTCATATCAAGGAAAAATCATTAAAGGACTTAAAAAAGGAAAATAATTAGTTTATATAATAGTTCCTACAGTAAAAACATCTACTTCTACTAAGCGAAAACCACTTTAATTTGATCACCTAACAGATTGACCACATGCTATCTTACACACATTACTAGATATGCATTTGATTACTCTTATTATACTTGTATGTCATAATTAATAGCATACCTACCCCTAAACCATAGGCTGTGAAGGAACCATCAAAATATATATTCTATTGACACAAATATTCAATAGTGAAGATAGATTCATCTGGAAAATGAATATTCAAAGGATGGATATCTAACAAAGGTGCCTCAACAAGTTGATCTGCAAGTACTTTCCCTTTGATGGCCTTATGATTAGTGTATTCAATGTAAAACTCACTTAAGAGCATAATCCATTTGGACATATGATCTATCAATGCTGATTTAAAAAGAAAATAGTTGAGTGGATTGACCTTTGAAATTATGATGATCTTGTTATTAAACACATAGTGATGTAACTTCTATGATGCAAAGTCCAATGCTAATCACGCCTTCTTAATTAGTGTATAATTGTGATCATAGGTGACTAGTGTCTTGATCATATAATTTAATGTGTGTTCTTTTTCTTAGTCATCATGTTGGGCCAAAAATGCCCCCAAAGAATGTTTAGTTGCTAAGATATAAAGCAATAGGGGCTTGCTCGATGCTGGAAAGAATTTGTTGTTGATAAAAAAGATGGATTATGGATTAATAGGGGTTTATTAGGGATTAATCATAACCTATTGTGGTGGTTATTTACAATAGGTTATTATATATTGGTCATAATTTGTTGTGATAAGGGATTATTGGCATCCTATTGTTTTAAATTAGAAGGGATATAATGGGAATTAGAAGGAAAATTTTGGGAGTTCAAAGGAACTTGTTGTGAACTAGAAGAACTAGTTGGGAACTAGAAGCAATCATTTTAGAGTTCAAAGTAACTTTTTGTTTATTAATAAGTATTTGGTTGGGAGTTTGAAGGAACTTGTTGTGAACTATAACCAATTGGTTTTAAAATAGAAGCAATTAGTTTAGACTAGAAGAGGTTCATTGCAAATTAGAATGGACTTATTATGAATTAGACTAAATTTCTTGTGATCTAGTAGGGGCTTGATGCAGATTAGGGAACACTTGTGGTGGATTTATCATAACTTGTA
Source organism: Torreya grandis (assembly GCA_037957365.1). Classification (NCBI taxonomy): domain Eukaryota; kingdom Viridiplantae; phylum Streptophyta; class Pinopsida; order Cupressales; family Taxaceae; genus Torreya; species Torreya grandis. The sequence goes on from JARHVA010000111.1 coordinate 2,254,481, forward strand.
GTAATGGATCCATGAGAGAAGTTTTTTTAGGAGTTATGAATGGATCCACATTTGATGGAGGATTAACTAATGGGTTTCATTATTGTGTGGGCAGATTTTATTCCACAGGCAAGGGATTATTGAAAAAATTAGCAGCTATGGAGGTAACCAAAGAAGCTAAAAGCCAACTAGTTTATTGTAATTATGTAATAATGAGTTGGATATTTTGGGAGGGGTCGACAATTTTCCCTTTCCATTTGTTTAATGATTCTAAAATTTGACTAGAAGTTTGGACAAGGGCTTGTTCATGAGTAGAATTTAACTTTATAGGTATATCCTCTATTCAAACATGACTATGTCCTTCTTTTATTTTGAGTGGCACCTCATCATATATAGGTTGATGTACCTCCTTATTGTTATAGAATTCTCATTATACCAAAAATACCCAAGTGGATCATAATACCACTCATCATCTAGAGCAGGATTGTAAGAAGCCCCACTTTGTGTATACTTAGGCACATTTGAATTAATGATCTTAATCTTGAGTCAAGATATGAGGTTTGAATTTATTAGATTTGAAAATGTGTGAAACTTTACTTTTTAATTCAAAATTGATTTTTGGATTTGGGAAACGTTTGGAAGTCAAGTTGACCTTTGATCTTTTTTTGGAATACTTCTTGGTTGAGGTATAAAGTTTAATTTAAACTTGCTAATGTGCAAATGTCAAAGTAGAATGATGTTTGGCTTGAATTGTCCTCTAATAGTTACAGTTAAAAGTTTGAATGGTCAAGAATGATGTGTGAAATTCCCTTAACTAGATTTAATCTTAAAATATTGAAAACATTTGATTTTGACTTAATCTTTGACTTTGATTCAAATTTTGACTTTCAAAGTTGACATGATTATGAAGTTGACCTTAGTGGACTTTTGAAAGTTGATTTTGTTTTTAATTTGAAAGTTGGCATTGTTTGAATTTTGAAAGTTGACTTCATTTGATTTTTGAAGGTTGACTTCATTTGAATTTGGATTAGAGTTTCATTTCGGTTCAAAATGAACCTAATTTTAAATTTTAATTAAAATCCAATTTTGGTTCAAACTAACCTAATTTAGATTTTTCTTTAGAACTAGATAGCATAATGACACAATGGGATAAAGTTCCATTTTAATTGCGTAACATAACACTTAGGATGAGGAAAATATGACCCAAAAATTGGATAGAGTAATGCCTTATCATGCAAACTTATAATGATAAAGTTTAGACTTAAGATATTTTTAATTTGTTTGATGTATAATGTGTGTCCAATAAAATGAACATAAGATAACAAAAAATCAATAACACATTCAAAACAAGCCCTATATTTAGTGGAAGAATGGGTGTGCAACCAAAACATAGTCCACATAACTACCTTACTTGAAGTGGTGATAGATTAATTTTGTGGTACCTCATGAAATCTTAGGGGAGGTTAGTTTCTCTCAGACTATAAATCATTTATGACCAAGGATCTTAATCTAAAATTTTGACATGAATTTTATAAATTATCCTTGATATACCTTGTAGAATGTAGGGCTCAAAATATATCGAAGAGGAACAACTAATAGGTAATTCACAAGAGGGTCTAGCCCCTTGATGACCATTTTAGTTGTAAAGGTCTCAATGAAGTGCTACCAAAAATTTGAACCTTGAGAGTGATGTCTAATAACTTAACATCAAGGATAAACCCCCTAATTTCAAGAAACCCTTTATGTTAACTCCCCTAATCTCTTATGATAACTACTGATAATTTGTATCCCTTGGCAGATTTATGGGGTTGGTGCATATGATGGGATATGAAACCCTAGTTGCTATGCCCTATAAACTCATAAGAAAGAGATGAAATCCACCTCGTATAATCAATAAATAGGAAAAGGGAAAACAATAATCTATGTGTTTTTGGTCACCTAGGCTCCCTTAAGGGGGTAAGGGGAGAGCATACATATGATAACTTATTCAAAATTAAACAAATAGATCAAACATGCAAGTAAATGAAAATAAAACTAAATTCTTAGAATATTGAATGTATGTGTGAGTTTTTTTTATTACAACAAAATAAGTGAAAAAGAAGTGCATGTTTCGAGTAGAAACCACGTATTTATCAAGTGAAACCTTAAATAAAAAAGTTATGGTTTACATTTATGGTATTTGGAAAAATGAAGGAAGTCAAAAAGTTACTTTTTTTACTTGCAGTAAAATTACATAGAATGATCCCACCATTTAGCAATGTGAACCCAACATTTAGTATGGCAATCTCATTGTTCTACAGACTAAAAAAATAACAAATAAGAAAGTAGTGATTTCACTAATTAATAGGTCAATATAACCAATTTACAACATGACATCATCATTATAAGTGTCATTCTTGTTGTTTTTAAAAATGACAAATAAAAAGAAAACACAAATTGTTACCTTTGTAATCCCATTGTTTTGTAGGTTGATCTCATTGATACATAGGTCAAGCCCACCATTTTCCAGGTCAAATTTTTCATTAGGTATTTTGGTCTCATCTTTTGATAGTTTATATGGAGCCAACCATTTCCATTAATTCTCAGTGTGTTCTTACCAATATATAGTGTGTTCCTATCTTTTTCTTGAAACACATAGAGAGACAAAAATGGGGGAGAAGTGATGTCACTGTGCATTCTCACTGATATGTAGAGGATAGAAAATGGAAAAATTAGAAGAAAAGGAGAAAAATTAGGTTCATAATTGATCTAATTTTGTAATTAGAGGATGATAGAATGTTCTAAAGAGGATTATGGGTTACATCGTCCCACCGGGCATGTCATATGTAAACACACAATTATGAGGGAGTTAGTTTTATTGTTAGTATGAAATCAAAATTTAATGCATAAAAAGATAAAACTTAAGTGTATGTCTTCGGATTGGGAAAGGACAAGGAAGAGAAAAAAACCACAAAGAAAACAAACAATACAATTTACCTTCACTTTGGATCTGTCTATCTTACCAACATACAAGTTTGTTTAAGCTAGATTTAGAGCTTGGAGTCTTCATTAATTTCATGATGGCATTCATGTGGCATCTCCCCTTGTGTTATGTGTGTTTGATTTAAGCAATGAAGGAATGGTTGAAGCTTTTGTTATATTTTGGCAAAATAAGTGTTCACAAAAGAGATTGATAAGATTTTAAGGTGATGCCTCTATTTATAGATTTTCCAAAATGATTTAAACCTTTGGATGATAATCTAAATGCATGGTTGAGGTTTAGTCCAATTTGGATGATAGATGTAATTAATATTTTGGGTAGAGTTTGCATTTATTGAGCATGGGTTACATTTCTAGTATTTTTTTACATTTATGTTGATATTTTATAAATTTTGGTAACTTGGCCTATGATGTCATGATGATGATATTTATTAAATTTACATAGTTATAAATTTAGCCAATTCCCATGGATTTTCTATTTAGTCATTTGATTTGTTTTGACTAGATAATTAATACTGACTAGATTTTGTGCAATTTATGTAATATTGAAAATTAAGTAATTGTTGAACCTAATTGGTCCTTAATGTCACTTACAAAGTAGCAATTTGATGTAGGATGAATTAAATGAAAGTGATGATTTGATACGGTGCATTTTACCAATAATGGATGCATAACTGCTTTAAAATACAAAGGATAAGTACACATATGAGTTTTAATGTTTCAATGATTTCTAACCTGATTTGTGCATTATTGTAAAAACTCATTCATATTTTCAATTTTGACATAGAAGTGATGAAAGTGGAGTGTCTACACTAATGATCTGGAGATGTCTAAGTATGTTAATTAACTAGTTTGACATAAAATATGGGAATTATTATAGATGAAAAATTGCAACGTGGGATGGTTAGACATGTATAAGGCATGTGGATGTGAAGGAATGGTAAATGAGAGTCATGTATGTATGTACAAGTCATGTAGAGTGAAGATAGGTCAAATTAATATTCCTAAGCATCAACACAAAATATTAGTGTCAACAAATGCCCCACTTTTATTCTAGTATTGAAATTCAATATAAATACTAGAGCGAAAGGATAAAGAGATGTACATGAGTGTGTAAAACACAAACATCTTGCCTGATCTAATAAAACTCACAATAAAAATGCAGCAATCAATGTCCACAAATTAAAATTTTTAAATGCATAAATTGAAACTTAAAATTTAAGAGAAAGGAAAGACTACACTTGTAGGTGGGTGAACTGTGTTGCCCTGTAAATTTGAAGATATTGCTTCCTTATTGAATCATTGGAGAATGATTCATATTACTAACCCCTTTTAGAGAAATGGTGCTGATTAATCTCAAATTTTATGTATCTAAGGTGAGGCCATGTTGGAATAAATAATGATTAAGTGGTATAAATAACATTACTACACATCAGTACATAAATAAATAATAATATATTTTATTATTTACATTAAATGATTTAAGCTACATGTAAATAAATAATAAAATATATGCTATGAAAACTTACCATTGGGTGGGAGGTTGAACCCATTGGTTACAATAGTTCACTCAGCTTATAAATAATCTTACATAATAAAATCATAATTCAATTTCAACCCAACACAATCTTATGAGCATTCAAAATCTTATTCTAACATTTGGTTCTATGAAGAGATTGTGAGAAGAAGTGAGGAGAGGAAAGTTATTTGTATTGGGTAAATTATTTATCCTATATGAATAATAAACATGGATTTTTAACCTCTTTGTGAGGTTTTCTCACTCACATTTGGTGTTGTGTATTTTTATCTTTGTCATCAATTTACATAGCTACATTCATTCAATTATGTATGTTTATATTTCAACATGTCATGGATTGGGAAGATAAATGCTCCAACCCTCATTGGAAAATCAAAGGGAGTAGTGTTAGGGTCATTGAGAATCACATAAACCTCAATCGCATTAACCCATGTTACTAATCTTGCACTAATATTATAACCCAGAGATAGAAGGTGGGAGCCACATATTGGGCTCTTGGAGTAATTCCAAGGCCATTGAGGGCATTAAATCTCAATTGTATTACTCATTTAAACATGAATCAACAGTTGTAGATTAATTTATAGATTCAAGGGTGCTTATTATTTGGTACCATGAAATGTGTTTGGGAAATAGAATAACAATAATGTGTATGTGTATGAACAAGTTTTATTCCCCATAATCAGTGCTAAAAATGTAAATTATAATAGTTTTTATGCATAAACCAATTTCATAACCCAAAATATAAATTTATTGGTGCCGATATGATATAAAATTTCATGCATCTATATGATCTTTGTGTTTTATCTATGAAAAAACTGAAAACATATATCTCATGTCATGCAAAATGACTGACCATTCCCACAATGTATATGAATATGTGAATATCTAAAAACATGTAACTCATGACCTATAAAGTGGGTGCATATGCCACAAAAATATGTATTAAATCTATCAATATTTATCCCAAGCTAATATTTGAATCATTCTAAAATATTTATAATCTATATACTTTATGCCAAAATCTGTATTCTCTACACATGGAGGCTTAAGTCTCTATGACAAGCCCTCTAGTATAGACCCATTTTGAGGTGAGATATGTAGCTTGTGAGTCACTCATCTCAAAAGAAAAAGTTAGTTGTATCATATTATGTATAATGATGTAACCATGTATAATCATGTCAAATGTAGATATTATGTCATCATAATAATGAATATGTCATCAAAGTATGTAATTCAAGGCATATAAGTGTCATGTTAAGATGTATATAAAAATTAGGCATGCAGTAAGAATCATCACTGATAAATGCACTGAATAAGACTTTATGGGAAATGTGTATGATATGGATCATGACACCACACACAAGGGAGAGGTCAATATTATGAATTATGATACCCATAAACTCAACAATCACAACAATCTCAACAAAAAATGTGAAATAGGAGTATCACTACCTTTTTGTAATTATTAGTCCATTTTTGTATTTAGAGTCATTAGGGGGTCATTTAAGAGTCTTAAGTGTCTTTCAAATTTGAATTATGGTGGAAATGAACTTTCCCACTAAAAGTCAATTAATTCGCATTTTCAAATTTATTGTGAGACATATAATTATTTGTTTCAAGAGGTCTCATGTTATTATTAGGTATTTAGGGGTTAACAACACTCACATGACTCACATAATGAGTCATCATAGTGACTAGGCTTGTAGGTTAGTTTTGCAACATACCAAAGTAGTTAAAAAAGTTAGTTATAATCCTTTTTTAAAATAGATAGTAGGTTGGTGTTCAAATTAATTTCATGTAAGGAAGAATGGGGTCTGATCTGAATGTGTAAGTGGGAAGAACCCCAAGAAACTGTATTAAGAAACTCTAGGTTCTTGAATAAAAATTACAAACCATAGTTTGTACATATACAAAGACAAATGATTATGCAAGACTGAGTAGTAGAGAAGATTAATTCTCACAGAACCTGTGTGTTCACGTGTTCTCTACCTTTTATATATGTATAGACATTCCTGAGGTAAAATTGTTGGAAGGTTGACAAAGATTGTTTGGTAAACATTGAGAAGGACTTCCCTTCAATGCTCAAAAGGTAATTTGATGAAGATTGAGTCATTTTATTACCATGGAATGAGAGAAACCAACATAAGGACTGTTGGATATTAAAATGGTTAATATAATCAAAAGAAACCATGTGAAAATTGAGGAATAGAGGCATGGAAATAGGAAACCACTTTTTAAAGAAGGTGAAACATGATAAAAAAGACCCAAAATAGTGATTAAATTCATTTGAAATTAAATTTGAAGTCAAGAAATTCTATTAAACCCTTCTTGGGTTTCTCTGATAGTAGATGACCCTGTATTAGGATTTCATCATTCAAATTGAGTTGCAAAGAGTTATAACCATCATAGTAGCAAGAATATCAAAATCACAAAGGCAGAGGTTTTGATCTAGTTTGATAATTAAATACAATCAAAGGTGGTTGACAAATCTAGAAAGAGATGATGTGACTAAGCTTGCATAAGTACATTATGAGGAAAAATACCCTAAGAGATACCAAGAGGTTTTTTTACCAAGAGATTAATAACATAGATAAGTCAAGACAAGATTTCATAATTAGGAGTCATTGATTAGCAGAGGTAAGTAGAGATGATGAATTAATTAGTTTCTTTATTTCATGTATAAATGACAAATTTTTAGGAAGTCCTCTACATCAAAATGTCATGTCTATGATGCATACACTAAAATACACAAAATGTCACACATAAGGCTAAGGGGTCACATACAAGGGACAATAAATGTCACACATACAAGGCTAAGGAGCCACAAAACAAGGACCATGAATGTTGCACATATAAGGCTAAGGAACCATAAATAAGGGACAATAAATGTCACACACATAAGGCTAAGGAGCCACAAATAAGGGATAACAAATGTCACACCCATAAGGCCAAGGGGCCGCATATAATAAATAATTAATGACTAGCCTATTATAAAAGGAAACAACATTGAAGGAGTATAGATCATATAAGGTAGTCCTCACCATCCAAGTATGTAAATGTCATAGCATAGTAAAATAACTTATCCACTTAACACTGTATAAGGTATGAGAAATATCAAGGCATGTGTAAGCAATTAAGGTAGCTCAACACAGAAATGTCATAAAATGATATAACCTGTAATAGTGTAACATGTGGAATAAGATACCCTCAGCATTGGCATCACCTTTGGATATGGGAATGGTCTAATATATATGTATCCATGTATAATGTACATCTATATGCCCAACACACCACTCATGTATACCATGCAGTGCATGTGTATATAGAAGGGATATGTAATTTATTAAACACATTATAAATAATATACACAAATGATGTAAACTAGCAATCATTTCATGCTTGGGTCCTAATTTTTTATTTATTGGATTTTTTTTAATTTTTTAAAGTATTTTGGTGTTTTTGGAATACATGCTCAAGGGAAATGCTAAAAAATTAACCAATCTAGGGGATGGTCATAGGAAGGTCTTGTATCAAACATGGAAGGTTCAACTTGTGGGATAAAATACCATGACACGTAACTAGATGCAAATCTAAATTAGAATCTAAAAAATGATCTTGTGTTGTACCATAACCCTCATCATCATCACTCATAGTGTCTTGTGTATGATTAATAACTCGAGGATGTAACATATCCTATGAAATATGTTGTATCATAAGAGAATGGTGTATGTGTGTTTGTTTTAGAACACATTAAACTATCACTAACTATAGTCTAGGACATGGAATTCATAGTGGTTATCATTAGTCTTCAATGACCCTTTGATATAATGGGTGGTGTAATATTGGTCATCTCATAAAGTCCACTACTCCCTCCACATAGTCTACATAGAGTGAGTTTAGGTATGTGGGGTAACTTCATCTATAACAAAATATTTAATAAGTGTAGAGACTAACTATATATAATGATCTTGAGTAGGGAATATATATCTTAATAATAATTTTGAATAGTTGTAACAACTAATTATGGTGGTGGTAGGGGTGGTGGAGGAAATGCCTATGGTAGAATAGGGTACTCATATAAAATGCATGGAATTTTTACCATCATGTTTCAATGTATGTAATTAACACATTGATGTAATGATGATGGTACCATGTAGAGCTTGTGTATCTAAGGATTTCCTAATAACATATCAAAGACATGTGTACTTGGTAAGACTAGGAATGGAGTAACAACTATTGTAGGTCCTATCTTGAGAAGTAGAATAATGTGTCCTACAAGATTTTTTCTTTGTCCATCAAATCCATTGACTATCTTGGTTTTTCATATTAAATCCTCATGTGTGTATCTAATATAATATAAAAATTTCATTGTACAAGCATTATCACTTGAAGCATTGTTTATCATGACACTATGAATGGGTTACAAATCCACATAAGCTCGTATGAATAGGGAATTGAAATATGAATCATCATCCACAATCTCACTATCATCAAATGTAATTATGGTTATCCATAATTTTATGCCTGTCAATATACCAATAATAGTTTCCAAGGGGTGATCATATGTAGAAGGAAGTAGATGTGCATTGTTTATATAATCCAATTCAAAATTATCAATATTTTTTTGGCTTCTGATTCAGAAGAGGATTGGAAAAGATTTGAAACATTGCATTTCCATTGTTTTCTAATTTTAAATCCTCTATGGGTGTGCTAGGCTTAATGGTATTATCATTATTGAGATCTCATATCATATGCCTTAGTTGTAGCATCAGTGTTAAAATGTCCATCACATTGGTGGTAATCACAATAGCATTATTATCATTATTTGTGGGTAATGGTAGGCTCATATCCACCTCTTGTCAGGGAGGAATAAGTATGAATTTACATTCAAGTAAATTCTACAATAACACATGAGGAAGCTGAGGTAATGTGAAGATTTCCTCTTTGGTGAGGTAGATTAAAGAAGTTGATTTGTAGGCTATGATACTACTTTAAATATTTTTTTGGATTCATTCTTGGTATCATTTAGTTTAACCTTATAAATTGAATTACTTTGAGACTTAGAAGTTGAAATATTTTTAACATTTGGTGTGTACTTGAGTTTATTCAAACCTATGACTTTACTTCTCCATCTATGAATGCATAACATATCTCATCAAATTATTTTAATTTATTGAATACAATAGACTCATGGAGTGGTGTGAAAAAGTTTTCTTGAATATTTATTGGAGCACATTATTGGTCATAGGATATGTCATTGTGGATAACATGGTCTTATATTGTAGTACATAGTCACTAAATAGCTCAATAGATCCTTGTTTGAGTTTAGCAATTTGTGCATAAGATAGTTTTTTATTGATGTTGATGGAGAAGTATGCTAGAAAGTGATCCACTAAGGGATTTAATTTATTTATTGATTAATATTATAGATCATAAAACCATTGTAAACTATAATACTTAAGACTGAATAGAATTAGGTTGGTCAACAACTTGTCAATGGATGCACAATAGAAGAATGTTGCATGGAAGGATCTAAGGTGTTATTCTTGATCACCTTTAATATCATAGAATGGAAGATTAGGAGATACAAAAATTATAGGTAAAGAGTAGGCTGAAATCTATAAGGCTAATAGATTGTGAAGCAAAACATGCAAATCCATAAAATGACTAGCTCTAGAGGCATCTTTATCTAACTTCAACATCTTAGCATGCCCAGGGCTAAAAAAATATGATCGAGGGATTGTTTAGTAGGAAAGGATGGTGATGAAACATATGTAGTCATTTTAGGATTGGCATAGATTGGTCGTATATAAATTTACATAGTAATATGAGAGAAACCTTGTGTTTCCCCCACACCTTGGGTGGGCAAGACATGTGTAACCAAGGGTGTAAACATATGCATAGTAGCAATGATAGATGTATAAACATCCATGGTGTAATTGATACATCCAAAAGGTTGGTTAATAAAAATAAATGGCTCATATGATTGTTCTTATGATGTAATCACCTTAGCTTTATGTGCAGTTTTAGATGCTAGGATTAATTGTAAAACCTTGTCCAATTCTTAAGGATTTTGGTGAACTATATTTTTAAATTTTGATAAGACTTGAAAGTGATTAAGGTATAATCCATTAAGGTCACTAGTATTAATTTTATCTTGGTATTCATGATTATATTTATTATCATTTTCTACATTTGGCATGTGAACACAATGATTTGTTTTCACATATTCATTGATAATTGCAATGTCAAAAGAAGAGAAAGAATAATGAACATTCATTGCATTTACTTTAAAAATTTTAGTTGAGACAAAGGATTATGATTATGTTCAATATGTAAACCACTTAATCTATTATTTAGCCTTAGAGGGACAAGGGAACTAGCTTCTTATGTGGCATATGATGAAAGCATGCAGAAGGCTATGGCCAAAAGATGAAAATGATTAATTATTTTTTGTCTAGGATAATCAAATATCAAAATCAAAATTCATATTTATTTACACATAAATTAAACCCTATAATGGAGAAATAAACCCTAAGGGAAACGTAGGTTTGGATATGTTTGTTATAATATTCGGTTCACTAATATGTTTTACCCTATTTTGGATTAATGTGGCCTATTAACCCTCAATAAGATAAAACCTTATAAATGAACTCAAATTACAAAAATATATAGTAAAATACAAATCTGAATGTCAATTATTGAAATTGATATAAAAATATAACTTGTAAATACAAAAAATATATTATTATACTTAATGGTTTGATATATAAGACTGAGACTGTAGGCATTAAACAAAAAATTCAAAACCCTGCATAGTGGGCCACTTAGATTGAGATTTGTATCTATGTGTGCACTTGGATAATAACATCAGCTTTTGGTCAATACTATTAGTCCTTGTGTTCCAAATAAAATGATTCTATCTTTGTATATTTTACCTCTCTATTCTTATATAGGCAGGTTTATTTATTTATCTTTTATCTCTATGTACGATCCCAAGGTCTGATATTGTGCACAACTCCCAAAAATATAATTCCTTCACTTGAAACCCTAGTTCCACTTGAAATGATAAATTTATAATTGCAAAATGGAAATAAAATCAAGTTAAGTTGACCAAAACCACTCCCCATTGAATGGTTGAGTGTAGCCTTCATATCCAATACTCCAAAGATGGATTTTAAACTACATTTAGTTCTCCACATTAGGTGAATATGTGTAATAGTGATTTTTTAATGCGTGCAACATATAATTGGCCCTTGATACTTTATAAATAGAAAATTTAGCTTGGCTCTTGAGTGCTTCAAACTAGCTAAGACCTACTTCTAGTGAATGATTAGTAAATTGGGAAGAATAGGACAGTCCTCTTGAATGTTCAAGTATTTGATTATGTTTGACAAGTGCTTATTAGATGATTAAAAGGAATATACCTATTTTATATTTATATGGGACTCTTTGGTTATGTTATCATGCCATTGACATGAAAAATGTATGGTCAAACCATATGAATAATTTAAATTTGAAATATGAATGTTTCTTGGTGCAAGACAAAACTGTCAAACTCAACTTTATCAAACAATATGTTATGAGTATGATGTTACTATCTAGGAGATAAACATTGATATAATGATTTAAGAATATCTAAGTATGATAATTAACCAGGTTAACATAAATTGTGGCAATTATTGTAGGTGAGTGATAGTAAATTGGGAGTGTTAAATCAATAGAAGGCATGCAAATGTGAGATAATGGTAAATGAGAGTCATGTATGTATTCAAAAGTCATATAGGGTGAAGTTAAGTCAAAACCAATATTTTCATATATCAATTAACAAATTTTAATGTCTACACTTGCAATGACCATACAAGTATGATACAAATGGAAATTATGTCTCTTCAACCTCAAATATGGTTGGGGATACTTAATTGCACAAAAGGACATCTCTAAGCATGATAGAAGAGGGTACACATACAAAGAAAGGAAATCAATCAAGGACATAATGAGTGATCAATTATTTGTAGGAAGGATTGGAGAAAGGAATAGTGAGATAAAGTTGTGTGAGAATGATAATTGAGTGTTGTACTTGTTTTAATAGCTCATTGTAATATGTGTTTGGCCATAAGAAGAAAGTAAGTAAAGCATTGCCTCTTACACTAATGTTTTACCATATTTGTGGGGTTTTCCAAATAAAGAATATTTATTTATATCTCCATGTTTTGATTTATGTTTTTTTTTTTCTTGCATTTATGTTTAAGTTTAGAGTTATATTTTATATCTTCCAAGAACATATTACACTAAAATTCCATGTCATTAGAATGAATTGAAATGCCATTTTGGATTAAATTCGAAGTAGAACAACATATTATGATTTTTTGAATTCTATAAAGTTTCTTACTTGAGAGTTTATAGATCATTTTGGTATTATAGCATATTTATCTTTGGGTTGTTATGGAAATATTGATTAATTTGCATTACAGTGACAAGATCTCAAGAAGAAGAATTGTTGCTTTGTAATCCTGAGATATCTTTAAGTAGGTGAAACAATAAGTGAAATAAATGGCTCACTTAGGTGAATATTTTTTTTAGTGTGATTAATGTCTATTGAGATACTAGACTACCAGTATTAATGTGCCCAGAATAGTAAGTGCATAGCATGCCAAGGTAGATCAAAGTATTTGAAAATTAATAACTTTGTTTACATAAAATATATGTCTCGATATAATTCATATAGTATAAGGAAGACATGATACCAACCCCCTACCCTAACATATGTTGACATGTCATTTGGCACGAATCACTAGCATTAGGATTTTAGGGTAGAAAATCCCATCCAGCCTCTCTTGAAAGAAGTCCCATGAGGTAGATCTCTCCAAGGTCTCTATATGCCAGGTCATGATGCACTAATTTCACTTACTTGGTCATCATAGATTGTTCTGATCAAGGGGCTTGCTAGTGTGAATCTAAAACTTAGTTCTAATGGTATGCAAGTGCTTGAATAATTTAATGAGTAATGTGTGTTTATTATCCCATTTGGATGGGTTTTGTGTAGATGTTGAATATGATAAAACATGTATTCATTTAATGTGCCCGATAAATCAATGTTTAGGGTTTGTTTAAAATGTGAATGTGACTGATTTAAAATGTTCATTTATTCCATTAACTATGTGTTAGATGGTGTATTTATAAAAATAGAGAAAATTCTTGAAATCAAAATATAACTATAACAACAAATTGCATTCAAAAGGCTTATAGAATATCAAATTTTTAAAAAATGATAAAAGAAGGAAAAGAGATAAAGAAAAGCCTGTAATGACAAAGAATAATTCAAGCCTTTCAATTAGAGGAACTCCATAAATCAATCTCACATGTGACCAATGTGTGTACAATCATGTATGATCTAATACAATCTTGTGAGGTTGAACAAGCAATAAAAGGGATAACACAACCACCATATGCATGCATAGATTGTGAATAAACTTCCAAATGCTTTCTATTAATTTAAATATATTCATTTTGACAATACAAATTGAGTCCACCAAGATCAATAAATTACAAATCCACAAGTATAATGGTAGGAGATGAGATGAGAGAGAGATTCATATATTAAAACATTAAATTACATGATAAATGAAAGGGTAACTACAATCCTTGGAATCTAAGAGTTGTAGTGCAACCCTCTAGTCCCGATAGGGTTTAACAAGGTGGTGGTTAAATGATCATAATTTTTGACCATGGGGTTAGTTTTTCAAACCACTTAGTGCATCAAAAATATTATTTTGATACAGACATTTTGTTATAATTTTTTTTATTATAAGTTGTTCCAGTTATAAGATATGGTATTTTTCCTAGCTTTGTTCTTTTTTCTCTTTCCATCATGGAGATCGAGTCTAAGGGAAGGTTTTTCGTGTATAAATTTTGGTTTGGAAGTGTATTTTGACCCTTCTTATGATTTGTTAGGATTTTAAGCCTCATGTACATGTGTTAAAGTTTTAGGGATGTAGTGTAGCCCTTAGAATCTGAGGCCTGCATTGTAGTCCTTAGAATCTGATGACTGTAGTACAACCCTAAAATACTAACACCTTTTGATAGGGGGTTAGGTTTTTTACTGTAAATTTTGACCTAGAGTTTAGATTTTTGAACCACTTAGTGCATTGGAAATATGGTTTTGAGATGGACACCTTGATGTATTTTTTTTATATAGTATCTTAATCAAGAGATGTAATCATTTTTCTATCCCTATTCCTATTTTAATCTTGATCACAAAGATCATGTCTAAGTAAGGTTTTTTCTTGTTTAGCACTCTATTCTAAGGTAAATTTTTGACCTCCTTTTGACTTTTCAAGATTTTTAACCTCCCATGTATTTGTAAGAATTTTAGGGCTGAATTTTAGCCATAATACTCTAAGGACTGCACTATAGTCCTCACAATTTGATGACTGTAGTGCAACCCTAAAATCCTGACACCTTTGGATAAGAGGTCAAGTTTTTAACCATAAATTTTGATCCGTTTATCATATTTTAAAAACATTTAATGTGTCAAAAATATGGTTTCAGTGTGGATGTTTTGGTATATTTAGTTTTTTGGGAAGCTATTCCAATAGTTTTTTTAGCAATTCTCCCAACCTATTTTATTTTTGCCTTGGTAAAGTGCACTTGAAAGACCCAAAAGTTATCCATTTTGAAAGATAACTTGTTATTTATCCTGTGTAGGTGGTGAATAGTAAAAGTGGCTTGGAAAGGAGGATAGTTGGAGGAGAATGAGTAGGTGAGAATGAATGAGGGTGGTTGACCATTTTGGAGGGAAAATATTCCCCTTGAGGACTACAGTTTCTATATAATGCCTGAGTTTCATTGTAGAAGGGTTGGATTTTATTTTCACCAAAGAGACTATAGATCCAATCACACTTATTTTTTATGAAATTTGCTACTTTCATAGTTTAATTTATCCCTCAAGATTGTTATCCTACCATTATGCTAGCAGATTTTGGATGTAATCAATTGTAATCAACTCAAATATTTTTATCAACAATTTTTTTTTATTTATAAAAGATTGTGGAGGTTTATTAGTGATATGAACATGTGAATGGTGGTCATTTCTCTTCCTCCCATCATCTTATTCTCCTCAGATGCTTGCATCATTCTCATGGTGATTATGGATCAACTAGTCACATGAGGGATTGATTTCCAGGAGTTACATTCAATCAATGACTTCAAATTCACTTTTCTTATCACATGGTTTTATTTTCCTTCCTCTCCCTTATCTTTTATTATTTTTTATCAATCAATTAGATTAGTAAACTATGTATGCAATATTCTTAAACGTAAATCTTGAATGCATATTTCTATCCATTGATATTTTTGCATTATTAAATGTTAAACACAATGTAATAAACATTGGAATAAATTATGAAATCACTAAGCAAAACCCTAAACAGTATTTTTTGGAGAATATTAAATGAATGCATATTTTAATATTTTCAACACCTACACAAAACCCATCCAAATTATATAATAGATAAACATTATTCACTAAAATTGTCTAAGCACCTATATATCATTACAACTAAGTTTTGGATTCACATTAGTAGGCCCCTTGACTGAAACAATCCTTAATGATCAACTAAGTGAAATCATTGCATTATGACCTGGCATACAAAGACCTTGGGTAGATGCACCTCATGGGAATCCTTTTAGGAGAGTCTAGATAGGCTTCACTACCCTGAGAACCTAATAATGGTGCGTCATGCCAAACAACATGTCAAAAACATATAATATGTTATTTGAATGACAAGATGCAATGGTTGTCTATTAACCCAACTGTCACAACCAACATAATTGAGGGTCCTGCTATAACATTAATTAAATGCCAACAAAATACTAACAAAAAGATGTTGGTGATAACAATACATGTCATCATAATTGATGGTCTACATTATCCCCCATTTAAATAAGTTAGATTCCCTTTCGACACAAGTCATACACAACATGATAAAAATTATATGGAAGAGGGAAGCAAGAAGACATTTTGATGAAGTTTCTAGTGATGTAAAATGTTGGCATTATTCCTATAGGCAAGAAATACATGTTTCACCTGACAAGATTCTCAACCTCTTTTTTTTTCCTAATAAAATCAAAGTGTGGGTCTAGGGGAAAGATCCCCCATTAGGGTTGAGGAGTAGCCATGATGACAACAAAATATCCTAAAAAAAATTTATATATGAAAGCACAATAAAATGTCATGTTGTATGTTAAGTATTTGAAAGGTCTTTTTCTCTTGGAATACAAATTTAAATTTGTTTCAATATATCCTCTTCTTGTGAAAAATCACAACACTCAAAAAATTTGGTTGTAAAAGGATAGTGGAAAGTATAATTTATAGGTTTTATTCAAACTATAAAACTCCCAACCAATACAACTAATCTCGTACAACACTTTTAGGAGGTTGTATAGCTGGTGCTTATTGTACAACAAGTTTTCCCCAAGTTATATGGTTAATTCATGGTGCACATTAATGGTGGGTGATACAATAGTGGTATTGGTATGGCATATAGTTAAAGGAGAATATATGTCAGTTATAGTGAGACATAGAAAAATGAAATATCATACGAATGCATATTTTCCTATCCATTTAACACATACGATAGCTATAAGGCATTCAGTTTGAGTGTGTTTTATTTTTGGTGGGGTCAAATTTTCACTTTGACATAATTTATTATTATTATTTTCATGAACTTTATTTGTACCTTCATTTACCACCTTTTAGTTTTTGATCATACATAGGAGCTTGATATCAATATCCAACAAGTTGATGCTTTCTAGTTTCAATTGGTATACTTTAATTTTGAACCATACATTGTATCTTTGAATGTACTCCCATTCAAGTTGTCCATCCTAGCTACCCCATTCTCCAATATTATATAATTTTAAATAGTTCCAACAACATTACTTTAAAGTTTTCATGTTTTATTTCATGTCTCCTATTATATCGATGGACTAAAGGCCCTCCTTTGAAATTCATTCATCAGAGGTGTTTCTCATGATAATACTTTATTTTATTGTGTCTAACTTTTGTTTCACACTATGTTATCACCTAACATTCATCCATTTTGAGCATATCCATCATATTTGACCATACTTCAAAAATATGTTATACTTCAAGACATCATACCCCTCCAATGAAATTTTTTTCATTGGGCCCCACTTTCCCAGTCTTTGAAGTGAGTTCTTTAGACATTTTTCTAGATACCCATTACAATTGGTAGACAAAATTTGAACTGAAATTTACACCCCTAATGTTGTATTCTTTGAATTCTAGTGGATAAGCAGATTATGATGTTGATAGTTGAAAAGAACTTAACATCACCGATATCTACATCTATCCATCCTGATACAATCCTTTGACTTATTCAATCTCCATAATCTCAAAGCTATTGAAATTTGGGTGGAACATTTCGTAGTTTTCCATTAGCCAAAGGAACATATTGTTGAGGGAGTTTTTCTCATTGTTAGAGAAAAACTTTAACACTAAGACCCCTTCATTGTTTGAATCCTTCATACCTCATTTCCCATTAATTAAACAATCTTATATGGAATATAAAGTTGACATGAATTTGATGAAGTTGCTTACTCACTAATTACTTGATTATTTAAATCTATAACATACTTTTGTCATTTGTTTTCAATGGATATTAAAATAATTTATTCAATTATGATCAGTTTTGGCTGCTATAAAAAATTGTTGGGTTCCAATAATTACCTTTTGATCCATTAGTACACCCAATATCTTAAGCCCTTGATTTGTTCCTACCAATTGGAATGTTAGAGGCCACATAGTTGGCTTCTTAAAACTCTTCCAAGTCTCCTTTGGAAGTAAATTCACACTTGTTGTCCCCAAAAATGTCACTCATTTTTGGGACAACATATGAACTATTTTGGTCTTGTAGGCCAAAATTATCCCTTCCCCTCTCAAAAAATTGTTTTGAGCATTCAAATTCTTCATTATTCAAGCTTTTCCAGTTAAGAGATTAGCAGGTTCAATGGCTTCAAACAGGCAAATCCTCTCAAAGGGGAAAGTTTCCAACACTTAGGCATTTTCAAGCTTGGTTCAACCAAAAATGTTCATCGGCAAGCTTCTAAGCAAGGATTGAACCATTGAACCATTGAACCTTGAACCAAAAAGGTTCAACGGGTTCAAAGGCTCAACATCGTCAGCAAGCTTCATGGTTCAACATGGTTCAACTTTCATAGGTTTAAAGGTTCATGGTTCAACATGGTTTAAATAGCCAGCCACCATTGATGGCCCCACAGACGTCAAATTTAAGGTAATGGGATATTTGTTAATTTTTGAATATGACACAGAATTTGAAAAATGAACCAAGCGACTAGCTGAAAAGAGAGCCCGAGAGCTCAAATTGCTACAAGGAAGAAAGAACAAATAAAAAGATCAAAAATATCTATAAGGGAGTTATTTCCAGTAGGTGAAATAGTTCACCAAGTAGTCATTTGAGCACGCCAAATCATGGATGCAGCCTATTTTTTTCCATGAAGTAAAGGCAAAGTGGATAGCTACACAACTAAGAAGGAAAGGACCAGACAACCTTTAATTGGAAGGAGACATATTATATGAATCGGTGCACCACAATTAAGGTGGATACACTCTTCCAAGCATGGTGCCTCGACAGAACTGAAAATGCATTCAATGCATTGACCATAGCATGGGTCATTCCATGAAACAAAGTGCCAAGCCTTCCTTGGTTGATATATATGGTAATCTCTTGTCTTATGCAAGGGGAGACTTTTCCATTATAGAAGTGAAGCTCTTCCAAAATTGAGAGGTGATTACTGAGACTTTGAGCTCAGATTGTTCATCATTTTTCTTTGTTGAATGAGAAAGCAAGTTACTTTCATATTTTGTGTTGTTATAGTTTGTGTCATTTAGGAGATTGTTCTTATGTCTTTCTTTTGAATGTGTTCTTGTCCAAATAATGAAATAAGTAGAACTAGTGGAAGTAATCAGGAAGGTTACCTGAAGCCAACTATGGTAAGACTTTATGCTGCCTATAATTGCCTTTAGTGTGTTTGTCTATTTTTATATTTCTGTGTGAAGGATCTTGGGATGCCTTTGTGCCCCCCATTATCCTTTGTTTTTCACTCTATGGGTAGTTGAGGTGTATAATTTCTGTTACACTTCATCTTGCTGGTTATTGTGCCCTTGTTACTAGTTACTTGTCACTACTTGAAAGAACTCTTGTTGCTTCCTATAAGATCACTTCTGAAAGAATAGAAGTGCCTTCAGTATTATCATTAGGTTTTTCTCCTCTATTTGTGAACATCATCTCTGAAAAAAGAGAGATGGATGGTGTAATCCTACCCCTGAGTGTTATTTTCTGCTTATATATATAGTATATAGCTCCTCATATTTAATAGGGAACCTCCCCTTGATGAGAGGAGAGATTTTTCCCCTTTTGGTGTGGTAAACATACACATCTAACTGACCAATCTCCCTTGCTATGGTTGATATGACCTATTTTGATCATCAGTTACCTGATTGACAAAATATTCATCCAACAGTCTTTTTGGAACCTCTACTGGGGAAGAGCACGTAGTTTGAAGCCTCAAGCTTCAAGCTGAAGCAGAGCCAACTCTTTTTCATTTTTTTCTACAATCTAGAAACTCCACGCTATACTAGAAGCCAGAGGACCCAAGATGTTGTTGATCATGTTTTTGAGTTGGTGCAATAGGGCAATTTTGATTTGTTCCCTTCCTAACTTCAAGTTTAATGATCTAGGAGTGTTCCTCCTACCCGTACCAGGTCACCAACACAAGGCAGAGCATCTTTTTCTACTGTTATCAGAGCTTTGCCTATACATACTCCACCCAGATTTTTTATCCCCCCTTTCTATTACCCAATCATGGCAGCTTAAGGCCCTTGGGGTAACTCTTTTGATCCACTCAATCTAACCCCACCTCTACATGAGCTTCCAAGTAGTTCAAGGAAGAATTTTTCCAAATTCTTTGGTGATGGGAAAGTTCATTCTAATGAACATATTGATGCCTTCAACATAGCTTGTGGTGTGATAAGAGTGGAGTATGGAGACATAGCAGTCAGGCTATTTGTGGAAACACTACAAGGCGTTGTTGTAGACTGGTTCTACCATCTATAGGCTAGGTTAGTGACTGACTGGGACACTCTCAAAGCCAAATTTGAAGCCAGGTTCAAGCCTACAGAATATGCATATGCTTTGTTGGCCTAGCTCACATAGATGAAGAAGGAACCTCATGAACCTATGAGGGATTTCATCACCAAGTTTGACAAGCTGAGGAATCAAATTTATACCATTGCTCAGCCAACACTTGAGAACCTTAAGTGCTTCTTCATCAACTCACAGCTGCCTAAAGTGAGTTTTCTATTGAGACGGGCTGGTCACATAGACCTTGCTGTTGCTCAAGATTTGGCTATTGAGGTAGAAGATGACCTTATCTTGGCAAGAAAGATAAGGAGAGATCCTAACAAAGGTAAAGCCTCTTCATCTTCTGAATACTCACCTACAATCACCACTAATCTAATGGTGCAAAAGCTGGCAAACGAGTTGCTAGATCTTAGAAAACAAGTGGCACAAGGGATGTCATCTGCTCCTTCATATAGAGATGTACCAAGGAAGACATTCCCCAATCAGTAATATCAAGGTAATGCTACCAAGAATCAAGGGCATCTAAATCATCTTCCTCTCCCATGGGGGAACCTTGCCATTGAAGCACCTCCAACTAATTTAGCAGTTAGATATCTTGAGGCTGAATCAGATTTCTCCTTTTAGCCTGAATTGAACTCTGAAAATGATGCTAATCTCTTCACTGAGGAAGAAAAGAATTAGTTGGTGACTCCAACATTGATTTCTTGAATTACCAAGATGAACCCAAAAGTGAAGGTGGAGCAGTTGAAGGAACTTACGCTATATTCACTTAGTCTAAGAACTAGTCAACCCAAAAAGTTGATAAAGAGAAAATAGAGGAATGAACTCAGCTTACAATTTCAATTGCTAAGCGGGGGACCACTCTACCTTTCCAGCCAAAGGACCCAGTGACTGTTAAAAAGGTGAGTACATTAAACATCCCTACACCTTCTACTTCAAATTCATAGACCAGTCCTCCCCCTCCCAAAAACCAAAAGGATGAACTCCCATCCTCTGTTCCTATTTCATTTCAAACATTTGACATAATTGACCATATAAAGAAAACTAAAATTTAAATGTCTGAATTTGAATTCTTGCAGTCCAACCTGAGCAGTTGGACAAGTTGGTTCAATGTGTAAAGAACCAAACCACCCCTGCAAAACAAGATGCTAAGAAGGTAACTCATGATCCCCCAAGGAACATGTCCAACTCAAACAATCTTGTCATTACTCCTCTTGCTACCCCTAGGAAAATAGAGCCTTTCTATGTTTCCCTGTTGATAAACAGTCACACGCTGAACAATTACATCATTGATTCCAGAGCTTTACACAATGTCATGCCTACCAAAGTGGCAAAATTTCTTAGTCTCACACTGACCAAGACATTTGGGAGATGTTTCTCCATGGAGAACAAATAAGTGCCACTATTGGAAAAAATCAAGGACACCCAATTTGCATTTTCAGCGTTCCCAGACAAGAGGATCAAGATGACTGTCTTGGTGGCCAATGTCTCAGCATCATACGACATCCTTCTTGGCCAATTTTTTTGTAAAGATGTTGGTGGAAAATTAAGCATGGACTTATCTGAGGCAAGAATTCCAGTCAAAGGCATTATGTAGAGATTGCTCCCTGAGAAGGAAGTGAAATACGTGGTCACTCAGACATCAGCACCTGAAGCTCAAATCTCATTTGAGTCTTCAAGCATGGGTAATTACTTCTTAGCCACAGAGGATGTTCATGTTTCAACTGATTAAACTTCTAAAAATGACAGTCTGAAAATTGATTTAGACAAAATAGCAGAAGATAAAATAGAGCACAGTATAAGTGTACAAGAATCTCCCCTTCCAAACAAAGATGAATTTAAGGAAAAATCAGTGTCTGATGAGGTATGGATTCTAAAATTTGATGGCAGCTACTCCTCTACTGATTCAAGAGCTAGAATTATATTGATATCTCTTTAAGGAGATATCTTTCCTTCTTCATACAAGTTGCAGTTTAGCAACACCAACAACACAGTCGAGTATGAATCTCTGTTGCTTGGATTGAAGGCTACTTGAGACAAAGGCGTTAAACTCCTTCATGTTAAAGGTGATGTTGAACTAGTGGTTTGTCAAGTAAGGAACCTGTATCAAACAAAAAATAAGAGATTGTACCACTACCGCAGTCTAGTCTAGGATCAAATTGAAAGCTTTGATGCTTTCAACATATTTGTCATACCCAAGGAATTTAATGACAGAGCTGATGCATTAGTTGTTTCAAAAACTCTATTAGTTCTTCACTCAGACTTCAAAGGAGACAAGTACGCTATTAAGCTAGTCTTTTGACCAAGTGTACCTGATAATGCCAATCATTGGTAGGTGTTTAAAAATGACAACCAAATCATTACCTTCTTCGAACAGAAAGACAGCTTTGAACAGCTGCACTTCGAAGGCAGTGAACCTCATAAGCTTGAACTAGTCTATGAATCAAGTTCAAATGTAGGTGAAGAATTCTTACAACTTAAAGGGAATAAAATCCCAAAAGGCCTGGTTTCCCTTAAGAAGCTATTTGACAAACATGACAGATTCATCAAATAGTAACAAACAGATTCACGCTCCTCCCAGGAGTTTGATCAAATAAATTTGGGTACCAAGGAAGATCCCAAGATGGTGAACATTAGAAAATGTTGCACTCCTGAGCAGAGATCCAAGTTCACTGCTATACTCTGCCAGTGCATGGATGTCATAGCATACTCTTATGATGATCTAAAGTCACTCAGGCCTGAAGAAATTTTCCATGATATTCCTCTCAAAAGTGATTCAGTACCTTACAACCAAAAATCTAAACAGTACAATCCAAAGATATTAGGTAATATTCTATCTGAATATAGAAAATACTAAGTGCTAGGATAATTTTTTCAATCCATCATTCCACATGGATTACCAACATAGTCCCTATGAGGAAGAAGAATGGCAAAATTTGCCTTTGTGTGGATTTCAGGAACTTGAATCAGTCATCCTTAAGGATAATTATCCTCTACCCATTATGGACCAAGTGCTTCAGATAGTGACTGGTTCAAAAATGTTATCAATGCTAGACGGCTTCTTAGGATACAATCAAGTTGAAATTGGTGAAGCAGACTAGCATAAGACTGCCTTCACCACACCTCGGGGCACCTTTGCCTATTGAAGGATGTTATTTGGCCTAATAAATGTTGGCACCACTTTCAGAGAGCAATGGACCTTGATTTCAAAGATAAAATGGGTAAGTTCATTATAATGTACCTGGATAATTTAACAGTCTTTTTCAAGCACTGTCCTAATCATGTGCACCATTTGCAACAAGTGATAGAATGTTGCCACCAGAATGGCATTTCACTAAATCTCAAGAAGTATCTTTTTGAGGTAATAGAAAGGAAACTTCTCAGACACATTGTGTCCAGAGAAGGCATAAAGATTGACTCAGATAGAGTCAATTCTATTCAGGAGCTTACCCTACCTACAAGTAAGACTATAGTTCACTCTTTTTTTGGAAAGGTGAATTTCTTACGAAAGTTCATCCCCAAGTTTGCTGAGAAGACTCGCCATATTTTAAACATGATGAAGGGAAAGGCCACCTTCAGCTAGACTGAATAAGGCAAATTGGTATTTTGGGACATCAAGACGGCTATTGCTCACACCCTAATTTTGGTTTGTCTAGATTATACCAAAGATTTCACCGTATATAGTTATGCTTCTAAACACACACTTTCAGCAATTTTAGTTCAACAAAACAAAGAAGGTGTATAATCTCCTATTTCTTTCATGAGTTTTCCTCTCAAAGCTCATGAGCTAAAGTACTCAAACATGGAGATGCATGCTTATGCAATGGTAAAGGCAGTGAAGCAGTTCTGCTTTTACATCTTGAATTCACACATTACTGCCCTAGTTCTTGATACCACAGTTAAATCCATATTAACTCAGTAGGAGTTTGGAACCAAAAGATGGAATTGGATTGTTAAAATCCAAGAGTTTGATCTAGTCATCAAACTAATGAAATTGGTGCATGGAAAAGGCCTATGCTAGTTGATTGCTGACAACAGATCAGAAGGAACAGAGCATGGAGAAGAAGAAATTGAAGACACGCCCACAGTCCTCTTTATCTCTACCATGAATGAGTGGTATTCAAATATTGCTCATTTCCTTACCTATGGTGAGTGTCCTTCCCACCTATCTCATAAAGAAAGGAGGACTCTTAAGTTGAAATCTACCAATTTTATCCTTTGGGACAAAGGCCTGTATAAGAGAAGTCTTGATGGAGTGTTCAACCTTCACTGCGTAGATAAAGAGAAGTAGAACTAACATTTAAAGTCTTTCCATGATCTGGCCTATGGAGGACATTTTTTTACTCCTATAACTACCTATAAGATTTTATGAGCCAAGTATTACTAGCCTACTTTGTTTCAATATGCATACAAATGGGTAAGAACGTATGAACTATGCCAACAGTTCATTGGAAGACCTAAGCTTGTTGCTCTACCTCTTAAGCCAGTGGTGATAGAAGAGCCATTTCAGCAATGGGGAATCAATTTCATTGGTGCTATAAACCCATCTTTAAGTGCTGGACATGATTATGTCCTCACAGCCACTGATTACTTCACCAAGTGGGTGGAAGCTATTCTAACCAAGCATGCTACTTCAAAAGTAGTGTGTGATTTCCTTAAGGAGAACATCATTTCCAAGTTTGGGGTCCCAACCAAGATTGTCATAGATAATGCAGCTTATTTCTCTTCCCAAGAGATTACTCAATTCTATTTTTACTATGGTATTACCCTCTCCCACTCTTATGATTACTTTCTACAAGGGCATGGCCAAG
This sequence comes from Torreya grandis, assembly GCA_037957365.1. Classification (NCBI taxonomy): domain Eukaryota; kingdom Viridiplantae; phylum Streptophyta; class Pinopsida; order Cupressales; family Taxaceae; genus Torreya; species Torreya grandis. The sequence continues at coordinate 2,279,974 of JARHVA010000111.1, forward strand.
CTGAATCAAGTAACAAGAACCTGGTGACCATCATCAGAAAGCTGGTGGATGACAACCAATGAACATGGCATAAAGCATTAGTTGATGCTTTATGGGCAGATAAAATTACACCTAAGAGGGAAATTGGTATGTCACCTTTCCAAATTCTTTATGGACTCAATGCTGAAATACCAATCACCCTGGAATTGCCAGCATTGAAATTGGCTAAGGCAATTGAAGATCAGACATATGAAAACTCCATCGATAAGAGGATCATGTGCCTGACTGAGTTGGATGAACAATGAACTATGGTTGTGGACTGAATTGCTGCACATCAAAGTCTAGTGAAGAAGCTCTTCGACCATAAAGCAAAAAAACCATGATTTCCATATTAGAAATCAAGTTTTGTTGTGGGACAAGAGAAGGAAACCAAAGAGAATGCATGGGAAATTTGATTCCCTTTGGAGAGGCCCATTTACTATCCATCAGCTCAATGGCAAAAATAGCTTCTTATTGAAGTATCAAGATGGCATGCCTTTTTCTCTACCTCATAATGGGCAGCATCTGAAGCACTTCAATTCTTGAAGTATCAGATGAGTTCACCTGTACATATGTATATTTGTAAAGTCTTTAGTTCTATTTTATGCTTTTCATTTTTGTTTTGGTGCCTTTCTTTTTTGGGTAGCATGACTCCGTAGCCCAATGGCATACTTAAAGGCACTAGAGATTCTAGTTTCTACTCCCCTCAATTGTTCCAAGTTTTTAACTGAAGGAAGTTCCCCCAACTGGAGCCAGCTATTGTCCCCAAAAATGTCACTCATTTTTGGGACAACATATGAACTATTTTGGTCCTGCAGGCCAAAATTATCCCTTCCCCTCTCAAAAAATTGTTTTGAGCATTCAAATTCTTAATTATTCAAGCTTTTTTAGTTAAGGGATTAGCAGGTTCAATAGGTTCAATGGCTTCAAATAGGCAAATTCTCTCAAAGGGGAAAGTTTCCAACACTTAGGCATTTTCAAGCTTGGTTCAACGCCTTGGTTCAACCAAAAATGTTCATCAGCAAGCTTCTAAGCAAGGATTGAACCATTGAACCTTGAACCAAAAAGGTTCAACGGGTTCAACAAGTTCAAAAGTTCAACATCGTCAGCAAGCTTAAAGACTTAAGCACTTTGTCAAAGGTTCAACAAGTTCAACCGCTTTAAGGTTCAATGGCTTCAAAACACTTAATAAAAAGAAGGCTTGAACCATTGAACCTTGAACCATTTTGGTTCAAAAGTTTAATGAGCGGTTGGTTCAACACATTTGGTTCAAGCAGTCAAAAGACTTAGACAAAAAGAAGGCTTCAAACAAGATTGAACCGTTGAGTCATTGAACTAAAGTTGGTTCAATCGGTCGATTCAAGGGACTGCCCCAAAGATGAAGGAACAAGTGTCCTTGTAGAGGGCAGTGAACTGAAGGTAGGTGCCCTTACAGAGGGAAGGGAACATTGGTTCAAGGATCAAAGAGAAGGTAGAAAAGATGAAATTCCTTCAAATTTGTTCAAAGACCGAAAAGGGAAGATTTCCTTTGGACTTTTTGTCCAAGGAAATTACCAAGCAAAGAAACTGAAAGAATTCCATCGGTAAGATTTTCTTTAGAAAAGTGAACAAGGCAAAAAGTTAGAATTTCTTCATAAAGATTTTTTGTAGAAAAATGACTAAGGCAAATCCTTCAGACTTTTATCCGAAGGAATTTTCCTGAAAGAAAAAACAAAAGCCCAGTGGAAAATGCATTCAAAGTCTAAAGGTAAAGTTTGAAGGAAAGTGGACGAAGCCAAGAAAAGAATTCCTTCAGACATTTTGTCTGAAGGAATTAACCTGAAGACTCTCTGAAAGAATGAAGCTCGAAGGCTACCCAAAAGACCCTGAAGGGTAGATACCCTTGCAGGGGGCTCTTGTCACCAACCAAAAGGACCTTTCTCAAAGACCCGAAGGGACACCTTCCCTTCAGGATGTCCCAAAGACAAAAGGTTGAAGGAATTACAAGCTTCAAAGGACTTAGCCAAAATAATGGAACAAAGAATGAACCGATTGAACCTTGAACCAAAAGAGTTCAAATTTCAATGCTTCACAGGTTCAATGGTTCAAAGACTATTCGAAGCAAAGGAAGAACATGGATGATTCCAGAGACTAGTTCAAAGGATGGTTCAACTAGACAAAGCAAAGAAATGAATGAACAAAAGCAGCAATTAAACCAGGGAACCGATGAAGATCGCCTGAATTGTTAAACCATTAAAGTAATGAACTTTCATAGGTTTAAAGGTTCATGGTTCAACATGGTTCAAATAGCCAGCCACCATTGACAGCCCCACAGATGTCAAATTTAAGGTAATGGAATATTTGCTAATTTTTTAATATGGCACGAAATTTGAAAAATGAACCAAGCGACTAGCTGAAAAGAGAGCCTGAGAGCTCAAATTGCTACAGGGAAGAAAGAACAAAATAAAAATATCAAAAATATCTACAAGGGAGTTATTTCCAGTAGGTGAAATAGTTCACCAAGTAGTCATCTGAGTACGCCAAATCAAAGATGCAGCGTATTTTTCTTCCATGAAGTAAAGGCAAAGTGGATAGCTGCACAACTAAGAAGGAAAGGACTAGATAGCCTTTAATTAGAAGGAGACATATTATATGAATTGGTGCACCATAATTAAGGTTGATGCACTCTTCCAAGCATGGTCCCTCGACAGAATTGAAAATGCATTCAATGCATTGACCGCAGCATGGGTCATTCCATGAAACAAAGTGCCAAGCCTTCCTTGGTTGCTATATATGGTAATCTCTTATCTTATGCAAGGGGAGACTTTTCCATTATAGAAGCGAAGCTCTGCCAAAATTGAGAGGCAATTACTGAGACTTTGAGCTCAGATTGTTCATCATTTTTCTTTATTGAATGAGAAAGCAAGTTACTTTCATATTTTGTGTTGTTATAGCTTGTGTCATTTAGGATATTGTTCTTATATCTTTCTTTTGAATGTGTTCTTGTCCAATTAATGAAATAAGCAAAACTAGTGGAAGTAATCAGGAAGGTGTCCTGAAGCCAACTATGGTAAGACTTTGTGCTGTCTATAATTGCCTTTAGTGTGTTTGTCTATTTTTATATTTTTGTGTGAAGGATCTTGGGATGACTTTGTGCCCCCCATTATCCTTTGTTTTTCACTCTTTGGGTAGTTGAGGTGTAGAATTTCTGTTACACTTCATCCTGCTGGTTACTAGTTACTTGTCACTACTTGAAATAACTCTTGTTGCTTCCTATAAGATCACTTCTGAAAGAATAGAAGTGCCTTCAGTATTATCATTAGGTTTTTCTCCTCTATTTGTGAACATCATCTCTGAAAAAAGAGAGATGGATGGTGTAATCCTACCCCTAAGTGTTATTTTCTGCTTATAAATATAGTATATAGCTCCTCATATTTAATAGGGAACCTCCCCTTGATGAGAGGAGAGATTTTTCCCCTTTTGATGTGGTAAACCTGCACATCTGCCTGACCAATCTCCCTTGCTGTGGTTGATATGACCTATTTTTCTCATCAGTTAGCTGATTGACAAAATATTCACCCAACAACACTAAAACCACTATGGATGATGGTGTTTATAAAAAATTCTTGCCCAAAACATCTAAATGCACAATTATTGATTTTAAATCTAGATTCATCATCAAAAGCTTAGGATTGATCATTTAGTTACCTAACAAAGGAGGCTTGACTATGAGTTCATTCTTATGTTTTTTTATCTCATTATCACCTAACATTGGGTGCACCATTATATGCTCCATGTTTGGGCTAATGTCTTCTATGGTAGTAGTGAGAACGTTCTTTAGTTATGGAATGTTTTTCGCTAAGTTAACTATCATCATAAGTAGTGTTTTGCAAGACATATTGTGCAATAGATTTTTTAGACTCTAGTTTTCTCATTGATGCAATTATATGTTCATTACAGTGAACATTTTTTCGACCATACTCCTTTCAACTTCTAACCTTGATTCAACCAACCTTTCCTTCTCTATAGTCAATGTAATTAGATTTCTTCACTTATGCTCTAGTAATTTCCATAAATTCCTTGCCCTTGGCTTCATCATTCATATTGAATTTAGCTTGTTTTGGATAATTTCCATCTTTATGGTTCTCAAGCACACACAATCTCTTTAGAATTCTAATTTCATTTTGGTTAGGGAAATTTTTTATGAAATTGACCCACTCATTACACTTCAAACATCATATAATTCCATGTCCTTTAGATTTGTATTGAATCTTAGTTCTACCACCATTATTTATCTATCTTTGGTAGTTCCTTGGTAGTAGGGTGGGTGGTGTTGATGGTTCTCCTTGTGTGAACAATACTTGGATGTTATTATTCCACAAATTGTACCATCAATCTTGACTAAGTAGCCTGTAACTTGACATATCTCACATAAAAGGTCCATACCTTCATTATTATTGTCTCCCTTTAGTTCCTTTTTCATATGGAGTAAGCCTTTTCTTAATTCTCACGTTGATCCAAGTTCATTTTCATCACTAGAGTTAGGTTCATATTGTTTATTTTATTTCGAGTGTGACACATTTTTTTCTAGCTTTCAAAGTCCATAGCTTGTTTGTATGCATATTCTTAAGATGAAGGTGGGACCACCTTCATCATCCTTAAAAATGAAGGTACCAACCCTATAATGAACCATCACTTCTTTAAGACATTAGTTGGTTCATTTTTTATTATTCCTAATAATTATTTGAGACTTATATTATAAGCATGAACATTTTTTGGGTTTATCCTATTAGGTATTATAGATTTTTACAATAATCTCATTGTCATCCCTCATGATTTTGAATTCTTTCTCAAAGACTTCCCATAGATTTTTCCATGTTACTTTATTTGAGCTTGGTGTATCTACATACTAATCAATAGGGCATTCCCCTAAGGGCAGGGAAACTTTTAGTGGCTATTTATAACCAAATGGCTATAAGTACATTTTTTTAATTTTGAAAATGGCTAGTTTTACAAAAATATACATAGGTCAAATTTCCTTAATTTTATATAATTTCATAGTTTGGGACATAGATTCACCTTATAAATTATACTCGATCCTATTTCGGGATAGATTCATTAGAGTTACTATACATGTATGAGTCTGATTCACCAAGAAATTACATGAGACATGTATAGGTTAGTTTGAAATTATTAGGTGTGTGTGTGTGTGTGTGTGTGTGTGTGTGTGTGTGTGTGTGTGTGTGTTTATAAACAATAAGGACCACCTAAGACACAATAAGATTAAGGTAATAATTATATTTATTATGTGAAAATATTTTTAATATTCTTTGGTGCTACATGTTCTTTCTATATGATTTTAATAACTAAAAAATTTAATAATAAATAATTTTCAAATATAATGTTTATTTTATTTCTAGCATTGAATGTAGTGCATGTGGAATTAAAGATACGAGGATTGAAGTTTAAATCTTTCCCCATTTTTTAGTGAATTGGTGTTGGCATATTGAGGTGCCCAACATAAAATTTAATGTTGGTCTAACACATCACTCGCAGGATTACTAGAAGTTACTCAAATACATATGTGATGATTTCTCAAAATTTCTTGTCATTTATGCAAGCTCTTGATGAAAGTGAAGCTTTGGTGGTCAAAATATTGGGATGAGAGGTTAGAAATGAAGGTACAGACAATTTTTAAGTTGGTTTCCTTGAGATTGCAACTATAAGGTATGGATTTGTATTTTTTTAATTTAGAAGACTAAGAGTAGTTATTGCATACCCAATCATTTCTCTTAAAATGAATAAATATAATGATAAGTTCCTTGAAAAGCATTTATTTAAATATATTTGTTGATGGTTTCTCAAATTTTCTAGTCATTAATGTAAGCTATTGGTAGAAGCAAATCTCTCTTAGTCAAAATATTAGGACGAGAGGTTGAAAATAAAGGTAAAAATAATTTTTAAGTTGGTTTCTTTGTGATTACAACCAAAAGGTATGAATTTGTATTTCTTTGATCTAAATACTAAAAGCAGTTATTTGTATGCAAAGTTGTCTATCTTGAAATGAATAAATATAATGATAAGTTCCTTGAAAAGAATTTATTTAAAGTTTTTTCTTCATGGTTTCTTGATTTTTTTAGTCATTGATGTAAGCTATTAGCAGAAGTGAAGCTCTGACAGTCAAAATATTGGGACGAGGTGCAAACAATTTCTCAACTAGTTTCTTTGTGATTGCAACTGCAAGGCATGGATTTGTGTTTCTTTTGTTATGAATACTGAGAGCAATTGTTTACATGCACAGTTGTTTGTCTTATAATGAATAAATATAATGATAATTTCTTTGAAGATATTTTCTTTAAATATATTTTTTCAAAACACTATGCATGTTAGTTTTCTTGAAAATTTCATGTATATCTACAAATATTTTTCTTAAACTCAAAATCTGTGAAATGGGTATTTTTGGGTTAGTCAAAAATATGGTTGAAATTATCAAGAGGCTATGTTACATTTATTCATTTTATTTTTTGTGCATTATTTAAAATAAGTATCTTACATGCCTTTATTTATCAAAGAAAATCAGTTTCTTGTTTGTTTAAAGGAGTATTTCTCTGAAGAAATCAGTTTCTTGTTTGTTTAAAAGAAGTGTGTGGTAAAGACCAACCAAATAATATATTAAACTGAGTATAGCAAAATTTATGACAAAAAATTAGAGTATAGAGTATAAATAATAAACCGACTATGGGGCCATAAGGTAAGATAATGATAAAAAGAGAGGATGACATAACTAAAAAAAATTGAGTACATACGATAAGATCATGTGCAATACTTAGTATAAATTGAGTACAAACCTCTATAAGTCTCTCAAAATACTAATCTAAGATTGACCATTAAATTATGATATTTGACATTGAATTATGAGTATGTTAGTTTGTTGTTTTAGTTTCTCTTATTTATAATAATGATTATATTTTCTTTTTCGTTGTTCTATTTTCATTGATAAAACACTTTTATAGAATTATAAATCTTTCCTTCAAGAGATTGCCTCTTCTATAGGATTTAATCTATTGGATATGTTAGATTATATTATTTGAAATCTAATTCATGTATACATATATTTGATGCTTTAGATATTTAATTAGTGCATCGTTCATTATTATTGGCAAACTTTATAAAAACCCATATGCACAACTTAAAAATATTTGTTACTTCCTAGAATCATTGTTATTCTACAACCTGAAAAATAAAAATACAAAGTGTATTAAAATAGTCACTAAGAAATTTTAACATGTCCTTATAAATTTATGTTGGACCTTATTTCCATGTTTTGAATTTGCAAGTGAGTTGTGGTTTAGTTTAAGTTTTAATTTATAAATTTATAGATTGTGCAAATTTAGATTCTATCTATGATATCATTTTCAATTGATATTTTGAAAGTTTATTTTTTTAGCTTTTTATAAATAAATGTGCTTGTATCATTGCTTATTTTTAGGTGCCAACTTTCAAACTACCAATGAAAAAGTTAATTCAAGAGTTGGAATAGTGATTTCATCCTTGAAGGGAGTGTTTTGCATTGGTGATTCATAAATTTGGCATTGAAAGTTTTTTGATTTATAAAATTTATACTCCTAGTTCAAGTATTAGGAAATTAATAAGGGGTTCATCGAAGGGAAATATCTCATTGTCATATTTTGATAAACATCAACTATAACAACGTTTAAAAAGATCAACATTCTTTTTCATAGTCAAGGTCATATTCAATAGGGTTTTGATTAATTTCAATCAATAGATGTAAGTAACAATGCCAATGATCATGACACAACTAATTTAAGATAATCTAGTTCTAAAAGTGTCGATGATTCAACCTCATAAGTTGTTCATGAAATTCATCATAGCTCCAAAAAAAGGAAGTCAGACGAATGAGAAATTTCAAGGATTTTTCAAGCTAAATGGGTTTCTAAATATCCTTTCATTGAAATTATTTTGAGTGAAGACACTAATAAGCCACCCAAAGAGTGTAGATTCAAGATATGTAGTTGTAAATTGGAGAGGGATTAATGCTTGTAGTTAAAACAAGATAAAATAGAGAAGCATGTGGGGAAAGTGTAAAAAAATATAATTATAAATGGAGAGGATAAATCAGTGATATGATGGATAATAAAAGAAGAGTCTCTTCATGTTAGGCATGCGAGTGAATATGATGAATACCTTAAAAAAATAAAAGCTTCATGTAAGTGGAAGAAACGTTGCAGCTTTGTTTGGAAGAGGATGGGAATCAGCGAAATGTCAAAGACTATACAACTTTGTTTTGTTTTTAACATTTTCATAAAAGGTTGACCAATGACTAATTATCCATGTTATAAGGACATGCTATAATTTCTTAGCATCTTGAACTTTTCCAATACGCATGGATCAGTTACTAGTGGTTTGGGAATGGGCTAATTATCTTGTTGAAGTAGAAAAGGAGGATCTTAAAGAGAAGATAATGTAGGGGCATCTTATAAATGCTTAATGTTAGAATAGGATGTGTCTAAGAGTCCTAGGAGAGGTGTGAAATGGATGAGAAGTCATGTTGGTGATTGAAATTTGAATTAGAATACAAAATCAATTTTCCCGTCCAAAGGGATTTTCAAAATTTCAAGATGTTTTAGGTGGTCTAGTAAAGTGTGAGTGAGTGGTGATTATATGTAAATGATGAATAAAGTTATAATAGACTTTTATGGTTTCATGAAAGGTCATTAAGATGGTTATGGATTAATATGTCAAGTAAAAGGTGTGAGGTGGCAGCTAGAGTGTCCACCACCCTACGTGGGTCTAGGAATAGTTGGAAGTTTCTTGAATAAAGAAATGGTTAGGATTTGTTATATAAGTATATAGAAAGTATTTTGAGTGAGATAGAGTATGGTGTTTGAATTAGGGTAAAAAAAGAGAGAGGAGAGAATAGGACAGACAAGGTCAAAATGAAATGGTGAGGAGTTTGCCATAACAAGGATGAAGGACTATGTGTAAGTCTGGACTATATATATAAAAGGATATCAATAAAGAATGTCATTTTTGAAAAATGCTTATTGTTATCACAGTGTATGCTTATGTTTTCATAGTTCTTTATATGACTTTAATGCAAGATAAGCAATTTGGTGTGGATCTAGAAAGTTGTAGGTATATGCAATTATGTGTGTGTTGACAGTCCTTTCAAGGTTCGCACATGAAGTGTAGAAGAGGAAAGGATATAATACATTAAGAAAATATTATGTGTTTGGGTCATTACAATTTTATCAAATCATTGTCTTATTGAGAATCCATTTGAGTAATAACATGTGTTCACTATTCTGGTCTAAGTACAAAAAAATGAGTATGATAAATCAATGATATCATTTGATTGATCTAAGGTAGTACAAGGTCTCAAAAATGTTGGTAGAGTTGTATCAAGTATGGAATAGTTATAAAAATATGTGTGAAGGTGCCTAAATACCTAATGGTAAATTTTCTTATATTCTTAGGTCTGGTAAGGAGCTACAGTCATGTAAGTAGCAGTAACCTCATTAAAGGAATTATGCCATAAGTAAGGTAATGTAAGCATGTGAGATCATTGTTGAAAGACTAGGGTGGATGTGTCTAAGTGTGAAAAGTCATGAATAAATTCCATGTTGTAATAATGAAAGCCTAATAGCTAAATGTTGAGAGCTCAGGTGAAACAGATATGATGACTATTACAGTCAGTTTTCTAGGGTCCTTTCAAGCATTTGTAAGTATATTCAAGGTCTAAGTCAAAGGAGAGGTTTTGGAGAAGGTGTAATAGAAATGTACAGATCTAATAAAGGTCTTAATCACTTTATAAGGTGGTCCAAATCTAAATAAATAATAAAATAAGGTCTACTCTACCCTACACAGTACTTGTGCACAAAATTATGTGTTAGGGTTTACTACAAGCTAAGGAAAGTTTACTTAAGGTTATAACCTATTTGGAATGTTAGGGGAAGTGAAAATAGAAATTATTAAGTTGATCTGATCCTTTGAAATGATGTATAATTCAAGAAAATGATTTTTGTATGCACTCACCCTATATAGTGAGCTTGAAAACCCTAGATTAGGGTTTAACCATTTTAGAGAGTTTCCACCATTGGAAAAAAGGTAAAATTTGGTAATATAAATTGTTTTGAATTGTTATTGGAGATGAATATTTATATAGGTCTAGGGAAGGCCTAAAAGAGTAAGGGTAGTGAATAAAATGCACATTTATCTAAATAAGTAGGGTAAGAAAGGTTTGATTAAGTTGGGGGAGCCAAATGAGTATCCAAAAACATATTTATTTTGATTTTATGGTCCATACACTACCCAAACTAAGAAGATTTGTCAATTTGGAGGGTTAATTGAGGGGTGGTTTAAAGTAGGAAGTGTATTATGTCTTGGGAATTATGCCAAGAAAAATATATTCGAGTTGCATGGTCTAAAAGGGTCCTTTAAATTGTATTTGGTTTTGTAATAAAGGTTATCAATGACTCCCAACATGGAGATTTACTCAAAAATAGGGCTAGTAGGCTTAGAAGACAAGAGGTGGAATATTGAGTGAAATGTAGGGCAATGATTAATGGAAGTGGATTGAGATGGTTTTAAATAAGGTATTTGAATTTTTTATGTATTTTGAAACTTTGATAATCAAGAATTTGAGTTTTGGTCCATTTGTACAAGATAGACCTAGTGTTGGTAAAAAAAGATTGGTCAGATTGCAAGAAAAGTGTAAGAACAAGAAAATATGTTTGATTCTCTGCATCATCATGGTATCACATCCATCTAAATGCTCTGGTAATAGATATAAATAGGTGTGAATTTTATGATTACATGGTTCATAGTGCATGTTGCATGTTGACCAAGCATTTGTAGGTAAGTAAGCAAGATGGTAGTTTACAAGGAATCTTGTTGCAAGATAGAATTAAGAAGGTAAATAAAGAAAGGTACAAATTAATTGAGGTTGATTATTTGGTTTAGATGAATTGATGATGGTATGTTATATGTGAGTAAATAAAATAAAAACATAGTGTGGTGGCAATCCCTGAAGCAAGAGAGCTATTGACAAGCTCAATAGAAAGAAGCTCATAAACATAGCTTAGGCAAGAGAAAATAGTCCTAATATGAAGGACAAGAGGTTGAAAGGCCCTAGTGAGGTCTAATATAGAAGGGTTCCAAATGTGAACCAAAATAAAATGGTCTAAGTAAGGCCAAAAAGAAGAAGAGTATGTACCCAAGTTAGGTACTCAAGATGAAAATGAAAGGAGAGGTAGAAAAAAAATGAGAAACAGGGCTAGATTTGAGTGCCAAAATGAGAGATTAATGGAGATAGAGATAAAAGAAATGAAGGATGCATTGGCAAGGATGGAAAGAGAGTTATTACAGATGTGGAATGTGTATGGTTTAAAGTGTGGAATCAAGATCAAGAAAAGAGTCAAATATAACTTTAGAGAAAGAATACAAGAGAGGAAAAACCAAGTGATGGAACATATGGAGAGACAATTGAAGAAGATGGAAACACAACTTGTCATGGAGGACAAAAAAGAAGTAATTTGGCCTAAAAAATTTTAGTCTAACATTGATTCATCATGGTTGAATGCAGGTCAAGAAATGGAAAGTGAAAAGCATGACTGGGATGAATAAATTGATTGGACAATGGTCCATAAGGAAGAAGAAGATGATGAATGGAAGAGTGAAGATACAACTAAAGATGAAGTGTTTTGCTACCCAAAAGATGGTGAACTATTTGATGAAGAAGAATGGAGAGATGAAAATCAAAGATCAAGTGAAAAAGAAGACACGACATGCTACATAAAGGCAGTAAAGATGGACCAAGAAGGCAAGAAAACAATAGGTAATGCATTGAATACAATTTTTGATGAATATTATGAATATAATGATGATATTTTATATAAAGATACATTATTTTTTTTAGGAGTACATTGGAGTAGTGGAGAAGGAAGAAGCACATGAAGTGCTTGAGGAAAGTGATGAACAGGTTAAGAATGATGAGACTGATTTACCAGTCCATGAAGATGAGAGGCAAAATGATGAGTTGACTAATTTGATAGTCAAGAAAGGAGTAGCTGTAGTAGATGACAATAGGATAGAGGATGCTACCAACAAGAATAGGGGCAAGCATGAAACCTTAGAAAGGTCAACAAAAAAGGAAAAGAGTATAATATGGAATAGGTATGCTGATGAAAAGGTAAAAACAACACTATTAGAGGAAGTAATAGATAGATAATGGCAATTCATCCTACATGCCATAAATCTTGAAGAAGGTTATGAAATTAAAAAAATCATTAAAAATAACTAAAATTACAAGTAACAGTATGATAAGCAGTAGGGGAAAGAATAAAAGATAACATGGATGAAAAAGCAGAGGCTTAGGTGTGGAAGTAAGGAACATACACATTTATATGAACATTTGAATGAAGAACAATATAGATGTCAATTTCTTTACTCCCCTTAGGAGTATGATGTAAGGGCATCTTAGAAATGCTCAAATTTGGTCTAGGATGTGTCTCAAAGTCCTAGGAGAGGTGTGATATGGATGAAAAGTCATGTTGGTGAGTGAAATTTGAATTAGAATGCAAAATCAATTTTCTTGTCCAAAGGGATTTTCAAATTTTCAAAATGTTTTAGGTGGTCTAATTAAGTGTTAGCAAGTGGTGATTATATGTAAATGATGAATAAAGTTGTAATAGAATTTTATGGTTTCATGAGAGGTCATTAATGTGGTTATAAGTTAATATGTCAAGTAAAAAGTGTGAGGTGACAGCTAGAGTACCCACCACCCTACGTGGGTCTAGGAATAGTTGGAAGTTTCTTAAATCAATAAATAGTTAGGAGTTGTTACATAAGTATATAAAAATTATTTTGAGTGAGACAGAGTATGGTGTTTGAATTAAGGTTAAAAAGAGAGGAGAGAATAGGGCAAACATGGTCAAAATGAAATGGTGAGGAGTCTACCATAGCAGGAATGAAGGACTATGTTTAAATCTAGACTGTATATATAAAAGGATATCAATAAAGAATGTCACTTTTGAATAATTCTTATTATGATCACAATGTGTGCTTATGTTTTCATAGTTATTTATATGACTTTAATGTAAGATAAACAATCTGATGTAGATCAAGAAAGTTGCATTATATGTAATTTTGTGTGTGTTGATAGTCCTTTCAAGGTTTGCACATGAAGTGTAGAAGAGCAAAGGATATAATAAATTAATAAAATACTATGTGTTTATGTCATTAAAATTTTATCAAATTATTGTCTTGTTGAGATTCCATTTGAGTAATAGCAGGTGTTCATTATTCTGGTCTGAGTACAAAAAATAAGTATGATAAATCAATGATATCATTTGATTGATCTAAGGTAGTACAAAATCTCAAAAATGTTGGTGGAATTATAGAAAGTATGGAATAGTTATAAAAATTCATTTAAAGGTGCCTAAATACCTATTGGTAAGGTTTCTTATAGTCTTCGGTCTGCGAAGGAGCTATAGTCATGTAAGTAGCAATCGCCTCATTGAAGGAATTGTGTCATAGGTAAGGTTATGTAAGCATGTGAGATCATTGTTTAAAGACTAGGGTGGATGTGTATACATGTGAAAAGTCATGACTAGAGTCCATGTTGCAATAATTAAGGTCCAATAGTTGAATGTTGAGAGCTCAGGTGAAACAGAGCTGAGAAGGATTGTTATAGCCAGTTTTATAGGGTCCTTTCAAGCATTTGCAAGTATATTCAAGGTCTAAGTCAGAGGAGAGGTTTTGGATAAGGTGTAATAGGAATGTATAGACCCACTAAATTTCTTAATCACTTTCTAAGGTGGTCAAAATCCAAGCAAATAACAAATTGAGGTCTACTCTGCCCTACACAGTCTTTCACAAAATTCTATGTTAGGGCTTACTACAAGCTAAAGAAGGTCTACTTAAGGTTATAACCTATTTGGCCAGTTAGGAGAAGTTAAAATAGAGATGAGTAAGTTGATATAATCCTTTTAAATTTTTTATAACTCAATAAAATGATTTTGTATGCCCTCAACCTGTACAGTGAGCTTGAAAACCCTAGATTAGGGTTTAGCCATTTTAGAGAGTTTCCACCATTAGAAAAAGGTAAAAATTGGTAATATAACCTATTTTGAAGTGTTATTGGATATGAAGAAATAATTAAATTTTTTAGGTATGGATAAGTAAGGATTTAGGACTATGTGCTAGTACTAGGTCTAGGGAAGGCCTAAAAGAGTAAGGGTAGTGAAAAAATCACATTTATCTAAAGAAGTAGGGTAAAAAAGGTTTGATTAAACTAGGGGAGACAAATGGGTATCCAAAAAACATATTTAGTTTTATTTTATGGTCCGTACACTACCCAAACTAAAGAGATTTATTAGTTTGGAGGGGTAATTGAGGGGTGGTTTAAAGAAGGAAGTGTATTGTGTCTTGGGATTTGTGCCAAGATAAATATGTATGAGTTGAATGGACAAAAAGGGTCCTTGAAAATGTATATATTTTCTTAATAAAGGTTATCATCTTCTCCAAAGAAGGATATTTACTTAGAAATAGGGTTAGTAGGCTTAGAAGACAAGAGGTTGAATATTGAGTGAAATGTAGGGTGATGAGTAATGGAAGTGGATTGAGATTGTTTGAAATAAGGTATTTGAATGCTTTATGTGTTTTAAAATTTTTATAATAAATAATTTGAGTTTTGGTCCATTTGTACAAGATAGACCTAGTGTTGGTCAAAAAATATTGGTCAATTTACAAGAAAAGATGTTTGATTCTCTGCATCAGAATATAAGGCTTTTAAGATACATAGCATTTTCATTGGATGAATTTATAGCCATTGATAACACTTATTGTGTGTGTATGCATGTTTACATTGTTGTAAATCATGTTTATCAGCCTCATTTTCTTGCCAGTCATAAAATGAAATAAAATGCAACTTCTCAAAACTTTTTGGAACTAGTCAAGAATAATTTTAAAGAGGTTGGTGGCATGGAAAATTTAAAAATTCTAAGAAAGATTGTTTGTGTAGGGTTAGATGGAGCATCGGTTATGCAAGGTTAAAGAAGTGGTCTTTGTGTAAAGCTACAAACTTCCTGTACACCATATATGATTGGTATTCATTGTATGACACATAGAATAAATATGGCATTTAAAATTATGAGTAAGTTTACATTAGTCTCAAAATTTTAAGATCTTATTCACAAAATCAATTCATACTTTTGTAGAAGTCCAAAAAGTTTTTTAAAATTTCAAAATCTTATTGAAGGTTTAATGTAAGGAAACAAGCTACATAAGGATGTTGATACTCAATGGATTTTTATTTGTGGACCAACACATAGAATATATGTAGAATATTAGTCATTTATGGGAATAATAGAGGAACATTGACACACAATAGATAAAGCTCTAGATATTTTGTTTTGGTTAACTAATATAGTGACATTATTGACCTTATGTGCCCTTTTACCCATGTTAGATGAAATGAATTTAATGATAAAGAAAGCTAAAGAAAGAACAATGTACATTCAAGAATATTCTACATTGAAAAAATTAATATGCATTGCCCTTGATAATTTATATTTAACATAAAATTCATTTACAAGGGAAAAGTTCACAAGTTGGATCTTAATGAAAAATATTGAACATAGTGGTAACTATTTGTAGTTTAATGAAGATGAATATTTATGTACAAAAGTGCGAGAATGTAAAATATTCCTATACACTTTTGACACAATTGGTCAATTTAATAGACTCAAAGAATTTCATGTTATAAGGGATCGATTCCTTGAGGTTGTATCTTCTGTAAGGTCCACTTTGAAGGAAATTTCAAAATGTCTCTCTTCAGAGATTAGAGATCATTTTTCTCAAGATGAAATACTAGAATCCATGGTTGTGGTGTACCCTCAATATTGGAAAAATGCTAGCTCATCACATTTTTACAATAAAATCAAAATTTTAGCCCAACACTTCTGCAAAATTATATAATTAAATGGTAAAAAAATTGAAAGTGTTTTAGTTTTGTCAAAGCTAAGTGAGCAGTTTGTTCGATTTGACATAACAATGTTGGAATAAGTCAAAGTTGTGGACAAGGTTTTCGAAGATGGCTCGATTACTAAACTATGAACTACTTTAAGTTTGAGTGAAATACTACATGATGGTATCTCAGAATATTTTGATCTTGCTAATTTATGCCAAACAATGATTTTGGGCTCAGTGAAAGATGAGAGATTTTTTAGTGCATTGTCATTTTTAAAGTCAAAGTTAAGAAACAAGCTTGACAAGATTTTGGAGACTTGTTTGAGGCTCTATACAACTAGATATAATGTCTTCGATTTTCCATTTGATAGAGCTCTGGCTATTTGGCAGTCTATATCTGAAAGAAGAGGATTAACTAATAATTCTTCAAACACACTACACTCAGAATTTTATAGTATTGGATCCAAGCCCAACAACTTTTAAAGAGAATACACATAAAAATTATCAAGAACAAAATGAAGAAAATTGGCATCTTGAAATTTGAAATTTAAGCATCTAAAATTCAAAGTTGATTGAGGAAGGACAACAGATTTTGTGATCCCAAATAATTTTCCATGGATTCATGTAGTTAGATTGCATTTTGATACTGGGTGACTTTAATTTTGATATAAAAGTGCTAATACTTGATTAGAAAAACATGTGTTTTTGTGTTTTGTTTGATTAAGATAACATGTCTATAACAGTTGTAAATTATATTATAGAGATGCATAAGTATATTATGGTATTCTCTTGTTATTCTATACCAAGTAGGTGTATTTTTATGTTTTGTTTGATTAAGAGAACATGTCTATAACAGTTGCAAACTCTATTATAAATATGCATAATTATATTGTGGCATTCACTTGTTATTTTATATCAAGTAGGTATATTTTTGTGTTCTGTTTGATTAAGAGAACACGTCTATAATAGTTGTAAATTATTTTATAAAGATGCATAACTATATTGTGGTGTTCTCTTATTATTTTTCACCAAGTAGGTGTATTTTTGTGTTTTGTTTGATTAAGAGAACATGTCTATAACAATTGCAAACTTTATTCTAAAGATGCATAAGTATATTGTGGTGTTCCCTTGTTATTTTATACCAAGTAGGTGTATTTTTGTGTTATGTTTGATTAAGAGAACAAATTTATAACTGTTATAAATTTTATTATAGAGGTGCATAAGTATATTGTGGTGTTTTGTTATTTTATATGAAGCATGTATATTTTTGTGTCTTTCTTAACTATGAGAACATATCCATAATAGTTGTAAACTCTATTATAGAGATGCATACATATATTATGGTGTTCCCTTGTTATTTTATACGAAGTAAGTGTATTGTTATTTTTTTATTAAGAGAACATGTCTATAATAATTGTAAACTTTATTATAGAGATGCATACATATATTATGGTGTTCCTTTATTATTTTATACCAAACAGGTATATTTTTGTGTTTTGTTTGATTAACAGAACATGTCTATAACAGTTACAAAAATCTATTATATAGAAAGATAAGTAGATTGTGGTATTCCCTTGTTATTTTATATCAAGCAGGTGTATTTTTATGTTCTGTTTGATTAAGATAATATGTCTATAATAGTTTCAAACTCTATTATAGGGATGCATAAGTATATTATGGTGTTCTCTTGTTAATTTATACCAAGGTGTGTTTTTGTGTTTTGTTTGATTAAGACTTGTCTATAATAGTTGTAAACTCTATTATAGAGATGCATAAGTATATTGTGGTGTTCCATTATTATTTTATACCAAGAAGGTATATTTTTGTGTTATGTTTGATTAAGAGGACATGTCTATAGCAATTATAAACTCTATTATAGAGATGCATAAGTATATTATAGTGTTCCCTTGTTATTTTATACAAACTTAAATATTTGAGGTATTTATAATGTAATGAACTATAAGTATCTATATTGGACCAACAACATCACTTCCACTAATAGCTTGTATAAATGACTAGAAAATTTGAGAAAACCATCACATATGTATTCGAGCAACTTCTATTAATCCCACAGGTGACGTGTTGGATCAACATTAAATTTTGCCTTGGCCCTTCAATATGCTGAAACCAATTCACTAAAAAATGGAGCAATATCTCAACCTCGATCCCTATAGCTTTAATTCCACCTGCACCACATTCAATGCTAGAAATAAAATATACATTAGGTGTGAGAATTTGGGATGTTGAGTCATTTATGTCATTAACCTCTTTTAATGTTGCCTAGTTTTTAAAGCTTTGAATCCTTGAAGTCATAGAAATTTCAAATTACAATTTTATAATTATAGTTTTAATTATTTATTATTAATTTTTTTAGTCATTAAAATCACATAGAAGGAAAAGCATGTTTTTTTTACTCAATTTTATGAATGTGTTAAGGACCACTTGTGACTTAGGACATAATATGCTTAAGGTAATCATTATATTTTGGTTGGCATAGTTTGTTAGTTGATATAGAAATATATTTGAAAGGTCATTATTGATTATGGATATGGTTAAGACATTTTGACAGACCTCATCATTATCGATTATGGATATGGTTAAGACATTTGAAAGACAGTGTTTTGAGAAACCATCTTTAAAAAAATATTTTTCAGAGAACTTATCATTATATTTATTTATTTCAAGAATCAAGATAGATGACTATGCAATGCAAACAATTGATCTCAGTCTTCAGAACAAAAGAAACATAAATCCATACCTTGCAGTTGTAATCACTAGGAAACCAACTTAGAAATTGTTTGCACATTCATTTCCAACCTCTCATCCAGTATTTTGACTATCAAAGCTTCAATTCTACCAATTAAATACTCTAAATTTATATATCAATGAATAGAAAAATTGAGAAACCATCACATATGTATTCGAGCAATTTACTTATGCTCGAATACATATGTATCTCTTTAATAGAATTTACAAATGCTATATGCACGTTCTCTTAATCAAATAGAAGACTTAGAGAAATTATTTGTATGCACAATCATCTATCTTGATTCTTAAAATGAATAAATATAATGATAAATTCCCTAAAAAGTATTTCTTTAAAGTTATTTACTTTCCATCCTCATTTTTCATATTTGTCTTGCCTTATGGCCCCATAGTCAGTTTATTATTTATACTCTATATTTTGATTTTTCGTCAAAATTTTTGCTATAATTTTTTTTATTATATTATTTAATTGGTCTTTACCATTGATTTTTTTTAATAAATAATGGAATGCAAAATATTTATTTTAAACAATGTATAAAGAACAAAATGAATCATATTATATGGTTTGTCTTTACCCCATATTTCTTTTAAACAAACAAGAAACTTATTTCCTCTAAGAAATAATGGCATACAAGATACTTCTATAAATCAATGCACAAAATAAAATCAATTACATTATGTGGTTGGTTTTTATCACATACTTCTTTTAAACATATAAGAAACTCATTTTCTTTAAGAAATAATAACATGTAAGATACTTCTTTTAAATAAAATGAATAAATGCAATAGAGCCTCATGATCATTTCAACTATGTTTATGACTAACCCAAAAATACCCATTTTATAGATTTTGAATTTAAAGAAAAGATTTGCAGATATATACAATTTTTTTAAGAAACCCAATATGCACAGTGTTTTGAGTAAATATCTTTAAAGAAATGATTTTCAAAAAACTTATCATTATATTTATGAACATATCAACATGCAATAAGTACAAATCAATGTAATGAATAAATATAATGATAAATTCCTTGAAAAACATTTCTTTAAAGATATTTATTTGTCATCCTTATTTTTCATTGTTGTCTTCCCCTATGGCCCCATAGTCAATTTATAATCTATACTCTGATTTTTTTGTCACAATTTTTTTCATACTCTGTTTATTATATTATATGGTTGGTCTTTACCACATACTTATTTTAAATAACTAAGGAATTGATTTCCTCTAAGAAATAATGGCGTGCAAGATATTTATTTTAAACAATGCATAAAGATATTTATGAACATATCAACATGCAATAAGTACAAATCAATATAATGAATAAATATAATGATAAGTTCCTTGAAAAATATTTCTTTAAAGATATTTATTTGTCATCCTCATTTTTCATTTTTGTCTTTCCCTATGGCCCCATAGTCAGTTTATAATCTATACTCTAATTTTTTTGTCACAATTTTTACTATACTCTATTTATTATATTATCTGGTTGGTCTTTACCACATACTTATTTTAAACAACTAAGGAATTTATTTCCTCTAAAAAATAATGACGTGCAAGATATTTCTTTTAAACAATGCATAAAGAACAAACTAAATAAACACATCAGATCCTCATAATCATACTGTATTTTATTTTTAAATGTTAAGATAATAATTATATTCTAGTTGGCATGGTTTGTTAATTGAAATAAAAAGAATATTTGAAAGGTCAATATGGATATGGTTAAGACATTTTGGCAAACCTTATTATATAGTTTTTGATTTAAAACAATGAAAATATTTTGAATATTGTTTTAGTTATGTCATCTTCACTTTTCATAGTTATCTTGCCTTATGACCCCATCGTTGGTTTATACTCTATACTCTAATTTTTTGCCACTATTTTTACTATACTCAATTTATTATATTATCTAGTTGGTCTTTACCAAATACTTATTATGAACAAATAATAAATTGATTTCCTCTTATAAATAACGACATGCAAGACACTTATTTTAAACAATGTACAAAGAACAAATTGAATAAATGTAATAGAGCCTCATGATCATACTATATTTTGTTTTTAAATGTTTAAGGTAATAATTACATTCTGTTTGGCATGGTTAGTTAATTGAAATAAAAAATATTTGAAAGGCCAATATGGTTGTGGTTAAGACATTTTGGCAAACCTTATTATATAGTTTATAATTTAAAAACTATGAAAATATTTTGAATATTTTTTTCAATTATGTCATCCTCTCATTTCATAGTTGTCTTGCCCTATGGCCTCATAGTTGGTTTATACTTGATACCCTAATTTTTTGTCACAATTTTTGTTATATTCAATTTATTATATTATTTATTTGGTCTTTTGAGAGACTTACAAAGGTTTGTACTCAATTTATATATAATATGACCATCAAATTTAGCTCTTGAAAAGGATAAATTTAGTCTTTAAAAAGGAAGACAAATTTAATAGTTAGAAAGAAGGAATTGTAAATAAGATCTTGACTTTAAACTTCTCACCTTTTAACCTCTTTATCCATTGGTTTTTTAATTAACACAAATTACCTCTTATAAAATAAATTTGCATAAGTTCTTTAAATTGCTTAAAATCTTAGAATCCACAAAACCCTAAAACCTAAATTCATATAACTTCATTTATATTAAAATTTTATTCTTTGTGGTCGTGTGAATCAAAAAATGAGTGACAATTGTAAGAGGAGGCCAAGGAAGAGTCTAAGGATCCAATAATGAAGTAGAATCCAAATAATAAATGCAAGCCCTACATGTCATGAGAATCATGAAATGTGTGATAATTACAAGAGGAGGCCAAGGAGGAGTCTAAGTAGCCAACAATGAAGTACAATCCAAGTAATAAATACAAGCTATACATATTTGAAAATATTTTCACACTTCGAATGAATTATGCCTATCTTTTAAGGGATTTGAACTGTTGCCATGTTATTTGCCCTGTGAATGTGTCTGGGAAAAGGGGTTTAACTTAGATTTTTTTGCCATTATCTATTTATTTAAATATGATGATTGATTCGTCAACTATTTATAATTTTTTTGAAATAGTTAATAGAAATCACCAATCAATTTATACCAGCATGGTGATTTTGCCAAATATTTACCAATGTAATTATACCTAAGTTCTAGGATTCACCAAGATTTTATAGTAAGCTTTTAGGGGTCCCTTCTTAAAATTATCCCTACCTAAGGATGCTTGGAAAATATCATATCCATATACATGCATTTGTATTCCCATAGGTAGTTCAAATGTTGATCCATGTTCTATACAAGATACTTTGATTTGTAATTGATAAACATTGGTAACATCTACATTTTTAAAGATGGAATTGATGGGTTAACCATGACTCTAATGTGGTTTTTTAAATACATGTCTCCTTCTTAAGAAAGATAGTGTTGGACATTCCTCTAATTTTTTATTACTAGTAGACACATCCACACACTCAACCCATCCTTCGACAAGGATATGTAGACTATCTTACATGTTGTCAGGTCCTTTTTGTGCACTTTGTCTTCTCATTCAAGATACCTCAGATTTTCATGTGATTCCTTGCAACAACCTTTGACCCAAAGTAGTTGGAAAGGTCCATACTTCCTTCCTTTGGAAGGGGTTATGATAATCTCTACCCACTCCTTAATGCGAGTGGCATAGAGCCCACCAATTTTAATTAAAACCTTTTTTGGTTTCAGCTTTGGCTCTAGCTAAGATTTCTCATGCCTCGACATTTGGATTTCACTTTAGATTTTGATTCAAATTTTGCTTCATGCTTCACTTGATGGATTTTAATAATGGTTGTCTATCACAACCTTTGTCTTCTTTGATGTTACTCCACCAATCAAGTAGACCATTAAAATTCTTGGTCCCTCCCTAACTTTGTGAATCTCTCCTACCTTTTTTGGAGTCAATAACATGAATTATTACTCACACATGTCGAGATTCTTGTTTCTAAACTTTGTGTTGTTGTAATATCTTGTCATTCTATTTCACAATTATGTTCAAGGCATAAATATTTGAAGATAATGAGGTGCCTCATCACAACACTCCTTGAACCAAATTTAATTTGACCTGACATTCTTTCAGGTAATGATGCCAAAATTTAGTATGATTAATGTTTACTAAGATAATAGACTGTTAATAACAATGTGCACACAATAATAGTTGTATAGCATACCAAGGTAAAGTAGAGTATTTGAACACTAGAAGCTTTATATTCATAAAAGATAAGTCTTGATAACATACACATGATATTTTAAGGACAAGACCTAATGGTTGCATGTTAATCCAACCATCAAAACTGACATAACTAAGGGTCTTACTATAATAACATTAACTAAACACTAACAAAATATTAACAAATAATGAAAGATATAAAAATACATGTTATTATAATTAATAATCTACGAAGTGTTTCCAAGATAGAAGTTGTATTGGAATCATGCATAGAAAGTGTGATGAAGTCCCAAGACATTATCACCAAACAATAAAGGCTTGCAACTAGAAATCAAGGATCTATGGTTGCAATGATTCATTGTATAGTCAAGAAAATTGGCATAAAAGAACACCATGAGCATGAGAACCCACTTCTTAAATATAAAGGTAAAGCTAAAGTAAAATTTGAACATATTCCTTCCCAAGTTGAGACAAAAGTAGAGATTAAACTCTTTGAAGGACAAGTAGACATTAACAAATAGGTGAAGCAAATGGAGATATATTTTAGTGTGCATAAAGTAATAGAGTTAAAAAATATTTATTTTTCAAATCTCAAGATGGAAGGACATGCTCTATTTTTGTAGGAATCTTATCTAGTATCTTCTAAAAATAAGAAGTTGGATATAAATATGTGATATGGATTTAAAGAATTGTTATATAATAGTTTTTATCCTACTGAGCATAATATTGATCTGAAGATTAAGTGTCATTATTCCATGCAAGGAGAAATTCAAAGTGTACAAGATTATACCAAATATTTCCATATACAAGCCATGCTCATGGGCTTGGACTTGGACTTGGGAGGTCTCTATTCATGCCTAAGCAGATGGTTCATCTCAAGTCCTCCACAAGACCTTGATGAGGTATATATGCAAGCATACTACACTAAGGAAGAGAAAAAACAAGGAGAGGGAGAGCCCTTAGAGTAAATCAACCATATATAATCTTCAAAATGGGTAAGTGGAAAGGTAAGAAAAATGTCATCATTTTGAATAGTTGTGAGGATACAAAGAATCATTGTAGTCATTGTGTTATAGATGGTCATACTGATACTAATTTTTAGAGGTTACATTTGAAACTACACCAAAGGAATTATTCTAAGGAAGACTCCAAGAAGTCCATGTCATCTTTAAGCAAATCAAAGGCAGAGATTGAGAATAATTTTGATGTATATGATAATCTTGGATGCATTGCCACCAACATGAACCGCAAGGAACAAGAAATAGAAGAGATGCGTAAACTCTTCCAAAGGTAAACACACTTGTTGATACTGGGTCTCAATCTAATGTGATTTTAAATAAAGTTGTTAAGAAGCTTGGTTTGGGAATGTATGATCATCCTCATCCATATTTTTAGGGTTAGGTAAAGGGTGTTGAAATACAAGTAACTAAAATATGTAAATTCAAATTTGAGATTAACCCACAATACATTAATGAGCTAAAAGTAGATGTAATTCCTCTTGATGCATTATACGTGGTGTTTGGAAGTCAATAATTGTATCTTATGGATACTATATTCAAAAAGAGGGATAATAGGTACCAATGGGTCAAGGATGGAATCAAATATGTTATCAAAGCACATCAAATCAAACCCAAGCTTGCAATGGTTAGTGTCAACCAATCCAAAAGACTCATTCAAGTAAATAATTTATGTTTACTTATTTTGAAATATAAACAAGAGGATGACTTAGAGATATTTTAAATTAATAGTGTGAAGAAGGGATTGGATGAGTTGTTAAATTATTTTCAAAATGCATTCCAAAATTTTGAAAAATTGCCTCCAAAAAGAGAATTAGATCATTGCATTCACCTATACTTAACATTGGTTTGTATATACAATCACTTTTAGAGAGTAACAAGGTCAAGAAACAAATTCAAGAGTTGTTAGAACAAAGCATCATACAAAAAAATATTTCACCATGTGGATCACACATTGTGATGGCACAAAAGAAAGATGGCTCTTGGAGGATGTGCATAGACTATAGAGCTTTGATCAAGATCACCATAAAGATTAAATATTTGCTTCTACAAATTGATTATTTGTCAACTTTAGCATGCAAAGTATTTCACAATTTTTGATCTCAAATTAGAGTATCATTAAGTTTGAATGGAGAAAGAGTATGCTTGAAATATATCATTAAAGATGAAACAAGGTTTGTATAAATGTTTGTTACTTCTATTCGGTTTATGTAATGCACTTACAACATTTATGAGGTTAATTATTGAGGTATTTAAACCTTTCATAGATATATGTGTTATAGTGTATCTAGATGATATTTTGATTTTTAGTGAAACATGGAAACAACATCTAACACATTTGAGACAAGTCTTACCCATGTTAAAATAAAAACAACTATTGTGCAATATGAATAAATGTGACTTTGTAAAACAATCACTCGTCTATTTGAGGTATTTGGTTGGAAGAGGAGAACTAAGATTGGATCCGATGAAAGTAGAGACTATCACGAATTTATCCATACCTAGGAGTGCTACTGAGACTAAGAGATTATTCAAATTTTATACACATAACAACATATCTACATCCATTTGCAACAATGGAAAAGAAATTTCATTGAGTTAAGGAACTTGACATTGGTTTTTATTCATTAAAATAGAAAATCAATGATGCACTAGCCCTTGCTCTTATTGATTCACAACAACCATTATGTTATGGGGGAAAATTTGTTCCAAGGAGATAAATATGATTGTTATCATTCAGATGCATTTTCTTCAACAATAAGGTGTTATATTATTTATGATAAAGAAATATACACACTTGTTCAGCCAATAAAGATATGGAAACATTATTTTTTTTTGTGTAAAAAATTATAGTGCATATTGACCACAAACCTCTACAATATTTGTAAGCACAAAATAAATTTCAAAAAGAAAGGCATTACTAATGAATGGAATTTATTCAACAATTATATTTAGTAATTAAGTACAAAAAGAAAAACACAAATGTAGTGGCAAATATGTTATCTAGCCCAACAATAAAAAAGGTTTCATCTTTGGTAATAATCTCACAACTTGAGCCTTTCATGAAAGAGGAATATGAGGAAGGATATGCACAAGATATATACTTTAGGGAGATATTCCAACAATTATAAATCAAGAAGATTGAGAGAGAAGGGAAAGATTGATGTTGCCTCAAGGATGGACTACTCTATAAGTAGAATAAGATGTGTTCCTATAGACACCAAAATTCTTCACACTACAATTTTGAATGTCGAAATACCCTTAGATCAGACCATTACCCAACCCTTGAATATGACCCTGAGTCAGGTTATCTCATTAGCTAACCAACTCAATAATTTACTCCCTTTTTACCCCACTTAGCCTTCGACACTCGACCATCGACGGTCAGGTCACTTGAACAAATACTTGACCAACTGTGTACAAGTTAACATGACATAATTTAATATGTTCACCTTAATCGGTACTAACACATCACAATGCATCAAAATCAATAGCCTAACCTCCTATGTAACTTTATACTTCCATCTCTCTTTGCCTATAAAAGGGGGAGTAAGATGTGAAGAGAGATCCATAATCAAGCAATCTTGCACACAGGTGATCAAGTCATCAACCAACAGGTCTTCCTTCCAACAATTTAATAACTAAAATAGATATTTGAACCTCTACAAAAATTATTTTTGAGGCAAAGTATTGTTACTCTATCAAAATTGCCTCAAGATCAGCCATCAGCCTTTAAACAACAAAACATTTAAACTTTGTACTTTTTATTCAGTTATTTTGGTTTCGAACCTCCCTATCCTAATTAAACCTTTATACATCTTAATTTCTAACTCCTAAACCCTTAACTAAATCCTAGACCATTCATTGACCCATTTTGTAACTCCTTTTCTAAACATCTTCAAAATCCACATGAACCGTCAATAGTCACTTTAACCATCAATGGTCACCCTCAACCATCGACGATCACTCAACCTCTGATGATCAACTTAACTGTGAATGATCACCTCAACCATCAATGATCACTATGGCAAGAAATAACAAGTTATTTCTAAACCCTTTACCCCCAACCAGTTTGACTTTTTGTCTCCCTACCTATTCACAGAGACCTCACCTATTTTTTGAACCTGGCCTAACCTACTTTAGCACTAGTATTGACCCAATATTGCTATATTTAATTTATTTTTATTTATCAAGCGTCTATTTATTCTTGTATTTCATTTCAATTATTTTTGTTATTTGATGTAGGTACTTTCTTTTTATCTCTTTCAATTTAACTGTTATCAAAGAGTGGATTGACAGCCTCCTAACAAGCTCACACTTCTTGGTTCTAGCTCACGCTAGGTAGTCCACCTTACTATCTTTCCAACAACCTATTGTTTTAGTGATTTCTTATCCACAGGTCATTCTTCCCAAGACAAAGAGGAGCTATTCACACTCATTTGGATCACACACGCATAAATAAATAGGTTCTTCTACCACACCCTTATTACTAGTTTCTTACTTCTTTAATTAAGAAATGAGCACAATTTGAGGGAAAAAATTGCATGCCTGGTGGGACCCTAATAACATCTAGGTGCCCTTTTATTCCTTTATTATATGCTCATACAATGAAAATGAAATTTATTTTGGGTATAAAATAAACCTTGCATACATTGCTTGCTTGCATGTTTTTAGTTCATGTAGTTAACTTAAAATGAAAGTAGTCAATCGTAGTTTCACTCTTGTTATCACACAGTATACGAAACTATATAATCAATCAACACATCAAAACAATTGATATAAGGCCTGACTAGGATTTCATTATCTAGTGGTAAACCTTACCCTTTGGGTATCTTACTTGGAGGTCATTACCAAGAAGAGAAACCAAAACTCAGCTCTTTGGTTGAGTCTAAACTTTAAAATTCAGTATAAATTGGCTAAGCACCAGACACCTTTATCATTATGGTGTGTGAAGTGAGGGGGTAGGCCCCAATATAAAGCCACATACTAGCTTTCAATATAGATTTTTGAGAGCCTTTAACACTTGAAACCAACCTTAGACTTCCTTTCTAGTACCTAAACTACAAACCAAAGTTCTTCACACTTTTTAAGGCATAAGCCAAAAGAAATATAAAAAGAATCCTAAGTTTTTAAAACACACTCTAGTGTATTTTTTGATTACCTTGAGATATTTTGCTTTTGTTTGCTTTGTGTTTGAGTTGTGAGATTTTTGTTATTTCCTTTCTATTCCTCACATGGTCTTTACTAGACAACAGTTAAGGAATCAAACCAACCAAGAACCACCTTCCTCTTCTTCTTCCTCTATGGAGTACACTTCAGATGTTGAGGGTTCTCCCCATCATTCTCCCCCTCGACCATGCCTCAGATAGTTGTTGAAGGTGATGCATATTTCACTACCTTCCTCGATAACAACCACATGGCCCTTCAGCATTACCTCAACACCTTATCTCACTGCACCACTATTTTGGTTCCTCCTACGGATCCACCTTATGGGATGCCACCCCATCTTATGATTGGCACTACGTCCACCCAACCTATGGTCACCCAAGCATATTCTTCCACCAATATCCCATCCACTACCTCCACCCAAACTCAATCAAACATCCCAACCAACAACTAAACACCCCCTACACCAACCAACACCTCCAACATACAGGTAACCTCATCTGTTACCACCCATAATCCACCCACTTTGGAGATATATTATACTATTCCCCTTATCACTACCAACCCACCAATCTCTACCCCACTTCAAAATATGGTGCTTTCTATACCTTCTACCCTTCCACCTATCAATACTAGAGTTACCACTTACCCCCAATCCACACCTCTAACCCAATACATATCAATTTCCCAACCTACCACGTCAATCATACCTCCAAATCAACCCATATCAATCCATCAACAAATACCTATGACACCCTACCCATTCTATATTCCCTATCTACAAAGATACATAGTTGCACCTTCTACCCAATCTTTTGTTCCCATTAACCCTTATGTGGCATCATCCCAACCCTCAATGACCACATACCAACATGTGGCATCCTCTCAACCTTCTACCAATTATCCATATATTGCATCCACCCAACCTCAACAACACTTACCATACAATAATGGAGTTCTTGAACCCTAAATAGACTTGGTCAAAATGTTGATGGAAAAAATGACCAAACTAAAATCATCTATCTCTGGGGCTCACAACCTCCTATCCTATGACCAAATTTGTAATGAACCTATTCACCCATCCATTCATATCCAAACTTACCATCCTCAATGGGAACCACCTAAATTATCTAAGTTCCAAATCAAGGAGGACCCCTAACAACACTTAAGAGCATTTTGTCATTCTTGTTATTTGATTACATATGATGATGCCCTTCTCCTTCGTACCTTCCCCATGTCTTTATCTAGACCAGCCTTGGATTGGTATAGTGCTCTCACCAAGCACTCCATCTTTTTTTTTTCTCAACTTTCCCAAACTTTTTTAGATCACTTCTCCATCAATATATCTAAGAAGGTATCCATTACTGACCTCTACTCCATTAAGAATTTTGATGACAAATCAATTACCAATTTTGTAGCATGATGGAGAGGTCTCATCAACTGGCTCTTTTTTTCTTTACCTCAACCTGAGTTGATTGAAATTTTCTCTCAAGCCTGTGCCAAACATATTACCTCCACTTTATAGGTTTAAACTTTCATAGCCTTTGATGAGGCTTTCACCATGGCACACAATCTAGAAATTAGAGCCATTGACGAGGGGAAGTTGAAATTGAGAAACAATAACTCTAGCTTAAAATCTAATGACCCTTCCTCATCCAAAACCACCAACCAATCCGACTACCCTAAAACCAACCAAAGGAAATTGTAAACACAATTTCCCTCAAAATAGCCCCACCTCTAGTTGTCATCCAAACCAACCAAACCAATTCCTCTAACACCTCCAATCAAAAAACCCAAAATCAAAATTGGGCTCCCCCAAAACAATACACTGTATCAAGGGAGTCATATGCTTCAGTTTTGGATAAGTTTCTCAAAGCCAACATCATACAACTTCCACCTATCAAACCTCCTCTATAATTTGATGCTTTTCACCATGTGCCTAGTTGGTATAATAAGAATGATTTGTGAGCTTTCTAGCATGTCATTGGACATGGCGTTAGTAAGTGTAACACCTTCAAGACCATTGTCCAAAACTTGATTGATAAAGGGCAACTTACACTAGACAATCCCAATGCACCCTCGAATTAGTCACTTGACATTTTTCGACAACCTTTTCCCAACCATGCCCCTTCTACCAACCATGATGATAAAAAACTAGAATCCTCTCACACTCATGAGGTCCATACAATCAATGTAATTATTAGTGAACCTATCATTGAGGAAACCATTGCCTCAACTACCTCTTCCTCCACTCCACTTATTAAAGTGATGGAGTCACCCTCCATTCCTTTGGATACCCAAACAAAGGAAGCAACCACCATGATCCAAAACTTGCAAGTTCTGGTTGATAAATGATTCAAGAATACAAAAATAACATAGTAACAATGAATTCTCTGAGAAGAGATGTATTATTACTCAAGATCGCAATACAACTATATGTTTATCTCTGGGAAGAGATGTCTGATTTTCCATTTCAGGTTACATCTTCATTTATACCTATTAAGAAAGTAGGTGGAGAATGTGTAAGGTTAAAAATCTCAAGGGAGATTAAGTGGTTTGACTTTCACACTTTAAAACAATACAAAACTCAAGGAATTACTATTTTAGAAACTTACTATTTTTAGACTGCACTACTAAAATTAAAATTTGGGGCACTTCCATTAGATGTTAAGGGGTTAAAATTTATTTAGTGGATCTTAATGCCATCTCACAGTGTTCTCCTCATTCTTATCTTTCCAACGGTTCAAACGGTGAGTCAATTGGAGCTATGGTGCAAAAGTTATGGCTCCCAGAAGTTCCATCATCAATTGGGGTGGATCTGTCACCCTAATTATCGCCTAAATTGCTGCCCGGATCATTCCTCCCTCATTGAAAAGCAATGCTCCCCATTGCAAAAATGTTCCTCATCAAGTGTGTAAGTTTTGTCTTGATTTGATTCTCTGTGAGCCACTCACCTTGGTGGCTAAGGTGGCCCCTTTTGACCACTCGATAAAGCTGAATATAGCGTCCTCTTGTTGTCTTCATCCAGGTGTCCACAATCTGATACTCCTCCACTGGAGAAAAACTCTGTGGATCAAGCTCATCAATGTTGATTTGTTCTACTAAAACTAAAGTGTCCAATAGAGGTGGATGATATGGTTTGAGGAACTCCACATTAAATATTAGATGCAGACCAAGGTAGGTTGGTAGGTTCAACTCAAATGCATTTTCTCTAACTTTTTTGGTGATGGTGTAGGGACCATATCGCAGAGGCCAAATTTTTCTATGTGGGCTTGCAAGTCATTCCTTCTAAAGCCACAACCAAACCTTATCACCCATAGCAAAATGGTGTGTAATCTTATGTTTGTCATGGTGTTGCTTATACTTCTGATTCATCTTCTCCAAGATGTCATGAACTTGTTGTTGGATGTGTTGCATTTGTTCAATTAACTTTGTTTCTTTTGCTGCCTCAAATCTTCCATGAGGTGTGTATTCCATGGTTGAGAATGGAATAGCTATATCAAATGGTGCCATGGGTTGGAACCCGAAGCATACTTGGAATGGATTGTGCTTGGTCGAGCTGTGCAGGGCCCGATTGTATCCAAGTTGTATGAAAAGAAGCCCCTCATCCCAAGTTCATGGATGTTTGGAGTGATACATCCAAATCATGTGAACAATCAAGTAGTTCACCACCTCTATCTGACCACCAGTCTGTGGATGGAAGGTTGTGGACTTCATCAGCTTGGTATCCATCATCTTCCATGGAGTGGACCAGAAGATGCTTAGAAACCTGCTATCTCGATCTGAGACAATGGACTTGGGGAGACCAAAATGGAGCCATACATGACTAAAATATAGTTGAATAGTTTCTTCAGTAGATATATTTTTCTTACAAGCAATCATGATAGCCATTTTTGAAAAATGATCAACTACCACAAAAATACAATCCTTACCATGTTTTGAAGTGGGCAAACTTGAGAGAATCCATTGAGACAGATTCCCAAGGCCTGGGTGGTTCTGGCAATGGCATGTACAATCCTTTCTTCTTATTTTTTGGATTAACTATCGCACATGGGGTCCAATATTTAAGATATCTTTCCACATCCTTTCGCATATGGGGCCAGTAAAAGTGTTTTTGAAGAACTGCCAATGTCTTCTCTATACCAAAGTGTCCAACTGTCCTACTGAAATGTGCTTCCCATATCATCTTCTGTTGCTCTGCAACTGGAACACAGATGTGCCCCATATGATAGAGGACATTATCTTGAAAATATAAATTAGAAACATGTTTACCCTTTTGAAGCACCTGATATGTATCAGCAAAGGTAGGATCTGCTTCATATAGAGCACCCCAAGTGGCAGTCTCATGTCTGCACAAGTCAAGAACTGTTGTGAGTGCAGTAATTAGTGGATGGCTCAGACAATCTGTAGTTGTATTTGAGATCCCCTTTTTGTGTTTGATTATTAGATGGAATTTTTGAAGATATGTGTCCCACTTTTGGTGCCTCTCATTTCATAGTTTGCTTTGTGTCTGGATGAAGTCCAATGGTCGGTGGTCAGTGTGGATGACCGTCTCTTTTCCCAAGATGTAGTGTTTCCATTGTTTGTAGGCTTGCACAATGGCATAGAGCTCCTTATCATATGTCAGATATTTCTTGACTGTATCAGTAAAAGTTTCACTATGATATGCAACAAGATGGCCATGTTGCAGGGTAACATCTCCCATGGCATATTCAGATGCATCTGTCATCAACTCAAAAGGTTGATGCAAATCTGGCAAGGCAAGAACAGGGTTGAGAAAAGTTTGTTCTTCAAATTTTAAAATTCCCTTTATTGTATTTCACCCCATTGAAATGTAGCTTTAGCTCCTCCTTTAGTCACTTGGGTTAGTGACCAAGCAACATGTGAAAATCCAAAAATAAACCTACGATAGAAATTTGCAAGACCCAAAAAGCTGAAAAGTTTTGTGAGGGTCCATGGTGTGGGCCATTCTCAAATAACCCAAATATTTTCTAGATCAACATGGACCCCTTGCTCATTCACAACATACCCGAGGTACTAAATTATTGTCATCCCGAATGTGCATTTGTCAAGATTTGCATACAACTTGTGCTCCTGAAGAGTTTGAAGCACCTTACGAACATGTTGTAAATGTTCCTCCCATGTTCTACTATAGATGAGTATGTCATCCAGGTAGACAACCACAAATGAGTTGGTGAAGGGTCCTAGGATGTCATCTATCATCCTTATGAAGGTTTCAGGTGTGTTAGTTAAGCCAAAAGGCATAACCAACCATTCAAAGAGCCCCTCCTTAGATTTGAATGCAATCTTCCAGATATCAGTGGGATCGATGGGAATTTGGTGATAGAAATATTTGAGATCAATTTTGGTGAAGAACTTTTCACCACGGAGTTGGTCCAACAGGTCATCAATCCTAGGGAGAGGGTAGCGATTCTTCACAGTGATTTTATTCAGGGCTTGGTAGTCAATGCCAAGCCTCCATGTTCCCTCTTTCTTTGGTTCCAAGATAATTGGGCTATCACAGGGTGAAGAGCTTGGCCTGATGTGACCCTTTTGGATCAATTCTTGAATTTGTCTTTTTATCTCATCATTCTCCAAAATTGATCTGTAATACACATGACTATTAGGCAAAGGTTATCCTAGGATCAAATTGATAGAATGTTTTACCTGGCAATGCAGTGGAACTCATGTGGGTGACTTGAATAAGTCATTATATTCTCTTGTGATTCATCTTATCTGATTTTGTTGTTGTGTTGATTGTGTAGTCAGGACTGCAACATCGGCCTTCTTGGGTTTTTATGGTTTGACCACCATGAGAACCAATTACTTTATCTTTTCCACCAATCTCTTACATTGCTTAGCACTGATCAAGGAGATAGATGTGAGAGGTGGTACCTCTAGTACCCTATAGCACCATGTTCCAAGAGTGAGGGTGATTCTTCAATTTCATGATTCATAGATGCCATGTCATTCATACATGAATGGCTGACCAAGGATTACATCACAAACATCTAGATTGAGCACATCACACAAGACTTCATCTTGGAAAGGTTTTATTGCATATGAAAGAAGACACTGATGGTTGACACGGAGGTCTCTCCCTGGGCTCAACCATCCAATATTGTATGGATTTGGATGAGGCTTCATGGATAGATTCAAACTTTTCACAACTTTAGTAGAGATTAAATTCTTTTAACTCCCACTATCGAGAATGAAATGCAAAGGCTTACCTTTTACCCATAATTTGGAGTGAAATAATCTTTCTTTGTCATCTGGCCTTTCCTCACAGGTTTGTGATGAAGTGATGATGGTATCAAGCTCAACATCTACAATTTCTTCTTCATCCTCTTCGACTATGGGTTGTGTATGAGACAGAGTAGTAAATGTCCAGTATTGTGACTCAGAAAGCAGTGACTTGATGGCTCAACATTCTTCTTTGGAGTGAGTTCCAATTTTGTGGTAATCACACCATTTTCTAGCCTTCCCCTTCTGGGGTTTCTTATCTTGAAACTCCTTTTGCTTCTAATTTTGGCCTCGTGTTTGACCTTCCTTGTCACTTTTCCATTTTGAGGGCTGACTCTTCGTATTCTTTCTGCCATGCTTCTACTCAATCTTCACTGTGAATTTATATGCCTCACTGAGGGTTTCCAAATTAAAGAGTTATATTTTCCCTCGTATGTACCATTGTAGTCCCCCACGATATTTGAGAGTCTTATGTTTCTCACTTTCTTGGATGCCCAATCTTGCAGATAAAGAATGAAAAATATCCGTGTAATCTTGAACAGATTGGTCCTTACCTTGGTGAAGTTGTTACCACTATATGTAAAGATCATCATATGCTCCAATGGGATAGTATTCTTCTTTCACCGCTTCCACAAAATCATCCTAGGTAGGTTCCACCTCAAGGCCAATGTCATATGTACTAAACCTCTTTTTGTACACTTCCCACCAGTTTTTCACGGGCAATGATGCTTTCAAAACAGCAAAAGTGATCTTTTCTCCATTAGTGAATTTGTTTACAGATAAGTAGGAAGACAATTAATTTAACCAATTTTCTACTACATCAACATTTATTTTGCCTTCAAATTTAAGAATATCAAAATTCACCTAAACCTTGAAGGGTGTTGGGGCACTGAAAGGATGTTCCATGGATGAAGAGCTAGGAAGTGTAGCTGAGGAGAAAGAATTTCCCATCAGGAGTTATTAAAGAATTTGGGCAAATTGTTGTATCATCTATGATTGTTGCCATTGGAGGGCTTCATTCACCATTTCCTTGAAAGAATCAGATGTCTCGGTGTCGTCTACCATTTGAAGTTATTTAGAGCGAACAGGTGGGTAGTTTGGAAGCTCTGTTGTTTCCCACCCAAGCTTCTTCTACCCTGACCTCATCTTCGGGATCATACACTCTCAATACAAACCACTCTGATACCACCGATCCAAAACTTAGAAGTTCTAGTTGATAAATATTTCAAGAATACAAAAATAACACAGTAACAATGAATTCTCTGAGAAGAGATGTATTATTACTCAAGATTGCAATACAACTATATGTTTATCTCTGGGAAGAAATGTCTGATTTTCCATTTTGGCTTACATCTTCATTTATACCTATTTGTAAATTAGGGGAGGATGTGTAAGGTCACCAATCTCGAGGGAGATTAAGTGGTTCGACTTTCACGCTTTAAGACAATACAGAACTCGAGGAATTACTATTTTTAGAAACTTATTATTTTTAGACTGCACTACTAAAATTAAAATTTGGGGCACTTCCATTAGGTTTTAAGGGGTCAAACTTCATCGATCATATCTCAATTCCATCTCACAGTGTTATTCTCATTATTATCTTTCCAACAGTTCAAACGGTGAATCAATTAGAGCTACAGTGCAAAAGTTATGGCTCCCGAAAGTTCCGTCATCAATTGGGGTGGATCTGTCACCCGAATTGTCACTTAAATTACTGCCCAGATCACACCTCCACTCCTCCATTTGAGGAGATAAAAAACTTACCCACCTATCCTTTGATATAAATACCAAAGGAGGTAACCATTTTCATCACACCTTCCTCCCCCACCATGGAATCACCCTCTCTCGCTTTAGAAATCATTTCATAAGAAGAGATCACTTTATCTACTCCCTTCATGGAGGAAACATCTTCCCTAACCTTGGAACCTTTCATCAGTGACAAGGGTGAAGAAACCATTTCCTCACCTCAACATATGGTCCTAATCTTTTAATCTGATGCCCAAGGAATTAAACTAGTTTACAAACCCTTCTCTAGACTAGTCCAAAGCCTAGAATTCTCCTCTCAACCTAATTTGGATTGAGCCACCTTTTGGCACTGTCTTGGGATCCCTTATCAAAACACACATGAACCTTCAACCTCACTTTCATTCACCATTAAACTTATAATTCCCTCATCAAATACCTCTGCCTCCAAAACCATGGTGGAACCATCCAAACCATCTCCATCCCAAATTATCAAAACACCTTACACCTCTCTAATCAAACTTATCAAGAACTTAGGGATACTTCCTAATCCTAGGCTTACCCACCCATTTTTGAATTTTGATTTAATCCCATCTATTCTACCAAAGAAAACTTTAACCAAACCAACCAAGAAGGTGGAACCACCCAAACTCCCACCTAGAACTAGAACCATACCACCACCTTCCCTCTTGCTTTATATCTTGGGCCCTCATCCTTCTTCCCTCCTAAGAGCTCATCCATCTATCAAGAAGGTCAATCCTCTAAAAACAACCAAAACTAAACTTCATCCTTTCATTATACCTTTACCTACCCCCTCTAAAACATCAACTTCCCCATCATTTTAAACTAAACTATCCACCTCCACCTTCCCACCTATCTCTAAATCTTCATCATCTCAATCATCCACCTCCAAATCTTTCACCTTTAAAGCCTCCACCTCAAAATTGTCTAACACCAAAAAAACCCAATCAAACCCACCTACCAAAACCATCCCACCACCCACACCTTCTGAGGTGAAGCCTACTTCTAAGAAATCTCTCACCCCCAAAACCAAAAACCAATCACCCTCAACACCTTTGTCTGAATCTTATTCAAACATTTTACAAAGGTTGTTGTAAACTTATTCCTTAAACCTACCACCTATCAGACCCTTTGAAACCTAAACCATCTTGGTTCAATGATAGTTTAATTTGCTCATACCATAGGACACCTAGACATGACACAGAGAACTATAAATCTATTCAAGCACTTATCCATAACTTATGGGATGAGGGTGATCTATTATCAAATGAACCTCTCTTTAGCTCATTACCACCCAACCACCAAACGAACCTATCCAACACTTACCTACTCCCACACTCTCATTTGAGAGTGAGGAGGAATCGAAGCAGCCTTCTAGCCCCACACCTCCCCTCATCCACACTATCCATATGGTTACCCAATTTTCAGGCCCAACAAAAGGATAAGGGAAAGGCCAAAGCGTCCATTCCATATACATATCCTTCCACCCCTCAACATTTCAACCAAACTCAAACACCTTCACCTTCACCTTCACCAAAACCCAAAATATCCATTTTAGGTGCCCCTACCTCCAACCCTTTTGAATTTATCCAACGAGTTTATCTAAAATAGCTTTAGCAAACACTGGTGAAGATGAGCCTATACAAACTAATCAACACCTCACCCCATCACCGCCAAGCATTGATAGAGGCCCCACTATCTATAGAGGTCCAACCTGAAAACCCTCAACCTCTTGCAGCCTTTGTCAGAGCTCTTCATCTTTCCACCCTTGTCACATTTAAGGATGTAAAAATACCTTATTTTCCATTATGAAGATCATAATCCTCCTCTCTTCATCACTACATAGATCAATCAAACCCACATCAAAAGGGTGATGATTGATGGGGGAGCTAGTATTAATATTATCTCCTCTCATGCTTATGTCCAACTCTAGATACCAAAGAATATCATGTCAGAAACCTCAGCAATTCTCCATTCCTTTAATGATACTATGGATACAACCTTGGGAATAGTCATCCTCTACATCTACTTGGGATATTGCATGTTTCCAAAGCTCTTTTAAATTGTATAAGGCAAGTTATAATACAACGTCTTACTTGGATGACCTTGGATCCGCTCCATGAGTTGTGTCCCTTCCACCTTGCATCGATGTGTCAAGTTTGAACATGAGGGTTAGGGCATCACCATACAAGTTGAACCTATTCCTTTTGCATCTTGCAACATGACATATCAACCCAATGATGTTCTTCTTCCTCGCTCATCCACCTCGCCACCAACCAACAACAACACCACCTTACTACTAACCAATAACAACTCCACCCCTACCATCAATGAAACTTCAACTAGCTCATCTATCTCTTATTCTCAGATCCCCATAGAGGACCCCTTGGAACCTACGTTCCAATGTCTCTCATTGGGAGAGTATCGCCTTTTAGCCTTGGAGGCCTTACCTACTCCTCAAGAGTATGGGGACCTTAACCATGATCCTAATTATGAACCTAATATCGGAACCATCAGCACTTTTGAGCTCCCCAACCACCAAACCAATTGAATATATGGGAGACTTGATCAATCGCTTCTCACTTCCACCACCACCTCTTTTATTCGACCATTTACCTCTAATTTTTCCTATTTGGATAAATCAAAATTTGCCAAATTATACCTTCATAGGTGTCCCTGAAAAGGATTTGGCCTTGGCCATTATGAACATGGACCCCAAGAGTTACCTTTCATCAAAACCCAGAAACCTCGTGAACTATTTGGCCTTAGGTTTGTACCACCATAAGAACCCACTGATTCACCCAAACCCATCGCCACTATTGAGGAAGACATCCCATCCTCACCAACCCCAGCTCTTTCAAAGTTTGAAGATTTCAAAATGATTCTTCCTAACTTTTTTTTTAGTTAATACCATTAGTTTGGGCCCCCTGACCTATCAAAAGGATGGTCAAACTAAAACCTTTCCTCTGATTCATCTTGAAATGGTAGAAAATGATTCTCCTACCATCAACACCATCCAACATCAAGATGATGATTCCATTCTCACTTATCTTGATGTAGGGGGATTATTCTATCCACAAATCCCTTCCTCCTGAGAACCAAACCATGTTGAATGAATCCACTATCGATGTCAATTTGGGTACTTAGGATAACTCTCGCATTGTAAAGATTGGTCAATCCTTAGATTCCTCATATCAACAGGATTACTCTTCCTTCATGATAGAAGCATAATATTCACTTGGTCCTATCAGGATATACCCAGAATCAATCCTTCCATTACTCTCCACAACATCATCATCCATCTCGATGTTAATCCTATTAGGCAAAAGCTTCATAGGATGCATCCTCATATTGCCCTTCTAGTCAAAGAAGAGCTTCAAGGCCTCTTATCTGTCAGTTTAATTCAACCCATTGACTATCCAAAATGGGTTTCCAACATCATTCCCATTACCAAACCCATAGGGGGACTTTGCCTCTATATTGAATTTTGTGACCTCAACCTTGCTTGTCTAAAAAATGACTTCCCTTTGCCTAGCATCAACCAACTTGTTGATCTTACAGTGGGCCACAAGATGTTGTCTCTCATGGATAGTTTCAAAATATATAATAAGATCTTGATTTCCCTCAAAGATCAGTATAAGACTTTTTGTTATAGGGTCATGCCATTAGGTCTAAAGAACACTGGAGCAACCTACCAACATGTGATGACCTACATCTTCCATGATCTCATCCAAAAAATTATAGAGCACTATGTAGATGATCTCCTTGGGAAATCCAAATATCACAAGGATCATCTAGATGTCCTCAAAATTATCTTTGAGTGTCTCATCCATTTCCATGTCCAACTCAATCCCAAGCAATATGTTTTTTGGGTCTTATCTGGAAAGCTTCTTGGCTTTATCATCTCTCTTTGAGGAATCGAAGTAGACCTTACCAAAGTCAGAAGGATCCTTGAAATGCCACCTCTAACCCACCTTAAGTAACTCCATATCCTATATGGAAATCTCCAATCCATCTGTTTCTTCATCTCTCAGTTATCAAATAGATGTCAACCTTTTCACCATCTTCTCAAAAAAGATACATCTTTTAAGTGGATTAAGGACTGTCAACAAGCCTTTGATTCACTCAAAGACTATCTTCTTTCTCCACCCATCCTTACCCCTCCTAAAGAGGACCAACCCTTCTACCTTTATATATCCACCACTAGCCATTCCTTAAGAGCAATGCTCACTCACCATGATGATCAAAACAAAGATCAAGTGGTCTACTACATTATCCAGACACTAATAGAGTATGTGTTAGGATGTGGAGCTAAAAGCTTCACCAAGGAGCATACTTTAGCAGGATCGGGTCTACACAGACACCGGCGTCGGTCAGGAGCGACCGACGTCGGTCAGGATCAGTTGCAGAGACGTCGACGTCAGCAGTGGGTCGGCCAACGGCGGTCACAGGC
Organism: Torreya grandis; assembly: GCA_037957365.1. NCBI lineage: Eukaryota > Viridiplantae > Streptophyta > Pinopsida > Cupressales > Taxaceae > Torreya > Torreya grandis. Next base: position 2,320,552 of record JARHVA010000111.1, read on the forward strand.
AAGCAGCAGGAATCGACGTCGATTACCTGTGCATCCAAAAAGCTATTTTCGTGGACAAAAGTGAGTGTTTGCATGATGAGTTTGAGTTGTAGTCTCAAGCTCGCGTCTCTATTATTGGCAATACTATTTTTAGAGCCCTTGTTCAAGTGGCTTAACTGTTTGTTGGAAGTGCATGCTCAAGTCTCCTAATTCTATATGTAGAATTAGATCTTCCTAGCTTATTGTATCATTGTAGAAGAATTGGTATGTGAAGAACAGTACAGAATTGAATCAATCCAAGCTTGTTGGAGTTGATTGTTCTTGAAAGAGAGAGCTCTTGAGGAATAGAGATCTAGTGAGAGATCTATACATCTAGGAGAGGTGTGGAAGAAAGAAGTTTTTTCAATTGTATTCCTTTTGTAAAGAGTTTGTTAATACAAGTTTTCAGGGTGGTTTTTTGTATCTCTTGTTCTTGCTATTATCTCATTCTAATTACTTGTCAATCTGATTTAATTCCGCGTTTATTGCTCTCACAATTGTAATCTATTGTTGGTTGATCCCCAACAAGTGGTATCAGAGCCTTGGTTGTAGGTTTAGAGCTTGATATCTAACAATTGGTATCAAAGCTCAGGTTCACTAACAGGTGGTTCAGATCTGTGTAGTGTGTTTTGATTACAGGTTTTCACAGGGGTTTCTGCAAGGATTTCTGTTTGAGTGGGAGAAGCAATGGCAGATGAAAGTAAATTGAGAATGGAAAAGTTCAATGGCAAAAATTACCAACACTGGAGAATGCAGATAGAGGATTATCTGTATCAGAAAGATCTCTACTTACCGTTAGGTGGGGTTGCAAAGAAGCCCAAAGACATGGAGGATGAAGAATGGGAAGTTCTTGACAGAAAGGCTCTGGGGTCTATAAGACTGAGTCTAGCATCCACTGTGATATCTAATTTATCACAGGCAAAGTCTACGGTAGAGTTAATGACTACGTTAGCAAATTTGTATGAAAAACCCTCAGCTTCCAATAAGATATATCTTATGAAGCAGTTATTTAATTTGCATATGAATGAAGGTGGATCTGTTTCTACTCATCTAAATGATTTCAATGGAATTGTGAATCAATTGAGTTCAGTCAATATAGTGTTTGACAAGGAAATAAAATCTCTTTTAATATTATGTTCTTTGCCTGAAAGCTGGCATGGCTTAGTAATGGCAGTAAGTAATATTGCATCTGCATCAAATATTTTGAAAGTAGAGGATGTTGTTAGTGTTATCTTGAATAAAGAAATTCGCAGAAAAAGCACAGAAGAGACATCTGGGAACGCTTTAAGTTTTGAGAGTAGGGGAAGGCAAAAAGAGAAGAGCAAGAAAGGCAGATCAAGATCCAAATCTAAGGGGAAAGGTAGATTTAAATCCAGAAATGGCAGAAGGCCACAATGCTGGAATTGTGGAAAGATGGGGCACATAAGCAGAGATTGTTGGTCAAAGCCTAAGGAGGACAATCAACACAAAGGAAAAGAAGAAGCCAATGTTGCAGGTATTGCACAAGATGCTTTAATTTTCTCTCTGCATAATAATATAGAATCTTGGGTATTAGATTCTGGTGCATCTTTTCATGCTACTCCTAACAGGGAATATTTTAGTGACTATATCCATAAAGATTTTGGAATAGTGTATCTATGGGATGATGAGCCCTGTAAAATAATTGGCAAAGGTAAAGTGCAACTAAAGATGCAGAATAGCAACACATGGGTGTTGAGAGATGTGATGCATGTTCCTAGCTTGAAGAGAAATTTGATCTCTGCAGGAAAGTTAGGGGATGAGGGTTGTACAGTAACTCTCACAGCAGAATCTTGGAAGGTGACCAAGGGTGCACTTGTTATGGCCAGAGGTAAGAGAGAAGGTACTCTCTATTTGTGTAATTGTGTTACTAACAAATCTCCTTCTGTATTATCTACTTTAGATGTGGATGCTAAATTGTGGCACTCAAGGCTTGGCCACATGAGTGAGAAGGGGATGTCAATTCTTAAGTCCAAAGGTATGTTTTCAGATTTAAAAGGCATAGATCTAGAGTTTTGTGAGCACTGTGTATTTGGAAAAGAGAAAAGGGTTAGTTTTCTCAAGACTGGGTCTACTGAGAAGAGGCATAAGTTGCAGCTTGTTCACACAGACGTGTGGGGACCGGCTCAGGTTGCTTCTATTGGAGGATCACAGTACTATGTATCTTTCATAGACGATGCTACAAGGAAGGTATGGATCTATTGTATTAAGAAAAAATTTGATGTATTTGAGACTTTTAAGATTTGGAAAGCTATGGTTGAGAATGAAACAGGTAAAAGATTAAAGTGCCTGAGATCTGACAATGGCGGTGAGTTCTGCAGTCATAAGTTCAGAGATTATTGTTACATGCATGGAATCCACAGGCAAAGGATGGTTCCAAGGACACCTCAGCAGAATGGAATTGCTGAAAGGATGAACATGACAATAAAGGAGCATGCAAGATGTATGAGATTGCATGCTGGTTTGCCTTTATAGTTTTGGGCACAAGCCCTTGACACTGCAGTATACCTGATTAACAGAGGACCCTCTACAGCTCTAGATGGTGGTATTCCAGAAGAGGCATGGACAGGTAAAAAGGTTGATCTCTCATATCTCAAAGTTTTTGGTTGTGAAGCCTTTGTGCACATAGATAAAGAAAATAGAAAGAAGCTTGATGCTAAGTCTATGAGGTGCACGTTTATTGACTATGGCTCAGATGATTTTGGTTACAGATTGTGGAATCTAGAAACTAACAAGGTAATCAGGAGCCGTGATGTTGTTTTCAACGAAAGAGTGATGTATTGTGATCAGCTAAGGAAGCTAAATCAATCTGAGCAGAGCAATGGTGAACTGGATGAAGTAAAGGTCCAATATGAGCTCACAAAAAAAGAAATAATCACTTACAGGAAAACACAGAGACCGACGTCAACAGTTTAGGAACCGTCATCGGCAGGATAGAAATCGGCGTCAGCCGTACAGAGACCGACGTCGACAGTACAGGCATCGAGGTCGGTCAGGCAAAATCGACGTCGGCTAGTAACAGGTCTGCAGGTGACCGAGGTCGGTCACTGTCAGAGAATTTGGGTGGACAGTGTGTTGTAAACGAGTCTCAGACACCCATCAGGAGGTCAGAAAGGGTGAGTAAGCCTCCAATTAGATATTCTCCTTTATTTTATTTATTGCTAACTGATGGTGGAGAACCAGAGAGTTTTGAAGAAGCAATACAGGTGGAGTCCAAGAGTCAGTGGGAGCGTGGCATGGTTGAGGAGTTGGAGTCCTTAAGAGAGAACCAAACATGGGATTTGGTTGAATTGCCAGCAGGTAAGAGGACACTGAAGAACAGATGAACCTACAGGTTGAAAGAAGGTGAGAATGGACAGATGAGATATAAGGCCAGATTGGTGGTAAAAGGATTTGCACAAAAGCCAGGTATTGACTTTGGTGAAATTTTTTCTCCTGTTGTTAAAATGACTTCTATAAGGGTTGTATTGTCTTTGGTTGCTTTTGAGGATTTGCATCTTGAGCAGCTAGATGTTAAGACAACGTTTCTTCATGGAGATTTGGATGAGGAAATTTATATGGAACAACCGGAAGGATTTAAGGTCAAAGGTAAGGAGAAGTTTGTGTGCAGATTGAAGAAAAGCTTGTATGGCCTCAAGCAAGCTCCTAGGCAATGGTACTTAAAATTTGACAGGTTTATGACTGAGCATGGCTACAGTAGGTGTCAATCTGACCATTGTGTGTATTTCAAGAGATTTGATAACGGTAGATATATTATTCTATTGTTGTATGTAGATGATATGCTGGTTGCAGGATCACACATGCAGGATATCTCTGAGCTTAAGGTGAAATTAGCTCAAACGTTTGCTATGAAGGATTTGGGAGCAGCAAAGAAAATCCTTGGCATGAGCATTAAGAGAGACAGGAAAAATCACAGGTTGATATTGTCTCAAAAAGATTATGTGGACAAGGTGTTGAAACAGTTCAATATGCAGGTGCTAAACCGGTAAGCACACCTTTGGCTGGACATTTTAAGTTGAGTAAAGAACAATGTCCTAATTCATATGATGAGGTAGAGTACATGAGTTAGGTTCCATACTCTTCCACAGTAGGAAGTTTGATGTATGCAATGGTGTGTACTAGACCAGATATTGCCCAAGCAGTGGGAGTGGTAAGTAAGTATATGGCCAATCCAGGTAAGGAACATTGGAAAGTAGTTCAGTGGATCCTTAGATATTTGAGAGGAACCAGCAGTAGGCACTTGTGCTATGGAGGTTCAGATACTTCTCTACATGGTTATGTAGATTCAGATATGGCAGGTGATTTGGATGGCAGGAGGAGCACTACAGGTTATGTTTTCACTGTAGGTGGAACGGCGGTTAGCTGGATATCTAAGTTGCAGAAGGTTGTTGCCTTGTCAACTACAGAAGCAGAGTACATTGCAGCCACAGAAGCTAGCAAAGAGATGATATGGATGACACGATTCATGGATGAGCTTGGTAGGGAGCATGAGAGTTGCAGATTGTATAGTGACAGTCAGAGTGCAATCCATTTGGCTAAGAATTCAGCCTTTCATTCAAGAACAAAGCACATACAGCTAAGGTATCACTTCATACGACAGGTATTGGAAGATGGTGAGTTGAAGTTGGAGAAGATCCATACAGATAGGAATCCTGCTGATATGTTAACCACGCCGGTTACAAAGGAGAAGTTGAATCTTCATTCAACTTCTGTTGGTCTTCATGATTGAGTTGAAGATGGAGGAGCTAGAAGATGTTGCTGTACAGGTACTGGTGCAGCTGTTTATCTCTAAGTGGGAGATTGTTAGGATGTGGAGCTAAAAGCTTTACCAAGAAGCATACTTTAGCAGGTTCGGGTCTACACAGACACCGGCGTCGGTCAAGATCAGTTGCAGAGACGCCGACGTCGGTAGTGGGTCGGCCGACGGCGGTCACAGGCAAGCAGCAGGAACCGACGTCGGTTACCTGTGCGTCCAGAATGCTATTTCCGTGGATAGAAGCGAGTGTTTGCATGATGAGTTTGAGTTGTAGTCTCAAGCTCGCGTCTCTATTATTGGCAATACTATTTTTAGAGCCCTTGTTCAAGTGGCTTAACTGTTTGTTGGAAGTGCATGCTCAAGTCTCCTAATTCTATATGTAGAATTAGATCTTCTTAGCTTATTGTATCATTGTAGAAGAATTGGTATGTGAAGAACAGTACAGAATTGAATCAATTCAGGCTTGTTGGAGTTGATTGTTCTTGAAAGAGAGAGCTCTTGAGGAATAGAGATTTAGTGAGAGATCTATACATCTAGGAGAGGTGTGGAAGAAAGAAGTTTCTTCAATTGTATTCCTTTTGTAAAGAGTTTGTTAATACAAGTTTTCAGGGTGGTTTCTTGTATCTCTTGTTCTTGCTATTATCTCATTCTAATTACTTGTCAATCTGATTTAATTCCACGTTTATTGCTCTCACAATTGTAATCTATTGTTGGTTGATCCCCAACAGTATGAGACTCAATACACCCATACCGAGAATCTTTGCCTCACCTTAGTATTTATGGCTACCAAACTTCGTCATTACCTCCTCAATCACAAAAACTATGTCATCACTAACACCGATCCACTCAAATACATGCACTCTAAATCATACCAAAACTAGCTTATGGCTAAGTGGCTCATGCTCCTAACTGAGTTTAACCTTCAGTTCCTCTAGTAGAAGTCAATTAAAGGGCAAGTCAATGTCAATCAATTGGCCAAAGCTCCTTTTCTAGACAACCAACCACTTCCTTTTGTGTTTCCAAATGAGTCCAACGTGACTCTTTCTCAAGAGGACATCACCTACCAAATGACCATGTTTTTTTTCATGACTCGAAGTGCCAACACGGTGGGGGTGCTAGAGTTATTATCATTCCCTTCTATGGCAAACCTCTTCCTCTTTCTTTCAAACTTGATTTTGAGTGTACCAACAACATGGTTGAGTATGAAGCCCTAATGATAGGTCTCCAAATTGCTCTAGCCTTGGGAGTTAAGACAATCAGTGTCTTTGGTGATTCCCAACTTGTGGTCAACCAGGTCAATGGATCCTTCCAATGTAAGAATGATGTCTTGAAAAAGTAAAAACAACCAGTAGATGTACTCTTAGCATCATTTGATCATTAACTTATCCAATATATTCCATAATATACTAATAAGTTCACGGATACAATGGCTTCCCTCACTTCCCAGATCTCATCTCAACCTTCCAATTCCAAACTCTTTATCACCATTCATCACTTTATCACACCCTCCTATATCCAATCTGACCTCCTTACTATTTGTAGTGTGGAGGATTCTCTCATAGACATTTGGTATGAGCAAACCTTTGATTACCTCAACCTCGGTATCATTCCTCCCAACCTCCCTTGGAATGCTCGAAGAGCTTTTATTCAAAGTACCTCTCGTTATACCATACTAGGGGGAATCCTTTACAAACATGGTTTCGATGGCATATTTGTCCATTGCTTACACAGACATGAAGCTTCCCATGTTATCAAGGAAATGCATGACAAAATTTGTGGGGGACACTTTAGTGGTTTAGGTATCGCTAAACGTATCTTTCACCTTGGATACTATTGGCCCACCCTCAACCAAGATTGTTGCGATTATGTAAAGAAGTGTGTTAAATGTCAGCAACATGCCAATTTACATCAAGCACCAACCCATGGCCTTCAAGTATCTAAGGACTTTTGGCCCTTCTCACGATGGGGACTAGACCTCACTGGAGAAATCAATCCTCATTCCTCACAGCGGCACCACTCCATCATCACTGCCACCGAGTATTTGAGAAAATGGGTGGAGGTTATTCCTCTCATCTTGACCAAATCCGAAAAGATAGTCGACTTCATCAATCATCATATCATTTGTCATTTTGGTGTTCCCCATAAAATCATCACCGACAATGGCAAATCTTTCAAAAACAAGCAAGTTTATGGTCTTTGTGATGCATTTGGCATCAAGTTAAGCTTTTTCTCGCATTATCGTTCATAAGCAAATGGACAGGTGGAAGCCTCTAACAAAACCCTCAACAAGATGTTAACCAAACTAGTCAATGCTTCTGGTCGAGATTGACACTTGCACATCCCTCTCACTTTATGGGCCTATTGCACTAGCATTCGAACCTCTACAGGTGCTACCCCTTTCTCTCTGATTTTCAGAGCAAAGGCAATTTTACCTCTCAAAGTCCAGATTTCTTCTCTTCACATATCCTTTTAAGACATCATTTCTGAGAGCGATTATCATCAAGAGCATCTAGCACGATTTGAGCTACTTGACGAACATTGTTTAGTAGCGCTTAACCACCTTTGTGTCTATCAAGAGTGAATCAAGCACGCCTACAACAAACACCTAAAAGAACAAAAATTCAACATTGGATACCTCATCCTGAAGGAAAATCAACATGTAACCAATATGGAGAAAAGCAAGCAAGGTAAGTTTTATTTCAATTGGATTGAATCCTACATCATAACCCACAAGTATGGATCATGAGCTTACCATTTGTCCTCTCTTGAAGGCAAACTAGAACTTGAGCCTCTCAATGCTTCACATCTGCATCTTTTTTTTATTAAACAAGGATCAAACTCATCCTTTGTCTAACTTAAGCTTGTCCCTTAATTAATGAAATTTTCAACCTCCTTAGACCCTCATCCTATCCCTTTGAGGCCAACCGATTACAACATAAAACCATGTGATTAACCATCACAGTCATAGCCTAATCCTAAATATGGGTACTACGGCTCTACCCATGACATGGTTCTCATGGATACTATTCATACCTAATTAGATGGAATTAGGTCATTATCTCTCAAAACCACCCCTTTCACTTATCATTAACCCCTTGTGCTCTAGGTTTTGCCCTCATACAGGTAAACCTCTAAGCCTAAAGAGAATTGTCCATGTCTAACCTAGCACCAAAACAATTTGGAATACCAAAATATCACTTGAATCAAATATATCTAAGCACGCAGACTGCTCCTTAGAAGGATAGCTGCCCAAAATCTAAATTTGCTTAAAAAGATAGACTACTCCCTTGAAAGACAGCTAACAAATAAACAAACCCAAACTTGGACCACTCCCTTGAAGGATGGTTAAGCCAAATTTTTCAAAGCAATCATTTGAAGCTTCTTGCATTTATCAGCGTCACAAACCTATCAAAACAAAGCAATAAATGATCTTATATCAAAATCAAAACAACTTATCTCAAGAAAAATGCCATCAGCTTTCATATATAGCATTAGTAGACTTCCTGCATCGATTAATCTACACCTTATATATGACATGGACTTGTCTATTATGGTTCTTAGGTCACCTATAGAAGGGGCAAACTAACCCACATAAGGTTACCTTACATATCACCCATTTTCCCTTCGTATCACCTACCACCCATCTCCCCTTTGTACCATCTACAAATCAAGGGACTTTGAGCTTACTTGACACAATGTGATTAAGATACTTTTTTATCAACCAACGCATGCTAATGCAAAGCATTTGAAGGGCTTATGTTCATTAGACCAATCTAACTTTGGTTTTGTTTAGTCTTTACCAATTAAGGAGCATCATACCTTTTTCTTATGTTCTCATAATTGGTTCATGTATTCACTTGGACACATGTCTCATTTTTTTATTTCCCCACATCTAGTTTGTTATCTAACTTACTTTATGTGCTATCATCAAACAAAATAAACCACATCACATATCTATAACCATGAGTATCGTCCTATCCCTGCTCACAAACCACATCACCATAAACATCATAATCATAATCCAAACATCGTAAATATAATCAAAACATCATAACCATATAGGGAATTGTAATCATAAACCATAACCATGTCACATATCCATGATCATAACCATTTATCAAAACCATCATAATCAAAACACCATAACCATATATGGAACCATAAATCATAAACATCATATCCATGAACAAAACAAAACACCATCATAATCACATATAATCATAAACATCATCCATAATCATCACATGCCTAAGCTACCGAGTCCACATCTCATAAGCATAAGCATAATCATCGAAACCAAAACTATGAACCATGAACCATAAAAACAAATCTATATATCATCATCATGTCTCATCAACAAAAAATAGTACATATAATCATGTGCATCTCTTTATCTAAAAAATATACATCTTGCTACATCAACTCGCAGGCCGGTATCAAAATCACATACATCTACATATATCATATCATATACACTATGTACCAGGGGCACCACTACCACTGGCCCCTCTTGCACTACCACCGCCATCTGGTGTTTTCCCTCTTGAGATCCCTGCCTGCCCACTCACTAAAGCAACCCACTGACCTAGAGTTTATACCCCTGCACCACCTACCAAACTAGCTCTATACTCACCCCATCAGGGCTCCTATGGACACTATGTCAAAATTATGGCCTCATAATATCGCAACTCCTCAACTGTGACCAAGTACCATGCCATAGGGATACTACCTGCTCCTCTTTTTTCCCTCTCCTAGGTCACCAAGCCTAGTGAAGTCTTGGCCCAGTCCCTCTCCCCTATCATGATCACAACCTGATCTTATAATGTCACAATTTGGCCCTGTAATGTGGCCACATATCCTTATAACATTGTGATATGTGCCTATGCAGGGACTAGTACCGCTCCTGCCTATCCATCAAGGCCACCTCCCTACACCTGCACCTATACCTGTGGACCCCCACCAATGGGATACACATCTATGGGTTGCCTGCCCCCATCATCCCACCCAAAATTTTGTAGCTTCATAAATGACCTGATACCATGGTACGTACCCATCAACAAAACCTTAGTGCCACCTAAATTCATTCATTTTTCTTGGCACCAACACCTTAGTGCCACCTTTTTTTGGAGATTATCCTTCTCCACCAAACCAGAACCAACCATTGGAGAACACCCTCTCTGACCAACCAACCCCCCAACCACGTTCACCTCGATGTTGGCCATTTTGGTCTGAACTATCACATATTTTGTGATGACTTTGCCTTGGTCCTTTTGACCTTACCAAGCAATCTTGCTATGTTGAACATTTAAATTTGCACCACCTAGTGCACAACCAGACCATTTGTGTTTTTCATAGGAGCACTTCCTACCTCGGATACTTATGAGAACACCAAACCTGTCTAGGAGACTTACATTTTTGAGTGTTCCCAGCCGCCATGCATAAATGTGGCCCACTTGTCACTTGTCCTTCTAGAACTGACCTTATTTTTACCAACTATGGCAACTTAGTCTATGTGTGATCTTGGCTATTGCACTTAGTCACATTTTGTGTGCATTTTTACACTTTAAATGCCCAACCACCATTGTCACCAACCTCATGACTCACCATAAATCTTTTATCAAACCCCGACTCCTTTTTGGTACCTCATCAACTCTTGGTTTGAGGGGGAACACCTCCTCCCATACTTGGGGCAACCAATTTTTGACCCATAATATGTTTTTGTTTTATAGTGTGCTGACACAAACTACATAATAAAAAGGAACAAAATGTAGACACCAAAATTTTGCACACTACAGTTCTAAATGTTGAAACACCCCTAGATCATACCATTACCCAACCCTTGACCATGACCCTAAGTCAGGTTAGCTCATTAGCTAACCAATTCACTTACCCCTTTTTTACCCCACTTAGCATTCGACACTTGACCATCAACAGTCACCCTGATTGTCAATGGTCAGGTCCCTTTCCCACCACTTGAACAAACACCTGACTAACTGTGTACAAGCTAACATGGCATAATTTAATATGTTCACCTTACCCGATGCTAACACATCACGATGCATCGAAATTAGTAGCCTAACCTCCTATGGAACCTTCTACCTCCATCTCTCTTTCCCTATAAAAGGAGGGGAGTAGGAGGTGAAGAGAGATCCATACTCAAGCATTCTTGCACACATGTGATCAAGCCATCAACCAATAGGTCTTTCTTTCAGCAATTCAACAACTGCAATAGAGATCTAAACCTCTACCAAAATTGCTTTTGAGGCAAAGTACCAGTACTTTGCCAAAATTGCCTTAGAATCAGCCATCAGCCTTAAGCAACAAAACAGATACACTTTATATTTTTGGTTTTGTTATTTTGGTTTCAGACCTCTCTGTCCCAATCAGAGCTTTCTACAGCTTACTTTCTAACTCCCAGACCCTTAACCAAATCCCAAACCATTCACTGACTCATTCTGCAACTCCTTTTCTAAACATCTTCAAAATCCACAAGAACCATCAACGGTCACTTCGACTGTCGACGATCACCCTCAACCGCCAACGGTCAGCTTAACTATCGACTGTCACCCCAACTGCCAATGGTCACTGTGGCAAGAAATAACAAGTTATTTCCAACCCCTTACCTCCAACTAATCTGATTTTTTGTGTCCATGCCTGTTCATAGAGACCACACCTATTTTTTGAATCTGACTTGACCTACTTTAGCACTAGTATTGACTCGCTATTGCTATATTTAATTTATTTTTCTTTAACAAACATTTATTTCTTCTTGTATTTCATTTCAGTTCTTTCTGTTATTTGATGCAAGTACTTCTTTTTTATCTCTTTCAACTTAACTATTATCAAAGAGTGGATTGACAGTTTTCTAGCAAGCTCACGCTAGACAGTCCACCTTACTCTCTTTCTAACAACCCCTTTTTTTAGTGTTTTCTTATCTATACGTCATTCTTCACAAGACAAAGAGGAGCTCTTCACACTTGTCTAGATCACGCGTGCATAAACAAACAAGTTCTTCTACCACACCCTTATTACTAGTTTCTTACTTCTTTAATTAAGAAATAAACAAAAATTGAGAGAAACAATTCCAAAGGAGGAAAAACTTATTTTGATGAGGGAATGGCATAAATCAAAGGTTTCAAGGCACTTTGCAAATAAGGCATGGTCTTACAAACACCAAAGGTATGTTTATTGGCCCAATTACAAGTACCTAAGTTCATTACATGATGTAAATTAAATTATGCAAGCAAGTCTAAGGTTAGGAGAAAAGGCTTGTAATGCCATTGCCTATACCTACTAGACCATGGGAAAGCATTTATATGGATTTTTTACTAAGAATCCCTATGTCGAAGCATGGTCACGACTATTTATATGTTGTAATAGAATCAACAAAATGTGTGCTTTGATTGCATGTAAGAAGACACGCAAAGGGCATGAAACAATTAAAAATTTATTTCTTGATGTTTGCATGCATTTCAAGTTACATAAGTCCTTTGTTCTAGATAGCGACTTAAGACTTGAAGAAGTTTTAGATCACGTTGTGGGGAAAGATGGCTAATAATCTACAACAAAGTACAACTTTCCATCCACAAACTGATGGACAAACTTTAGTGGTCAATAAGAATTTAACACAATTGACTAGACATTATAATGATGAGTATCCAAGGATTTGGGATGAGTCGTTGACATACATTCAACACTTAAACAAAAACTTAAACACATGTTCACTAATAAGTTACCATTTGAAATATATTTGAGTTATTTTCTAATTAAATCGTGAATGTGTTGCACTGAAATAACCAGCAGAGGTAGAGAGACAAGAATCAAAAGTGACAAGTAGAAAATTCACTGAGAGGATTAAGCAAATCGATCTCAAAATGAAAGATCAACTAGAGAAGCCTAAACCCAAGAACAATGCTAGACATGACGAGCACCGCCAAAGAGCACACACTCAAGACGAGTATTAAAGTATGGTTGTAATTGAGCAAAGAAATACTTCAAGGACAAGCTAAGAAGCTCAAGCCAATAAGCTATGGCCCATTTGTCATCTTGGCACAAATTGGTGAGAACACTTTTGAACTTGATTGTCAATTGTGAGATTTTGCAATTGTACGAGTCATCCATGCTAGATGAGAAATAAAGACAAATAATAGTCTTCACAAGTTGGACTCAAAGAGAAGACACCAATGCAAACAAGATCATATTGCAAGGAAGAGGTGGAAGAGTTGTTTCCACCTCTTCTCCCCCACTAAAAGTTTTTGTGGGACCATAAACCTCTCACTAAAGGAGGTATGACCCATAAGGATTTAGAATACAATCTAATTCATCAAACAATAAGATCAAAACCCAATTTCCTTCATCAACTGAGCTTTAATAGGAGGATTTGAAGCTTGGTGACAAAAGCACCTCTTGAAGTAAGCAATGTTTACGTAACCATTGATCTACATTAATGAACTATGTCACTCGCAATGAATATACATGTACAATACAATCAAAATCAGTCTCTTCATCTTTTAAGATAGTTAGGGACCCTTTAGTATACAAAAAGACATCCCCAAGCATTATAAAAAGAGGGCACAATAAGAGGAAGGACAATCAATCAAGGACATGGTGAGTGATCAATGCTTGTACAAAATATTGGAAAATGGGAGAGTGAGAAGGTTATGTGGGCAAAATAGTTGAGTGGTGTATTTGTTATAATATCTCATTGTAATATAAGTTTTGTCATAAGAAATTAGAAAGCAGAGCATCGGTTCTTCCACCATCTTTTTCCCAAAATATTGTGGTGTTTTCCAAATGAAAAAACTCAAATGTGTTTTATGTCTTCCAACAACACATTGCACTAAAACTCCAAATCATTTGAATGAATTGAATTATCTTTTTGGAATGAATTTGAATTAGAACAACATATGGTGATTATGTGATTTCTAGCAAGATTGTTATTTGAGAGTTTATAAATCACAAATGCTTAGCTTGTGTGTTTTGTTGATCCCCTTGGTAGTAAAAATACCTAAATATTACTACACTACAGATGCCCCAATTACTTATGAATGAGAATGGTTTTATCCTTAATGGCACAAAGAAGTGTTTTGTAAATAAGCATTCATCTTTAGAATTCATCATCTTGAAGATATATGCATTAGAGAATTTGAAATTTAACAAGTAATCATTTGAATGAATTGAATCATCGTTTGAAAAAAAATTGAAGTAGAACAATGTATTGTGATTATGTGAATTCTAGCGAGTTTGTTACGTGAGAGTTTATAGATCACAAATACTTATAAGTGTTTGTGTTTTGTGGGTCCCCTTGCTGGTTAAAATATCTAAATAATACTACACTATGGACACCCCAATAACTTGTAAATAAGAATCATCCTTAATGACACAAAGTAGTGTTTTGTAAATAAACATTCATCTTTAGAATTCATCAACTTGAAGATATATGCATTAGAGAATTTGAGATTTAACAAGCCTTTGTGGTATTTCTCATGTTGATTAGTTACGGCTCTATCTTTGTTTTCAATAATATTGGCTCCATGATTTACGTTGTCAATTTTGCATATAGTCATATTATAATCCATTTAAAATTTCTCTCTTAGAAAGTTGAATCATTTGGGAAATGCCGCTGCTTGAATACCAACAATTAACAAGGAAACATCTCAATACACCGTACGGTGCTCAGACCACATGTATTCAACAGTCAAGTTTGTTGACATTAAAAAAAAAACTGCAGTATTAAAACAAAGGCTAACAATCAAACCCACCATTTTCCTAAACATGGAAATCATGTCACCAGTTCAGTTTAGTATGGTTGGCACTTAATTGTAAAAATATACTCATACTGCAAAATGTAGTTGAAATTACTTTAAAATTCTGTCATCTTGCTGTTAAATTACTCTCTCATGTATATTCTTTCAGGATATATTTCAAATGAAGCTAGCCTAGCACTGTCATGTTCCAAAAAATAACACTTTACAATATGGCTTGTAAACTTTATATGTGAATTGGTTAACCATGTGCATCTTGTTATGGTGATATAAAATATCTGCAGGACATAAAATGGAATACAAATAGACGCAAATGCATCCACCAAGAAATGCTGGAAACAGTCAAAATTGCAAATGATTTGATTTGAATGCTTACTATTAGACAGTTGACTTAAAAAATCAATACTTAGGAAGAAATATCTTAAAGTTCTGAATATTCAAGATAATCTGTGTTGATTTCTGGAGCAGCCAATATAGAGACCAACTGAATCTTGCCACCTTGTTCCAGTTTCATCGGTTTCATTCCCCTACAACAAGCATCTTATTAACTTCAAGCCTCAAGGTAACCACTACTTCTTTCTTTAGAATGATAAATATTAAATTTAAAACAATACATCTCACCCCAAAACCATAAGCTTACCCGGCAGCAGGTTTACAGATGCAGATATCTCGGATCATAATTCTGTTCAAAGTGCCACTATGGCTCACAAGAGCAACTTGTTCATCACTTTCACCATCATCTGCACATTTAAGTCATTTGCACATAGTTCATCCCCACGAGCATCCTCATTAATATTGACACTTCAAATTAGAATACACATTGCAAATACCAACAGGTTTACCCTTCTCTATTTTATTGTAGTTCACCAGAATATGAACAGAAAATAACACAAGAAAACAATCCAATGCACCCCAGCACAAAGGTGCGCAAGTTTTCTCATTTATGAAATAGCATTATCTGGTAAAATAAGCAAGGTACCTGAAAGTGAAAACCCAACAACAAAAATTGCAGCAAGGTGATCTTCAGGTGGCAGCTGTACATGAAAAAACTTTAATAAATTCATAAAGCATGTGAACTACTAATGTTTAAATACCCAAACGTTCATTGTGTATTAAGAATCTTATAAACAGATCTGATAAGCATAATAGATCTTCATACAAGCTATTATTTTTAGGCTAAAATTTGCAACTAACCCAAACACATGCTTCCATTAAATTTATTTGTTAATTATGCAGTCAGAATGAATAATACTAAGTAGTTGCTTTGTCTGGCGCCATGGGTGCATATGAGATGCATAATTACTATGTTGGAAATTTTGGCTAGAAAAATTAGGTAGCTTCGACAAGGGAATGTTTGCTAATGTTTGAAATTCCAAAACATTAGAAAATGGTTCTAAATTGCATAACAGGAAAAATTAAGCATAATCAAAGAGATAAAATAAAGAAAAATAATATAAAGGCAATATTTCGATGTCCAGTGCTAACAGGAATTCAAAATTTGATACATTATACCATCATATTGCAATATCTAGAAAGTGATGCTTTTTGAGTGTCCACTATCTAGGCCCCACGGACTTTAAGCTCTAAAATGACCAATTTAAACATCTTCAAAATTGAAACCTGCTACATTATCTATTTTACGATCATCAATAAGTTAGTGACATCAAAATAATGCACCTGCACTACCACTACAATGATCATGATATTTGAATTTTAAGGTTCTTTTGGCAGGGGGGTATCTTCATGGAATTTCATGGAAAAACTGTGCATACTTTTAATCACCTACATTTCGAGTTACATATATGACTCCTCACCAAGGCAATGAAGCCAATTGCTTGGGAATACAGAGACATTTATTTTACTCAAAATACGAAGACTTTTTATTTTACTTGAATATGCTATGTAAATACTGTGCTAAGAGGTTTGCTTTCTACGTAAGGTTCAACCATCTTATTGTATCACATAGTTGGGAGGAATTATATACATTAATTAGCACTAAAATTAATTAATACAGATATAACCCTTATTAGCCAACAATTAGTGTTAATGAATATCATGAAATCACTGCTAGTTGTTATAATGAAAACTAAGAATGGGGAAGTTATAGTGGAGAGGAGGTGTGAGGGGTGCGTTTGTTTATATTAGGTCTAGTCTCAAATAGAAAGACGGGTCTTCTAGTTTGCTAATCTATGCAATAAAGGTTTCCAAGGGTCCCTCTGAAACCAATAATTGACGCATATGACTATCCTAGGCACAACCTAGCTTGTTAACTGGGAAATAAACTGGAACCTTACATAAGACATCATTATTCATTAAGGACTACTAACTTTGTAGACAGGCTTAAGAAATAGAAGGTAGCGGTCAAGAACAACTTGTTCGCTTTGATGATGTATCATTATACACAAAAAAATTGTCTTATAGCAGTAATTAGCATGGTCAGGGAAGTGTCTAATATTCAAACAACAAAGCTTGTGAATATTGATTTAAGATCTCCGTATTTTAGTTTCCAAGGTGAGATTTACGAACAAAATGAAGACATGACCATGGGATCCCCATTATCACCTATAGTTGCCAGCTTGTTCATGAACAAACTTGAAAAGAAAGGCATAGACTTGTTCCATCTAAATTCGAATTAGTGGTACCAGCATGAGTATGACAATAGAAACTGGGAGATGCATCTTCTCATTGATGCACGATAGGGATGGGGGCGTCGCTGAAGTCTCAGAGAAACTGTTTCAAGTCTCCCACATCTCCAATGGGCTTCTCCTCTAAAAATCCATGTCTGCTACACTAAAATAATTTTTCTTTTAATATTAGAAGATTAAAACTTTAAAACATAAATGGGAAATTGAATAATAAAAACCTATTAAAAAATACTACAGCAGCTTCATCATCTCATTGTTGTCCATATGCAGCGAAAAATAAATAATAGAGAGCAGTGTTCATCACTGTACTGAATTTGATGTATATTAGGATTCAGAAATTTAAATATATAAATATTATTTTATTTCTTTGGCCATCTCCAAGCACCCCATGTTAGACAATTTGCGTCCCCATCTCAGATACATGTCCCCATCCCAATCTATAGGGGACTATCAATATGACACAAATGTAAAATGGAAACATGGGATAAGAAATTCTATGAGCATGTCTAAATCACCTTAATTCACTATCTTAACATATCCAAATCACAATGGACGTAGAAGAAGATGGGAAACTTCCTTTCCCAAATGTCCTAATCACAAGAAATGAAGATGGTTCTGAATACTCTTCACAAAAGCAATGAGAATCAAAGATTCAGAACATATAGATTCAGAGGTTAAATATCTTCCCAAGATGTTCAAAATAAATGGTTATAATAATAAATAGCATATAAAGAAGGTTACAAGACGAGCTAAAATAGATCCTCAGAGGAGAGATATTGAAACTAAACAAGACAAAAAAACTTTTACTGTAATTGCAAGGGACCTTAGAGATGTTGATGCAGAAATATCCGGGTTACTAAGCAATCTTGCATCAAACAAAAACATGTGTTGGCAATTGTGCACCTTGTCGACAATGTCAACATCATTGTATGTGTCGAAAATGATCATAACCAGTCCAAGAAACACCAACAGAGTTCTAACTTCTCAAGAACATCAAGTGAAGCAGGTTTCAATCATCTCCTAGAGATAAAATTGGCCCCTTTTGAGAGGACGACAAAACTGTCACTCAACACAGGTAGCAGTTTCGAAACCACCGGTCTACATCAAGCGACAATTACAAAACTGCAGTGCTGGTTATGTCTGCAATAATTGGCGGCCTCGCACACAATGAAGGCAAAACTAAAGCAGCTGCCCAGAATTCAAATTTTCGACCCTCTCCCAATAGGATAGGGCAGATGGATGCTTGAAATTAATGTCGTCCTATATAGGGGGCTCGTGATAAGGATCTCTAATAAGAAATAAGAGAGATGAGTTTCTCATCTAATCCAAAGACCCTAGTCTCGATATATAGGAAGGATAAAGAATATCTATATCTGAATATCTATAATTGTCGGTACCCAACTTAGAATAAATGGGTGGACTGTTTTCAAAGACAAAGGGAACTCAAAGAAGTCCTACAGGATGTCAATGCCAGTTAGGTCAGATTCAGATCAGTCTTGCAAAGAGTTGAGAATCTGTTGAGAAGAAGTAGAGTTAGTTCAACTTCCAAGGGAAGGAAAATGACAAAGAAAAAAAGAATATTTGCGGAGCTTGCAAGGTGGCATATGTTTAAAAAAGCCAAAATCCAAGGGTCATAATGTTAGGAGATGAATTTAATATTTAGATCTTCAGTGTTGTGGTGTGGTATACAGCAATCCTGCAACAAAAGACAAAATTAACTTCAATAGGGAGAATGTTAAGAGATGAAGTTAATATTTAGATCTCCAACATTGTGGTGTGGTATATGGCAATCTTATGTCCAGTGGCATATGGCAATCCTATGTCTAGTAGTAAAGTAGAGATGAATTTTACCATTCGTACAACCATACAACCGTACAATGCAGTACAATATTGTACACGACAGTATGATGTTTCTAGATTGTACGATGTAGTGCGACTCATCTAGAACTCGTAAAACGCAGTTTCTGGATCCTTCTTTGCCCTCTATAAAATAATCATGACCCTTTGAGGTTAGACAAATTATTGTAATTCTGATTTTGCTGTTAATAAAGTATGATAGAGAGACCATTTGCCCTGTGGTTTTTCCCTGGTATATTTCCAGGCTTTCCATGTAAATATGGTGCGTATTTGTTGTTCTTTTCTTGTCTTATTTCATTGTTGTATTATTTTGAGCACTATTATTTTATTTCAGTTGGTATCAGAGCTTTGGTTTGTACTCATTTGTGCTTTGGTGGCAAGACACTGAAAATGATAGGAGGGAATGTGACCAGAATTGAGATAGAGAAGTTCGACAGGTCAAACTTTGAAGTATGGATACTGAAGATCCAAGCGCTATTGGTTCGAGATAGTTGTGCTCAAGCCCTAAAAGATGTGAAACCCAAACCAACAGCGATGTCACAAGAAGACTAGGGCAACATGGATGCAAAGGCAAGGGCGATTATTCATCTATCCCTTGTTGATTCAGTTATGTTCAACGTAGCAGAGGAGTCAATAGCAGAGGCTCTTTGGGAGAAACTTAATAAGTTGTACGAAACAAAGTCTCTATCAAATAGGATTTTACTATGAAGATAGTTGTACAATCTGAGAATGAAGGACATGACGCCAATTGTAGACCATCTGAACGAGTTCAACACGCTGATAAGCACACTGAGTTCAGTGGGAGTGAAGATCAACGAGGAAGACAGCCCTACAACCCTACTTTGTTTTTTGCCAGACATATGGGACCAGTGAGTGATGATGCTCAACAATTCTTCCGGGAAGCTCTCTTATGATGATGTGGTTGCCTCATTGTTGGATGAGGAATCAAGGCAAAAGACATCTCAAAGTGGATCTTCCTATGATGCCCTAGTTACGAGGGGCAAGTACACAAAAAGAGATCAATCAAGCAAGGCACCTTCCAGGCTGAAGTCTAAAATGCAAAAAAAGGTTAGTGTTGCAATTGTGAAAAAATAGGACATCTCAAGAAGGATTGTGGGTTACTTAAAGAAAAAGGAAACCCTGATTCGTAGGGCTCAGATGCAAACACAGCTGAAAGTTCAATATCACTGAAAGATGGTGAAGGGTTATTTGTAAACTCTTGAGATCAGTTGTTGCACATATGGCTAATAGATTCAAGGGCTTCATTCCATATGACACCACACAAGGACTGGTTCTCTTCATACTGGTCATGTGATGGAGGTACAATCTACATGGGCAATGATAACAAATGTAAGATTGTAGGAGGAGAAGACACACTGAAGATGTATGATGGAGTTGTTTGTACCATTTAAAGAGCTTGCCATCTTCTAGGGTTGAAGAAGAACTTGTCTTTAAGTAAGCTTGATGAGCTGGGATAAGTTCAACGATGAAAAACCTTGTTTCAAGGTCTCTAAGGGAGCTCTAGTAGTGATGAACGCTGGGAAATATGGCAATAACTTATGCAAGTTGATTGGAGAGACTATAACCGGTGAGGTTGTAGTGGCCACATCAGAAGCCTGGATTCAGGAATGATGTGGCATCAACGCTTAGGCCATATAAGCGACAGAGGACTCAAGATACTACTCAACAAAAACCTTCTTCCAGGTTTAAAATCTCTTGATCTCAGCTTTTGTGAACTTTGTTTGTTTGGGAAGCAAAATAGACTCAGGTTTGGAAAATGTGTTACTATTAGTTTAGATTACCTACAGTTATTGCATGCTAATTGTTTTTGGACCTGTACTAGTAGTTTCATTAGGCAAGGCACAATATTTTGTCTTTTATCGATGACTACTCTTGAGTTTGGGCAGAAGCTTTTGACTATTTTAAGAGACTAAAAGCCCTTGTAGAAAATCAGAAAGGTAAGAGCATTAAGGGTCTTACGTCTGATAATGAGGGAGAGTTTTGCTTGAAAGAGTTTGATATTTTTTGTAGTGCACATGGAATAACCAAGCAAAAAACAGTCCTGACATACGTCAGCAAAATGGGTTAGCAGAGAGGATGAATCGCACCATTATGGAGCAAGTCAGGGGTATGCTCAGCACCGTTGGTTTGGGGAAGGAATTTTGGGGTGAAGCTGTAAGTACAATTGTTCACCTTATCAATAAGTCACCCACTAGAGCCGTAAACGGACATATACCTAAAGAGGTTTGGATAGGTAAACTTATTGATTGTTCCTATTTCGTCACTTTTGGTTGTGATGCTTATGCCCATGTCCTGAAACAACAAAGGTCCAAGTTGTATGTAAAGTCTAAAAAGTGCATTTTCTTGGCTATGGTGGTGGAACAACGGGGTACAAGCTGTGGGATTCTGCTGCCCGCAAGCTTATCAATAGTCGAGATGTGGAATTTAATGAGAAATCCATGCAAAAAGTTGAAAAATAGCAAAGTACAACTGTTGTACCTATTGAGGTAGTAGAAGAGGAAGATGATGATGTATAAAATGATGAAAATTAGGAACCAGAACAGCAGAATGTCATCCCTGAATTGCAAGAACAACAGCCCAAACTGCCATAGGGTGATACATCACATTGAGTGAGGAGATCCACAAGAATATTCAAACCACCCCAAAGGTACACTCCTGATGCACACTCATCTTTTGCATTAGTTATTGATGATGGTGAGCTTAGCTCATTTCATGAAGCTTGTGAGGCTGAAGATGCAAACAAATGGAGAAAATGCCATGGAAGAAATGGAGGCTTTAAGTAAAAATAACACATGGGCGCTGGTTGAATTGCCTGCAGGGCGCAAGGCCATAGGTAATTGGTGGGTCTTTAATATGAAAAACGATGTGGATGGTGTGGTTGAGCGATATAGGGCTCGCTTGGTAGCAAAGGGGCATGCATAAAAATCAGGTAAAGATTTTCATGAAATAGTTTCCCCAGTTGTATGTTTGACTACTGTTAGAGTTGTGTTGGCTTTGGCTGCTTCACTTAACCTTGAATTGAAGCAGCTTGATGTGCAGACAATGTTTTTGAATGGTGATCTCAATGAGGAGATATATATGAAACAGCCGAAAGGTTTTGAGATAAAAGGTAAGGAGAATCTAGTATGCAAGTTGAACAAATCATTGTGTGGTCTCAAACAGGGGCCAAGATGCTGGTACAAGGGGGTCGATTCCTTCATGATGAGCTTGGGATTCAGCAGATGCAACGCTGATCGTTGTGCCTACTTCAAAAGATATGATGACAACTTTATTGTTTTGATGTTGTATGTTGACGACATGTCAGTTGCGGGCCCCAACATGGACAAAATTATCAAACTTAAAGCTCAGCTAGCTAGGACATTTGAAGTAAAGGATTTAGGTGTTGCAAATCAGATTCTCGAAATGAGGATATAGAGAGACAGGATGAGCAGGAAAATCTAGCTTACGCAAAAACATGCAGAGAAGGTTCTGCAACGTTTCAACATGCAAAATGCTAAGCCAATTAGTACCACATTTCTTGCACACATATGTTGTCTTTAGAACAGACTCCTTGCAATGAAGCAAATAAGGCATATATGTCTCATGTATTGTACTCATCAACAATAGGCAGCCATATGTTTGCCATGCTATGCACTAGACCAAACATTGCCCGAGCAGTGGGAGTAGTTAGTTTATGGCGAATCCCAGCTGTGATCATTGGACTGTTGTGAAGTGGATCCTTCGTTATTTGAGGGGCACTTCAGATGTTGCTATTTGTTATAGTTCGACAGATCTTCAAGTGACAAGATTTGTGAATTTAGATTTTGGTGGCAATATGGATAGACAGAAATATACTACAGGGTAGGTGTTCACTCTTGCAGGTGGTGCAATCAATTGGATATCAAGACTACAGTCAGTAGTGGCATTATCAACTATAGAGATAGAATATATGGCAGCAACGCAAGCTTGTAAGAAAGCAATATGGGTGGATAGATTACTAGGGGAGCTACAAGTCAAGTAGAAAAATATTGTTTTGCATTGCGACAATCGAAGTGCCTTTCACCTAGCAAGGAACCCAACATTTCACACATGAACAAAACACATAGGCATGCAATATCATTTTATGCATGATGAAGTGGAAGAAGGACAAGTCTTATTGAAGAAAATCTATACTGATAACAACTCTGCAGACATGTTGACAAAGTTGATCAAAAGAGAGAAGAGCATCCGGTGCAGAACTTCTTTGGGACTGCATATAACTTGATGATAAGCAACATGCGCAGTGGTCTCTTTGGTGCAAAGATTAGCAACAGAAGACAAAATTACCTTCAAGTGAAAGAATGTTAGGATATGAAGTTAATATCTAGATTTTCAGCATTGAGGTGAGGTATATGGAAATCCTATGTCCAGACATATAGTAGAGATGAGTTTTACCATTCATACAACTGTACAACCATAATATGCGGTGCAATACTGTACGACACCATGCTATGTTTCTAGATTGTACGACGCATAACAACTCTTCTAGAAGTCGTAAGAAGTGGTTTATGGATCCTTCTTTGCCCTCTATAAAATAACCATGACCCTTTGAGGTTAGACAAATTATCGTAATTCTGATTTAGCTATTAATAAAGTACTACAAAGAGATCTTTTGCTATGTGGTTTTTCCCTGGTTTTCCATGTAAATCTGATGTGTATTGGTCGTTCTTTTCTATCTTGTTTCACTATTGTATTATTTTGTGCAATGTTATTTTCTTTTAGTGGGTACAGAGCTTTGGTTCGTACTCATTTGTGCTTTGGTAGCAAGAAGCTGAAAATGACAAGAGGGAGCGTGACCAGATTTGAGATAGAGAAGTTTGATGGGTCAAACTTTTATGGATATCGAAGATCCAAGCACTGTTGGTTCGAGATAGTTGGGCTCAAGCCCTAAAAGGTGTGACAACCAAACCAGCAACAATGTCACAAGACGACTAGGCCAACATGGAAGCAAAAGCAAGGGCGATTATTCATCTATCCCTTGTTGATTTAGTTCCATTCAACATAGCAAAGGAAACAACAGAGGCTCTTTGGGAGAAACTTAATAAGCTGTACAAAATGAGGTCTCTATCAAATAGGATTTTTCTGCAAAGACAGTTGTACAATCTGAGAATGAAGGACGGAATGCCAGTTGTAGACCATCTGAACGAGTTTAACATGCTGATCCGCAAACTGAGTTTAGTGGGAGTGAAGATCGAGGAGGAATACAGCGCTACAACCCTACTTCGTTCGTTGTCGGACACATGGGACCAGTTAGTGATGATGTTCAACAATTCTTCCGAGAAGCTTGCTTATGACAATGTGGTTACCTCATTGTTGCATGACGAATCAAGGCCAAAGACATCTCAAAGTGGGACTTCTTATGATGCCCTTGATGTGAAGGGCAGGTCCAAGGAAAGAGATCAATCAAGCAGAGTGCCTTCCAGGTCAAAGTCTAAAACGCGAAAAAAGGGGAAGTGTTGCAATTGTGAAAAAGGTGGGCATCTCAAGGAGGACTCTCGGTTACTTAAAGAAAAAGGAAAACCTAATTCTTAGAGATTAGATGCAAACATAGCTAAAAATTCAATATCACTGGAGGATGGTGAAGTGTTATCTGCAAACTCTCAATATCAGATGTTGCACATATGGCTAATAGATTCGGGGGCTTCATTCCATATGATGCCACACAAGGACTGGTTCTCTTCATATCGGTCATGTGATGGAGGTACAATCTACATGGGTAATGATAACATATGTTAGGTTGTAGGAAAAGGAGAAGTCACACTGAAGATGTATGATGGAGTTGTTCGTACTATTCAAAGAGTTCGCCATGTTCCAGGGTTGAAGAACTCGTTGTCTTTAGGTAAGCTTAATGAGTTGGGTTATAAGTTCATCAGTTAAAAAGGTTGTTTGAAGGTCTCTAAGGGAGCTCTAGTAAGGATGATAGCTAGGAAATATGGGAATAACTTAAACCAGCTGATTGCAGAGACCATAACCGATGAGGCTGCAGTGGCCACAACAAGGGCTATGGATTTAGTAATGATGTGGCATCAACGCTTAGGCCGCATGAGCAAGATAGGACTCAAGATACTACTCGACAGAAACCTTCTTCCAAATTTAAAATCTCTTGATCTTGGCTTTTGTGAACATTCTCTGTTCAAGAAGCAAAATAGACTCAAGTTTGCTAAATGTGCTACTAGAAGTGCAGATTTCCTACAATTGTTGCATGTTGATTGTTTTGGACCTATACCAATAGTTTCTTTAGGGAAGGCACAATATTTTGTGCCTTTTATTGATGACTACTCTCGTAAAGTTAAGTGTTTCTTGTTAAGAAGTCAGATGCTTTTGATTGTTTTAAGAGACTAAAAGCCCTTGTAGTAAATCAAAAAGGTAAGAGCATTAAGTCTCTTAGAATTGATAATGGGGGAGAGTTTTGCTCGAAGGAGTTTCATAATTTTTGCAGTAAGCAAGGAATAACTAGGCAGAAAGCAGTCCCCGCCATGCCTCAGCAAAATGGGGCAGCGGAGAGGATGAAACACACCATTATGGAGCGAGCAGGGTGTATGCTCAGCACTGTTGGTTTGGGGATGGAATTTTGGGGTGACGTTGTAAGTATAGCTATTCACCTTATCAATAGGTCACCCACTAGAGCCCTAAATGCCCAGATTCTTGAAGAAGTTTGGACAGGGAAACCTGTTGATTACTCCAATTTGGTCACTTTTGGTTCTGATGCTTATGCCCATCTCCTAAAATAGAAAAGATCCAAGTTGGATGTAAAGTCTAAAAAGTGCATATTTCTTGGCTATGGTGATGGAACAAAGGGGTATAGGCTGTGGAATACTACTGCCCCCAAGCTTATCAATAGCCGAATGTGGAGTTTAATGATAAATCCATGTAGAAAGTCAAAAAATGATAAAGTACAACTGTTGTACCTATTGAGGTAGTAAAAGAGGAGGATGCCATAGAAAATGATGAAAATTAGGAACCAGAATAGTAGAATGTCATCCCCGAACACCAAGAACAGTAGCCTGAACTGCCATAGGATGATACATCACATTGGGTGAGGAGATCCACAAGAATATCCAAACCACCCCAAAGGTATACTCCTAGTGCACACTCAACTTTTGCATTAGTTACTGATGATGGTGAGCCCAACTCATTTCAAGAAGATTGTGAGGCTGAAGATGCAAGCAAATAGAAAAATGCCATGGAGGAAATAGAGGCTAAGTAAAAATAACATGTGGGAGTTGGAAGAATTGTCTACAGGGTGCAAGGTCATAGGTTATCAGTGGGTCTTTAAGCTGAAAAAGGATGCAAATGGTGTGCTTGAGCAATATAGGGCTCGATTGATAGTGAAGGGGTATGCACAGAAATCGAAATATATTTTATTGATATATTTTCCCTAGTTCTATGTTTGACTACTATTAGAGTTGTGTTGAATTTGGCCGTTTCACCTGACCCTGAATTGGAACAACTTGATGTGAAAGACAACCTTTTTACATAGTGATCTCACTGAGGAGATACATATGAAACAACTGAAAGGTTTTGAGATAAAAGGCAAGGAGAATCTAGTATGTGGATTGAACAGATTGTTGTATGGTCTCAAACAAGTGCCAAGATGCTGGTACAAGTGATTTGATTCCATCCCAATGACCTTGGGATTTAGTAGATGCGAAGCTGATCATTGTGCCTATTTTAAAAGATATGATGATGATAGTTTTATCATTTTGCGGTTGTATGTTGACAACGTGTTGGTTGCAGGGCCCAACATGGACAAAATTGCTAAACTTAAAGCTCAACCAGCTAGGACGGTTGAAGTAAAGGATTTAGGTGTTGCAAATCAGATTCTAGAGATGAGGATACAGAGAGATAGGATGAGCACGAAAATCCATCTTACGCAAAAGACATGTGCAGAAGGTTCTGCAACGTTTCAACATGCAGAATGCTAAGCCAGTCAATACCCCATTTCCTGCAAACATGAAGTTGTCTTCGAAGCAGACTCCTAGCAATGAAGCAAAGAAGGCACAGATGTCTCATGTACCATACTCATCAACAACAGGGAGCCTTATGTTTGCCATGGTGTGCACTAGATCAAACATTGCCCAAGAAATGAGAGTAGTTAGTCGGTTCATGATGAATATCGGTTGTGATCATTGGACTGTTGTGAAGTGGATCCTTCATTATTTCAAGGGCACATCAGATGTTGCTATTTTTTATAGTTCAATAGATCTTCAAGTGACAGGTTTTGTGGATTTAGATTTTGGTGGCGATATAGATACACGAAAATATACAAGGTACGTGTTCACTCTTGTACGTGGTGCAATCAACTGGATATCAAAATTGTGGTCAGTAGTGGCATTATCAACTACGGAGGCAAGATATATGGCAGTAACACAAGCTTGTAAGGAAGCAATATGGCTGGATAGATTACAAGGAGAGTTTCAAGTCAAGCAGAACAATATTGTTTTGCATTGCGATAGTAAAACTACCTTGCACTTAGCAAGGAACCCAACATTTCATGCCAAGACAAAAACACAGGCATGCAATATCATTTTGTGTGTGTTGTAGTGGAAGGGAAGTCTTATTGAAGAAAATCCATACTGATAACAACTCTGCAGACATGTTGACAAAGCCAATTGGAAGAGAGAAGTTCACTTGGTGCAGAACATCTCTAAGGCTGCATATAACTTGATGATAAACAGCATGGGCAGTAGTCTCTTTGGTGTAAAGGTTAGTAGTAGAAGACAAAATTAACTTCAAGTGGGAGAATGTTAGGAGACGATGTTAATATTCAGATCTTCAGTATTGTGGTGTTGTATATGGCAATTCTATGTCCAATAGAAAAGTAGAGATGAATTTTACCATCCATACAATTGTACAACCATATGATGCGGTACGATACCATATGCCACGATATGATGTTTCTAGATTGTATTACACGCTATGACACTTCTAGAAGTCGTACGACGTGGTTTTTGGATCCTTCTTTACCCTCTATAAAATAACCATGACCCTTTGAGGTTAGAGAGATTATTGTAATTCTGATTTTGCTGTTAATACAATACGACAGAAAAATCTTTTGCTCCCTGGTTTTTCCTTGGTATATTTTCAGGGTTTCCATGTAAATCTGGTGTGTAATTGTTCTTTTCTTGGCTTGTGTCATTGCCGTAATATTTTGTGCACTGTTATTTTATTTCAGAACATAAAAGCTTTTTTTCAGCCTATCAAAACAGGGCAAAGATGTTTTGCCACCAGAATATATTGCATATGCAATATCCTCATTTGAAAGTTCTATCGAGGAGGAAAACAGCGCTACAACCCTACTTTGTTCGTTGTCGGACACATGGGACCAGTTAGTGATGACGTTCAACAATTCTTCCGGGAAGCTCGCTTATGACAATGTGGTTACCTCATTGTTGGATGACGAATCAAGGCGAAAGACATCTCAAAGTGGGACTTCTTATGATGCCCTTGATGCGAAGGGCAGGTCCAAGGAAAGAGATCAATCACGCAGAGTGCCTCCCAGGTCAAAGTCTAAAACGCGAAAAAAGGGGAAGTGTTGCAATTGTGAAAAAGCTGGGCATCTCAAGGAGGACTCTCGGTTACTTAAAGAAAAAGGAAAATCTAATTCTTAGAGATTAGATGCAAACATAGCTAAAAATTCAATATCACGGGAGGATGGTGAAGTGTTATCTGCAAACTCTCAATATCAGATGTTGCACATATGGCTAATAGATTCGGGGGCTTCATTCCATATGATGCCACACAAGGACTGGTTCTCTTCATATCGGTCATGTGATGGAGGTACAATCTACATGGGTAATGATAACATATGTTAGGTTGTAGGAAAAGGAGAAGTCACACTGAAGATGTATGATGGAGTTGTTCGTACTATTCAACGAGTTCGCCATGTTCCAGGGTTGAAGAACTCGTTGTCTTTAGGTAAACTTAATGAGTTGGGTTATAAGTTCATCAGTGAAAAAGGTTGTTTGAAGGTCTCTAAGGGAGCTCTAGTAAGGATGATAGCTAGGAAATATGGGAATAACTTAAACCAGCTGATTGCAGAGACCATAACCGATGAGGCTGCAGTGGCCACAACAAGGGCTATGGATTTAGTAATGATGTGGCATCAACGCTTAGGCCGCATGAGCAAGATAGGACTCAAGATACTACTCGACAGAAACCTTCTTCCAGATTTAAAATCTCTTCATCTTGGCTTTTGTGAACATTCTCTGTTCAAGAAGCAAAATAGACTCAAGTTTGCTAAATGTGCTACTAGAAGTGCAGATTTCCTACAATTGTTGCATGTTGATTGTTTTGGACCTATACCAATAGTTTCTCTAGGGAAGGCACAATATTTTGTGCCTTTTATTGATGACTACTCTCGTAAAGTTGAGTGTTTCTTGTTAAGAAGTCAGATGCTTTTGATTGTTTTAAGAGACTAAAAGCCCTTGTAGTAAATCAAAAAGGTAAGAGCATTAAGTCTCTTAGAATTGATAATGGGGGAGAGTTTTGCTCAAAGGAGTTTCATACTTTTTGCAGTAAGCAAGGAATAACTAGGCAGAAAGCAGTCCCCGCCATGCCTCAGCAAAATGGGGCAGCGGAGAGGATGAAACACACCATTATGGAGCGAGTAGGGTGTATGCTCAGCACTGTTGGTTTGGGGATGGAATTTTGGGGTGACGTTGTAAGTATAGCTATTCACCTTATCAATAGGTCACCCACTAGAGCCCTAAATGCCCAGATTCTTGAAGAAGTTGGACAGGAAACCTGTTGATTACTCCAATTTGGTCACTTTTGGTTCTGATGCTTATGCCCATGTCCTAAAACAGAAAAGGTCCAAGTTGAATGTAAAGTCTAAAAAGTGCATATTTCTTGGCTATGGTGATGCAACAAAGGGGTATAGGCTGTGGAATACTACTGCCCGCAAGCTTATCAATAGCCGAATGTGGAGTTTAATGATAAATCCATGTAGAAAGTCAAAAAATGATAAAGTACAACTGTTGTACCTATTGAGGTAGTAAAAGAGGAGGATGCCATAGAAAATGATGAAAATTAGGACCCAGAATAGTAGAATGTCATCCCCGAACACCAAGAACAGTAGCCTGAACTGCCATAGGATGATACATCACATTGGGTGAGGAGATCCACAAGAATATCCAAACCACCCCAAAGGTATACTCCTAGTGCACACTCAACTTTTGCATTAGTTACTGATGATGGTGAGCCCAACTCATTTCAAGAAGATTGTGAGGCTGAAGATGCAAGCAAATAGAAAAATGCCATGGAGGAAATAGAGGCTAAGTAAAAATAACATGTGGGAGTTGGAAGAATTGTCTACAGGGTGCAAGGTCATAGGTTATCAGTGGGTCTTTAAGCTGAAAAAGGATGCAAATGGTGTGCTTGAGCAATATAGGGCTCGATTGATAGTGAAGGGGTATGCACAGAAATCGAAATATATTTTATTGATATATTTTCCCTAGTTCTATGTTTGACTACTATTAGAGTTGTGTTGAATTTGGCCGTTTCACCTGACCCTGAATTGGAACAACTTGATGTGAAAGACAACCTTTTTACATAGTGATCTCACTGAGGAGATACATATGAAACAACTGAAAGGTTTTGAGATAAAAGGCAAGGAGAATCTAGTATGTGGATTGAACAGATTGTTGTATGGTCTCAAACAAGTGCCAAGATGCTGGTACAAGTGATTTGATTCCATCCCAATGACCTTGGGATTTAGTAGATGCGAAGCTGATCATTGTGCCTATTTTAAAAGATATGATGATGATAGTTTTATCGTTTTGCGGTTGTATGTTGACAACGTGTTGGTTGCAGGGCCCAACATGGACAAAATTGTTAAACTTTAAGCTCAACCAGCTAGGACAGTTGAAGTAAAGGATTTAGGTGTTGCAAATCAGATTCTAGAGATGAGGATACAGAGAGATAGGATGAGCACGAAAATCCATCTTACGCAAAAGACATGTGCAGAAGGTTCTGCAACGTTTCAACACGCAGAATGCTACGCCAGTCAATACCCCATTTCCTGCAAACATGAAGCTGTCTTCAGAGCAGACTCCTAGCAATGAAGCAAAGAAGGCACAAATGTCTCATGTACCATACTCATCAACAACAGGGAGCCTTATGTTTGCCATGGTGTGCACTAGATCAAACATTGTCCAAGAAGTGAGAGTAGTTAGTCGGTTCATGATGAATATCGGTTGTGATCATTGGACTGTTGTGAAGTGGATCCTTCATTATTTCAAGGGCACATCAGATGTTGCTATTTTTTATAGTTCAATAGATCTTCAAGTGACAGGTTTTGTGGATTTAGATTTTGATGGCGATATAGATACACGAAAATATACAAGGTACGTGTTCACTCTTGTACGTGGTGCAATCAACTGGATATCAAAATTGTGGTCAGTAGTGGCATTATCAACTACAGAGGCAAGATATATGGCAGTAACACAAGCTTGTAAGAAAGCAATATGGCTGGATAGATTACAAGGAGAGTTTCAAGTCAAGCAGAACAATATTGTTTTGCATTGCGATAGTAAAACTACCTTGCACTTAGCAAGGAACCCAACATTTCATGCCAGGACAAAAACACAGGCATGCAATATCATTTTGTGTGTGTTGTAGTGGAAGGGAAGTCTTATTGACGAAAATCCATACTGATAACAACTCTGCAGACATGTTGACAAAGCCAATTGGAAGAGAGAAGTTCACTTGGTGCAGAACATCTCTAAGGCTGCATATAACTTGATGATAAACAGCATGGGCAGTAGTCTCTTTGGTGTAAAGGTTAGTAGTAGAAGCCAAATTAACTTCAAGTGGGAGAATGTTAGGAGACGATGTTAGTATTCAGATCTTCAGTATTGTGGTGTGGTATATGGCAATTCTATGTCCAATAGAAAAGTAGAGATGAATTTTACCATCCATACAACCGTACAACCATATGATGCGGTACGATACCATATGCCACAATATGATGTTTCTAGATTGTATTACACGCTATGACACTTCTAGAAGTCGTACGACGTGGTTTTTGGATCCTTCTTTACCCTCTATAAAATAACCATGACCCTTTGAGGTTAGAGAGATTATTGTAATTCTGATTTTGCTGTTAATACAGTACGACAGAAAAATCTTTTGCTCCCTGGTTTTTCCTTGGTATATTTTCAGGGTTTCCATGTAAATCTGGTGTGTAATTGTTGTTCTTTTCTTGGCTTGTGTCATTGCTGTATTATTTTGTGCACTGTTATTTTATTTCAGAACATAAAAGCTTTTTTTCAGCCTATCAAAACAGGGCAAAGATGTTTTGCCACCAGAATATATTGCATATGCAATATCCTCATTTGAAAGTTATATTGTTGCTTCATAGACAGTTAAAATAATAATTATACTAAATGATACAAATAAGATGATCCTTTGGGTTGGCCCAAATGTAATAAAATATGTTGTGATAGACTTCTCTTAGCTTAATCAATTTAGGCTTCACAACAACTAGAGTCCTCACCTAATGCTGGTGTGGTGCCCAATTGACCATATTCACTGATCAGCCTTGTCCAATTCTATATCACTTCATTGCAAAATGAATAGATATCAATACAAACTCAAGAGCTTAAAAAAGGGGCACTCTCTACCCGATCTCTATTACCTAAAAAATTCCAAACATATCTGCATCTAAAGTAAAATGCTCGGTAAGCAGAATACACTGCACACAAATAATTTATTGCATAAGCTTTGGAGCACAAAATATTTTGCTAAGATTAATGTTGAATTCAATCATTACCAAGTCCGAATTTAGCTACAGGATATTTGGAAGTGTCTTCACAACATTATTAATCTTGACTAGAATTAAATTTGAAGCAAAAGCTGATCAACTAATCAACTTCAAATAAAAGGAGGTTAAAAAAGGAATAATGAATACAAGCAAAAGGCAAGAAACTTTTTACCCCATTATGATTATAAGATTCAACAATTAAACATGTAAAGAACTGTTCAAAAAGTGTACCTTGTAACCATAACTCCAACTCGCTTCAAAGATGAAGTTAGAAATTTACATAAAGGTACACGCTTTCCATATCCACTCTCTGATACAAGGAGAAGCCATGGAGCACTTATATTTTCTCCCTGATCCAATGTCAGAACAAGATTTCTTGAGACGGATCAAATTACAGGAGGACATAAAACACAAATCCATATAAAATAAGAACAAAAATTAGCAAAGAAAGCACTTCGAAGAGGACTTACCGAAATTTTGAAGTCTAAAGAATGTCATTTAGCTTTTGCTGCATAGAAACTGGTACAATATCCATAGACACAACCTTGTCTTCACCCTTCAATCTCATAGAAATTGATCCCCTTGATGTTCTAGCAGTTTTTGGGAGCTAAAAGTTCCAACACAACTCAAAAAAAATGGATTCAAGTTTAGGTTGGATATAGCTTGTCTAGCGTGAATACATTTTTCCGCTTCAAATGAAAAACAATGGTTAATGTGATCCTTAGTTTAACCAAACACCCATGAATCTGAACACACACAAACAAATATGTGCGTGTGTATACACATACACACACACATGCATAAACATGTGTGTGTGTGTTTACACACAAACATATATATATATATATATAGTCTTAGCCAAGCACCCAGGAATCATGACCAGCTACTTGCTCAAAGGTGCTCATAGGATATAATACATACATGGATTTCAAAAACATATACATACATGCATACACAAGCACACGTGTGTATGATATAGCAATTACAGCATTCCTGATGCACAATAAGGAGTTAAGATTACAAACCATCTCACAGTAGCTCATAACAAGTTTCCCATTTTGTGAACCCACAACAATAAAGTCATCATCAGCACAGCACCTTGCCCATTTAAGTTCGTCCCCAGGCACCTATTTTCTCAATCTTATGTAAATCAATTAAACATAAAAACTGTAACATTGATCTATGTCAGAAAGGTGAAAAAACCTTTAATCCAATCACTACAATATACAGAAGAATGTGTGAGACCATACCCGTTGGATTGCTATAATCCCCAAGGGTCTGATAGATGAAAACAAGTCTAAATAGACTATTAATATATCCATTAGCAGTCAACATAATAATATAATGGTCTGCCCTGAATTCACTGACTGGTATTAAAGAAGTTATTGTTTCGTCTGGGTATGATGATAGTATCTGATTCAAGTCAGATGAAATTGAAAATGAGATAAGTAGATGCATTCAACCATCCACACTACATGATGCAAACAAAAAGAGAATTGAAAGATACCTGAACTAGTGGGATCCCTAGGGCAGTTCGTGAACACTCTGGTACTCTAGAAGCACGTGCACCATAAATTGTGCCCATTTCACTGCAAAAATGATTTGGCTGTCTTATGTTATGTAAATAGCTAGTGCAAACATAGATTCTTAGGCACACCTGATAAAAATACCAATAAAGTACAAGTAAAATAGTGTACAACAATGGGCTTCCTTATATGAGAAGTTGCATAATACATGCAATAATGTTTTTTCTAGATCCAGATTTGACAGAAAGAAAGAAAAATAATAATAAATATATTTATTAATGTCCACAAATAACCAAAATATGTCAATGGGACTCACAAAATAAAATCAGTTATAAAAGAGAAGTACTCTAAGACATGAAAAATAACTAAACACAAATTACAACTAAAGGTGAACAATGCATAGAGGGTAACCCTAAACTCTATGTTGCCAAGAAACAGGTTTGAGATGCAAAAATGCGGATTTTCAAAAATCCTTTGTTTGGAAACGTCAGTACAATTTACTATAAAAAGTATAAATATGTTATAGATTTTTATTTCTATATATAAAAACAATGCATAATACTCATTTTTAGTCCATAAAAGATAAAACAAAAAATATACATATAAACATAATATTCATTGAAACTTCAAAGACAACGTAGAACCAAATCTAGAATAATTCATCTAAACTGTCCTCAAAATCATGAATGTCACTCCCACTAGCTCCACTCCTCCATGTTGCAATGGCTACCTCCAAATTCCTCCTTGAAATGGTTGCCTCCAAACTCCTCCTTGCAATGACTACCACCTAAATTCCTCCTTGCTTTTGTCAAACACAACCATGATGAGAGTATGTGTTTTGTCTTTGCATTAAGTATGTTTATATAGGCGTAAAATAGTGTATCTAGAAGATTAGGGTTTTTTTAATGTTTTAGTTGTTTCTTTCTCGCTTGATCAACTATTTTTCTGCTGGAAACACCCAGGTACATGACAGAAACATCCAAAAAGATTCCAGAAACTTCCGGCACATGCCTATGCTTTTCCAGTACGTTTCCAAAGACTTTTTGGTGAGTTTCTAATGCAAGAGCATCCAAGGGTTTGGACAATCTTGCATCAAACAAAAATATGTTAGTTTAGGTTTTTGTTTTGTGTTGTATCTGTGGCCTTGTTTGGGTACGCTTGTGAACCTCTAAGAATGATGTTGTGAAAGTATTCCATTAGTGTGTGGCACATCAGAGATCTTATGTATGCTTTTGTCAATCTATGAGACTGCAGATTGGTTCTTCAATGCAGTAGCACATGGATAGCAAAGATTTTTGGAGGTGCTTGGTGTTTTATTGTTCAACCTAGTGTCAAGTTTCTCATTGTGAGAATGTCATGCGTTATTGTTCTATAGTTATGTGCAATTGTCTTTGGTTTGTGACACATGGAAGCAGTTGTTGCTAATAGTTTGGCGTTTAATCCCAAAAACTGAAAGTTGTCAAACTCTTGTACGTCATGTTAAGATCATGGAAGTTGAAGAGACACCCCACGAACCTAGAGATGTCAAAGGGATACTAAAAAGAGAGAGAAAAGTCAGTTTAAAGAGAAGGAAGTGAGTTTGAGAGGAGAACAACTTTCCAGAAAATAACAGAAAATTGTTTCAGACTAGAAGGGACTGTATGAGAGTCTGAGTCTTCTTCATGCATTGTAATAAGCTTGTATAGGCATCTGTAAGAGTGTGAGTGTGATTGTGTATTATGTTCTTAGTAACACGTTGAATGCAATAAAGATGCTGCATTAAGTGAGTCGAGTCTAAGAGTAATGTGCTCAAGTGTGTCCATGGGAGAGTGATTAACCAAGCAACATAGAGATAAAGGCAGTCCTTAAGTGGATCCCCTCTCTTGTGCTTGCACCAATTTCCGTACCGAAAACACTTCAAACGCTGAAATGGGGGGTGCGGGGCTGGAGCGTTTCCCTGCAACATAACCTAAGGTGGATAAACCACAACCCATATGACATAATACAAGCATAAGAAACCCTGTGAAAGAACGACCCCTCGAGGAAACATCGAGCCAATGGAGAAGATCAAGGATGCCATGAAAGGACACAAATGTTGTCACAAGCATGCAGTAAGACTTGGACCAGAACAATTATCAGCATTGTTGCATATCATGGTTAAAGGATCCAACCAAGATCTGATCATACTCTTAGGAAAATGTCCAAGGGCGAGGGACCAGACTGGACAATCCTAGGAGAAAGCCAAGTACTTCTCCTTAAGCCTCTCCTAACATCCAAGGCTGATATTTAACAGAATTGGTAAGGTTAAGTAGGTATACAACACCATACAAGCTTATGGGCCTTAAACGGCTCTCCTAACTACTTGCATAAACTTTTCTTTACTTCCAAAACCAGTCAGTAAGCCCTATCCAAGCCAAAGACAAGAAATAACAAAGTTTTGAGATAGCCAAGTGGGAGCAAAGGGAGAAATGCAAATTGGAAATTTTCAAATGCCAAGAATTACAGAAAAAAAGCAAATTTAGAAATTTCATAACCATTTTCCTTCTCTCAGATACATAAAGTGTGCCGTGCACTTAACGAGTGCACAAGGTATGAAATAAGCAACAACCTTGAACTGCAACCTTGAGAAACCTCATCCACGTAAAATTAATTGAGGATTATCCCATTGTGTGCTTGGAAGATCCTATATGATTGAGGATAGAGTTACCACCATATTTCATTCAAAATGTGCTGGTTGCATATTCTAATTCAGTTTATAGGTGATTTTATTTCATAAAACATCAAGATCATTTCCTGCAACCACCCTATATCCACCCATCTCATAATAAGTTGTTTTATAATCAATCCTGGTTAAAAGTATTAAAATATATGCAGTGGTCATAACAGTCATTGTTTGATTGGTAGTTATGAGTTAGTTGACACTTATGTGTTAGTGTACAGATTCCAAATCAATCGATGAAGAATGATTTATATCTAGTGCAGACCTGAACATAATTGAAGCATTACTACGTCTTCTCTCCATATTTTCTAGTGTTCCATTTTATTCTTCCTTTATGGTGTCAGAGCCCACAGTTGTGGTCAAAGATTCAAGTCAGAGCCTGATGGTATTTCAGGGAGGCAAGGACAAATCCTAGGACTTAGGTACCTGTGTAAGAGGGGAAAACATATAGACCTGAGTTTGACAAAGGCAAGAGAACATAAGACAATCACTGTGAGACACCACTACAAGTTGCTTTTACCTGGACAAATAGATCTCCCGAAAATAAAGTACGTGAGCAACAGGTGTGGAAGGAAAGATTTCATATCAGTGAGAAAATTCTAGCAAATTTTTAAGGATAAAGAATTTTGATTGGTGATAGAATTCTGAGCATGATTTTTCCACATTCAAAATATGTGACGAAATTCTGAGTCTGATTTATCTGGTATCTGAGACTTTATATCCAGAATAACATAATAGTCTTAGAAATCCAGATAGGGTCCAAAGGAGGTTTAGGAACACATCGGCATTTAAGAGAATTCAGTTCTTCTCCGAAATGAATTTTTTTGCAGGCAGTGGCCAAGAGCAGAGTGTAATGAGCAGAATCTAAAGGCAGAGGTGGTCTATTTAGATCAACAAACATTTCTGTAAATCCTGATACAGCTTTGAAGCTCACCATATATGTTCTTGAATTTTCTATGCGATAAGAAGGGGTTTTATGTTTTGAGAGATAACATAAATTCAAAATCTGTTTATGTTTGTTTTCTTAACAGTAGATGTTAGACATTTGATTTTGCACTAGAAAACAATCGAAAATGACAAATTTTAAAAAATATTTTCCTCACCGAACCTTAAATGTTTAATGGGGAAAATTACAATATTTGACAAAGAAAGATGACTGCCATATCTGAATAGAGACATTTAGTCATGTTGTAGAAATACAACCTGCGCAAGGTGAAGGGTAGTAGATGTTCTTGAAATAGATCAGGATCGTTGAAGTAAAAAATACCAAGACCTCGATGCTCTTGACAGTTTGAAACCCTCAGTAACTGTCTGATGAAATGTTGCTCGGGGGTTTACAAACCAAATCGCACAGAAGTCTGTCTTAGGTTACAAGAAAACTACCAGACTTCAGATACAAGGAGAGCTTTCTATTTGAAGAATCTGTTGTTCTCTCTCAAATTGAGAAATGGAGACTCACTTCCGCAACACTTGCAAAGCACCAAAGATGTCACGGATCGAATGGCCACCACTGATAGGAAGGTAGAAGAAAAGGATCCGACTGCAATCACTCTTAGAAGCCTGCCTCCTCCATTGGAAAACTTTGTTGGAACTTTTAATCAAACTTATGATGACATGTGTAATGGGCTCCTGCGAAATATAGGTGGATGAACCACATTAGTAGGAATGAGGAATCTATTATGCTCCCACTGAGACATGGAGTGGAATGGTGAATGAATGAATGAGTTTTAATAACGTCCACGAGACCAAACAGTCTATGGGATCAAGTGTCAAGATCATTAGGGGTTCTTCATATTCCTTTCGATGTCATCCCGCCTCTTATGAATCTTTACCAACAGCCGGGCCGTGTTGTGTAGCCTCTTTTCCTCAAATAACTCACTAAAACTGCCCACATTCACGATGTTATCCTACTGCATATGGATATCCTTGTATGCCTCGCACTCCCTCATGAAGTGTCATTTAGTTTCAACTGCTCTATCACTGCAGAAAACGCAAGTCGATGTCATCCTGCCTCTAATGAATGATACAAGAAATAAAAGATAATAGGAGAGATTGATGGTGGAAGCACTTTGCTACCTGATAAGATTCCACCCAACACACTTTTACCAAGGTGAGATAAATAATATATAATAATAAAAGAAAATGAGATACATGATATGATATGATAGGTTATCTATATACTATGTGTGTATATATAGGCCTATCCATTATAATATTATGCATGATGTGATTATTCGTCTTATCACACTGATTAATAATTGCATGTTGTGTAGGGGCACAATATACCCCTCTTCTCGAGCAAAGTCCCCCCAAAGCTATCATAGATTGGGAAAACACAAGATGACTTCTTCCAATTCTTATGCCGATTGTTCCTTTGATACTCCCCATTTGACTAAAACAATGTTGAATTTCTTTGTTCTTCAACAACTTTGATTATCATTTTTCTTTCTTTGTTCAATGCTAATAACTCTGATTCAACTTGAATAGGTCCTTCATTCTTCATATGCAACTTTTTTGGGATATGAGACTTTTGATTAGGCACCATACAATAAAGTCTCATTAGAAATCTAAAATGTGTCTTGCAACTTCATTGCTTTCCAGGGATAGATTAATCTGATTGTATGCTCTTTTCCAAATCAATTGAAGAATATATAACTTCCATGTGATTAGGGATGTATGGGCCTAGGGAGATTAGCCACTACACCCCGAGTACTACAACAACTCGTCCAACATCAATGACATAGAAAGCATCCTTCAAACTATACTTGCAAATTTCAAGTTCTGCATTCCTAATCACAACAATGCATTAAATGTGATTAGTTTTGAAGATGCTTCTTAGAAACTATTTTGAGAAGTCTATGTACAACCCCACTTGTTTTGTAGGATACTTCTTAAATCTAGGAGTGCAAGGAATTATTTAGCAATGTGTGCATATTTAATTGATTGTTCTATTGATGTTGAGAAGAATGCTCTCTCACCCTATTTTTTGGTCGAAGATTTTTGATGTACAATTCCATCACATCAGTCACCAATTGTATTCTAGTGTTTGGAACACTTCAGTGTATTCTTGAACATACAAATGGGCAAGTTGTACCCCATGGGTCACTGCAATTTATGTCTGCGATTTAATAAAAATCCTTGATGAAGTTGCTAAATGCACTAACAGTTATGAGGTTTCAATTGTTAAACCTCCTAAAAATTGTAATGTTGTTATGATCTTCCCTGATCACCATGCATTTGAACTTGTTGGAATGCTATTTCAAGCTTGTTGATCCACTCGATTACAACTTGTTAATTTATTAATTGATCGGTTAGTTAATTATATTACTTATTAAACCTAATCTAGTTTTAAAAAATTGTCATATTAACCTAAATAAAAAGATCAACTAATGTAAATTGATTGTCCTAATTAAATTTTGCTAATCTACTAAAGAGATAATTCTAATTATTAATGCTAGACTAAGTAAGCTTAACTATTAGTTAACTAAATTAATTTTAATCAGAAAAATAAATTAAAATAGGGTGAGCAAGAATACACAGAGTACGTGATATTATTGACCAATGAGATAGCCTATCAAATAGGTTCATAACAAGCCCCTAAGAAGTAGGAGGTAGGTACAACAAGCAAGTTGATAGGAAGTAAGAAATAGGCTTACTCGTGTAACCAAAATAACAAAGTGGAAATAACACCACAACAATTACATACAAGCTTAACTAAGTTTATACAAGCTAATTATTCTGATACTCTTCCTTAATGACTAAACCAAAAGCAACTCCAAGCTTATCTCAGAAGTTTACAAATTTGTATTTACACAAAGGTTTAGTCATTATATCAACTGGTTGTTTAGAGGTAGGATAATAATAAAGGCATATGTCTTCATTAGTAATCAATTGTCGGATGTAGTGGTGATGAACCTCAATGTGCTTAGTTCTGACATGAAAAATTGGATTCTTCACCATCTTTAGTACACTTTGCTTGTCACAGAAGATAGGTATAGGTGATGATGAATCAAGTTAAAGATTCTCCAATACTAACTATATCCACATCAATTCTCTACCTGTACTAACAACTGCTTTGCACTCTGCTTCAATAAAGACAATGCAAGAATACTCTAAAGCTTCCTCTGTCATGAAAATGCTCTTGAATCAAGACTGAAAATATACCTATTGTAGATTTTTTAGAATCAACTGATTCTGCCCAATCTGAATCAGTATATCCTATTAGCTCAAACTCAACAAATTGTTTATATAAAATGCCAAAGCCACGAGTACCTTTGACATATCTAAGAACTAGCTTTGTAGCTTGCCAATGTTCCTCATGTGGTTTAGTCATGAAGCGAGAAAGATAACTTATTGCAAAACATAAATTTGGTCTAGTAGCAGTAAGATAAATCAAACCACCTACTAATTGTCAATACATTGTTTCATTCACCAGTGGTGAATCGGTGTTAGTTAAGAGTTTTGTCCTAACTTCCATACGCGTAACAGCTGGATTACAATCATACATTTTGAATTTTTCTAACAAGGATTGTGATTATTTTGTTTGAAATACAAAGATTGTATAACTAAATTTGTAAAACTGCAAAAACTCTACACCTAGACAATATTGAAGCATGCCTAGATCAATGATTTCAAACACAGAAAAGATGTCAGCTTTCACCTATTTAATCAAATCATTGATGCTTCCAATGATGGCAAGATCATCAACTTCTATGTCATCACCAACCAATTTAACATAGAGAGTAGATTTTACATCATCTTTTAAAACCAGACTTGTAAGATACTTATCTATTTTGAAATACCAGGCTCGAGGAACCTACTTAAGTCCATACAAGGACTTATTTAACTTGCAAACCAAATGCTTAAAGAATCTAAAATCCCTATGGTTGTACCAAGTACACCACTTCCTAAGTCCCCAATCAAAAAAGCATTATTCACATCCATATGAAATACCTGCCAACCAAACTGAGCAACAATAGATATAACCATTTTTAGTGTTACTATTTTAGTTGTCGGAGCAAATGTTTCTTCATAAACTACTCCCACTTCTTGTGCATAACCCTTTGCAACAAGACGAGCTTTATACTTATCTAAGGAACCATCTGATTACATTTTACTTTATGAAGCCATTTGCAACCAATAGACTTCTTACCTTGGGGTAGATCAGAAAAAACCTAAGTACCATTTTTTATGAGAGCATCATACTCCACCTTCATGGCAAATTCCCATTCAAGTTTTCCTTTAGCATCTGCATAAGTATTTGGCTCAAGATCTTGAGAAATAGCTAAATTAAGGGCAAAATTTACCTGCTCAGAATTCTATACCACTTGTTCCCCTGATCTTGTGGATATACCTTCAAAGGAGACTAGAAGATTTACTTGTCAAAAATCCTGCATTGTGTTATAGTATAATTTTGGCCTTTTGTGCTGACTTGGTGAACCACTTGTTATTTCACTAGGACCTTCCATGGAGCTAGACTTCTCTGGGGTTTGACTTTTTAAGTCCCGTTCTACTTTAGTACTAGAACTTGATTCACATTCATTAGTAGGAATCCAAAGATGACCAATATTAGTAGGTTTAACATACTTTGAGAAACAGGGAATTTTCTCATCTATTCTACAATCTCTATTCACAATTACTTTATTTGAAGAGATATCTACAACCTATATTGCTTTGGAATTCTCACTGTAGCCAACAAACATGTACTTATTATGCATCCCACTACTTTTCTCTTTAGGGCTTAATGAAAAAGCAGTACAACAAAACATTTGAAAATCACTTACATCAAGTTTTCTTCATGGCCATCCTTCTTTTGGAGTAATATTTTGCATAGATTTACAGGGACTCCTATTCAAGATGAACATTGCAGTGTTGATAGCTTCTGCCCAATACGAAAAGGTACATTCTTGCTTTGTACCATACATTGTGCCATCTCCATGATAGCCCTATTCCTCCTTTTCATTACTCCATTTTGTCGTGGAGTCTAAGGAGTTATATATTGCCTATGTATACCCTCTTATGTGTAGCATGCATTGAATTGTTTGGAGACAAATTCTCCACCATTAATTGACCTAAAGGCTTTGATCTTTTACTGTATGATTCTCAACCAGTATTTTCCATGTAACAAACTTAGCAAAACATTCTAATTTCTTCTTAAGAAAATACACCCACATTTTTTGAGAAAAATCATCAACTATCAACAAGAAATAAAAGGCTCCAAATACAATGATAGTTTTCATA
Organism: Torreya grandis; assembly: GCA_037957365.1. Taxonomy (NCBI): domain Eukaryota; kingdom Viridiplantae; phylum Streptophyta; class Pinopsida; order Cupressales; family Taxaceae; genus Torreya; species Torreya grandis. The sequence goes on from JARHVA010000111.1 coordinate 2,363,878, forward strand.
TGGCCATGAAGATCTACATGTATCAAATCTAACCCACATTTTTCCCTCCATGTTTTACCAGTAGGAAAGGGTTGTCTTATCTATTTACCCAATTGACATCCTTCACAAACATCTTGATTTTCTTGAATAGATGGGAGTCCATTTATCATTTTATTTTTACTCAAGATATTCAAACGTTGGTAACTTAAATGACCATACCTTTCATGCCATAGAGTACTATATTGCTCAATTATTGCTAAAGCATACTATTCTACTACTTTATGATCTACGAGTTTATACAGACCCCATTCCCTTATACCAATAACAACAATCTCATCATTGAGTGTAGTGACTTTACATTTGATTCCTTCAAACTTAACTACCAGTTATTTGTTTTTGATAATTTCGTTGATAGATAAAATGTTTTTATTCATATCTATTACATATATAACATTAACAAATGTATATTTGTACTCATTCAAAATGATTTGTACATCCCCACATCTCTTAATGCCATATGTCCATCCATCACCTAAGGAAACAATTTCATTACCACTATTATCCTCGATGAAGTTTACATACCAATCTCGATGATGTGTAGTGTCGTGAAGCTCCTGAGTTGAAGTACCAAGTGCATGACTCACTAGATTGGCCAGGTTCTACTATAAAGGCAAATTTAGTAGATTCTTCCCCTTCTGCTTCTTCTGCAACTTTACCATGTCCAGATTTCTTGTTTGGATTAGCCATATCATATTGTCACTTTTGACAATCTTACTTAAAATGTGTTGGTTGCTTACAATAAAAAGATTTTTCTTTTGGCTTCTTTGATGCACTTACATTGTTTCTTGAAGAGTCTTTGCTTGTCGACCATGGTTTTCCCTTGCCATTTGTTCTTGTCATAAAATCACTTTCTGTAGATGTGGATGTTGAAGCTATGGATTATTCATGTCGCCTTTCATTTTGTATGAGAAGTGTGGTCAATTTTTCAAAGTCCAATGTTTGTCTCTACAATCATGTGTAATGACTCCACAAATGAATCATACGAAGGTGGTAAATTTTGCATAACAAGAGGAATGAGGTCTTGCTCATCTACAACCTTTTCCACCGCCTTCAACTGATCACAAATTTTCTTCAACTATAACAAATACGTAGAAATGGATCCATATTCTCGCATGTTAATGGAAAATAGGAGATTCTTCAAAAAATACAATATTCTTTCATTTTCAAAAGCCAGATATTTGGTTATAAAACGTTTTCACAATTCTCGTGGAATATAGCATTTCTAACTTCTAAGATTAAATTATCAACTACAAGGAGTTTTAATAGCATTAAGGCTTCATGATGATGTTCATCATAGTCATCAGGTTGTGCATCTGATCTAGAATCTTTATCATAGGTATCTTGTGGCTTTATTAACTAAAGTTTTTGTTGGTCAATTTCTATGAATTTGGCAATAGCAAATGTTGTAAACTAGCCATTTTAACCTAGTTTTTCCGTAAAATAATTAAATCAAAAAAATTATAATGACTTTTTTTTAAAAACCTTTGCACACTGATTCTATTCTAAAACTAGACAACACCACCAATTTTCAGCAAAAAATTCTTTACCATTTATGAGAAATTTAATTTACCAGTTTTTGTAAAATAGCTTAAAAACACGGAAACAATTAAATTTCAAGTTTTATAACTCCATTTACAAAAGTTCCTTTTTCATGTGGAAAGGACCTCAAACTGGACAATGTGAAAAAAATTTAGATGATTTTGACCTACGGTTTTCTGGCAACAAAATTAACCATACCATTTTCAAGCTAGTGTTTAGGTAAAAAAAGAGGTTTTCTAAGTTTCAATCGATTTTCTAATTTTTTAATAAATCAATTAAAAACCTAAATGCACCTATTTTTCAAAACTTATGATAAAATGAGATATAAAGTTTTGACCAATAAGGACCCTGTGCATTTGATGAGAAATGGTGCAGCTTCTCCTTGCCTCTCCTTGCCTAGGCATTTCAATGCACTACTAGATGGACCAAAATGGTTGGGAAACGATCAAAAGTCTTCAAAAAAATCTCTCCTTCTGATTATGGCACCTCTTGTTTGCTGATTTTGGCAGTTTGTGCATCAGATTTTTGATCCTCAACATCACACAACACCATCCTCAAGAACAAACATCTCCTTCACAATAGACATGTTTCCTTCCAAGCTTTTTTAATTTTTTCAGAAAATTTAAACAACAAAAGGTCTGATTTCACTTTTTTATCTTCAAACAGTAAAAAAGAATAGAACACCTCTTTTCCTTGGAATGACATCTCCAGTTTCAACATCTCCCTCTAACCAAAACACCTATCTTTCACCAACATACCTTCAGACAAACCTTTCAATCAGCAAAACATTTTCTTTATAGGCTACCTTGCTTCATGAGGTTGGCAAAAATGCCAAAATCCTCCTCAAAACAATAGAATGCCTCTGGTCTTTTTTTCCTCTGATTACATTTTTCCTACAAGAGTATCTCCATTGAGTGTCACTCCCTAACAAGATCTCTCCTCTTTTCACTCCCTCACAGGGTCTCTCCAAAGCTCCCTCAACCATGAGCTTTGAAACTATGAAAAATAAATTAACACAAGGTGAACAAGACTACACAGAGTACATGATATTATTCACCAAGGAGATAGTCTATTAAATAGGTTCATAACAAGCTCCTAAGAATTAGGAGGTAGGTATAAAAAGTAGGTTGACAAAAAGTAAGAAATAGACTTGCCTGTGTAACCAAAATAACATAGTGTTTATAACACCACAACAATTACATACAAGCTTAACTAAGCTTATATAAGCTATTTATTTTAATATAATCTATCCATGGGGTGATGGTGTAGAGGTAATTGGGTGCTTTTGTCAGTGAGAGTCCCACATTCAAATCCCACTCCATGATAAGGCAGCTCACTCCCAATCGGTTCCTTGACAATGCTAAACAGTGCATGAGTTTCCATATTTAGAATGGTGTCACATCCGGGCTGGGGCCCAATGATGTCACTAATTTCCATAGTAAAAAAAAGTATTATTAAGTATCAAGGTAGCTATAATAATAACCAAATTTAAGATTAAATATAATTGATAAGTTAGATTAAAAATTAACTTTAACCTAGTTTAGAGGAGCTTAATTGATTAATTGATCAAAACTAATTAATTAACTAATTTTAATTAATTAGCCTAGAATCAATGATCTATTTTATTGGTCTACCTTAATTCAATTAATAAAACAAAGCTAGTCTAATAACTATTTGTATGAGCACCAAAAAAGGTACCTTAAACAAAGATTTCAAAGTCATATTAATAACTTTCATTCCACCAAGACGAGGAAGAGATCATTCAATTATGGATGATAAATATAGAAAATTAAAGGCAAATCCATTAAAGTTAAGATATAAGCAAATAATTTTCAAAATATGCTAATGGATTCAGGGGAAAAACTTATTTGGCCATTGGTTGTAGCTTGCAGAGGCGATTGCCAATATTTTTCATCGCAATAGAAATTCAAGAATGCAATCACAAAACCTTCCACAAAGAATGGTCCTATAATGTGAGCCTCATGTTCATTTCACTTTTCTGCCCAAGTTTGTAAGATACTCTATTAAATGGCTCCTTGAGAATATTTGACATAGATGATTCTATAATCGGGAACAAAATGCATTTGAGTAAATTGAAAAAGGGACTCACTTTAGGAAAACTCCTTTATTGATAAAAGTGATGGATCTTTGCAGTCGTTAAAAAAATATAGGCAGAAGACAAGGCTTGTGCAAGTTGTCTCAGATATCAAGACAATTGAAGTGTAGCTCACTATACCATGGATAGAGCCCATGTTAATCTAGATATTTCCTTCTTTGGCCACTTATTTTGGATCTATTAGTAACATGAGTGAAAGGAGGAATGGAAAAGCATGAAGCTTTGGCACAACGCCTTATGCACTTGTTAAAGGAAAGACAAATTTTGATTGTTTATTAGTCATTCATATAATAAGGTGGAGGGCACACTAACAATGGGCTTAAAATGCAGAATCCAACAAAAAAAAATAGAAATTTTACCAACCAAAAACCCAAATATTATTAATTGTTATAAGAAAGTAGAACAGAAATAAAGCAACAAATCAAATTAAAAAATGTATCAGAAATAGAGTATATAATCATGGGCATGACACATGACAAATTTTGACATAGAATCATCTCGCCTCAATTTCCCTATTAATTTTCTAGCACTTCCATGATGACCTATCCAACTCTATTGGTAAATTTAGGACATTATCTCCCGACTGTGTGTAGACCATGTTAGCAGGGCTGACCTATCAGACTTCATGCACTTCACATATCCCTTCTCATTGAGGGCCTTATCAAAATTTAGATACCAACAACATCAAACATCTATGCTTAGAAATATCAAATAGATGAGTGTGCTTGCATAGCTTTGACAAATGATGACACTTATGTCATAGTTAATATTATATCATGTTTACATACCAAAAACACTTCCTCATTTGGAATTACATCTATTTCCTCTAGTTCGGTGGTTACTCACTACCTAGGTTTACTATACTCGACTGATGATCTTCTTGCCACATCAAATCTACTATGTGCCTTCATTTGTCAAGACTCTATCTAAGATGCTATCATTGTTATTCTATTGGTAAATCTCGGACATTATCTCCCGAATGTGTGTAGGCCACGTTAACAGGGCTGACCTATCTGGCTCTATTGCCCAAATGTTTTGATGGTGTTGTTTCACTCACATTATCATTGATGGCCTTATCCAACTTTATTGTTATGTGCTTTGATGGGCCAAGGGACCGAGCCATGTATGTGCCAATGAAGCTCCTTTTTAATAGCAAGGCTTCTCTATGCCTTTTCAAGCACTTATAGGCCATCGACTATCCAACATCATGAATCTCCTAAGCATTCCAGTGAAGCATCAAAATGATTGCATATTTCTTGTGGTTAATAGGTCCTCTATTTGAGCCCATTCCAATGACTTGGAAGATTAAGACAACCGTGACAAGGACACTAACCCTTGGCCACACAAAGACATCTATTTATTTTTACTAATTGTTCTATTAGGTTTCATTGCATTCACTTGGACATTGTTAGTAATGTCTTATGATTTTGTCAAAAAATATGTTTTATGTTATTTCTTCTCATATTATAATCCTAGTGGATTTTAATAATCTAGTAATTTGCTTCTCGAATCCCTTCTAGAATTCAATTAGCTGTCATGTTTTGTGAAGACTAGAGTTGATCGGTTTAATGCCATGAACATAATGGCTTAACAACATTTTGCCTTTATAACACCCTTTACTTACCATGACTCCTTTTTATTTACCATTATTAACAAAAATTCAATTAGTTTCCATAGTACACAATGTAAAAATTACTGGAGACATTTCTCGTTCCTTTTATTATCTTCTTAGACAATTAATTTATTTATCTTTTAGCAATCTTTCTGTGGATGCTGATGGAGATGGTCAGGGTAGCTTCGGCAAGTTCTTAGTCATGATGTCAACACTAAGTGCAGTGCAATCCAATAAACTAAGATGTGTATTTTGTATTTTTACGATGTCTAGTGTATCCTGAGATTCATGGCAAGTTTTACTGAAATCAAGGTTTTTTTATGACTTTATTTGTTATAAGGATCAAAGATGTGTATTTATATTTATATCAAATATGACCTCAAAATGTGCAAAAGAACTTACTATTTTCCTCAATAGTCACCGATTGTCATGAGAAAATCTCAACTTAATTTCCATGTCATATTTTATCACTTTTTCTCGTACATATTTTTATTTAAAACATACTTTTCTTCCAATCTTATTAGCTTCTTATAGTTACTATTGGACATTAATAATATATTATATTATATACAAAGCCCATAGTTTGTTTTGGGATAATGGCTATAGAATGCCCTCAACAATAGCAACTTGGCATTGACTCTGTTTCAACAACACATGTTGGTGCAATGTAGATTAACCTGTTATTAAAAAAATTGTGGACAAGGAACTTTATCATCAACCGTCAGTTTATAAAATTTTAGTATATTTATATCTTAAAAACTTTATCCCTACATGAAAATGAATTTCTATTGGTTACTTTATTTTGATCAACACAACATAATTTTTTAGCATATATGTTGTCTCCTATATTAAACAACAAAATTTGCCTATCTGCTATATGATGTTAATAAATTTTATTTTATCGAATATAACTCATGTTTCATTGGATGGGTTGATTTTACTACAACCCATAAAATACTTTAAATGATTAGAAAAACCTAAGGGACAACATCAAATCTCTTCTCTAACCTAGTGATTTCATGGAGGCAATTCTGAAATCTTTTGATCTTGTGTCGTTGTTGAGAAATTTTGAAGTAGTTAATTATAATGCAGGTTCTTGGCTAAATTAATTATAAAATAGTTCCATGGCTAAATTAAATAGTTGTTATGTTAGGAATGAAATAAAATATTGATCATGTATATATTATGAAAGAATTATCACACTTTCAATTGTTGTAATGTGGGATAATTTTCCCTGTAAAATATCTCACAGGTTTGCAAAAATTAACAACCTCTATAGCTTCCCTTTTTGCTTGACTTTCTACAAATCACCATCCAAAGCAACCATTGCTCCCGGTTTAGCAGACAATTTTTTCTTATACAATTTTTTTAACTTCAAACTTGCATGGGACTATTTCAGATAGTATCTCCCTAAATGAGACCCCTACCTAAATACATTGTAAATATTTTTCATTTTTTTTTTATAATAAATAATATTGTAAAAAAACTAAAATTGATGTTACAAAAGCCCCCTAGGACAAGAGAAAAAACTAGAAACACTACCCCAAAACAAAAATACCCTAAAAAATAAAGATACTACAAGTCCTATCGCAAGCACAAAAGAGGGGGTCTACTTAATGATTGTCTTTATCTTTGTAATGCTCAGTTAGAACACTTTCCTATGGACACACTTACATGCACACTCTCTTAGACTTGACACATAACAAACATTTTCCTTGTATAAGCATTTCCAAATGAACTACAAAATCACCCTCAAGGGGTTGGTTACAAATTTTTCACTCTTGTTCTTCTCTATCCTCCCATAAGCTTTGTCCCCTCACATTCTTTTTCATTTTGTCCCTGTTTTACTTTGAATTATGTCTAGAAAACTATTCAGCAACCGTCGGTACACCTACCATCAACCAAAAGTTTTCTACCTACACAAGTTTGTTTTCCTAATCTGAGAGCCTTCTTTTTGCCTCAGTCATTTTCTTAGCAGAATGTCTCTTCGAATTCTCTCATTTCCAAACTAAAGAAACATCCCCTCTTTGCAAAAGCACCTTAGATCATAACAGTTCTGAACTTCTGCCACATGGACCATCATAAAATTTAAAAACATAATCCTGAACAAAAGTCATGCCCTTACACCATTGCATCCAAAAATAAATGTGTGCAAGCTCATTTAAACCTCATGAACTAATTTGGTCATTGTGTAAGCATGCCAAAAAACAAACAAATGAAATAAATCACACAAACACACAAGCACTATATTTTTGGTTGATGCAAACTTGCACAAACCCTTGGATGCTCCTATATCAAACACACAATATTTTTAAAATGTGAGCTCTTGCTCACATAGATGAGATAAGTGGTAAAATCACTCTTTCGACCACAAAGCATAATGGTCATGGCGTTCCCTTCCAACAAACCAAGAATCTCAATTGCTTATCTCTTTTCCTCTTCCAATTCCAGCTTCTAGCTAGTTTCACATTCTTCTCCTTTGCTCAATATTTCCTCCTTTGTGGGATTAGACCCACCATAGATCGTCCTCCTCCACTAATGGCTTATTTCCTCCTCTCACTGTCTTCTTGTGGGATAAAACCCACCTTCATCTAACCACCTCCACCAAGATGCTCCTCATTGCATCTTACTTTCTTTTGTGGGCTTAGGCCCACCACTGACCAACCACCTCCTCCTAAAGTTATATTGGCTTTGTCTACTCACTATACAACATGTTTTTGGATCCTTCATTTTGTCACTCTTAGCTATTTTCAACTCTTTTTCTCGCATGGCTATCATGTCCTCTCTTGCCACCATTATTAGGTTGTGGAGCTAAAAGCTTCACTGATGCAAACATGGAGGAGGTTGTTGAGAGGTTGCTGAGTTGCAGAGCAACCGACGTCGGTCTGATCAACCGATGTCGATCATATACAGTGAGAAGAGCAATCGACATTGGTCAAGTATTGGCCGACATCGGTCATTTCCAGCTAGACAGGGACCGATGTCGGTCGCCTGTGCGGTTCCAAAACTGCTTGTTGATGAACAGTTAGTTAACGAACCAGTTGTTTGCATGTTAAAGGCTAATTTTAGTCTTGGAGCTGCGGATCTAATTATTGTAATTGGATGTCTAATTATTGTTTGCTTGAGATCTATATAATAGACTCATGGGCTGTATTGTAAAGTGTGCTAGTTTGAGAGAGCTTGGTTAGCTCCTTCAGTGTGAAGAGAGCAAGGGTAGCTCCTCCTAGTTCCACAAGGGTGTCGAGTGTGTATGATCAGGTAGATCTGTAGGTTGTTGCAAGGTCTGGTAGAAGATCCACAGGGGTGCTGGTATAGTAGAATCATAAGGACTTGGTGAGGCAAGGACAAGGGTTCTATCTAAGTAAGTAAGATCGGTTGATCTGCAGGTGTGTGTGTGTGTGTGTGTGCGAGATCTAGGTTTGTAGGTGTACAAAACCAAGTTAATTTTTAGGTGTGCAAGATCAAGGAGGTCAGCAACACAATAGGTAGCAAGATTAGGTGAGATCTACTTGGAGTACGTTGTGTACTTGGAGTATGGTATGTACTCGGTCGTGGAGTATGTGGAATACTTGTCTACTGGTAGTAGTGATACTGACTGGTGGTACTGGCAATAATGATACTCATTGGTTGGAGGTGAACACCAACTTTGTGTTTGAGTTGTGTGTTGGGATCGTAATTGAGAGAGTGAGCTCTTGAAGGTGAATTACTGTACACTTGGTGTGGGAAGCTTGAAAGGTGTGGAAGAGTGTGGCGTCTCTTCATTGTAATTTCTTTCTGAAAGAGTATTAATACAATTGGGTATTGTCTTTCATATTATGTGTTATTTCTGAATTCTAGTTACTTATGATTCTGGTTAAATTCTGCATGTTTAGTTGCTTGTACATGGTAATCAATTGTGCTTCTAGGTCCTAACAAGTGGTATCAGAGCAGTTTATTGTTCTAGATTCCTGACAAGTGGTATCAAAGCTAAAGTTGCAGGGAGCAGGTTTGTGTTTTGATTACAAATCACTCTCAAGGGTTTCTGATTGAGTGAGAGTAAAGCAATGGCAGAAGAAAGTACACTAAGAATGGAAGAATTCAAAGGCACGAATGGTCAATTACGGTGTTATGGAAAGAAAGAGCAGGTAAAGAAATATTGTTGGTTGGTAGAAGATCAACATAAAGGAACTGGAGAAGCAGATGTTGCAGGTGTTGTTGCATAGGATGCTCTGAGATGTTCCTTGGATAAAGTAGAATCTTGTTTTGCAGCCCGAAATAGAGTATTTTTCCATGTTAAGGTCCTTGAAGACTTTAGAAAGATTTATTTAGGGGCTGGTGTGCCTTGTCAAAGTTTTGGCAAAGGGGAAGTGCGACTGAAATTGCAGACAGCCAACACATGGGTGTTGAAGGAGGTCATGCAGGTCCCAGTCTTGAAGATGTGGCTAATTTCTTTAGAAAAGTTGGGTGATGAGAGATGCACAGAAACTCTCACAGTGGATGCACTTGAATTCGCAGGTGGTAAGAAAGTAGGTATCCTTTATCTATCTACTTATATTATTGATTCTTCTTCTGTTGTGAAGATGTGGCTTTGTAGGCTTGGTCACAAGAGCAAGAAGGAGATGCATGTTCTTAAGTGGAAGACAGATGTCTTTGACAAACTTAAGAACTGGAAAGCCTTGGTGTTCATGGAGGAAATGACGGACAGAGATCAGTGGAGAAGGCTGAGTAACTCTGAGCAAGGCAGTTTGGACAGGGTTTTGATCCAAAGAGAGCTCGCAGGTAAAAAGTCATCACTCATAAGAGAACATAGGTACCGGTGTCAGTCAGGAGGAACCGATGTCGAACAGACAGATGTCGATGTCGGTCATGTGCAGACCAGAGCCGGTGGTGTTAGGCAGGGTAAGACCAACGTCGGTCAGGGGACCGATGTTGGCGACAGGTAGACACCGACGTTGGTCAGAAAACTAGTGTTGGTAGTCAGTACAGTCACATGGAATCGACGTCGGTCAGATGTAGACTGTGTGGTGACCGAGGTCGGTCACTGGAATGGATTTTGGACAGACAACAAGCTGTCAAGGAGTCTCAAACACTCATATGGAGGACTGAAAGGGTAAGTAAGCCTCAAATTTGTTATTCCTCTTTTTTATAATTGTTGCTCACTACAGAGTAGGAAGGATCCATGAAACAGGGGGAGCATGGCATGAATGAGGAATTTGATTCCTAGGATGCAGAACCAAATGGGAGATTTGGTAAGGTTGCCAGCTGGTATGAAAGCACTGAAAGACGAATGGATTCCTTGGTTAAAGAATAGAGAGAACGGACACGTGAGACAGAAGGCTAGGTCATATGGTCTTGAGCAAGCTCCAAGACAGTGGTACAAGTTTGACAGGTGGATGACAAAGCATGGCTTTAGTCAATGCCATTATAACCATTGTGGTTTATTTACTAGGTGGGTGATGATTACAACATCATCCTGTTATTGTATGTTGTGTGTTTGCTTGATGCAGGGTTACACATACGGGGTTTTTCTGAGCTAAAGGTAAAGCTAGTTCAGAGGTGTGTCATGAAGAATTTGGAGGAGCAAATTTTTTTGGCATGAGTAATCCTAGAGACAGGGAAGATCACAAGTTGATGTTGTCACATGATGATTGTGTGAAGGTAGTGTAGGATGCAGAACCAGGCAACACACCTATGGATGGACAATTCACAGAATAGGGTCCCCAATCACATGATGAGGTTGAGTACATTTGTACTCCCTGATATTGCCCCAGTAGTGGGAGTTGTCAGCAGGTTTTTAGTCAATCTGGGAAGGAAGCACTAGAAAGCGGTTTAGTGGGTTCTCAGGTATCTGAGAGGGACCAGCAGCAGGGATTCATGCTATGCAGGGTCAGGCACTTTGAATATGGCAGGTTACTTGGATGACAGGTGTTACACCACAGGATGTGTGGTGGTTGGTCTTCATGATTGAGCTTAAAGAGGGATACAAGCCAGGAAAAAAATTAGACGGTGTACAGGTACAAGTACAGTGCAGCTATTTATCTCCAAGTGGGAAATTATTAGGTTGTGGAGCTAAAAGTTTCACTGATGCAAACATGGAGGAGGTTGTTGAGAGGTTGCTGAGTTGCAGAGCAACTGACGTCGGTCTAATCAACCAACGCCGATCATATAAAGTGAGAAGAGCAACCGACATCGGTCAGGTATCGGTCGATGTCAGTCATCTCCAGCCAGACAAGGACTGACGTCAGTCGCCTGTGCGGTTCCATAACTGCTTGTTGATGAACTGGTTGTTTGCATGTTAAAGGCTAATTTTAGTCTTGGAGCTACGGATCTAATTATTGTAATTGGATGTCTAATTATTGTTTGCATGAGATCTATATAATAGACTCATGGGTTGTATTGTAAAGTGTGCTAGTTTGAGAGAGCTTGGTTAGCTCCTTCAGTGTGAAGAGAGCAAGGGTAGCTCCTCCTAGTTCCACAGGGGTGCCAATTGTGTATGATCAGGTAGATCTGCAGGTTGTTGCAAGGTCTGGTAGAAGATCCACAGGGGTGTTGGTATGGTAGAATCATAAGGACTTGGTGAGGCAAGGACAAGGGTTCTATCTGAGTAAGTAAAATCGGTTGATCTGCAGGTGTGTGTGTGTGTGCGAGATCTAGGTTTGCAGGTGTGCAGAACCAAGTTGATTTGCAAGTGTGCAAGATCAGGGAGGTTAGCAACACAACAGGTAGCAAGATCAGGTGAGATCTACTTGGAGTACGTTGTGTACTTGGAGTACAGTGTGTACTCGGTCATGGAGTACATGGAGTACTTGTGTACTGGCAGTAGTGATACTGACTGGTGGTACTGGCAGTAGTGATACTGACTGGTTGGAGGTGAACACCAACTCTGTGTTTGACTTGTGTGTTGGGACCGTAATTGAGAGAGTGAGCTCTTGAAGGTGAATTACTGTACACTTGGTGTGGGAAGCCTGAAAGGTGTGGAAGAGTGTGGCGTCTCTTCATTGTAATTTCTTTTTGAAAGAGTATTAATACAATTGGGTATTGTCTCTCATATTTTGTGTTATTTCCGAATTCTAGTTACTTGTGATTCTAGTTAAATTCTGCATTTTTAGTTGCTTGTACATGGTAATCAATTGTGCTTCTGGGTCCTAACAAGTGGTATCAGAGCAGTTTAATGTTCTAGATTCCTGACAACCATCATCTTGTTTGTGGCTCCTCCATTCATAACAGTCTTTAAAAGACTCTTTTTTCTCCTTCACTTGTGCACATGATCTTGATTATATTCAAATCAGTTACTCCTCCTTAGCAACTTTTGAAAGAGTCCAAAAAATCCTCTCATCTCCCTTATCACATATGGTGTCTCGAAAGACCTTCATTTCAATTGATACTACTCTAAGACTCATGTGGGTTGTTCCCACATATGATACATCATTGGCAATGCCAACCAATTGGCTACAATATTTTCTTGGCATTCCTCCTCTTTACTATCCTCTCTCAAGAATATGTCATCTTCTTTCTCTTATTTACTCATCTTCTTTACATCAGCTTTAAGCTGATTACATTCTCCTCCTTTTTTTCTCCCTCATGTTCTCTGGATTCTTCCAAACCTACAAATAAATAAAAGTTAGACAAAATAGGGTTTTCAACATTCCCCTTATCATTATTTTCCTCTTTAGCTGATGTGTACTCAATGCTTCACAACTACATGGCTATAATTTCTTCTTCTTCATTCTTCTTTATTATTTCCTTTACTGAACCTACAACTCAGCATGGGTGCATTCTTCATTCACCTCTATTTCTTTTGTCAAAGAAACATGTAGATTTCCTTGGTTGTCCTTAACCCTTCTTCCTTCCAAAATAGAGAAGACAAATGCATTGCCTTCATTCACCAAGGAAAATTCAGAATCTTCCCACTTATGGGATATCACAAACTCATTCCCATCATCAAACAATGGGTCTCCTTCTTCCAGTTCAACAACTATTACCTCCATATCCTCTTTCAAGAGGATTCCTTCCTTTATAGACTGCTCTTAAACCTCTTTCTCCTTGTTGTTCTGAAAATCATATTTGAGTTTCTCACAACTTCTCATTTTTAAAATTAGATTTGGGCTTCTCACATGGAAACCTCACTCTATTGTTGTCTTTCAAGACAACCTCATTATCTTCATTAATATCCTTCTCTTTGCTTCTTCTCAAGTAAATTTGAGCTTCTCACATGGCAACTTCCCTCTCGTATTGTCTTTCATGACGATCTTTTTCTTCTCTTCTCTGTTAAGCCTCAAGACATGAAGCTTCTTCAACCAATCTATTTGCATTCTTGGTTACATAACATGACCCATTAACTTGGAAACCCCATGTTCCCAACTACTTACCTTCTTCTTTATTTTTATTTGTCTCCTCTCTTGAGTTATTTCCAATACTCAACTGCAACTCCACATGGTCTCGTACTTGCAGCCTTTGTTGGCAAGATGATTGTCATTGATGTCAAAGGGACATTATGAGCATATCATTGATGTCAAAAGGGAGATCATTAGCATTTTGGGTGTCATTGATGTTGAGGGCTGAGTATGGTTATTTTAGAATGTGCAAGGGATCCTATCAGAGGTTAAGGATGTCTAAATGATTGTGTGTATGAGTGGAATTCATCCAATTCCTCATATTATTCATCTAAACATTTTGGGTCTATAGAGGAAAATCTGAGCAGGTAGTTTTCTTACATCACAATTGCCACATGTGGATGAGTCTAGGGGAGTTGGTCATATGGTTGTGATCACATTAGTCCTTATTTATTATGCACTAGATTTGAAGACATGTGGTGAAGTGCAGTTCAAGATATGGGGATGCAAAGTTGGCTACTCAGACAAAATTTACTAAGTTTCTATATTTAGCCAAATTTGCAAAAGGGCTAAAGCAGAGCCAAGTAAACATATTGATGAGAATAGCATTCACACACATGGAGGTGTCAGGACAAAATGATCATATGGGTTTATTAATTTTTGTGTTTAGTTTATGTGCACTAAATCTTAGGTCACGTGATATAGCATGATAAAAGATATGCATGTGTAAATTTGGGATCCTAGACATTTTGACAATCTTTTCCCACAGTCAAATTTGTAGATGGCAAAAAAAAGCTGAGTAAGCATTTTTATGATGTCATATCTTGCATGTATTAAGGTTTATAGAGCAAATGGATATATGGATGAAATCTCTTATGTGAGAGAATATTATGTGCTAAATTTTAGGTAATGCAACTAAGTGCATCAAAAGTTATGCAAAAACAAAGTTGACCTTCCAGATAGTTCTTAGTGTAGACACCTAAATCTGGCCATCGATAACCTCCAACTAGGCTTTTGACCAATTTCCACCAAAATGCACAATTTGGCTTAAAAATGTTAAAAACACATTAAATAAGTTGAAATTGATATATGCAAGTGCCGATTTTTGGCCAGAGTATCACTAAATGAGGTAATGCAATTTATGGGCCAGCTAACTTTGATTAGATTATTTTTAGTCAAAATGCCAATTTTGCACCTAGATGCTTTGGATTGCTCTTTTCTATCAAATCTCTTACATGAGACATGTTTCTTTGTTATTTTGTGTTGGTAACATCCTAAATGGGATAATGGATCCAACACATCTGACATTAAATTTCAATTCTAATCCAGTGAAATTTCAGACCAATAACAAGACATTCTGAACAATTTTAGTAATTTGTGCATAAAATGCTTAATCATGCTTAGAGCTAATTAAACCAAATTAGAGCCTAATTAATAATTCCATGGAAACTTGTTGAATAATTATTTTTAGAAATGAATATTGAATATTTGCATCATCAGGTGACCTCATTTCTTGGGAAGACATCCCTAGGCCATAAATACCACAAATATCAGGATTCATGCCTCTCATGCCTCTTAAATGCCCCTCTATCCCAAATATTGATGAGCCTATTTATGGATTTTTAATTACATAATTGGATTAATCCTTAGCAACACATCTCAATCTTGAGATGGATGATTTAGGTTGATTCTAGCCATTTTCCAAAATCTATAAATAGAGAGGTCATGAATATCATTTCTAAGCTATTTTGGTGCAAATTTATTATGCTCAAATATCTTTAAGAAGATTGGATAATGCAAAGTTATAATGCACAAATAATTCCAAAAGCCATTGCAATTAGTGTTATAATGCCAAATTGTTGAGTCAAGCCGAGCCAAAGCCAAAGGTGCCAAGAGGAGATGAAGGTAACCACACTCCATTTAAGAATATCTCTTGAAGCACAAGCCGAGAAAACCAATGAAGGAGCCTTTTGGAGCAATCAAGGATTTGGTGAGATATTTGTGTTTTGTGTTCATATTTCTCATTTCTCTCCATTTTTATTTGTGTTGTCAAATGGTTTTTCCTCACTAAGCTCCCCCTAGTGTCTAGGCCTAGAGATGTTATGCTAGTTAGTGTGTTTCTTTCATTTTATTTTCATTTTGGAACTAACACAATACTAACCATCCTCACTTGAGTCAAATTCATAGTTCACACTAAACATAGTTAGCTCCATGGTAGAATAATCTAAGTGAGTAGATTAATGGCATTATATCTTGCACGCACGAAGGATTTAGGAAGAGATAAGCATATGGGTTTGTTCATTATCATGCCTAGTTTATATGGTCCAAATTTTAGAACAGGAAGATGAGTGACGAAAAATATATGAAGGTACAAAGTTAGCCTTCCAAGAATATTAAGATGGTCCCCATACTTAGTCAATTCTACACAAGGTAAAGTTTGAACTTGTTATAAGATCTAACGATGAGTGCTTAATTATATGTTGAAGATCTAATGATGCACAATGAAATCAATATGTCAAAGGCACCTATGAGTGAATGCACTAGTGACAAGTGTCATAATCACATAACTTAAATAGTAAAATATATGGTGTAGTTCAAATTCAAATAGTCAATGATTAGTATGAGGATGCCAAGTGTCTCAATAGTGGGAACTGACAACAATGTGTAGAAGGCATGCACTAATGCCAAGTGTCACATTCTCAAGAGCTAAATAGAGATAAAAATCAAGCTTGTTATAAGATTGAACGATGAACAAATGATCGTGAAATGAATATCTAACAGAGCAAGTTCACTCAATGAAATAAAGTGCTTGATGTTTAATGACTCCGAGGTGAGTTAAAAACTAAGCTACTTTGATGAGATCGACAAAGCGTATATGTTCCAAAGACTCAGGAAGCAGTGAGATCAGATAAAGAGGTCAATGTTTAATGACAAGATAGAAGTAAAGTTTGTGTAACTTTGAAGATCTAATAGCACGTGGAAGCTCAGATAAAATGATCCAATGGATGCATTTTAAAGTTGGAATGTTAAATTCAGGAAGCGTATAAGGATCCAAAAAAGTGTGTAAGCTTGTCAGAGTTTGATCAAATGGATGTGTTTTAAAATTAAGTAATTTAAATGAATACCATATGATCATGGTGCAAACCTTAAGATCAATGGTTGATATTTAAATATATGTTCATCCCAATGGTCAGTGGTGGAACATACATAAACATACAGTCAAGCCATAAAATATGACACAGACAATGAGATTGATTGCAGTGATCGATCAAACTTACGTAATAATGCATGTGCATCAAAACTAGAGCCTAATATATGATAAAAATAGTAATGAGACAAATAATCATGGCAATGGAACATGAGTTCAAGATGCAGAAAACTTGTTTTTCAAGTAATATGAACTAAGTCCAAAAATGACATGATGTGTTAGAAAATAGCTGTGAACACAGAGAAGATATGGAACCCTAGATCAAATGCTTATATATATGTCATATAAGATTCAGAAAGAGCTACTAAAGTTATTGCTATTACTATTTATCAAATTCAAATTGAGAGAGAGAGGCAAAGAGCAAGATATTGATGAAGTGTGTCAAGTAGAGAAATATAGAGACACAGAGACAAAGGAGTAGAGAGGAAGAAAAGATAAGAGAAAAATTTGTGTAGAGAGTAAGTAGTTATAGACCAAACCTACAAAAAATAATTGAGATTAGATTCTTTTATGAATCAACATTGTAATTTGAAATTGTAACTCCATAGTAGATCTGATTGGTAGGTGCCATCAGACAAGCTGAGTTGGTGCTTAATTAGGGACTAGGTGCTTCCTTAGAGTTGGTGTTCTTAAACCAGGGGATTGGTGTCTCCTTAGGGTTGGTGCCCTTAAATGTGTAACTAATGAGGTTTTGACTGTGAGGTTGGATTAGAATAGTATATTCTAGCAGCTATTCTCACCATGGTTTTTCCCATATTGGATTTTTTACGTATACATAGAGTGTCATGTGAATTTGTGTGTGTGATCTCTGCATATTTGTTTATAATGCATATCCTTTCTTGTTTATTTTTAAAAGGTATTAAAGTAATAAGTTTAATCAATCTACTAATTCACCCCCCTCTTAGTAGATAGTTATGTTCCAATAGCCTTTACCCTCATAGGGTCTTCAATACTCTCCTCTTGAAAATGAACTTCTAGCTCCACTATCCATTTTATGAGTTCTTCCAAGCACTCTCTTCTACAAAATAAATCAATATCATAAAGAGACTTACCTCTATCCTTCACCTTGACCTCCATTGGTTTCTTTTCTTTTCTAGTTTGTCTTCTATCCAAGACATCCAACTTTGCTTGGAATTCCCTTAACATCTTTGCCAAGTCTGCAACTCCTTATGCTCTTGCTCTTTTGTGTACCATCTCTCCTCAACTAGAAAACTTCTCCTTCACAACCTGCAATAGACTCAAAAAAGAGGCTCTCACACTTCCTCAACACTTACAGGACTTCTCTCACACCTGCAACAAACTTACCATCTCTCACATGCAAGTTTTTTTCACAACTTACAAGTATTTTTAAGTAAAATTTTTTTTCACAACCTGCAACTGACTTGTACAAGAACATCACACACTCAACCTGCCAGGAAAAAACCTTGCTTTGATACCAAATGGTGCAAGCACAATAGAGGGGTTCCACTTAAGGACTGTCTTTATCTCTATGATGCTTAGTTAGAACACTCTCCCATGGACAAACTTACAAGTGCACACTATTAAATTTGACACATAACAAACATTTTCATTGTATAAGCCTTTCCAAATGAACTACAAAATAACCCTCAAGGGGTTGGTTACAATTTTTTCACTATTTTTCTACCTATCCTCCCTTAAGCTTAGTCCCATCCCTTTCTTTTGCATTTTGTCCTTGTTTTTCTCAAAAAAAATTTCAAAAAATTGTTCAGCTTCTGCCAATTTGCCTTCTATCATAAAAATGCCACCCAAAAGTTTGTGTCCTGTACAAGTTTGTTTTTCTAACTCGAGAATATTTTTTTTGCCTCAACAATTTTCTTGGTTGAACATCTCTTCAAATTATGTGAGTGATTCCATAGACCTGAAATTTATTAAATCCAAAAAAGATAAATTATAGGGAAAATAAAATAGGAATAAATAATTAAACAAATTTCTTACCTTTTCTAAGATGAGTGCGATTGAGCTTTGAAGCATTTTTCAAAATTATCATCATTTTTTCCTCCACACTCACACAGAGTGTGGTACAATTAACCTAATGAGCATTTAGCTAAATTTGATTGATTTTATGTCTTATTTTCATAATAGATTCAAGGTGAACCGTAATTGGAGCCTTTTGGTATTTGACATCATGTATTCGATCATCCCGAGGCTGTGTAATATCCCCAATTAAATCATTGCCAAGCATTTAGCCCTTGAAAATTAAATCACCAGCACTTGAATTAAACCACAACATCAAGGAAAACACTCACAGCAGTTAGGAACATCGCTAGAAATTATAAGCATTAAATAAATCACCTATTAAAGGAGGAGTGCCACAATTACTAGGAAATCACCCATTATGGGGAGTGCCAAACACAATGATAGCATTAATTAATTTTAGAGGATAAATAACATTACTTAAATTCTAATTAATTAATTATTAACCAATAGCCATTTGATGAAAGGTTGCCACCTTTGGAGAAGACATGTCATTCGATGGAAGTATGTGAAGGTATTAATATTCAATGATTGGTGGGAAGGAAAAAATATTCAATCATGTATTTAATTTTATAACCATGTACAAGTAGTAGCTTTACATTACTTTTAAGGATGAAACCCCATAATTTTAGAATTAGATTTCAAAGACGAAAACCCTTGTCATCATAATAAATCAAGGATGAAACCCCTTGAGGATTCACATCATATTATTTGAGATCTGAAAAGTCTAAATTAAATTTCATTTTATTATCTAAATTATTTTTGCAAGTATAAAATCTATATTTATCTTAAATGAAATTCCAAAGAATCCAAATTAATGTATAATATTATGATTTGGGATATTATAATGGTATCAGAGTTGTTTTCTTACCATATTGTGAACCATGGAGTCACTACACAAGAATATGATGGCTAGTTTTGATCAATACAAAACTCTTTCTGTGGGGATTAGAATCAAAATCTCTTTTTCAAACTTCATGGAGTTGAGTGAGTCACGGAATGGAATAGGGCACTATGAGGAAGGTGAGCTCATGAATCACTATTATGGTAGTTTTTAATATGAAGAAAAATCAAATTCACAAGAGAAAAATATGGTGCATTTAAGCAAACCATCAAAGGAAATTTCTAAGAAATATGGAAAGGCAAGGACATGCAATTTTAGTTATGAATCATAGTTTCGTCCAAAACACAAAGGATTTGATTCAATCAAGTAGTATAGTACTCTATCAGGAATGATTCAAGGTAGGTCTGTTAAGCTTCTATGTGAAACAAAAGAAACTGACTTTCCTGGAAACTCGATTATCATCCACAACTCTATAGATCTAACATATTGCTTTCCTTGTAACACTACATCTAGAAAACCATCAAATGATTTTCAATTATCACCCATGGAAGCAAGTTGAAAAAGAAAAATAAAAGTTTCAGAATAACCTTCTAGTGAAATTACACATATGCAGGTGCATCAAAGGATGGAACAAAAGACAAAGAAAGCTACGTTGTCATCAATTTCTTGTCTTGAAAATGTGTCATACATAACATGTGACAATGTTTAATGATCTCTTTAGTAGATATGTGGGTCTAAATAAAAAAATACTCCACCAAAAACTAATATATGTTCTATATAGAGTAGTAAAGATAAGGAAAGCAATGAATACATAGAAATAGAGTGGGAAAACTAGGTTCCTAGTTGTCGAATGGGAATTCCAAATGGAAGTATAATGAAGTTTGATACAAAGTCTAGTTTATTTCATATTGATTATGATACATCTCAATCATCATTGAACAATGACATGAACAAAGATGTGAATTCTAAGCATACATTAGCTAAAAAAATAATGAATGATGTATTGACACCTATCTTTAGCAATGAGAAGATTTTAGGTGAAGTTAGATTTGAGTTGGACAAGGGAGAAACTCACACGTTGCTTATCGGTCTGGATTGCTTGATTTTAAAAGTGATGGGGAACATTCATTGCCTTCTCAAATTTCTTGTTCTTTTCAATCTCCAATAACTAATGGCTAGACCCCACCCACGAGAAAAATGAGAGGCTTTAAGTCAGGAGATGATCATCATAATGCTTATAAAGAAATGGATTTCTCAAAATAGAAGACTTCGTAGAAACTGATTATTTGATATCTAAACATAATATTTAACCAATTAAGGCACATTCTACCATATATCATAGGAAAACCATTTGGTTAGAAATAGATCTTTGCGAATGGATCAAGAAACTGAGTCATTAAAAGATAAGTGTAACCAAAAAACAAGTGATGTTGAGAATATCTCTTTATGTGATAACTCGGATACGATTCTTAAAGATTCATGGTTGTATCTCGAGGATGTCATGGATTCACATCAATAAAAACTAGGAAGAACTAGTAAAGAAGTAAGGATTGTCTATGAAATCCAGGAAGGAACTGAAGAAGGTCAACTAGATGTATTTGCATCAAAGGTCAAAGATTTTAGCTATATGGGTTATCAAACTTATGACTTTGGTTTGGATCATCCTTATTCAAGAAAATCAAGAGAAATGACTCCCATAGTTTCACTTAATGGTGAATCAAAAGACTTGGGGTCCATATATGATATGGAACTAAAAACCAAGAAATTTTGTCATAGTTCTAAATTATTAGAAGGAGAAGTATGTCTACCCCATCATTCTACAAGTCAAAAATAAAATATGGACTTCACATCAATCCTCCATGCAGTCTATCAACAATCAATAAAAAGAGCAAACATCATTCTGTGTGTTTCAAGCTATCAAGGGACCATATTCCAATATTAGATTTCCATGCTGAATTGGAGCCTCTATTCAGGGATGTCCTAGAATCAAACCAATTGGAAATAGATGATCAAGAAGAAAAAGATACCATGGGGGCATTTGAGCAATCTAAGCCATTACTTCTCAATTTTGTTAGGCATAACAATAATGTACTTTTTCTTTCTAGTTCATTCAAATCTATTGAAAACAACAATGGTAATAATGTGCAACTTGAAAGACAAACCACAACACTAGTTGATAATATTGTAATGACAATAGGATAAGGTGCTTTGATCTTCAAGGCCAAACTCCATGGGGGTTTTCATTAGTATTTCAAATTTATACTTTAAATAATGGAAAGATTGATAATCGAGGGATCTAGAATGACGTTTGTCCATACTTGATGCGTAAAAGAAACTTTGAGATTTTTGAGGATAAAATGCAACGTGAATGTAATATCCCCAAATGGGATGATTTTATGCAAAAAGGGTTTCCTCTTAAATCCTAAAATTTTGGAAATGCAATCAACAAACCCTAGTTTGCAAAATAAGCTTTAAAACCCTTGTTAGGCCCTAAAAACCCTAGACATCAAAATGGTAGGGTTTTATGGATGAATTCCAATTAATAACTTATACCAAAATAATTTAAAATTGGTAGAAAATAACCAAAAATTAAATTGCACAAAACAAGTACCTTTTGCCCAATTTTTGAAGCTTAAATACCACTTTTTTATGGTTGGAAAATTTGTTTTAATTCTTAAAATATAGCTGTTGTTATGAATATTTTTCCACTTTAAATCCTTGCCAAAAATCTGCCCTCAACAAATATTTATTTCCTACGAATAATTGAAAACTTTAAAAATTCATAACTCCCTCAATATTTAGAATTATGATGCAAACAAGAGCTCAAACTGATCATAAAAATAATGGCTATCAATCAAAAATAATTTTGGAATTTTCCTTCCATGATAAGGTCACCAAAAGTTGCTCTAAAATTCTAAAAACCTTAGATTCCTATCAGAATAATTAAATAATAATTCAAAAAATTATTATTTAATTTTCTACTTCAAACCTTCACAAACTCTTCCAATTCCTCATACCAACATGCAAAAAATTAGCAAATAAAATTAGAATATTTAATTTGTAATAAATAGACCAAAAGATGCCTCTAAACCCTAGATCCAAGATTCCAAGGTGGTTCGCTCCACTTGCAAAAATAGTATAAATATTTAGCAATGTTAATATGCAAGAAAAGAACCATGAAACCCTTACAAAAATTTACACGAACTCGCCAAAGCAAATCACCTCACTTCTAGGGCAAAAATAAGATCTCCTTAGCAAAAGGTGGTGTCAAAAGACATCTTTTTAGATTGATCAACACCAAAGGTAGCGAACCTCTATTGGGCATGCATCCCAATAGTTTTCATCAAGCATGAAGAATAATTTATCAAAATTTAGCATGTCTTCTATTGTAACCTTCGCCATGTATTTATAAATTTTCAAAGAGGGTGAACCACTTTGGGAAGATAAAACATATTTTCTTATCTTTGCTTTAGCTCCCATGCCGATATCTCCTTTTTCAATAATATATTAATTATTAACCTTAATTAAAATTACTTTCAAACAAATAAATTAATATTTAATTTGCTTAAGCACTTTAGTGGTAAAAACCACTTTTAAAATATTCTAGTAATTAATTAATAATTGTTTTATGATAAAAATCACTATTCTATAATTAATAAATAACTAATAAAATAACATTTCCTCAAAAAGGCTCCTTTAGTCTATGGAGAATAGACACCTGTTTATTCATGATGTGGAAATGGGAACATTACCATCCTCCCCACCCAAAATTTCTTGTCCCTAATCAATTGCAAAATCCACATAGGTGTCCCAACACACCTTATCAAGTAATGTCCACATTTACTTGTTTTCCAATGAAGGAAATCCTACAATGGCTTCTTCATATTGTTGTACCTATACATGGGGGCTGCCCCCTCATGTTAGAAGTGTCCTCATAGCCTTTCAAAGGCTCCATATGCTCCCAAACATTCCCACAAGAACGTTGTACCCTCCCATTATGAATGCTTCTTACATCACCTTCCCAAGGTGCCAAAATAAGTATGTTTTAAAAATCTTGTATGAGATGGACCAAATCAGCTTTTCATTTATGGTAAAATCGTTGTATATGCATGTAGATTACTAATTTTTCATGTGGAAAAACATGAAAATAAACATACTCATACTTTTTTTGACCCAAGAGCTAAAACATGTCATAAAATTCAAAAAATTCCCCTTCCATGCATCGCTGTGTTTGACCTCTTAAATCTAATTTTTCTGGGTGACAATGTTCAGATTTAATATATGCATTCATCTATCCTCCTATGAGCTAAAGCATGCCCCGATTTTGTAATTTTGTGATCATGTTAAGTGGCTGGAATTGCCCTTTTGACTCAAAATTTTTTGAGAAACAAAAATCAGATTTCATACCATTTTTTTCAGCTTTCTTCCTTGGCTGCCACGTGCAAGATAGGTTGTTCTTTGCATAGAGTAAGGAACATGCATGTATCCAAATAAATTTTAATTTTTTTGGAGAAAAGGAAAACCAATTTTCCACCTCCTTGATCTTATGACTCAAATTATTATTTCCAACAATCATTGGGCTCAATACACATGGAAACAAATAGTGCTTTTCATACCTTGAGGGTTGTTTCAGCTTAGAAAATACCTGGTTATTTGCTTCCCTTATCCATTTCTTCTTGAGAAAGACTTTTTCCATGGTTTTTGATGTCACCTCCAATGCAAAACAAAATTTAGATTTAGTTATACTTATTGATTTAGTGGAAAGCTGAATTGTTTTTGAAGTTATTGGTTGTCCATGATTAAAATTTGCAACCTCTTGCCATGGCCTAAAAATCACACTTACATCCCAAAAACAATTGGAACCTTGATCTACCTCCTTATCCATTTCAAACAATGGATTGTCTATACAATGAAAATCACTTGCATTCCACAACAAGTTTGAACCTCAACCCATTTCAAATAATGGATTGTCCATACAATGCTTAATTTCTATCTTTGTATATTTTGGTTTTTTTGGAAAGCATCCCAAATCAAAGCCTTCTTGGAGCCTAAGGAGTTCATCAATCACTTGTTCAATTTCCTTAGCCCTTGCCTCATCCTCTTGCTCCATTAACTATTTTACCATCACAATCTGATTTTGCATCTTTATAAGTGCCCTTTAAGGAGTCCTTGGTTGATTCTAGCTTAAAGGTGAGCTCCTCCACCTTAGGCTTCATTACCTTATGTGCATTTATGGCCTCATTTGCAACTTTGATAGCCACATCCTTGTCCTTGATCATGTGAAGATAATATGATTTTGTTGTCTCCATTGCAACTTTGATTGTGTGCAAGTCCATAGTAGTGACCGTGCTCTTCAAAAATTCTCCTTTCACATTATGCATTAATTCATTAAGAAGCCTTTCTGTGCCATCCCACCCTATTAAGATTTGTACTTCCCTCTCACTTGTGATTACCAATTGCTCTTTCCAATCTCCCTCATCCACTCTAGAGTCATGCAACAAAAACGAATAATTATTAGAATCATTATAAGAATCAACACACATCTTTAAGGGGTCATCCATAAATACCTCAATTTATATGTCTTCTTATCTTTGAATTTCAAAATTTGTGATACTTGGCTGCCCCAAAATACTTAACATTTCTCCATGTTGTCCAATCATTTACAACCCTCTTTATTGCTTCAAAAACTTAGATTTTTGATATTCACAATCTTCCACTATAGGCTGCCCCAAAGTGTCACATTTTTGTTGCTTACCACCTCCTCTCAAATCTGATTTTTTTGTTTGGTTGATTCCTCCATAGGAATCTTTACAAAGGGCTGTCCATCCACTCTTTTTATCTTCTACTTACAACCCTTGTTACTTATAAATTTTTTATTCTTGTGGCAAAAATATTTCTGTTAATGGCTACTCACAAACTTATGATTTGTCTTCTCCTACATGCTCCATTATCAAATACGACCTTAATTTTTTCTCACAAATATTTGCAACATTTTCAAACAGCATTTGAGAAACTGAAAATTTATTATTTTCTAACCTTAAACCTGCCAATAAGATAAACAACGATGGCTCAACAAAATCATCACTTTCATTGAGTGTTAAGGTCATCACGTTTTGTAAGGAATTTATCATACCTTATGTAAGATTTTTACTTGCAGCTATAAGGAAATGTTAGAACATTTCAAGAATAAGTGTATCACACTCTAAATCCAATATTAGCACACAAGATCTGACATTTGCTCTTATTAAAAGAACTTGTGATGTCACCAAGACCTCCAAAACTTTACACCATCAACTATAATATTTCCTTCATGATGTTGTCATTGTATGGTTGTTCTAGAGCTATTATCCTTATAATTTCACTAATACAAGTGATAGATACAAGTCTCACATCTAAATCTGAATGTCTCAAAATTTTGGGTTTAGCCAAATAGATCACCAAAGGATTCATTGTCCAAAACATAGAGTTAGAATCTTATTGTTCTATCATGGACAAAGATTTTGTTGTTTCCTCTAAAATATTAAGCAAAACATTTTTTAAATTATGTGGATGCTCAAGTTTTTTTCTCAATCTATGAAGCTTTATTCTGAATTCATCTTCACTCATTAACTCCATGATTCATAGACTATGCATCTAAATTTGTAAACACAAACCCTCACCGGCTAGACAAGATCAGTGCTCTGATACCACTATAATGTCCCTAAATGAAAAGATTTCATGTAAAATGGGTTTTTCTCTAAATCCCAAAATTTTGAAAATGCAATCAACGAATTCTAGCTTATAAACTATTTAAAACCCTTGTTAGGCCCTAAAAACTCTAGATGCCAAAATGGTAGGGTTTTATGGATGAATTTCAGCCAATAACTTATTCCAAAATAACTAAAAATTGGTAGAAAATAACCAGAAATTAAATTGCACAAAACAAGTAATTTTTTGCCTAATTTCTGAAGCTTAAATGCCACTTTTTGATGGTTGGAAAATCTGATTTAATTCTAAAAATATAGCTATTATTATGAATATTTTTCCGCTTCAAACCCTTGTAAAAAATCTTCCCTCAACAAATATTTATTTCCTACAAACAATTAAAAACTTCAAAATTTCACACCTCCCTCAATATAAGAAATTATGATGCAAACAAGGAACTCAAATTGATCATAAAAATAATGGCTATCAATTAAAAATAATTTTAAAATTTTATTTCCATGTCATCAAAAGTTGCTCTAAAATTTTGAAAACCCTAGTTTTCTATCAAAATAATTAAATAATAATTATGAAAATTATTATTTAATTTTATACTTCAAACCCTTCATGAACTCCTCTAATTTCTTACACCAACACACAAAAAATTAGCAAATAAAATTAAAATATTTAATTTACAATAAATAGACCAAAAGAGGCCTCTAAACCCTAGATCCAAGCTTCCAAGGTGGTTCACTTCACTTACAAAAATAGTATAAATATTTAGCAATATTAATATGCAAGAAAAGAACCATGAAACCCTCACAAAAATTCACATGAACTTGCCAAAGCAAATCGCTCAAACCACAACTCCCCCCTCCTCTCCCACTTCTAGGGCAAGAACAAGATCTCCTTAGCAAAAGGTGGTGTCAAAAGACACATTTTTAGATTGATCAACACCAAAGGTAGTGAACTTTTATTGGGCATACATCCCAATAGTTTTTTTCAAGCATGAAGAATAATTTATCAAAATTCAGAATGTTCTCCATTGTAGCCTTCACCATGTATTTATAACTTTCCAAAAAGGGTGAACCATTTTGGGAAGATAAAACACCTCTTATTATCTTTGTTTTAGCTCCCATGCCGATATCTCTTTTATAAATAATATATGGCTTTAATTAAAATTACTTTAAGGCAAATAAATTAATATTTAATTTCTTTAAGCATTTTAGTGGTAAAAACCACTTTTAAAATATGCTATTAATTAATTAATAATTGTCTTATTTTAAAAATCACTATTTCAATAATTAGTAAATAACTAATAAAATAACATTCCCCAAAAAGAACTCCTTCAGTCTAAGGGGAATAGACTAAAGGTCTTCAAGCCCTATTTATTCATGATGTGGAAATGGGGACATTCTAGTGAAGGCTATATTTGTTATCCAATGTCACTCATACTCAACTTGATCATCGATTTGTGAGGGATTTTTTGTAGAGAATCGGTAGTTTGGATTCAAATATACATGTGTTGGTTTTTGTTGATTCCATTAATAAGACACTAATTTATGCTTTGGAGGTTAGTTTCGATGGTAAACAATTTGTAACTATATCATTTGATCGACGAATAAGATATTTTTTATTTATGAATGGAAATTTATGGCAAACATATGATGAGTCCTTTAAGGTTGCTAAAATTTTCCAAAGATGCAATGCACCATTGTATTGCTTGGAGGCAATAAATTTTGCCTGAGAAATGGCCGTAGAAAAAACAATTAACCAAAACAGGTCTATGGAACGAGTTACACTTTTTCTAAACTTGACAGATGATCCAACTATTGAGCGAATTATTACACCTAGGATTACTTTGACAACAACAACATATCTCGCTTATGAATGTGGAAAACATGTTTTGGTCATATTAACAAACATGAGATCATATGCAAATGCTTTACATGAAGTTTTTGTTGCTCATAAAGAAATCCCTGGTCGTCTTGGTTATCCTATGTACATATATACGAATTTGGCAACCATTCATGAATGAGTAGGATGTAATGCAAGGTGAAAAGGCTCCATTACTTATATTCCTATCCTTACCATGCCAAATGATGATATTGCACACCCAATTCTGGATCTAACTGGTTACATTACAAAAGGCCAGATATATGTGGATAGACAATTTCATAATCGATAGATATTCAAACAAATTAATGTCCTTTCATCCCTATCACGTTGGATGAAGTGTGCTTTAGGTGAAGGGATGAGTCGATCTGATCATGCAGATGTTTCAAACCAGTTGTATGCAAATTAAGCAATTGAAAAAGATGTGCTAGTAGTAAATTTTGTTGTTGGAGAGGAAGCTCTATCTCCAAAGGATTTGTTGTACTTAGAATTTTTGGACAAGTTTAAACGCAAATTTGTCACACAAGGAGCAATAGTTATTGAACATCCCAATTTACAATTGCTTGAGGACAAGCAATTTGAGGAAGGGAGGTCTATAATATCCTAAATTAAATCGTTGGCAAGTATTCAGTGTTTGAGAATTAAATTAGTAACACTTAAATTAAACCAAAACATTAAGGAAATCATTGACACTCATAACAATTAGAAACATCATTGGAAATTACAAGCATTAAGAAAATCGCCAATTAAAAGAGAAGCACCACAATTACGAGGAAATCACCCATAATGGGAGCGCCAAACACAACAACATTAATTAATTAAAGAGGATAAATATCATTACTTATTTTTTAATTAATTAATTGTTAACTAACAGTCATTGATGAAAGGTTGCCACCTTTGAAGAAGACGTCATTTGATGGAAGTATGTGAAGGTGTTAATATTCAACGATTGGTGGGACAGAAAAATCATTCAATCATGTACTCAATTTTATAACCAAGTATAAGCAGTAGCTTTACATTACTTTTAAGGACAAAACCCCTTAATTGTAAAATCAGAGTTCAAGGACGAAAACCCTTGTCGCCACAATAAGTCAATAACGAAACCCCTTGAGAATTCACATTATATTATTTGAGATCTGAAAACTCTGAATTAAATTAAATTTTTATTATCTAAATTATTATTGCAAGTATAAAATCTATATTTATCTTAAACGAAATTTCAAAGAATTCAAATTAATGTATAATATTTCGATTTGGGATATTACAGGATACTTTCTCAATAATTTAAATGGCAAACTCTTTTTCAAAACCCTCAAATTAAATGAGAACAGAAAAAACAATGCATATATTCTACAACACAAATTAGCTAATTAAAAGGTTTTCAAAAATTAAATTCAAACATCACCAAATTCTCTAAAATAAAAGGCGATCGTTTTCATATTTTGTATTCAAATTACTACCTTCACCCAATATCTTTTATAACTCAAGTATTTTTGGCAAGTATTTCTAATAATTAATATATTGCATCACCTCTCATGGAGACACACGAACAATCAAACCACATATATATTTGCTTCCACAATTTATAATATTACCGATGATGCTTTTGGATATAATCGTGTTAAATTTTTCTGAATGAAGCCATATAGATAAATAATCCTCTATAAAGTTCTACTTATGCATCTACATTTATTATACGACAATTATATTTTGATTTTCTTATCAAGTACCCAAAAGATCAACCAGATTCATGATTACATGAGGTTTTGCACATTCGCTAATAGTGTTAATCAAGCCAAAGCAACTTTTAAAAGCATATCAGTGGCAATCAAGGATGGTATTAAATGTTTCACTTGCTTTCACTGTTTGACATTCTGAAAAAAGATCACCATTGGAACCTCTGTATGGCAAGGATCACTCATATGGTGAAAGCCCCAAACATTCATTTGACCAAGATGGATTTTAACCATGACCCCAAGCCCTTAAAAGTTGTTGATACCTTATACTTGACATCCAGAGGTTTTCTCATTCCATTTAAGTTAATTATTCTTGCCAACTATGCTAACAGAGCAATGCGACTTCTAGTGGACAGTCTTTGGATATATCTTAAGACCTGAGCTTCGCAATTTCCCAGCAATGGCATGGTAGAGGAAAATAATACTGGAATTTTTCAATTCAAACGTGGCATCCGTGAGATTAGATACCAATAAGGAAACGTTTGATTCCACTGGAGGGGAAATCGGATATGATGGTTACATGCTGAATTCAATTCAACCATTTGTCTACTGCATTTTCAATTTAGGATTTATCAGAAATAAATCTCTAACCTTCATCAATAATTGGAGGAAGATTGAGACAGATGCAATCAACTAGAGCATAAGTTGAGCTCCACTTCACAAGATATGCTCTATAGTATTTCTTTCTGTTGTATATATACATGGCACAAGATATGCTCAATTTTATTTAAAATATTTTGTATATAATTTCAGGTGTGTTATTCTTAAAAGCTAAATAAAAAGTGCTAGATGTTATCTTTTGGTTTAGTTTCTAAAAATATCATTAGCCATTAAACCCAGGTTATCCTACTGAAACAAAACTTTGGAAACTATCGTATTTGTTTACATGTTTATTTTTGTCGCTGATTCTTTACATATGAATGACACAATAAATTGGGCTCTGGTTTAAAGATGGGTTGGTTTTGTTCTAAAGGCATCTTTTAGAGTAACGCTAATATAGATTTTTGCTAAGCACAAAATATGTTGGCGATTGTTTCAATCTTAATTTTATTACATGTTTGTTGTTATTGGAAGCACATAAGCTATTATTATATTCCTTACTTCTTCCTCCTTTTTTTTTTTCTTTTTGGGGGTGAATTCTTGTTTTTAATGTTATTGTGGGGCCTTTGTTCTTGGTTATCAATTTTTTGAATTCAATTTTGTATATTTGTCTTTCATTCAAGAATATTTGCCCTTCTCAATCTTACCTTTTGTTATAAACACCAATTGTGTCTTTAGCGAAATGTTTTTGTGTAATCATCAAATATATACCATTAATTAAAAAAAACATTGTATTTATCTCTTTACTAGGACAATATGTAAAATGACATTTGGATAAGAAATTGTATTTGCAATGATGAAGTTTATATTTACATACATGTTTACGAAGGCACTTGCAACTATAACATCTAACAAAAATTAGTACATAATTTATTACAACTACATACATGTCTATCAACACACTTGAAACCAAGAATTGTTAGATAACGATGAAAAAAGACACATCATTAAGACACACAAAAGAATCTCTTTGGTAAAACCAAGTTCTTATGCAAATATATTTGTTGTAAGTTTCATATTATCTATCCATCACATGGTTTTGTAGGAAGTCTACACATACCATTGTTTGCTAGGAAAATCTCCAATAGAATTAAAGAATTCAAAATTGATATTCAGGTTGTGTCAAACAACATTGAAAGTTGGAAGTGGAAATTGGGAGAACTCAGGTTTGAACTCTAGGTTTCCTTAATTAAGTATGCTTCCACTTGTATGTACACAATCTGACAACATTACATCTACCTATATTTTTGGGCATCTTACAAAAAAGTAGCAAACAAAAATATAGAGGTAAATAATGTAGCAATTTAAACGTAGTATGACAAAACATTGCAAGGACAAAACGTAGCGAAAAAAAAATGTAGTGGTATTGGTAATGTTGCAAAGATGACACAACTTTCAACTAAAGGTCCAAACTCATGAAATCACATTTTCCTCTGTTATTTTGCTTGTAAATTTGGTACATTAATTTTTCACCATGAAATGTTAACTACTATCACTAAAATGAACTAGACAACAAATAAACAATGTGATAATCACTAAAATATCCCAATTATGCTCTTCGCAATATTTTTGTGACATTACCAATCCCGCTATGTTTTTCCTCGCTATGTTTTATCCTTGCGACAATGTTTGTCATACTACATTTTTTACCGCTACATTATCACATAGAGCTATATTTTTGTATGATTCATGTTTTATGTTATCGCAAAGCCATAAATGGTAAACCTTTACCATCTTTCCATTGGGTTTTAAAAAAAACATCCTCATGGATTCAACAAACATTTCAAGTGAAGGGTCACAATGCTAGACAAATATTTAAAGTGGAGAATTACATAGCACTAGTAAAATTAATAACTTGATGAAGCATGAACATATTGGTGATAATAATCACCATTCACCTCACAACATTTTTTGGCATATATTTTTCGCCTTAGGTAATTTCTTTAATATCAACATCCACTAAAGTCATATGCTTTATGTTCGAAATTGATAATTATTCCCCTGCATTATGTTTAATAACTGTCTGAGAATTCGCTTACCTTCTACACTATATATTTTTTTTCAATCCTTTAAAATTATCTTGGTGGTGTTTGGATAATTTTCATTTTTTGCGCGGGATATGATGTAGACTTCACAATAAAGGATTGTTGCACGTAACATTTAGAATTGTTGTGTGTGTTTGTGCGGTGTCAATGGCACCATTTGTCACCTTGGTTATTATTTCCTTTGTATGGGACAAATGACATTGAAGTCTTCATGTTTTGTGTGGTTTTCTTAGGTTTTTCTAATGCTCAATAGGGTTGGATGGTGAGTTTTGTGTGTAACACTAGAATTAAAAGAGAACTTTTTCTTTTTATTTGTCTGGCTTTGATGTGGCATTGTAGTATGCTTGCCATAATGTGTCAGAAATCAAGAACTCCATCTTTAATGTGGATATAAGGCTAAAATCCATTGATTAACTTCAACACCTTATGTTGTTTCATCAAATTTTAGCACGGGCATGCAGTATAGTTGTGGAACTCATTGGTGTACTCTTTAATTGATTGTTCCTTGCGCTCTTGTAACTGATGTAGCTTGATGTATTCATCCTCATAATGTTGGAATGGGTAGTTTTAATTCATCAATGTGTCGACAAAAGTATTAAAAGTCTCAATGGGCTCATCATCTTATTCATATTAAATGTTTCCTACCAATGTGGCACTTAAATGGAAATTTTTCAGCAAAGCGAAGGTGATCTGAGCATCGATGAAATGATTGACTAACAAACATGCTTCCTATTGTTGAATCCAGCCATCCAATTTTGTGGCACTCATTTTCCATTTAAAAACCGGAATGGCAAGATTAACTCACATTGTGAAGGGGTTTTTTCTTGAAATGATGAATGCAAGCTATGTGAAAGGAATGGATTGTGGCCCAAGTTGTAGCATGAGTTCATGAAATTGATAAAATATTTTCGTACACTGCTACTTGAGGGTGTCCCAAGTGACTTTCTAGACATTTGAGGATCTCTTAGTGTTTCTTTGAGCTTAAACCATCTTGTTATTAGTAGGCATATTTTCAAATACTTTGGAATAAAACTAATTGGTAGCCCTTTCTTGCATTGCGCTCATGTGTTTACAAGGATATGAGAGATCTTGGTCTAACACCAATGATCTACACCATGGGACTCAAGATGTTAGTGTGATGGCTAATGTCATGTTTCAAGGCAAGTTACAAAGTGTAGAGTGTACGGAAGATAATTTCAACAAGCAAAAAACCAAACATGTAATTGTATGCAAAAATGCAACTTATATCTAATGTATAGATGGTTAATTTATTTCACACCTAAGAGATATAAAATATGGAAACTTGGCACTAATTTAGATTATGAAAAATATGGCATTTAACACTCATCTGAATTGAAATGAATTACTAGATATTGCACTTAATTTAAAAAGGAAAAAGCAAGAGAGAGATGGTCTACTTGGCTAATTTTACATATTTGTTGTTCACAAAAGACATCACTAAAAATGGAAATGCTCTTCAATGTACTTTGTAAACTACTCAAATTAAAAACAAGAATTGAAACTCTAACTGGTTGTTGTCGGTAAAGTTAGACTCTTGTGGCAGTTGGAACTATCAGGGTTTATCGATAGTGTCCTTACACACAATGGTATTATGATATCTCTAAGATCTATGCCCCTATGCCTACAATGTGATTTCATGTGCGTGCACCTCTATGATCTTATGCTAAAATGCATGTATTATTTCTCTTCTATCCAAACCTTGACTATTTTTCGACCACAAGATGCCATTAAAAAGGGATTAGTATTTTGGGTTGGATTGATCCAAACCACTCCCCACTGAATGGGTGAGCATTGCCTACATTCCAATACTCTAAATAGGTCTCAAATTGCATGTAGTTCTCCCACTTATTTGTGCCTATGCAACATCTTGAAAAATCTAAAATCTAATGTTATATTTTGACCCTTTAAATACTTGACACCATGCAACTTTAACTCTTGTATTCAAAATTTGCTCTATGAACTGTTGTAAGACTATTCATTGAAATTTTGAGATATGTGTATGTCTTTACATAATGTTCCCAAGGGAGTGCTAGGTCTTTGCTCAATAATACTCAAGTGTGTCTAGTAACTAATAACCTTCAGGGTGATTCATATTTATAGATGACTCTTTGTTAATTATTTTATTAGTAAACCCATGAAACATGTGTAGGTGAACCTAATAGCAACTTTTGGATTTGAAAAATAACCATCAAGGGCTCCTAAACACTATCTAAAGATGATGACATCTGTAGTAACTAACATTATTTGGGTTTACCTATAGTATCCAATAAGTGTACAATAGGGATATGAAATATGGAGATGGTTTGTCTAAGATTCTTGAAAGTTCTTGTACAGACTCAATTGATCCTAAACAAATGTATCTAGAAAATATATATGTTTAAAACATAAAATGGGTAAATATGTTCAAGAATCAAATATATGCACAATGTCCAAGCGTGTTAAAGTGCCAATGACCAAATTTAGGTTTCTACAAATACCCCCTTTTAATCTAGTATTGCAAATGTTAAAATTAAATGATAAAAGAAGTAAATTTGGTACTTGCAATAATCATGCTTGATGTTGACAGGTAAAACCCAAAATGTATCATATTTTCCATGTGAAACCTGCAAGAAACATGTATAAATCAATGTCTCTTCATAATAAAAAAATCTGAAATAATTTGAATCATTTAAAATTTTGAAATTGAAAAATAAATAATACTACACTTGCAAGTATGGGAACCAAGCTACCACTTGTTGAACTTGACTAGAGAATGTCAGGTAATGATCATGCCTAAAGGAAATGTAATTGTTAAAATTGTGAGTTCTGAACAATGAAAATATCCCATCTAACCATCCTAAAAATACAGTGTTTGATGTTGAGCAACATAGAACCTAAACCACACTACCCCATGTAACAAAATACACTTTTTGGAACCCCAAAATCAGATTCGCATGTAAAAGGATCAACCACTACAGACAAATATAAACCCAAAATGCTCACACAATTATCATTCTATTGTTCCTCAATATAGAATACAGAGAAAAGTGTTTACATGAACAAATGTTCATGTCCCATATGATCTGTTTGTCCCTCAAAATGATGTAGAAATTCAAAATTCATCCAAAAATATCATAGAATGTCTCATATCTTCTCCAAGATCATGTAGAATATGTCCCAAACTACTCAGTCTAAATCATTTGAACATATAATCTATGCACAATGTGTGCCACAACAAAAGTAGGCATAGATAATCAATATGGAGAAGTGGGAAAATAATATGATGCATCGAGGTGTTACATGCCTCAAAGAATTGAAACTAAAATTAGACTGATATAAAATATGTATATGCGTGTCATTGTAGGATAGCTAGCATGAATGTCTAAATAAAAAAAAACCGTTAAGAGGTAAGAACCATCAAAACATGATAATCAAGTGAAAAATAAGGGCTAGAAGAATGATCAAAGAAACCACATATGTACATGTTGATATAGAAGAATGTACCAATAAATAAGTCAACTAAGAAGGAGGTGATCAAGCAATCAAACATTAAGAGGCCATGTATAATAAATTGTGTTGAAGCTAACCTATAATCCCATCATGAACTTCAGTATAAATGTCACATGCCAAGGTATCGCATGTATGTCACTATTAAAATCTAAAAAATAATCACAAGCTGTAGAATATTTGGAATTGTCAGTATAATTAAAATAACCATGTATGTATTTTACAGGTCTAGTAATAAAAGTAAAATGTGGGCTCCATTGTATGTCTAGATAAAGCCTCGATGTTCATTGTGGAACATGTACATAAGGTTGATGTAAGACTACCATTAGACGTGATGAAGAAGATAATGTATGTTGAACTTAAATAGGTCACTAACATAGAGGACGATGAATATTTGACCATCTAGGAAAATCAATCACTTGTCACTGCAATAAAATCGTTAGATGTTGCTCAAGCTAGTGGAGGAAAACAAAGCACCCAAAATGATTAGGGATTTTGTTCCAAAGTTGTTTCATGAGATAATGTATCCCCTCCTCACATTAAGCCTCCTAATGTTGTTTTGCAATTTCCTAATTTTGAGAATACTTTATTTTAGCTTGAAAATCATGCCTTTATTGGGTATTTCATTGGTACAATCCCCTCTTAGTCTACAATCAAGAGTTGGTTATAGTTTACTTGGAAAACCCATGGCATCAACCTCAAAGGGGTACAAAATCTAACCAAGGGCTTCTTCTTTTTTAGGCTTTCAAAACTACATTGCACCACCATTCTCATGAATGGACCTTGGTTTGTGGTCATCTTTTCTCTATGGACTAGGGATTTTATTGTTTCCAATAAAGTCAAACTTATGAAACTATGTAGTTTGACTTTCTCAATTTACAACTTCCCTTTTGGGATTTTATTAAGCAAATTGCCAAGTTGATGTAGGAACATTCAGGTGTGTATGCAATCTTGTATCAACCAAAAAAATATGCTAGCTTAGGAAATGTTTATTTTGCATCAGTGTCTTATTATACGTCTTTGTTTTTATGTTTATGCAAATCACGACTTATGCACAAACCTTGTTATCTTGATTTGTGCCACCTTTGAGTGCATGACTTTTTGGTGTAATTTTATGCACCCTAAGAGTGTGCATATGTTTGTGTTTTTAATGTTTCACATGTATGTTGTTGTGCACAGTTATATTTATTATTTGTTTAAAAAATCTTATGAAGCTTTGTGCAACAAGTAGTGTTGATAATTTACACAAACATAGTCTTGCGAAGATATTGGAAGCAATTCCATAAATATAGGGCATTTTCTATAAAATCATACCTTACATTTGGGTCACTACATACATAGGTTTTTTTCATAAAATTAGCATGGTTGGTCAGAGTTCTTGCAAGATTGAGCTTCATTGCGCAAGTACAACAATGATTTGTTAGTAATTTATAGAGCC
The DNA here is from genome assembly GCA_037957365.1 of Torreya grandis. Lineage (NCBI taxonomy): Eukaryota > Viridiplantae > Streptophyta > Pinopsida > Cupressales > Taxaceae > Torreya > Torreya grandis. Next base: position 2,401,446 of record JARHVA010000111.1, read on the forward strand.
TACAGTAATGTGTTGTAATGTTCTTAACAGATATGTGGATCACAACGAAAGAGTTTTCAACACATTTCTTGGTTTCAACTTTCATGCAACTTATCTCATGTGTGGCTTGGTTGGGTGGATATATTGTTGTGACGTGTTATGTGAAAGTGTGGTTCCATTTCATTCTTTGGATCATGAGAAGCTACTAAGGATTCATTTAATATTTCATGCGATGTAATATGCCTTGATGAATTAAGAAATAATGTGCTAATGTGATTTGAAATTGTGTCTAACCTTTAATATTTTTGGTGCACTGAGGTGTGTTTAACCTAGGAAGATCTAGGTCACTATATCATACTAAAGATTACCATTGTTGCACATCTAGGTTTACACTAACATTAGCAGCTCGGGTAATAGGTTTCACACCTACATACCAATTTGTTCAGTCCAATTACACTCCTACATTACCACACAACTCATGTAGTTTAAGTGTTGTAGCTCGCAACTCATTATTAATCACAACCAATGACAACACCAAACTCTTTGGTTATGAAGAAATTGTTATCAATTATTGTAATGGTTCAACTGACTATTCATTTTCCTTCATTGCATAACAATGTACACTTTCATTCTATTTAGGGAGGGATAGATAGAAAAATGAAGTTAGGAAGTACATAGACATGAGACATCCATTCTCTTAGATATTGTGAAAAACTTCGCATAATACAACTTTGTTACTATGATTCTACATTGGTTGTCATGTCTTTCATGCTTTCCTTGTTCTTTGAACATATTGCACTTTCATTTTCTTTTTCATTTTATCAAAAAAAAATTGTTCATAACCCTCTTAGATCCATTTAAATAGGTTATCAACTAGGTCTCCTCCTTAGCCCCATATCAATGGTATCATATCATACACACTTCATATCATTTCCAAGTGGTATTCTAATGTATCTAAACTTCACCAATGTTTGCACGAACACTCATACAAGGTTTGATTACAAGAAGTTAGCACTTCAGATTTGTGACCCATTCATCATACCTTCCTTCATATCCTCAAATGCAAGATAAATCATCGATGAGGCCAACTTCAAAAATGTTTTAAAAAAAGATAAAAGATGCATTGCAAAGACAACAAGAAGATTTCTAAGAATGTCATGCACATGAAAATGCAAGTATCAATGATCACTTCTCACTACTACTCAACCAACAAACTCCTAACACCTCTCATTCTCATCAATTGTTTGGTGTCTAAACTCGATATAAGGTACAAGTCAATCTAGATTTCCTTATGCTTTAAGGAAAAATAGATGCAAATGTACTACATAATTGGCTTAACCTCATCTATTCATACTACGTAGTTAATCAATTCTCTCACCAAAAAAATATAAACTTCACTCATTTTAAAGTTTCTTTATGAGTGAAGAAATGGTGGGAAAATTATTACACTTCAAATGACAACCCTGAATATGAAGTCAACTTAGACACATTTGTAGATACATGGAGCGGTTTCATAAAAGCACTCAAAGAAACCTATTATCATGTTCGAAACTATAATGACCAATACATAAAGTTCTCTCAGTTGCAAAAAGGCAAAAAAACATTTATGCAACAATACATAGATGCCTTCCATATATTGGTGTCCAAACTTATAATTCAGGATTTTGAACAAAATATTGATTTGAAATATAGGTCAAACTTGAGACCACATATCCAATACAATATGGATTTCTTACAAATCTCTTCAATCAAAGAAGCCTACAAATTTTCTTGCAAATTTGAAGTAAAGGCCAAGGCCAAGACTAACAACAATCTAAATCTTCTAAGCAGAATGCCAAATCAGGGAATAATCCTAAACACCCTCTATAAAAGAAGCAACAATCATCAAATAACCAAACTAAGCAATCCAAGACTAGCAAGTTATGTTAAGTTCACATCTCTAGCTATCATTCCAACAAAGAATATCACATTAAGAAGACTCTACCTACATAGCTTGAAGTAGTAGGTACAAACACAACATCGTGGGAGAAAGGTAAGCAAATTATGGATTATTAGCCTAGCACCATGGTGGGTAATGAAAATGTCTCTCCTACCCCTAAAGAAATAAAGGAAGCAAAAGGATTGTTCCATTCTCAAATGTCGATAAATATGCAACCTATATAGTGTTGACAATCAAAGATATAACCTAATTTCTCCTGAAGTAGTTCATAAATTGAACTTTCCACTGATGCCTTACCCACAACCATACTCTGTTGGATGGCTTACTATGGGATCTGAGTAATGCATCACTCAATAGTGTCAATTGGTGTACAACATCAAGCCTTTTCAAGATATAGTCCTTTTCAGTATCATTCCATTATAGGTATTTGATATTCTATTTGGTCAACCATATCTTTACCATCCACATGTAGTCTATGAGGCAAGTCTTATAAATGTTTTCATCAATGTTGGTGATATGAGATGTTGCATACTAGAGGCAATCCCTAAGCTATCGTTTATTAGTGCTAAGTAGTGTAAGAAGCAAGCCAAATCTAGTAAGAAGTTTGTGCTTTTGATGGTAAGATTTTAACATAAGAAAATCCTTGTGGCACCAATTCATACCATAGTTCCTCTAATAATACCATTAAAAACCTCAAAGTTGAATTGAACATTGGAAGAATACAAGGATATTTTTTAGCTAACAAAGACAATGCCTACACACTGTGAAGTCAAACACACTATTGATTTGATACCTAGGTTTCCTCTACCTAATGTTTCTTTATACTGCAGATCATTTTTGGAGAATGAAGAAATCAAATAGTAGAACCATGAACTTATGGACAAATAAAATATCAAGCCCAACTCATCACTTTGTGGTAGCCTAATTGTGCTCACACAAAAGAAATATGACACATTGATGTTGTGTATCAATTACAGATCTCTCAACAAGATCGAAGTGAATAACCTCCATCTTCATCTAAGGATTGGGGACTTGCTAAACCAACTCTGCATAGTAAATTTCTTCACCCAAATTGATTGTAAGTCAGAGTACCATCAAATTCTTGTTAAACCTATAGATGTATGGAAGACAACCTTCAAGGCCAAAGAAGGATTGTTTAAGTGGTTAGTCATGCCCTTATATCTAACCAATGCACTAGCTCCATTCATGCAAAAGATGAATGACATTCTTAGGCCATTCAAAACTTCCTTTGTTGTAGTCTACCTTGATGACATTGTGATCTTCAACAAAACATGGGATGAACATCTTCACCATATATAGGGAGTGCTTGACACTTTGCATAAACACAAGTTGTATGTAAACATTGAGAAATGTTCATTTTATATTCAGGACATATGATATCTAGGATACATAATAGGTCCACAAGCAGTGTATGTGGACCCAACCAAGATTCAAGTCATTCAAGAATGGCCACAAGGTAAGAATCTCATATAGTGTAAGAACCCTTACAAATTTTGACTTGTGTTTCTCAATGTTGATATGAACTTTTGATTAGGGTTTCTTGATTGTTTTGAGTGGTTGTATGAGTTTTCAATGAAAGGATACATATGCCATATAATGATAATAGTATAGAACTATTTTGAAATGAAATATCAACAAACTAATGAACTAAAAATACATATCAGAGATATGATTTCACTCAGAACAACAATATATTTTATTTCAAATTAAAGATTTGAAATGATTACATCACTCAATTGTTAAACAAACATGCCCTATTGACTTCTCCACACATGGGTACAATTTAGATGTCAAATAAAGATGCCTAGAGGTCTGAATTAAGGCCCAAATCTGATTGTACCTTGTTGTTGTAAAGTTCTAAGTTGTTGATATGAATTTTTGAGTGTATATAATGATGAAGCATGCCAAAATCCACCTCCAAAATGAAGTGATGGATTCCCAAGGAAGCTGCCTAGACTTGGATGGTAACAAATGTCAAAAGAAGATGCAATTACCTTTACCACCAACTTGAAAATGTCTACAATACTCTGGTACAAACCCTGGGTGATTGAAATACACATTTTCATGCCTCCAAACTCATCAAAAATGATAGCAACTTGCCCTATGATGGAGTGATGAGTTCCTTGATGGAGAATATTGCATCACAATGTTGAATATTACCTTCAAACCCTATGATCTACAAATTGATATGAATTTGTTGATGTCTAATATAAAAATCTAAATGTAAATACATGGAATCTATCACAAAAAATCCCTCCAAGGTATGGTGCTCCAACTCCAAACCCTAGTCGTACATGTTATGAAAATATATCAAAATAACCTTCAGATCTTAATCATAAAGTCCTCAACCTACAACTACATGCACCCAAATCTACCAAATAAACCCTTATGTATGAATTGTTATCCAAACCGTAGCAGTCATAAACCTATAGAAAATGATATGCCTGTGTAGCTTCAATGTCATGTAAATACTTGAAAATATGTCCAATGGTAAACCCCGTTTGGATTCACCTCTTAAATTGGAGTGGGTTTTCATCCAAACCACTAATTTTTTAAGGGTTTTTATCCTTAGAAAATAGGTTGAACAAAGTTGCAACTCAAAGAGAAAATCTCTAATATCAAATGACAAATTCACAATGATGAAAATGACTCCCAAACTTCATATTTTATAATCCTTCACTTGGGCACCCAAATCCAATCCACTTTATTTTATTTTGAAGTCCACCATCATAAAATATTAATTTATTTTTAATTTTGCCATCTCTAAGTGGGACGTCCAAGTCAAGGAATAAAATATTATTTTATTTTTCACTTTTCCAAGTGGGACGCCACCCTTGGCATTAAAATATTATTTTTATATTTGTCATTTTATTTTATTTTCTCATTATTTTTCCCACTTTCCATCCTCCAAGTGGGTTGCTCTACTCCAAGGCAAATTATTTAATTAAATTTGACTTCACCATAATTACCACAAAATTACTCCAAGTCATAATCCAACTTCATTTTGCCAAGGAAAAATAGTTATTTTCCAATTTTCTAAATATCTAGGTCATCTAAGTCATTTTGAAACAATGGCTCAAAAGGGGAAATTACAAGTCCTCCCACCCCGAGATTTCTTGCCCTCAAGCAATCACATGTATCAATTCTGCATTAGGGTCAAACATACCAGCCAATTCCTAGATCCTAAATCAATCTTGGCCCTTGGTGTGGTTCTTCATGTGTTGTACCATGATGCTCAAGGTTTGTAAAAGAGAGTTTATGCAACCTTCTTTCTATAAGTGCCACAATCCTCCTCAAATATCCAACTAATTTCCCAACTGTGTGCAATTTTCCATCATGCTTTTGTTGTCCCATGCTGATATACACTGAAAAATCCTCATAGATATCCTCATGAAATGTTTCTTTGTCTATAACTCTCATACTCTTAGTGGTAATTTGGTGTGGTAGCTTGTACTTGAGTGCTTTCATTGTCACTTGCTTCCTTTCATGTTGGAAACTCAACTCCATGGTTTGTAAGTCTTGAATGGCTCTATGAAGTGAATGTAGCGATTGCATCCCAAGAATAATATCATTATATTTCAAATCAAGAACATATAAGTCATCACAAAGTATATACTCACCAAATAGAATGCTAAGCTTGTTGATTTTCTTCTTGCATGGAATAGTTAAACCAACTGCTATAGTCACATCAAAGCCCTCAAAATCATCACTATGTAATCCCCTCTTAACCACCAAACTCTCATCAATGTAGTTATGAGTAGCTCCACTATCAATAAATGCCATGACCTTACAACCAAATAAGATGCCTTAAAATAGGAATGGTTTATACCTTGGAACACTTGAAAGATAAGTGATCCTAGTCCCTTTGTTACCATCACTTTCAATATGTGGTATTGGCTGTCCATGTTCACTTTCTAAACTAATGTCATCATCCTCATCATCAATAATCTCTATGTAATGCACTTTACCTTTTCCAATACACCTATGACTAGGTTCCCATGGTTCTTTGCAAGAAAAACATAACTTTTTTTTGCAAAGATCATTCTTTGTCTCAATATCCATCTTTCGTGGTGCTTCGAACTTTGTAGGTGTGGGCTACTCAAGTAAATGCTGATATGATTTTTCATGCTTGAAGCTCTTATTTTGGGGATAAAATGAAGGATGTGATGTCTCAAGATCAAGTGCTAGATGAATTACATCATCTAGAGTATTAGGCTTATGAGCCTTTACCAAACCCTTCAACTTATCATTCAAACCCTCTACAAACAACATTATCACTCTCTTTTCTAACATATCAGGAACCATAACAACAACCTTTTAGAACTCATTGATGTCAGAATCCACATGAGTAATTTGTCTCATTTGTGCCATGTCTCTATAATAGACTCCTACATCCTTCGTGTTAAACTTAGCAATGAGTTTACGTGTAAACTCCTCATAAGAATGAATCATTACGTGGTTTTATGTCACAATTCCATGATGCACCAATCATATACCACTCCCTCTAGATGAACGGTTGCAAATTATATGGCTTTGTCTTCTTGCATTGGCTTGAGAGTTAGGAAGGTGTATAGCTTATGTATCCAAGCTCTTGCACTAGTCTTGTCTCTACCATCAAAGCTGGGAAGAGGAATTTTGCTCAAAGTTTGCTTGAATTCTTTGTTTTGCTTCTCTTGCCTTTGAGGTCTTTGTTCAACTCTTGGTATTCTTCTATATCTTCTTTGGTTCATGAATTGGTTGAAAGTTAAATCCTCTTTGACTTCATCAGGAAGTGCTCTATACTCATCATGTATGGTAAAAAACTCATCTGCCAATGGTTGCTCAACCTCATCCTCAACAACTTCTTCATATTATTCTTCCAATAGAAGGAATGGAGGATGCAATAATTTATTTGTTGTGTGAGTACAAGTTCTACCAACTCAACGTGTGCTTGCTACACTACCTTCTCCTACAGGTGTTACATTAACTCTCATATTTCCCATGGCTTGAGTCATATACCACATCATCTGTTGTTGGGAAGCCATCATTTGAGCTAAATCATTATTTGCTTGTTGCTTTTCTACTACCATATCTTACTATCCTCTTGTTATCTCCCTTAGAGGATCACCAACATTCTTGTCATCTCTTGGTGGACTCCCATCTCTTCTTTCGCTATCCATATCAAACTGATTTGTACCTACAATAGGAGTCTCTTCTTCTTGATTATCCCTTTGGCATGTTATTCTTCTAGTGTAATACCTACATCAACCAACTTCAGGTGGCTACATATGAAGTTCCTAAACCCTCTAGGTTGGCACGATCATAGCTCTGATACCACTATAAGAACCCTTACCAATTCTACCCTAATTTTCTCAATGTTGATCTAAATTTTTGATTAGGGTTTATTGATTGTTTTGAGTCATTGTATGAGTTTTCAATGAAAGGATGCATTTGCTATATAATGATAACAATATAGAACTATTTTGAAATGAAATATCAACAAACTAATGAGCTAAAAATATATATCAGAGAACTGATTTCACTCAGAATAACAAGATTTTTATTTCAAATTAAAGATTTAAAATGATTACATCACTCAATTATTGCACAAACATACCCGATTGAGTTCTCCACACATGGGTACAATTTAGATGTTAAATAGAGATGTCTACATGTTTGAATTAAGGCCCATATCTAATTGTACCTTGTTTTTGTAAAGTTTTGAGTTGCTTATATGTATTTCTGAGTGTATACAATGATGAAACATGCCAAATTCCACCTCTAAAATGAAGCGATGGATTCCCAAATAATCTACCTAGATTTAGATGATGACAAATATCAAAATAAGATGCAATTGCCTTTACCACCACCCTAAAAATGCTTTTAGCAGTCTGACACAAACCCTAGGTGACTAAAATACACCATTCCATGCCTCCAAACTCCTAAAAAATGATAGCAAATTGCTCTATAATGGAGCGATGAATTCCTTGATGGAGAATAATGCATCATAATGCTGAATATTGCCTTCAAACCATCTGATCCGTAGATTGATATGAATTTGGTTATGTCTGATATAAAAATTTAAATGCAAATACATGGAATTTATCATGAAAATTCCCTCCAAAGTATGGTGCTCCAACTCGAAACCCTAGCCGTACATGTTATGATGAAAATATATCAAAATAACCTTCAAATCTGAATCATGATGTCCTCAACCTGCAAATATATTTTTCTAGATCTGCTAAATAAACCCTTATGATATGAATTATTATCCAAACCCTAGCGGTCATAAACCTACAGAAAATGATATGTCCTTGTAGCTTGAATGTCATGCAAATACCTACGAATATGTCTAATAGTAAACCTTGTTTGGATTTACCTCTCAAAGTGAAGTGAGTTTTCATCCAAACCACTAATTTTTTAAGGGTTTTCATCCTAAAAAAATAGGCTGAACAAAGTTGCAGCTCAAAGAGAAAATCTCCAATATCAAATGACAAATTCACAATGATGAAAATGACTCCCAAACCTCCTATTTTATAATCCTTCACTTGGGCACCCAAATCCAATCCACTTTATTTTATTTTGAAGTCCACCATCATAAAATATTAATTTATTTTACTTTTGCCATCTCCAAGTGGGACGTCCAAGTCAAGGAATAAAATATTATTTTATTTTTCACTTTTCCAAGTGGGACGCCACCTTGGCATTAAAATAGTATTTCTATATTTGTCATTTTATATTATTTTCTCATTATTTTTGCCACTTTCCATCCTCCAATTGGGTTGCTCACTCCAAGGAAAATTATTTAATTAAATTTGACTTCACCATAATTACCACAAAATTACTCCAAGTCATAATCCAACTTCATTTTACCAAGGAAAAATAGCTATTTTCCAAATATCTAGATCATATAGGTCATTTTGCAATAATGGCTCAAAAGGGGACATTGCACAGAGCTTCACAGTTTCTTGGGATTAAATACTTTCTACATAAGATTTGTACTTTTTTTTTATCATCTGACTTGGCCTTTAAACCAAGTTACCAATGGTGGCTCTAAAACAACAAAATTCATCTGAGATGTTGTACAATAGAAGCATTCAAAAAATTAAAATGTAGACTCTATTATACACTTACTTGCTTTACTAGCCCTTCAACAATTGTTTGAGCGTGAGATGGATGCCTCTAACTTTTCCCTTGGACCAATCCTCACTTAACATGGTCATCTAGTTGCTTATCATAGCAAAACATTCATCATACTGGTAAGAAAGTACCTATCATACGATCATGATTTTTATGCTATTGTTCAAGCATGTAAGCATTGGAAACATTATGGTAATGAGACTATGATCCACACAGATCACAAGATGCCTCAGTTCTTACAAACTCAGAACAAGTTTTAGCAAGAATGGCATAAAAATGGTCTTGTCATCTTCAATAGTTCCATATGAATAATGAGCATACGAAGGGACATACAATACACAAAGACATACTTGTGCATGGGTTTTTTGTGTGTGATGGTTTCCTCATTGTGACAATGGCCTACTATAGTGATCTTGGCAGGAGAGGTTTTATAACTTTGATATGGTATCAGAGCACTCTTCATGTAACCATTGCTCATTGATTCATCTTCTATACATCAATCATTAGTCGTAGGTTCTTCGAATAAAGTTTTTTTAATAATTTAGGTATTGTCTCTATATGTTGGCCTTGTATCTCTTTTGGCAATTTCTTTAAAAAAATTTGTGCTAGACCTTACCATCAATATTGGGATTTCATTTGGTTTGGTCTTTGACTATAACCTGCTTTAAATTGGTCTTCATATTGAATTTTATCAACATTCATTAGAGCATTGTTCTGTTTATTGCATTGATTTGATTGACCTGCAGTATTACATGTGTCTTAACTACACATTTAAGTATTATTTTTGATAGATTATGCATCCGGGTTGGATTTGAGTGTTGTTCAAAATATTTGTGTTGGTTTTAATGGATCTTGCATCAAATCAATGTTTGCAATGTAGTCATCAACATTGCAATGGATTCATTGCAAATTGCTTTGCACTGGTCTTCATTGGCTCACATCAATTTGAGTTTTATTTAAAGAATTAATTTCTTATTGGGTCATACCATCTGGATTATTTGTTGATTTGTATTGACATATTTTGTTATTTTGATGCGTATTAATCTATTTTGTTTAAGGGAGTCTTTAAAATTATAAGTTCTCATTTGGAAAGATTTTTTTTGTAGGGATCAAATTATTTGTGTAGTTCTTTGGATCTGCATTGGTCCTTATTTGATTCCTTTATTAGGCCATACCTTCCATTGCTATCTCTCTTGGCATAGACGTATATCATAGATCAGGTTTTGTTTGATTTATATTGGTGGATTTATTCATTTGTTGCTCCCATATGGTCCATATGGATTTGTGTTTTACTTCTTTGTTGAAGTAGATCTATTTTGAGCCTGGTTGTACATCCATGTTTATCACAGGGTTTCAAGTTTGGCAAGGTCATATTGTTGTTGGTCAAGGTTCATTCTTTCTTGTTGGGTTTTGCATTGGAATTTATCATTGCATTCAAATATCAACATGTATTGATTGATCTTAGTCAAAGCATTGGCATCTACATTGCATGCATAATTAGATAACTCAATTTGCATCATCTTTTACATTGAGTACGGATTAAGGATTTGCATCGATTTAAGATTTGATTCATATTTGATTTGATACTAGTAAGTTTCAACCTTTTGGATATATTAAACTTTTCTTGTTTGGATTGATTGCATTGAAGTCTTGAACTCTAGATCAAGCAACTTAGACCTCTGCCTTGCATAATGTTCTTGCATACCTTGGATGTGTTACTCCTCACTCCACATTTGGTATGATTCAACATGCATTGTATTGGTTTATTGCATATACCTTACTTGAACATTCATTTTTCCTTGGCATCACATTCAATACCCTACCTACCCTTAGTTTGGACTCAGCTTGATCAACATTTTAAATCAATGTCTGGCATAGGGTTTTGCTTTGACTTAGCCTTGATTGTCACAATAAACATCCACCTCACAACCTTAGTTGGAATTGATCATCTCCTCTGTAGTACACCTCAACATGTCGAGATCCATTTAAATTTTGTCTAAATCCCTCAGATCTAGATTTCCTTGACTTTGCAATGATAGTTTGTACCTATTTGGCAGATACTTAGAGTCCTTGTTTTCATCTCACTAAAGATTCATTGTAAGCTCCCTGTAACCCCTTGCACTTCAAGATCTCCTCCTCGACAATGATGAATAGTTCTGTCTTAGCCTCCTGAATGAACACATGCATCCCTCTCAACATTGAAGACTCCAAAATATTAATGCACAACCCTAATAGAGTAATATTTAGTTGTGTTTTAAAAATCAAAAGTCAAGATTTCATAACATAAGAGTCAATTCTTCCATATGAATCATTGATGGGCTCAATAGCCTGAGTGGTGATTAACCTCTTGATAAGGCACTAACAATTGAAGGTGGTTGAGGTGGTCGAGGGTATGCAATTTTGGTGGTAACCGATGTCTATTTAGATCATTTTCTAATCTTTTGGTACATCTTATTGATTTTGGGAGGGCCTTTTTCATCTTAATTTTGGGCCAATCATAGTATCACACCAAAACTTTGTACAAAATTATGTATTTATAAGCAATTTAAGGGATATATTCATTTGTTGAGTGTCTTCTTTTCATGAGACATTTCCTTCTACCATGGCTTCTTTAGTAGCACTTTAGGAAGAGAACATAAAATTGATGAAGTAAAAATATTTTTTCCACTCCCTCATTCATAATAAGGATGCTCCTATACACTCCCTACAACACAAATTTACATATTTGAAACATAATCTTGATATATTGGGCGTTTATTCCCCTAAGCCTAGTCCATCATCTGTTACTAAATATAGTACGCATCCACTTGATGCACTTTTAGACCATGATCTACCATATCCACCTACAATCACTATTTCTACACATATTGACTTTGGTTTATCAGTATCTATACCTACTACTGTATTTGATGCTTCAATTATTGCACCTACTACACATCCCACTTTTTGTTTCTGAAGACAACCTTCTTCCTTTGAATTTTTTTTTTTGGAATTCACTACTCCATACATGTTTTTTTCATGCATTCGATCCTATCCAGTAGATCCTCAATTGTGTCCCACTCTAACAAAATATACATATGTTGTATTTGTAACTATACAAAATTCTTGTGAACTACCATTTGCAATCCCATACTAACAATTGCACACACATTTCACACTCACTCATTCTCCTCTCTCTAATTACATTAAGAGGAGAATGCATATATAAATCTATAAATGGATTGAACTCTCTAATATTTTATCCCTTGTGCTGTCTCATCAAACATTCACACTCTTCCCCATAAGTCTTGTCTCACTCCAATTTATTTTCTTTGAATCCTTCCCTTCCTTTTATGCTTTGTGAAGTGACTCTTAGAATCCCCTCTGATCTTGAAAATGATTAATAAAAGGCTTGAATGTTTTTAGACCATTATTAGGATTATGCAACTTATACCAACAAAACAACCACTTAATATAGAGTAACAATTTTGTAACCACCAAGTAATGTAGACCTATGTTAAATGGCAATTTTGACATGAAATAAAGAACTCTGTGTCTCATTGACTGAAATTTATTCTTTTCTATTCTACGAATCTGGAGAACTGTTATCAGTCTTGAGAGTTCATTTTTGTACTGTCAATTAGGTTTGGATATAAATAAACACTACTAAATATTGTTTGGGTGATGCAAGGTTGATTGATTTAACATATACCCCTACATTAAGAATACTTCACATTCATGAATAACTTCCTTGCATATTTTGGAAACATAGTGGACAGGACATATTTATGAATTGTAATATATTTTCAGTCACATTTATTACTTAGCACTACTTTTGATAAAATAGTTCCCACACACATATTATTTGATCTAATTTACTCATTATCACTCTTTCTCATCTTTTCCAATATCCCAATCTCTTATCAACAATCATGGTGAATTAAATTCCTAAAAAATTCCCTTCTGAACCACTGACATTTCACATACTCTTTCAAAACCGTGATTTGAAATTGAACCCCAAAGACAAATTAAAATGTATCTTAGGAATCTTGATAGGGACTTAAATTAGAATTTAATTCAATATGTATGAAATGGTACCCATCCTCAAATTATCTATAAATAAACACCTAGTTGCACCATATATCATACTCAGCTTTACTAAAGATGGAAACTTGCCATAGTGAATTATGGTGGGTGCACTTTCATACTATCGTGTAGCCTAGATGGATAATTATTTATATCCTTCCCTAAGAATTTTTAGAATATGCAAAAATAGAAATTTTCCATGACTTTGTTCGGAGTTTGAATCTCTTAACATGGCCAAATTCATTATAGGGAAGTGGTGGCTGCATATTTTTGAGGTGTTCCTTTACTATAAAAGGATAAACTCTCATTTTTGTAGTTCATTTCCTCTCCCTTTGTAGACACCTAATTTTGGTACAAGACCATTTTATTTTGTGTCTTAACCCTATTTATGCACACTCGGTCCACTTTGGTATATTTGGTTGTTTATGGACACATTTCAACCCATGTTAGACTATATATGGCCTTGTTTCATCTAGATAGTGTCATATTCATATGATATCAGCTTCTATATCTTAGTTATCTACTTTTTAATTAACCCCATCCTCATTTTGAGAATTTATTACACTTGATAAATATTTGGTGACCTACTAAATATGTCTTGTATGGATTTGGCAACCTTTGAATGTATCCCCTGTGTTTTTGTGGGTCTTTTTTCCTTGACTTAATTTCTCTTATCTCATTCTTCCATGGTCAACCATCAAATTTATTCTCTTATATATCCCTATATATACAAATTCATCCCTAGAAATTTACCAAGTTTTGAAGTATCAATAGAACAAAAAATCCTCTTCACTTATTAGGTTAAACATTCTTCCTATCTATTTCAAAACTTATAAAGGATCCTAAAAATTAATTTAAATTTGATTCTTCATCATCTCTAAGCCTTGTGATATCATCAAATTGTATTAAAAGAGGGTTTAAATAAATGTTTATGTAGTTGCGTTAGATTTCCTAGGGAGAGAAGGTGGGGTCTTTTTCTTAATTACACTAACGAATGTTTATGTAGTTGCATTAAATTTATTATGGAGAGAATGTGGGGCCTTTTTATCAATTACACTTCATTCACATGCACAAGATAAATACATTGACTCTAATTCCAAGCATGTGGGATATGTAGTTGTAAATACACAAGGGCAACTCGAATTAGCTAATTGTTGGAGGTTTAGATTATACCCTAGTTGGAAGTAGAAGTGTTCAAGTCCTACTTCCAAATCTAGCTCAACATAGGACTGACCCCAGGATGTAGGTATCTTATAATGGGGTCAGACCTCTAGGATTTTTAATGAGGCTAGCTCCTCTGATGCATCATTTTATCTCATTCCCACTACTAAAACCTACTAATAACTAGGGAAAAGGGAGATAGGGATAACATGAAATGGAAAACCTAAGCTGAAGATGGTGATGCACCTAAATTATGGTTGGTCCACTCTACTTGACTCTTAAAACACTAATGGAACAAACATAAGGCTAAATCCAAGATTCCAAACATCTATCATACATCAAAATTTCATGCAGAGGTTCACCAAATGACCAAAAGCTGAGGGAAATGGAGAGGTCTAAAGCAAGACACTAACCAGTCACATTATCCAAATGTGGGATTCAATCACAAGATGTAGAACACTAAACATGACCTACATAACCAGATGAACTAGTAACTAGGTGAGATCATGAATTGACAAGGGAGAGACTTATATCACATATGCAAATCTAACATGTACACACTATACTAGAATAATGAAATCTAAAAATAGACTTGTATTCATCTCAAGAGGTTACAATCTCCATCTTTGTAGATTTTAGTCATGCCTAAGAGAGGAAGTAGATAAAATATCGAAAGGATCCATTTTTTGGCTCAAAATCCTTTATATATAATAAAAAGAGAGATGGGAACAATGTATTAAAGAGTGGAGGAAAGTCTTCAAGATCAAGAAGTGAGGTGGCAACACTTGATTTCTTTTTATTTACGTGCTTTGATCAACAAATGGATCTCTTATTATCTCAATAATCCTCAATTTTCTCTCATTGGCTAAGACATCCCACTAGAATACAAAAGCTTGTTATGTATAGTGCCAACGTCTGTTTGAACAAAAACACTGCCCTTAACTACTTCTCCAACTACCAGCTTGCCACCTTGGGACCCTAAGTCCACTTGATGTGTTCATGAGGATCAAATCCTTGAATCCTGATACTGACAGTGCCATGACATGAATGGTGGTTAGTACCTACTTTGTTGATGATAGATCCACATCGACAAATGGGACCCTTTACATTAAATAAATTTGTAATCTATTTTTCATATCTGGATCATAGTTTCATTTATAGATAGAAAACCAATCTAAGACCATTGGTTTTCCTATAGTTGTCCATACTTTGCTTGATGCCTGGTTCCATTTAGCCACCAACTTTTTGACCTTTGATCTATATTAGGTCTAAAAGACCTAATCTATCTCTACAGATCCTTAATGGTAGTCCCTAGTCTCAAAATATTCATTATGGTTCCACCAAGATCTGTATCAAACTCAGTTTCATGTATTTCCACTATCTTGATTTGAACTTGAGCTTGGTTCCTTATCTTTATTTGTTCAGGTTGAAAACTAGCTCACCAATCGCCATTGAAAACATCCCAAGCTTGATCTTTTTCCCATTAGTTATCGATAATCCAACTTAGCTCCATTGACTCCTTGACCTTCACTCACACTGTTAATCTTGATCTATATGATCAAGTGCCAATCATTGATTTTGCCCCTTGACTTGTCCACTTTATCCTAGCTTATGCCATGTGGTAGCTACACATTAATTCTCAGGGTCTTTTGGTTGTCTGTCAGCTCATGTGCTTATGCCACATGTTAACTCTCATGCTCCTTGAATATTTGACTCACCTCACATCATTGGATCAAGATGTACAATCAAGCAAGGACCATTAGATCTACTGAGACCCACTATTTGAACCCATAAGGGTAACTCATGAGCTTAAAATTGATGTCTATGCAATCATCAAATACATTCACGAGCCCATCAAATTTAAACTTCAATGGATTTTTATTTTCTATATCTTAAATTTGATGTCTGCATGACCCTCAAATATGGCTCATCAAATGATGGGCACATGGACATCAATTTTAAGCTCCAGCGGTCTTTTTTAAATTAAATGGTTATTTTTCAAAGCCTAAATTTGATGTTAACATGAACCTTCCACTTTGTAATTCCATATTCAGAAGCTTATAACTCAAACCTGAAAGCTCACATGAGCATAAAAATTTTAGAGAATGATCTTAGTATGTAGAACTACAATCATGCATGATCCACTAGTCATGTGAGGCTTTCTAAGAAAGATCAAAATTGCACAAGTTAGCTGGTCCAGTCATTTTTCCATGATGTTCTCATGATGGTCTACCCTCAAATTTGCACAATTCATTCTTTAATCAATCTTTCAAGGTGTTGATGGGTTTTTAAGGTTTATGTGACCTAGTCCATGCTTCTAAATGCTTAAAACATATGAGAACCTACTTGGATCTTCTTCATTTTACAATCTTAGACCTATTTCAAACCTTTGGTCCATTGCTTCATCAAACCATGTAAGAGCTTTATATGTGGGCCAAAAATGGCCAACATCTTTGGGGACTCATAGGGGTTGCATGCTTGTCTATGCAAAAGAATCTAGACCATGTGCCTAGTCCAATCCATTGGGCATAGATTCTCTTCTCTAGATCCAAGATATTGACTATTATTCCTGCTCTAACCTCTTTTTTGAAACAAACACAAAAACCAAAAGGAACAAAACAAAATGGAGTGCCCAAGGCACTTATCGAAAGGGAAACTAACCTAGAACAAAATAGGGACAACAAAAAAAGGTGCCAAAAACTACACTTAGAGGAAAGCATAAGATTTAAAATTAGTCTAATATGTACATGGTTGCAATCTACAAGTATTTTCCACTTGGGTCAAATGGGAAACTATTTTGTTCACCTTGAAAATTTGAAACATACTTGCCTTTTCTTGACAAATCTCTTCTGAAGCTATGAGCAATTAGATGTTCATGTCTTCTTGGGGAAGCAACTGGTTCCTCTACTGCCAATTTTACGTGCATTAATTGTATACATGAGTCCAAGACCCAATCATACTCCTTCCAAATTTGTGAACTTTGTAGGAACAACTTTAGTTCTTCTACATTTTTTAGCTATTGATCATGAACACATAGGCCAGCTTGATGTATCTCCTTTAACATATCTATAAGGTTGGCCTCTAAGGGAGATGGACCTAATCTTGTGACTTATTAAGGCCATTTGAGATCATTCTCATCTTCTAAGAGTAGAGAGATGTCTAAATTTATAGAGAAAATCTGATAACCATGTTTGAAATGTTCAAACATGTCATCTCCAAATAGAACAACTACCTCTTGATTGATGATAGCACTCCTCTTATCTTGTAATGGACCGCATTCAAGTAAATAAAAACCTAAATGAAAGATATCAAACAAATCAGAAGATTTTCTCTCATGAAGCTACATTTCAATTGGGGCCTTTTCAAACTGAATGTTAGAAGCAAACATATCAGTCTCTTGACCATAAACATGAGGTTGCAAGCCTTCTTTTGACATTTCATATTGGTTAATCAACACTACTTAATTTTCAGTATCAAGTTGATGATTGAGCATGCTCTCAATTTTAGCTTGTTTTTCACCTGCAAGCTCTTGTCCTTTATGATAAATGGTAGCTTTTGTGTTATCAAGGAACTCATCGAAAATGTCATCAACTTGTCCAACTATGACATCCTTCTCTTGTATATCAACAACTTCTTCCTCATGTACTTGTTCTTATACTTGTATATTAGCCTCTACCTCAACTTTCTCTTGCACTTGTTCCATATTTGCATCATCATGGAAAATTGAAGCATGTTTGTCCTTGCTAAGAGGTGTTCTAATCATGATTTCTTCTTCCTAGTCACTCAAGTCACATTCATTTCTTGCTTATTTAGCTGCATCTTCTTGGTTTGCCTAACAGAAGAGAGGCTCTTTCTCAAAGAGTTTCATAATAGATCCTTGAAAATACTCAACAAGATGAGAAAGGTCCAAAGAAGTTACCATAGTTACCTTATTTTGCTCTTGAAGTTGCTCTTCTTGGATCACCTTCACCTCCTCTTCCTATTTCTTTGTCTCTTGAATGGCTCTCCATGAAGGAAAGGCTCTAGGCTTTTAAGGGGAAAAGAGTGGAGGTTGCATGGTCTCTTGTTTGACTTCCATAATCACCACTTATTCCTTCTTCTACCTACTGCTTTGAATGGATTTCCAAGATGGAAATGACCTAGATTCTTGAAGAGGGGAGGGAGGGGATTGAGTGACCTTGGATTTTCTTGACTGCATAATTTGGTTCCAAGATGGAAAAGATAGAGGTTCCCCTTTAACTTTATGATTTTGGTTCTCCTCCTCTGTCCTTGTCTTTGGCTCCAACTATTTGTTTTGCTTTGATATATTCACTTCAAATAACTTCTCTTTAAGGTGGTTAGTGGCTTCATGAAGATAGGGAACACAAGAAGACTCCTGAGAAGGGATGAGAGAGGTTTGCATAGGTTTAGATCCTTCTTTAACTTGGGTCCTCAAATCCACATTTGCCTCACTTTGCCTACACCATGACTTCACCACTTGGTTCCAACTTGGAACCTTGAAGGACTTCATAAGGGGTTCTTGAGGAAGGATGGATTCTTGGACCCTAACATCAAGTTATTCCAAAACAATGTCCTTCTTTCTTTGATAGCTCTCTTGGATAGATTTCCAAGAAGGACAGGGTTGAGGAATATATTAAGAACTTGGAATATTCAAAGGGTTACTTGGAATGGTCTCTTGGGAAGGAATGGGTGGCATATAAGAAGGTTGAGGTGGTGTATATGAAGGCACATAAGATTGGTGAGGTTGGACCTATTATTCCTCAAGGCCTTTTAGCTTATCCTCAAAGCTTTGAATGTAACCACCTAAATCCGTCATATCACCTGTGAAATTGTTCCAATTTTATCTCTCAACAAGCATCCATTCTTCTTGTATTCGCTACAATGAATCTCTCACATGATGAATTAGGGTAGTAGGGACATCTTGGCCATAACATTTATGTGAGCACAATTCTAGTGCATGCTTGTCAAGGCTTATTAAAGTCTAATTAAGTGTTGGTATAGATGGCTCATGATAGGGTTGATGAGGAATATTATTGTGATGGGCTTGTTGTTCATATGGAGGATGAGGGTAATATTCTTGCATATATGACTGAAATAGGTCCTCATGTTGCTAGTGAGTATCATGAGGAACGTAAGAGTTATTCCCTTGATAATAAATATCATGAGAAACTTGCTAAGGCTCCTCATAACTTTGACATAAATCTTGGTAGGGATGATTAGGCTCATATGGATTATGAGGTTCTTATTGGAGCTGATGATAAGGAGGTGGATAATAGGAATATTCACCATAACTTTTCATATTGACCTCATATGTCAAATGAGATGTAAGAATTGAAAAAACAATTCAATGAGACATACATGGTCTGCATATAACCATAAGCTTTGATTTGGAGTTGCCATTGGTGCTAATTTGCTTGCTTCCAAAATTTGATCAGAGGAAAGACACACCAAGATATTTCCACTCTTTTGTACCTTGTCCCATCAAGTGTGTTATAACTATTGGAGGTCTAGATTACACCCTAACTGGAAGCATAAGTGTTCAAGTCATACTTCCAAATGTAGTTCAACATGGGACTAACCCTAGGCTGTGGGTATCTTGTAATGGGGTTAGACCTCTAAGATTTTTAATGAGGCTAGCTCTTTTGATGCATCATCTTAGCTCATTCCCACTACTAAAACCTACTAATGACCAAGGAAAAGGGAGAGAGGGATAAAATTAAAGGGAAAACCTAAGCTAAAGATGGTGATGCACCTAAATTATGTTTGATCCACTCTGCTTAACTCTTAAAACACTAATAGAAAAAACACAAAGCTAAATCCAAGATTCCAAACATTTGTCATACATTAGTATTTCATGCAAAGGTTCACCAAATGACCAAAAGTTGAGGGAAATGAAGGAGAGGTCTAAAGAAAGACACTAACCAGTCACATTATCCACATGCAGGATTCAATCACAAGATGTAGAACACTAAACATGACCTACATAACCAGAAGAACTAGTAACTAGGTGGGATCATGACTTGACAAGGGAGAGACTTCTACCACATATGCAAATCTAACATGTACACATTATACCATAACAATGAAATCTAAAATTAGTCTTGTAATCATCTCAAGAGGTTACGAGCTCCATATTGGTATATTTTAGTCATGCCTAAGAGAGGGAGTAGAGAAAATACTGAGAGGATCCAATTTTTGGCTCAAAAGCCTCTATATATAATAGAAAGAGAGAAAGAGAGATGGGAACAATGCATTAGAGAGTGGAGGAAAGTCCTCGAGATCAAGAAGTGAGGTGGCATCACCTGATTGCTTTCTATTTGTGTGCCTTGATTAACAAATGGATCTCTTATTATCTTAATAATCCTCAATATCCTTTCATTGGCTGAGAGATTCCACTAGAAGATAAGAGCTTGTTATGTATAGTGCCAAAGTTTGTTTGAATGAAAATAATTCCCTTAACTACTTTTCTAACTACTAGCGTGCCACCTTGGGATACTAAGTCCACTTGACATGTTCATGAGGATCAAATCCTTAAATCCTGATATTGACAATGTCATGCCATGAATGATGGTTAGTACTTGCTTTATCAATGATGGAGTCACATCAACAAATGGGACCATTTACATTAAACAAATATCTGCTCTGTTTTTCATTTCTAGATCATAGGTTCATCTATAGATAGAAAACTAATCGAAGACCATTGGTTTTCTTATAGTTGTCCATACTCTGCTCGATGCCTAGTCCCATTTAGCCACCAACTTACCAACCTTTGATATATATTAGGTTTAAAAGACCTAATCTATCTTTGCAAAGCTTTATTGGCAGAGCTTGGTCTCAAAAATTTTGTTCTCATTCCACCGAGATCTGTATTGAAATTGGTTCCATGTATTTCCACTAGCTCAGGTCAAACTTGAGCTTGGTTCTTTATATTTGTTTGCCCAAGATTAAAAATTAGCTTACCAATCTTCATCAAAAATGTCTCAGGCTCAATCCTTTTCTCATTGGTTGTCAACAATCCAACTCAACTCCATTGACTGCTTGACCTTTGCTCATACCATCAATCTTGATCTATATGATCAAGCACCAATTATCGATCTTTCCCCTTGACTTTTCCACTTTATCCTAGTTTGAGCTATGTGGCAGCCGTATATTAATTCGTAGGATCTGCTAGTAGTGTATCAGCTCACGTGCTTACACCATGTGTCAACCTATTGGGTTCCTTGACTATTTGACTCACCTCACACCATTGGATCAAGATGTATGATTGAGTGAGGATCATTAGATCTATTGAGACCCACCATTTGAACCCAAATGACTAACTCATGAGCTTAAAATTGATTTCTGCACTCCTATCAAATGACGTTCAGATGATTGTCAAATACATTTGTGAGCCCATCAAATTTAAACTTCAATGGATTTTTATTTATTATATCTCAAATTGACATTTACAAAACCATTAAATATGTTCATGAGCCCATCAAATGATAGGCACATGGATGCCAATTTTAAGCTCCAATGGTCTTTTATAAAATTAAATAGTTATTTGTCAGAGCCTAAATTTAATGTTAGCGTAAATGTTCCACTCTGCAAGTCCATCTTCAAAAGATTATAACTCGAGCTAGAAAGCTTGAGTGGGCATGAAAATTTTAGAGAATGATCATGGCATGTAGAACTATAATTGTGCATGATACACCAGTCATGCGAGTCTTTCTGAGTAAGATAAAAATTGCACAAGTCAGCTAGTCCATTCATTTTTCCATTATGTCTTGGTGACAGTCTACCCTAAAATTTGCACAATTCATCCTTTGATCAATATTTTAAGGTGATGATGGGTTTTTAAGGTTTATGCAACCGTGGTTGATGCTTCTGAATGCTTAAAACATATGAGAACCTACTTGGATCTTCTTCATTTTTCAATCTTAGTCATGTTTCAAACCTTTGGTCTATTGCTTTATCAAACCATGCAAGAGCTTCATATATGGGCCAAAAATGGCCAACACTAACATTTCACATACTTGTATTGTTTTTATTTCTTAGGACTAGATAAAGGAGAAAAAGATAGACAATTTAACATATTGTTTCTATAAAACTACACAACAATTTCACAATCTTACTCACCATCTAAAAATGTACCTATAGAGTAGAACCTGAAATAAAGAACATGATGGATTTGATATCTACATACATATTTGATGGTAGTAGGTGATATGGATTTGACCACCTATCAAATCTAACCCGTATGTATTCAATGCAGTACTGATTCTAATGTATTACATTCAGTAGTCATATTTTGCTTGGAGTAACACAATCACATGTAGAACCCATATACAAATTTGTAAAAACACTTAGGTATGTCAAATTTCAGCATATGTTTTTATTTTCATTGTTCTTGTTTCAATTATTTACTTATTTTATTTGTTCCTATTTTTAATGAGATAGGTCTAACTATTGTTTTATATTATTATATCATATATATTTCTTATGCCCTAGTTTTAATTGTTTGTGCATGTGGTACTTAAACCAATATATAGTTAAAACACCCTTCAATGAAAAAAATAAATGCGTAACACTGGGGATAAATTCTTGAGAAACATTTTCCCTATTTCCCTACTAGTAAGAATTTTTCAAGACCTTTTTATCCACTACTAGATTCAGGTTGGCTCAAGGTTCACAATGTTTGGTGATCTTGGTTTTCCTATGTAAGTTACTTTGAAACCCATGTCTTGATGCTCATGGGAGAAAGGTTCCTCAATCACATTCCACCTGCCATAAAATGATGTCCCTCAGCTTTATTTTGTATGCTCATATTATATTTATTAAATTTTTGAACACTGTATACTACTAAGAATAAATAAAATTTTAAATTTGTCATCTCATGCACCACTTACTTTTATTTTTCCTTTTCCTTTTCATGAATTTTATTTATCTTGTCTATATGGCATTCCTATATATCTAAAAAATAAAACACTTGTGGAAATGCGTTAAATAAAATGAGATCCTAGGTTTCTCATTTGTTAAATCAAAAAATTTATAAAATTATAATACTACTCATTTTAATACACAACCATCAAAGGGCCGCATATTATGTAGTACCTGTATTTGTATTAAATTTTTATAATGGGTGAGTTTGCATGTAAATTTGTAATATAAACTTAATGCAATAAATTTGGTATAAAATAAATATGTGGAATAATAACATTGTAAAAAAATACTTATCATTAATTATTTTATAATGAATTATAGAGTGTAGTCATCTAAAATGTCATTTGAGTGCAATGAGTATCACTTGAGACCACCTTGTCCTTAGCTTAACCCTGGACCTATCTTAGGGCCTCTTTTGATAATTTTCTAAATTTTGTGTGAGTCCAACCCATTCATAGATATACCAAAAGTATCACCAAGATTCCCCCTTGGCACCCAGGCTCCTTATTCACCAATTCTTTCCACTTGGACATTAGTGCGACCCTTCAAACACTAGCACACTGTGTTATTGACCTAAGGACCACACTACTATCCCTTTGCTCTTTACTCCTCAAACCAATATATTTTCATTCCTCAAAGCATTCCTAAGGTCACCTAGACCTATTTCACATCTTGAAAAGCACTAGAATGTTATATATAAACCACTTTCATTCACTTATCCATTAGATGAAGGTACACCATAGGCACAAACTCCCCATAAATAGGTAAAGGTACACCTAGAATTTCACTATCCCTTCTTGAAAAAGGACACTAATGTAACCCATAGGACAATACAGTGGTGCATTACTATCCAGGGGACCTTGATATTATCTAGGAGGGTTTTTGACTCTTAATTCTTATTCATAACATTTGGCATAGTTCCTACACCAGTTTTTAGCCTATCATTTGTTCGTCTCATTCAATTTATAGTTAAGTACATCTCTTGTAGTTCATTTTCTATCTATAGAATAATCAATTAAATCAAATATTATACAAATCATAGGTTAAAATTATTGCATAATCATTTCTTAATTTATTATTCCAGTACTTTAACAACCCAAGGTTTTACATTTCATAAATCCCTTGAAAGTTAAATCATTTGGTGAACCCGAATTACTTCAAATCGTGAAAAAACCCTAACCTTAGATGGTCATAGGTTTTGTATTCTTATTTTTTCTATTTCCATTTTTTGTGTTAGGCTTTTCAAATTTTATATATTCTGTTATATCATCCCTCTTTTGTTTTGTTTACTATATGCTATCTTAAAAAGTTATATCTCTTCCTTTAATAAGAAGTGTTAGGCTTAGTGGTAACCCTATTGAGAATACCCATATTCCTTTTGTTAGAGCTTATACCATGGATAAAGGACCAATTACAACCCCCCTAATTGATCCTTCACATCCTAAGTATGTGAACTTTAATGATAATACATCAGAACATGAGCAATATAATTAAGATACTAATGATACACAAGATAGGACTCGGGACACACTCCTTCCCCTTGATGATGATAATCTAATACCTATAAAGATGAGGTATTAAAAAAATTTAGAGATAGATCTCAAAAACAACCCCATAATCATGCATAAATTTTTCAATTTATATTTGAAATCAAGAACACATCATTTGGTCAATCCTCAAATCCCAAATATACTACTATTGTTACAACTACTACAGGGGTAACTCAAACTCTACAACAACTGGATACAACTAGCCAAATCTCACCAATGGCACCACTTATCATGGTTAGGACACATCCCTCCTCTTAAAGTATATAATCCATTTGGTAAAAGATCAATTCTCTACAATCCAAAGTGTTACATCTTTAGCAGGGTGATACTAGACCATCTTATACCTTGGATTCTCACATGCTCCTACATACACCTTTAGCACAACATATAATGGTAAATACTTTGCCCTCCATATTTTTATCACCCAATATTTCTCTGTATTATGGTAAGGCTGACTAAAAGCATCATTTTTGTGATTTTATTACAACATGTTTAGACTATGTGTCCAATGATTGGCTCCTAACTAAGTTGTTCCCTCATATTTGAAAGGACTATGCATTACAATGGTTCTATGATCTTCCTCATAAATCCATCACAACATTTAATCCACTATCAAATATGTTTTTTTCACACTTTTCAATCAATATTAGTGACAAGGTTTCATATGCTCAAGTTGCACAACTCAAACAAAAATCCAATGAGCCAATAGTTGAATATGTCTTAAAATATAAAACTATATTAGCAAATTTGACTAGCCCCATGGAAAATTGAGAACTCCAAGGCATATTCAAGCAATGTTTATTTCCGACATTACATGAAGCTATATTATTTAAAAAGTTTCTATCATTTACAGATCTATGCCATATAATGAAAGAATGGAAATTCAAGCTTCTCTCTATGGGCAAATTAAAGTAAATAACTTGATCAGATTCAACTAATAAGAGTTAAAATAATCCCCCATATAAGGTGAGGCCCATTGAAAATAAAAATGAGTAAAATATAATAGTCAATGTAGCCTTAGAGCCAACTTCTTGCATGGTTTTATCAGATCCTCCAAGAAGACCTTTCACAAATCTGTCTGAATCACCTGCACATGTTCTCCAACAACTCTTGGAATGCAACATCATATCTCTCCATCTCATCAAAGAGGTTGATATGATTAGGCATCTTCCAAAGAGTTATGATTCCAATGCATTATTTTATTATCATAGGGCACCAAGCTATACTACAAATAGATGCATCAGCTTGTGACCTAAGATATAAGATTTGATAGATGTTATAACCATTGATGTCAAAACTCTTATAGAGGCACCCATAACACAACCAACATAAGCAAAACCATTGAAAATATTTTTAGATCCATTCCCAAATCATATGAATAATGAGATAACCATCCCTTTAGGTGTTCATTAAACTTATAACGCACATCCACCACCAACATCTTATCATACCCATACAATGGACACACACTCTCTAAATAATATCATTGGTGTGTATCATATTATAGTGCCTACAAGACCTCTCATCACTTTCTCAGAGAAGGAGATCATCGATGATGAATCAAATTTATATGTACTCTTTATACAAGATTACATTGATCATCATCCTATTTAGAGTGCCATGGTTGACAATGAGTTAAACATTAATATGTGTACTATCACACTTATACATCACTTGGGTTATTTAGAGAAAAATATTTATTATACAAATACAATTATTCATGGCTTCAATGGCCATGTTCAAAGCTCCATCAAGGATATATTAATTCCATTATAGGTTAGTCTCATATATGTGGCCACTAGAATCTTAGTGGCACCTAGTGCTGACACATTTGACACGTTATTGGGTAGGCCTTGAATATATTAGCTTTGAGTCATTCCATCCATTATAGATAGATGTATTAAGTATATACATGATAAATAAGTGGTTATAGTCAAGGGCCTTCCATATGAGTATCCTTTACCTATTCCACATCTAGTTACATAGCAAACTCCAGTTATCACTCCAAACACAATGTCTATTAACACACTTACAATATCATTTGAGCCGCTAGTTCAAGTGAGGTCTACTCTTATAGCATTACCACATAGACATACTCTCCCATGGAAACCTTTATTAGAGAGACCCCTACATCAATGATATGTTGTATAATATAGAGAGCCTCTCTCTACCCTAATACTACCCATATCAATGTTACATTATAACTCACCCACACCAAGGATAACTTCTTCTACTAGATGGGTCCCTAAGAACCCCACAATTCATAGGCCTATTCAGTCAACTCCATAGATTCATAGCCCCACTCCACATGTAGTTTTAGTCACATATTATTCAATACAACTTGTTCATAGATTTCAGATGCCTCCTTGCATAACACATGTAATAACTCTTCCCTTATTTAATATAGGACACCTTGATAGTGAGTCTCTTATGAGACTCATTGATTAGTATGTTCCTCTCTACTTGTACATAGTTTCTCTTAACTCATTTATTTTATATAGTTTCATTTTAATGTTTTTTGTACATAAATTATACTCAAAAAATACAAAAACAATATAATATGTTCAAAATTTAAAAAAAATCAAATACTTGCTCAAAAAATATAAATTTTAGATTATATGTATTCTCATGCTTACATTCCTTCTATATATTAGGTACTACATATGCTATATATGCTAGTCTAGTCAGTTTTATCATACATACATGCTTCAATTTTTCTCTTCAAATGTTTGTAGATCATTACAAGACTTAGGTCCTCTACATAAATATTGATTAGCTATTATCTACCCATTGGGGGTGCATACACAGATACATATATCCAACATTGATACATTCTCCCATTAGGGGCATCATACTACACAGTTTCCAATTTTCCAAGTTATATCCTTATATACCCTATATCACAGGTTTTGCATGATTATATCTTGATATTGATCATCCTATACTACTCAGGTTTTTTATTGACTACCACTACTATAGACTCAGCATATGTACATCTTTGTTCTTATACAGATTTATACGACATGTTCATGCATACTTTCATTTTTAGCTTTCCTAGTTTAGATTTGATTGTCTCTTTACTTCTACATCTATTCGAGGGCATTTAAATATGCCATTATTCTATGGCTCTACACCAATTTATTTTATTTTGTGTATGGTTTGGACATGCACCCATGTCCTTATATGTACCTTATTGATCATATATGTAGATATTTGAACATGTTCTTCTGTGTGGCTCTAACCCAACCTTGCTTCATCTTTGTATATTTGGACATTTAAACATGTCCTTGTATATTTTTTATTTCTCAAACTTAGTGACATGTGTCCATGTCCCTTGTATTATGGCCCCTTGGCCTACTTTGCATGTCTCATGTGTACGTAAGTATGCTTTCATGTATGCATCATGGCCATGAGACTTGTCTCTTACTTGTTGTTTGTGCATCCAGTTATGATTCCATGAGAAACTTCATGCATCTATCCTTCCTCCATAAGTGCCTTGTTGGGTATCATGCCCAATCCCCCTAGGTAGTTTACTCATATCTGTTATTCATATACATAATTACATTGTTTTATTTATCTTGACAACCATGTGAATTCTAGATCTATCATACATCATACATTACCAATTTTATGCTCAAATTATTTTACATTTTGATGTCATGTATACACATTAAATTGGTTATCATGTAGATATCATATGTTTTCAATCTAGCACACATAATGCATAGATTTTATTTTGAGGATACTTATTGCAGGGCTTCAACAACTCCCCTCAAAATATGGATAATTCATAGGGGTTTTTCAAAGAGATTACACCATCCTAATGCACTTAGAACATAGTTTTCACCACATAAACATAGAATACAGAGTCTAGATTCAGAAAAACATAGTGAAAAATAATCACATATAGATCAATATCAATTTTGCATATAAACAACACAGTTGGTCAATAGCAAAACATAGAGGACACTAGGATAGTGCACTAATGTCTAAGGGATTGCTCTATTATCTAGTATCCCCATAAATATAAAATTCCAAAATTAACATAAGAGTATAGTAGGTACAATCCAGGTTTACATAGTATCACTCACAGATTATTTGATATACTTACTTTATGTGCAATTTTAACATAAATTACACATTGCATCATGCATGACATGATCACTCCCATTTTAGTTTTGGATACTTAAACACAAATTATTAAGACTCAATCTAGAATCCATATGCATATATATTAGAATTGGGGTCATGTGCATAACACATTATTCTCATATATTCAGTTTGACACCAGTACTCTCAAATGTAATGATAGTTCCATGTCATTCTCTAGATTTTTACTCCAGACACCAATTACACCAAGTTTACACTATATTTATGCCTTATTCTATTTGGAGTGGTTAGCATTACTGAGTAGTCACTGAGTTACATTCAAGTGTAAGATTTGATATATAAGATATATATATGAAATTAATTATCAAAACATATAAATGGATATTAAATAATTGACATAGAACACAAGTATTTATCATGGAAAAACTTCAAACAGGCAAAAAAACCACCAATGTGATATTCATATATTTGAGAAACATCGTACCCCAATACAAATTTTTTCTTCTCACTTATTCACACAGTGCTTCACAAAACTCACAAGTTTAATAATCTTGAATATGGTAAAATTTTCATATTCAAGAGATAATTTCACAATAAGGTAAAACCCTATTTATATTGAAATACCAAGGAAGGTGACTATTGTAAAAATCATAGGTCCATCCATCCCGATAAAGCTAATTAATTAAAACATATGGTAAGTATTAAATAATCATAATAATATTATTTATTTTTATAAGGTTTCCACCTCGTGTTAGTAAATATATATAATTATTTATTTAATTAATTACCAATATAAGCTAAGAGTTAATAATTATCACTTACACATTAATTGCTCTAACATTCCCCCTTAATGCTAAGTGGATATAAATGTCATAGTCACCTCAAAAAAGAAACTCTACTATGTACACACTTGAAAGATTTAAAAACTTTTATCATGCCAAAAACTACCCTTTGAAACAAAAAAATATATAATCCATAAACTACTCAAAAGTAAGTTTAGGCTAACATGATCGTGAGACTACATCTCATAGTTTCTCAGAATAATCACTAAGCATATTTGGAGCCTTTTGTAACATAAGAACCTCTATTACAAAGTATGATTTTAATATATTGGGGTACAAAAGTAAAACTTCCACATAAAGTTTACTTAAATCACATAACTTTCAAACAAAGTTTACAATGAGAATGCGTATAGAGAAAGATAAAAAGCACATGGTTATCAAGAAGTGGTATTGTCATGCACACTCCCCCTCAATGGCAACTCTGAGAGGTTCAACATTGCATGAAACTGAAAAAAATTGGTAGTACCAAGTGATTTTGTTAAAATATCTTCTACTTGTTCATCCATACAATAGAACTAAAGATCAATATCACCATTGAGGACTTTTTCTCAGATAAAATGCACATGAACTTCAATATGTTTAAATTGTTGGTGTTGTGCACTTACATAAATCTTAAACACATATTCAAACATAGATTCATGATAGCATAATATGGTTAGTATCACAATAACCACATATATAAAAAAATGACATGTTTTTCTATGGTAAAACACATTTTAAAATAATCATGTCATATTTTAGGCAAACAAGTTCACTACTTTGCTTACAAAGTTAAAAAATATAAATTGTTTTATGCAATTCATTATTGGACGTCTTCAATATTGAAAAAATGAACGTCCCCAACTATTATGTGATGCACATATAATAATTTACTAATAATATGATAATAAGTTTAATCAAATATTAAATACCATATTAGCAATAACTCATTTTATCATTTGAGTTTTATCAAAAAACTTTTCAAGTTTAATATGCTTCAACAAAATATTGAGCTATAATCTCTCAAGCATCAAATATGGATAATTTTAGCATGAAATGACATCATCCAATCAACCAGATATGAGACTGAAACAAATAAGTTTAGAGATGTATGAATAGAATGTTTAGTAAAATAAATGATGAAGAGCCAATGATACAAACTTCATTTACACCTTGCATTTCATATCTTATTATCAAATGGAATATATAAAGATATTAACATAAGCAATCAAATGATAAAATAATAAAATGAGAGCATCTAAGCAATTAAAATTATAAAGATCTAAACTCACTGGACATGATCTTCTTGTCAAATACAACAACTAAAACATGATTATTTTATCAAATTAAGAATGATGTTATGCATATAATGTATTTCAATGCTAATTGAATTGAAAATTATATATATATATATATATATATATATATATATAGACACACACACACACACACACACACACACACACACACACACACACACACACACACACACACGTTGATTCATCATCTAAAATAAATATACCTCTTGAAATATAATTGTAATAAGTTGTTTTCAAGAATCAATACTAAATCGTTTTACTAACAAATACAATGTAGATGAGACACTATCAATATAGTTAGTATATAAAAAGTAACAACAAAATAGTTTTATCAAAACAAATCAAATTCTATGTGCATACAAATATTTTTGATGTAGAAAAAATGAAAAAATTAAGCAGAGATTCTAATCAGAATATGCACAGTAGTATTCATGGCTTCAACTTATAAAATTTTAAGAATATTTACATATTATAACATGTTCTAGCCATTTATATGATGGTGTAGTTTTACCTTTCAATAATATCATTTTGCTTAGGGAAATAGGGATTTGTTAACTCCCTTTGAAAACTGAAACTAATTCAAAAAGAATCAAACTCTTTACTAACATATTTACCACCATTATCAATTCTTAATCTCTGAATAAAAAACTTAGATGTATTTTCAACACTAGTTTTAAATTCTTTGAATTCAGACAACAGATCAGATTTTTTTAATTAAAAAAAACCAGGTCATTTTAGTGTAATAATCAATAAAACTAACAGAATATAGAGAAAAATTAAAAGATACAACTTAAAGAGGTCCTACAACATCACTATGAATCAATTCTAAAAGATGAGAGGAATTTCTATCATGATTCTTGTAAAAGGGGTTAGTATGTTGCTTACCAAGTAAGCAACCCTCACAAGTTTCATGATGAGAGGGGATAGAAAGAAGTCCAACAAAAAAATTATTTGCATACATATTATGTAAATTTATAAAATTAGCATGTCCTAATCTTTCATACCATAATTGAGATTCATTATTACTATGTGATGAAAGAAAACATGTAGAAGAATGAGAGAAGATATATAAACTATTTATTTGAACATCTTCGATAATCAAAGAACTAGATTGATTTCTAATAGACCAGATATCTTTAAGTAATATTATAATGAAATATTTATTTATAAGTTGAGAATAAGATAGCAAAAAAAAATTAAGCTTAAGTACATAGAAAATATTATTTATAATAACAACATTTTAAAACTTTTTTTTTCCTGTTTAGTTGCTTCTAAAAATGAATTGTCTCCTAAGTAAATTCTTTCAGAGATATCCATAGAATCATATAAAATATTAGATAATCAAGTCATATGGTGTGATGCCCCACTATATAAAATCCACTTATTTTCATTTGAATCAAATAAAGTAGTATATAAAGCAATAATATTTTGACCATGATCGTTATTCTAATTAAAGTTTTGATTCTTCTACTTGTTTTGATTAAATTTATTTCCTTTATTATTTTTAGAAGATTGATTATTAATTATATCTTTATTTTTATAATAATTTTCCCTTCTATGACCAAATTTACCACACAAATTATAATTTTCATTAAACGTAAGTGTATGATTCTTATTACCAAAATTTTTATTTCCGTTTGAGTCATAATTAGGGTTAGATTTCCAGTTCTTATTATTATTAGACATAGTATTTAATGTGAAAAGTGTTTAAGTAACATTCTCTTTAGAATCAAAATTGGTCATAACTTGTTCTTCTTGAATCAGGGGAGTAGACAAAGTGGTAAGGTCAAGGATATCTTACTCAATTTGATACTTAGAATTTAAAATTGAAATAAAAATTTTAAACTTTTCATGAATATTTAATTGAATAATAAAATAAATCAATTGATCATAATTCAAATTACAATTACATTCATCGAACTAAGTTTTAATATTTTTAATTTTAACAAAAAAATCATAATTTTTTCATCTTTTATAGGTGTAGTTAGCAATTCAAGGATTAACTTAATATTCTTCGAAAGATAAATTCTTTTGTGTATGAATTCAAGAAGTTTTCAAGCATTGCTAAGAGATCACTGATTACTAATGTAGAAAAGAAAATCATCCTTAACCCCACAAAATAATGGACATAGCTTCTTATAATTTCTGTTGAAAAGCATTGGTAAGTTCAAGGGTCAAATGTCATTCAGAAGGGACTTTTTCAATTCCAACAACAATATTTCATAATTTATAAGCCATAAATTCAATTTTAACATAAATTTTTCATATATTATAGTTATTTTCATTAAGCATTTGATATTTATCTTAAAAAAATGAGGCGAAGCCATAGCTTCTCTTTAAACAAGACAGTAAATAAATGCTTATAATGAAACCTTTTAAAGTAAATTTTAACTTAATTTGGTATTAAAACAAATTTGAAAGTAAAAACACATAATAATTGTTTAAATTAATACTAGACAAAGCAAAAAATTATGAAAGATTGTGATAAAATAGGGTGTTGTAAGTATCATAAAAATATACTAATATAAGAACAATTTTAAGAAAAATAACTTTTTTAATGAGTTTTTATCTTTTGATTTTAAAATAAATTAAATCAAAAGTGCATATTGAATTAAAGATCTAATTAG
Source organism: Torreya grandis (assembly GCA_037957365.1). Lineage (NCBI taxonomy): Eukaryota > Viridiplantae > Streptophyta > Pinopsida > Cupressales > Taxaceae > Torreya > Torreya grandis. Next base: position 2,435,079 of record JARHVA010000111.1, read on the forward strand.
ATACAAAAAATTGAAACAAAATTGCACAAAATTAGGTGTCAAAATAAATGCACTTAGAACAACCACTTAAACACTATTATTAAAAAAGTTATAAAATTAATACTATAATGTTTCAAAACATAAAATGGACTACACAAATGTGTCCATAAGGTGCACAAACCTAAAGATCTATTGGTTACACAACTATGTTTGACAAAATACTCATTAGGTCTAAATTTGAAACAAGTTTGACAAATTAATTAGGGTTTAGACACAAAACATTGACACGCAAACCAAAAAATAAAATTATTAAAAAAATTGATTTAACCAAATCAAAAAAGATTGGTTTTAGGGAGTTTTGAACACAAAACCACCCTATTTGTAAGTTTTTAGCAAAAATATTACAACCAACCCTTATAGAACTCTTTATTAAATTTTTACATGCATTAGGTAATATCTAAATCCTTTTTTAATTGAATTTAAATATATATAAAGAAAATGAAATCCACCATGCATGTAAAAATATATTTTTTTTAAATGTAGAAATCTATTTATTTTTTTTAGTAAAAAATAATTAAACATTTGTGGGTCGGGATTGCATGAAAATTAATTTAAAAAATAAATTATTTTTAAATACTTATTGAAAACTATATGAAATAGAATTACCTGTATCATGCAACCTGGAGAATAATAGTGTCCAGGCCAAAGTTTGGATTTTCACACCCTAAATAAGCCACGAGAGACCACAAAAATTTGCTAGTCTTCCTAAAATCTTGGTACAAGGCATGTTAGACCTTCAAATAAAATTTTTGATAAAGAATTTAGTGTTTCAAATTTCTAGGTAGAAATATGACACCCTTGTAGAAGCTTTAGAGGGCTCAAAACTTTGTACAGACCACTAAAAATCTTGAAATTTGTTTCAATCTTCCAAATTTTTAACTCTGATAATGAAAGAATTTTAAAATTTTGATTTTGACCAAAAAATTATTATTTTTATTTTCTTATGCTAATAATGGTATCCCTGTGTCTGAGGTAAAATTTCTAAATATCTAACTAATAGTTTCAGGGGTCTGTGGTAGTGTTTGAAGGTATAAATGAAGGAGATAAAGCCACTAAGCACAAATAATAAGAAACTAGACCTCTTACTGATTTTTAAAAAAAAACTTCCTCTATGTCATACACAAGATTGAAGGAGGCTTTTAAAATAATTAAAAATATTTTTTAAATTGAAAAAAATCTCAATTATTTAAATTTGGTGCAATTGCTTGCCAATTAAATCCACTCATCAGACTCTGAAACCATGTAAGAATTGATAAACCAATATATATGATCTAGATATGAAATTGATTAGCAAAGCATATAAATATATACTAAATAATTGACATAGAACATAATTATTTACCATGAAAAAACTTTAAAGAGGTAAAAAAACCCACCAATATGATATTCATATATTTGAGAAACTCCACACCCTAATACAAACTTCTGCTTCTCACTTCTTCACACAATACTTCACAACACTTGTAGGTTTGATGAGTTTGAATATGATAAAAGTTTTATATTCAAGAGATGATTTCACAATAGGATAAAATCCTATTTATATTGAAATATCAAGGGAGGCGACTGGTGTAAAAATAACAGGTCCATTCATCTCGATAAAACCAATTAATTAAAATATTTGGTAAGTATTAAATAACCATAATAATATTATTTATTTTCATGAAGTTTTCACCTCATGTTAATAAATAATATATTATTATTTAATTAATTAATTACTAATCTAAGCTAAGGGTTAATAATTACATCTTAGACATTAATTGCTCTAACATCAAGAGCATTCAAGTGGCCCTTATACCATTTTATTTTTTAGAGTTTATGAGTGGCTTTAGATCCATCTTACACAATTTCAATTACATCACATAATTTTAGTTACATTGTGCAATTTTAGTTTTAGATGCATCTACTACACATGGGTATCCAATGATGGAGTCATATCTTACTTGAGTTCTTGAGCCACATACATAAGAGGGTTGGATAAGCCATTAGTCCAATCCAAGATATTCATAGATTATGATCCATCAAGCAAGGTGCAAAATGATAGAGTCAAGACTAGCTTGAGTTCTTGAGCCACCCATACATGAGGATTGCGAAAGCCATCAACTCAAACTAATTTATTCACCATTTGATCATCAGTTACATGCACACATAAGATGTCATCAGGGTTTAACATTGATTTGCATATCCAATGAGGTGTATTCATTCCTCTCTCTCTCTCTCTCTCTCTATCTATCTCTCTATCTCTCTCTCTCTCTCTCTCTCTCTCTCTCTCTCTCTCTCTCTCTCTCTCTCTCTCTCTCTCTCTCTCTCTCTCTCTCTCTCGCTCTCTCTCTCTCTCATCTCTTTACTCAGTTTTGTCTTTATTTTTTATGTTTCTTAAGTAAGGACTGATCCATTCATGTTTCATTTGTAAGACACACAATGGATCACACTATGTAGACTTAGACCTAGATTCATGGGCTTTGCCTCTTAGATAAGTCTAGGTACATTTATTTCTCTTTATCCTAGTCATTTCACTTTGTTGTATTCCTAGAATAAAGTGTGACAATAAATATAGTTATCTAAAATTTCATTTGAGTGTAATGAGTGCCATTTGAGACCACATTGTCCTTAGCCTAGCCCTAAACCTAGCTTAGGGCCTCTCTTGATCATTTTACAACTTTTGTGTGAGTCCAACCCATTTCCAAATATATCAAAAGTACCACTGAGCCACCCCTTAGGCACCCAAGCTCCTTATTCACCAGCTCCTACCACTTAGGTATTAGCACGACCCTTTAAACACTAGTACATGGTGCTATTGACTTAGGGACCATGTTACTATCCCTTAGCCCTTTACTCCTCCAACGGATATCTTTCCATTTCTCAAAGAATTTATAGGGTTGACCTAAACCTATTTAACATCTTGACAAGCACTAGAACCCTATATATGGACCACTTTCATTCACTTATCCACTAGATGGAAATCAAATACAAATACTCACAAACAAACTTTGAAATAGTTTTAAAAATCAAGATCATTGATCCCTATTCTTCTATATTTTTGAATACACCCATCTACAATAACCAAGATCTTAGATTACTTAAGTCACATTCAAATTGGCACTCATACTAGCAATCATTTACACTTGTACCAACACTTAGATTAGAAGAACTACATTGGGCTTGATCCCCTTTTGAGGTATTGGTATGTAAGTAACACTCAGCACATGGGGTGTTGAGGTCACGTCTATCCTACCCTACTAACGCCTCTCATTTTCTACTTTTGCTCCTCAAATACCCTAACAAACATTGAGGCCTATGGATTGGCATTGAAATCAATCAAAATAGGGAATATATAACGAACCAGCATCCATGCACATAGGCACAAACTCCCTAGAACCAAGCAAAGATACACCCAAAAGTTCATTATCCCTACTTGCAAAAGGACACTACTTTGGTCTAGAGGACACTAGTGTGGTGTGCTATCATTTAGGTAACCATGCTATTATCAATGAGGATTTTTGACTCTCAATTTTTTTTCACAACACATGGCATAGTTCCTACACTAATTTTTAGCATGTCATTCATTCATCTCAATCAATTTGAAGTTAAGTACATCTTTTATAGTTCATTTTCTATTTACTTAATAATCAATCAAATCAAATCAAATATTATACAAATTAGAGGCTATAATTATTGTATATTTGTTCCTTTATTTATTATTCTAGCACTTTAGCAACCTAAGATTTTGCATTACATAAATCTCTTAAAAGTTAAATCAGGGAATAAATATAGCAACAAATACTTAGTAAATACATAATATTAAACCTAAGGGACCAACTTAATTATATATGATCTAACTTTTAATGGATTTATGGAGTGTAAAACCCTATGTTGCTAAAGTGATAGAATAATAAATTAGAGAATAAATAGAGCAATATCAATAGCCTCTAATTTGTATAATAATTGATTTATCTAATTATTCTAAAGATAAAAAATGAATTATAAAATATGTACTTAGCTATAAATTAATTGAGATGGATGAATGACATGTTGAAAATTAGTGTAAAAATTGTGCAAGGTGTCTTAAATAAGAGCCTACAGTCAGAAACCCTCCTAGACAATAGTGCCGCCCATTGGATGGTAATGCACCATGTTAGTCTCTTATTTATTATGGTAGTGTCCTTTTGTAAGTAGGTATAATGAACTTTTAAGTGTACATTCACCTGGTTCTGGGGAGTTTGTGCTTATATGCACAAATGTTGATTCACTCTTTGTTTCCTATTTTGATTGATTTAAATTCCAAACCCTAGGCCTCCATGTTTGTTAGGGTATTTGAGGAGCACAAATAAAAAAAAGTGGTGTTAGCATGGTAGGTTGGACATGACCTCAACACCGCATGGGTTGACTGTTGCCTATATACTAATACCTCTAAAGGGGATCAAGCCCAATGTAGTTCTCCCAATCTAAGTACTAGTGCAAGTGCAAGTGAATGCTAGTATGAGTGTTGGTTTGAGTGCTTTGATTATAACTTGAAATTAAAAATCTGAGTAATCTAAGCTCTAGGATATTATAAATGTGTGTATGTATAAGTAGGTAAGAATAGGGATCAATGATCTTGATTTTCACAACTATTTCTAAGTTTGTTTGTGAGTATATCCATCGAATTTCCATCTAGTGGATAAGTGAAATAAAATGGTCTATATATAGCATTATGGTGCTTGTCAAGATGTGAAATACATCTAGGCCAACCCTATGAATGTTTTGAGGAATGGAAAGATATCCATTGGAGGATTAAAGAGATGATGTACAATAGCTTTGTCCCTAGGTCAATAGCATAGTACGCTAGTGTTCAAAAGGTCACTCTAATGTCCAAGTGGTAGAAGCTATAGAATAAGGGGCCTAGGTGCCTATGGGGTGGATCAATACTACTTATGGTATATCTGAGAATGGGTGAAGACTGAGATAAAATCTATAAAATTATCAAGAGAGACTTTCAAATAGGTTTAGGGCTAAGCTAAGGACAAGGTGGTTTCAAGTGAGACCCATTGCACTCAAATGGAATTTTAGATGACTACATTTACACCCTATTTATTCTATAAATTTATTAAATCAAAATGACTAGGATGAATGAAAATAAACATACAAAGCCCATGAATGTGGATTTGAGTCTATGAAGCATGCTCTATTACATATCCTACAAATGAAACATGAATGAATTAGTCCTCACTCAAGAAAAATCAAAATCAAAGATAAAAATGAGTAAAGAGATGAGAGAGAGAGAGAGAGAGAGAGGAAAATAATAAATACACCTTTTTGGGTACTTAAACCAATGCTAAAACTTGGTGACATCGTGTGTGTACAAGTAAATGGTAATCAAATGGGTAATAACTTAGACTAGGTTGATGGCTTAGCCAATCCTCATGTGTGGGTGGCTCAATAAATCAAGCTACCTTTTACTCCATCATTTTCCACCCATGCTTAGTGGATCATAATCTATGAATAACTTGGATTGGACTGATGGCTTTTCCAACCCTCCTATGTAGGTGGCTAAAGAACTCAAGTAGGCCATGACTCTAGCATTAACTTCCCATGTGTAGTAGATGCATCTGAAATTGAAATTACATAAAGTTGTGTGATGTAACTTAAACTACATAGGATGGCTCTAGGGCCACTCAAAAACTCTAAAATAAAAAATGGTTCATGGGCCACTCGAGCACTTAGAAATGTAGCTCAAGAACTACTTGGTAATGATAACTTTTGTAGACAAAATAAAGCTACAATCAGGTGTGAACCTAGTATAAATGGTGCTTGAGTAACAATGTGGAGAATGACATGGAGCTACCATTCCATTTGAGAGTATTGGTGTCAAACTGAACATATGGGAACAATGTGTCATGCACATGCCCCCAAATCTGATATCTATGTATATGGATTCTAAACTGAGTCATAATAATGTATATGAGTATTTAAACCAAAATGGGAATGATCATGCCATGCATGATGTCCCAATCTGAGCGAACTTATGTAATTTTATGTATAATTGATCATATCTAATAATTTGGGATTAAGACGATGTAAATCTAAACTTTAATTGTTGTAACTTTCTAATAATTTTGAATTTCTTATTTCTGGGGTTACTAGATAGTAGCACAGTCCCTTGGTCAATATCACACTACGTTAGTGTCCTCTGTGCCACATTATTGATCAAATGTGTTGTTTCTATGCAAAATTGAGATTGATTTGTATGTGACTATTTTTCACTATGTTTTTTTGAATTTGGACTCTGTATTATGTGTCTGTGTGTTGAAAAATGTCTTTTGAGTGCATTACGATGGCATGATCTTTGTGGCAAACCCTTGTGAACGCTCATCTTTTGAGAAGAGTTATTGAACCTTTGAAATAATTGTCCTCAAAATAAAATCCATGCATCATGTGTGTTAGATTTAGAATATATAATATCTACATGATAAATTAATATAATGTGTATACATGACAACAAAATGTAAAATAATCTAAGCAAAAGTTGGTAATATATGATGTATGTTAGATATAACATTCACAAGGTTGTCGAGATAGATATAATAGTGTAAACATGTATATGAACAACAAACCTAGCTATAATCTGAGTAAACTACCTAGGGGGATGGGGAATGATGTCCATCAAAGCACCTAAGGAGGAAGGGGAGATGTAAGAGGTCCCTCATGGCATCGCAAATTGGATGTGCAAGAAAGAAGTAAGATACAAGTTTCATGGCCATGATACATTCATAAAATCATACATACAAACACATGACACACATAAATTAGGCCAATGGGCCATAATACAAGGGACATGGGCACATGTCACTAAGTTTGAGAAATCAATACATAAAAGGACATGTTCAAATGTCCACATACATAAAGAGAAATAAAGGTTAATTAGAGCCACATAGAAGGAAATATTCAAATCTCCACATACATGATCAAGAAAGTACAAACAAGGATAAGGGCACATGTACAAAGCATACACACAATGAAAGGAATTGGCTTAAATCTATAGAACAATGGCATATTTAAATGCCCTAAAATAGATGTAGAATCAAAGAAATACAATAAAATCTAAATTAGGAAAGATAGAAATGAAAGTATGCATGAACATGTATTACAAATATGTATAATAGAAAATATGTACATAAGCCGAGTCTATAGTAGTAATAGTCGACAAAAAATCAATGTAGTATAGGATGACTAATATTAAGATATAATAGATGCTAAATCTGTGATATTGAGTATAGAAATAAATAACCTAGTAAACTAGAAGCTGTGTAGTATGATGAACCCTAATGGGTGAACGTATCAATGTTAGATCTATGTAGGTACCCATAATGGGTAGATAGTAACAAATTTGGATCTATGTAGAAGATCTGAGTCCTGTAACAATCTATAAAATATTCAAAGAGAATAAGTGAAACATGTATGTATGATAAACCTGACTATACTAGCATAGATAACATATGTAGTACCTATAAAATATAAGGAATGTAAACATGGGAATGCATACAATCTAAAATTTATATATTCTGAGTAAGTATTTGAATGTTTTTGTATTTTTAAACACATTATATTATTTTTGTGTTTTTTGAGTATAAGTTATATACAAGCAACATGAAAATGAAAATATATACAAGGAGAAGGGTAGGATAAATTATGTATAAGTAATGTGTAAGTAAATGAGATTATATATAAATGAAATATATCCTTTATAAACCTAAGAGAACATCCATAGGATGTGGATAGTCAAATGCCAGATCTAGTCGAGGTTATCCAATGTCAAATACTAAATCTACCCAAACTTGAATAAATCATCATCATTATGATCATCATACCATGTTTTTAGTATAAATATAGCCTTATCCTTGGCATTAGTCTAGATTCTTTACATCTGAATGGCATGCTACTCTACTATCTAATAAGTCTCTCGTGCAGTCCCAGGGTGGACCACATTGGACCACCGGGTATCTGTATGAAATTTGTGATTCTTATCTGTGCCATCATGTAGAATGTGAACTACATGGCCCTCATAATTTAAATTCAAGCATATTTCTATCCAATAAACTATGGCATCCATTCCGTGTAACCATTTATTGTAAAGTATTACATGTGTATAAGTGCATGTGTTCATGATGAAGAGTACTATGTTAACCACCTTTTGGTGACATGAAAGTGGTAGTGGGATATGTTCTAATGAGTCTTGATAATGTATAACATGTTGTAGCTCAGTGTCTTGATGTCCTACTTGTTGTAATAATGCCAAATTAAAAGTGTTGGGAACAAAATCCTCATCTATAACAATATGAGGGATGTACTGGTTCTCGATGGAAGCCTAAATAGTCAAAGGATCATTCTATGAATGTTTGTCTTGATGAAGAGTCTGTTGTGGTGCCTATACTAGTGGAGACAGAGGCTATGTAATTTGGATAGTTCCCTAAGCCTTGAATTTATTTAATTTTTGATGTAATACCAAGCATGTATCTATATCATGCCTAGTAATCATGTGAAAATGATAAAAGGGTCTATCATCCTATTGTGATAATCTACTAACACATCTATAGTGAACTATGGGTAGTGCCATCAATCCTATGTCAAGTAATATCTATACACTTTGGTGTGGTATGTCTTGTGTATTACCTTCCTGAATCTGGATAACTGGATCAATACCCATAGATGTAACCATATGTACTGAGTGTATAGAAGAATCTACCTCTAAAATTAAAGTGTTTAGGTCTGTATCTATGGAGTTGTGAACTAGTGGTGATGCCTATGTAGGTAAAGGTATGAGTGCCCTAAAATCATCTTTGTACTCTTCAGTGCCTATTGGTGTGAAACTTAATCCACATAAATAATCATCAATAGTCATGTATGTTATGTTATCCTTGTGGTGGTCTCAAAATCTATATTTGAGTTTTTGATGTATACTTCTTCTGAGTTAACAAGTAATGGTAACTATGCTATGTGAATCTCATCAACTATTATGGGTAGGGATAACTGTGTTGTAGGTGGATAATTCTCCATCATAGGTGAAGATAATGGTGTTGTAGGAGGCTATAGAACTGGTACAAGAATATCGATGCTAGATCCCCCAATCTCATATGTATACATTTATTCTATGGGAATGATATGAGTTAGGGACTCTATGATAACATGATGTGTCCCATCTAAAGATATACTTGAGGTATTAGGCTCGGTGACTCTGTAATATTTGAATGTTTGGTTATTAGTTGGACAAGTGTATAAATATCCATCATGTAAAAACATGACACATCTATGCAAGGTAGAGGGTACAATCTCCATAGCATGTATCCAAGGTATCTCGAGTAATAAATTATAAATCAAATGATTAGGAATCACCTAAAACTATGTGGATAGGGTTTTTGGCCTAACCGTGATATCCAATGTAATAGAACCTAATGCTTGTTAGGGAATGTCAACAAAACCTCAAATGTTCTTGTATGTATTTTAAATGGATGTTATATCAACCTTGATACTCTATAGAAATGTGAGGTTGCATGTGTTTAAAACTGAACCACTATTAATTAGAACTCATTGAATAGCAGTGGTTTTAATTTGTGCTTGAATGAAGAGTGGTATATATGAAGAGTGATATATTTTGATCGATAATTGTCTATGATGGAAAATCCTCATTGCCAAAAGATATAACATCCTCAATGTCCTTAATAGTGTTCATGACATATGCAAAATAAGTTGGTTTTGTATCCCGAGGCAAAGATGTATGATTGAGTGTTTGAAAAAGAATATCTTTAAAGATGGTTGCCTTTTGAAGTAATTCCAATATAGAAATCTTAGTTGGTGCATTTCTCAACTGATTCACAATATTATATGTCTTGTGTTGATCCCTAGGTCCCATTGTATTGTTTTGGGGATTATGAGGGATGGTGGGATTATGTTGTTCATATATAGGCTAATCAGGCATCTGATTCTATCTATTAATAGCTTGTATCATAAGATCTACTATTTTTTCGGGGTGAGCAGTACAAGTAGGATGTGAGCAAATGTATTCAATTGGCCTAGGTGGAGGAGGAACAAATGTAGTCCTCTGAGCTCGATTTTGTCAAGTAGTAACTACAAGGAACTCAAAATTGGCCATGTAACAATGCTCTCCATAGAAGGGGAGCTCAAGAGGAGGTAGACTAATGTGTGAAGTAAGTTGAATTCTAATGTGATCCATGAGAGGAGTGACATACATGTGCAACATTATACAAATGGCAGGTAATATACATCTAAGACAAACCACTAAACTTTATATAAAAAAATAAATAATTGTTTCCATCATGATAATCATGATGAAATGCTGAAAATTGAAACTGAGTAAATTTTGGAAGTAATAATGGAAACCTTAATGGTACACTAGGGTTTTTATGCAATATGTTCAAAGTTAGGTTCACCAAATGATCTAACTTTTAAGGGATTTAATGAGTGTTAAACCCTAAGCTGATAAAGTGCTAGAATAATAAATTAGGGAATAAATATAGCATTATCAACAACTTCTAATTTATACAATAATTGATTTATCTGATTATTCTATAAATTAAAAATGAATTATAAGAGATTTTATTAGTTGGAAATTAACTTAGATAGATGAATGATAAGCTAAAAACTAGAGTAAAAACTGTGCAAGGTGTCGTGAATAGGAACCAAGAGTCAAAAACCCTCTTGGATAATAGTGTGGTCCCTTAGGTGATAGTGAACCATGCTAGTATCCTTTTTACCATGGTAGTGTCCTTTTAAAAATAGGGATAATGAACCTTTGGGTGTACCTTCACCTAGTCTTAGGAGTCTGTGCTTGTATGCACATATGTTGATTTATTGTAGGTTCCCTAGTTTGATTAATTTTATTGTCAAACCCTAGGTCTCCATGTTTGTTAGGCTATTTGAGGAGCATAAGTAGAAAATATTGGTGTTAGCAAGGTAGGCTGGACATGACCTCAACACCTCATGTGTTGAGCATTACTTACATACCAATACCTTTAAAGGGGATCGAGCCTAATGTAATTATCCTAATTTAAGTGCTAGTGCAAGTGAATGCTAGTATGAATATCGGTTTGAGTGTGACTTGACACTGTAAATCTAAGTGATTTGAGATTTGGGTTATTTTAGATGGGTGTATGTATAATTAGGGAAGAATAGATATCAATGACCTTGATTTGTACAACTATTTCTAAGTTTCTTTGTGACTATTTGCATCTGATTTCCATCTAGTGGATAAGTGAATGAAAATGTTTTGTATATAGTGTTATGGTGCTTGTCAAGATGTGAAATAGGTCTAAACCAACTCTAAGAATGCTTGTAGGAATGGAAAGATATCATTGGGGGATTAAAGAGATAAAAGATAGCAGCACAGTCCTGAGGACACTATCATAGTGTGTTAGTGTCTAAAGGGTCATGTTAATATCCAGGTGGCAGGATCTGGTGAATAAGGGGCATAGGTGCCTAGGGGGTGGCTCAGTGTTGATTTTAGTATATCTATAAATGGGTTAGACTTGCAAAAAATTTGTAAAATGATCAAGAGAGGCCCTAAGATAGGTCTAGAGCTAAGTTAACTACAAGGTGGTCTCAAGTGACATTCATTGCACTTAAATGACATTTTATATGACTACATTTAAAATGACACATGCTCCATGGTATTTGTATTATTTAACTTTTAACTATATATTATTTATGGTATTATGGAGTGTAAGTAGTATTTATGCTTCATTGGGGAGATAATACTATTATCATTTAGTGAATCCTAATAGTGTTATCTCCCTAATGGAGTTCTAAAATGATTTAACTTTTAAAGTATTTATGGAGTGTAAAACCCTAGGTTGTTAATGATCTAGAATAATAAATTAGGGAATGAATATAACAATATCAATAGCCATTAATTTATTCAATAATTGATTTAACTGATTATTCTATAAATAGTAATGAACTAGAATAAGATATACTTAGTTGTAAACTGACTGAGATAGATAAGTGATAGGATAGAATTTAGTATCAAAGTAGTGCATGGTGTCGTGAACTAGAAACGAGAGTCAAAAACCCTCTTGAATAGTAGTGCAGTCTTCTAGATATTAGTGCATTGTGCTAGTGTCATATAAGGCATGATAATGTCCTATTACAACAGAGGCAGTGAGATTCTGGGTATACCTTCACCTAGTCCTGAGATGCCTGTGCATGTGTGGAGGAATGTTGGTTCACTATTTGTTCCATTTTTTACTAATTTGAATGTGAAACCCTAGGCCTCCATGTTTTTAGGGTATTTAAGGAGCTCAATTAGAAAAGAGTGGTGTTAGTATGGTAGGTTGGATATGACCTCAACACCCCATGTGCTGAGCATTTTCTACATACCAATACCTCGAAAAGGGATCAAGCCCAATGTAGTTCTCCCAATATTAGGATGCAAGTCCAATGTATTTTTCCCAATCTAAGTGTAGTCATCCTAGTCCAGGTATGTTTCTTTTCCTTTATCCTTGTCATTTCACTTTGTTGCATTCCTAAAATAAAGGGGGGGGGAATGTCATTTGAGTACAATGAGTGTCACTTCAGACCACCTTGTCCTTATCTTGGCCCTGGACCTATCTTAGGGCCTATATTGATCATTCTATAGCTTTTGTGTGAATCCAACCCATTCTCAAATATATCGAAAGTAGCATTGAGACACCCCCTAGTCACTCAGGCCCCTTATTCACTAGCTCCCTTCACCTAGACATTAGCATGGTCCTTTAGACACTAGTGCACTGTGTTATTATCCTAGGGATAGTGATATTGTCCCTTAGCTCTTTAATCCTCCAATTGATATCTCTATGTCCCTCAAAGCATTCCTAGGGTTGGCCTAGACCTATTTCACATCTTGACAAACACCATAATGCTATGTATATACCACTTTCATTGCCTTTTCCACTGGATGGAAATCAGATACAAATGCTCACAAACAAACTCAGAAACGATTGTGTAAATCAAGGTCATTGGTTCTTATTCTACCCTACTTCTACATACACCCATCTATAGTAGCCCAAAACTCAAATTACTCAGATTTTTAGTCTAAAGTCACACCTAAAGCATTCAAAAAACCACTCATAGTAGCATTCACTTTCACTTACATGAACACTTAGATTGGGAGAAATGCATCAAGCTTGATCCCCTTTCAAGGTATTGGTATGTAGTTAACACTCAACACATGGGGTGTTGAGATCACGTCCGCCTACCTTGCTAACACCACTATTTTATATGTGTGCTCTTTAAATACCTTAACAAACATGGAGGCCTAGTTTTCACATTCAAATTAGTCAAAATAGGAAATAAATAGTGAACCAACATTTGTGCATATAGGCACAGACTCCCCAAAATTAGGTGAAGTGCACCCATAATTTCATTGTCCTTGCTTGAAAAAGGACACTGTCATGGTATAAAGGATAGTAGCACAATACACTACTATCTAAGGCACTCCACTATTTTTCAAGAGGGTTTTTGACTCATGGTTCCTATTCATGACACCTTGTACAATTTCTACACCAGTTTTCAGCCTATCATTCATTTTTCTCAGCCAATTTCCAGCTAAGTACATCTATTGTAATTCATTTTCTATTTATAGAATAATCAATTAAATCACTTATTATACAAATCAATTGATATTGCAAGATCTATTCTTTGATTTATTAATCTAGAACTTAATCAACCTAGGCTTTTACATTCCATAAATACCTTAAAAGTTAAATCATTTGGTGAACCTGATGTGAATTGTTTTTACAGTATAGTATTTGTATTTCCATTAGAGAGATAGTACTTCCATTCTAGATTGGTCTTGCACATGTAACCACAATATTATTGGTTTTACCTAGTGCCAACATACTTGATATATTATTGGGTAGGCCTTGGATAAAAAATTGTTGAGTCATTCCATCCACCATACACAGATGTATTAAGTATATACATGCTAATCACATGGTTACATTTGAAGGCATTCCATATGAGTATCCTTTACCTATTATATATCCAATTACACAATAGACACCAAGTTACCATTCTAAACACAACTTCTATTTAAACACCTTTGATATCAGTTGAGTTACCAGTGCAAGTGAGGTCTACTATAACATTATAACGTACCCATACTCTCTCATAGGACCTTTATTAAGATACCCTTGCATCGAATATATGTTGTACATTCTAGAGATCCTATCTCTACCCCATTATCACCTAGATCAGTGTTACATTATAGATCACCCATGCCAAACACAGTTTCTTCTACTAGATGGGTCCCTAAGAAGCCCACAGTTCACAGGCCTATTCAGTCAGCTTCATAGATTCACAACCCCACTCCACATGAAATTTTAGCTATAGATTACTTACTATGTCCTTTTCATGGTTATCATATACCTCCTCGCACAACATGTTCAATCACACTTCCTTTATTTGATACATGACACCTTAATAGTGAATCTCTTAAAAGACTCATTAGTTAGTATGTTCCTCTCTACTTGTACATAGTTTCTCTTACTTTGTTCCTTGTATATAGTTTTATTTTCATGTTTATTGTGCATAACTTATACTCATAAAACACAAAAATAATATAACATATTCAAAAATACAAAAACATTAAAATATTTTATCATAAAACACAAATTCTAGATCGTATGCATTTCCATGTTTACATTCCTTCTATTTTTCCATGTACTACTTATGTTATCTATGCTAGTCTAGTTGGTTTTATCATACATACATGCTTCACTTGTTATCTTTGAGTGTTTGTAGATCATTAAAAGACTTAGGTCCTCAACACAAATCCATATTTGCTACTATCTACCCATTAGGGGCACATACACAGGTACACAGATCTAGCATTGATACATTCACCCATTGGGGGCATCATACTACATAGTTTTTAATTTTCTAGATTATATCTTTCTATACTCCATATCACATATTTCACATTGCTTATATCTTGATATTGATCATCCTATAGTACACAGATTTTTTGCTGACTACCACTACTATAGACTCAGCTTATGTACATATTTGCTCTTATATGGATTTGTACCACATGTTTATGCATACTTTCATTTCTAACTTTCTTAGTTTATATTTGATTGTGTCTCTTTGCTTCTACATCTATTTGAGTGTATTTGAATATGTCATTTTTCTATGGATCTAAGCCAATTAATTTCATTATGTGTATGCTTTGGACATGTGCCCATGTCCTTGTGTGTGCCTTCTTGACCATGTACACAAACATTTAAACATGTCCTTCCATGTGGCTCTAAGCCAACCTTGCTTGATCTTTTTGTATGTGAACATTTAAACATGCCCTTGTATGTAATGCATTCTTAGACTTAGTGACATGTGCCCATTTCCCTTGTATTATGGCCCCTTGGCGTATTTTGTGTGCCTCATGGGTTCGTAATGCATTCTTAGACTTAGTGACATGTGCCCATTTCTTTTTGCTTGCACATCCAATTTTATATACCATGAGGAACCTCATGCATCTCCCCTTCCTCTTTGGGTGCCTTGATGGACATCATGCTCCATTCCCCTATGTAGTTTTACTCATATTATAGATAGATTTGTTGTTCATATACATGATTACATTATTATATCTATCTTGACAGCCTTGTGAATGCTAGATTTAACATACATCATACATTACCAACTATTGCTCAGATTATTTTATATTATGATGTAATGTATACACATTATATTAGTTTATCACATAGATATCATATATTCTCATAATAACACACATGATGCATAGATTTTCTCTTGAGGATATTTATTGTATAGGTTAAACAACTCCCCTTAAAAGAGGGGGCATTCACAGGGGTTTGTCATAGAGACCAGACCATCTTAATGCACTCATAACACAATTTTCAGCACACAGACACAAAATATAGAACTCAAATTTAGGAAAACAGAGTGAAAATATTCACATACAAATCATTCTTAGTTTTGCATAGAAAAAACACATTTAGTCAATAACACAATAAAAAGGACACTAATGCAATGCATTATTGACCAAGGGATCATGTTACTATCTAGTAGCCCCAAAAATAGAAAATTCTAGAATTGTTAGAAAGGTATAATAGTTACACTTTAGATATGTAAAGTCTTAGTCATAGACTATAAAAAATGCTCAGTTTATGCTCAGTTATATGCAAAATTACATAAGTTTTTCTCAGATTGGGGGCATTATGTGCAACATGATCACTCCCATTTTGGTTTCAGATACATAGACAAATTCTTATGAATCAGTACAGAATCCATATGCACATATATCATATCTAGGGGCATGTGCATGGCACATTATTCCCATATGTGTAGTTTGACATCAAATTACTCTTAGATGGAATGGAAGTTCCATGTCATTCTCCACAATTTTACTCCAAACACCATTTTCACCAGGTTCATACCAGATCGTGCCTTATTCTGTTTACAGTGGTTGACATTACCAAGGAGGGATCAAGATTGATGTAGTTCTCCCACTTATGTGATATGTGTGAATGTCTATGAAGGCTAGAATGCCTGAGTGTGAATGCATGACAGGATGCCTTGGAGGCCACTTGAGATCTGAATACCTATGCTAGGGATAGATTATTGAATGTATAGGCTAGATCAATATAATATTGGAAGAATTGGTAGTTATCCCTAAATGTAAAGTGGTACTTTTGTGTGCTTCTTAATGTCCACCTAGGGTGTAAGAGTGTGAAAGTAGTGTTTATATAGTGTTATGATAAAAATTACTTGGGAGGGTAACTTAAGAATAGGTATATGTTGACCCTAATCCTCGTAGGAAGATGCAAAATTAATTTTTAGAGGGTGTAGGGACTTAAATCACTAAGGGATTGTGACATTATGGCTTTCATGTGGTGTTCTATAGGCCTAGGTGCTATTTGTGACTGCTATGTGACTAAAAGTGGATCGAAAGGGCCCCTAAGATGGGTCAAGAGCTACACTAAGGGTAAAGTAACCTCAAGTGGACATCCAAGGCATAAATGGTTAATTTTAATCTTGGGTTCATTTGCTCAACATTTCAAATATTTATGGCACTTCCATTACATGTTGGTCCCTAAGGTTTTATATTTATTCCCTGGTGACTACATTTTTCTTATGGGTGAGTTTGCATGTAAATTTGTAATCTAAACTTAATGCAAAAAAATTGGTATAAAAGAAATATGTGGTACAATAACATTGTAAAAAAATATCTATCATTAGTTATTTTATATTGAATTGTAGAGAATTGATGCAATTAAATCTAATTTATATACATTCAGTTAACAAGGCACGTGTCCTTTTTGTGGCTCTACGGTAGTCGTGTTACCCAAATCATGTGGTTAAGTGGCCCAATATTGATAATATTTATTCATAATATTTAAGCATAATTATTGTGAAATATGCTCCAAGTAAAAATTTATATGATTATCTCATTGTAACAGGTAATCACTATAATTACACTTGTATTCATGCCTTTCCTAATCTATCAAGTTTTTTTCAAATTGATGATCAGTAATGGTTGCAATGACACAAGATAGTGACAATACTAATGCCATAATTTATCATTACATTTTTTTACATTTCTAAAACATGGTATAATTGAATATAAAATAAGCCAAATTTAATTGTAATAGCTCAAAAACTAATGAAACATGAAATATGTTTGATAAATCAAATTCAAAACCCATCTTAAAAATCAAACTCCCGTAGCTTGCATTAGTTACCTAAAAAGATGTTGAAATTTACTATGTTTTTTATTTGCTTCTCCAAATTGTGGATTTTAAAAATACATGGGGATTACCTCAAGGACACTAAATCTTCACAAAATTTGTGTTGTTTTACATAAGTGAATTAAAAACAACAACATTGTAGGTAATTGCACTCCTCATCAATAGGGATTTTAAAACTACATGGACATTAAATGATACCAAAAGTTTAATTGCTTTAAATAGTTATAGCCCAAAAAGCAACATTTGAACTCTTAACAATTGCATTTTTATTAAATGAGTATTTAGAAAACCACGGGACCCTTGACTCAAGGACATTATCTCATCCCAAATAATTTATTGCTTGAAATGAGTATAAATGTTTAGAATGTTTAAATTGTTGATAGTTGCATTTGTCTTCAATAGGGATTCTAAAAGCTACCTAAAGATTACCTCTCAAGGAGGCAATTAAATCATCCCAACAGTTTATTGTTTGAAATGGGTATGGTATTAAAAGTAATATTTTAATTATTAGTAATTACATTTCTTCTTAACTGGGATTTAAAAGACAACGGGCATTGCTTCATGGAAATTAAATCATACAAATAATTGGATTGATTGAAATGGTTATAGCAAAAGACCATATTTGAACAGTTAATTACTACATTTCTCCTCAATAGGAATTTTAAAAACTACAGGGGGATTACCATAAGGAATTAAATCACACTAGTAGTTGGACTCCTTAAAATAGGCATAATACTAAAGGCAATATTTGAATAGTTAATAATTGCATTCCTCTTTAATGGATACTTTAAAAACTAAAATAGATTGCATTCCTCTTAAATGGATATTTTAAAGACTAAAAGGGCATGGCATCAAGGGCATCAAATCTCCTTAAGAGTTGGATTGATTGAAATGGGTATTAAAAATTTACATTTGAATTATTGCTAACTACATTTATATTCAATGGAAAATTTTAAAATAGCATGGGCATTGCTTCAAGCACATTAGATAGTCTCAAAATATGGATTACTTCAAATAAGTATTGTTAAAAGATTATTTGAATTGTTAATAACTGCTCTTCTCCTTCTTAGGGGTTCTAAAAATTGCATAGACATTGCCTCAAGGTCCTTATATCAATCTAAAAATTGGATTACTTGAAATGGGTACAGTAAAACATGAACTGTCCATCATGGATTTTAAAAGCTACGTGGGAATTGTCTCGAGGGCATTGAAATTTTGAATAATCCCACAATCAATAAATAAAATCAATGTGTGACAAGACACTATGTAATTATAAACTAGGAATGTAGTTTATGATAAAGTTATCAGGTGTTGCATAGTGCATACCTCCCCAGATTGGGAAAAACATGTATAGAGATAATTTTCATCCATGCAGTAAAGCAAATCCCCAATCCAGAGTGTCTTAATCCCATCAATAGACTATGGTGGGGCGTTATATTTCTACATTTCCATCCAATGTTGTTATGAAGGATGCACGACAACATTGTTCTTAGGAATATAATTATTAGGAGGAGGGGGGCCAAGGGCCCTCCCTACATCATCTTCCGCTGGAAATAGAGTAGTCATGTGTTTTGCTCTAATATTTTGTGGAACCTTGGTAGTATTATATTCTCCTATTGCAGACCCTGTCATCTTAAATAATTGCACAAAAGATTAAAAAATTTGACTAAATTCCTTAATGAAAAATATGGACAAGTTGTTTGTAAAACTGTTTGTTTGAATGAGATTTAGATCTTTTGGAATGCAATTAATGAAGGATATGTAAGGCATATTTGTTGGTAGGACGAGATTAGACTCTTTGAACTTAAAAATAATTTTGAGTCATGCCATGAGCATAATTTGTATTTTATTTGTTTGCATATATATAAGGATAGTGGATGAAATATGTAAAACTTCAATGGCAAGGAAATTCAAACATCAAATTTGTTTAAAATGTCAAAATTCAAAGGCCCCCATTATTGTTGGATAATAAATTAGAGGTGCAAATGATTGTGTCTATAATTTCCTAGCAATTAAGATACAATAACGACAAATTTCATTCTTTTTATACTGCATGCCATCAAATTCATGGTTGTAAAACTAAAACTAATTATGTTTAATCTATTAAAAACTTACTAGGGATGTTGTTGGAATCGAATCAGAAAATGGAATGCAGGCCATGTTGGAAATAGAATGATTTCAAACTACTCTGGCATTTAACAAACTGTCTTTTTAAAATATATACATAGTAATTAAAAACATGAAAACAAATGACTTTACTTCATTTCATAGGAAAAACTTCATTATTACAATACACAAAAAATAGTAGAATACTTGTATACGACCATAAATCCAACTATAATGTAGATTAAGTCATACCAGAAGCCTAATTTTCACAAGTTTTTAATGAAAAAACTTTTGTGCACTGTGTGAAAAAACACTTGTCCACATTTACAAATCATGCACTCCATTTTGGTTGACTCACAACATGTAGATTTTTGGTGAATTTCTGAAACGTAGATAAGAGTCATTCAAAGATTATGGAAGACCCAGTATTGAAACAACAATTTTGTTATCTAGCAAAAGTTGTGAGATTTGGCATACTTATTTGCATCACTCTGTGACTGTTGTGCTCAACCGCAACTTCAAATATCACTTGATGCAAACAGGGAAATATTAGAAGTGAACATTATCAGTAAAAAATATTGTGAAACACACCCATAAACAACACATTATGAATGTTGTTTTTAAGATTTGTAATTACTCATGTAACTTATTAGATGACACCGCTAGTAATAAATGCTCATGTGAAATGATGGTATCGGTATTCCTTAGAGATATTACTTTGTGCAAGATCTAACAAAGCATTAACTCTACAACAATGCTCGTGGAATAAGAGGTGTAACATATACAAACAATATGCTAATGTTTGCATGCAAATATATAAAATATTTTTGAATAACATGTAGAGAATATTCTTTAAATTTTAAGTCTAAAACTTTAGAATTGCTAAACTAAAATGTCTTGTCAAAATATTTCATTGGTCAACATAAAAATTATTTGTCAAGTGATTCATACAGTACCATGGAAGGTACTAATAATAAATGTGCATAGCATACGATTATAAGTATAAAAAATGGTTAAGTGGGGGTGTGTGGATGTGAAGTATTAAAGAATATATTTTATAAATGGTCTCACCGCAAACACTAAAATTTAATTTTTTCTTCAATATAGGCACATAACTTTATACAATTCACTTTAATAACAATTTACATATGAGATGAGATGCCTAAGGTACTATAACACAATATTTAAGGGAGATGGCATTTTACTTTCAAAGCTATGTTAATAATATTTCCAAAAAACATATAATATACCACCCCATTTTTTGTGGTCGCGAGCCTCTCAAATGTCTAGGTGTGTTGGTCACAACACAAGGAACTAAAAAGGATCCCTCGGGGGAATACATCCAAGAAGGATGACATAAAAAGAAAACATCCAAGGATCCAAAAGGCACCTTGAGGAGTAAATAAGAAAAAGAAGGCATAAACGTAAACAACGCAAGTACCAAAAATGAGTCATGGGAGAATAAACCCAAGAGGTAAGATACAAAAGTAAACAACCAAAGTACCAAAAAGTAGTCTTGGAAGGATAAACCCAAGAGGGAAGACATAAAAGTAAACAATCATGGTACAAAAAGGAATCTTACGAGGATAAACCCAAGAGGGAATATTAGTGTAGGTTTTTATTTTTCCCTATTTATTAATTAGGGAAATTGTATTTCTTGTGCATACATGGAGTTTTCCTACATTTGTGGGATATGCTAGCTTATGTGGAGGTGTGTGTCATAGATGTGTCATAGGTGTCATAAGAATGTCATAAATAACTCCCTTGATGGGAGTTACTTCTCTATTCTTAGCACCTTATCACCACCTTTCATGGAGGACTTACATTCTATTCTTGGGGTGCCTTGTCCACTTTTTGCGGAGGATTTACTTTCGTACTCTCCTATTTGTAGTCCTCACTTTGGCCATTTCATGCTAATTCAGATTTGGTTTTCTCCATTTTGTCTTGTGCAATTTATCTTCTTGTTATTGTCAAATTGCTTTAGCATCTTGTGGTGTGCACTTGTTTATCTTGTGTGATCACGTCTTCATTGCACTCGCGTTATCTGGATTCTGGCAACAACTCCGATATGGTATCAGAGCTTTCTCAGTAATCTTATGTGTGATTATGCTTTTAGCTTATTTTGAAATCAAGAGAAGTGGAGTTCGTTTTTTATTTTTAGATTTGATCAAAAATAAAAAAAATATATCAATTATGGGTAGTTTCCTTGGAAATACTTGGCCTTTGGGTGTTTTTTGGTTGTCTTCACTTCAGGGAGCAGAGGGAGGAGCAGCTCTAAGCTCTTCTGGTCAGCAGCACTTTTCTAGTCCAGGCGCCAAGCTTATGTCCTTCAACAACATCAGCTCCAGTGCCACTTCTGCTGCCACGTTTCAATCTTTCCAACGCCTTCCAACAGCAGTCTTCCAGCAAAGCGCCTAGCTTCTGGGTTCACTTCTGTGCCAACCTCCTTTCCAGCAAGTTCCAGCAAGTTGCAGTCAGTTCTAGCAGTCATTTGTACGATGCCCAGGTTTGCCTTTTTTGTTTTTTGCAAAAAAAAAATATAATTTCAGAACTGCGCTTTTTTTTGGGACACCATTTGCTGTTGTACGCTGTTCAAAAATCAGCGTCTGTGCCTCATTTTTGGTGAAGTCTTCAGCCAAGCCTCAGTCTCCAGCAAGGCGCTTCAGTTCTGCCCTCATACAGGGCGTACGACACCTTCCAACAGGGCTTTTTTTGTCTTTTGTACAAGATAAATTCTGACTGTTGCTTTTAGACGCCCCTTCCTACTTGGCGTTCCATGTGGCACCCTAGGACACTTGCCATTCTGTCCAAACTATCATTGATTTATTTTTTTAGTGAAAAATTGGCTTGATAAAACAAAAATCAGTCAATTTGACTAAATAATAAATTTTTTAGACAGTTTGGTTATTTTTAGAGGTTTAATTTCAACTTGTATCTTCGACTTACGAAGACGAAGGGTGAAGCCTGGGTTGGTAAGAGGCCAATTCCCCCTCACACAAACCTCATTTGGATTCCTCATTCCGTGCCGAATCCAACGAGTAATTGGAAAGCCACTTTCTCTCCCCATAACAGGCATTTTTTTAATGTTTTAGTGCTTTTTTTGCAAAAACACTAGTTTACGGAAAAATTGTAACTTTAAAATCTTGCAAACGGTAGCTCGATTTTGGGTGTCATTTTTTGCAAAAGTGCTTGTAATTCAATTCTCCACAGTGTAGACTTGTTATTTTTCAAAAACGCACTAGTTTATAAAGTGCCAAAATTTGGGTCTCTCGAGACGCATTTTCGACTGAGTCCGACGTCCTGTTTGTTTTAGTGTTGCACTGATTGCTCTAAGACGCATTTTCGGCTAAGTCCGACGTCTTTTGAGCGTGCACTTGCATATTTGAGCGGGGCTCAATATTTCGGGGGGGTGTGATTGATTTTCACAACTTGCAAATTTCACTTTCATTCTCCTTTCTACATACATTCACAACTTGCAATCAACACAACTTCACCTAATTTCAGCTAAAAATAGATTCTTTTCAATTTAAACCCCTAGCACCCTTCAACTATCATGAATGAAAAATTAAAATGTCAATCATTCTTAGAAGCAAAGGGTTGTATAAGATCACAATGGGTACAGAAGTAGAACCCAACACAGATGCTGAAAAGGTCAAGTGGTACAATGGTAGTGATGAAGCCTTTGAATTACTGAGCTTGTCTGTGTCTCCAGAACTTCTCTTCCACTTAGAATCCTCCCAAACTCCTAATGACATATGGGACACCTTAGAAAAGTTGTTTGGAAAGCTTGATGAGATGAGAGGTCATGAGCTCGAAAACGAACTCATAAGTCTAAGTCCTAGCAGCTTTGACACTCTACATGACTTCTTCATTAAGTTTAAAGCCCTTAGATTGCAATTGAAAGAATGCGGGATAGAGAAGAAAGATGATCAACTTATACTTTCTATTCTCGCAAAGTTAGGTCCAAGCTATTCAGTCTTTGTCTCCACTTTCCATGCCACTAAAAGTGCCCTTGGCACTGCATGGAAAATGCCTTCTTTGGATTCATTCATTGCCGACTTGACTATGGAGCAAGATAAGCTAATTCAGATGGGCACAATGAAGTCTACTCAACCCCAAGCCTTGATAGCTGGAAATGGTAAGGATAAGACTTCAACAAAGTAGAAGAAGAAAAAGAACAAGGACCAGGAGAAGAAGAAAGAAAACACCAATCCTGCCAAAAACAACACTGAGTCTTCATCCTCCAATGCTAAACCTAAGGAGAAGGTTAAGTGTGCCTATTTTAAAAAGACAGGGCATGATGAACACAAGTGCATGAAGAAACAAATAAACCACCTAACTCATCTTCTAGAGAAGAACAACATAGGTGTTCCTGAGTCCATCAAGCATAATTCATCAACCCAAGATTCTACTAAGGCAAAAGGCAAGGGCAAGGAGAAAGAAAAGGGCAAGGCCCTTGTAGCAACTGCAGCTTCTACATCTTCATGGGTCATAGACTCGGGTTCTTCTCACCACATGGGCTCTTCACTAGTTGAGTTTTCATCTTTAGAGCCTTGTAGCATGACTTCAATTAGTTTGGGTGATGACACATTAATTTTCATTGCAGGAAGAGGGTCAATTGAATGGAAGGAGGAACATTCAACAATGTTCTAAGTGTTCCTTCTCTTTCAACCAATCTCCTTTCAGTGTACCAAATCACTCACATTGGTTGGGGCATGAGAGTTGAGTTTTCACCAGATTCAGTGTCTATCAGAGAGTTGCATAGTGATACTACAGTGGCAGTGGGTAGGGCAGATCACCAAGCCAGGTTATACACCTTCTCACATTTTGCATCAGATTCTTCTCCTACAGCATTGCTGACTCATTCAGATGGAGTTAGCAAATTATGGCATGAGCGGTTTGGCCACCTTAACTACCGTTATCTTGAGCAACTTTGTAAAAATGACATGGTCATTGGCTTGCCTCGTGTCCAATTCTCAAAAGGACTTTGCGAGGGGTGCTCCCTTAGGAAGCATCCCGAATCAAAATTTGACAAAGGCAAAGCTTGGAGGGCTTCACAACCTTTGGAGTTAGTCCACAGTGATGTATCAGGACCCTTTCCCAAACCATCTTTTACAAGGGCCAAGTACATCTTCACTTTCATTGATGATTTATCTAGGTACACTTGGATATATTTTCTCAAACAAAAGTCTGAAGTGTTTGAAAATTTTCTAGACTTCAAGGCTCTTGTTGAGAAACAGAGTGAGAAATCCATCAAGGTTCTTCGAACTGATAATGGAGGGGAGTTGTCAGCATCAGATTTGAGCAGTTTTGCACCACAGAGGGGATTGATTTGCATCACACAGTCACCTACAGTCCTTCACATAATGGAGTTGCAGAACGCAAGAATAGGTTCTTAAAAGATATGGGTAGCTGTATGATTCACTCCAAATCCCTAGCACCACAGTACTGGGTCGAAGCTATCAATTGTGCTTGCTACATTCAGAACAGGGTTCCTCACAAAGCTTTGAAAGGGATAACACCCTTTGAAGCTTGGCATAAAAGGAAACCTGATGTTGAGCACCTTAGAGTTTTCGGATCCCCAGCCATGGCTCGCATTTCGAAGAAGAAACGCAAAGCTATGGAACGTCAATCCAAGCCTTGCATCTTTGTAGGATATCCAGATGGTATTAAGGGATATCGCCTTCTAGATCCAGTCACACATGAGTTGTTCATCGAGAGAAGTGTCCATTTTCAGGAGAGTCTTAAAGACTCAACACTTGACACTTCTTCCCCCTCATCGGATCTACTTCTTCATGATGATTCCTCGTCAGATTCAGATCAGCCACAACAGGGTCTTGAGCTAGAGTCATCTTCTTCTTCTTCGAGTTCAGATACTGAGGACAGTGATGCAGAGTCATCCACCTCTAGTCAGTCAGAGGATGAGGAGTTAGTACCTGACTCGCCCACTTTCGGGCCACTTTGGGCCAGACAGACACTTGAGAGTGCTGGCAATTGGGCAGGAGATCCCGCAGATGACAGACGTACTAGGGGGATTTTCAGAGAGATTCACTTGCCTTTTTTGCTTCAGTTTCAGATCCACAGTCTTTTCGAGAGGCATCGGGGGTACCTGAGTGGAATAGTGCTATGGAAGAAGAATATTCTTCCTTAATCAAAAATCACACTTGGGACTTGACATCACTTCCTAAGGGAAGAAAGATGGTTTGATGTAGGTGGATATATCGGACCAAGTTTGCAGCAGATGGGTCGGCTGATAAGTATAAGGCGCGATTGGTCACTAAGGGTTTCTCACAGGTGGCAGGCATTGACTACTCAGAGACCTTTGCACCCATTGCAAAGATGACTTCTATCCGACTCACCTTGGCTATTGCCGCAGCACATGGTTGGGATATGCATCAGATGGATGTGAAGAGTGCCTTTCTTCACAGAGACCTGAGGAGGAGATCTATATGGAGCAGCCACCAGGATTTGTTCAGGATTCTTCCTTAGTATGCAGACTTAGGAAATCTATCTATGGCCTCAAAAAGGTCCCTCGAGCTTGGTATGCCAAGATGGATTCCTTCCTTCTCACAGCGGGTTTCACTAGGTGCCATTCTGATCCCAATGTCTACTTCTTGCGGCAAGATGATTCGCTTCTGATTTTGGTTCTCTATGTTGATGACCTTTAAATCACCGGGAGTTCTTCATCGGCTATTACAGCGATGAAGGCATCTCTTCAGAATAGATTTGACATGACAGACTTGGGGTTGTTGCACTACTTCTTTGGCATCGAGATTTCACAGTCAGATTCAGGGATCTCTCTTGCACAGCCTAAGTATGCTCTTGACTTATTGGCTCGATTTCACATGGCTGATTGTAAGCCATCTCCGACTCCCTCTCTATCAGGAGTCAAGCTTGAGACTGATTGTTCTTCACCATTGGTTGATGCCACTTAGTATCGACAACTTGTTGGTAGTCTCATCTACTTGACTCACACCAGGCCCGACATTTCATATTCAGTGGGACTTGTCTCCAGATTCATGCAAGAACCCCATGCGCTGCATTGGAAAGCAGCTAAGAGGATCTTGCATTACATACAGGGTTCACATAGATACGGGATTCATTACAGATTTGGCACAGAGGTTGACTTGGTTGGATATACAGATTCAGACTAGGCAGGCGATTCACAGACTCGCAAGTCCACTTCTGGTTATAGTTTCTCTCTAGGTTCTGGTCCTATCAGTTGGTCTAGCAAGAAGCAGAATGCTATTGCTATATCATCCACAGAGGCAGAGTACAGGGGAGCTGTTAATGCAGCTACTGAGGCTATTTGGCTTCAAGGGATTCTTTCTGAGTTTGGCATTCCTATCAGGCAGCGCACCATCATTTATTGTGACAATCAGAGTACCATACAGATTTGCAGGAATCTGGTTCAGCACTAGCAGACCAAGCACATAGAGATTTACATGCATTTCATTCGGGAGCTTATTCATAGTCAGGGCATTGACTTGATATTTTGCCAGTCTTCAAAGCAGGTTGCAGACATCTTCACCAAACCTTTCACTGAGAGCAAGTTCATTCATCTACGAGCTCTTCTTGGGGTGCGGTCTACATCTGCAGCAGCATCATCTTCAGGGGGGCCTTCTAGCCTCTTCTTTTCTTTTATGTCTCTCTTTTGGGGGGGGAGTTTTTTCCTAAGCGTTTTCTCTTTTTCTCTATCTTATGGGAGATTGCATTTGTACATGGGTACCTCATCAGGGCTAGTTGCCGGGACCCATTTTATATTTCCACACTTCCCACCTAAGCTGCGCTTATGGGGGGTATTAGTGTAAGTTTTTATTTTTCCTTATTTATTAATTAGGGAAATTGTATTTTTTGTGCATACATGGAGTTTTCTTATATTTGTGGGATAGGCTAGCTTATGTGGAGGTGTGTATCATAGATGTGTCATAGGTGTCATAAGAATGTCATAAGTAACTTCTTTGATGGGAGTTACTTCTCTATTTTTAGCGCCTTGTCACCACCTTTCATGGAGGAGTTACATTCTATTCTTGGGATGCCTTGTCCACCTTTTGTGGAGGAGTTACTTTCGTACTCTCCTATTTGTAGTCATCACTTTGGCCATTCCATGCTAATTCAGATTTGGTTTTCTCCA
Source organism: Torreya grandis (assembly GCA_037957365.1). NCBI lineage: Eukaryota > Viridiplantae > Streptophyta > Pinopsida > Cupressales > Taxaceae > Torreya > Torreya grandis. The sequence goes on from JARHVA010000111.1 coordinate 2,463,090, forward strand.
TTTTGTCTTGTGCAATTTATCTTCTTGTTATTGTCAAATTGCTTTAGCATCTTGTGGTGTGCATTTGTTTATCTTGTGTGATCACGTCTTCATTGCACTCGCGTTATCCGAATTCCGGCAACAACTCCGATAGGGAGGACACAAAATTAAAATACCAAAGTACCAAAAAGGAGTCTTAAGAGGCTAAATCCAAGAGGGAAGATCAATTAGAGTAAGTACAATGTAGCTATAAGATATATGAAAGTGATAATAATATGACACAAATGAAAAAAATGTAATAGCTCAAAAAATGTCTTTAAATGTCATTACATTCAAGTCTTAAATAACTTCATAAATTTCTTGTTGTAATTTGTATCTTGCTACAATCAGGGTTTCTTCCACTTGCTTGAAGATCCTTGTCAACACTTCCTTATGAATGGCCTCGGAAGAAATTAGGTGAGGTAGAATCGAGAGAATGATGATCGTCTGATTGAGAATGAGGTGTATGGGGAAGTTATTTGTCTAAATAATTAGGTGGCTATCAAGGAGGTTATTTATCCTTTCAATTATATTTTTCTTGTGGAGGTTCCTCCTCTATCCATTCAAAATTTTGAGAAGTTTTTGGTAAGCCCAACAATTGTTTGTGGAGTGGGAATAAAAATTATGCAAAAAATAGTAACACTCCCATTGCTTGGGGAAGTGCATGTGAGCTTTCTTAGGAGATTGCCTATATGTATGGTGTGAAGGTAAGAAAGGGAAGTGCATGTGATCTTTCTTCGGAGGTTTTCATTAGACGATTACGATGCTTATGTGATGTTGTCATTATTTCAAGAAAGGGAATTTTACTTGGGAGATTAAACAGTTCCACAATGGGATTCCATTCATCAAAGCTAAGTTGTTGTGTTGTGGACTACACATGAGGAGATGTCAAAATAATCTCATATTTGGCCTTGGAAGGAAATGAGTTTGAGTTTATTTTTATTTAACCTTTTTTCTACATCATTGGCTTGGTTGATGACATTGGTAGAGGATAATCTATTTTTTCATTGTCATCATCTCGATCGATGATGTCAAATTTTGGCAAGATTTTAGATTTTGATGTTTTCAATGAGATTTAAAAAAATGTTTGAGATGTAGGATAAGTTTGAACAACTTTGTAATTCTTGTAGTGGGTTTTAAGATGATAGTGGGTTGTGTAACCCAAATCAATGCATGCAATAACATGTTTCATGTGTTGCTTGTGAACCAGGTTTTCCTCTCTAGTAGAGGCAGAATGATTGGTCGTAGTTTCAATGGCATTAATTTCTTGGCTAGGAGGATTTTGAGCATTGTGGTTGTCTTGAAAGTCTTCGTTTGATCTAGTAGAGGATTGGTATAAATTCCCATGTGGGCTTTTTTTTGGTGAATGGCTTCGCACGTATTTCATGGATCATTGATTTTGGAAGCATTAAGGAATTATATATACTACTCTATAGCCATAACATCATGATCAAAGTTTTTACCAAGCAGAAAAGAATAAGATAAGTTTTAAGATAACGATAGTTTTATAAGATAATGATAGTTTTCATGAAAATGACCCAAACTAACATATAACCAACAAATTTTTTGAGTATCATACCATCTGGGTGTTGGCTTAGTGTGATCTAACTCTTTTGGACAAGGCTTTGGGGAAAAAATTATAAGTTTGTCTTTGCTTAGAGGGTGATGGTTGCAATCTCCTAGATGAGGATGTGATTGAAAGGGGCTTCCTGAAAGTGGTTAGGAAAGATATGCACTTTGAGGAAAATTTGGCACGATTGTCCAAATTATCCTTTTAGATTCATAGTTATGATCATGAATAAAATCAAATAAAAATAAACTCAAACTCATCCCCTCCCAAGGCCAAATCTTATGAGTTATTAGACTCAAGCTCATTCCCTGTTCGATATTCTTGTTGGGTCTTATGAACTTTTGAGTATTATTATTTTTAGGCGGAGGACTTTTAAATTGGCCATGAGATGATCTTGTCTCTTAGCTTGGTTGAAGGACTCCTCCACTATCTTAGGAGAGAAGTACCTAACTTCGTGTTGAATTTTGGGTTCTAAAGTGACCATAAAGAGCTTGAAAAATATTTATTCAATAATTTTATTATTAGTTTTATGGTCCAAGGACTTCCATCATTTGGTGAAAACATGTGTTATTTCATGATCTAGTTGTTTGAAATTGACAAAGCTACCCAAGTTGTCTTCGGATAAGTCATGATATTAAAAATTTTCGACTAAAGCATTGAATAAACTTTCTAATTTGACTATAGAACTAGGATTGAGTTGGTAATACCACTTGAAAGCATCATCGGTGAGAGTTTTTGCTAGTAGTTTGTTTGTCGCGTAGGTGTAAGTTTTAAGCCAATCTTTATAGAGTTTATAAAAGGCCTTATAATGCAAAGTGGGGTTGGTGGACCTGTCATAAGAGATGGTTGGGATGATTCCCCCAATCTCCATGGTTGTGATATAATGCATTACGGGTTCATTTTGAAAACTTGTAGTACTTTACTTTGAATAGGAGGTTGTGTGATGGGGTTCCCATGATTATCTAGAGAGTGGGGAGGGGGAGACATCGATTAGAAAATCCCCATTGCATTTGTTGTAGCCTATTAGACATTGACATTATTTGAGCTAGAGTTTATATGAATTAGTTTACAACAAATTTTTGCATGTTGGCCATTCAGACCAAGACATGCAAAATCATTTGGGTGGAGGCCATTTGGGGATTTTGAGTTGTTTGTATAATATTATTTGTTTGAGGAGATAAACTACTAGTGCTAACACTTGCCATAGCTATAGTCATAATTGGATTTGTGGAAAAGGATGAGATAGGGCAAGTCATGCCTTGGCTTGCCCCCATATTTGAAAACAACTTTGTCCTAGGAGTCTTTAATTTATGCATGGGTATTTACCACATGTTTAGGGTTATTAGCTAGAAATTGATGCATTTTGATAGCAAATTCAACATAGTCATCTTGTTCTCCCTCATGGTCACTGTCCTCAAGGGGTGGAAGCTGCTTTTGATTGGTTTGATATCTAGTATTGATCCTATTGGTAGGAGGATGATTAATTTTTTAGTGTTAGTGAGAGCCATGTTGTAATATTGATTATTTTATGATTGAGTGAAGGAAAATCCATGTGTGGCTTCCACTTGGGTATTGTTAACGTATTCAATTATATGGAGAGAATAACCTTCAAGGTTGCTAAAGGAGACGAGGAGATTTGGAAAATAAGGTATGTTTGACCAATCTATTACGCTTAAAAGTTAGAAAGAGAAATTGTGAAGATAACCCAATCAACGATAGGGTAAGAATCACGTTCGGATCAACAAAATGTACGTAAACCAAAATAGTCTCTAATATAAGGATTCTTTAAATTAAGAAAAGATAGAATGTTATTCTAGATCCAACACACAAAATAAATCAATCCACAAAGTGGCTTAGGGCTAGAGGCAAGGGTCTTGTGCAAAGAAGGTTGTAAGGGATCTATAAGAGGAATCTACACGCACAATTTCTAAAGAGACAAAAGATGAAGAACTTTAGTAGATCAAAGGTGTCATTAGACACTAGGCAAGAGCTATAAGTAATCAAAATCCCGTTAGGCGGTAAACATGACCTATCTAATCTAAATATTATAAAACAAAGTAAGAGTTTCACTTGGAGGTAAAGCAAGAGTTATGAATAACAAGAATGTAAAAAATAACAATGAAGCAACAAGAATATGTTAATCCATACTATTTAATACATGAGATAAACAATAATCTAATAACACTAACCAAAGTACAAAAGAAAAAGTCACGTATATTTACCTTGGGTTAACTTGTTGGTGCATTAATCTTCTCCTTGGTTTGTAACACTTTGTGAGAAATTGTTGTAGGTGAAGTCACGGAGTTTAGAAGAAGACCTAAATGAACCACAATTTGAGACTCCAAAACCTATGTTAGATCTTGCAAGTACAACTCCTAAGCAAAAATGTCACTAAGCAAAAATAAAATGTATACATCAACCATTATGTATATTGTTTTATTTGGTATTTTACTTATAACTTATCTTTTATCTATTCAAAGACTTAAATAAAATTTGAAATAAATATAAGTGTTATGGAACTGATTTAGATTAGAAGTGTTTTATTTACCTTCAATCAAAAAAGCTTCTCGATAAACCCTCCTTTATTTTCGAGACCAAAAAATACTGGTTTTTTAAATTCATTTTAGCACATGAATATTAGGAAGATCCAAACTTACTAGGGCTACTGCAAATTCATTTTAGCACATGAATATTTTTACGAAGAGAAGATTCAAATTCAGTAGGGCTGATACAAGTGTTCTTGCAAGATAGATTGATTGGGCGCACCCCGAAGGCCTTGGGCTTGAAAGGTCTTTCGGCTCTGTTCCATCTCTGTGCAGATCTCCTACAACCCTTTGTTCATTTCTGTCATGAAGCTGAAGCTACTAATATTTTGGAACAGATCATCATATGTACAAATGGCGATATTAGAAATGTCTACGACTATTTGATGGTGAGAAGTCGTATCTTATAATTCATAATTGAAACAATCTCAATTACTACAACAATTAAATTTAATTCTAGTATACAACATTGTTAGGCAGCAATTGTAGTTACAAAAATTGTGTACAACATTGGTAACGGAATGGAAAATGTCTGGGTCCATGATTTGTAGGATACTTAACGCATAGGATGGATTATAGATGAAGTTTTACAGACCATGACTGAGGAAAAGAATCTCTCCTCATATCCTGACCATCGATACAAATTATTAAGGAATCATATGTTGCACACAGAATTCTGTTTAAAACTTTTCTCCCCAACTCCTGTACAATTTTACCTTCTCCTGTATGCTGGAAAATGGTTTTTTATCTGCTATGTACATATGATTAACTTCATCAAATATCCAGACTCGTATATTCTAGTCGTTCACACCTTTGCAAATGAGAAATCTGTGTTGTCGGGGTCACTATCCACATCTCCTTCAATTGGATGTTTTTCTGTATCCTCTGTCTTCTCCTTTCCTTTGGTAATCTGGGAAGGGATGGATTGCGTATCAGGAATAAGAGATGCATCCATTTCAAGGTCTGACATTTCATATTCTGAGTGATAACTCCTCTTACTAGCTCCTCTTCTATCAACAGCTCCTGTTGTCTTGAATCTGCGCAGAAAACGGATTGGTGAAGATCCTTGAGTTGAAGTTTCTGGACTTCCCACTCCAGAACCAGACTCTCTGTGCTGTCTCTTATTCTTTTTGGCAGCTTTGTGCCATCTCTTTACAGCATTGGCTGTCTGCTCATTAAATATGGCCTCCTTCATATGTGAACCCATCTGCAAAACACACCCACAACCTTTTTAGTGCAAACCTCTGAAATGAACTAATTTCTAGGATATGCTTATTTTCCCTATAATCCAACCCCCATTCTATCTTCAACAAAGATAACTACCAAGTGACTAACCTGTGACACGAGTGCATAAAGAGGAAGTGTGATGTAACTACATAAGAACTGCACGCCAACTCTGAATTCAGAATAAAGCACATAATGTTAACATATAGTTTTCATGGATCCTTTTTTCTTTTTTTGAAAAATGCATCGTATATTACTCCAACAAATGGTTTCATCGATCCTTTTGTTACCGGTTGGTAGAAGATGACCAGGAAAAATACTGGTACAAAAACACATAAAAGAGATTGAGACACAGAATGAACGATGTGAAAACATAAATGCTGAAAAAGATTGTAATGTTGGCTTATGATGTGCACTTCTCAAAATTAAGAAACTCTGAAGGCCTATAAGAATGGCAAAGAGATATTGCATGAAACGTTGACATGCATTCCATCTTTCCATCATCACCATCCTTACCCTATGGCGATTCTGGTTATTATGGATCCAAACTTTTCATGGAAGCAAGATTTCAGACCGAACTCATACTGCAATGAAAATAAAAAAATTCTAAATCAGCTCTATAGACAATGGAATAACAAGTTTCAAACCATTTAAAATGTTTAAAAACCGTAATAACAGACATCACTTAAGTAATAACAAATATTGTCATACAAACACTGCATGTTGCATTAGAACTGTTTTCTAACTGAAAAAATAACAAATTCTTACCCATATCCAAAAGAAATTTGCAAGTTGAAAAGCATTCTGTTGAACAAAGAGAAGAAATTTTAGGTCATCAGCATTAACAATACATAATCAGTTCACAAAATCATGAGAATGCTTTTTAGCATGTGACAAATTTAATACCTCGAACAACACAAAATGTATCAGGAACAGAATTAATTGAGGACGACCAAACCAAAAATGTTCATTACTGGGATGCACTACTGGAAGTCCTTTGACTACAGAATGTCTGGCTTGGATTTCTACAGCCATCTTTGTAATGATAACTTGCAGTTTTGTTCCAACCAATAAAATTATCTGCAGAAGCAAGCAAAGAGTGAGATTAAGAATGAGTCAACCTATCAGATTTAACCATCAACATTACGGAAATGCATTACCAGCAGGACAACCCCTAAACTGAAAAGAATCTAATATCTTACAATTAGAGGAAGGAAAGCTAGCCAGAAGTATAAGTGCCAACCTGCATGAGAGACAACACATCCAAACACAAGAATGTTACTGCAACAGGTAATGATTGGGAAGTAGCATAACCAGGCTAGTCATTATCTTGGACATAAGCAAATATTATATATGCATTAAAAAAAATAACAGATTTTCAAAACAATGTCAATACAAGAATAGTTGGCTTCAATGCAGTCAAAAACAATCATTTCTAGCAATCAAAACTTTATCTGTTAAATTACAATTAGAGTTGACGAGATTTACCATATACGTTGAGAAGCAAAAAGATGACAGCAAAAGCCCATAAGGGAGGACTGTTTATAAGTGCATAAAAGGAAAAAAATATTGTCAGAGAAATTCAAATACCAAATTCCTGCACTTAGAATGACAAAATATGAAGAGAATTTTTGCAATTAATGAATGCTTGATACTGCAAACAGTTCCATTGAAATTTGAAACCTCCAAAATCTAGGGTAATTACACGTGCATAATTTCAGAACCTGTATTTATAATGCGAGTGTATATGTATATGCATGTCTTATTTATCTATCAAAAATTCAAATTTGGAAGGCCATAACCAATCAAAAAACATTATCTGCTCTTAAGAGAGAAAATTAACGTAAAGTAGGATAAAGAGGAGACATTATTTCCTGTGATTGATCTATTTATTCTCATTTGAATCTAGATTTCATTCCTTGTCCAAAATTCTTAGAATTCTGAGATGGTTCACTTGAAATATGGACTCTATGGTTGAGTCTCAAATTGTTAAGAATGCAGTACAGAGCTAGGGCACAAGCGGAAGAAAAAAAGAGAGCATCCAGAGCACGATTAGTGCAGGGTGTAACCGCCATGGCAGCAGCAGCTGCTGCTCCTGGTTCAGGAGCTGTTGTTGTTGGATCAGGGGCTGTGTCAGATCTGCTCTCATGTTTGCTTCCAAAAGGCAACTCCTCTATTGATTTTGATGTCGAACTCCATGCTTTTGAAGTTTTAGCAGAAGCTGCTGCTGGCCAGACCAAGGCTAAGCCTCCTCAGTCCTGTTTTGTGAAAAAGTTGAATATGGCGCCCAAAGTTTCTTCAGCGATGATTCTCCAAGGAAAAAGGCTCTGGATTTTTATCTGAGAGAGTCTTGGTTGGGAAGTTTTGAGTCTTCGGCCAAGACCCAAAACCATGGATGATTGGATTGATCTCCATTGGAAACCCTTAGTGATCTCTGTGGAAGAGGATTCTATGCCTTCTTCTTTGAGCTAAAAGAGGACAAAGATTTGATTTTCAGAAGTGGCCTATATTTTATGGGTGCAAGAGGGCTGTAATTGAACGATTGTAAAAACCCCTGTTTCCCTTGAATTCTGATACGGAATATTTTTTGACTGTTGTATATTTTTGATTTTTTGGGTTTTTGCTTGAAATAAAGAATGCGATTTTGCAAAAATAATTTCAAATAAATAATAAATAACAGAATAATCTCTTAACTGGGTAATCAATGATCTTATTATTCATCTAGACGATTACAATAGAATATCTGTCTTGCATATAAAAATATTGTTAAAAACCTGATTTTTTCCAGCAAACCCTAGATCTAGTACAGCGGGTACGGCTGCAATAAATACGCCAGTTTTCGCACTTCTGAAGGTACAAAAAGATGATAGAAGTGTAGGCGCTCAAAAGGGTATTTTCAGTTTTTTTTCAAAAAGAAGGCATTTTGCCTTAGGAGAGAGAAAACGCCCCTGCTGTAATTGCACGCCCTGCTGCAGACCCGTACGGATTCCGTACTGCAGCAGAAAATAGTACGGCAGCAGCAAATACAAATCTTAGACAATACTGATGTGTACTGATATGTACGGATTCCGTACGGTAGTGATTAAAACTATGCAGCCCTGGTTTTTAGTGTTGTATCTTAAAAACAATAATTGCCACAATTTATGATCTCCTTCTGGGTAATTTTCGGAACAACCTGTTGAAATAACTTTGTAAATCCCTGTGATAACCTCTGTGTGAAGTTATATCTCAAACTGGCAATAGATCAGCTGATATCTCACAACCTCTAAATTGCACACACTGAAAATTGCACACACTGAAGATTGCACGTTCTCCAATGCAAAAGAATACTGGAAACCCTTGGCTCAGTCTTCTCAGAAAAAACACTTAGCAAAATTTGTCTTCAACATGAATGAATATGGCGCTCCTCCCAATAAGAAACCCTTATATCCTCAAAAAAGTGTGCTTGCCCTAATTAGGGTTTTACAATTAAAAATTAGGGTTTCTTTTTTTTCTTTTAATTTTCCAAAGTCTAAGACACAATTTTAATTATAAAATTTAATTAAAACGGCCCCCTTCATAATGAGCGCCCCCTTGGCCCAAAACGCCTAAGTCATAATTATGTCAAATAATTAATATTTAATTAAATCAATTAAATATTACTCTCCCTCAATACATATCCAATTCTCGATCCGTCTGAAGCTGGCGAACAAGGGAGTGATTCCGCACATGACCATACCAACCCAGGAGTGCTCCGCTGCGTGCCAAAAATCTCTAAAAAATAGGAGCTCAGGGAAACGTGTCCGAAAGAGCCCTAACGAACGCCAACTAAAAAAATTCTACTAGTCGAAGCCAAGCCAAGCTCCATCATGACCCTCTATCCATCCTATCAGCCTACGAAGGTCGCATAATAGGCTAACCATCAATTCTGAAGATGTCAACTGAAAAGGGGACATGACAACGATTGGTCCATCGATTTTAGACTGGCTGAAGATATACCCAAAACAGTCCCTATTTGGGTGAAGCTCCCCTATCTCCCTCTTATTTTGTGGGATGACAAATCTTTGGCTACCATTGGCAGTACTTTGGGCCGCTTCATTGATAACGCTGAGCCAAAAGGCAATTTTGCTTGTGCTTGAATCTAAGTGGAAATAGATTTGGAAAAAGGTCTCCCTTAACAAAAAGAAAAATAGACCCAATAAACTAAAATGTGGGAAGCAATACTAACAAAATCCTTAAGCTAACAAAATATGAAAAATGACATACACAAAAGATTACATAGTACACACGATTTCACCTGGGAAAACCCTTTCAGATAAAAAACCGAACACATTAACTCTTTTGTTGTATTAGCTCAACCGTTTACAATGCAATAAAGCACTACCAAGTTTTGCTTTTACCTATTGTATGTGCGAGTATATACAAGTACATCAATAGTTAATTGTTAAAGTGGTATATAATACCATGGGCTTTATGAAACATGCGCTAAAACCACCCAAATACATGCCAAGTCGGAAGGTGAGAAGGCCCCATTCCGGCTCTGCAATCTAGTAGAGTTTAAAATTATAAATCATGGAAAATATACAACATATTTCCAACGCTGAAGCCATTGAGCTAAATCTTAAAGAGTGGTCATATCTACAAGATTTAGATGACGACTAGCCACCTTTCAAATGCAACATTTGCCATGAATATGATCACTTTGCTAAGGACTATCAAAAAGGCCAAATTATGCTTGAGGAATTCAAACACCCTCAAAAACATGCTTTCATCACGCAGTCAGCAAGAATAAGAAGAGATGTTTTGAACAATCAACACCACCCAAATTACTAACAAAAACAATCGACTCCAAGTACACCTAACAATTTTGAAGTATTAGGAGGAAGTACTAAAGAATCACCAAATTCAAAGATTGAAGAAGGGGAAATATGAACCAATCAAGTAGCTGAAACTGGTTCGAATGAGTTGCAAGATGTTGCAAGGTAGTTGAAAATAAGCGAAGGAAAAACAAGTGGTGGACTGAGCATAGATCTTCAATAGAGCGAGGAAATTGTTTGTCAAGGGATGGATGACACTGCTTTGGCCCGTGGCAATCCATCTAAGAGTGGACTAGAGTCTTGGAGCACAGTTTCCTCCGAGAAACCTACAGATGTTGTCATTGATTAAAATCTTTGGTATGCTAGCAATGTTCAAAAACCTTGATATGCACTTTTAGATACAGTGATTGAACCCCATCCTTTCTCCCACCCCATACCAAAGGAGCAGCTCAAATCAAATACAAAGGAGGAAAGCTGGGCTAAGCAAATTACGGGGTGATCCAAAAAATAATGTCTTCTTTTGGTTTGGTGTTTTTATTATTTTGGCCTTGGGCCTTGATGCTTGTACTTTGTCCTCCTGTTTGTTGATATGATTTCTGCATGCTTTTTGCTCGGGGCATGCTTTCATACCACCCACCTTTTGATCGAGCATGTATTGCATTATTTATCTAATGAAATTTATTGCATGCTTTCAACCAAAAAAACATAATCCCAATTGGTAGATTATATAAGTGAAAAGATACTTCACACCAAAGTTACAGCAATAAATGATATTTATGTTGGAAAAAGATAATGAGCTTTTGAAAATACTAGTGCCAATAATGAGAATATGCAATCATAAGTCAAATGGGGTGAACTTAAGTGGTAAATCCACGGGGACCTCAAAATAGTGAACCCCAGGAACAAATTTCCAAAAGGCATGTTAAGTGTTGAAATTTGGTAAAAGACAACATTCAATTTTGGATACAGCATACCCTCAGAGATGAGGCTGGGTGCAAGAACACCTTGGTTTTGACATCTAAGCTCAAGGTTACCAAACAAGGGGAATTTAGTAGTATTTACCAATCATACAAAAAATGCAATCATAATGAAAATGAAAAAAAATAATCCTACCAAGGATAAACACATCCAAGGAGTACTACGACATACTCACCTTGAACTAGATTGCTCAAAAACCACAATTGTCTTTTAATTGGATATGCATCCTAAACATTAATAAAGCAAACACAGAAAATTAAATGGTCTGAGCTGTGATAAACATGTGAATGATGTCGATAAGTAATAGAAATAATAGCAAATTGTTTTGGCCAAGCTTGGATTTAACCCTTTGTATCAGTTCAACCAATATGGTGGTCAAAAGAAGCTTGAGATGAAATGGAAATCCTAGGTATTTAGTAGACAACCGAGCTTCCTTCAATCCCAAGACCCAAATAACTTCTTTTTTTCTTCTGATAAGTCTGAAAGAAATAAATTCATTTATAAGAGATCCAACATTTTCAGTCAATAAGATGAATGAAGAAAGCTTCTGGAAACAACTGTGTAACAAGTTTTTTTTAACATTTCGGATCACACTCCAAAATCCATCATCAAGATATAACTGTCACGGTTATATCCTGATAATGGATTGTCGAGAGTGATCTGAAATGTTGATTAAAAAACTCTTATGCATGGTTGTTTCCAAAAGCTTTCTTCATTCAAATTCATTTATATTGATATGTTGTACTGAGGCAGTTTGGTAAACATTTAAAGGATCCTACCAAGGATAAACACACCCAAGGAGTACTACGACATAGTCACCTTGAACTAGATTGCTCAAAAAACACAATTGTCTTTTAATTGGACAGGCATATTAAATATTAATAAAGCAAACATAGAATTTGAGCTGTGATAAACATGTGAATGATGTCGACAAGTAATAGAAATAATAGCAAATATTTTTGGCCAAGCTTGGATTTAACCCTTTGTATCAGTTCCACCCATAGGGTGGTGAAATGAAACTTGAGATGAAATGGAAATCCTAGGTATTTAGTAGACAATCGAGCCTCCTTCAATCCCAAGACCCAAATAACTTCTTTTTTTCTTCTGATAAGTATGAAAGAAATAAATTCATTTGTAAGAGATCTAACATTTTCAGTCAATAAGATGAATGAAGAAAGCTTCTGGAAACAACCGTGTAACAAGTTTTTTTTTAACGTTTCGGATCACACTCGGCGATCCATTATCAAGATATAACTGTCACGGTTAAATCCTAATGATGGATGGTGGAGTGTGATCTGAAACGTTGATTAAAAAACTCTTTACACGGTTGTTTCCAAAAGCTTTCTTCATTCAAATTCATTTATATTGATATATTGTACTGAGGCAGTTTGGTAAACATTTAAAGGACTTTCAGAGGACGAATTTCCCACCCAATCAAAGTAGAGAATAGAAGTATGCCCATCTGCTAATTGAAATATTTGTGAACCTATCACCATTCAAGCCAACTCATAGACCATGGATGCAATTTTGTGCCTTAGCCTTTTTCAGCATCTGGTTAAGACCTTCACACATGATTATAAAGAGTTAAAATGACATAGGTCACCTTGTCTTAATCCCCCATGAAGAATGGAAGAGTTTCCTTGTTATATCTTTAATGGAGACACAGAAATCCAGTGCCATGATGCAACTAGCAATCCACAAGATAATTTCAGAGCCAAAACAGGAATCCCTAAGAGTATTGGGAATGGGCCTCCAATTGCAGTGATCAAAGGCTTTTGACATATTGAGTTTAATCAAGATGTCAGGCCTCTGGTTCGATAATGCATAGAAATTATAATTTCTTGAACCACAATGACGTTTGTGATTTGTCAGTTTTTGACCAAGGCAGATAGGGATGGAGAAATGGGTTTGCCGAAAAGAAGTTGAATATGCCTCTATAATTTTGGAGATAGTTTTGTAGCTCATACTGCACAAAGAAAGGGCTCATATGCATCCCGAGAATTTGTCTCTGAATTTTTTGGTATGAGAACCAAATTAGTTTGTGTTGATAGACTTCCACAGTTGTAAATCCTTGCTCAACTCCTCATCATCATCCACAAGGTCTTGTTTAATTCTTTCCTAGAAGTTGTGAAAATTTGAGACAGAAAGTTGTTCAGTCCAAGCGCTTTATCACAAGCAAGGGAGAATACCGTGTTCTTCAATTCCTCTTCAGTGATTAGAGATGATAAGGCTGCATTATCCTATGCAATAATGACTGAAGAGAAATGAGATAGCACTCGAGCTTGAGCTTTACACTGAATTTAGAACCTGAATTTTGTATCCTCTGTAAAGGGTTATTTTTTCTAACAAAGAGAGTGATCCAGCAATTTCATGGGCAAAGGACATTTTCTAATTTCAGATCTGCATTCCTTGCGAAGTTTAGATGCATCATGAACTTGTTCGAAGAGATTATGGTTCATGGAACTCTCCCAACACAAGATTTTGTCTATTTAGGAGAAAGTGAGTTTTTGAAGGAAGTCCCCTTCAAGGGCAGCATTTTCCAAATTTGATTATCTGTTTGAATTCCTTGTGAAAAATCTTCTAGGGCCCATTTTTTGTTCATCTCCAAATTCTTTCGTTTTGGCCTTCAAAATCATGTCTAAAATTTGAAGGTATTCAGTGCCTAGGAGCTAGTGGATGATCATATGGTGGACCAAGCATTGGAGCGGCTGGGGCTGGAGCAGTAAGAAGAGCGGTTGGGAACATAAGCAAGTGGCATGCACATCAAAGCAGATTTACAATCTAGGTTTAACAAAACCCGGGTGTGACAATATAGAGTTGGGCTGTGAGCATAGCCCGCTTGGCAAGCTTGATTGCCCTAAGGAATTTGTTGGAGAGGATTGGGTGTTTGATCCCTCCAACTACCCCTTGAGCACTTTTTGAGTGCCCAAGTGGAGATTTGAGTTGCGTCTTGGCTGCAGTGACAATTGTGTGTTGGCTTGTGATGCCCATGTGGCAGGCGATGTGGCATGTGACTTGGAGCCTGTGTGATAGACAATGTGATTTGGATTCCAACTTGCATTTGAAAGTTGGAAATGCCACATGGCACCCTGTGATAATCCATACGTCCAACATGGAATTTGTACAAATTTCAAAAATTAAAGAAAGTACTGAAATCAGGTTGTGTTGGCCAATATGTGTTTGAGAGTCATTGGAGGCCAATTTTTTGCTATTTATGGAATTTTTACATTGTCAGATTTTCTACTGAATCAAGCAGTGAAAACTGGCAGCGCCACATCAACAGAATTGTCTAGGTGGCACACAGTCAGCGATGAATCTGCACAGTCAACAGATTTGAGAGTGACACGACCTATGCTTAGGGGATTTCCTGCCAAAATTCAAATTTGAATTTTTTCTGTGATTTCCCTATTGATTTTTGAAGAAGAGATCACAAAGTTGGGTGTAATTGATTCGAAGCAGAAAGCTCATGTGATCGGGGGAAGGCAAAGTAGATTTACAAGGTAAACCAAAATAATGGAGCACATCCAATGGAAGACCAAGGAGGTAATAGCAATGAGGACAAAATCAGTTCTTATAATGGCGATCGCAAGCATGGTCACAAGGGCAAAAGTGAAGAAGCACAAAGAATGTGGCCATTGTGTCAAGCTTGGGCATGTGGAGATAGCATGCTATAGGCAAATAAAGGATCTCAATTAAAAGGTCAAGGATCTCAAGGAGGGCCAAGGCAAGTCATATAGTAATGGTAAGAATAATGTTATTTTTGGACATACTTCTCATGCTTTTCATACCCATACATCCAAGTGTGAGTTTATTCTGCATTTTGGATGTACTTATCATATGGCCAAGGCTGGTAGTTTGTTCCATTCTATTGGCAAAGATGATGATGAGAAAGTTTATATAGCAGATGATTCAGCTCTT
The DNA here is from genome assembly GCA_037957365.1 of Torreya grandis. Lineage (NCBI taxonomy): Eukaryota > Viridiplantae > Streptophyta > Pinopsida > Cupressales > Taxaceae > Torreya > Torreya grandis. Next base: position 2,478,137 of record JARHVA010000111.1, read on the forward strand.
CCTATTTTTGGTCGCGGTGATGTTGTGGTAGAAGATGGCATGATTAGAGATGTTTATCATGTACCTGATTTGAGTGTGAATCTGCTATCTATTAATCAACTATATCAGCAAGGTAAGAAAGTTGAGTTTTGGCCTGATAAAATTTTCATGAAAGATATGAATAACAATTTTCAGGTTGTTTCTAGTGGCTTGCTTAATAAAGAAGCAGAGGCCTACAAGTTTTCAGGCTTCAGTGATGCCTCAAAATCAAGATCCGTGTGCATGTGTCTTTGTAGCTGATGAGGCTAATATATTGTGGCATGAGATATTGGAACATGGAAATTGATGGGTCGTAATAATATGGTTCATGGGTACCCACATTAAGGGGTCAAGGGTAATCTCGGGTGGGCAAAGGGTTTTGATGAGAAGGCAGAAGTCTTCTTGGTCTGCAACTGACGGATTTCTTAAAGCTCAATTTTGATGGTGCCTCGCAAGGGAACCCAGGTGCTTCAGGTGTTTGTTGCATCATTAGAGATTGTGTGGGTTCATTAATTCAAACTGCCTTGATCAAGTTGTGAGATGTAACAAATGAAGGTATTGATCAGCAACTTATGTTGAAGATGGATAATATCCTCAATAGCTGGCATGGCTTGAAGGGCTGTTGGATCTTGGACAGGCTTGTTAGGCCCCCTCCTAAACCTCGTGATGATGGCTCTCTTTGGTGCCATATGGGCCTTAGGGGTCTAGCTTGAGACTAGTGTTTGATTGCTATTATAGTTGTGTCAATAATTTTTAATCAAAATCTTTGATTATAAATATGATCCTTGGTCACTTTGATTCCCACATACTTGGCTTGGGTTTTGATGCAACACAATGATAATTCAGAGTGGTGTGGTGATAAAGTCTTCTCATGCCTTCCATCCACGCTTGGTAATTAAAGCCGGAGATGGTCTCACACGTGCTTGGACCGTTATTTAGATGGTGGGCTTGTCTTCTTAGAGTTATCTCACCCTCTGCTCTTCCCATGCAGGTGTGTGGAATGTGTCTTTGCTCTGCTGTTGGCATTTGGATTCTCCTCTCTTCACCACCATAAGGCCCTCCTCCTTATCCCCTCGCTTCTTCCTATATGGTTCAAGCACGAAATGGGGTTTCGCTCTATTTTTTCTAACGAGCGGTTGAGGATTGTGTTCTTTGATCAAAATGAGAACATTCGATAAGCCATCAGAGTGATTTTGGGTGTGGAATATATCGAGACAGAGATGTGGATGCTGGTGAATTCAGAGGTGACTTCAATGTTTGTCTCTAATATGATGGCCCTCCTTCCAAACAAAGCAGAAGTGCTGCTAGTTGTTGAAGCTTTTATTAAGAAAAAGCATCGTGGAGGTTTGGACAAAGCTTTGGATATGTTTGATGTGGTAGCTCATTTTGATCTTCTCATTTATGGCTGTGAATGTCAGTGAATTGTTTCAATGGCAATGTTCAGAGAGTTGGAGACCTGCTTCTCCAAATTAGTGGAGTTAGTGGCAGATTTGCAGGTCTTGCTCAAAACTGGAAAAGGTTTGAATGTTGTTGTGGACTCTGTTGCTTATATGGATTTGGCACCCCTGGTGCAACCTATTCTTCCATATCATCCCCTGATGGAAAAATAGGCGGCCATCTTGGTAGCCAAAGCAGCAAAGAAATTGGTGAGGCTGGCAAGGTATGTCAAGGGTGTCCTTGAGTTGATGTGGATGCAATTTGTGGGGGAGCTTCTTCTTCCTTTCAACATGGCCAAGAGGTGGCTTCTTTGGCAGCTTATTTTGTAGACCTTGACTCTGAGATAGAGGCAGAGCTCTGAGGCCTCCCTACCTGGTTTGTTAGTGGGTGGATTTTCATGTCTTGTCTTCAGTTAGGTTATGTTTTTGACCATGCTAGTGCGAGTAATTCCCTGGCATGATAAGATTTTTCAGTTAGTTTATAGTCTTTTTTTTTTTTTAAATTTCCAATCTAGTTAGGTGTGGTAGCTTTTTGTTGACAAACCGGCATTTTTGTTGTTCTCGTTTGCCTAGTTGGCTAGTTTGCAGGTGTCTTGCTTGAGCCTTAGTTCCTAGAATGTTGTAGTCTCCTGTATAGTATTTTGATGTTTTTATATATGTAAAAGGGTGGGAGACCCCTTACCCCTATTTACACATCAAAAAAATTAATGCAGTTCATGGGTTAGCTCCTATTTCTCCAGCCTGACGTGTGTACAAAGGATGTGAGCTTGGTAAATATCACCGAGAAGTCTTTGAGAAGGAGAAGGCATGGCATGTTGAGGAGCCTCTCCAGCTTGTTCATTTTGATTTATGCACCATGAACCATCCATCTCTTGGGGGATTGAGGTATATTTTGACTTTTGTTGATGATGTATATAGATATACATGGGTTTATTATGTGAAATCCAAGTCTCTTGCATTAGAGAAATTCATTGAGTGAAAAACAATGGTTGAGAAACAGTCTGGACATCCTAATAAGTGTTTGAGATTGGATAGAGAAGGAGAGTATGCAAATCGTGCTTTAGAGGACTTTCATACCAAGCATGGTATTGTGTGGCAGCATACAATAGCTTTTACTCCCCAGAAAAATGGTGTAGCTGAGAGAACGAACAAGACTTTGGTTGAGATGGCAAGGTGTATGCCTCAAGCCAAAGGTATGCATGACAGTCTTTGGCCTAACGTTGTTTGTTGTAAAAATTACATTATTATCAGGGTTCGTACTAAGGTTGTACAAGATGTTATACCATATGAGAAATGGTGTGGTAGGAAACCTACTATTGTTCACTACAAAGTGTTTGGTAGTGTTGCATGGGCCCATATTCAAAATGAAAAACAGAAAAATCGTGATGTTAAGAGGCATAAGTGCACCACAGTGGACTCTTCAGGGGAGTCCAAGGCCTATAGATTATGGGATCCTAAGAAGTGTGAGAATATCATTTGGAAAGATGTCATATTTGATGAGGTGACTCCTTTTTCAGATGCCCAGAAGTGTGTTAATTTTTTCAACTCTACTCAGACTACTGATGTGGATGAGGATGAGACAACTAGCTCCAATCTCTAGGGATCTTCAATTGTGACTTGTGAGATTCCTTCAAAGGGTTAGGAGGTTGTTTTAGATGTTCTTGCATCAGGAAAGAGATGTGAGTATTGATCCTGTTGTACCACAAGATGTGACCCCATAATTGAGGAGAGTCTAACACATGAGGCTCCTTCTAGGGGGGATGTTAGACTTACCAAGTAGGCCTATACTACTCTTGACAAATCCAAAAGAGATTGAAGGGATGTGAATATTCCATGGAGAACCAAACTCAAAAGCAACGGGCTAATCATGCTCTCATATCCAAGGTGGTGGATGATTTTTATCCACAATCAGCAGAGGAAGCGAAGGATGAGGCTATGGAGGAAGATTGCAATTTGATAAAGATTTAAAGGATGTTGGTCTTTAGATTTGTGTGTAGTGATGATCAATTTTAAGGTTGTCGGGATTGCTCAGCCCTGCAAAAGTTGTCATCAGGGGGGATCTTAAGGCCTCCACATATTCTAAAACTTTTGGCTTAAAGCCACCTTCTTTTTACCCTACACGTTATGTTTTAGGGGGAATGTTAGAGTGTAAAACCCATCTTTATGGGTCCCTTTGAGTTACCAACACTTGTAGTACCCCATTGGATTATGTGTAGGTTAATGTGTAACTTACATTTTCTATGTATTGGGGTTAGTACCTTATTATGGGTCGGCCTTCCCTTAATTCATTTATTGATAAGTAGACTATGTCTCCCACTTGATCAATCATGCATTTTGTATCGATCCATTTTATATATTGATTGATTCTTCTTTAGGTGTCTATCGACGATATCACTTGTATTTTTATTTGCTTGAGGAATTAATTGCTTGATTGATTATGAACCAATGAGTATAGTCTTACTGATGTAACATGAGTAGCCTCAACTAAACCTAAAGCAAAGCAATGGCCAATAAGCAACTCCGATTGAGACTTAAGAAGTTTAATAGCCCATTAGCAACCTCAACCAAACCTTAACCAAGTTAACAACCTATGAGAAACCTCAGCCGAGCCTTTTGCAGGTCAATGGCCAATGAGAATCTCTATTGAGACTTAAGCAAGGCAATAGTCCATTAGAAACCTTAGCCTCAAGTAGGCAGCCTGTGAGCAACCTCAAACAGGAATTTAATCAGTTCAGAAAGAACAGTAGCAATTTTTACCAACAACTCATCATTTACAGTGGTCAACTTTGGTCAACAATAACGCTAGTACAATCAGCCATAGAAAAGGTAGTCAAAGCATAAATATAGAAAGTAATAGTGAATCAAAGGGGTTACTAATAATTAGGGAATCGATGTTGGACCTTTCAATTCTTAAATAACACACTGAAATATCAATGCAGCCAATTTGTAGTCAATGATGCAAGAATATTCAAGTCAAAAGAACGATTCCTCAATCAATTATTCTTGGAAAGTTCGGGGTATGTTCTCTCTTTATCTCTTTAGTTTTCCACATTATAGGCTCCGATGCATGGCAGATTCTTACTCCACCCAGAATAGGTATCCATATTTGGCACATATCCATATTTGGCACTTCAATCTTCTATGCAACTTGTCATACAAGGATGCAAATCTTGTTGGTATGCAATTGTTATGGCTCTCCTCCAGAAGTTGGATATCGATATAGAAAGACTCCCTCCTTTTGGGTTTTTTATTAATGCTCCTTAGCTCACTAAACAAGAAATGAACAGAGGTATTCATGAAGATATTAATAAATCTTATTTGAAAGTTACAAGGTGTAACAATCCTTGCCCAATCTGCCCTTAATTGTCTCAATTTGCTGCCTTGTAATTTTTTCAAACACTTTGTAAGCAAAGTGTTTCTTGCTGGTTTTTGTCACAGTTTTGATGATTTGTTTGAATGATGATGAATTAAAGCTTCAAGTGTTTATAGAACAATGCAAGAATGACAATGCTAAGATTTAGATGCAAGAATGACTTCTTTTTTGTTCTTTTCTATGCAATTAGATGAATTCACAAAGCAAACTAATCACCTACAGCCAATGGACATTTAGTCGAACAGTTGGCATGCAACCTACTATCTCAATTCAAATGCTCAAAAGATAACTATAAATGACCAGCAACTTGTGATTCTTATTTGTATTGATGATTTGATACAATGCTCCACTAGACTAGCCAAGACTCTTGGCATAGCCAAGAATTACAATTATATGGTATGCTGGTATGAAAGATGCACACCTACAGTGGCAAATACAAACTATACTAAAGGTTGAATTGTATGCAATGAACTCTGGTTGGATTGAGGCGCCCTTGAGAATAGATGAAGGAGCAAGCAATTTCCAAGTGAAAGGATGATCTCTCAAGCCAAATCAAATTTTCCAAGCCATCTGCCCCTATTCTGGTTTGATCTCAAATTTAAAATAATATGCAATGAATATGCGCTGTCTCAATCATCTAATATCATCTCCATGCTCTAAAGAAGTGGGCGCACCAAGCCAAGCAAGGAATCGATGCAAATTGGAACCCCCACAAGCAAAAATGTCCCTCCTAATGGCGTCCTTCCTTGATTGTAAATATCTGATTTTTATATCAGATTTTTCTACAATGCAATCTGCTCTCTTAACCAAGGAAAATCGATGCCAAGCTATATAGAAACCAACACCAAAAGATAGCTATGCAACCTCCACAAATTCACTAAATCGATTTCTCCAAAATTGGCCAATGGCCACAAATTTTGCTCCAATTGAGATAACTGAAATATCACCTCCAAAATGCAACCCTTCAAGAGATATTTTACTCCCTCAGTTATGTTATCAATGGGAGTTATCGTTCCCAAAGACAAATTGATTCACTCCAGAAAACTCTAGGCTCCACCAGCATACCACAACAAAGACAACATCAAATTTGGATGATTCATAATGACAACCCACACCTCCCTTTATACTTTTTTTTTCTTTCCTTCATTTGGGAAGCTTCTAGAAACATCATAATATTTTATTTATTTTTCCCTTTTAAAATATTATATTTGCACTTTAACATAAAATAATGAATTATAACATGAAGTATAAATATAACATCATCTTGTAACATGAGATTTCTAAAAAATAGAAACATTCTAATAAATCATTAGAAAACCTTCAGAATATGTCCAAACTTCCCCAAAGAAACCAACTGCCATTTGGGTAACTGCAAAGAAGACCCTCTAACCATGTTGTATTAGCCTACGAGTGCCACTGATAGGCTAATCATGCCGAAAGTACAATGTCTAGCTAGAACGGGACATTACACAAGGATTAATCCAAAATAGCCTTTGTAATCAAAACTTCCTCATTATTTCTAATTTTATCTGTGATTCCATGAGAATCGAATTCGAGTTCCCGAGTACATGAAGACGTTGTTGCCATCCTACTTAAGGATCCCTTTAGCTTAGTTTCGTATTTGCTCTCAACTCCATATGGAATCTGACCATGACCTCTTATAGGGTGAATGTATAAGCAAATTGTATTTTTAAGAACCCGAAAGTGAAGAAAACATTGTATTCAGGTGCCCAATCTACTATGAGATTTGTGGAAGATACCGTTGTCTTTGTAAAGATTCCCATAGATCCTTGAGGACCTTCATTTAGTATGAGGACGATAAGTGTTTAGCTTTGTTTATCCATGAGGCACTTCAACTTCAACAAAGAACGCTCAAATTGAAGTTTTGACATACAAATAATTCTAGGAATATTTATTCTTACTTCCAAACAAGGGGTTTCGAGAGCCACAAGAGAACACATATCTAGACAACATGGCCTAGATCTGTAAGGCAACATACATTTTATTGGTTTCAAGATCCATTGCCTTCAAATATTAGAATAGTTGCTTCTCATTGAATTTTTCCCAAAATTTACTTTTACTTCTTTTTTTGTCTTTTAGGGATGCATTTGCCACTCCTTTATGTATTGGATTCATGTAATATCTTCTTCAATCCCATTGGCCATCATCGGCCTCTAGTGGACATTAATATCTAAATTAATTTAAATTAAATCCTGGTCAACAGAAAGTAATTTTTTTTCTAAGTCTGAAAATCCTTCATCAATGTTGCAGAATTAGTAAATTTTATAGCTACGATACCGCATACGGCCCAAAAAAAAAAAAACTGGTATGGTACGGATACAAAACGTATCCAATTCGGATATAGTTGGGATACTCCAGGCATCCGGGTGTACCCTGCCCATATCCCCGGTGTATCTGCTGGTAAAAGCGGTTTTTTTTGGTTTGTTTTTTCAATTTTACTTCACAAAAAGTCAAACATGGACTTCAAAAAACAAAATAAAGTAGATTCTCAACCCTAAAAGCAGGTTCACATGCATTTTTAAAAGAAAACAACACATCTACTTTTCATTGCATTTTTACCTCTCCTTGCACATTTGTACTCTCATCTTCAATTTTTCAATTACATGGGATTGAAACTCCTTCCTTAGGAGCTTGCAACAAAGAGGATTGTTGATATAAGGTAGGTTTTCAGTTTTGGGTTTTTTTTTCGGTTATAATTCTTTTATTAGTTTTTAAATGTTTGTAACTAGTTTTAATTTATTTTTATTTTTTAAACACTCTTTCAACAAATGCCAAATGCTTTAAATTTTAATAGCAATATTATTATTATTTGACCAAGGGCTATAGGGATTTGCCAGGATGTCTCACATTGCAAGTGCTAGTTCAATGGGCCAAGGGATAGCCTTCAAAGCCGATCCACGAACACCCATTTGGGAGTATGTAACAATGTTATAAGAACTGCCAAGTGGAGGGTGTTTCCTTTGACTTTGCTCAGAGTGTAACTGTAAATACAAGAGCTCGTATAGTCAAGTGAAAGCCCATTTGTGTGTGATTCATAACACTGAAATCAAAGCTTGTGGTGGGCCAAGCATAAATGGAAAGACAAGAAAGGGCTTGCCACAGGCAAAGATCCTTACATACATGAAAGAGTAAGAAGTAGATGCCTTTGTTGGGAAAATATCGAAACATCCTTTGAGAAAGAAAAGTTTGCCCCCTGTTTATCCATCGTATGCTAATGTGGTGACCCCATCACACTCATTTCTTTTTAACCCATTGTGGCCGCAGAGGAAGAGGATTCATCTCTTAGTTTCAAGAGAACAAAAGATGCAGGCCCATTGGAAAGGGCATTCCATAATGAATCCAGGGACATGGCAAAGCAGATAATTGCACGTTGTGTTTATGCATTGGGTTGTCATTTAATGTTGTTAGATCACCATATTGACAAGATATGGTGAGATATATCAATGATGCACATAAAAAGTTCACTGGCCCAGGGTATGAAAAGGTGTGCACCACTTTGTTGACAAAAGAAATAAAACATATTGAAAATGCATTGAAGCCCATCAACGATTCATGGATCGAAATAAGGGTGTCCATTTTTTATGGATGGAAAGATATGGCAAATAGGCGATTGATTAATGTAGTCGAAGTGTGCCCTAAAAGGGCAATGTTTTTTAGGGTCGTTGATTGTGCGAAACAAGTGAAGGATGCACAATTCATTGCCGACATTGACAACCTGATAGAGTCCATTGAGGCGGTGGGGCCTCAAAACGTTGTCCAAGTTGTAATGGACAACATAAAAAATTGAAAAGTTGTGGGCATGTTGGTTGAGGCAAGGCATGGACACATATTTTGGACACCTTGTGTCGTTCATTCCCTCAACCTTATGTTGTAAAAATTGGAGACCAAAATTGATTAGATCAAACAAGTCTATGAGGAGGTGAGCGAAAACCAAATGTTCACAAGCAACCATCACATGTCCCAAGGCATCTTCAGAGCCTTAACGAAGGTGCAATTGTTGAATGTAACTTTTTATTTAATCATTCATGAATCATATATATTTTTTATTTAATTTTGTAAGTTCGTAATTTGTATTTTTATTTTTAAACAATTTTTTTTAATTTTATTTGTTTTAATTTCATATTAGGTTGCTGAGACTCAATTTAGCTCACACACACTCGTCTTGAGACGAGTTGTCAAAGTGCGTGAGACATTGAGCAACATAGTTATCAACAACCTTTAGAGTGTATGGAGACAGGCAAATAGTGAGAGGGCGACAAAGGTAAAAAGTTGGATTCTTGATGATGTGTGGTGGGAACATGTGGAGTATTTGCTTAGTTTTATCGAGCCCATCATGAGTATATTGAGATTTGTGGATATGGATCATCTATGTTTGGGTGAGATTTATGATGAAATCACCTCAATGATTGAAAAAATTAGGTCCATCATAAATGCCAAAGAGCAAGATCCTACAGAGAGGTTCTTCAAGGAAGTGCAATCGCATCTCATTGAAAGGTGGAACAAAATGACCACCCCATTGCATCTTCTTGTTTTTGCCTTGACCTCCAAATACCACAACACAAATATCTTTTTTTTGCCCAAGAGGGTCGTACCATATAGAGCTGTTGAGGTTAGTGAAGGATATAAGGCAACATTCTCTAAACTTTTCCCCGATCCAAAAGTAGAAGACAGTTATGGAAGAGCTTACACATTTCATAACCTTTGTGGATCACTACCTTGGCGCTATTCATGACAAGTACAAGAAGGAAGCTCACCTTTGGTGGTACCTCCACAAGCAAGCATCCACCCACCTCGAACCACTTGCAATAAAAATTTTATCACAAGATTTTAATTTTTTTTAACTCTCTACCCTTCTTTTTGACATTTTGTTTTAACTTTTTAATTTTATAAATTCTAATTGACTTTGCGGCTTACCTCAATAGGTTGAGGTTCTTCCTCAGCTGAGCAAAACTGAGGTACCTATAGCTTTATCCACTTGCATCTTCTCTCACCCAAACAAAATGATTACAAGGGGCAACAAAGTGTTGGGATGTGTACCCAAAGACCACTGACTTGGATGCTTCCATTGCCTACCTTTCATTGCTTAACATTGAGCTAGATGGTGCTTCACACGACCTGCATAGTGGAGCTAGTGGGAATGGCACTGTTACTGCTTGTGGTTCAAATGAACCACATGATGATGATCTCAATGAAGGCATCACAGCCAAAGACGAATATGAATATAGTGAATAATGAATATGCTGATTTGTGTTTATTTTTGGCCATACATTGTAACATTTACACTATGTACTTGTTATAAAACTAATCTAAGTTCGACCATTGAATATTATGATATTTGGTAGGCTTATAAGTATGTTTTGTGGTTATTTAACTTATTTCGTTTCCTCTATGCATATTATGTTGTTAAGTTTGCTTATATGGCTATATTTTTTATATATATTTTTGTACAAGTGTATCCAAAAACATATTCGACCCAAAAAAAATTCTCGTATCCTAGTATCCTATTCTCGTACCCGTATCTATACTTGTATCCGTATCAGCTACTTAGTTTAATAGTAAGTCCTTTAGCTAATCCTCCAAATTTCATCAACTTTACAATAGATCCAGTCATCAATGCTCAAATAGTCAATATGGTACTTAGTCAACTCTACTCTAGTTTTTTTTTGAAGCCATTGCCTATGGAGCTGAAGTCAGCAATACTATTCTTTTAGTCCCTTTTTCTTCCATGAAATCTACATTGGTCAAACAAGAGAAGATTGACTCATTTGTACATTAACGAGGGGCATATATCGATGTATACAAACTTAGTAGATTGTTTCAAGGTATGTCGTGGCACTAGTTAGCCTAGTCGGTATTAGGGTTATAATCATTTTTTAATTTCATGTTGACCAAGAGAAAGAAAGTTGGCATGTTTATATTTAGAATTTCATAAATTTGTAATGAACACAATGATTAAGTTATAAATACAATGATATCATGATGATGTCAACAATTATAAGAGATGTGACATTATAAGTGCACCCTCTCAAGTCTCACTTGAAAATAGAGGTAGTGTTACTATGTATTATTTCAGCAGATTGAATGAAGGGCCATCCAAGAGTCATCTTCTGTCCATTTCCCATTTCAAAAGAGAATTATACTATTTTTACAAGTTGAAACTTTGCAGCAACCAGCACACATAAGTGCTAAATTTTGTAAGTAAAACTCGCAATCCTCTTTCTCCTCATCTATGTATACATTCCAGTATTGCCAGGAGTCGTGTCCCCCACCCCCTGGGATGTGTTTCTGGTATGGATATGCATTTCCGATATGGAACACACGTACGAAGATGTCTTCCATACATGGAGACGTCTAATGGAAACCCTAAACGTCTCCTCGATTCCTTTAAAAAATCGTGTCATATCCCTATAAAAACCCTAAATGTGTTTTCCAATCCCCAAATTTGAATTCGCGTCATCGGATTTGCAGTTGTCTTGGTCAAATTTACAATTCAAAGTGATATTGTTTGATTTTATTCTGAATGCAGGTTCAAAATTCCTATTTTTTAAATGTCGTCAAGTGCCACATCATTGCACTTCAACGACAACGACAACGCTATGGCATTGTCATTTATTACTTTAAATTTGTTAAACTTTGTTAATTTAATACCTAATATATCGATTCCTCCAGAATGGTAGAACCCTACCTGGAAGCATCCCTGATCCAGGTTCGGTTCCCTGAGGAACGACTCAAATTCATCCAAGTTCTTCTGTAGAAGAACCTGGGTTGCCCAGGACAGACCCGAGCATAACCTAGGAGAACCCGAGTAGAATCTGAGTGCAAAAATGTTTTTTTAATTGTTTTTCTTATTTTTTATCAAATTTCAACATAAATAAATGATTTAAATTAATAAAAAACACATTGCAAACCCTAAAATTAGAGTGAAAGATATAAAACATAAGATAAAATAACACAAATGATAAAAGTAAAAACACTTACATCTCATTTTCTCATTGCATACTTACCTTCCATTGCTAATCTAAGGTCGAAGCTTCACTAAGCAACATTGTAATCATTTTCCTATGTTAAGTGAGAAGCCCATATGCATACTATGTGGTTAATGTCACTAATTTCCTATTTATTAGGCTAGAATTTCTATATTTTTATTTTTTATATATTTTTTGTATGTCCGAACCCAGGGCGTCCTCAAGGCAAAAAAAATTCACGTACCAGCAAACCCTGTTCTTCAACCCGAACCCGAGCCGAACTCAAATCGATAACTTAGTCTTGATACAAAAGTTTAAGTTTTTTATTTTTTTATTTTTTATTTTAGATAAGCTTTTAATTTTTTATTTTGCTTTATTTAAATAATTTATAAATTATAATTCATAATTATAGTTTATATTATTTTATTTTATAATATTGAAATTTAAAAGTTAAATTCATATTTTTATAGTTGTTTTTAAAAAATAATAATAATTTTTATTTTTTAAATATAATATATATACAAAATAATAAAATATTAATATTTATTATTTATGTGTGTATGCGTGTGTGTATTGTCGTCTCCCCATACCTATCTCCTATTTTTTTGGAAAATGGTGTCCCAGTACCGGTATCCATACCCATACCCTTCTCCTAGCAACTATGATACATCCGCATTTGTTTCTCTTTTTTATAAATTTCTAAAAAGTTGTTACTGCATGCGTGTGTAAGTATAAAAACCTCGCATACATCTTGTATAGGCAGCCCTACGCTGGGAGCTACCTAGGAAATTGGGATAAAGGGATGATGAAGAGATTTATTAGGTCAGAGGAAGATAATGTGTACTAGTCACATAGGAAGTTTCATTTAGATGGTTTTGGCTCCACTATTTATTCCTCTACAACAACAGCGAGATCATGATCCATTTTTTGCTAGTTGCACATGGCTTTCCAAGTGACTTACTCCCTGTAGTTTGGCATATATATTTAGATGTGTTGTTCCCAAAATTTCACTAGGTCATTTTTTTCCAAATTTGGTATCAACACAAAGCATGTCTTGTAGTACAAGTTTGTCAAAGAAAATATGTTTGGACTTGGTCGTTTTTTACCAAAAACAATTAAAGAAAGCGTGTCCAAAGCGACGCATGCATGACTTCACAACAAGTGCACCCACATGGTTGGGCCAACCTGGGCGTAGGTACGTGTCACACCACTGACGAGCCCCAAATCCTCTATAAATCTGAATTGTTGAACCCAATTGGTCACAAAACTCCGTCGAGCTACAACAATCTTAGTCCTTGTGCCAACACGACCCAAGATCTCCACCCTTCGACCATTTGCATTTGAGGAAGCGAAAATTCACCAAAGTACAGTCAAAATCTTCATCTCTCCAAACATTTCAAAACGGTACCACTTTCAGGGGATTTGGAACTCGTTTCAAGGGATTTTCACGTTGAGGGAAGATTGACGTACCATGGGTGAACAATGTGAAAGTGAAGTAAACTTTTTCATGACCATTGTGCCCTGCTCTCCATAACTACATAAACATTTTTTTCCGCCAGACTCGTGGAAATCTCCATGCTCTTGCTGACGCAATTTTCCACGCTACCAAAGAAGCCAAAATGAAGTTCAAATACATGGGTTATGAGCCCATGTCTCTCTTGGAGATTAACATCCCAAAGATCAATGACTCACAAATTGGGCATGGAGACCTGGAGGAGTTCCACAGCATAATCAATGCAAAATCTTACTATTGTGGCTGCACACCTGTCAATGAGTGCCCTACCAGGGGCGGTTGGTTTCCCCACCTCAATGCAAATGTTCAGATTTGGTGTTTGCAAGGTCCCAACACTACAATTCAGACACCAAAAAATCCGCTCTGTAGGTGGTGCTTTGATGGCTAAGCTGGATGGTAGTTCCATGGACATGACTCTCAGGATACATCAAAAGATACCTATGCAAAGATGAGCATAAAAGTTGGGCAAACCTTCTAGGACAAGAACTTAGAGAAGCATCTCACAAACATCAACAATGGGTTGCTAAAGCATAAGAGAAGAGCCATGTCAAAACACCCTAAGAACTTTTGCAGGTCATTTATGAGCACCCTTCTCAATAGGGTGGTAGGGAATAGGACCACGACAAAATTTCATCCCTAGATGTTCTTGGTCATGAGCATCATTTTAAGTGGCAAACAACATATCCACTAGAAAAACATCATCAGTGATGTACTGCACCAACAACTCACCAACATGAGTGTGATCAAGACCTTTTTCATGATTTCATATCTGGTACACTCTTTCGATGCTCAGTGGATCTACCCCTATCTCACCCAAGTGGCCAATCCGAGTCATGCAACTGAGGTACATGAGTTCTACCCACAATTGATCCTAGAGCAGAACAATAAGCCCTTCAAACGAGTCAATGACATATTCACCATGAGAGTTGTACAAGCACTAATGGAGGATTTAGGATCAAGGATTTTTTATGAAGGAGCCCGTCTTGTGTCTCAGATGGAAGCTATTTCATCCAATTCTAGAAGTTCACCTACATCAAAGTTGGAGAGTTTGGAGGTTGCCATCTTAGACTCCCAAGGATTGTAAGTGATAAAAATTTAGTGATTGTGATATGCAAACAACTTGCAGAAGTCCATAAGAGGTGCAAAAAGAGGCATGTTGTTGGTGTAGTTTTCCCAAACACATTGAGTCATTACACTTGTAAAAATGTGACTAATGCCCAGAACATTGAGACTTCAATGGTTCACTTCACGTTGCATTCTTAGACGAGCAAGTCCTCCTTTGACAACAAAAGTTATGTCAAGGTCCATCTTGGAATATGTGCCACATATGCACATGTACCTCATTTGGAAGACTACTTGGCAGACTGTGCTGATGAGTATGAGGTACGAAGGCAAAATTAGGGTCAATTGATTCTAGATTAGATCAAAGCTTTCACTACTACCTAGGTACCTGAAGGAAAGATAAATGAAGTGAATTGTTGGATCTTTCTTATACCGACAAAATCATGGCCTCACCCTTGCCATTAATTGGTCCTTCCCAAGAGTTAACTAACTTGCAAATTCGAACCAAGCTAGTATTTGACAGATCAATGAAGTGGTTCAATGAGAAGCTTGTGAGGTTTACAGGAGCTAGTGGTTCAAGAATATCCAATTCCTCAACTCCATAGAATCAAATTCCTACACCAACCTCTAAGGTGGCTAGTACAATATCTCACCCAATAGCCCCTTCTAGTGTAGACAGCAATGGAGAGGACCCAAATCCACCTAAGTTGCCATGCAAGACCTATGGTGAAGGTCCCTCTATCATAGTGAAAATCAAGAGAGTATCGCAACCGCTACTAGTTTCCCCTCAAAAAGGTGATATCTCGTTGCTAATTGATAATACTACACAATAGTGCATTGCCTCTAGTCAACGACTAGATCAATTAGTTGTTGCAACTGCTCAAAGGTCAGTACAACAAACTTATGCATCATCACTAGTTCCATCATTGCCTCAAATTTTGCCTCCTCCATATTCTACACCATGTCGAACATTTTTAAATAATTCCATATTCACTAGAAACCCTAGGGCAGACTTAATAAAAACTGATTTTTATTGTAAAATCCTTACGACAAAAATTATAAATGATGGAAATGATTTCTAAACCCTAGGACAAACCCAAATTTGTTGCAAATAATGACAATCATATTGTAAACATTGAAATTAGAGTTTTTATTTATTTTTCAACACTGAAAATTAGAAAAATACTAATTGGATGTATACATCAATTTTCTGACCAATGGCATCCCAGATAGACCAAATGATGGCCCTACAAACTGAAAGAAGTGACGGCAACCAACTATGATGATGTCAGTCCTGAAATATTGCCCTTAATGTGATATCAGCGGTTGGGATGATGACATCAACCCTTGAGATGATGCCCTAGTTGTCGTAGATGCCCAATGCGGAAATCCTGACAATGATGCCAAAAACGTGTCCTCGCTGATAAAATTGAACTGAAAACTACAAATCTCTGATTGGATGCACAAATGCAACACCTGGATGGAGTTACCATTGAAGATTGGAGGGTTTTTGTCCCTAGATCTAGTTGCAACTGAGAGAAGTCGTAGCTCAAACTCTCAAAGTAAAAATAAATAATGGCAAAAGATAATTTCCAAATGACCCCCCAACACCTTTTTATAAGTTCACTTGACACTTTTCCCAAGGAAAAGCCCTAAAAGTAACTTTTCATCTTCTAATTTGATGTTGACTTGCTTTATTTGGAAATTCACGTTTAGTTTTTTATTTATAATGATACAACAATATTAAGTTGTCACTTTTAATAAAAAGTAGGTCACTTAACTAAAAAATATTAACTTTATTATTTTTACATTTATTTGAAAAAGGGATCATGACAGTCCGTCCTTCCCAAAAATTGTTTGTCCCAAGCAATTGCAAGCCCAAATGCTCAAACTTTTCCCAAATGTCCATCTTTGTAATGCCTTGATCCCAATTCATCCTTGGGCACTTGCGATTCCATGTTATGAATAAACACCACCTCACCAAGTTGTTTGACTATGAATTATCATGAAATTGTTCTCTATGATGACCACAAGCATGTGCAACATTATATGTTGATCTATTTAGTGAAATATCTTCTTGACCTTTAACCACAAATAGCGAATCATGAGGATGAAAACAAAACAAGTTACCATTACCTTTTTGTGACGTAGTTGGCTTTTGTTGCACCACTCTGATATACTTATGAACTGAAAAGTCTAGATTCTCCCTTGAATTATGAAACACAATGGTCATAGGCAAGATTGTTTCCAACAGATCCCATGGCTGAAATCCTTCACAAACAACAGTGTAAGGAAAGTTCCTCAAATCCTACAAACCTGAAGCTGTATCTGGTTGCTAACAGCAACCCAAATTTTGAAATTTATAACAACAATGCTGAAAATCTTTTGCATAAATCATCACTATCAACAACTTAGAGGCTTGAAATAGACATTCAATGACTTAAAATCTTCTCATATCAATAATAATCGGCGTATCTCTATTGAAACCCTAAAAAATCAGCAACCCTGTGACTGAAAACATTTGTAGGGCTGTAATTGGTATAGTGCAGCAGCTGGGATCTGTGATAAAAATAGTCGTAAGGCTGGAAAATCTAATAATGGCAGCCCCTAATTTATTTTCTTTACCATATAACTGTAATTGGCTATTACTACCCTTGATAGATCTTGAGATATCACCCAAATCCCATACTCTTATGTGTAGACAACCTTGAATGAAAGGTTATACTTCCATATGATGTGCTTTGAATTTTAGATAAATGGGAAAGAAGTATGAATACTTATTTAGCCTATCCACAACAACATAAATGCAGTCTCTATCATGTACCTTGGGAAGACTTGTGATGAAGTTTATGAACATATTTTTCCAATCTTGATGGGGAATAAGCAATGGCTGCAACCAACTTATTAGGAAGATATGCTCTACTTCATTTTGCTAGTAGGTGATGTACTCCCTGAGGTGTTTGAGACCCTCCTCCTCCAAGCTCCACCACGAGAATCTCTTTCTTATATATCTACAAATATTGTAGGATCTAGAGTGTCCCACAATTGGTGTATCATGCAAAGCTTTCAAAATCTTTTGTTTTATCTCATATTCAAGTACTAGAAAGATTCTATCCTTGTTCAAAATGAGACCACATGTTAGCACATATTTTTCATCCTTCACATTTCCATCTAAGATGTTAGCAACAAATGTATTCTTGGCATAATCTACCATGATTGAAATCTTTCAATCACCATAAATGACAGAAATAGAACAAAGAACAACCATTCTACAAAAGACAACAACTACATGTTTTTTCCCTTTAATACATCATAACCTTGGATTTTCCTTCTCCACCTTTGTGGTTCATCAGGCAAATCATGTTGATCCAAGAATAACTTCAAGCCATTGCAATCTGTCTCAACCACACATCTACCATAAACAAAGTGATGTCTGAATTTTATCAAAACATGCTTGATGGAAAGAATTTCCTTGTCATAAATAGGGAAAATATTTTCTGAATCTTTCAACTTCATGCTCTTTATCTTAATGGAGTTCCCCTTTTGCATTAATATGGCTTCAATACCTTCGTCTGAAACACCACATTCTACCACAAATGATTGTGAGAAATCTGAAATGAAAAATACAAGATGTGATGATTACCCTCTTAAGCTTATCAAAAACTTCTGGTATTCTATGCATCCATGCAAAAGTTCCTTTCTTTGTAATGTTGGTTAAGGGTGCTGCTATATGTGAAGATCCCTTAACAAACCTTCTATCATGGCTGCATAAACTAGAGAATCTCCTCAATAGAGTTAGTGTGGTAGGGAGTGCCCAAACTAGAAAAATTTGAATCCTCTTTTGATCCCCCTGCCTGCCTTGAGCAATCATGACATGGCCCAAGTATATAAAATATTTGTGACCCCAAACTCACACTCAACTTCTTTACAAATAGAGTTTGATTCTCTAGAATCCCAACGATCAAATCTAGGTGTCTCATATGATCATTCCATGCTTTGCTACACATCAAAATATCATAAAAATTTATCAAAACAAACTATCTCAGCTGACCACTGAGTCCCTGATTCACCATGAATTGGAATGTAGCAGGGGCATTAGTCAAATTGAATGGCATGACCAAGAACTCAATGAGTCTAGTAAGGCATCTGGAAGTTGTCTTGTGCACACCTCCCTTACAAACCAAGATCTAATGGTGGCTTGATCTCAAATCAATCTTTGAGAAATGAGGAGTAATAAGGGCATGCTAGCCAATTTTCAACTCTATGGCTTGTTGGAAACCTCTATCTAATAGCGATCCTAGGGACATATTATTAAACACCATATCATGTTGTTTTGGAAGCATTTGAATATCAAGATAGAGACTATGTTACTTAACAAAAGATGAAATATTGCCATGCTCTCCGCCACAAAGC
Organism: Torreya grandis; assembly: GCA_037957365.1. Lineage (NCBI taxonomy): Eukaryota > Viridiplantae > Streptophyta > Pinopsida > Cupressales > Taxaceae > Torreya > Torreya grandis. The sequence continues at coordinate 2,496,938 of JARHVA010000111.1, forward strand.
AACTTGTTGCCCAAGCAGCTTGTCCTTTCTGAGAAGTCCCTTTAGCTATGACTACTCTTAATGATTCATCAAAGATACTTTCAAGCACCATATCTTTTCCTTTAAATGTAAACTTTGGCTTCTTAGATTTGTGATTCTGCACTAACTTGCCAATGGAATGCAACCCTTCTATCTCCATAACCATGTTAGTTCTCATAACATAAAATTCATTCCATACCTTATTCTCACCCATGGTTATATTAAGTTGTCTACTTATCTAGGTGCATGGAATGGTGAATCTATCTACAACTATGATATTAAAGCCATCAAACATTTCGGCCTTCATGAGCTTCTCAATATCTTTTTTTTGTAGCTCTTTGATTATAACATGAGGATCCCACACAATCATACATGAACAATCTTGGATTTGAAAGAAAAGATCCACTTTCCATTTTGTACCCTTCAGCTTTTCACCAATCTCTTGGTACTTCCCATGATGACAAGAGTCTTGTGATAAACTTCCACTAAAATCAATACTTCCATGCTTTTTGCTATAATCATGAAGATAATCAAACTACTTATTATTAGTCGTTGATCTGAAAATTCCAGCTAACTGAAAACTAGCATTAGTATCTAGTGAAGCCCTTTTCTCATGTGCATGCCACTCAACAAGGTCTTCTTGGAACTCAACCTCATAAACTTCTAGATTTAAAACATTCCTTTCATATTCTCCAATGTGATAAGAATGATCCGAAAACTTATCTTCTTCTTTCAATGCCTTAAAGAAATTTGCATCAACTCTATTATATTGAAGACTTGAAAATTTGGCATTGACCAAAAAATCCTCTCCAAATTCTTGCAAATCTGAGTTTTCTTTATGCTCCACCATTACAATTGGAGAATTATTTCCCTTAATTTTCTGTAGGTGTTGTTTTGTTTGAGTGACTATCAACTTAGCTTCCTTAACTCTTCTTAACCATTCATCACATCTATTTTGGGTCCTTATTACATCCTCTGCACTTGGCTGCAATGTGGTTAGTTTTTTTTCAACCACATTCTCTGATTCCTATTTCGATAAGATCTTTTTCCCTTTGACTTGCATGCTAAATTCCTTTTACTTCTCTATAGATTTTTGAGGCTCAAATTTTGACCTTTCCATCTTCTTTATTTCTATCCATGCCTTTAGATCCTTATGATATTCTTGCATAGCTTGCAATATCTTTGACATGGATTCTTGCACTGTCCTCATGATTCACAGGCTGGAAAGATCACAACTTTGACACCACTGTAATGTCCCTAAACAAATATTTTTAAGTAATTCTAGATTCACCGGAAACCCTAGGGCAATATTAATAAAAACTTATTTTTATTGCAAAACCCTTACGACAAAAATTAAAAATTATGAAAATAATTTCTAAACCCTAGGAAAACTCCAAATTTATTGCAAATAATGACAATCATATTGTAAAGACTAAAATCGGGATTTTTTATTTATTTTTCAACAGTAAAAATTAAAAAATTACCATCTGGATGTATACATCAATTTTCTAACCAATGGCATCCCAAATAGACCAAATGATGGCCCTACAACCTGAAAGAAATGACGACGGCCAACTATGGGTGATGTCAGCCCTAAAATATTGCCTTTATGTGATGCCAGCGCTTGGGATGATTACATCAGCACTTGAGATGATGCCCTAGCCATTGTAACTAATGCCTATGCAGAAATCCTGACAATGACGCCCAAAATGTATCCTAGCTAATAAAATTGAACTGAAAACTGCAAATCTTTGACTGGATGCACAAATGCACTCTCAAATGAAGTCACTAGTGAAGATTGAAAAGTTTTCATCTCCAAATTTGGTTGCAATGGAGGGTTTTCATCCTCAAAAATAGAAGTTGAAGCAACAGCTCAAACTATCAATGTAAAAATAGATAATGGCAAAAGATTTCCAAATGGCCCTGCAACACCTTTTTATAAGTTCACTTGACACTTTTCCCAAGAAAAAGCTCCAAAAATAACTTTCTATCTTCTAATTTGTTATTGATTTGCTTTATTTGGAAAGTCACCTTTATTTTTTGAATTCATAATAATAAAATAATATTAAATTGTCCCTTTTAATAAAAAGTAAGTTAACTTAAAAATATTAGCTTTATTATTTTTGCTTTATTTGGAAAGTCACCTTTATTTTTTGAATTCATAATAATAAAATAATATTAAATTGTCCCTTTTAATAAAAAGTAAGTTAACTTAAAAATATTAGCTTTATTATTTTTACTTTATTTGAAAAAGAGGTCATGGCACACCACCTTCCACTTCAACTGATTCAGGTGCACAGGTGGTCAATTTCAGTGATGTTTTTTTCTATGGATGCAACCACTACTGGGAAACAAGAAAAGTGTGGTAGATATAGACTTGCCAGACTTTAATGGTGTGGCAAAATTTTTGGTTACACCTCCGCCAAAGATAACCAAGACTACTTGCAAGTTAGTCTTTGATTCATCTAGGGCTCAATTTGTGGAAATTGTTGAGCCAAAAGTGGAGAAGAATGAAGAAGAGATGACCATATTTCATTATACCTTGAAGGGAATCCCATTGAGTGTAGCCACTCATGAGAGTGACATGCATAATTGTAGGGAGAAAAGTGAGCAAATGATCAAGAGGTTCGAGCAAAATGGGCTGACTCAAGAGCAGTTGAATAGTCAAATCCAACAACTTGCCAAGTACATGACCCTAGTGGAAGCCCCAACAACTTCTTGGGCTGATGCTCCAACTCAAATACCAGGAATCAGCAAGGATGCTATTTCCACCATAAGTAAACGCAACAGCTATGGAAAAACATTGGAGGCTTGGGTGGAGCAATTGCCTTTGGATGGACTAAAATATATCGAAGAAATGGCAAAGATGTATGAAAAGATTGAATTAAAGCAGAATGAAATGGAGCAACAGATCAAATGTCATCAAAAGGAGCTCATAATGTGGGAAAATGTGAAAAATGATGCCTCCTATGATAGGTTCGAAAGTATTCTGCACAAGATTGATATACTAAACAAAGCAATTGAAGAGCTGAAGAAGCAATCAAAGATTGGAGATGAAAGAATTGTTGACGCTTTTCAAATGTATGGAGCCTGCACTGTAACTTAGCTCAAAAAGATGGTTCAGGGCAGCACCCAGTGAATGTGGTAAAAGACCAATTCATAAAGTTATCAAAGAAGAACTATTCAAGGAGGAAGTTTTCAATGTCTCTTCTATGAACAAATTCAGCAATATTCATACTTCACTGGAGGAGTTAAATTTACAACTAGCAGAATTCTCAAAGACCCCTAACATCATGATGATGACATCATATAGGTAGTTGACACGGTGTAAGAACACGATCATTCCCCGAAAAGATTTCTTTGTTGAAAATTTGAAGAAATTTTGGATATTCAAGGTTTCTCAAGACAAAGGGAAGGTTGTAGGTCAGCCATCTTCACAACAGTCAGCTCCATCAAGTGCATATCCTTCCTTAGGGAAATCCTCCTAGGAAGCATTTCTATTCTATTTTTGTATGTTTTCTTTTCTTCTTGTAATATTCAAAAATTATAGGTTTTCTTCTATAATTTTCTTCAAAAGGGAGATACAAATATAAAATTGAAATAGGACAAAGGTTAGAATGTAAAAGGTCAGCCCATTCCCTCCTAAATCTATAAATAGGAGAAATGGCTATTGTACAAGGGTTGTTTAATGTTCATGGTAATTTTGCTTGAAAGAAGGAAACTTTGTGTCCATTATTCCATTGAGGAATACAAAGTAAATTCCAGAACTTTTTGACTTGTAGTTTCTCTTTGTCGAGATACATTATTCTTATGTTTATGCGTGTCTCTCAATTCTCAATCAATACTAAAAATTGTCAAATTGTCAAACTACTTCTAAAAATTTTCTTGTCATGCAAGGGACATGATCTACGTTTGTTTGTTCATGCGTGACCCTTCATCTCCCTTCTTTTTCATTTCTCCTTTGAAGGTAGAAAGTAATAAAACCCAATATCAAATTCTACCTGTAAATATTGTAAATAGTGTCGTTTTTGTTCTTCATGTTTCAATCAAGGGAACCTCCCCTCAGAATAGAGGAGGGACTTTGTCCCCTTCACTACTGCAAAAACAACATATTTCTCCTAGTGACAAATATTTCGCCAACAAATTTTTATGTCTACCATGGGCATGTTTTAGGTTTTTTCGTGCTACCCACCAAACCTATCACTCAACAACTCATATGAGGCTATAAGGTTAGGTGAGTGTTGTTCTCACACCCGTTAGGTGCTAAATAAATATAAGTAATTTTCTGCAATTGTTGTCGACCCTATTGTCATCCTAGCTGAAAAAAGATTCACTAGAGCCAATAAGAATAGAGGTGCTTTTGACCCGTTCTTTGAGTTGCAAGAAAAGTCTAGTTTCAAACTCTCCCCAGGAAGGTTAAGAAGTGTTGGTCCAACACTAAACAGAAGTTTGTCTCTGCCTAATATCCTAGTTCCAAGGGCCATGAGTTTCCATTTCATGGCATCCGTACAAGTACCTCTGGGTCCACAAATTGGAGCATTGGCTTTAGGTGCCCCACGTCACGAGTTACCCCGAGGTTCAAAGGAAAAATTCCCCAAGTTTACCAGTGATGGTAAATAACACCCACACGAGCACATAAAGGCATTTTTCTGTTCTTGTAGCGTTCTGGGTGTGAAACATGACAATGTGTCAGTCAGACTATTTGTGGAAACCCTTATTGAAGGAGTAGTAAAATGGTTTCAACATCTACAACCCAGCTATATCGAAGATTGGAATGCAATGAAAACAAGTTTGAAGAAAGTTTCAAACCAGCTAAACATGAACATACACTCTTAGCTCAACTAACTTAGATAAAAAAGGAACCTCGTGAATCCATGAGATATTTCATAGCTAAGTTCAACAAGTTGATACATAAAATTCCTTGGAATTCTATGCCCTCCTTGGGAAATCAAAGGTGCTTCTTTGTGAATGCACAAGCCCTTGAAGTAAGCTTCTTCCTACAAAGGAATCATTTGCCAAACTTAGATAAAGCCTTATGTCAAGCCATATAGATAGAAGATGATATGTCATGGCCAGGAAGCTTAAAATAGACGTATTCAAAAGCAAATGACAGACTGCTCTAGATCCACTAGTTCAGAAGTTAGCAAATGAATTGTTTGACTTGACGAAACAACTTCCCCATACACACCATGTTGCACCTTATCAGTGCATGCCCTGAAGACCTTTTGCTCCATATAACAATGTTTGTCCTCACCTTCCAGCTCCAACTCCAAAACTCACTATTGAGACAGCTCCTATACAAGTTAATTTTTCATGTACTTGGCATACTACGAATGATCTCGATGGTTCCAACTACCTAGATAATCTTGAGATTTATGCAATTATGCACCATGGTAGAACCACCAAAAGAAGATGTTTTGGGCACCTTTGAACCTGAAATATGAGAACCCAATGGCGACTCCACTATGGGTTATTAAGAATATGAACCCGATTGTGAGGAGCACAACGACATGGCGGGAGATATGAATAGTCATTCTTATACGGTGTCACAAGAGCTCAGAATGAAAAATTGACGATGGCTGAAAAGAGTAAAAAAACAAATAAGCTAAAGGGGAAAGAGAAAGTTCAAGAGGTTCCCAAAGCACCCTCTCCAAAGATTATTCTCAATAAGGGCATGTTGTTCCCTAACTTTTCTAAAGATAAGTCAACTGAGAAGATGGGAACTATGTCCTCTCCACAATATTTTAAGTTCTAAAATTCAAACTCTTAAATGTCAATCCTCCTTTGACATCATTGATCATCATCATATGAACAAAACCAAGATTCGGATCACCCAAGTCGAATACCTCAGGTCCAAAACAGACCAGCTCGATAGGTCGATCAAATTCATGTAAGGAGATGGTCCCAAGTCCTCCGTAGTACCTCCCAAAAGAGTTCTTGCCAACCCTATGTATTCAGCCCCTTAAAATCATATGGCTGCCTCTGTTCAAAATGGCAAAAAGTTTGATCCATTCTATGTATCTCTCTTCATTGGAGGATTTCAATTGAACAATTACAACATTGAATACGGAGCTTCAAACAATGGGATGCCTGCAAAAATGGCACACGCCTTGGGCTTGACATGTACTAAAACATTCAGCCATTGTTATTCCATGGAAGCAAAGCAAGTTCCTCTCATTGAGCAAATAAAAAATGCTCAAATGGCTCTAGCAACGCTTCTGCAAAAAAGGATCATGATGACTATCTTAGTAGCAAATATTTCACCGAGTTATGGGTTGTTGTTGAGAAAAAAATTCTGCAAGGATCTCGGTGGCGAAATTCAAATGGATTGGACTCATGCTACAATTCCGATAAAGAGAGTCAAGGAAAAGCTCCTCCCTAAACCAAAAACCAAACATCTAGTGCAAAATCAAAAGATCCTCGGGCAAATATTATCTATGAGGAAACAAGTCTTGGTACATACATGATGACTACTAAAAAAGATCTCGAACTGCCCAAAATCTGTTAGACCCCAAATTTTGTATTTATATATTCTAAGGGTTTTGGAGCCATAGTGCGGAAGAGCAAGGACTCGAGAACGGCACGAAGGACCTTGGCACGGAAGGGAAAGACGTGGAAGAGGCGTGGAAGAGAGATATGGAAGAGTGAGTTGCAGGGGGCAAGGATATAGAGACAAAGATATACAGAACAAGGAAAAACAAAAGACACAGGACTCGGACAAAAATGCAAGACTTGGATAAGGGTGCAAGAAGCAGAGACAATTATGAAGCAACTCGCGGAAGCATCGGACAAGACTAATCAAACGTGAATCTAGCACCAGTTTGCGAGAGAATAGGAGCACGAAGACAAATATCTAGCATGGAGAGAATATATAGAGGTCGTTAAGCCCGAGTCAAAAGGATGTTATTGTAATAGCTCGCCACAACTTCTTTTTCGAAAATAGTTGTGAGCTAGTCATCTCTATTGTATTAATGATGTAACCTAAAGAGGGGTTGGATTATGTATAAATACCTCTTAGTTTTGTTTAGACATATATGTAGATGGACAAAGAAAGAATACTAGAGAGGATATATTGTTGAAATATCTTAGTAATCTTCTTCAAATGAAATCAATGGAATCACTATTTTTATCTACGAATTTTAATATGTGTTAATCTGTTTCTATGGTATTGATTATAAATGTGGAATGTATGAAATGAATAACATGGATAACCACAATATGATGTTTGTAACAACGAGAACTAAATGTAACTAACCCAAGTGCCTAAGTGTAGATAGAGAGTTAAGTTTATCCACCACCATGCAGCAGAATCGACGAGAGCCGGTCTTGATTGCGTGCTTCAAGGGAGCGCGCGAGGTCACTACTCGCATGATATGTCAGCACACTAGCTTGTTGGCTTCCTCGTTACCTTTAGACGCACAACTAGTATTTAGTTAAGCAAAACTAAGGATAAAAGTAAAAGATCCCAACGTTTTGGTTTCATTGTTGGGACCCGTTGCAATTGTTAACGCAATGGTAAAAAGATCCTCGAGCAACTCTCTTTGGAAAATGTCAAGCATCGGATTGACATAGTGGAAGAGAACCTTGCGCTTCAATATATTGGACCAAGATTTTTTGCACGCCAATGGATAGAGCAACATCTATATGATTCTTTATATGAAACCTTCTTTGTGGAACTACCCGTACGTTCGTATGCTTGGCTTTTGACATATGTGCAAGACCACTTGAGAAATTACAGACAGAAAGCTCCATGGTTAGCAGAACGTTAGACAACCTTGGCCAAGTTGAAAACTACTTAGACACGTGAGGTGGACATTTGGTGGAAAGGAACACTAAATAGTTACATATAGAAATACGTTGTGTCTATATATTCTTGTCCAAATGAAGCACAGTTCAATTTCCTAAGGGAGCTATGCAGAGGGTATCTAAGACAATTTTCCCTAGAAATTAAGAAATTTATGGTTGACTCTAGACTTGAGAACTTCCCCATGGACAACTAAAACTCTCTCGAGCATGAGCAACACAATTGGTGGGGGAATGAAGGGGTATACATTGGTATAGGATTGGTGGTTCAGCATGGAAGTCAGTCAGCGAGAACTACGGAAGCGTAAGTATGATGAGGCTAGGCACAAGGCCATGATAGACAACGATTCCAAAGGAAAATGGGAGGATATTGGAAGTGCCAAGAGAATCCGCAAGAAGACAAAAAGGCATAGTGAGTACTCCCTAACCACGGATCTGTGCCCTTCGTTGGCACAAGGACACGCGGAAGATGCAGGACAAGCATTGATGATAGCGGAACGCAATCCAAATAGGCCCAATTCCTCAACCGCAACGCGTGTTGATGCATTTGAATTAGACAATTATTGTAAGAGATTTGGACACTGATAGTGTGGAGTTTGAAGCCGAGTCTAAAGCTGAATCCATAGAAGAGACTCGAGGAATACAAGTTCAAAGTAACATTTTACAGCAAGGCCAACTGAATTTACCATTAGCCTTTACCTTTCCAGTGCAGTTAAGTCATATGGCTAACCTTGGAATGCCATGTGAATCAAACATAAATAGTGAGCAAAATACAAGCCCAACTCTAACTAATCATCCTCCCTTGGCATCCAAAGTTTCAGGTGCTCCTATTACTATAGGAGGCACAGGAGGCAGTACTGGCAGTGGTTCTACTAGAGGTGCAGGAGGATCAAGAGGCAGCTCAGTAGGCATTGGCGGACTTCCGCCATAGGGTTTGGGAGGAACTAGAGGAGTGCCACCACAAGATTCACTGCAACCACCCAATCTACTATGAGATGACACTTCACCTTCCTGAGTATCGAGGTGTTGAGAATTTAGCTAAACATGTTCACAAGTGTGAACTCGTTTGGCGGGCACGAGACATAATCTCTACTGAGTGGAAGGCAACAGTTTGCCACTACTCTATTGGATCGCACGCATAAAAGGTATAGAAAGTTTGATCCTCAACAAGCTATTGTAAACTATGAGCTATTGAAAACTAGTTTTCTTTAGGAATTTGACATTCCTGAGTTTGGGCAACAAAGTACTGCTACTTTAAAAGATATTAAACAAGAGCTCACTGAGAGTGTGCGTGCATATGATGCTCGCTTTAAAACCCTTCTTTCTAAGCTATCACTTGAAATCAATCCAACGCAGTATGCTCAATGGTTTGTTGAAGGGTTATTAATTCCTTTTCGACGAGCCTTATCCCACAAAACCTTTAATGATCCGTGCGAAGCACTGGAAGCTGCCCTCTGCACCGAAGCTATGGGAAGAATAGACACAAGAATTAGCCCCTTTATGAAGGCCCAAATTGCTACTATGGCTTCTCAGTTGGAGAAGCTTACGACCAACAATGCTCATAACACTCGTAGCAGACTGTGGTATGTTGACTATGAAGTAGAGGGAAATAACAAGAACAATTGTCCATGAAGGAATGTTTGTGCCATGTAAAAACAATCCTAAGAAATCTACAAGTAAGACCATGATGTCCGAAGTTTTCCTTTGCTTCAGCGTGCCACCCAAGCCAAAGTGTCACTATATTGTAAAATATGTGATGCATATACCCAAGATACTAGTGATTGTCAGGTCATTAATGAGATTCATGAAGCACGTGCACGAGATATTCGCCAAGCTTTTTTTATAGCTAACACAGGAAAATGGTGGGAGTCGATCTTTTAGAGGTCAAGGGCGTGGCAATCGACGAGGAGGTGGTCACTTTACACCCAAGACATGTTACAAGTGTGGATCTCCATACCACTACTGGTACGATTGCACAGTCTACACTATTTGCGCCTTTTGTAAAAATGAGCATTGACTAGAAGAATGCCCTGACTTGTATGCTTCTATTACCAAAGAATGGAATGAGGACATTGGAATGATACGCGTTGCAATAACTCCAAATGCTCAGTGGAAACCACGCCCTACCACTCCACCAGCTGGACCCAAGCTCAATATCACTACTCGTAGTGGCACTCATTGTCACCCTGTTGTTTCAAATCCACATGCTGAAAAGGTTCAACGTGAAGAACCTTGTGCACAACACTATCCAGATGCCCAACGTCAAAAAAAGGTGTTGCATGACACAATGGCCTTGGTACGAGAGTTGCAAGGAGAAATTGAGTTCTTGAAAGACAAGGATGCTTCCATGCATATGGAGATCCAAAAAAGTCACGATACCCACAAACTCGGGGCATGATGAATTTCATGAACTGTGCAAGCTATCCCTTAGTGAAGACATCATCCCCCTCCTAAAAAATTGGTTGCGACAACAAACGACAAAGTCTTCAGAGGATCCTCCTTTAAACCACGCATGTAGACAAGAGACTCATGTCCAACCAAATACAGAATGTGACAAAGAAGTCCTTGTAAATGCATATATTGATGGTTGGATGATCTGTGATATACTTGTGGATGCTAGTGCGGAGGTTAATATTCTAACAAAGGATGCCTGGAAAAAAATGGGGAGCCCCACTTTGCAACCTTCCCCACATGTTTTATTTATAGCCAATAAGACTTGTGCACTACCTATAGGCGTTCTTAAGGATGCCACAGTTAACATCTTGGGTGTCACATTTAAGGGTGATTTTGAAGTGATCAGGATTGTTGAAGTTGATGACTTTCTTGCTCTCTTGGGTAGACCTTGGTGCTATGCTAATAATGTTGACTTACGTTTCAAGAAGTGTTATATCAGCTTTGAGAATGACACTCAACGCATGGCCATTTTTATAAATAACGACTAAGGACCTCCCTTTGTGGAAACCGTCAATGTTGATGAGGATCTCAACACAATTTATAACATTATTTCCCAAGGGAATGAACATGTGGATCCTATTCCTGATGGCATATTGCAAAGGGAAGACGTGCAATCCATTTCAAACAATACCAGTATTGCTTGCGACCAATGGGCTCAAGGCGCCTATGATCTTACAAGGCGTGTTTGTGGTGTCCTTGATAGCCGCCTAAGTTTCTCCCCCAAGTTAGCTCACCGCCACAAATAATTTTGCATCATTGGTCTACCACCCTTGAGGTTAGAACATGCACCTTGGTTCCATGGTCAAATTGAAGTCAGGGAGTATTTGCAGCAATTAGAAGACTATTATGTTAATGAAGGTGAGCGTCTGCACGCACTCAACTTTGTGTTTCAAGGAACAGCTGCTCGATGGTGGTCTACTCATCGATGCCAATTGCAAACATGGGAACAAGTACGCACCACTATGCACTATCGTTTCCACCATGACAACCATGTTCGCACCACCCTAAGTTATGATGGGGTTACTTCTCCAGAAGACCATCTAACAAACTATGAAAGCCTTTGGAGCGTCGAAGAAACATGTTTACCAGAATCCTTATGGATTCATGCATTTTATGGTACTTTGTGCCTAAGCTAGGATGTGGTACATCCATCAAGAAAACCGCAGGGAAACGAATACCTGGCGGCATATCACACATGGTCTACTTTCAACGTTTTCATTTTCTTCTCCACGTGCTGATTTACATTGGTCCTTACAAGCAATATGTTAGGTAGTAGCAGGAGATCGTGCACCAGTTGAAGACCACATACGTCACATGCATGGCATACCTAATGACAACTTAGGAATATTTCAAGAACCGGATTCTCTTGCCTTGGCTCTATTGGATTCTGACTGTCAATCTCAATATGCATATCAGGAACAGATATGAAAGGGAAAGCAAAAGGTTGTGTATCAAGTTGATGAGGGTACCAACTCTGACCTGTCAAAACCAACTTTCAACCACTTGCACCTACATACAGATTATGGGGCACATGACGTCAGAGTTAATATGCAGAATGGTTCAGCATAATATCAAGAAGAAGGACGCACCTAAAATAGCCATTGTGTGCAATTACTAGTCTGATGTTGAGTTAACCAAAAAAATTGAACTCTTGCAGGAATATCAAGACATTTTCCCATGCAACTACACATAAATGGAGTGCATCCATCATTGGGCAAGATGCATATCAAGTTGGTTGAAAGTGCTCAACTAGTGAGGAAACGACCGTGTCGGATGAACCCCGATCTGCACGCTAGTGTTAAAGAAGAAATTGATAGTATGTTGCGTGTTTAGAGTTATTGCTCCCATAGATGAATCTGAGTGGGTTAATCCTATGGTGATCAACATCAAAAAAGATGGTCGAAATCACATTTGTGTGGATTATAGGGAACTCAATGTTGTGTCACTGACCCTTTCCCAACGCCATTTATAGAGGAAATTTTGGAAGGTGTTGCTGGATGTGAGATCTACACTTTCACTGATGGCTTTTATGGCTATCACCAAGTGCAAATTGCTAAGGAAGACAAAGCCAAAACAACTTTTGCAACTGAATGGGGTTCTTTTGCATATAATGTTATGCCTTTTGGCTTAAAGAATGCACCAGTAGTGTTCTCGTGCATTGTGGTGGAAGCCTTAAGGATTTCATCCACAATTTATTTCTGGTGTACCTTGATGACTGGACCGCATATGGTTTAGTGCACGACCACTATGATAATTTGTGCCTCATGCTTGAGCACTGCCGTCAACTTCAGATCTCCTTAAATCTTAAAAAGTGTATCTTTGCCATGTCGCTTGGGATCCTGTTGGGACACATCATTTGCCGAGATGGATTATTGGTGGATCCGACCAAAATTGCGATCATTGTCTAACTTCCAGCTCCAACCACTCAATGTGAGATCTGCACCTTCTTAGATCACACTGAGTACTATCGTAAGTTCATTTAGGGTTGTGCTAACATAGCAGCTCCGATGGAAGAATTACTCAAACAAAATGGCCTATTCCTATGGACCGCTAAACACCAGCAAGCATTTGAGGCTCTGAAGAAAAATTGGTGACCACTCCCCTTCTCTAGTTCCTAGACTGGATGCAGCCATTTCATGTTCATGTCGATGCTTCAAGCATGGCAGTGGGCGCCATCTTTGCACAGCCCGATGAAAGAAAACTTGATCATCCCATTTATTTTGCTAGCCGAAAGCTCACATCAACTGAACGAAACTACTCTACTACAAACCGTGAAGCCATGTCCATGGTTTATGCGCTCTAGAAGTTTTACCAATACTTGTTGGCCACTCCATTTATCTTCTATATAGATCATGAAGCACTCAAGTATTTGGTTAATAATCCAATGTAGCACAGACGCATTTGTTGATGGATTGCCCCATTTCAAGAACTCCAGTTCTCCGTGGTCATGAAGCTAGACAAAATTAATTTCGGCCCAAACCACCTATCACATATTGAATCTAGAGAATCAGTGCACACAATAGAAGATGATTTACTTAATGTTCAACTCTTCCAAGTTACTCGTGTGCTCGAAGAATTGAAAGAAATTGTTGCTTTTCCTACAATAGGCTCAACCCCAGACCACCTTAGCACCCAAGACAAGAAGCAACTGGTTGTCTGCGCTACCCCCTTCAAGCTTATTGGGGGCGACCTGTACAAGTTGGGACGTGATGAGGTATTACGAAGGTGCATAATGCAGCATGAGCACACTGAAGTCCTTCAGGAAGTCCATGAGGGTGTTGCAGGAGGACATTATGTTGGTGATGCAATGACAAGAAAGGTTCTAGTCGCTGAGTTATGGTGGCCCACATTATTCAAGGATGCCAAAGTCTATGTGCACCAATGTGATATATGTCAACGCGTAGGTAAACCAAACCAATAGGATGCCATGTCCCTTCATCTGGTGCTTGCTCATGAAAAATTTAAAAAATGGGCTATTGATTTTGTTGGCTCCATTCAACCTGTTGCAAGACGAACAAGGACACACTATATCATTACTACCACGTATTATCTCACACGTTGGGCTGAAGTAGTGCCCACACGGGATTGTACTGCGGCTAGATTTGTATGGGAACATATCATCACATGATATGGATGCCCATTACGTCTAACCGATGATCGTGGCACTCACTTCATCAATGCAACAGTGTGCATCCTCTTAGTTGAATTCATAATTGCACACCATAAGACCACACCATATCACCCTCAAGCCAATGGTATAGTTGAAGCCTTCAAGAAGGTCCTTGGTAATACACCGACTAAGATTTGCAATATCGATCGCACTAATTGGGATGATCATATCTTTCAACAGTCTTATGAACTTACCGAACTACATATAAAGGTTGAACTACTCCCTTTAACCTTGTCTTTGGCACCAAAACAGTCTTACTAGAGGAATTCCTTGTACTCTCTTTGCATATTGCACGTGTTGGCAGATTATACCTATAAGAATCCTTAAAGGCTCGTCTGGATGCTTTACTTTTGTTGGATGAAACGCGCGTTCTCACACACTGGAGTCAAGGGGTTGAGAAGTAAAAACAAAAATCCTGGCATGACCAACATATTAAAACCAAAGTTTTTCATCCTAGTATGCATATATTGGTATATGATTCGAAGTTGGCGCATCATCCAAGCAAACTACGAATCCAGTGGAATGGTCCGTTTATTATTATGATATCCGCCCAACAAGCACTTGCAAGTTCAAAAGTTAGATGGCCAATTCCTTCCAAGCCATATTAATGGTAGTCAGCTTCGGCCCTACCATTTTGTGTTAACACTTTTAAGCTCGGTAAATAAGGAGTATGCAATAGTTTAGTTTAGGACTTAGTTTTGTTTTCAAATAAGTGTGGCATTGGTTGCACACCTTTGGTTAGGTTTACTTTAGCACATATGGTGCTCTCTTGTACTCGGGACTCTGTCATTTATCACTATTACCTTCTTGACACATGAATCTCACTAGGTTATGTCGTGGAGGACCACGCACATCTTTTAGTGTCGGGTAAGTTTGAAGATGGATAAACTAATTAAGCAACAATGTGTAAAGGAAATGTTGGCAAGAATCGTGCGGGATCAAAGAAAGCTTAAAGGACAAGGAGACGCAAGAGGTGGCGCGTGATGGGGGCACGCAAGATGTGGCACATGACCCAAGAATGTGGGACATAGACAGTAACGAAAACTCCATTATGAAGATGGGTTAGAATGAAAAGGTAGTTCCCACGAATAAAATTGGAAATTTGAATTTTCCTTTACAACTAGCATGCATTACGAGAAAGGCACAACTTTCAAAGGAAGGATGGGACATTCATTTATTGACGAAGTAGTGGCTTAAATGGCAAGCGTGTCAAATGGACACCATGGCATGCCGTTTGAAGTATTAATTGTTGAAGTGATGGACGACGGCGTGGAGGGTAGTTAATGTAAAAAAAATCCTATCTATAAAAGACCTAGAGGGCTCTCATTTTCATTTTTACTGTTCAAAACTTCAAAAGATTGTAGAGCTCAAACAAGTGTGCACAAGCAACAGAAAAGACATTTTCACAAAATTTTCAATGGCAAAAATGAAGCAAAGATTGAGGCGAAGTTCATTCAAAGAAAGAGGGGTGGAAACGTGATCGTAGGAGCATGTGTGGGTGAGTTGCAAGTTTCAAACGCTACGTCCGTCGTTGAAGGAGGTTGAAGCAGGAAAGCCAAAGTATTTTGAGTTTGAAAAAAGGCAGCAAAACGTACTCATTTGGAAGAATTGGTCGGCCGCATGTTAACCTTCGAGATCCCCAATTGGTGATGCAGCCAAAGCAAAAGTCAAGCAGGAGAGATCCATTACCAGTCATCCACAAAGTATAATAATGCGAGGGCGCGGAGGAAGGTAGTCTTGTCTTCGCCCAAGGAGAAGGTTCTGGTGTACATGACGTGCAAGGCAAGAACCTAACAAAGCTAGTGGAAGAGACATTTGTTGAGCAAGCACCAGAGATGGCGTGCGTAGGGAAGGTCGCCACAACACCACCTCCACCTCCAATTTTGATAGAGGAAATGCAGTTCCCGAAATCCAAGGTTCCTACTTGTCAAGTACTTGACTACAATCATCGTCAATCCGAGAACGAAGGCAACTTGCAATGAGACTACCAGATTGAGCAACAAAACACAAAGAACGAGGTCACCTATGATTTCATGTCTTCCGTTAATTGCATTACGGATGCATGCC
Source organism: Torreya grandis (assembly GCA_037957365.1). Lineage (NCBI taxonomy): Eukaryota > Viridiplantae > Streptophyta > Pinopsida > Cupressales > Taxaceae > Torreya > Torreya grandis. Next base: position 2,512,950 of record JARHVA010000111.1, read on the forward strand.
CGGTAAACATTGATGCTGACAAAATTGACGTTGAAGTTCACACTTCACAATTTATATGTCTATCCAGGGAAGGAAGCATACACAGCGACACGAATCAAGTCAAACTGATATTGATTCTTTTAAGATAGTCGTGCAAGCGAAAATCTTTTTGGTTTACTATATGCTCAAACCCAGGAAGAAAACATCAAGAAGCCAGGAGATAGAGAAAGAACCCCTCCCTCCTCAACCAGAAACACAAGTAGAGGGAAGGATATGGAAAAAGGAGAAAAGGCCAAGATCTGAAGTCACTGGTTCCATTAGGGCGCAAGAAGAACAACCCAGTGCTAACCACAAACAACAAAGACAAGCCTCATTGCCAACAAAAGCCCAAGGGTTACCTGCAGAATAAACAAATGATGACATCGCTACTTCACAACAATCAGCTGTCCATTCGGGGCCAAAGCTTTCGACGCCCAAAGTGGTGATATTTGAACCAAGTGAAGCATCTCCAGAAACGCAGCCTGAAAAAGAACCCACCCTTGAGCCTAATAAAGAAAAGCATATTGTTGAGGAGCCAAAAATGTACATTGAGAGTCCAAAACCTATTGAAGAGGGGCAGCCCCCAACGCAAAGGACCAAGGCACAGGCACAAGCAGCCAACGACAAAAGAGTCTTGACATTTTAGATCTAGAGCGCGACCCTCACAAGGGCAAGGAACCTATGGAAGAAGCAAAAGAGTATCAACAAACAAATGAGGGTAATAATGACCTTCTAGCTCGCGCCCTATTCCAACAAGGCATCACAAACGCGCAGCTTTATAAGTGGGATTATTTTCCTGAAAATGAATCCACCATTCAGGCTCGGCATGAATTCTCTTTTGCTATGGACATATACAACGATGAAGGCCGTTTTGAGCTTCCTAAGGCCAACACAGATTTAAGCCCAAAGGGGGCAAATATTCCAGATGTGCTTTGGGTGGAACCCCTTAAATGTTTTGCAGCTCAAGCAGGCGCGGCCCTCATAAAATTTACCCTAAAGGTCTCTAGGCAAAATATTCTCCATAGCAATGATGTTGGCAAGCTTCACCACAAACATTGAGAGGTTGGTTGGATGTGCAGAGAGGAGCATGAGAAAAGGCGCAAGCTTAAAGAGGAACTAGAGGCACTCAAACGCCAACACTATGTAGTCAAGGCGTCTCGACTAAGGACACTAGGCTTTTGTCATACGATATTGAAGAATGAGCCAGTGCTTGTTGATGGTATTCCTCTCACCGGCAAAGCCATTGACAAACTAGAGGCACTAGTGGACCTTTTGCTCAAGAAATGCAAGAACCAAGTGAATCCCCAACAAGAGAAACTGTGGGCAACATAGCAATTTACGAAGGCCATAAACATCTGCAGAACCTTTTTGACCAAATAAGGCGCCACTATTCCCATCACTGATAGGGTTTTTGTAAACCTGACACAGTCAAATAAAATTTTGGAAGCACAACTTCAGCCCAAGGAACAACAATGTCAACAATTGACTGAGGATGCGTTGAATATCAAGGATAGAGCCCAACGCGCCAAGGTGTTCCAAGATGTAGAGGAATGGGAGAAACAAATAAATGCCCATCACCAAGAACTAAATGCTAGTTCTTCAGCACTTCGAGGGCAAGTTTTAACATGTTCATACCCACAAATGAGGTCACTCTAAGACACCCACAACGCTGTAACTTCTCAACTTGAAATTTTGACAACTCAAGTAGATGGCTTTCTAGAGAAACCCGAGGAGATGAAGTGATTACGTGACGAGGTGAAGTCATTACTTCCAATCTTCAAACTGCACTCAACCAATGGGAGGAGCTCAAACGCTAAGTGCAGCAAGCGGAACCTGAATTTTTGTTATCTGAGGAATCTTGAACATAGTCCAGGATGGACTATTAGTCTAGTAGGGGGTGATGTTGGACCCCAAATTTTGTATTTATATATTCTACGGGTTTTGGAGCCATATCGTGGAAGAGCAAGGATGCAAGAACGACGCGAAGGACCTTGGCCCAGGAGGGAAGGCACGGAAGAGAGGCGTGGAGGACCTTGGCGCAGAAGAGTGAGTTGCGGAAAACAAGGATATAGAGAACAAGGAGAAACAAAAGACATAGGACTCGGAAAAAAGCGCAAGACTTGGACAACGGCACAATAAGCAGAGACGGTTATGAAGCAGCTCGCGGAAGCTTTGGAGGAGACTATTCAAGTGCAAATCTAGCACCGATTCATTAAATAATAGGAGCACGAAGATGGATATCTAGCATGGAGAGAATATAAAGGGGCCGTTAGGTCCAAGTCAAAAGGATGTTATTGTAATAGTTCACTGCAACTTCTTTTTCTGAAATAATCGTGGGCTAGTCATGTCTATTGTATTAATGATGTAACCTAAGAAGAGGAGTTGGATTATGTTTAAATACCCCTTAGTTTTGTTTAGAAATATATGTAGACTGACAAAGAGAATACTAGGGAGGAAATGTTGTTGAAATATCTTTGTAATCTTCTTCAAATGAAATCAATGGAATCACTACTTTTATCTGCAAATGTTAATACGTGTTAATCTATTTCTATGGCATTAATTAGAAATATGTGGAATGTATGGAGTGAATAACATGGATAACCACAATATGATGTTTGTAGTAAGAACTAAATGTAACTAACCCAAGCGCCTAAGTGTAGATAGAGAATTAAGTTTATCCACCACCGCGCAACAAAATCAACAGGTAACGGTCTTGGCTGTGTGTTTTGAGTGAGCACGCGAGGTCACTACTCACATGATATATCGACGCACTTGCTCGGGCTTCCTCATTTCCTTTAGGCGTGCGACTAGTATTTAGTTAAGCAAAACTAAGGACAAAAGGAAAAGACCCCAAACAACTAATTGAAGGTATATAAATGATGTATGGACCTTGGAATTTGATAGAAATTATGCATCTGCAAGTTTAAGTTTATCGTAATTCTGATTTCCCCTCAAAATGAGTTGTTCCCTTTCTCATACAAGATTCAATTCAAATGTACTACCAACAACACGGCTGAAAACAATACACTGCTCTTAGGGCTACAAGTGGCAGAAGAAATGGGAATCCAAAATCTCCAAGCCCAAGGAGACATTGAGCTAAAGTGAAACGGGTACAGAAGCAATACCAAATGAAGAATGATAGATTATGGCATTACAAGAACAGAGTTTGGGATTGTATTGAACCTCTCAAAGCCTTCTACATAATTGTTGTGCCAAGAGAGTAAAATACCAAAGTAGATGTAATGGTCATATCCGCATCCTTATTGATTCCTCATCCCGCATAAGATAAGGATAAGTATACTATTAGATTAGTATACCACCCAAGTGTTCTAGATAACTCTAAACAAAGCAGTTTTAATAATATTGAGCAAATCATTGCTTTCTTAGAGTAGGCAAACAGTTTCAAAAATTTGTATTTTGAAGGTAATTCATCAACGTATAAAGAATCCTCCTCACATGTAAGCAAAAGCATGGATGAAAGGGACACTAAGGGACTATTGGAAGACGAGAAGAACAAATCAGAGGACAAGGTCATCCAATTCAAGGGAAATAAAATCCCAAATGGCTTGGTGTCACTTGAAGAGTTGTTTAACAAACATGACTGATGCATAAAAAAGATGATTCAAGAAAAACCCAAAGGATCTCTTGACCATGGAAAAGTAAACATAGGCATTGATGAAAAGCCACAATATGTGAGTATTGGGAAGTGTTGTTCCAAGGGAGAGTGCAGGGGGGTTCATAACCCTTTTCAATTTGTATAGAGATATCTTTGCATGGTGTTATGTAGATTTGAAGTCCTTCCAACCTAAAGATATGCAACATAGTATTCCTTTAAAGCAGGGTATAAATCCTTTCAAGCAGAAGTTGAGACATTACAACCCAAAGATCGCAAGTACCATCTATGAAGAAATTAATAAAATGTTGGATGCCAAGATCATCTTCCTGATTCATCACTCCACATGGGTGGCCAACATTGTACTTGTGAGAAATAAGGATGGAGAAGTCAGAATTTGAGTTGATTTTCACTATCTGAATCAAGCTTCGCTCAAAGACAATTATCTGCTGCTAATAATGGATCAGATTTTAATGGCAGTTACAAGATCCGAAATGATGTCTATGTTGGATGGATTTTACGGATATAATCAAGTGGAGGTACCACCAAAAGATCAACATAAAACAATATTCACCACTCCATGGGGTAGATTTGCATATAGAAGGATACCTTTCGGACTCATCTATGTTGGGGCCACTTTCCAAAGAGCAATGGATTTGGCATTTAGCAATATAAAAGATATGATTATTGTGATCTACCTCGATGATCTTAGTGTCTTCTCCAAAAACAAGGAAGATCACTATGAACATTTGAATATGGTCGTTGAAAGGTGTAGAGCTCATGGTATGTCACTTACCCTGAAGAAATCCATCTTGGAGGTCACAAAAGGAAAACTCCTAGGGCATATAGTTTCTAAGGAAGGTACCAAGATTGATCTTGAAAGGGTTGAGGCAATCTAGCAGTTGTCTCAGACTACTAGCAAACTTGGTACTCATTCATTTTTCATTAAATATTTTGTTGAATTAACTAGGCATATCACTCAAATGATGCGAGGGAAGAATGCTTTCAAATGGAGTGAGGAAGGAAAGGAGGCCTTCGAGGAAATCAAGAACGCCATTACTAATGCCCCTATACTAGCCTGCCCAGATTTTCAAAAAGATTTCATTGCATATTGCTATTCTTTAAAATATACATTATCGGCCATCCTCGTGCAGAAAAATGAGGATATCAAATCACCTTCATGAGTTATAGTCATGATCTTAAACACTCTCTGATTGAGAAACATTAATGTTATAGTCAAGGCCATGAAACACTTCAGATTTTATATATTGAATTCTCACACGGTTGTGGTGGTCCCAGATCTAGCCGTCAAATCCATTCTGACACAACAAGAACTTGGTTCCATGTGAGGAGGATGGATAGCTAAAACACAAGAGTATGATATCAAGCTCACCAAGCTAGTAAGAGGGCAAGGATTCTGTCAATTGATAGTAGAGGGAGTTGATACTCAGAGAAATTGAAAAAAAGAAATTCAGCAAAAATGAAACGAAAGAGTTGGCGCTTGTAGTTTTCATTGACTTTGTTGATGAATGGGATTCAGACATTGTTTACTTCTTATCATATGGAGAATGTCCAGCCCACCTCAATGCCAAACAAAAAAAGAACAATCAAGCTTAGAGCAGCAAGGTACATAATTTGGGATAACATGCACTTCAAGAATGCCATTGATGGAACGTTCTTGAGTTGTGTTAATAAAGAACAACAAAAGAAGTTGGTGGAGGCTTTCCATGACCAAGCTTGTGGCAGACATTTCTCTTTGCCCGTCACAACGCACAAAATCTTGCAAACTCATTACCACTAGCTAACACTCTTCAGGGATGCACAAGAGTGGGTTTCAAAGTGTGAACCCTGTTAGCACTTCGTTGGGAGACCGAAACTTGCAACTTTGCCTCTTCAACCTATGGTGATTGAAGAACCATTTCAGTTGTGGGGACTAGGTTTCATTGGTACTCTGAATCCTCATTCGAGTGCAAGACACAGTCATGTGTTGACAGCCAAAGATTATTTTACGAAATGGGTCGAAGCCATCCCTGCAAGATCCACAACTTCTAAAGTTGTAATTTCAACGAAGAAAATATCTTGGTCAGATTTGGGGTTCCTCAAAAGATCGTTACAAATAATGCTTCCAATTTTTCTTCATCCAAGCTCATTGGTTTTTGCTATGGAGCTCACTCTTTGAATTATTATCCTCAAGGTAATGGTCATGCGGAATCAAGCAATAAGAATATTACAACTATTGTTCACAAGTTGGTAGATGAAATCAAAGGAATTGGCATACGAAATTGTATGATACTCTCTAGGTGGATCGTATAACTCCCAAAAGAGCAATTGGGGCTTCTCCTTTTCGCTTATTGTATGGAATAGATGCAACGATCCCCATTTCCTTAGAGTTGCCAGCTCTTCGACAAGCTCAAGTGGTGGACAATGATCAATTCAAGAACTCATTAGAGAAGAGAATTACATACTTGACAAGGTTAGAAGAGGAACGAGTGATGGTGGTTGATAGAATCACAACTCATCAAAAGAAGGTAAAAGAATTGTTTGATCACAAGGCAAGGCAACGAGATTTTCAAATTGGAGATCTGATCCTTCTATGGGACAAGAGAAGAGAGGCAAGGAAAGTTTGACTCCTTGTGGATGAGACCCTTCAAAATTTGTCATTTCTGTAGTGAAAACATATTCGATTTGACCTACCTTGATGGAACTCATCTCCCATTGCCCTATAGTGGGTAATATTTGAAACATTACAAGCAATGAAGCTAGGTTGTCCCCTACCAAGCCCGTAGGTGATTTAAGAATTTGGTGGGTTTCCATTCTGTTGTGGGTATTCCTTCCAATTGTGTGTTTCCTTTCAGTGGCGTTTCCCTTCTCTATTGTGTGTTTCCCTTTTCCTCATGCATTTTTTTGTTTCCATTAAGTTTTTGGTTCTCTTTCCTAATCAAATCATTTTAAGCTGACTCTGTAGCCCAAAGGATGAGGCATTAGTTTTGAAACCATGAAATTCTAATGTTCACCCTATGTACTCCTTCAAGTCCATGTCCCGGGCTAGAGCTAGCAGTTGTTCCCAAAATTTCACATGGTCAATTTTTCCCAATGTTTTCACCAACATGAAGCATTTGTTTGTAGTCCAATTTGTCATTTTTTGCAAAAAAATTAAATCATATGCTTTCAGCACCTAGAAGGTTGAGCAAGCTCAACCTTCCAGGTGCATCAGATGCAAAAGAGCATTCAAAGTGGTGCATGTGCACAACTTCACACCCACATGGACAGGTCGTCCCGACCTCGCAAGCGCGACGAATGTAAAGCCGCATTTTGTTCGAACTAATCCACATCGTTCATCCATGGGGCTAGGTCGACCCAACCACAGGAACATGTCGCATGCACGCACATGGCAAGTGTTGATGGCCCAAACGCATTGACGATACCCCAAATCCTCTTTAAATTTGAATTGTTGAACCGAGTTGGTCACACAAGTCCGTCGAGCTACAATGATCTAAGTCCTTGTGCCAACGCTAACCCAGTAACTCCACCTTTCCACCATTTGCATCTAATGAAGTGAAAATTCACCAAAGTACAATCAAATTTTTCATCTCTCTGAGCAGTTCACAATGGTACCACTTTCAAGGGATTTTGAGCTTGTTTCAAGTGATTTTCACGTCAACAGAAGATTGATGTAGCCTAGGTAAACTAGAGTTCCACATGACACCTGTAGCCTCCTAGTGAAGGATTTGAAGGTGAAGTAAACTTTGTCATGTTCACTATGGCCTACTATCCATAACCACAAACATTGTTTTGTCGTCGAACTTGTGTGGAAATCTCCGTGCTCTTGCTAAAGCAACTTTCTGTGTCACAAAACAAGTCAAAATGAAGTTCCAATACATGGGTTATGAGTCCATGTCTGTCTTGGAGACTGACATGCCATAGATCAGTAACTCGCAAATTAGGCATGTAGACCTAGAGGAGTTTCACAGCAAAATCAATACAAAATTTTCTATTGTTGTGGTCACACTCCTATCAATGAGGGACCTAGAAGCAACTAGTTTTTAATACAATGTTCAAATTTGGCATTCGCATGCACCCAACACTACAATCCAGGCACTAGAGAAATCTGGTCTGCAGGTGGTGCTTTGATGGCTAAGCTTGACAGTAGTTCCATGGACATTACTCTTAGGATACCTGTGCAAAGATGAGCATAAAAGTTGAGCGAACCTTCTAGGACAAAAACCCATAGAAGCATCTCACAAACATCAACAACATGTGGTTGAAGCATAAGAGAATAGGCCTGTCAAAACTCCCTAAGAACTTATTCAGGTCTGATTTCAACGAAAAACTAACAAATATGATCATTTATAGTGGCAAACAGTATATCAATTGGAGAAACATCATTAGTGATGCACAACACCAACAACTCACCAACGTGAGCATGACCAAGACCTTTTTCATGACTTTGTACCTGGTATACTCTTTGGCAACTCAACGGATCTACCCCCGTCTCACCCAACTGGCCAATGTAGGTCTTGCAACCAAGGTACATGAGTTCTACCCAAAATTGTGTCTAGAGTAGAGCAATAAGCACTTCAAACATGTCAATGACGCACTCACCATGAGAGTTGTACAAGCATTGAGAGGGGATTGGGGATCAAGGATTTCTTGATGGAGCTAGTCTTGTGTCCCAGTATGGAAGCCACTTCATCCAGTTCTAGAACTTCACCTACATCAAAGTAGGAGGATTTGAAGGTTTCCCTCTTCGACTCCCAAGGCTGGTAAGTGATAGAATTCAGCTAAGATATGCAAACAACTTGCCAAAGTCCATAAGAGGTGCAAAAAGAGACATGTTGCTGGTGTAGTTTTCCCAATCACATTGGGTCATTACACCTGTAAAAATATGACTGATGCCTAGAAAATTGAAATTTCAATGGTTCACTTCACATTGCATTCTCAAAAGAGCAGGTATTCCTTTGACAACAAAAGTTATGTCAAGGCTCATCTCGGAATAGGTGCCACATATGCACATGTACCTCATTTGGAAGACTACCAGATAGACTGTGTTGATGAGTATGAGGTACAAAGGCGATATTGCAGTCAGCTAAGCCTAGACCAAATCAAAACTTTCATTACTACTTGGGTACCTAAGCAAATGATAGATGATGGAAGTGAATTGTTGGATCCTTCTTATATCGACAAAGCCATGGCCTCACCTTGCCAATCCTAAATTGGTCTACCCAATAGTTGACTGACCTGCAAATTCGGACCAAGCTAGTATTTGACAAACCAGTGAAGTGGTTCAGTGAGAGGCTTGCGGAGTGTATAGGAGCTAATGGCTCAAGAAAATTCAGGTCCTCAACTCCACATAAGCAAACTCCTGCACCAACATCGAAGGTGGCTAGTACTGGTAGCTTTGGTACAATATCTCACCGAACAACTCCTTTAGGTGTAGACGGTGATGGAGAGGATCCAAATCCACCTAAGATGCCAAGCAAGACCTCTGGTGAAGGTCCCTCCACCTTGGTGAAAAGCAAGAGACCTACACAACTGGTACTAGTTTCCCCTCAAGAAGGTGATACCACACTGCTAATTGATAATACTACACAACAGTACATTGCCTCTAGTCAAGGACTAGATCAATTAGCTGTTGTAGGAACTGCTCAAGGGTTGGTACAACAAATTTTTGCATCACTACCAGTTCCATCATTGGATCACTACCAGTTCCATCATTGGCTCAAATTCTGCCTCCTCCATATTCTACACCACCAAGGCAGCCTACACCACCTTCAACTTCAGTTGATTCGAGTGCAGAGGTGGTCAGTTTCAGTGATGCTTCTTTTCAATGGATGCAACCACTACTAGGAAAGAAGAAGAGGGTGGTAGATACAAACTTGCCAGACTTTGATGTCGTGGCAAATATTTTTGTTACACCTCCCCCAAAGAAAGCCAAGACTACTTCTAGGTCTCTGATTATCCATCTAGAGCTCAGTTTGTGGAAGTTGTTGAGCCAACTGTGGAGAATAATGAAGAGGAGATGATGCAAACAAACCTTTGTTACTGCAGATCAATAAAACAAAACTTGATACAAATATTGAACACGATAGAAAGAGAATAAATGAAAATACCCTTCTTTGCTAACAACAAACATAGCAACTCATTTTTATTTTTCAAAAAATATTACATCAGCTCTGTCCTCTAATCTCCCAGACTAAAACTAACATGCATTTCTATTAACAACTTAAAAAGGTAACAACTAGTAAAACTCTTATTTTGACTTTACAACTCTAAAAATAGTTAATCAACTATGATTTTTTCCTTAATTCCACAAAAACACAAAGCAGTTAAGAGTAAACTGCTATTATTAATAAATAAAGACTCCTAAATAACCCACTACATCAATTACAACCAACTAATGACAGTCACATCAAATTTCCTAAAATAAGTGAACAACCATGTCGGGAAGTGGAAATTAATCGGTCATTTAATGATCAATTACATCATCCTCCCCATCTTTTAGAAATTTTGAACCTTCGAGTTCAGAGTTGGTTTTACTTGTCTTCCTTCATTTCCTCCATAAATCAAACTAGGACTCTTGTACAAATTCACGTATACTTGAAAAGATAATTTTTGCCTTGATGCAACTTTAGCTAGCTTAAACAAATAAAAAATGATAGGATAATCCTTCACTGCAAATCCACTTAAGTCAACACTAAGCCTTTTTGATTTCATGCTTACAATGGACACCTCAAAAAAGGGCTCTCTCTTCCTCCTCTTCCATGTCTTTATATTCACCTCCATGCTTTATGAGACCAATCCCTCTTGCAACTTGCATATCAGCCTCATCAAATTTATCTTCATGCATCTAATCATTTACATGCCTATCTTCTTCACAAGATCTTCCAATTTCTTTCTCCTCATCTTGATGACACATTAAGACTACAACATCTTGTGTCTTCTCTTCATTTTCATCCCCATGCTCTATGTAATGTCCCCCTTTTTGGCATAACTTGTTTTTGGAGACCTTAGCTTGGTTGTTTCCACAAAGCTAAGGGAAGGAAGAAAAGGGAACATGGAGGGGGGCTAATATATGAACAAGAAAGGTAAAAAGTACTTAAGTGTTCTAATTTTCAGTTGAGTTTGCAAAAAGGTACTTTTAATCTTATGTTCACTTAAGTTGGAGTCATGGGAGCCTAAATCCTCAATACAATGAGTTTTAAAAAGATAAAATGCTTATGTTTGAAACGATACAACCCTCCAACTTGGGCACTACACTTGGAGGAGTCGTATATAAAGGCAAGTAAGGATTCATTTGAAGGTTATGCAATTTGGATAATGAAACTCTTGTGCAAGTATGTCAAGCTTGAACAAGTGACTTGAGGACGAAACCCTTCAAGTGCACCGTGAGTTGGGGACAAAATAACCTCCAATTTTATACTAGGGCAGCTCTACTCAAGGGCTGTATTTGCACCATAATTGTGCACAATTGTATGCATAAAATTCTACAAATGTGTCTTTTGATGCCACCTACATCAAGGAATTGGTACTACCTTTCAGAAAGTTGGAATTCACTAATTTGCAGGAAAAAAAAAAGGTTGGCGAACCCTCGTGGAGAAGATCTAATACCAATTGAGGCCTTCCAAGGTATGGCGACTCCCTTTGGGAGGGTGGCGACCCTACGTAAGTGTGGAATTTGGTCTCCAGAGCCCTATTCAGAGGTCAACGTAATTTTCCTATTTTATTTCAGATTTTTGGTGAATTGTTTGGTCACTTTTGGCATGCATAAGGGGTCATTCAAGGTCCGAAATATTCCCAAAATTGTTCAAGCAATTTTGGTACTTGGACGACTTGTGTGGCAAGCTTTGAGAGGTGTTCCAGCGAGACAAATTCAAGAAATAAAGTCCAGATTTATTTATATTATTTTTCTCGGGTGTAGCGAACTTCTTGGGGAACTTTTGAGGCACTCAAGGGTTAGAAAATACAGCTGTAATATCAAGGAAAAATCAGAACAATTTGGCAAGGTATTTTCATCAATTTGCCATAGTATTGGACTCCAAAAAAGGTACATAATCTTCTAAATAATTTTCAGGTTTCTTGTGGATTTATTTGGATGCTTTTCGGATTGAATATCATACACTTTTCCAGCTAGGGTTTGGCTGGTTATTTATTTTCAGAACTCAGTTGGTGCTTGGTTTGGCTAGGGTTTGTGGGAAAACCCTCTTATTTGGTTGTCGTCCCAATTTGGGGACATTACACTCTATGAGATCAATTTTTGCAACATATTGAACATTTTCAACTGCACCATCTCTATGCATGAAATCCATTGTCAATGAACTTATTTCTAGTGTCTTCTCAAAGCCAAAAAAATCTTTTTCCACAAGAGATTCTTTCATCTCTTCCAAGGTCTTCTTGCTCCAAAAAACCTTTTCCCTCTTCATTCCAACAACGCATGGTGTGATCCAAGCCATCGTTTTCCTCTCTTTTTCTTTTCGATGATGTTGAGAAAGCTCTGTTCTCACAAACATCTCCTTCAAGTCTATGATGACTTCCATAATCTTTTTCTTCTGCTGTTCCATCTCTCTTTCCTCCTTCTCCATGTCCCTAAACCTCAAGGCTGAAACTCTATTTCTTTGAAGATACTTGTCCACCCTTCTATTAATTTCTTCAATCATTCTTAGTCGCTGTTCAAATTCCATCTCCACATCCATACCCATAGCCACAACTCTTCTTTGAGCTATTTTGTACTCTCCTTATAACAGCTAAGGTTGTCCCATAAGTTCTCCATTTCCAGCATCTTTGGATGCTCTGATACCAACTGATGCAAACAAAACTCTGTACCTACGGGTCAATAAAACAAAACTTGATACAAATATTAAACACAACAGAAGTATGGACAATAAATGTAAATACCCTTCTTTGCTAACAGCAAACATAGCAACTCGTCTTTATTCTTCAAAAGATATTACATCAGCTTTGTCCTCTAATCTCCCAAACTAAAACTAAAATGCATTTCTATTAATAACTTAAAAAGGTAACAACTAGTAAATCTCCTATTTTGACTTACCAACTCTAAAAATAGTTAATCAACTACAATTGTTCTCTTAACTCCACAAAAACACAAAGCAGTTAGAGCAAACTGCTATTATTAATAAATAAAGACTCCTAAATAACCCACTACATCAATTACAACCAACTAATGATAGTCACAACAAATTTCCCAAAATAATTGAACCACCACACTGACGGGAAGTGGAAATTAATCAGTCACTTAATCATTGGTTACATCAAGAAATGACCATATCTAATTATACCTTAAAGAGAATCCCATTGGGTGTAGCTGCTCATAAGAGTGACGTGCACAATATCAAGGAGCCTACTAAGCATATGATCAAGAGGTCTGAGCAAGATGAGCTGACTCAGGATCAATTGAAAGAACAAATCTAACAGCTTTCCGGATACGTAAGCCCAGTGGAAGCCCCAACAACTTCTCATGCTGATGCTCCAACTCAAATACCAAGAATCAGCAAGGATTCCATTTCCACCATAACTAAATACAACAGTTACGAGAAAACTTTGGAGCCTTGGGTGGAGCAATTATTGCTAGATGGACTGAAGTATATTGAAAAAAGATTAAATCAGAGTAGAATAAATTGGATCAACAGATCAAATATCATCAAAAGGAGCTCACAATGTGGGAAAATGTGAAAAATGACATGGAGGAAATGTCAGCCACAGATGTTGATCTGCTTGTCAAAGAGGGAACAAGAGAGAAAATGATCTCTCCTATGATTGGCTCAAAACTATCCTGCACAAGACTGACATACTGAACAGAGCAATTGAATGGCTGAAGAAGCAATCAAAGATTGGAGATGAAAGGATTGCTGATGCCTGTTCAAATGTATGGAGCCTGCATTGTGACTTAGCTAAAGAAGATGGTTCAGAGCAGCACCCAGTGAATGTGGTAAAAGAGCAATTCAGAAAGCTGATCAAAGAAGAACTATTCAAGGAGGGACTTTTCAATGTCTCTTCTATGAACAAACTCAACAATATTCATACTTCAATGGAGGAATTAAATTTGCAGTTGGCAGAATTCTCAAAGACTCCTAATGTCATGATGATGACATCAGATAGATGGCTGATATGGTGTAAAAACACAATCATTCCCTAAAATGTTTTCATTATTGAAGCAGTGAAGAAATTCCGGACATTCAAGGCTTCTCAAGACAAAGGGAAGGTTGCAAGTCAGCTATCTTCACAACAATCAACACCATCAAGTGCAGACCCTTCCTTAGGGAATCATCTTAGGAAGTGTTGACGTTGTGGATTGCACCCTCGACAGGAGGCTGAGCTCCTGTCTTCCACGCGACACAATGGAGACTCCCCTCTTGCTGTGGGTCAGGCAAAGTTGAGGGGAGAATCTCTCGATAAGGGCTACTTCCCTTCAATGCATCTCTGAGGCCCAGGATTTCCTACTACTAACAAATAAATAAAAATGGGCGGGGGGAGGGGGCGGCCGTTGAAAAGGGAGAAGGATTACTGAAAACAGAACCTAAACTAAACGGTGATGCACCAAAAAAAAAGGTTGATCTACTTAGCTTTGACATACACTTTCCACCAAGAACAAGCTGACATAAACTTCATTTGATATGAGAAATTCTTCTGCATCAGTGAGCTGGGGGTCCGTGGAGATACAGGGAGGAAGAACTACCAGAGGCGTTCTAAGACACTTTGGCAGCCTATTCACATGGGCCTATACTCCGGGACACTTCTGGCTAACCTGCAAAGGAAGAACTCACAATACACTAGACATGCTGGAATCGTTCTGTGAAAGCATAAAGAAAAATGACTTAACACAGGACAAAGCCATAGACATATACGAAAGTGCAAGCTCAAAAGGAGGTAAAAATGCTATGTCTTGATTCAAGGTAAATTTCTTGCAGGGCTTCGCCATACAAGCTAAGAGATGTCTTTCTCACAATGAGAGTTTACAATATATAGAGGAGAGAAAGCAAAGGCGCCCTTTTTTTTTACAAGTGGCCCACGCTGCGTTGAATACATTGGGAAGAGGAAGTCGCTGAAGGAACCATGTTGTGGCAGTTGCCAGTCTTGACTTTGCTGCCTAGGCATATTAAACACTCCTGCAAAAGTATGGGTCGCTGCTCTCCATAACCGACAAAGCCATCCTTCCATGAAAGTTCGCGCAGTTGTCTGCCTATTAATGCCAAACAAAGAAAAAACGGGCTGCCCTCTTGAATGTTCGTGCTCTTTGATGACCACTTGGTGGAGACTGTTTCATCCGCAGTAATAACTCCTTGTGCCGACACCTTCTTTTGCCACCTGGACTATTTTGTCTGCTTTTGCGCTTGGCTTTTGTCCTTTCCCAGCTTTTGTCTTTTCTTGGCTCCTTCGGCCCCCTTTCTCGGCGGGTTCTTCCTTTTGGCTTTAAGGCCTTTGAATTCCTTCGGGTTCGCGCTCAAGCATTTAAAAATCAACGATTATTTCATTGCCGTAAAGTTGACGTTCGCGCACCCGTCATCATTTGAAAGCCAACGGCTATTCCATTGTCCTGAATTTGACGTCCGTGGGGATGCCACTGGACGTTTGAATTCCAACGGCTATTTCGCGATGCTGAATTTGACGTCTTCAGCCTGTCACCTCTTTGGTAATTCCTTCGGCCTTTTGTCGTTGAACCCTCCTGAGGGGAAGGTGTCCCTTCGGAGCTTGGAAAAGGTCCCCCTTTTGGTAGCGGAGAGTCCCCCGCAAGGGCACTTGCCCTTCGGGCTGCCTTGGCTTCTCAATTCCTTCGAACAAAATGTCCGAAGGAATTCCTTTGAACATTTCGCCCGAAGGAAACCTTCCTTCATGCCTTGGCCCCTTTCTTTCTTTCGGTCTGTCTTTTCCTTCTTTGCATTGCCATTTTGCCGCGGATTTCTTTCCGAAGAACTCTGCCCCTTTTCTGCCTTGTCCGCTTTGGGTCAAAATTACCCTTTTGAACCTTTCGATTGAACCTGAACCCTTTTTCGGAGTTCAATGGTTCAACAGTTCAATGGTTCAACACTGTGTTCTGCAAGGAGTCACGTTCATTCAATTTCCTTGTGAATTAAATGTATCGTTGAACCTACTGTTTGAACTGACCGCCTGAACCGACTGCTTGAACCGATAATGAACCAACCATGAACCGACCGCTAACCGATCGCTTGAACCGACCGCTTGAACAGATCATGGTTCAACGGTTCGATATTTCAATATTTCTAAGTTCAAAGTTCAAAGCTCTTGGAAAGATCATGTCATTGAACCCCGACGTTGAACCACTTTTTCCAATCTTAAGGAAATGTGCCTTCAAATTTTGGTCTCTTTCCTTGTGAATTTCTTCGGACAAAATGTCCAAAGAAGCTTTGTAAAAGCCTTGCATTCTTTGAACAGGTCCATCTCTTGTCAAAAGGCTGGTCTAAGGCATTTGTTCAAAGCAAAATAAGCTCCATATTGAACTGAAACCTAAAGGTCTTAGATCTATCAATTCTTTATAAGAACAAAACTTATTTCAAAAGGAAAATGAGCATTGGCAAAAGATGGATACATCCAAGACTGACGGCTCAGAATAGTAGGGAAAGAAGGAGACCGACTTTTGGCCTGCTGGACCAAAATGGTTAACAGGAAGTATTTTTATTCTATTTTTGTATATTTTCTTTTCTTGTTGTAATATTCAAGAATTACAGGTTTTATTTTGTAATCTCGTTCAAAAATGAGATATAAATGTAAAATTAGAATAGGACAAAGATGAGAATGTGAAGGGTCAACGCATTCCCTCCTAAAGCTATAAATAGGAGAAATAGCTGTTATACAAGGGTTGTTTGATGTTCATGGTAATTTTGCTTTAAAGGAAAGGAAAAGGAAACTTTGTGTTCATTCTTCCATAGAGGAAAACAACGGAAATTCCAGAACTTTGTGTTTTGCAGTTTCTCTTTGTTGATACACATTATTCTTATGTTTAATGTGTCTTTCAATTCTCAAACAATAGATGTTTTATTGTTAAACTATCAAACTACTTTTGAATTCTTTCTTGTCGTGCAAGGGACAAGATTTGCGTTCATGTGTGACCTTCATCTCCCTTCTTTTTTGTTTTTCCTTTAAAGCCAGAAAGTCATAAAGCACACTATCAAATTCTACTTAAAATATTGAAAATGGTTTTGTTTATTTTTTTGTTGTTTTCAATAAAGGGAACCTCCCCTCAAAATAGAGGAGGGACTTTGTCCCCTTCATTGTTACAAAAACAATATATTTATCCTAGTGCCAAATATTTCGCTAACAAGATGAAATAATATTTAGGGTTTGCAGATGAGATTGGATTTGCATTTTTTTATATGGTATATTAGTATGCATGGTTTTGGTATAAGCTTGAATCTATAAGTTTAAATAAGTAACAGTAAATTCCAGCAATAGGTGTTAAGGATGAACTCCGTGCCTTTTGGCAAGAAACCCATTTTCAATTGCCTTTTGGCATAGTTTGGAGCTTTTATTGTGAGGGTTCAGAGGTGCTAAGGTAAATTCTCATGTTCCCATTGGACTATGGTGTTGGGGTGGAGTCATTTGTACGTCACTGTTGGCTAAGGGGTGACAATGAACTTAAATGGCACCGACCTTGGAGGGAGTTCTCCTTGGAAGGTTTTTGATGACCATAGTTCTTTCCTAAATGTGTGGTTCAGTAGGAGTGCCAGCTAAAAGGTTGCATTTAACTTAGTCTGCAATTAGGGATTGCCTTTGCCAGCTACCTTTTGAGTCAACACGCACTTGGGTAGAGCAAACCCTTTTGTTGAGCACACAAAAGTGAGACTATTGGACTTTTACTGTTCACATAGATGGGGTGATTCCTCCTCAGATTAGTATAATGATTAATACCAAGATCACTGGGATCACCTACCTCCGGTGATCAATGTCTTCCCTGCTGTTGAGATCAAACTCACATGTCTTAATAAATGTGCAATAGCATTTGAGCTTTAAGCCTCACCAGATCAAAATAAATAAAAATTGCACATTAGCTCTTTCTATAGAAAACTCTTTGTGCACTTCTAATTTCAGGTTGAGAAGTCCAGTCTTGTAACATAACTCATCTCTTCTTCGAGTTGCCGGTTGTTGATCCTTTAATTTCCTTATGAAAGCCTTCAATCTCCTATTTGATGGTTATTCTCATATTCTTTTACTATAAAATCCTGGGTTGCTCGATATCACAATAGAATAAATTCTTGTACCTAAGCAACAGCTTGCTCAGATGATTGAGGAATCAGAAATCCCATCCTCTGGCTAAGATATCTTGTCAATTGTCATGCAGAAATATTTGTTACAAGCTAAGCTGGAAATGATGTCAATGTTAATGGTGATAATATGGAATTGTGGATGGGGTTATTTTCTGTACTTGAAAAATTGAAAGTACTTGGTCTTCCTGATTGTTCGCTCCAATTTCTAATTCTCGAGCTGCCTTCCTCATTCCATGTGGTCAAACTCCCCAGTATGATCAGAAGCTATCCTTCAAACCCATGCACATCATTACCATAGTTAGTTGGGTAGTGATTTTAATGTGGTCAAGAAGGGTAATAATACTAACTTAAACATAACCATACTAATCGATATTACATATATTCACAGACACGATATGTTTTTATTCTCATGGAATTATGTGTATAGACAAAGGATCGATCCATCCAGAGTTAAGCAAAAAAATGCTCGTATATAAAGCCAGTAACGATGATAGAGAATGATTTCATTCTGAAATAAAACATTTTATGAAGCTTGGATATGGTTCCCAAAGGATACTGATCAGAAACCACTGCATAGAGCGTACCCAGCTAACCAAGTTATTTTGAGCCCTTCGTATTAATATTATATTACTATCTTAAGCTTAGTGAAGGGTGGCTCCAAATTAATTATCCCGTGAAGCCAACCATACTAATACAAAAATGAAAACAATTGTGCCAAAATAAATAAGATCAATCTGTTCACATGCTAGAGGAAGAGAATTTAAATATGAGGTGCAAGCTTTACCAACCTGATCCCAACAACTACTTTGAAGTCATCCTCCAGGGATCTACTTATGTATTTGCAAAAATTGAATTTGCTACTTGGAGACAAGTGCGCCTGCAATGAATGAAAGCAGCACATACTTGATGGTAACCATTGCCCCCAAATTGCTTAAGTGAGATGATCTAAACAAGAGAAAATTGTGAAATTGAATGGTGTGAAAATTACGGAGATGAATCCATGTCGCAATGTCAGATAATCGACTTTAGTCACTGAACTAAAAAACTGTCGAAAGAAGGATTCCTGCAAATCAAAGCATAGTATTAATAAACTTGGTTACCAATTCCTCACAGAAAATTTTCAAACTGAGAAATCTATCATTATCTGATCTAGCCATCCAATGACCATCCTGACGTTCTTTGGGAAATATTTTGTCCTATTAACAAGATACCCTCTTAAAATTAAAAGATGGGAGAATTTCTTACGATCCAAATCAAAATTGGTATTCTGTTCCAAATATGTGTATGGCGCCTTACAAAAGAAGTTTCATTTGTAAGCCTGAATCTGGAAGGATCTGCATCCATTTTTAAAAATAACAGGGAATTTTTTGAGACCTCACAAATGTAAAATTCTTTGCACAATTGTTCATAGGAACATTTCATCTTATTACTTATAACTTAAGTAAGCTACTGAACAACAAAAAAATTATTACAGAATATGTAACGGTTCAATTACAAGGGAACAAAACTGGGGAAAGTGCTTGCCATGTGAAAATTGATACTCCATAGTTTCCGTCTCCTTTTCCCATGTTTTCCAGCGGCGCATCTAAGGATAGAAAATGATTTTAGTGTTCAATGAAGAATAGATATTAGTATCAATGTTGTAGAATCAAATCTAATCTTCCTTTAATGTCTCTATTTCAGAATTTTTAATTTGCTGATTAAGAGAATGTGTCGTCCTACTTTCGCTCTTCCGAGGCCCATGGTTAAGATGCTGTATAAAACTTGGAAAATTGCCAATACAAAGATAAATATGTGCAGTTGATGCATGGCACTTTGAGAAATGATTGGAACCATCCCCTGCACAAGGAGAAATGAAAACAAATAGGATTTAATTTCTTAACGTTCTATGTTCATATAACATGGCCATCAGGCAATTACAAGAAAAGCTCAACACAGGATCATATTTTCAGATTTTTAGCAAAAAAATAAAATACAAGCCAGAAAACAACATTTTATAGTTCGCATCAACCATGTAAGTAACAATTCGATAAGACCAAATCTTTCTACAGCTGAAATCTGGCAAATAATGCCCCTTATAGTCATGTTTATGTCACATGCAAGATAAAATCTATTATGAAGCTCTAGGGTGAAATGTGACTTGGAATCCCAATTTAGTGGCTATTAGCTAGCACTACTTTCGTTCATTGACCTTGGCCTACCAAGCACAATAAGTACCAGGGAAGTAAAGCTGAGGGATACTCAATGAGCGTAAATGGAAATTAGTTGCTACATTATAAGGGGGGCCTTTTCTCTAATAGCGTGGGATTTGAAACTAATTCAGTGATAACAACATTGATAGCATTTTGATGCTAGGACTCACAGACCTACTCTTTAGGCAAACTAATTGTTATAGGAACAAGCATGGACTGGCTCAACATTTTTAACTCTAATGAATGAAAGTTCTACTAATTTGATAGTATAAAGAGCTATATTATATTAACAGAAAGATATTTTACATACCAAAAGCAGCATGGAGTCTGCTACCAAGAATGAACAGAAAAAAGGAAGAAAAGAACAAAAACCCTAAGACAAGGAACTGAACAACCAGGACCTTAAACTAGAAGCAAAACACCAATGTAAATAGAGATCTAAACGCACTGGCAGTAGGAATTTCTGATGAGGTTTGATACGAACTTTCCTATGTGCAAAAATCCAAAGAAAAAGCAGCACTAAGGGTGCAAATGGCCAAGACAACTTCTGTGCTAAGCTGGAACATTCACATCTAGATGTTAATTTAAACCTGCTACTGGTTCCTGCACCGGAGGAACTTTTGACATCAGTGAAATGTATTGTGACAGCAGTGAGGTAAAGGACAGGTCCCACGGAGGGGGCTGCCACTCCTATTTTTCATATGCAGGTAGCTTCATGATAAATTTTGAAAGTCACTACAGTAATAAAAGGAGTCTCAAGTATCCGCCATAAAAGACTGAACAGACTATGTTTTCCAAGGAGAGTTTGTGCGGGATGTTGCAGAGGGGGGGTGCTAGACCTTTGCAACACCTGCTCTATTAATTTTGAAATATTTTATGCCAAGTGGAAGGATTTGTATGCTGCGAATTTTTGAAAAAAAATACAACTTGTAGATTTACTTGAGTGCCCTGGAAACTAGCAGAAAATAACTGAATATTTTGTGTTTCATGGGACCATTTTGCCGCATATGGTTCTATTTTTTTCTCCGCGGCACCTACAGAAAAAATTGTGGTACTCCCCCTCCACAGGACCACTGCCTAAGTGTAGACAAATATTTTGACTTTTGACTACCTTCTATGTTCCTTGACTGTAATTAATGCTGGTGACTGTTATTGACTGCAATAATTGCATTATTGATGCTGTTTTGACTAGGAGATAAGTTTTTTTACTGAAAATGAATGCTCTCTGACTGCATTCAAAGCGATTGACTGCTTTTGAGTATAGATTGACCAAATAAATGTTGTTAGGTGTTGTTTAATTCTGTCACTAATTACTGATGTACTTTTTTAAGTTGAAAATTGTTTATCTGCCCTTTTATTTGTGAAGTTCAGGTATGAAATCTTTACAGCCCTGTTAGTGAGCCAAGCTTTGGTGTTGAGTGTTATCTGTCTGTTATTGGGCCACGCTCTGGTATTAAACCTTATTTGCCCTGTATTTGACCAGACTCTGGTTTTGAGCCTTATTGATTTGCCCTACATTGGGCCAAGTTCGGGTATTTAGCCATATTGAATTGTACTGTCAAAATGTCTTCCTCTTTAACTCAGGAAAGTCAGAGCAGGCAAGTTGGTTTGGAGTCACAAATTAGTAATGTCTTCTATGTGATGATCATAGTTTACCAAATACTGCCAGATCTGGCTCAAATCTTTTTGAATCTGGATTTTTCAGACTTAGTGAATCTGTTGGATTTGTCCCAATATTTTTTATAAGTTTGAAATTTTTCTTTTTAACACATTGAATTTCATTTTTCTGAAAACCCACATTCAAGCTGCCCTTCCGCTCAACCCACCAATTAATAGTTTACATAAGTTTATATTAATCAATTTTACATACATATACACTTTATTTTTTAATCAGAATTTCCGATTTTCTCTACAATTCCGTATTTTCATATTTTTTCCCCCTCCCATACAAATCCGGATTTCCGAACTTGGTAACCATGGTGATGACTGCCCGGGGATGCCTCTCTAGAGATGTGATTTGGAAATGCTCTTCTTCTACACTAGATCTTTGTGTTTTTCTTCATTTAGATTTTACTAACACCTTTGCAAGTGTTTTTATATTTTGCTGTCATCTGCAGGTATCCAGAAGGATGACCATCCACAACACATTTTAACCAAGTAATTTGGTTTATCATCTTTATCTCTCTCGAATCCTACGTAAATTTGGAAGTTGTAAAGTTCAAGTAGTTTTGTCTTTTATTTTATCTCTGCATTATAATCATTGCAAGGCAACTTTTGTAAAAGGACTTACCTTTGCTCTATATGTTGTTTCAATGCACTGATTGCATCAATTCCAGCAAGTAAAGCAGGATCATTTAGCATCCAGCTTTCTGGTTCTTTTAAACTTTATCTACTTAATGGCTCGGTCCTTTTGAGACATCTATCATACCCCTTATCTTTTTCCTCCAAACTTGCTTCCCATCAAAAAAAGCATTGCAATGCAAACCAAGAAAAATCATGTGCCTAGGGAAATAAGTTAATAACTTGCAGCATTAAAACAAGATAATCACAGAGCCTGGGAAAACAGTTGTATCTCAGAAAACAGAGCTAGAACCAATTAAAAAAAAAAAAAAACCTAAAGCCTGGAAAAACAGCCGTAATAAATAAAACTTATGGGTTTACTTTGTCAAAACAAGGACTGCCGTAGCCACCAGCCAAAATCCGCCTCTGTGATTCCTGACTGGAAAACAAGGATCCTGACAGAAGCTTCCGATGCTTTTCTTCTGATGAATCTTTAGAAGTGTTCTTACAGGGAAGCATAGTGTCTGACAGGCTTTCTGATATACAAATCTTGGCAATGTGTGTCTGCGACACAGTGAGCAGTAGCGAAATGAACCCAAGAAGCATCAATTCTGCAACCAAAATGGTCAGTACTATTAGATAATTTTATAAGATTCTGGTGACATCGGAGGGAGAAATTCTTGAAAACTAAGCTAGGAAAAACTCCACTAGCTTCATTTTGAAGCAGATAATGGTGACAAAAAACTATTCATAAAGTTTAGGTGAAGCTCTGTGGAAGAATTCTTGGTTACCTAAACCAGCAAAACCTCCTAAAAGTATCTTAATCTAAGAAAACCAAAAGTCATACCTGATTTAATCTTTTCAAGTGCTTCATATAATGGTTTCTTATTGCGCTTTGTGAGCCACTGCAAACAAGGAAATGAGGATATGCTAAGTCATACAACATCAGTTTATATAAATGAAGGAAATACACAATTTAGGTGACACAAGTCCTTACTACCATAATAATGCTATCTCGCAACTGTTTCAGCTGCATCAGAGCATCTTTTTAAAACCAAATATACTCATCTGGATTGCTGTTAGCCACTACCCTGTACGCCATAAGTCAGCCATCATTTATACTTAGGCTAGAATGAAGGATAGGTCATAAAAAACTGGAAAGGAAGCCTGTAGTTGTAGATTGAGTAAGCAACCGACAACGAGCACAGGAAGGGATGATTCCCAAGAATGACCGTGGCAGCATAACCACCTTCCCACAGCTGGTTATGAAGCCTAATAATGTGTTGAATATACATGTTATCCCCGTTTCTCATTACTTCAGTGCTAACCATAATAGTTGGGCAAAAATTAGTTTGGTAAATCTTAGTATTGACTATGAAACCTGCAGACTTAAGCTTGGGAAAGAAATATCAGGCATCCAGGTTCTAGTTTTGTATGTAAAAGGTCTGATAAGTAAGTGTCTTCATGGTAAAGTGTTACGTGCCTAAAGGTGCAACTTGTGTGCCACTGTACTTGGTTAGTAAATTGATACAAAACTCTACCAGTTTCACATTTTTTTCAAAGCCTTGGGAGACTGGACCTTCTTCAGCATAGAAGGCCCATCCACAATTTAACTTTTTGCAGAATGAGAACAATCCAATGGATGACAATATTTTAACCTGATAGGTTTTGGCCTTCTTTTGACTAGTAAAATATAACTCAGCTTTTCTTTCAGGGGCATTCACAAGAAAAGTAGAGTAGCCTTTTCTCATGCAAATTGTTGCTGGTTATGTAATAGACTAAACCACAATAGAGAGGGTCTGAAGAAAAATGAGGAACATAAAAACAACATGACTAGAAGGGAGAACAGGTAGAGTGTCTGGCTTTTCATGGTCATTTATGTAATCGACCACTAGGTCGTGAGTATGCTGTTGCATACGTAATATGACTGCCACGGATGGATGTGCATATAGGTGGGTGTCTAGCTCAATAGGGGAGAATCTCCTATACAAATATTCTTCTGAGTAAGCTTTTGATTATATGTAGCTTTGGCCAGATCTAGATACTATTGAGTCCTCTGTCCCAAAGAGATCCATTGCCTACTTGCCCCCACCGATATTTTGGAGCAACATATAGGTGGTTGTAGGCTTAGTCTGTCAAAACCTGATGGAGGTCTCTTTCCTCTTTAACCTACCTGCTCTCAAAGAGCTATGAAGGCTTCAAATACAATGATGTCTATAGAATGCTATGCACAAACTTCTACTCATCCTAATAAGGACTATGACATTAGCATATACTGTCATTAAATCAACCAGTGATGCTGTGTCTGTCCTAATAGGATATGTGCTTCCCCTACCCTGAAACTTTTGTCCTTCCCTACTTAAAATGGAGCTCATAACTCTGTGCTTTTGGATATAGGCTCTTAACCAAAAGGCCAATTTGGGTAAGCCTACGACAAATCCCATTAGATTGTGGCGGAATGTCTTTCCCACTGGCCCCATGTTATTTGTTTTTTTGTCAAACCTTTGGGCAGCAAGCAATAACCTTTGAGTTAAGGTGTGCCAACAAGGGAATCAACTACTACCAGGCCTCATATTTAACTTAGTTACAATGATAAAAGCAATGTCGAATGGGATGAGCTCAAGCTGTAAAAGCATCGGCCTTGCACAACATAGCCCCTGGTGAAAAATCCATGGGAGACATGATATTAGAAATTTGTGTAAAATAAGACATCCAACTTTGATTGCTGGGGTTTTCATAACAGAGTCCAGGTTCAAATTCCCATGTGACATGATAAAGTGTTAAATTGAGTACAAATACGGCATCCAACTTCGTTTGTTGGTCGGGCTTTCATAACAGAGTCCCAGGCTCAAATTCTCAAGAGGCATGATAAAGTGTTAAAATTGGGTAACAGAGATCCCCTCCGTCATGGCATTTAAGACACACGTGAATGGAATATTTGACCAAAGAGATACCCCCTGCCATGGGATCTAAGACACAGGTTACGTTAAAAAGAATACTAACAAGAAAAAGAAAACATGATAAAAACGTTTTTGAACTAATTCCTTGAATTGAACAGACTAGTGCCAGTATGACTAGGGAAAGGAAAGCAAAAACACACCTTTCCGATGTGATGAATACTCTCTTCAAGAACTATAGATATGGTTATAAAGACAAAGCACACAAGAGCCACTGCCCATGTAGGTGTATGCTCCAAAGACCTATCGGTTGCCATATTCTTCTTCTTCTCCTTGCAGGACTGCTAACAAAAGCTCTTCTTCTTGTCCAAGGTTGTGGGTTCAATTCCTGAACTATTGCTCTGTCCTCCAACTTCAGAAACCCACCACCAGATACGTTCTTAAACTTTTATTTCCAATTAAGATGAGGTAGAAATCCAAGCTCAGTCCTCTTAATTTCAATGATTTTCAGTAAATTGTACTTCGGAAGAATAATAGAAGAAAAGGTCAAGCAATTACGAAACAAATTTCTGGTTTGAATCCTCAACGTTTCGGATAACACTCCATTCTTTAAATTAAGCAATGCTTCCCATTTCAGACAAACGTGAACTAATTATGGAAAAAATCGTACAAACATACCTACACGTCAACGCTGTTCTATATTCATTGCCAAGAAAATGAAGATAAATAAACAAATAAAAATTGCGATTTTTTCTGCGAGCCGTGACACCTACGTATCTAAGAACATCTCAGTCATTCAAGTTTCCCTCTCAATTCTGGACCACAAATTGTTTACACGAATTTGAATCGTAATTTTTTTTTTCGATGTTTTTTGGTGTTTTTGGAACGATTGGCTACGTACGTTTTGCACAGAAGTTGCAGACTTTGAATTTGTCGAGCGTATAGGCCTTTGACATGTCGAAAAATGGTGCCAACTCCCCTCAATGAGATCCTCTTGACAGAAGCCGGTACTTTCTTAATGGAAGCTGCGGCGATTTCACAGTTACTAAGCTACTTAAAAAAGGTTGAAAACATGGGGAATCACTGGGGGCTCAAAATGGTGGTGAACGAGGTGTTAGATCGGAGGAAGAAGACGTGGATGAAGCAAAACATCAAGTAGTTGGGAAAATAGGACATTAAGTTACATGAGTGCCCTAACACCAAAGAAGAAATAAAAAAGTTTGTGTTAGAAAATTTCAGAACTACCATGTGGACAACTCAGATTGGGCGTAAAAAAATGCATTATATTAAAGAGTTCAATCCCACTTGGGAACATGGAGATAAAGCATACCTAAGTGCCGATCTTAAAGGTAAAGCTAGGCTTCTAGTGGCACAATTGAGGACCGGTTCACACCATCTTAGGTGTGAAATTGGTAGACGGACGGTTCCCAAGGAAAGATGGGAAGATAGGACTTGCATTTTATGCAATGATAGAGCATTTGAAACTGAACGACACTTCATTAGGGAGTGCGATATGTACAAGGATGTCCGTATGCAGCAGGGTAACATCGTGAATGGGGGTAGTTTTAGTGAGTTATTTGAGGAAGAGAGGATACACAGCACGGACCCGCTGTTGGTAAAGATTCATAAGAGGCAGGATGACATCGAAAGGAATCTGAAGAACACCTAATGGTCTTGACTCTTGGTCCCATAGATTGTTTGGTCTCGTGGACGTTATTAAAACTCATTCATTCATTCATTTTGGAGTAATGGAGACATCTCTAGATGGACCCTACTCACACTCTTTGAATCCAAGAGCTATTCTACTAGTCCCTGACATCAACGGATTCATTCATACCGTTGTTTTTCCTTTGCTCTTTCTCTATAGGGGTTGAAGTGGATTGAGGAGCGATTCTACTAGTCCCTGACATCAATGGATTCATGTAGAAACCCTTGTTTCCCCTAAATTTTGAATCTGTATGTTTTGGATTATTTTTGTGTATTTTGATGTTTTTGCATGAATAAAGATGCGATTTTGCAAGATAAATTCAAATAAATAAATAGCAATATGCTCTTTCAACTAACTAAACTCCGATCTTATTATTCACTTCAGACGATTACAATAAAGATCTCTTGCACACATACAAATAATATAAAATATTGTCTTAAAAACCTGATTTTTTCAAACACACAGTCGCCGACGTCAATTATACTGCCGCAGTCGATCGATTTACTGCTGGCGTCGGTCTATCTGCCGACGTCGGTTCCTAAGTCGGCTAATGTCGATCTCTGTGCTACCGATGTCGGTCTCTGCACTCCCTATTGGCTCTCTACGGCTTGCTGCAAATGCGTATGGATTTGCACGGATCTGTACGGATTCCGTACATAAGCAAATAGAATATAGTGTGGCCTGTATGCTGGACACTTGATCTGAAAAAATATGGTGCTAATATGAAAAATCTTTATTTGGATAATTTTTCAAACAAAACCTAATGAAATAAATACCTGTAAACCTCTGTGATAACTTTTGTATGAAGTTATCTTTCAAACTGGCAATAGATCAGCTGATATCTCACAACCTCTGAATTGCACACACTAAAGATTGCACGTTCTCCAATGCAGATCAAATACTGGAACCCTTGGCTCAATCTTCTCAAAAAATACTTAGCAAAAATTGTCTTCAATATCAATAATCATAATGAGACTCCCTCCAATGAGAAACCCTTATATCCTCAAAAAGGTGTGTTTGCCCTAATTAGGGTTTCATAATTAAAAATAGGCTAGATAATTAATATTTAATTAAATCAATCAAATATTAATATCTCCCTCAATACATGTCTGAAAGAGCCCGAACGACAGCGAACTGGAAAAATTCTGCTAATCGAAGCCAAGCCAAGCCCCCATCAAGACTCTCTATCCATCCTATCAGCCTACGAGGGTCGCATAATAGGCCAATCATCAACTCTGAAGATGTCAACTAAAAAGGGGACATGACAATCCGCCCCTCCTAAAATTACTTGTTCTCGAGCAATCGTTGAATAATAAACCAATCAATCCACCTGGATCCCAAGGAAAAGGTTGTGTAATGTCCCTTATGTCACCAATCAACCCCTGTGAAGAAATCATCAGCATCAACCGTACAAAAATCAGCAACTGAGACACTGCACTCAACACCCAAACAACTGACATCACTGATAATGAAGAGACATCACATGTTAGATAGCAACAACACAAACCAAATCTGTTTGCCATCAACTCCTGCTCTAAGTCATGCACCAACAAGCTATCAACCCCAACACCTATCACCATGCCATGTCTATCACAACTCTCATCCCATGGCGTCAAAATGTCTCAAGTACCAAGATAAGAATCCCAACATCCAATCCATGAACGGAAATCAACTGGCAACTCAAGTAAACTCCTCACCTGATCAATGTGAACAATACCAACTGACTTCATGCACCTGTCTCCTGTACCCACTACAATCTCTGAATCCGGAGTGTGAATGCTAGACATACTCATATCATGATCAACATGTGACCTGACTGTAAAAGAAAGCTGAGTCCCTGCCACATGTGCTAACACCTGAACTAAACTCACTTCAAGACAAAGCTCATCCACATGTCTCTCATGTGTTGGTGCCAATGTGCACTCGGTAGCTCACTCTACCATATCGTGTCGTATGAGCCTCTCCACCTGATGAAAAAACATATTTTTGATGTTGTTGCCCCGTATTGCCTTAAGAGTATGTGTCTTCCCACCAACATCAAAACGAACCTCCATGTCCTTGAGACAAAGAGTGACTTCCTCAAGGGAATGAAGCCACTTCATGCCCAAGACTAAATCTATACCCCCCATCTTTACCACATAATAATCAGCCTTGAACTCATAGTTGTTTAAGCGCAATGGGAGGTCTCTAATCATTCGCTCACACCTAAGAGTGTAACCGTCAGCCACCTTAACTCTAATGCCCTTGAAATCCTCGGTAGTGAGTCCACGCTTCTCCACAAATCTAGCATCAATAAAATTATGTGTGGCCCTGTGTCAAGAAGGGTGATGACCCTCTGTCCTGCCAAAACTCCACGGAGTCTGAATGAACCATCTGGCTGAATGCTAGATAAGCGTGCCTCCTGTATCTGAAGCTCTGAATCTGCCTCTGCCTTAGGCTCTGAAGCCTCTGCCTTTGTCTCCTCAAAACTCTCCTGCTGTTCGAAATTCTCTGATTCTGAATCCTCATAATAAGCCCACATCACTTAATTTGCCTTGCCCTTAGGCCTCAAAGGACAATCGTGATTGGCATCATAGGGACCTTTGCAATAGAAACAAAGCTTCTTCCTGCATAGATCGTTAAGAGCCTCTCGATCCAAAGGTGGTGCTGCTGGATTTGCCTTTGAATCATTCTTAACACCTGATTTATCTATGTTAAAATCCGATATCTCTCTATTACTGTTGAAGCCCTTATTGTCCTTGGATGAAGAAGTACCTCCTGAGTTAGATTTACTAGATGGAGCTGCCATCTCCATACTATGTACCTTCTTCATAGCTTCCTGTAACGAAGGAGGATCAAAGCCTTTGATCCAACCTCTCAATGGTTCTGTCAATCCCTCAATGAAGAGTACTACAAGTCGCCTCTCTGAAATGTCAGGAACCATAACTGATAACTTCTGGAAGTCACCAATGTAAGACTCTAGACTGCCACTCTGGCGCAACTGAGCCAACTCCCTAAAATAGGATCCCAGATCCTTCCTGTCAAAATGTTCCACCAGTCTATCAACAAACTCCAGATAAGATGTGATCCGGTCATGCTGGAGTGTCACCATCCCGTGGTGCCACCAATCGTGAGCTACTCCCTCAAGATGCAGTGTCGCATATCTGATACCATCTCTCTCAGCGATCAGACGCAACGTGAGAAATGTGTCTAGCTTACTAATCCAGTTCTGCGCTGTGACCTTGCCACTACCATCGAACATCGCTAGTGTGAGCCTGCTCGTAGCATGCTTCAAATCATTATTCTGGTGTCTAGGTCTCCAATCCTGTCGACCTTGGTTATGTTCTCTCCTCTGTGTGATGAATCGGTCAAAAGTAATCCTCTCTCAGACCTCAGGTGATAATAACTCCCACTCCTCATTCGCTGTCATAAGTGTGTCAGTAAACAACTCCTCATGTTCCTCACTTGCTATCACCTCATCGGCCTTTTGCCTCACAAAAGTAGGCCTAGTAGGCCTGTTTGCTGTCCGAGTAGTAGTCCTAAGTGCTCTCTATGACCCTGCATCACTCCTGGCATCGTCACCATGTGGTGACAGTCTCCTCGGAGTACCCCATCTCTGCAGTGCTTCTGCCAACTGTTGTAATTCTTTGTTAGACTGCCTTTGCCCTGCTCGTAGATCTCTGAGAGCAAGTAAAACCTCTGCATCATCTTGATCCCTAGGATTATGAGGAATACGGGACCTGTCAATATTGTTAGCCATGTCTTTCGGCTGCCCGCTCAAAACATGTCGCCTGTCAACCAAGGCTCTACTGCGTGTGTAATACCTGTGTGGTCCCAACTCTCTTGGCTGCATAAGATTGCCAAACCCTCAGGATGGCAGGATTTAGCTCTGATACCACTGTAGAAACCCCTGTTTCCCTTGAATTCTGAATCTGTATGTTTTGAATTATTTTTGTGTATTTTGATGTTTTTGCATGAATAAAGATGTGATTTTGCAAGATAAATTCAAATAAATAAATAAATAAATAGCTATATGCTCTTTCAACTAACTAAACTTTGATATTCTTATTCACTTTAGACGATTACAATAAAGATCTCTTGCACACATACAAATAATATAAAACATTGTCTTAAAAACTTGATTTTTCTGCAAACTGAAAATAAACCCTGGATCTGGTACGGCTCTGGTTGTTGTTTCAAACACATAATCACCGACATCGGTTATACTGCCGCGGTCAGTCGATTTATTGCCGACATCGGTCTATCTGTCGACATCGGTTCTTGAGTTGGCCGATGTCGGTCTCTGTGTTGCCGATGTCGGTCTCTGCACTCCCTGCTGGCTCTCTACGGCTTGCTGTAGATGCGTACAGATTTGCACGGATCTGTACGGATTTCATACATAAGCAAATAGAATATAGTGCGGCCTGTACGCTGGACACTTGATTTAAAGAAATATGGCGCTAATACGAAAAATCTTTATCTGGATAATTTCTCAAACAAAACCTAATGAAATGAATACATGTAAACCTCTGTGATAACTTTTGTATGAAGTTATCTCTCAAACTAGCAATAGATCAACTGATATCTCACAACTTCTGAATTGCAAACACTAAAGATTGCACGTTCTCCAATGCAGATTGAATATTGGAACCCTTGGCTCAGTCTTCTCAGAAAATACTTAGCAAAAATTGTCTTCGATATCAATAATCATAATGAGACTCCCTCCAATAAGAAACCCTTATATCCTCAAAAAGGTGTGTTTGCCCTAATTAGGGTTTCATAATTAAAAATTAGGGTTTCATAATTAAAAATAGGCCATATAATTAATATCTAATTAAATCAATCAAATATTAATATCTCCCTCAATACATGTCTGAAAGAGCCCGAACGACAGCCAACTGGAAAAATTCTACTAATCGAAGCCAAGCCAAGCCCCCATCAAGACCCTCTATCCATCTTATCAGCCTACGAGGGTCGCATAATAGGCTAATCATCAACTCTGAAGATGTCAACTAAAAAGGGGACATGACAATTCATTTGTATCATTGTTTCTTCATGGTTCTTTTTTTATAAGGGTTGAAGTTCTTGACGACATGAGAAAGTTTTTGTTGTTTGTTTCATTGGTCTTTTCTAATGTACAGTGATGATCAAATGAGTGTTGTGATACCTTCGCCTCTTAGGTTGGCCATTATGGTGCCTTTGCCACCACCTCGTTCATATATTGTTGTCTATGTGTGATTTTCACACTTAATTTAATGGTTTGATAAATTCTTTTAATTCTCTTATGGTTTTATTATATCAAACAAATATTACGTTTGCATTGTTGTTTCTCCTTCGCTCTTTCTCTGTAGTGGTTGAAGTTCTCAACGACACGACAAAGTTTTTATCGGGTGTTTCGTTGGTCTTTTCTAGTGTACAGTGATGATCAAACGGGTGTTGTGATGCCTTTGTCCTCTGAGTTAGGTAATATGGTGCCTTTGCCACCATGTCATTCTTACACTGTGGTCTATATGTGATTTTCACACTGAATTTAGTGTTTTGATAAATTATTTTAATTCTCTTATTTAATGTTTTGATTTTAAAAAAAGTAATTCTCTTATAGTTTCACCATATTAAATGAATATTATATTTAACGCTATATAATTTTATCAGGTTCAGTATATGATGAATTGATTTTGAAAATAAATACTAATATATAACTTTTTATTATAATCATCTATATACTCAAATATTTTGATTAATTAATATATCAATACCTTTCAATTAAAAAAATCCACACAAAATGATATATATATTTAATGTATCAACATTTATTTATATTGTTTTATAAATTAATTTTCTTTTTAATTTTTATTGAAAAGCTTTGACTTTTAATTATATTTTATTTTTATAATATTTAATTTATACATTTTTTCAAATCATCTAAAAAGGGTTATCGTAAGTAGGAATTGATTTTGAACAATAAATACTATCATGCAACCTTTTACTATAATCATATATATTTTCTATTCAAATATTTTGATTAATTAATATATCAATACTTTTCAATAAAAAAATTTCATTTAAAATGATATACATATTTAATATATCCACATTTATCTATATTGTTTTATAAATATATTTTTTTTTATTTTGTTGAAAAAGTTTGATTTTTAATTAAATTTTTATTTTGGTGAGATTTGATTTATATGTATTTTCAAATCATCTAAACAAGTTTATTGAAATCATTTGTTCATATTATTTTATAAATTAATTTTCTTAATATATATTTTAAAATTATTTAAATATATTACATATTTTATATTTTTTAATTTGTTTGTTTTACTTTATTTTTTAATTTTTTAAATTTATTTTAATGGATTGTCATAGGATATGTAGACAAAAGTACCAATTATAAAATAAGAAGGCATGATATTATAGTATATATATTTAATAATAATTTGTAAAATTCAATCATAACATGTTATGTAAGATGTATAATACTTTTTTTTAAGGTAGTAAATCAATTTAAATTCTAACTTTCTCTCCACTGAAACACATCAATTGAAAATAGTGATGTGCCAAAGTCATATAACACATAATTCAATAGATTTTATGTGCCAACTAGGCCTTTGCATGGCTCTATGCATATGTAAAGTTAGGGTGCACAACTGTTAGTCCCTCTCCTTTAATTAAGAATATGGAATACAAAATTATTATTTTTTACGGATAACTTTTGCTTTTGAATTTTTATTGGATGCTATAAATTGGTCAATTATTTTTTTAAAGATAAATACGAGGTTTTATTAGGCCCCCAGCCAAAAGGAAAGAGTTTTACAAAAAATAGTGAAACATGCATATACCAGACACCAGAACAACCACAAAAAAGGTCGACCATAACCAACCAAACTAGAAACCCCAAGAAGCCAGGGGAAACACAAAAACGTAGTCATTAAACCTAAATACCAAAACCAAGACCAACAAAGGACCAACAAGAAGGACCAAAATAGAGAAGACGCATACAAGCCTCAGAGGTTGATGCCTCCTTGCACCTCATCATCAATGTCATCCAAGAAAATGAGCTCGTGACCTTTGTAAATGTTTTCTTCCATCTCACCCATGACCTCACACTTAATCTGCTTCTTTGGGCCTTTACACTCTAATTTAGGCACTAACGAGGAGGGGGTGACAACAGGGGTATCCAACCCAATATCCAAAATCAGTGATTTGTTGAACTAGTGAGGAGCAGCGATCTGACCCTGGGAGACCCATTTAACTAGCTTCTTCACAGCATCCACTCGAGTCTTATCATGTCGGTTCGCTCTTAGTTGGGAGAGTTATGGAATTGAGCTCTATAACTTGGTCATGGGTGGCATAGATAAAAACTTCCCTTCCAAGTGGTCGTGTGAGTTGACCTTTCTCCTCAAATCGTCCACAAAACTCAAAAAAACCATAAAACAAGTTTCCAGTGCTCTAAAAGCCATCACAAGAACAAGGCCAAGGCCATCCATTCCAGAAAACAAAAAATTAGGGAGAGGAGATAAGACATACATAACAATTTTCTTTGCTAACCCCACTCAGTGCTCAGGTCGCACACAAAAAGAGACTAGCTTCGCCACCACCTCCGAGTCAAAGACCAAATACATCAAGTTCAACACAAAGACAACATCAATCTCAGAGTTAACATGACAATGGATGCCTTGTGACATAAAATCATGTCCAAGGACACACTCAATTGCTTCAAAGACATCCTCTGATGACATCCAAAATATATGCTTCAAACGAGCTCTCGAAATCAAACCATCGAAAGCCATCTCTTGTGCCTGGCTACCACCACAAATGCATAGGGCGGCCAAGGCAATTTCTATGATTTTCTCCATGGAAAAAGGCTCTGAGAGCACTGACAACCAGTAGAACTAGGAAGGGGCAAGGTAGTGGCAAAACATTCCCATTAGACTGCTAAAATGAGCCAAGGTAACCAAGAATTATGACACACAAGGGAAGTCTCTCGACTCCCTCATGTCGCGTACAACCACCATCTCTTCCAAACAAACAACCACTGCTACATTATTGATTTCCATCCCTAATCCATAAATAATTATGAGGGGGATTTGGTAGGATAATGATGAAGGATTTCGTCAAGGTGATTGCCTCCAAAACGGACTCCGCCAAAAGAAACAAATTGCTAAAAAAATTCATCTCTAAACATGCCAATTTTTGAAATTGCTTTTTAGACAAAAGTAATACAAAAAAAAGGGAATAAAGGTGACAACAGATCAACCCAACTCGATCAGGGAGAGGGATGGGAAATCTTCCCATGCCTCCCTCACATTATCAACCCGGTGAGCTTCAATTTGGTCAATTCCATAGTTTACAAGGAAATCAACTATCATGTTTGCTTCATGGAAGTAATGGTTAAAATCCACAAAAGAGAAAACCTCCAATTTCTCTCAGGTGTTTGACAATACGTTTTCTAAGTGCCAGGAGGTGGTCACTTTCTTTTGTAGAGCAAAGAGAATGACCTACGAATGCCCTTCCATGATCAACTTCAGAATGTCGCATTAAATTGCTAGATCAATCCCACTAGCAAGCACTTGAGCTTTCGCTTTGTTGTTTGTACCATCTTGAAGTTTTATGGACATTGCTTGGATGAGAGATCCATTGCAATCTTGAATAATACAACCAACTCCCAAAGCTCCTAGATTCCCCCTGGAGGCTCCATCAAAATTGAGTTTGAACCTGCTTGCGGGTGGTGAAGTCCAATCACGCTTTTCAAGCCTACTACTTTTTTTACCAACTACAGTTGACCCATTAACAAGGGATAAATTAGTCAATTATTAATGTATCTACATTTTTATAAATATTTTAATATTTATTTTAATTGAGAAATAAATTGTATAATTTTATATACCTTTTTTATGAGTTATTAGTCAATGCCCAACAAATGTTATTACATCTAACAACTCTCAATTTTGATTATGTGAAACATTCAAAGTTTCTCCTACACTTTTTGGACTATACATTGATGAGTTGAAGGAAACAATTTTCAATACATTGGGTGCAATGAATGGTTGCTTACACATCAAAAACTTTATTTTAATTCTTCAATTTATGGATAACATTATTTGGGTGTCTCACTCAATGAAAAGTCTCCATAAACAACTTGATATCTTAGCATTCATTTGTGACACTCATGATTTTTAGGTTAATTTGGGTAAAACAAAAGTCATTACTTGTAACATATTTAAGGGGAGGGCTCAATAGTTGAGAGGGGTCCATTAGTTGTGATAGGATATGTAGACAAAATTATCAATTTGAAAATAAAGAGGGACTAATAGTTATTATAGAAGCATTATATTGTAGTGCAACTTATACCTCATTATAGTTTGTAAGATCCAAGCACAACATACCACATAAGATTCGCAATAATTGGTCGCCTATTCACAATTTTAGATCCAATGTCTTCTATAGTAAATCAATTTTAATTTTAATTTTCTTCCAATCAAACACACCAAATGAAAATGGTGATGTGGCAAGGTCATATACTGTCAGGATCTTGCTCCACCAATAGAGCACATATGATTACTTCTTGTATTAGCAACTAAACACGGAATTTAACCAGAATCAATAAGTAACTAGAAATATGAAACAACATAGGAATATGAGAGACAATACACAATTGTATTAATAATCACTCAGAAGAAAATACAATAAGGAAGATGCCACTTCTTCCTCCACCTCAAAGGCTCGCCACACCTCAAGACCTTCTTCCCTCTCTCTCTTGGTCCCAACAATCAACTCCAATACAGAATTGATGTTCACCTCTCCAACCAGTCAATAACACGCTGCCAGTACACCAAGTACACAACCGTACTCCAAGTAGATCTCCTACTCTCTGCTGCTACCTGCAAATCACTAGACCTTACTCACCATTGTAGATCTCCAAAAGAAGCCATGCTAACCTGCTGACTAAGATCATACAAATATGAAGAACCCTGCTAATTCTCCAATCCAGTACCCACCTTGGTACTGTGGCACTAGGAGGAACACTCCATTGCTCTCTTCTCTCAGAAGGAGCTTATTTGTTCTCTTACTCTCTAACTACAAGTTTACAATACAGCCCATGAGCCCATATATAGATCTCATGCTTACAATAATTAGACTATCCTAATTACAATAATTAGACACACAACTCAAGACTATAATTAGCCTTTACATGCAAACTCTCGGTTCAATGAACTAACTATCTGTGCAACGAACAGTTCTGAAACTGCCATAGGCGACCGACGTCGGTCCCTGTCTGCCTGGAGGTGACTAACGTCGGCCGACCTCCTGTCGATGTCGGTTGTCTTCAGCTCACGCCTGCCGATGTCGATTTCCTTCTGCATTGCAATCCACCGACGCCAGTCTCCCTGGAACTCAGCAACCTCCTCCATGTTTGCACCAGTTGAAGCTTTTAGCTCCACATCCTAACAATCTCCCACTTAGAGATAAATAGCTGTAACTATACCTGTACCTGTACACTGTCTAATTTTATTTCCTGGCTTGTATCCCTCTTCAAGCTTAATCCTAAAGACCAACCACCACACACACTATGATGCTCTACCTGTCATCCAAATCTCTTGCCGCATCTGCATCTACAAACCCCTGTAGAAAAGAACTTGACCCTACATAGCATGTGCACCTGCTGCTGGTCCCTCTAAGAATCCACTGAACTGCCCTTCAGTACTTCTTTCTCGAATTGGCTCCAAACTTTCTGACAACTCCCACTGCTTGGGAAAACTCAGGTCTACGCTAGCCTCATGTGATTTCGAACCCTGTTCCAAGCTAAGCTTGAACTGTCCAGCCCTTGGTGTGCTTTCTGATTCTGCAACCTGTATCATGAACACCGCCAACACCGTCTTCACATCAGCTCCCACTGGAGACAAAATATCCATGTCTCTTATGCCAAAGAATTTTGCTGCTCTAAATTCTTCATGACACACCTCTAAACTAACCTTACCCTTAGCTCAGCGAATCCCTGTATGTACAAAACCTGCTAGCAAATCACCTACATACAGTAACTGAATAATGTCGCGACTCATTATCCACCTGGTAAGATAACACCACAATAGTTACACTGACATTGACTGAAGCCATGCTTAGTCATCCACCTGTCAAACCTATACCACTATCCTGCCACTACCTCAAGACCATATGCCTTAGCCTTCTGTCTCACGTGTCCATCCACTCTCTTCTCTAATATGGGAATCCATCCCTCATCCAGTGCTTACTTCTAGCTGATAACTCTACCAACAAATACTTGTTTGGTTCTTCTCCAAAGACTCACTCCTCATCCATGCCAAGCTCCCACTATTTTTGGATTCTACCTGCATTGCTTCTTCCATCTTCCTAGTTCTTGACCATCAATAAGCAATATAAAGAAGGTGAACAATGAATATGAGGTTCACTTACCCTTTTTGACCTCTATATGAGCGTTTGAGACTTGTTGACAGCTTGCTGTTCGCCCAATATCGGTTCTAGTGACCGATCTTGGCCATCTCCTAGTCTACTCCCGACCGATGTCGGTTCCCTGCACTGACCCTGACTGTCGACGTCGTTTCCCTGGCCGACGTCGGTATCCCTTCTGTCGATGTTGATTTCTTCATGACCGACGTCGGTCTTCCTGTTGTCGACGTCGGTTACTGTCTGACCGATGCCGGTACCTATGTTCGCCTGTGAGTGATAACTTTTTACCCGCGAGCTCTTCATGGATCAAAATCTTGTTTAAATCAACACAGCCCTGCTCAGAATAATTCAGTCTCCTCACCTGATCTTTGTCCGTCATCTCCTCCATGAACACCAAGGCTTTCTAGTTCTTTAGCTTGTCAAAAACATCTGTCTTTCGCTTAAGAACATGCATTCCCCTCCTACATATGTGACCAAACCTACAAAGCCACATCTCTGTAACAAAAGGTGAATCAGTAATATAAGTAGATAGATAAAGGATACCTACTTTTTTACCACCATCTAATTCAAGTGTATCCACTGTGAAAGTTACAGTACATCTCCCATCACCCAAATTTTTTGAAAAAATTAGACTCATCTCCAAGACTGGTACCTGCATGACTTCCTTCACCACCTGTGTGTTATCCGCCTGCAATTTTAGCTTCACTTCCCCTTCGTCAATAATCTGACAAGGTTCTCCAACCCCTAAATAAATCTCTCCAAAGTCTCCAAAGACATACCCATGAAAAGATGCTCTATTTCGGACTGCATGGAAAGAGGCAAAAGAATCTGTAAACAAAGATTCTACTTTATCCAGAGCAACCTGTGCAACGTCACCTGCAACATCTGCTTCTACACGTTGATCTTCTGCCGACCAATAATCTCCTTTTACCTGCTCTTTCTTTCCATCAATCAAACCATTCATGCTATTCAATTTCTCCATTTGTAGCTTACTATCTTCTGCCATTGCTATACTCCCACTCAATTTGAAACCCCTGCGAGTGACCTGTAATCAAAAACACTACCAGATCTGAAACCACCTATTAGTCAACCCAACCAAAAGCTTTGATACCACGTGATGGTATCAGCTCTTGAACCTACAACCTGGCTCTGATACCACGTGTCAAGATCTTGTTCCACCAATAGAGCACATATGATTACTTCTTGTATTAGCAACTAAACATGGAATTTAACCAGAATCAATAAGTAACTAGAAATATGAAACAACATAGGAATATGAGAGACAATACACAATTGTATTAATAATCACTCTGAAGAAAATACAATAAGGAAGATGCCACTTCTTCCTCCACCTCAAAGGCTCGCCACACCTCAATACCTTCTTCCCTCTCTCTCTTGGTCCCAACAATCAACTCCAATACAGAATTGATGTTCACCTCTCCAACCAGTCAGTAACACGCTGCCAGTACACCAAGTACACAACCATACTCCAAGTAGATCTCCTGCTCTCTGCTGCTACCTGCAAATCACTAGACCTTACTCACCATTGTAGATCTCCAAAAGAAGCCATGCTAACCTGCTGACTAAGATCATACAAATATGAAGAACCCTGCTGATTCTCCAATCCAGTACCCACCTTGGTACTGTGGCGCTAGGAGGAACACTCCATTGCTCTCTTCTCTCAGAAGGAGCTTATTTGCTCTCTTACTCTCTAGCTACAAGTTTACAATACAGCCCATGAGTCCATATATAGATCTCATGCTTACAATAATTAGACTATCCTAATTACAATAATTAGACACGCAACTCAAGACTATAATTAGCTTTTACATGCAAACTCTCGGTTCAACGAACTAATTGTTCGTGCAATGAACAGTTCTGGAACCACCACAGGGTACCGACGTCGGCCCCTGTCTGCCTGGAGGTGACCGACGTCGGCCGACTTCCTGTCGATGTCGATTTCCTTCTACACTGCAATCCGCCGATGTCGGTCTCCCTGGAACTCAGCAACCTCCTCCATGTTTGCACCAGTTGAAGCTTTTAGCTCCACATCCTAACATATACTACATAATTGAGTAGGTTTTATAAGCCAACTAGGCACTTGCATAGTCCCATGCACCTGTGAAGTTAGTGTGCACAACTATTGGTCCCTCTCCCCTATTAGTAAGGCAAGCCAAGTGATTCTATTTACAAATATGAGCAGGTTAAGGTAGTCTCTTCACATGTATATTTGTGAGTACTCCTCTCTAGACCACACTTTAGTTTGACTCCAGGTATAGAGTCCAAATTGAATAAGGGATATGTGAATCTCACCACCCTTTAAGAGAATTATTTTTGGCTTCAGTTTTAGGGCATTTAGATGAAGATCCACCTCTTTCGCTGACTAGTCACACCTACTCCCTTGTATGGTTGTGAGGTTTGGGGACCATGCTTTTGATTTGAAGATTGAAAACGAATAGATAGAGTGATTATCATTATGTTATCCAAACATATTCATGCTAAGAGATTGGTCCTTCATGCCATCATCCTTAGATAATTCAACACAACCTTGCTTGTTACTTTAATGATCTTTCATGTGTTGATAATGATTCGTAGACAATTAGGTAACTTATAGAATGGTCACCTAAAGTATCCATATCTTGATTTTATATCCTCTATGGAGTAAGCAAACCACGGGGTTAATTCATGTTGGTATGTGAGAGCCTCGTCATTGCTTTACCTCAATGATCTTAATATTTTTAGGCCATCCCCACATATCTTCAATAGATGGTGGTTCATGATTTCTCCATGAGAGAGAATGTATGATGCAAACATCCAATCTATGTGATCCTAGCCGAAAGAGTTTCTCGCCTCAAAACTTCACCACTACTCATCGAAGATCTTTTACTCACATGCCGAGCTTAAAACATGTACAACTGACTTTACAAGGAGGTCACTCAAAA
This sequence comes from Torreya grandis, assembly GCA_037957365.1. Taxonomy (NCBI): domain Eukaryota; kingdom Viridiplantae; phylum Streptophyta; class Pinopsida; order Cupressales; family Taxaceae; genus Torreya; species Torreya grandis. Next base: position 2,554,240 of record JARHVA010000111.1, read on the forward strand.
GGAAGGTAAAATTGGTAGTTGTTTTCTTGTTTGTTTCCTTCATTGCATAGATATTGTTCCTTCTTAATAGAGGGCCTAATATGTTTTAGAAGCATTATATTGTTCAAATGTATATTTCATTGATAATTTCTCTAACCTCATTTTTTAAATTCATTATCTACATAATGGCATGCCTAGTGGGACATGTTTGCATAACCCACTTCTTCTTCTTCTCTTAATCCTTTTATTTCCTTCTTTTTTTAAAAATAAACAAAATAAAACAAAAAAATAGTTGTTAAAACAGTTGTAGCTTTTAATTAGTTTACTATTTTATTTATATTTTTTACAGGTTATTCTTACTAGTCTTATTGTCTATTTTTTAAAGAAAACAACTATTAAAATAGTTATAATTTCTAATATATTCACTTTTGTACTTTGATTTTTTTAGATGGTGCGTAATGGTCTTAAAATAAACTCATCAAATTTTTGTTAGCATCCGATTTGTATTTTAAAACTTATTGTCATTTTACTAACTATCAATTTTTTTTTTATCTTCTATTATTTTTGTTTGTTTTGTTGATGTTTTCTAACTTTGTATTTGAAATGTTTTTTTAATGTATATTCTAACTTGATGGGTTTTGATGTTTAGATGTCTTTATTTTTTATTATTTTGCAAGTTTCACCGATCGAAGACCACCAAAAAACTTTGTACAACTATTTGGTTGTGTTACGCCCTTAACCTATAATACATTTAGGGATATATATGTAGTCGATTTGTGACTTACACACCTTCATATTATCTTGTTGTATTTATTTATGTTCTTAGTATGGTTGGCCTATGGAATAACTTTGGCTTAGTACAATATATATATATATATATATATATATATATATATATATATATATATATATATATATATATATATATATATATATAGGAGGCAATGGTTAGTCTTTTATCAACATATTCTGAATTCTATTCTTATTGCATTATTGTGGAGGTTGCCCCCTTGAAGTGGCCCAGTCGTAATATTCAAGTATTCTACTCTTTCTGAATGTTGTTGTGGATCTATTTATTCTGCTCTTAATTATGTGATATATAATTCTATTTTTGTGAGTCATCTAAGTAATTTCATTATAAGTGGTATCAGATATTCGATTTGGGCAAGTTTCTACGACATAATTTTATTTATAGGTCTGACATCTTGAGCACTAGAAGTCTAGATTTTTTTTACCTTGTGCAAATTATCAGTGGTTGGATTTGTCTCTACGAGATGATCAAAATGGTATATTCTACCAATACATTTTTTCAAACTAAATTTTTTCACCCTTGTGCTTATTAGCAGTCATTGGATTCATCTTGGTGAGGTGATCGCAATGGTATTATCTTTCGATACATTTTTTTGGGTCACAACCCTCCTAGGGTTTGTGCATGGTAAGGCCTAACACTTGTGGTTTTGGCAAAGGGAAATAAATTCTTAAAACTCCTCATAAAGATGACATGGAGTCAGAAACTTTTGATCTGAGTATTTCAAAGATAGTTCAACAACTTAAGTTAGAGTTGTAAGGCATGGTGCAAAAAAATGATCTTGATGCGATTAAAGGGGACCTCACAGGGCTGAGAGGGGACTTGAATACCTTCTGGAATCAATTTCAACAAATCACTAGGTATTTGGCCAACTTGTCAACTTGGCAATTACAAAATAACCCTCCACCACTTCAGGTTGGTTTTTCTCCTCCAAATAATCACAACAACAACCATGGTACAAAGTTGTTCCCATAAGTGGACCTATATAAGTTTGATGGTAATGATCCACTCAAATAGATTACTCAAATTAAAAATTTATTTGATCTACATAAGAATCCTTGTTTATAAAAGATGGTCATGGTCTCTCTGTATCTAGAACTCGAGCAATTTGTTTGGTATCATTGGTTGTGTGCTCAAAATAAAAATAAAGGTCTCTTATTTTCTTGGTTTATATTTTTTGAAGAGTTGTAGCTCCACTATCATAATAATGTCTCAAAAAACTACTCTAGCCAACTAGCCAAGTTGTGCCAAACTAGAACGGTAAAGGATTACATTCATCAATTTCAAAATCTCTCCTTATGTGTGGCAAATATCATTGGGGAAAATATGACTGGCTTATTTTTGGGTGGCCTTAAAAATAGTATCCAATTGGAGGTTCACATGTTTCATCCCGGTAATGTATCTGAAGCCATACCAAGGGCACCTCTAGTTGATGAAAAAGAGTTGATCAAACAAATACCTTTCACTAATGTGTGTGAACACACCTTCCCAACACCATCATTTCCAAATTGTGTGCCAAAGGTTTGTGTTTTGGATGTGATAGAAAATGGAACAAAGGACATTGATGTGCTAAAAATAATTTATTTTACATTGAAGGTGCCAATGAGGAGGAAGAAGATGACGAGGCTTCAGGGGTAGGTTTGGAAGAACCTAAAGATGAATCTGAAGATTTTCAACATACTATTTCCTATCATACAATTTTAGACATTAGTACTCCTCAAACTCTTAGGGTGGTGGGTTTCCTGAAGAAATAGAAGGTGATTATGTTAATTGATTTTGGAGTACACATAACTTCATCAACAATAAGTTGGCTATTCAATTGAACTATTTCATTTACCCAGCTCCAGAATTTCAAGTCATGATTGCAGATGGTGGTACATTCAATTATTCAAAAAAATGACAGAACATTAAACTTTCATTGGAGACTACTTACGAGATTCCCTTATATTTTTTATTCCCATGGGAGGAACTAACATTTTTTGGGAGTGTAGTGGCTCACCATTTTGGGCATTGTTGAGATGAATTTATAAGAACTATCTGTGAGGTTCCATTCAAAAAGGCAGGACCTTTGAACTACGTGGATTAAGAGCTAAATCTCCACAATTGGTTAGTTTCCATCAAAAGATGATGATTCTTAGAAAATGTATAGAAAAATTTATGGCACACTTATTTTTCGTAGAGGTTCAACCAACCAAGGAGTCTACACATTCTGATTTGCAAAGGGTGTTGGATGACCATTTTGTTGTTTTTTATGACATACCAAAAGGACTTCGTCCAAGTCGTGCACATGATCATGCCATCAGTATCATTTTAGGAAGTACACCACCCAACATCAGGCCCTATAGGTATGCCCATGCCTAGAAGACTAAAATTAAAAAGATGGTATAGGAGATGTTAGAGGCAAGAATCATCCAACACAATCAAAGTGAATATTCCTCCTTGATGGTCATGGTACGAAAGAAGAACGGTAGTTGGAGGATGTGTCCAAACTATAGATAATTTAACAAGTATACCATCAAAGATAAGTTTTCCATTCCATTAATTGATGGTTTGCTAGATGAATTACATGGTATTGTTTATTATATCAAGTTAGACCTTCACTTTGGGTATCATCATATTCACATCCGCAATGAGGACATACCTCAAATAGCTTTCAGAACTCATGAAGGCCATTATGAATTTATGGCCATGCCTTTTGGCCTAACAAACACACCATCCACATTTCAGATTTTGATGAATTCTATATTTAGGTCATTTTTGAGAAAGTTTGTATTAGTGTTTTTTTTATGATAACCTCATCTATAGCAAAAATTGGAAAGACCATTTAAAGCATGTGAAATAAGTACTTTCAATTCTTGAACAACATCAACTTTATGACAAACCTTCCAAATGGGTTTTTGGTGTCCTAGTATGGGTACTTGGGTCATATTATTTCACATGGAGTGAAAGTTGATCCTAAAATGATGGAGTGGCAGGTTCCTAAGACCCTCGAGAACCTTCAAGGATTTTTGGGGTTAATTGGTTACTATCTCAAGTTTGTCAAAAATTATGGTAGCATTATAGCTCCACTCACCTTTTTGTTGAATAAAGACTCCTTCTAGTGGACTAATTCAGCTTCCAAGGCATTTGAATAATTTAAAATTGCTATGTGCACAATCTAGTTTTGGCTACTTCTGATTTTTCAAAAAAATTTGTTATGGAGTGTGATGCATCAAGATATGGCATAGGGTTGTCCTCATCCAAGAAGGTAGACCACTGGCATTTAAAAGTCACCAACCAAAGGGAAAAAATAGGCTCAAACCAATAAATGAAAAATAGATGATGGCTATTTTGCATGTAGTGAAACAATGGAGACCTTATATGATGGATCATCACTTTGGGTGAAAGACTGATCATGATAGCCTCAAATATTTTTTAGAGCAATGATTGTCATCTAAACAACAATAGAAATGGGTGTCTAAAATGTTAGGATGTGATTTTGAAATAGTGCATAAGAAATAAAAAAGAGAATGTGGTGGCATATTCGCTCTCCTGACGAGATGAATAAACTAAGGCATTGTTATGCACCATGACCATGTGGCAGGTAGATTGGCTAGAGGAAGCAAGATTTGAATGGGAGAATGACAGTTCTACCAAGGATTTGATTTAAAATATTCAACAGGGTTTTGACAAATTTGAAAAATTTACATATAAGGGGAACACATTATGGTATAAAAATAGATTACACCTTTGTTAAGGTGTGGAGCTAAAAGCTTCAACTATTTGCAGACACAAGAGGAAGGATGCTGAAGAACTAGAGCCACCGGCGTCGGCAGTATGACCGACGTCGGTCAGATGCAGTGGAGAAAGAGACCGGCGACGGTAGAGAGTCGACCGATGTCGACAGCACCAGACTAGCAGGGACCAGCGTCGGTCGCTTGTGTATTTTCGGAACTGCTATTGACGAATAGTCAGTTAAGTGAAGCGAGTGTTTGCATGTCAAGTGACTAATTATAGTCATGATCTGCATGTCTAATTATTGTAACTAGAGTTCTATTTTTGTAAGCATGGGATCTTATTTATAGACCCATAAGGCATGTATTGTAATAATATCTTAGAATGCAAGTAATAGCATTGAAGCTAGCAAGGTCAAGGAGATCAACTGAAGCATTTAAGGAGGGATAGCAACTCCGGCTTTAGAGTTGTTGTGTTGAGCAAGAGAGAGAGGGAAGAAGGTCTTGAGGTGTGGCAAACCTTTGAGGTGGAGGAAGAAGTGGCATCTTCCTTATTGTATTTTCTTCTAGTAGTATTTAATACAAGAGTGTGTATTGTCTCTCAAATTCTTTGCTGTCTCAAGTTTCTAACTACTTTATCATTCTGATATAATTTCATATTTAATTGCATATAAGAAAGTAATCAATTGTGCTCTAATTGGTAGAGCTATAGATCCCCTGACAAGTGGTATCAAAGCTACGATTTGCAGGAAGCAGGGTATTGTTTTTGGTTACAGGTCATTCACAGGGTTTTCTGATTGAGTGGGAGTTCATCAATGGCAGAAGAAAGTAGGCTACGAATGGAGAAGTTTAACGGCAAAAATTATCAACATTAGAGGATGCAGATTGAGGACTATCTGTATCAGAAGGATTTGTACTTACCGTTGGGTGGGGTTGCATGCAAGCCCACAGATATGAAGGATGAAGAATGGAACGTTCTTGATCGGAAGGCTCTCTGTTCCATAAGGTTGAGCCTTGCATCATTTGTGATTTCCAGCTTATCACAGTGCAAGACAACGAAAGAGTTGATAAAGTCCTTGGCGAATTTATACGAAAAACCCTCGGCTTCCAATAAGGTATATCTTATGAAGTAGCTATTTACTTTGCAAATGCAGGAAAGTGGATCGGTACATACTCATCTCAGTGATTTCCATGGTTTGGTAAACCAACTAGCTTCAGTCAATATTGTTTTTGATGATGAGGTAAAGGCTCTCTTGATTTTATGTTCTTTACCTGAAAGTTGGGACGGTATGGTTATGCCAGTAAGTAATTCTGCATCTGCTTCTAAAATCTTAAAAGTTGATGATGTTGTGAGTGTGATCTTGAATGAGAAAATACGCAGGAGAAGCACAGGTGAATCATCAGGGAATGCTCTAAGTGTAAAAAGCAAGGGATGGCAAAAGGAGAAGGTTGAGCAAGGGAAATCAAGGTCGAGAAGGAGATCCGAGTCCAAAGGTATTACCTGCTGGTTTTGTGGAAAGAAAGGACATACAAAGGAGTGTTGGTTGAGAGATAAAGAGAATCAACATGCAGGTATGGAAGAAGCAAAGAATGCAAATATTGTGATGCAGGATGCTCTCATACTTTCTTCGGATAGTCAGGTAGGATCATGGATTTTAGATTTTGGTTCATCTTTTCATGCATCCCCAAATAGAAATTTGTTCTATGAGTATGAACAGGGAGATTTTGGAGTGCTCTATTTAGGAGATGGTACGCCTTGTCAGATAGTTGGCAAAGGGAAAGTGCAGCTGAGATTGCAAATTGACAACACATGGGTGTTGTAAGAAGTCATGCATGTTCTAATTCTGAAGCAGAGTCTGATTTCTATAGTGTTAGGGTGTGGAGCTAAAAGCTTCACCAAGGAGCATACAAATCAGGTTCGGGTTTACACAGACGCCGGCGTCGGTCAGGAGCGACCGACGTCGGTCACAGGCAGTTGGAGAGACACCGACGTCGGCAGAAGGGTCGGCCGACGGCGGTCACAGACAAGCAGCAGGAACTGACGTCGGTTACCTGCGTGTCTAGAAAGCTATTTTCGTGGACAGAAGCGAGTGTTTGCATGATAAGTTTGAGTTGTGAACTCAAGCACGTGTCTCTATTGTTAGCATTACTATTTTTGGAGCCCTTGTTCAAGAGGCTTAACTGTTTGTTGGTTGTACATGCTCAAGTCTCCTAATTCTATATGTAGAATTAGATCTTCTTAGCTTAGTAAGTGAGTAAGTAATTTGTAGTGAATTACTGGAATTCATTGTGTGTGAAGAACAGTACAGAATTGAATCAATCCAGGCTTGTTGGAGTTGATTGTTCTTGAGAGAGAGCTCTTGAGGAATTGAGATCTATTGAGAGATCTATACATCTAGGAGAGGTGTGGAAGAAAGAAGCTTTCTTCAATTGTATTCCTTTGTAAAGAGTTTTGTTAATACAAGTTTTCAGGGTGTTTTCTTGTATCTCTTGTTCTTGATATTATCATTCTAATTACTTGTCAATCTGGTTTAATTTCGTGTTTATTGCTATCATAGTTGTAATCTATTGTTGGATTGATCCCCCAACAAGTGGTATTAGAGCTCAGGTTCACTAACAGGTTGTTCAGATCTGTGTAGTGTGTTTGGATTACAGGTTGCTCACAGGTATTTCTGTTTGAGTGGGAGAAGCAATGGCAGATGAAAGTAAATTGAGAATGGAAAAGTTCAATGGCAAAAATTACCAACACTGGAGAATGCAGATAGAGGATTATCTGTATCAGAAAAATCTCTACTTACCGTTAGGAGGTATTGCAAAGAAGCCCAAGGACATGGAGGATGAAGAATGGGAAGTTCTTGACAGAAAGGCTCTGGGGTCTGTAAGACTGAGTCTAGCATCCACTGTGATATCCAATTTATCACAGGCAAAGTCTACGGTAGAGTTGATGACTACATTAGCAAATCTGTATGAAAAACCCTCGGCTTCAAATAAGGTATATTTAATGAAGCAGTTATTTAATTTGCATATGAATGAAGGTGGATCTGTGTCTACTCATCTGAATGATTTCAATGGTATTGTGAATCAATTAAGTTCAGTGAATATAGTGTTTGATGATGAGATAAAGGCTCTTTTGATATTATGTTCTTTGCCTGAAAGTTGGCATGGCTTAGTAATGGCAGTTTCTAATACTGCATCTGCATCAAATATTTTGAAAGTAGAGGATGTTGTTAGTGTTATCTTGAATGAGGAAATACGCAGGAAAAGCACAAAAGAGGCATCTGGGAATGCTTTAAGTTTTGAGAGCAGGGGAAGGCAAAAAGAGAAGAGCAAGAAAGGCAGAGCAAGATCCAAGTCAAAGGGGAAAGGCAGATCTAAATTCAAAAATGGCAGGAAGCCACAATGCTGGAATTGTGGAAAGATGGGGCACATAAGCAGAGATTGTTGGTCAAAGCCTAAGGAGGACAACCAGCATGAAGGAAAGGAAGAAGCCAAGATTGCAAGTATTGCACAAGATGCTTTAATTTTCTCTCTGCATAATAATATAGAATCTTGGGTATTAGATTCTGGTGCGTCTTTTCATGCTACTCCTAACAGGGAATATTTCAGTGACTATATCCAAGGAGATTTTGGAATAGTGTACTTAGGGGATGATGAGCCCTGTAAAATAATTGGCAAAGGCAAAGTGCAGCTGAAGATGCAGAATAGCAACACATGGGTGTTGAGAGATGTGATGCATGTTCCTAGTTTGAAGAGAAATTTGATCTCTGCAGGTAAGCTAGGTGATGAGGGTTGTACGGTAACTCTCACAGCAAAATCTTGGAAGGTAACCAAGGGTGCACTTGTTATGGCCAGAGGTAAGAGAGAAGGTACTCTCTATTTGTGTAATTGTGTTACTAACAAATCTCCTTCAGTTTTATCTACTTCAGATGTGGACGCTAAATTGTGGCACTCAAGACTTGGCCACATGAGTGAGAAGGGGATGTCTATTCTTAAGTCTAAAGATATGCTTTCAAATTTAAAAGGCATAGATCTAGAGTTCTGTGAGCACTGTGTATTTGGAAAACAGAAAAGGGTTAGTTTTCTCAAAACTGGGTCTACTAAGAAGAGGCACAAGTTGGAGCTTGTTCACACAGACGTGTGGGGACTGGCTCAGGTTGCTTCCATTGGAAGATCACAGTACTATGTATCATTCATAGATGATGCCACAAGGAAGGTATGGATCTACTGTATTAGAAGAAAATCTGATGTATTCAATACTTTTAAAGTTTGGAAAGCTATGGTTGAGAATGAAACAGGTAAAAGATTAAAGTGCCTGAGATCAGACAACGGTGGTGAGTTCTGCAGTCATAAGTTCAGAGATTATTGTTACATGCATGGAATCCGTAGGCAAAGGACGGTTCCAAGGACACCTCAGCAGAATGGTATTGCTGAAAGGATGAACAGGACAATAATGGAGCGTGTAAGATGTATGAGATTGCATGCCGATTTGCCCTTACAATTCTGGGCACAAGCTGTTGACACTGCAGTGTACCTGATTAACAGAGGACCCTCTACAGCACTGGATGGTGGTATTCCAGAAGAGGCATGGACAGGTAAAAAGGTTGATCTTTCATATCTCAAAGTTTTTGGTTGTGAAGCCTTTGTGCATATAGATAAGAAAAATAGAAAGAAGCTTGATGCTAAGTCTATGAGATGCACGTTTATTGGCTATGGCTCAGATGATTTTGGTTACAGATTGTGGAACCTAGATACTAACAAGGTAATCAGGAGCCGTGATGTTGTTTTCAACGAAAGAGTGATGTATTGTGATCAGCTAAGGAAGTTGAATCAGCTTGAGCAGAGCAATAGTGAATTGGATGAGGTGAAAGTCCAAGGTGAGCTCGCGGGAAAAAGAAATAATCACTTACAGGAAAACACAGAGATCGACGTCGGCAGGTTAGGAACCGGCGTCGGCATGACAGAAACCAACGTCGGCAATACAGAGACCGACGTCGGCCGTACAGGTACCGAGGTCGGTCAGGCAGAACCGACGTCGGCCAGTAACAGGTCTACAGGTGACCGAGGTCGGTCACTGTCAGAAAATTTGGGTGGACAGCGTGTTGAGAACGAGTCCAAGACACCCATCAGGAGGTCAAAAAGGGTGAGTAAGCCTCCAATTAGATATTCTCCTTCTTTATATTATTTATTGCTAACTGATGGTGGAGAACCAGAGAGTTTTGAAGAAGCAATACAGGTGGAGTCCAAGAGTGAGTGGGAGCGTGGCATGGTTGAGGAGTTGGAGTCCTTAAGAGAGAACCAAACATGGGATTTGGTTGAATTGCCAACTGGTAAGAGAACACTTAAGAACAGATGGAACTACAGGTTGAAGGAAGGCGAGAATGGACAGATGAGATACAAGGCCAGATTAGTGGTAAAAGGATTTGCACAAAAGCCAGGTATTGACTTTGGCGAGATTTTTTCTCCAGTTGTAAAAATGACTTCAATAAGGGTTGTATTGTCTTTGGTTGCTTTTGAGGATTTGCATCTTGAGCAGCTAGATGTTAAGACATCATTTCTTCATGGAGATTTGGATGAAGAAATTTATATGGAACAGCCAGAAGGATTCGAGGTCAAGGGTAAGGAGAAGTTTGTGTGCAGGTTGAAGAAAAGCTTGTATGGCCTCAAGCAAGCTCCTAGGCAATGGTACTTGAAATTTGATAGGTTTATGACTGAGCACAGCTACGGTAGGTGTCAATCAGACCATTGTGTGTATTTCAAGAGATTTGATAATGGTAGATATATTATTCTATTGTTGTATGTAGATGACATGCTGGTTGCAGGGTCTCACATGCAGGATATCTCAGAGCTTAAGGTAAAATTAGCTCAAACGTTTGCTATGAAGGATTTGGGAGCAGCAAAGAAAATCCTTGGCACGAGCATTAAGAGGGACAGGAAAAATTACAGGTTGATATTTTCTCAAGAAGATTATGTGGACAAGGTGTTGAAACGGTTCAATATGCAGGATGCTAAACCGATAAGTACACCTTTGGCTGGACATTTCAAGTTAAGTAAAGATCAATGTCCCAATTCATATGAAGAGGTAGAGTACATGAGTAAGGTTCCATATTCTTCCGCGGTAGGAAGTTTGATGTATGCAATGGTATGTACTAGACCGGATATTGCCCAAGCAGTGGGAGTGGTAAGTAAGTATATGGCCAATCCAGGTAAGGAACATTGAAAAGCAGTTCAATGGATCCTTAGATATCTGAGAGGAACTAGCGGTAGACACTTGTGCTATGGAGGTTCAGATACTTCTCTACATGGCTATGTAGATTCAGATATGGCAGGGGATTTAGATGGCAGGAGAAGCACCACAGGTTATGTTTTTACTGTAGGTGGAACAACGGTTAGTTAGATATCTAAGTTGCAGAAGGTCGTAGCCTTGTCAACTACAGAAGCAGAGTATATTGCAGCTACAGAAGCTAGCAAGGAGATGATATGGATGACACGGTTCATGGAAGAGCTTGGAAGGGAGCATGGAAGTTTCAGATTGTACAGTGACAGTCAGAGTGCAATCCATTTGGCTAAGAACTCAGCTTTTCACTCAAGAACCAAGCACATACAGCTAAGGTATCACTTCATACGACAGGTATTGGAAGATGGTGAGTTAAAGCTGGAGAAAATCCATACAGATAGGAATCCTGCTGATATGCTAACAAAGTCGGTTACTAAGGAGAAGTTGAACTTTCATTCAACTTCTATTGGTCTTCATGATTGAGTTGAAGATGGAGGAGCTAGAAGATGTTGCTGTACAGGTACTGGTGCAGCTGGTTTATCTCCAAGTGGGAGATTGTTAGGGTGTGGAGCTAAAAGCTTCACCAAGGAGCATACAAATCAGGTTCGGGTCTACACAGACGCCGGCGTCGGTCAGGAGCGACCAACGTCGGTCACAGGCAGTTGGAGAGACGTCGACGTCGGCAGAAGGGTCGGCCGACGGTGGTCACAGACAAGCAGCAGGAACCGACGTCGGTTACCTGCGTGTCCAGAAAGCTATTTCCGTGGACAGAAGCGAGTGTTTGCATGATAAGTTTGAGTTGTGAACTCAAGCACGCGTCTCTATTATTAGCATTACTATTTTTGGAGCCCTTGTTCAAGAGGCTTAACTGTTTGTTGGTTGTACATGCTCAAGTCTCCTAATTCTATATGTAAAATTAGATCTTCTTAGCTTAGTAAGTGAGTAAGTAATTTGTAGTGAATTACTGGAATTCATTTTGTGTGAAGAACAGTACAGAATTGAATCAATCCAGGCTTGTTGGAGTTGATTGTTCTTGAGAGAGAGCTCTTGAGGAATTGAGATCTATTGAGAGATCTATACATCTAGGAGAGGTGTGGAAGAAAGAAGCTTTCTTCAATTGTATTCCTTTGTAAAGAGTTTTGTTAATACAAGTTTTCAGGGTGTTTTCTTGTATCTCTTGTTCTTGATATTATCATTCTAATTACTTGTCAATCTGGTTTAATTCTGCGTTTATTGTTATCATAGTTGTAATCTATTGTTGGATTGATCCCCCAACATATAGGAAGGTTGGGAGATGAGGGATGCACAATAACCCTCACAGCGGATTCTTGGAAGGTTACCAAGGGAGCACTTGTTCTAGCAAGAGGTAAGAAAGTAGATACTCTTTATCTGTCTACTTGTATTACTGATTCTACTTCTGGTGTAGATTCGAAGATGTGGCCTAATAGGCTTGGTCACAAGAATAGGAAGGGAATGGAAGTTCTTGATTCAAAAGGTATGTGTTCAAATTTGGAAAGCATAAATACAGTTCATTGCAGAAAGAGGAAATTTGATGCTTTTGACAGGGACAAAGAAGCCTTGGTGTTTATGGAGGAGATGAAGGACAGAGATCAGTCACAGGGGCTGAATAAATCTGAGCAGGGCAGCATGGACAGAGGTTTGATCCAAGAAGAGCTCGTGGATGAAAATTTCATCACTTATAGGAACACACAGACACTGATGTCTCTAGCTTAGCACCGACGTCAGTCATCCAGATACTGACATCGCTCATGTGCAGACCAGCAGGGTCGGTAGGTCAAAAATGAGAAGTCTGACATCGGTCATAAGGACCGGCGTCGACAGGAGGGACACCGGCGTCGGCCAGGGAAACGACATCGGCAGTCAGGGTCAGTGCAGGGAACCGACATCGGTCGGGAGCAGACTGGGAGATGGCCGATATCGGTCACTGGAACGGATGTTGGGTGAATCAATAAGTCTCAAACACCCATGTGGAGGTCAGGAAATGTATGTGAACCTCATATTCGTTGTTCACCTTTTTTTTATATTGCTTACTAATAGTTATGAACTATGAAGATGGAAGAAGCAATGCAGGTAGAATCCAGAAACAGTGGGAGCTTGGCATGGATGAGGAGTGTGAGTCCTTGGAGAACCAAACAGGTATTTGTTGGTAGTGTTGTTAGTTGGAAGGAAGCACTGGATAGAGGGATGGATTCCCGTTTTAGAGAAGAGAGTGGATGGACACATGAGACAGAAGGCTATGGTATATGGTCTTGATTATGCTGCAGAACAATGGAGGTTCGACCATTGTATTTTATCTTTACCAGGTTGGATAATATTAGCTACATTAACCTGTTACTATATTGTGTTACTTGTTGCAGGGTTTCATATACAGGGAGTTTTCTGATCTAAGGGTAGAGTTGGTTCAGAAGTATGTCATGGAGAATTTGGGAGCAACAAAATTCTTGTGGCATAAGAGACAGGTATTACATCACAAGTTTGCATGGTGGTTGGTCTTCAAGAGTGACGTTGAAGAGGGATACAGAGCCTAAGGAACAAAATAGATGGTGTACAGGTACAGGTACAAGTTGCAGCTGTTTATCTCCAAGTGGGAGATTGTTAAGGTGTGGAGCTAAAAGCTTCAACTGTTTGTAGACACAAGAGGAAGGATGCTGAAGAACCAGAGCCACCGGCGTCGGCAGTATGACCAACGTCGGTCAGATGCAGTGGAGAAAGAGACCAGCGACGGCAGGGAGTCGGCCGACGTCGACAGCACCAAACTAGCAGGGATCGGCGTCGGTCACCTGTGTATTTTAAAAACTGTTGTTGACGAAAAGTCAGTTAAGTGAAGCGAGTGTTTGCATGTCAAGCGACTAATTATAGTCATGAGCTGCGTGTCTAATTATTGTAACTAGAGTTCTATTTTTGTAAGCATGGGATCTTATTTATAGACCCATAAGGCATGTATTGTAATAGTATCTTAGAATGCAAGTAATAGCATTGAAGCTAGCAAGGTCAAAGAGATCAGCTGAAGCATTCAAGGAGGGATAACAACTCAGGCTTTAGAGTTGTGTTGAGCAAGAGAGAGAGGGAAGAAGGTCTTGAGGTGTGGCAAGCCTTTGAGGTGGAAGAAGAAGTGGCATCTTCCTTATTGTATTTTCTTCTAGTAGTATTTAATACAAGAGTGTGTATTGTCTCTCAAATTCTTTGTTGTCTCAAGTTTCTAACTACTTTATCATTCTGGTATAATTCTGTGTTAATTGCATATAAGAAAGTAATCAATTGTGCTCTAATTGGTAGAGCTATAGATCCCCTGACAACTTTTGTAAGCATTCTCTCCTCAAACATAAAATTCTTCATAAACTTCATGCCTCTCCACTTGGAGGTCACTCCGAATTTTTGAAAACATATCATAGAGTCAATTAGGATTTATTTTAGGAAGGACTCGAGGGGGATGTCCAAAAATGTGTGGTTGAATGCATGGTATGTCAATAAAACAAATGTGAAACCATTAAGATCCCAAGTCTTTTACAACCTTTACCCATCCCTAGCCAGCGTTGGAAAGAGGTTTCCATAGATTTCATTACAGGGTTACCACAATCTAAGGGTAAAAATGTTATCATGGTAGTTGTGGATCAACTCACCAAATATGTTTATTTTTGTTCCCTATTACAACAATTTGTTGCCAGTATAGTAGCTTTTGCTTTTTTCAATATAGTTCAGAAATTGCATGGTACTCCAAAGATCATTGTAAGTGATCAAGATCCCATATTTACTGGTAATTTTTGGACTAAATTATTTGCATGTTTTCACCCAATTGGCTCAAAGATCGTACTATCATCCTCAATATGATGGATAAATAAAGTCAATCAACAAATGTCGATAAGGGTATCTTCATTATTTTATTTCTAACAAATAGGAAAAATGGGTTCATTGGCTACCACTTGATGAATGGTGGTATAACACTTCTTTTTACACTTCTTCCAAGAAGTCTCCCTTTGTGGCATTGTATGGGTATCACCCCCATCTATCACTTTAGCTTTGACAATGCATCCTAAGGTTTGAGTTGTTGAGGAACACATTCACCATCAATAGGAGGTGCTAGTCAGTTTGCAAGAGAATTTAGCAATGACACAAAATAGAATGAAGCAACAAGTAGATCAACACTATGGTGAGTGATATTTTGACATAGGTGATTAGGTCTTTGTGCATTTGTATCCATATAAGCAAATGTCTTTGAAGCAACAGAAAAAAGATAACAAGTTGGCACCAAAGTATTATGGCCCTTATCAGATCTTGTAGAAAATTGGCAGTGTGGCTTACAAGCTGGAATTACCTCCATCCACTCGCATACATTTGGTATTCCATGTATCTTGCCTAAAGAAGGTAATTGGACATAGATTTTCCACTCAGTATGAGTTACCTAATTTGGATGAAGAAGGTCAAGTCATTCTAGAGCCTAAAGAGATCCTTCACACGTGCAATAAGCAATTGTAGACCAAAATCATTAAGGAGTATTTGATCAAATGGAAGAACTTGCATTCTAAAGATGTGACATGGAGGATGAAGCATTCCTGTAACAACATCTCGATTTGATTCAACATTAATGACAACATTGTTTTAAAGGGGAGGGATATGCTATGTCCTTAACCTATAGTGCATCTAGGGATATGTGTGGCCAACTTGTAGTTTACACGCCTTTATATTATCTTGTTGTATCTCTCTATGTTCTTAGTATGGTCGGCCTAAGAAAAAACCTTGGCTAAGTAGAGTGTATATAGGAGGTAGTGGTTAGCCCTTTATCATCATATTGTGAATTCTATTCTTATTGCATTGTTGTGGAGGTTGCCCCCTCAAAGTGGCTCAGTCATAATATTCATGTATTTTGATAAGAAATACAACATCCAAAGTGTTAAA
Source organism: Torreya grandis (assembly GCA_037957365.1). NCBI lineage: Eukaryota > Viridiplantae > Streptophyta > Pinopsida > Cupressales > Taxaceae > Torreya > Torreya grandis. Next base: position 2,569,928 of record JARHVA010000111.1, read on the forward strand.
TTGTTACTTGACAGTGTTAAATTGAATACAACTATAACATCCAACTTCATTCCACATCAACCTTGCACATCATAACCCCTCATAAAATATCCATGGGAGACGTGATAATTTTTAGAAATTTGTGTAAAATAAGACATCCAACTTTGCTTGTTGAGGTTTTCATAACAGAGTCCAGGTTCAAATTCCTATGTGACATGATAAAGTGTTAAATCGAGTACAAATACGACATCTAATTTCGTTCCTTGGTTGGGCTTCCATAACAAAGTCTCAGGCTCAGATTCTCAAGAGGCATGATAAAGTGTTAAAATTGGGTAAAAGAGATCCCCTCCATCATGGCATTTAAGACACAGGTTAATGGAATATTTGACCAGAGAGATACCCCCTACCATGGGATCTAAGACACAGGTTACGTTAAAAAGAATATTACCAGGAAAAAGAAAACACGATAAAAATGTTGTTTCTCCTTCGCTCTTTCTCTATAGGGTTTGAAGTTCTCAATGACACGACAAAGTTTTTGTTGGTTGTTTCATTGGTCTGTGTACATTGATGATCAAATGAGTGTTGTGATACCTTCGCCTCTTAGGTTGGGCATTATGATGCCTTTGCCACCACCTCATTCCTATAATGTTGTCTATGTGTAATTTTCACATTTAATTTAGCGTTTTGATAAATTCTTTTAATTCTCTTTTGGTTTCACCATATTAAACAAATATGATATTTAACGTTTTATAATTTTGTCATATTTATTATAAGCATGAATTAATTTTCAATAAATACTAACATGCAACCTTTTACTATAACCATCTTATATACTCTACTCAAATATTTTGATTGATTAATATATCAATACTTTCCAATAAAAAAATTCCACTCAAAATAACATACATATTTAATATATTAACATTTATCCATATTTTTTTTGCAAATTAATTTTCTTTTTAAATTTTATTGAAAAAATACGACTTTTAATTATATTTTGGTTTTCGTGAGATTTGATTTATATATATTATCAAATCTTCTAGACAGGGTTATTGTAAGCACAAATTAATTTTCAATAATAAATATTAACATGAAATTTTTTACTATAATCATAAATATTTTACTAAAATATTGTTATTAATTAATATATCAATACTTTTCAATAAAAATAATCTATTTAAAATGATATACATATTTAATATATCAACATTTATCTATATTGTTCTGTAATTTTTATAAAAAAAAATTCTTGAATTTTTTTGACTTTTAATTATATTTTTATTTTTGTGAGATTTTTTTAATATGTATTTTCAAATCATTTAGACATTTTTATTATAAGTACGAATTGATTTTGAAGATAACCTTATAATATAACCACATATCTATTCTACTCAAATATTTTGATTAATTAATATATCAATATCTTTCAATTAAAAAAAACCATTCAAAATGATATACATATTTAATATATCAATATTCATCCATATTATTTTGTAATTTTTTTTTTATTTTTTTTCAAAAAAATTGATTTTAATTAAATTTTTATTTTTGTGAGATTTGATTGTATGTATTTTCAAATTATCTAAACAAGTTTATTGAAACTATTTATCCATATTGTTTTGTAAATTAATTTTCTTTCTAAATTTTATTGAAAAAGTTAAACTTTTAATTAATTTTTTTTTTTAAGATTTAATTTATATGTTTGACCAAATATTTTGTATATTTTAATTTGTTTGTTTAATAATAAATCAATTCAAAATTTGAATTTCTCTCCATTGAAACATACCAATTAAAAATAGTGATGTGCCAAGATTATATAGCACATAATTGAATAACATACCAATTAAAAATAGTGATGTGCCAAGATTATATAGCACATAATTGAATAGATTTTATGTGCCAACTAGGTCCTGATATGGTTATATGCACCCGTAAAGTTAAGGTGTACAACTACTAGTTCCTTCTCCTCTAGTTATGAATATGGAATACAAAATTATTATTTTTTGCAGATAAATTTTGCTTTGGAATTTTTATTGGATATTAAATTGGTCAATTATTAATGTATCTACGTTTTGATAAATATCTCAATGTTTTTTTTAATTGAGAAATAAATTTTATAATTTTATATATAATTTTTTGAATTTTTTGTCAATGCCCAACAAATGATATTGCATCCAACAACTCTCAATTTCAATTATGTCAAATATTTAAAGTCTCTCCTACACTTTTTGGAATATACATCGACGAGTTCAATTTTTGATACGTTGGGTGTAACGAATGGTTGTTTACTAGTCAAAGTCTTTATTGTAATTCTTCTATTTGTAGATAAATTATTTTAGTGTCTCATTTATTGGATGTTAAATTAGTCAATTATTAATGTATCCACGTTTTTATAAATATCTTAATGTTTTTTTTTAATTGAGAAATAAATTTTATAATTTTATAAACAATTTTTTGAGTTATTAGTCAATGCCCAACAAATGATATTGCATCCAGCAACTCTCAATTTTGATTATGTCAAATATTCAAAGTCTCTCCTACACTTTTTGGACTATAAATCGACAAGTTTAATTTTCGATACGTTGGGTGCAACGAATGGTTGCTTACTCATCAAAGTCTTTATTATAATTCTTCTATTTGTAGATAAATTATTTGAGTGTCTCACTCAATGAAAAGTCTCCATAAACAACTTGATATTTTAGCCTTTGTGTGTGATTCTCATGAGTTTCAACTTAATTTAGGTAAAACAAAAGTCATTGTTTTTAACATCAAGGCCGATTAGTTAAGATGGCTCCATTAGTTCTGATAGGTCATGTACATAAAATTACCAATTTTAAAATAGAGAGGAACTAATAGTTATTATAGAAGCATTGTATTGTAGTATAACTTATACCTAATAATATTTTGTAAGATCTAATCATAACATCCACATAACATTCACAATAATTAGTCACCTATTCACAATTTTAGATCCAACTTCTTTTGTAGTACATCAATTCAAACTTTGATTTTCCTCCAATTAAACTCACCAAATGAAAATGGTGATGTGGCCATGTCATATGCTACATAATTAAGTGGGTCCTATATGCCTACTAGACACATGTATAGTCCCATGCACCTGTGAAGTTAGCGTGCACAACTATTGGTCCCTCTCTCCTATAAATAAGGCAAGTCAAGTGATTCTATTTACAAATATGAGCAAGTTGAGGTAGTCCCTTTGCATGTATCTTTGTGAGTCCTTTTCTCTAGAACACACTTTAATTTAATTCAAAGTATAGAGTCCAAACTAAATAAGCGATATCTGAATCTCACCACCCTAAAAGAGAATTATTTTTGGCTTCAGTTTTAGGGCTTTCACATGGAGATCCACCTCTTTCACTCACTAGTCACACCTACTCCTTTGTATGGTTATGACATTTGGGGACCATACCTTCAAGTTGAGGATCGAAAATGAATAGAGAGAGTGATTATTACTATGATATCCAAACATATTCATGTCAAGAGATCAGTCCCTCAAGCCATCATCCTTGGAGAATTCAACACAACCTTGGTCATTGCTTCAACGATCTTTCATGTGGTGATAATGATTCACAAACTCGGACAATTAGATAATTTATAGAATGGTCACCTAAAGTATCCATATCTTGATTTTAGAGACTCTATAGAGCAAGCAAACCATGGGGTTCATTCATGTTGGTATGCAAGAGCCTCGTAATTACTTTGCCTCATTGATCTTGATATTTTTAGGTCACCCCCACATAGCTTCCCAAAAGATGGAGGCTCATGATCTCTCCATGAGAGATAAACAATGACATCGACCTCTAATCCATGTGATCTTAGCCTAAAGAGTTATCTCAAAACTTTAACACTACTCATACTTATATTTTCACTTTAGTGATTGGTTCATCTAACCCCCATGGTACACAAAACTACAATTATCTTACAACCTACGTATTTCCCTTAGCTCAAAGTTTGTTCCCATCAACTTCACATTGAGATAGACCACCATATCCCATGGGAGTACCATATTTGTTATATTTCTCTTTGGATTCTAAAACTAATTACCCTTTTGGATTTAGATAATCTCCTTATTATGAGATAAGGGGATAGTTCTTTTGCCCCTTTATAGATTCTCTTGGTTCTCTCTAGACTTTCATGGCTTATGAAGACCAAACATACTTAACCCTCTTCCTCCAGTAGTTATTTGACCTTCACCAACATATTCCCCAAGGGGGACCGCACTAGCTGATTTCCATGGTTAGTGTCAGATTTTGCATACAATAGGCACATTTTTTCCTAGAATTTTTTTTGGATTTGATGCAAAAAAAATTATCACGCACTTTGCATCAAGAAAGTTGATGCAACACAACTCCTAGTGTCAAGTAGCAGGTGGATCTTGGGCAGAGCTTTCATTGATGTAATATGCATAAAAACTTCACACATTAGGAATTGGGCCAAACTTTGCATCAAAATTTGTGTATTAGGAAAAACATCAAACCATTTTAAAAATATATATATATGGTGGAAATTATCCATGCTTTCTAAAGTGCATCAAAATTTGTACGTCAGGAATTGCATCAAGTTTTAATTTTTTAAATTTTAAATTTAATGAATTTTCTTGTGTATTAGAAAGTGCATGTCAATGGGTGTGCATCAGGAACATTGAACTTTTTTAATTTTCCACATAATACAATTTTTTTAAATTTCATTTTTTATGGACTAAATATTTGTATTGTTAAGTCTTGCATTTTTTCATAATTTATGTGATTGAAATTTCAATAAATTGTTATTAGAGTAATTAACAACAAATTAATACAATATTAAAGAAAAATTAAATACTATAAATTTGTAATAATTTTGAAATATAATAGGTATGTCAAAGTTTAATATAATCTTTGTCATCATTAAAAATATCTATAGAAGTGACATCATTTACACAATAAATTTTTTGATATAAAATCTTAATGTCTTCATTATTACTATTATTTTCATCATATTTGGCATTGTCATCATTGGCATCAAGATTGTTGTCACATTTGTTTAATTTCCTATCATCCTCGTTGCAACTCATTGGCCACAAAATAAATGCAACATCAATATTAAAATAAATGTCAAATTTTAAAAAATGATTAATTTTTTAACTAGAATTGAACTTCTATTATAGTTAGGATACGATGTAATATTTATGTGTGCAAAAATGATTTAAACATTAAAGTCCATAATGAGAGTTGGATGTTCCTTGTAAAACCAAAAACTCAATTAATTAATTAAAAGTATAACATGTTAGGATCCACTACTCTACTGGAGAGTACACTTGATACCTTTGTATAAGCAACTAAACACGGAATTAAACCAGAAGTAATAAGTAACTAGAATTCAGAAATAGCAAAGAATAGATGATACGAGAAACAATACAATCTATATTAACACTCTTCCAGAAGGAAATACAATGAAGAAATCTCTTCTTCCCACACCTCTTGGATGTCCAGTAATTCTCCCTCAAGAGTTCTCTCTCTCAATTACAATCAACTCAATACCGAGTTGTTCCCTCCAGTGACAATCAACTCAATGGTTGTTGTTGCCTACTCTGATTGTGACAATCAACCCAATTGTTGTTGCCTCCAATACTCCACAGACCTTCTTGATCTTGCACTCTGCACATCTAATTGGTCTTGCTTAAATTACAATACAGCCCCATGGGTCTCTTAAATAGATCCCAAACCAAACAATAATTAGAAATGCAAACTCAAGACTAAAATTAGTCTTTACATGCAAACTAACTGTTCGTCTAAAATTAGAACAGTTTTGGAATGCACAGACGACCGACGTCAGTCTCTGTCTGTCTGGAGATGACTGACATCGGTTCCTATCTGACCGATGCCAGCCGACTATAACCGATGCCGGTTGTTGTGTAACTGAATATGACCGATGTCGATTGGCCTGACTGACATCGGTTACTTTGACACTCAGCAACCTCCACCATTTGCATAACAGTGAAGCTTTTAGCTCCACAACTTAACATAACATATGGTAATCAATTATACAACTTAAATTACGTCAAACATAATATATAAATAATTTTTTTATTGATAAAAATGTTGTAAAAGTTTACAATATTGAGATACTTGTATGATATGATTATAATGACCAATTAATTTTACTTGAATGCTTTCTGTCACATCTATGTCTTTTATTAGAGTTTCCCAACCTTCATTCAATGCCACCTATATGTGATTGTTTGGTGGCTCAATTTCGACATTGTTTTGCTGAATACAAGAAAAAAAATAGGGTTTATAACAAAGTACAAATATTAAACAAAAAATACAATAGACTCTAAGTAAACAATTGCTAATATAAACACTTACATAAGTCATTGTGGTATATTTGTTTATGCCATTATGTTTGATGAAATGGACATCCTCTTGCTAGCCCTACATTGAAATATCTTATACTGGTAAAATGTGAAGAAAATATTTAGTTAGACTCATTGAAGAACAAAATTATAAATTTATAGTACTGACAAATAATAATTAAAATTTAATAAAAATAAAAAAGATAGATATGTAAGATATTTCACTCCTTATAGGCATTTTTGCCCTGTGTGATGAGTGATTAAGTTACTATGAAGCATTGTTTATATTCCTTTTATGTACATGTAATTGTTTTATTCACTCACGGTGTATGATGCACTCTTTTAATGATTGATGAGATCCTCCATTAGAGCTCACATGTCGATGGAGCTGTTCATGTCATTATTTCTTCTTCCCTCTTTTTTAACAAGGTTTGGAGTTCTCAACAACATGACAAGGCTTCTATTGGGTTATCTTGTCGGTATTTTCCAGTGTATTATGGTGATCAAATGGGGGTTATGATAACTTTGCCAACTAGGTGGAGCATTATGGTACTTTTTCCACCAACTCTTTCTTGTTTTAGATTGGACATGTAGATAAAAATATCAATTTTTAAATAAAAAGACATTATTATTATTATAGAAGCATTACATTATAGTACAACTTGTACTCAATAATAGTTTGTAAGATATAATCATAACATGCCACATAAGATGTACAATAATTGATCATATATTTACAATTTTAGGTACAACTTCTTTTGAAGTAAATCAATTAAAATTTTAATTTTCCTTCCAATTAAACACACCAAATGGGAATGATGTTGTTGCAAGGTCAAATTATAAATGATTGTAAGGGTTTTATGTGTCAATCAAGCACCTTCATGGTTCTATGTACCCGTGAAATTAGGGTACACAACTACTTGTCCCTCTCCATATGGAATACAAAAATAATATTTTATCAGGGAGATGTTCTCTTTATAATATTTATTGGATGTTAAAAATTGGTTGACAATTATTATTTTTGATATAGGTAAAATTTAGGTTTTGATAGGACCCCAAAACCTAGTACAAGAGCTAAAAATGACCAACCAAGAAGGTCAAAATAGAAAGCTAACAAAAGATCAAACAAAAGAACAAAACAACCACCAATTGACAAATAAAACACCATCAATACCTTTAACCAACTATCAATTAACAATCAACAAAGAAAAGGCCACCAATCAACAAGAATATAAAGAGCCATCTGCCGAAAAAACTCAAACCATCCAAGGGTAGCCAACCATCGTGCTTGCAATAAGTTGTTAGATAGTGAAATGAACCATAGGATGAGACCAACCTTCTCCATCAGTGAGAAAGGACACCCTCTGTCATCCATTGAGATCCATCTTTCATCATTTCCTCTGCATTTGATCTCAACCTTTCAGCATTCAACCTTCTCCCTTTTATTTTGACTGAAGAGTCTAAAAGAGTTGTAGGTCTTGCCACAATAGGATGAGAAGGAGAGATAACAACCACACCCAAAAAAAGAGGGCTTGGAGGCACATAAATAACATGCACCTCCCACAAAAGGGCATCCCACCTAAGGGAGGAAAGACCAACCTTAGGCAAAGAAGGAGTAGGAGAAGATGCAAAAAGATGGTAAATTTTCCATGGTTGCACCATATGAAATCTTGGCCAATAGATCCATCATTCCTCCTCTAAGACAATTGAGAAAGAGAAGACGAAGGAAAAATACCTTCAGAGGAGCACCTAGCTACATGATGCCCTAGGAGATTACAGTGAAAGCATCGAATGGAAGGCCTTCATAGTTGAGAAATTGAGTCCGAGACCCCCAAGAGGAGATCAACTCAACTGAATGAAAGAAGGGTTTAATGTGTCTACATACATACATATGAATGTGTTTTTTTAAAATAATTAATAAATAAATTGTATAATTATGTATATAATTTTTTGAGTTATTAATCCATGTTGAACAAGTACCATTGCATCCAAAAACTCTCAATTTCAATTATGTCAAATATTTAGACTCTCTCCTACAATTTTTGTGCTCTACATTAATGAGTTAGAGGAAATAATTTCAGATATTCTAGGTGTAACAAATGGTTGCTTACTCATCAAAGTCTTTATTGCAATTATCCTATTTCGAGATGAAATTATTTTGATGTCTCACTTGGTGAAAATTCTCCAAAAATAACTTGATATCTTAGACTTTATTTGTGATATTCATGAGTTTTAAGTTTGGGTAAAAAAAAGTCATGACTTCTAACATCTTTATAAGTAAGGTAAGTCAAATGATTCTATTTACAAATATAAGAGGGTTTAGATAGTCTCTTCATATGTATATGTAGGAGTCCTCTTCTTTGGACCACACTTAAGTTTGACTCGGGTATAGAGTTCAAAATGAGTAATAGATATGTGAATCTCACCACCCTTTAAAAATATTAGTTTTTTTCTACAAGTTTAGGGCATTTAGATAAAGATCCACCTCTTTCACTCACTAGTCACACCTACTCTCTTGTATGGTTGTGATATTTATGGACCATACCTTCAAGTTGAGGACCAAAAATGGATAGAGAAAGAGCTTGTCAAGGTGTTATCCAAACATATTCATGCCAAGAGATCAGTTCCTCATGTCATCATGTTTGTATAATTGTCACAAACCCCCTCATTACTTCAATGATCTTTCATGTGGTGATAATGATTCAAAAACTTAGATAGTTAGGTAACTCTCAGAGTGGTTGCCTAAAGTATCCATATCTTTATTTCAAATTATTTATAGAGTAAGAAAATTATGGGGTTCATTCATGTTGGTCTACAAGAACCTCATCATTACTTCACCTCATTGGTCTTACTATTTTCAAGCCACCCCCACATAGTTTCCTAATGAAAGCTCATGATAACTTCTCATTGGATGTTCATGATCTCTCCATGAGAGAGATAAACAATGACAATCATAAGTTGATATCTATAGAGCCTACCTCCAGTCCATGTGATCCCAGCTTAAGAGTTGTTCACCTTAAAACTTAAACACTATTTAGAATTTCATTTTCACTTTAGTGATGGGTTCATCCAACCACCATGGTACACAAAACTACATTTACCTTATAGCCCAAGCATTCCCTTTGCACAACTCTAAACTTTCTCCCATCAGATTTCCATTGAGATGGACCACCATATCCCTAGGAAGCATCATATTTTAAAAATTTTCTATTTGTAGTAGGTCAAGGGCAATATTATATTTAGATGTTCTCCTTACAAGAAAAGGGGTCAATTCATTTGCTATTTGGAGATTGTCTTGGCTCTCTCTCTATATTCATGACTTATGAAGGTCATATATGCTTAGCCCTCTTTGTTTGACATATGTTTGACCTTGAACAATGAATTTTTAGACATAAGTCCCCAATGGGGACCTCATTAGTATATTTCCATGGTTTCACATCAGATATTGCATCTAAATCAAGCCATTTTTGGCCTAGAGTTTTTTTCATGGCCCAATGCAAAAGTTTTTTTGATGCACTTTGTGTCAAGAAAGTTGATGCAACACAACTATTAGTGTTAAGGGGTTAGGTGGAACTTGGGAAAAACTTTCACTAACACAAAATGCATCAAAAATTTGTACATTAGAAAGTGTGCCAAACTTCCCTATGTGTTAGAAAATATGCATCAAAGAGTGTGCATTAGGATTTATGCCAGGGGCATACATCTCAACTTGCATTATTAAAATTTCCTACATAATAAAAAAATTATGGATTAAATATTCATATTATTACTTACATTTTTTTGTATTTGTAAAAGAATATTGTTTTCGTAATTTCTATGAGTGAAATTTCAATAATTATTATTGGATTAATTAACAACAAATTAATACAATATTAAAAATAATTTTTTTTTAATAAATTAGTAATAATTATCAAATATAATAGCTATGTCAAAATTTAATATAATCATTGTTAGATCATTAAAAAAATATTTAGTTGTGACATCATTTACGTAATGAAAAAAATGATATTAAAACTTTGTGTAAAATCTCTCAATTTATAGTAATTATTATTACCATCATCATCATCTTCATCGTTGTGATCAACACTATTGTCATATTTATTTATTTATTTATTTCATTATCATCCTTATTGTAACTCGTTGCTTATAAAATGAATGCAAAATCAAATATCAATATCAATATCATTTTTTTTAATTATGTATGTATGCATATGTATATGTTAGGGTACAATGTAATATTTGAGTATGGAAAAGTGGCTTACACATTGAAGTCTATAGTGTGAGTTGGATATTCCTTGTAAAACAAAAAAACATGATTAATTAATTAAGTGTATAACATATTTCAATTAATTATACAACTTAAATTATGCCAAACATAATATATAAATAATTTTAATAGTGAAGAACAAAAAAGCTCTAAAAAATATAATATTGAGATATTTATATGATACGACTAAAATTATCAATTAAGTTGTTACTTGAATGCCCTCTTTCACATCATTGTTTTTATTAGAGTTTCCCAACCTTTGTTCAATGCCACTTTTGTGATTGTTTGTTGGTTAGATTTCAAAGGTTTTTTTTTTATGAATACAAGAAAAACATAGGTCTTAGAATAAATTTAAAATATTAAATAAAAACTATAGTAGACTTTGAATAAGCAATTACTAATATAATCAATTACATATGTCATCATGATATATTTGTGTATACTAATATAATCAATTACATATGTCATCATGATATATTTGTGTATGCCATTATGTTTGATGAAATGGACTTCATGTTCACTAGCCCTATGTTTAAATATGTTATACTAGTAAAGCATGAAGAAAAATATCTAGTTAGACATGTTGAATAACATAATTATAAAAATTACACTACGAACAAATAACAATTAAAATTTAATAAAGATAGATATGTATAATTTCAAAATTAGATTTCACTCCTTTTAGGTATTTTTTGCATGTGTGATGAGTAACTAGTTTACTACGAAACCTTATTTTTATTGCTTTTAAGTACATATAATTTTTTTATTCTTGTTATTCTCTTCATACTTGTTTATCAAAATTTTCCACCCAATTATAGATGATATTTTGTGATTATGTAGCATATCAATATTGTATACATAAACTCATGACCCTAGTTGTTCCTCTTAGTTTTACACACACCTTATTTCCATAATCCTCACAACTACTCTATTTTCTGCCCCTTGGCTTGTCTCTTAGTCCAACCAACCTTATATTGATGACACAAATATCCATCTTGCCCATAATACTTAAAATGTACTTATTGCATACCTCTACAAGTTTTGAGCTTATGCCTACTCTCCTCCTTAAACACTAATGTCTATGAGAGACAGTAACATTGATATCAGTATCCTGATCTTATGCAAGTGTCCAGTGCCCTAAAGTCATCCAATTTGTAAATAAAATGTATTACAATGGTCGACCTAATTGCTTTAATGTGAGTTATCTCCTGATAGGATTGGTAGAAATACAATATCAACCCTCATTCATTCTTCTCTTATGAATACCCAGTAATCAAATCGAAAGAGCACTAAAGAAGCACTCAAGTTACCAAAAACTTTCCTATCCTACCTTATTTTGATATTTGTCAAAGGAAAAACCCAACTACAGGTCCCAAGTATTAAAGGAGCAATCATAAGTTCATACTTGCCAAGTTAAAAGTTAGGTCACTATTGTACTTAGTTTATACATTGCATGATTCACACACAAACCAACACATAGTGGAAAACTATATTAATCTGAGGTCCTTTTCTAGAGTATTGGTTATGTAGGCAACACCCTTTAATAGTGAAGTTATTTCAGGTCAATTTGACATCATGTTTTGACTAACCCATTTTTTCTTGATGTCACATTGAAGATATAAATCTAGGTTTTTACCATTTCACTTAGAGTGATAGCCCATGACCTAGATCTAAATGAACTAAAGTGAAGGCAAATCCAAAACCAAAAGCATCCAGGTGGTTACATCCTATTTGGGCATATATTTTGTATAAGACATTGGTGTCAAAATTAGACACTAGCATCAACACAACCATCCTAGGTTGACACAAGTGTCCACAGAGCTAGAGGCACTAGATCCAAAATTTGAGAGTTGATCCAGAACTATCTCCCTACCTGCTTGCTGCATGTATCAGATCTAGCAATGTATTAGCATAAAAAATAACTAAGTACTTTATTTTATGTCATTTATATATCTAGCATAGCTATAATTTCTATTAATAGCCTATTTTATTTTATAAATTTAACATATGGTACATCTGAGTGTAGCATAGTAATTGGCCTATTATAGATATGACATTCACCCTTGTGCTCTATTATTTCTATATCCTTAATCCTTTTTACCCAAGTTAAATTCCATAATCTAAATTAGGGTTAAATATTTGGTGAACCTAACATATGTGAATATGCAAATGTTTTTGATCTAGGGCTTCCAAGCCTCTTAGGGTTTTGGCTTTTTGTCATAGATTTTTAGATCTGAAGCTTTACCCAAGGGTTTTACTTCCTTTGGTCACAAGGACTTCATGTGTAAATGCTTATAAGTACATTCTTAGTTGATCAACACATTTAAACATCCAAATAGATTCATTTAAAAATTCCTTGAAGGTATTTTATAATCACATTGTTATATGCAAAAACCTCTTTTTTCACCAAAAATCATTACGTATTTTTGAATTTTTATAATTTACTTATTTTTTAAATATTGGCATACAAGGTGAATGATGTACTTATGTTAAAACTAATTTTTGGGTTTCATCAAAAATCATATTTTATTCAAAAACCTCTTTCATATCTTTGAAAAATATTCCTTCTTTATTTAAATTGTTGATTCTTTATTTGGAATATTCTAGGGTTTGTCTGTGAAGCATTAAAAATTATTTGGCCTATTTTGATTTCATATTAAATCAAAATTCAAATTCTTCAGGGGTTTTTCATAAATATGTTGATATGAATAAGAACCTATTTGAGTCTTCAAAAATATTGCACGTATTTGCCAAATTTAGAAATTTATTATTTTTAGTATATTTAGATCTACGAGTTGTACATGTACTTTTTTGTTTCCCTATTTTTTTGAGTTTATTTTATTTCTTATTTTTACAAAAAAACTTGGCTCAGATTTCTAACAAACTCAGCCAATAGCCTAAAATTACTATCTCATTATTGTAATGATTGATTGCTCCTTGGCATTTGTTTCACTCACTTATCCTATTCTAATATCATTTGTTTAGACAATTGAAATGGATAAAACCGAGCTTAGGGTGATAGTTATCATCCATCTAACTAGGTTCATACTATCACCCCTTCAAAGGAAAAGGTGGATCAACCTATTATGCTAAAAGAGGGTAACCATAAAACCTACAAGATCAAATTGACAACATGAGCAAGTTAATAAAAGAGTTGCAATAACAAAACCAATCCCTAAATTCAAATATCACTTTATTGGAAAATTAGATTTCATATACAAAGAACCCACAATATGTTACTGTGAACCATGCGTGTGCATATTCACATACCAAATATGTGCCCAATAAGAATCAATCTTAGAAACCAAAACCAAAGTCACCTAATACTAATGATTCTACAAGCGAACACAAACCTACTAAGACGTCAAGTGAGATTCAAAGGGAAATGCTTAAAAATGATTCAATCAAATTACCTCCTACGCATCCTATATGAAAATCCAAATATTATTGTGCATATAATAGAATGCATGGTCACCATACAGATTATTGTTTTGCATTGAAAAGAAAGATACAAAACATCGATTCTCCTAAATCAAAGATGTTAAATGAACAAAAATGGGTGCCAAAAGATCCTCCAAAATAAAAGGAGAAATCTTTATCAAATCCACCTCAAAATGTAAATGATACATCACTAAAGGTGGATGAGAATTCACATGATATGCAAGTTTCAAATGTTCCAAATTCTCCAAAAGACATACTAATTATTCCAAAGAATGAGCAAAAGTAAGAAATTTCAAAAGAACAATCCGCAATGGTAATGTTACAGAATGATCAAAATACATCTTTTAATAATGAGTAAGATACAATGTGCAATGTTTTTGTAGTTTATGTCTCATAGGTTGCCAATGATGAAAACAAACAAGAAACATCCATTTTCGAGAAATAAGCTCCAACCTATGGTGTAGTTGGTTTTTCATACACAAATACTAAAATTATCAAACTATATATTCATAAACCATTTACTCAGCAACCATTTATTCAGAAGACACTTATTCAAGACAAACCAAACATCTTCAAAATACACTTTATTGGTTAAAAATTTGATCCTAATAATGGTACAAATTCACATGTTTCTTCTAGGCATTGATGTGATCACATTGGTTCTATGCACTTCAATAATACATCTGCTTAGCCATATTCCTTCTATATACTACATGGTTACATTCATAGATTATACAATTGTCTTATCCTTTCAAGGTGAGGTAACTACTAGATCCTATCTTTCCCTCACGTCAAAGAGGGGGGGAATATTAGTGGGGGCATGTCATATGGACATGACTTCTAAACAACCATGTTTTTTAGATTACAGTGGGGGCATGTTTTGGAAGCATGTTCTCTACATTCACACGTAATATGGAACTTGCACCAGTTTACAAATTTAGTGAAGGCATGTCATGATGACATACCTTCCACACATTCATAGTTTTTAGATTCAGTGTGGGCATGCTTTGGAATCATGTTCTCCACATTCATTTAGTATGGTACTTATAATTCATAGATTCAATGGGGGCATGCTTTGGAAGCAAGTTCTCCACATGTACTTAGTATTCAACATCTCTAGTTTACAACGAGGGCATGTTTTGGTAACATGTCCTACACATTGGTACTTATATCAATTTTAAATTTCTCCATATATAGTGTGGGTATGCTTTGGAAGCATGTCCTTCACACTTACATAATTTTTAGAATTGGTTAAGGCACACATTTATATGATTTGGATACACATTTTTGCTAGAATTATATACATGGTACCATTTTTACACACATTTTCAACATGAGATAAATCTAAGGTGAATATCCTATGTAACATGTGTCAAATATTAAAAAATACAAAACAAATTCATATTCCAAAAATATTGCATGTACTGATACCACGTAGACTTTTACATACTTTAACAAGCTAATATACCAAAATAGTTGGTTCACCTTTTGGTATGGTTGGCATGATTAAATCACTCAATCTTTCCAAGTTTTTAGTTTGGACTTGATCATCCAAACTCACTAGGTTATGAGTATCACTGGGTTGCACGGTTGAGCTACTTTGAACTATCAAGTGGTAACTCACTTTTACTCCAAAGTTGGGGTCATGTGCCTTTCAACCTCTCTCTTTCTCTATCTACTTGGATATATGCACTTTAAATAATTATCTATATTTATCCTAATTTCAGTTTCATAGCCCTACAATGATATGCCTTTGGTAAAAATAGCTTGCCAGTAGACAAAGCGGTTACATCAAAACACATATGTACTCCTAAACCTTGCTCTTTCAGTTTCAATCTATTTCAATTACTTTTTATCTAGATTATATGCACTAATTATACACTATAACATACTCTTGGTTGTAGGTCATTCACCAACAAAGCACTCAAATTCAACTCTAGGAAAGCACTCAAATTCAACTCAAGCACAGACAAGGTGTGTATACACACCCAGGTACTTATTCCTTTGTTTTAAACTACCAATTTTATTACTAGATTAAAAGAGCGAAAAATTTAAATGACATTTTTTTATTATGAAGAATCTTTATCTTACACACTTGGAAAACTCATGACCCTAGCTATTCCTCTTAGTTCTACACATGCCTTATTTTTGCAAGCCTCACATCTACTCTATCTTGTGCCCCTTGACCTATCTCTTAGTTCAACCAACCTTATATTGATGACATAGACATCCCATCTTACCAAAAATGCTTAAAATGTACTTATCTTATACCTATACAAGTTTTAAGCCTATGCCTTCTCTCCTTCTCCCTATACACTAATGTCCAAAACAAACAATAGTGTCAACGTTATTGTCCTAACCCAACACAAGTGTCTAGTGCCCTAAAGTCATCTAATATATAAATGAAACATATTACAATGGTTGGCATAAGTCATTTAATGCAAGTTATCTACTAATAGGATCAATATAAATACAATATCAACCCTCATTCATTCCCCACCTATAAATACTTAAAAATCAGACTAAAAGAGTACTCAAGAAGAACTCAAGTTACCAAAAGCTTTCCTATCCTATCCTATTCTAATATCATTTAAAGGAAACACTTAGCTACAGGTCTCAAGTACTAAAGGAGTAGTCATAAGGTCACAATTACCAAGTTACAAACTACATCATTATTGTACTTATTTTATACATTACATGATTCACACACAAGCCAACATGTGGGGGAGAAGTACATGAGTATGAGGCCCTCTTTTAGAGTATTGGATATGTAGGTAGTGAGCTTTGACAGTGGGTCATTATGGGTTAGCTTGACATCATGTGCCCATTAACCCATTTTTCTCTAAGATTACATTGAAGATGGAAAGCTAGGGTTTTGCCATTTTACCAAGAGTGATAGTCCATGACCCAGATCTGAATGCACCAAATCAAAGTCAAAGCTAAACTCAAAAGCATCTAGGTGGTCACATCTTATTTGGGTAGATATTTTATACAAGGTAGTAACATCAAACCCAAACACTAGCATTGACGTAACCATTCTAGGCTGATACAAGTGTTTAGAGAGCCATAGCACCAAATCCAGAATCTAGCAGTTGATCTAGAACTATCTCCTTGCCTACTTCCTGCCTATATCAGATCCAACACTAAATTAGCATTAGAAATAATTAAGTACTTTATTTTTTCATTTATATATCTAGCATAGGTGTACTTTCTATTAATAGTCTATCTCAATTTTATAAATTTTGCATATGGTACATCTAAGTTTAACATATTAATTAGCTTGTTTTAGATCTGATATTCACCTTTGTGCTCAATAATTTCCATATCCTTAACCCTTTTTACTTAATTAGGATTCTCAAATCAAAATTAAGGTTAAACACCAACCTATCCATAGACTATGTTACATAAATTCTTTCATTCATAAGATTATTTCATTATTCTTTCAAATGCATTTAATGAACACATTTCACACTAATCCTTAAACAATTGAGTCAAGATACTATACATCTTTTTAAAGTCTAGACCAATCAATTATAGAAAGAAGTACATAAATTGAAATGATGATTAAACTGGAATTAATACATTTGATAATAACCCCTAAACAATTAAGTCGCATCATACATGTTTTGAAGTCTAGTTCAATCAATTATAGGAAAAAATACACGTGATGAATTAATGGATGCACTATAATTAACACACTTCACAGTAACCCCTAAAAATTTGAGTTGTGTCTTACATCATTGCCATTTTTCAAATTCAGGTTGAAACATATTATTTATTGGGGTGAAGGTGTGATAAAATTTAATGATTAGTTTGCCTATTTCAATTGTTGTGTTTATCATTCATTTTTTAGTTGTAGACCTATATTTTCATTGGCCAATTATGCTCATTCCAATCAATCTATTTAATTTGTATGGTGTTTTTTAATTTTGTATACATTACATAACCTAAAATGTGAATGAAAATGTTTTTTTTTACAGTCAGAAGATACATTAAATACGGCATCAAATATGTGGACTACATACATGATTGATTTATTTGATACACAATCAGGATGGGCATCCATTGGTTATGAATAATATAATGTGGATGGGAGGGTGATAAAGTGAGTTTTAAATTTTGTATGCCAATGCAACAAGATAAATTTCAAAGAAGCTAAATATCTTGAAATGATTATAGTGATGGAGCTCACAATGGGGTACGATGTGAAACAAACAAAAATTCACTTATATAGTCAACTGATTATGAAACATATCATGACCATGGGGGGTTTTAATGTAGAGATTATAATTTTGCACCATTATTTAGTCAATAAAATATACTTCAAAGTGTCTTTCAAATGTCCAAAGTAATTTAACTTAAGTAGTTCCACCAAACATAAGAATTCCACCAACTTGTTCATCATGTAATAGCTAAATATGTAATCAAAGACATATAAGAGGAATTTGTAAAATTCAACACAAGATGTAATTCTTGTAAATGAGAATATGAAGACAAAAAAATGTATGTTTCTTTTCTTGTTGATCTAATTTTTGTATTTACTATTAGTATAAAAGAATTTATTTTGGTATGTCTATGCTTTCTTTTGAAAACAATATTATTGCACTAAGATAAAATCCCACAGTTTCTAACATAGTGAATGCCCATAAATAAATATCATTACATCACAATACACCATAAATAAATAAATAAATAAATAAATTTAATCTGTCAAATGCATGAATGAATCTCCACCATATCATTCATTACATAAATAATAAGCAAATAAGTGTAGATTATACCAACCAGGTATTATATATATATATATATATATATATATATATATATTAGGTTGCATATTCTATTTTTCATAAGCAAACACAATAAAATACTTCTTTTTAACTGTCATAAAACATGCTAAACACATACATTTAGTCTGTGAAATTTATGAATAAATCTATACATAATAATTATAGTTTGTACCACCTGAGTATAACATACATTTAGACTGCAATTTTCTAATTCCTCAACACTCTATGACATCTCGTAATGTCATAGTTAATTTTCCATGAGCACAACTACTCAATTATGAACAACCAGACTTACAATTTCAAGAATCAAATGTCTCATAATCTTAATAATAGGCAAACAAGTACATTTTATACCAATCTAGTATATCCTATGTTTAAACTGCATAATCTAATTTTTGTAAATAGATTCAAATATAGAGTACAAGTAGTAATAACATAGTCCACCATTATTATGTACACACTACTTACTTTCAAGTAATCAGTCATATCAGATAACTCATAAACCAAGTTATAACATAATATTTTATTTAAGCAACTTATCCCATTTTTAGGAGACTACTTTTATATGGTTATAGTCTCTGGTCCCTTAGGAACCTTATGACTTATTTTAGCCATCCATTTAGCTATAGGTATAACTCCTATATAAGAGTACTTGTACAACATAATATGTATTGTATGTGAGCACTCAAACATTATGTAAATACTATATCAATGTGTTCATTTATATTTCTTAATCAATAACTCCCTATGGTTTCAACAAAACTTAAAACTTTCATGTATATATATCTAATACCACATATAAATTTTTATTTACTGACATATATATCTCATCCATATATTACTCATATAATAATTTATCAGTATTAGTTTTAGTGTACTAGTATAATGATAATGCCGGTATCCTTACTTTTGTTAACATCCATATCTCCTATTTATATATATCCTCCTTATATAACGAATTACATATGTAACACCTCTGCCAAAATTCCATGAAGTTATAATATACCATTTAGGCTCTTTAGTCTAGTGATATTATATCAGTGAATATTACTATCTCAGAAATATTATAATAGTGATATTGTATCAACAATATTACCATCTAGGTAATATTATAACAATGATATTATATTAGGAATATTACTATCTCAGTGATTTTATATCAACAATATCACTATCTTGATAATATTATAATAGTGATTTTATATCAACAATATTACTATCTCGATAATATTATAAC
The DNA here is from genome assembly GCA_037957365.1 of Torreya grandis. Taxonomy (NCBI): domain Eukaryota; kingdom Viridiplantae; phylum Streptophyta; class Pinopsida; order Cupressales; family Taxaceae; genus Torreya; species Torreya grandis. The sequence goes on from JARHVA010000111.1 coordinate 2,589,994, forward strand.
AATGATATTATATCATCAATATTACTATCTCGGTAATATTATAACAGTGATATTATATCAATATGTTTGAAGTCAATGAAGTTAAATATGTGTCGATGATAACATAAGCAATCAGTAACCCATTCAAAGAGAGAGAATCTTAATTAATACATTATCCTATCAAGATAATCTAGTATAAGTAACATCGACATAAAGAATATGTTAATATCCTAGTTACATGAATATATTGGATATAAAATTATATTCGCAAGGATCGCAGTAGGTTAATCTACCATAATATCTATTTATCCAATCAAACTAGTATATCATTGTTAGGGTATTCGGTGCTGGATATACTAATGTTTAAAGTCATATCCTCTATATCGTCTATATCAAAGTAGTATATTGCCACTATGAAGATATTTAAATTTAGGTAGATTGTAATAGGATTAGTAACATACTAGATTAAATGTGATCATTGTATAACTAAAACAAGGTGTTATACAAGTAATTTAGAAAACTAAATCTAATGCCATAACCCTATATAGTTCATGATATGTCAAATTGATTCTCAGTGTGAATCACTACATATATAAACATTTCCATTGCATACAAATAATCACTGCCTATATATAAGGTGAACATATTTATATTAGTTGATCACTATCATTATTTAAAATTCATTGTAGCTATATATATATATATATATATATCGATGCAGTTTGTATAGGAATCATTGTATATTATTCAACAATCTACCAAATCACTGTATATACCGAATGTGAATCATTGTATAAATCAAATCGTTATAAAAAGTGGATTATTCATTGTAGATTTATATACATACATGTTATCTTCCTTTAATTGGACATATAACATCTGTGATTATTTATACAAAGTGAAACAATCAGTTTTATTGATTATATATATATATATATATATATATATATATATATATATATATATATATATAGGTATTATTATAAGTCGTTATACAATATCCCTATAAATCACAACATCATTAATATCTATATTATATATAACAATCGTTTGTATTATTTATAAATAACATATCCATTTGTTTGTTTATTCCTTCCAAGCATAACTAAGCAATATAATTAATATATACATAAACACAACTATATATAGTTCCTCTATAGTCCTAGAATAACATTAGTTTAATTCTAGTTAATCAGTGGTGAATAAAGCAAAGTTAATGTAAATTTCTTTTTTTAATACTTATTATAACTTAATCAGTCATATTCAATTGCGCTACTCAATATGAATATTATATCATGTATCATTGCCATGTATCGTTGCTATATTATGCACCCCCATATGAATCATTGGGTTTAAACCATATTGTTATACTTTTGCATAGTGAAATATATATATATATATATATATATATATATATATATATATATATATATATATATATAATACATAGTTTAGATCATTGCTATGAATTTATCACTATAATACATACTCATTATTGTATATATATGGTTTGGTGTTTTTTAAATTTTAAGTATGATTACTATCTATGTGAATGCATTGAACACATTGCTATACATCTAGATCTCTGTATCTATTCTCTCAGTTTGTTATTGAAGGCAGACATCAATAAATATAGGGTTTTTTAAAATTTAACAACACTAACCTTTTAATGGCATCTAGATGATATCGGGAGATCCTCTCTCCTCTTGCTCTGTGTTATATCCTCCACAAAGTTGTGCTCCTTCTCTTCACATGCTTCTCTCTTCTCTCTCTACTCCTTTCATGGATGTGGCTCTCCCTTTTTTCCAAGCTGCCATTTTTTTCTTTTATTCCCTTCCTATATGAATTTCACTTTTTAAAAAAAAAAAACTTTTACATCACCAACTTTGCTTTGCCTTAAAAATTCTCTTTTTCCTAAAACTTCTAATATGTTATGCTTTCTTGAATATCTTTTTCCTTTTCAAGAATTTCTTTCTGTTTTATTCTATTAATAATACCTTACCATTATTTTATTTCTTTTATCTCCTTGATTTTTCCTTTCTTTGGGTTTTTATGTTTTTATTTATTTTATTTCTCTTTTTTTTTATAAATAAAATTTAATTACTTTATTTCACAATAATATGACTTAATATTAATGATTAACTTATTAATCATTAAATTCATATTTACTATATTTATACAAATTTACATTTCTAAATATGTTAATAATCATGAACACATTAGTGTGCCAAAAACACAATCACATTAAATTAATTTTATGTAGGCATAAATCATAACTAACAGACAATTAGTATGAAAAAATATTTATCCAAATGCAAACAACATCCAAAAACATACTATTCTAACCATTCAAACAATGCATATAACATATACTATCTAATATGGTTTGTGTGAAGTTCTAGTCATTTCTCTATTGTCCCCCAACATCTCCATCTATGTCACCCTATTTGATTATGCTCTCCCTCCATCACGTTATGAGGCATGAATCTCTCTTATGTTCAACTCATAATAAATAGATAATTAGTCCATTACATCATGACATATACACATCATAAATATTGTTAAATAACAAGTTAACATGATCACAATGTAAAGAATATCATTACAACTAACTCATAGCAATAAAATTATGAAATCTAAGCAACATACAACTACCCCATAACAACATATGACTTAAAACTTAGTAATAATAAAATCAAATTATCAACTATAAAAAATTCATGGACAATCAAATAAGTTGGTTTAATGAGAAATCAAGATGAAACATAACCTAGGGCACAAGGACGGTAAACTATCTCTAGAGTAGGCCAATTATTTATTAAACTTATAATATATATGAATCTAGTATGCTGAGATGCTAAAGATAGAAAGTACATCTATGTTAATATTATAATGATAAAGAAAATAAGATACTTATCTAGTTTTGATGCTAATACATATCTAGATCTTGAACAGGTGGGACGTAGGCTAGATTTTGATTCTAGATAAGTCACCTAATTCTAAAAATTGTACCTCTATAGCCACATACACTTGCATCGACCTAAGATGGTTACGTCGACACTATTTTTGACTTGGACACAAGTTTCTAGTATGGAATACCTACTAAAATTGGATGTAACCACCTAAATATTTATAGGTTCTGTGCCACCTTTTTTTGATGAATTTAGATCTAGGTCATGGAATATTGCTCCTTATCAAATAACAAAACCCTATTTTTTCATATTCATAGTGGTTGTGGGAAAATAGGTTAGTGGGCACACAGTTTCAAGATGTCTCAAAGACCCCTTTGTTAATGACCACTGCCCATCTAGCCAATACTCTGAATAGGACCTTAGACTTATGTAGTTCTCTCCTACATGTTGGTTTATGTGTGAATCATGCAATGTGTGAAAAATACAATATTAACCTTGCTTATAACTTAGAAAATGTGATTCATGGAGTGTTTCTTTAGTACTTCAGACCTATATATATGATGTACCTATAATTGATATGGAAATAAGAGAAAATAGGAAAACTTTGCTCACTTGGATGCTTGATTGAGTGCTTTGGTAAGTTTCCTTACGAGTTACTCAATATTTCTAGGTCTATGTTAGGTTAGAAATGGATGAGGGTTTATCTTATATTCATACCAATCCCTTTGAAGAATATATCACATTAAGGCACTTAGGCCAACTATGAGAATATATTTGATTTTTAAATTGGATGAAATTAAGGCATTGGACTTTTGCATTAGAATAAGACACTTGCTTTGACATAGGTATCTGACTAGGACACAAGTGTCTAGGTGGTTAGAAAATAGATGTAGGTATGAAAATTGTAGAGATGGAATAAAAATAGGTTTACAAAATTCTAGGTAAGATGAAAGACTTAGATCTTTAGAATAACATTGGTTAGACTAAGAGATAAGAAATTAAGCATAGAAAAATAGTGTATGAGAGCCTTTTAACCATGTGAAAAGTCTATAAGTTGAATGCTCATCCATGATATGTATTTTCCAAGTGTAAAATATTGATGTGTCATATAATTTAGAAATAGTGTCTTCATTTAGTGCCCCTATGATCTAGTAATAAAATTATTAGTTTAAAGGAGAAGAAATGCTTACCTAGGTGTGTATAACACACCTTGTCTTTGTTTGAGTCTAGATTGAGTATTTTTTTGGTGACTAACATGCAACGAAGAGCATGTTAAAATATATAATTAGTGCATATAATCTAAAATTAAAAGTATTGAAATAATTGAAATTAAAAGAGAACAAGATTTAGGAGTACACTTGTGTATCGATGCAACCATCTTGATTTTTGGTAATTTGATTTGAAATATGTATCATTATAAATCACTAAAATTGAGATTAGGACAAATATAAATCTATAAAGTGCATATATCTAAAGAGATAGAGAGATATTGGACGACACATGCCCCCAACTTTAGAGAAAAGTTTAGTTTCCACCTGGTAGTTGAGATTAACTCAACCATGCAACCCAATCATACATATAACCTACTGAGTGTGAGTGAATCAAGTCAACTCACACTATAAATATGTTGAGGTTTGATGATGTAATCAAGTTCAACCTATAAAATTGTAAAGATCGAGTGATTTAATCACCTCAACCATACCAAAAATAAAACTAACTATTACAGTAGATTGGCTTAATATAGTTTGTAAAAGTCCAATTTAGTGGGTGATGATACTCTGTTAAAGTGTTTTAAATTTAAAACTAATTTGATTTTGAAATATTAGGTACACATTGCATAACATATGCACCTTCGATATGTTTCATGCTGAAATTGTGTATAACAACTGGAACAATGTATAAAATTTCTACCACAAATGTGTATTTGAATTATATAACCATGTAATTTGGCCAATTCTTGAAATTGTGTAATTGTGGAGAACATGTTTCCAAGACATGTCACACCATAATCTAAAATTAAAACTGGTAAAGTGTGGAAAATATTTTTCCAAAACATTCCCCCACTGTAATCTGAATCTAAAAACTAATGTAAGCACCAATGTGGAGAACATGTTTTAAAAACATACCCCCACTATAATTTGGGTATGCTACATATTGAATAAATGTGGAGAACATGTTTTCAAAACATGCCCCCATTAAATTTTAAACTATGAAAAATGTGGAGAACATGTTTTCAGAACATGCCCCCACTACAATCTGAATCTATGAAGTAATGTGGAAGTCATGCCTCTATGTATGCCTCCACTGATATGCCCCACTTTTAAGGTAAGGGAAAGTAGCAATTGGTAGTTACTTTTCACAAAAGGATAAGATAACGATGTAAACTATGAATGGACCATGTAGCATATGTCTATGGATATATATCATTGAAGCATAAAGAATGTGATCACACCAAGTCCTAAGATGCATGATGTAGACCATGACAACATCTAGATAGTAACAATATAATCTCAACAAGAAATAAAAAATATGTACAAGAGCACTCAATATTAAATCAAAATACAATGGTCTAAGGAGACCTCAAGGGACATGTTTAAATGCCACACAATCTAAGGGACATGGCTTAGTCAAATGTCCACAAAACAAGGAACGACATATTCAAATATCAACATACAACAAACAATGACGTATGTAAATGTCAAAGAGGCAACAAAGGCATAGAGTCAACAAATAATGGAGCATATTCAAATGCTCAAACAATCGATATAATAGCAAAGCGAGACACTCAAAGAAGTGCATAAATGAAAGTATAAGCAACTAACATAAACATAACATACTAGTCCATGGATATATATGTTAGAAAAAAATATTAATTACATATCATTTCAAGTACACTATGAAAGATATAAGCATAGGTAAAGGTATGTGTAAGTACAAATATGAGTTCAATCATGATACTGTAAAGTGACCATAAAATGATATAACTTAGATGTATCATGATAATAGAGGTGGATGCCCCCAACGTCCTATCGATGTGAGTATAGGGAAACCACAACATCTAAAACTGCATAGATCATGTATTTGTGTATACTAAAATTACACTCAAAATATATGTGAAACACATGTATATAAAAAATATTGATATACCATATACCAACATTGAACCAACAACATATATGCCAATGAGCTAATAAAACATGTAGATGCTGAAAATATTTTTGGATTTTTGATTTTTTTAAAATATATTTTTAGTATTTTGAGAATATTTGAAACTAGAGAAGCTACCCTATAATCTCATCTAAAGGGTGTTAATCATCAAGGAGTGAGAAATATATAATCTATACTGAATGAGATGTGCCAAATGTGTGCATAACAAAATCAATAAATGTATCATTCTCTTTTGGGAAGTTTGTACTTGGTATCTTTGGTTTGCATTTATCCATTTTTAGTTTATCATTTGTCTATGATGGATTTAATCTATAGGTACTAGTGTATACACAATATTTTTGATTTTTTATAAAATACTAACACTTTACATCTTGTAGGAACCTGTCGAGACTCAATCTCTCTGAGTGCACGTCTTAAAGGGTGCATCGAGAAAGGGGTGGGTAGACCTTTGATGCTTCAAAATATTTGTGTCCCTTATTTCCACATTATTACCAATGCAACCATCTATTAAAACCATTACCTAAGTTGTTACTCCTCCCTTTCACACTCTTGTCTTTTTCCTCTTTCCATCCCTCTTTTTCTCACCTTGACCCCCTTTAGCCAGTTGACTATATTAGGTTGATTGGGTCAAGATTATATAGTTTTCAGCCCCTAATTATTGTACAGGGTCAATTGGGTCAACCCTGTACTATTTAGGGTTTTAATTACTTTGAGTTTCATCAACCCTTTAACTGACCTAGCTCGAGACCTAGTGATTTATCTCCCAAGAATATACAGGGTCGACCCTATAAAACTGACATATTAAAAAAGATTTAGGGAAAGATCCACCTATAAATACAATATCATTTCATCATTATTTTAATATGCAATCAAGAGTTATTATTTGCTTGTGCTTATTTACAATCTGCTCTTCGACCATTTTACTTGAGGAGTCTTAGCTTAGGGTTTCTACTTAGAGAATCTAGTCTTGTGGATAAGTCTTGGATGATTTGGCCTTTCTTAGTGATCCTTATAAATCACAACAACCTCTTGTGAAGCCCCTTTGGCCAAGGGAGAGATTGAGTTTTGACGGATTCACATTCAGGTAAGCATATTCTAACTTTGTTCTCCTCTTTTTAGTAGATAGAAGTAGCATAAGTATTTGCTCAAATAATATTACTCTTGATATTCCATGTATTAGGATTTTAATCATACTTAGATTAATTTAGATTATCCTATACATGTTTTGATTACTTTACTAACCTCTCATATTCTGCCACAAGCTTTAGTGTGCACTAGATTATATTTACTTTCTTGTTTATTAGAATAGAGTGAATATTAAACCTAGGACTCTTTTAAGGTTATTATGTGATTATGTTAGACCATAGACTTTGGAACCCTTCCTAGCATGGTCTATTGTGACAAGTGATCCCCTAATCAGGGCTAGAGGATCCCCATATTGGTCATGCTCCCACTTAATAAGTATATTCTCAATCAAAAGTGTGGGTATGCTCTATCTTTTCCAAGCCAAGATTGATTTATAGACATGTTGCATTTTTAATTGCGTACATTCTGATGAACTTGACATAAACTAAACCTTATAGGATTTGTTCATCTTATTTCATTTCTTTCATTCTTTCATCATTATTTTTATCATATACTTACCATATTGGATCAATTATGTCGACCCAGTATCTAAATTCTATGAATATGATTTCAGGTACAGGCTATTAGCTCAACCCAGTACAGGTTTTCAAAATTTTTAGACATCTAATCCAGACTACTAGGTCAACCCAGTTGACCCTATACATTTTTAGGTACTCAGCAACAAGTTTATGTAAAGCTTGATCGACCCAGTTAGCAGAATTTGCAAACATATAACAAGGTTCTTGAATAACAATCTTCATTATCTACATTTCTAATGCACCAAGGTTCCTTTCTATCTCTTTATCTCTTTCTTTATAGTCTTTCCTTTCATAGTTTTCAGTCTTTAAAACTACCCTTACACAGTCAACTGGATCGACCCTAGTAACCCAATTTTGTGTTTTGTGTGTTGTTTGGATATCTAGGGCGACTCTGTCAACTCTATTCATTTTCAAACCTTGCTTCCATAGTATAGGTCTGACTCTGTCAAACCTATTATGTATTTTGTGCATACACTATTGACTATAGCAACATTGTACCTTGTTTCAAATTTGGAATTAACCTTATATGCTAGTAATTAGTTCACACTTTTTTTTTTGCTGCTTGCATGCTTATAATAAATCACATAGTTTAATTAGGTGGTTTTTAATTAATCATTTAGTTTCAAATTTTCAATTTTATGCACACATGACCAAATCACAAAATCTAAAAAAGCATTTTAACATTTGTATACCCAAGCCCAACCTACTTGGATTTCATCACCAAGGGGGAAACTGACTTGATGTTCTAGTTAAGTATAAAGCATGGTTAATGGTATATTCTAACTAATCACCAAAAACCCTTTTCACTGTGGTGTGTGTAGTGAGGGGGTAGGCCCTATTACCAAGCATGTATCATTACCATTAAAGACCCCTTTCAATCTAAACTACTTGAAACCATCTTTAAATTATCTTTTTAGTTCCTTACATCTAACTTCTCACCGCGTTTAAAATCATATCTTAATAATCTAATAAACATTTAGGTTGACCAATTATTTATCTCTTTACTTTCCAAGTTGATTACTTACTCTTTGTTTAATTGTATTTTGTATTTCAAAAACTTGCATTAGCCAACACTGGTGCAAGGTTTTGTGTTATGTGCTTCAATTGGATTGACTAGCTTTAATCCAATTGACTATTTGTTTCCCTTCAGTTATTTATTTTCAAAGTATTTTCAAAAGTTATCTTATTTCATTTCACAATCTATTATAGGCTTCTTAAATTTCTCTCTGTTGTACTGGGTTGACCCAGTCAACCCTATATCTTTTTCCATCCTCTATTCATTGTATTAAATCGACCTAGTTGACCCTATACTTTTTACAGTCTCTATTTTCTATGCTAGATTGACCCTATACTACTTTTTGCCTTTCCTATTTATCAATTTAGTTCTCTATTTCTCCTTCTTTGTATTTTTTTCATCTCGCTTCAGCGATAATGAAGTCTCCTATCAGAATCTTCTTGGATAACTTGAATCCATTTAGATACTATATGGGATGTTCATTTCTTTCTCTCTTTTCCTCCCAAGAGTACCATCACTCTTGGGGCACCTCTTCTCCTCCTTCATCCATGAAATGTAATAAGGTGCAAATAACACCTCAAGATGAAGTTGATGGATCTAATCCTTTCCTTAATTATCAATAAACTTCTCATCTTCAAAATCTTCAAACTAATGTGGGAGTAATTGATACAATTTTAATTAATAATTCTACTAATAATCCTTCTTCTAGAAATCCTCCTCTAACACCAATTTGGGGAGTGTTGCTACCAACACCAACCCAACTCATGATACAATTCAAATTTTAGCCCAATTTATCCCAAAAATGAACATAATAAAAAATTCTAAAACCAGCCAAATGATGCAACTTTAATAACATTTAATCAATGTGGCTAAACGGCCTCCAACTATCCATCCTCAAGCTAATCCTAATTTTATTCCTCCACCTCTTCGGGATGCCTCAAACAATGTTATTCTTCAACCCATAATGAATAAAAAGATGCTTCAAATCATTCAAAATGAGCATTTAGCTCATTTTATTGTATCTATTAATATTGGTAACATATCTCCAACTATCAAATATGATGGGACAAAAGATCTTGCCTCATTTTTTAAAGCCTTTGGTAACCTTTACAAGGCTTGGATCTAAACTAATACCTTCAGCACTACTAAACTCTTAGTGAAAACCTTCACTGGTGATGTATTATAATGGTATAATCAACTTCCCTAAAATTCTACTTGGTAACTTGAAAATTTGGTTAATCTTTTGGTTAAAGAGTTTCAACATAATAATAGTCTTAAAAATTGTCTTAGCCACTTCATCAATGCTAAACAATCTCCTACTGAATCAACTAAGGACTTTATCAAAAGATAGAAATCTTTAGCTCTTAAAGCTGATCATAACATGAATAATTATGACTGATTCAAACTCTTTATTACTGCTTTGAATCCCACTCTCCAATATAAGGTTTGAACCTTTGCTCCCCAAACACTTAATGAAGCTCTTGATCAACATAAATGTCATGACTTTCTTATGAAGCAATTCAAACCTAATCCTAAACTTCTTAAAGGATATTTCCAAACATCTAATGTTATCACTCGTAATACTCTACAAACTAAACCAAGAGTTTCCAAAAAATTGTGTTCCTTCACCTTCTCATACACCTCTTTCGGTTCAACAAATGAAACAAATTTTACCGCCCTCAAAACCTTTCATCTACCTAATTCTCTTCCTAAATGGTATGACCCCAATCCATTTTATTGGTTCCATGTCGACATTGGGCATTCTCATGAATCTTGTAGAGGGCTCACTAAATTTGATGTATCCTATATGCTTGGTGATTCATTCAATCATGAAGTTATGATCAATCTTCATCGTCAAGAATAAACTGTTGCTTTTAAAAAACAACAAAATTTAAAGCTTCTACTTTAAATAACCAAAAATCTTCTTCAAATAATCAATAAATACCAAGTATGTTTGTGCCATTAATGCCAATTATGATTAATATTTTAAAAATTATCAATATGTCAACACTACCAAGGTCAATTACCATTGTAAACCAGCTCATAAAGATCCTGTTACCAAGCCTAAAAATCCATCTTTGGAGGAACGAATTCTTGAAGATACTACTACTATTAATGTTACTTCAGAAGCCTAGGAAGAACTATCTCCTCCTTTTGATCCTCCAACTTCAACTATTCCTCCAAAGTCTAATTTACCTTCTAAACCTCATGCTGGTTCTTCTAAGTCTAAGTGGAACTTTCTTGAAGAAATCAACACTACGCCTTATAAGATTCCAATTATGGAATTGGTTCATACTTCACCCTATCATCATAAGTTCCTTATGTAATAGATCCAAGAAATTGATTATCCATCCTCCATAGATGATGAACCACCTTCTATTGAATCTCAACCTACCAACGTAAATACCAATGAAACTATGTATCCTTCTTCCAAACCTTTTATTGAATTCAATGAAGCGGACATGATCAATGATGAAATTTTATTTCGAGCTGATGATCCACCACTTTTTATCAAAGTATCCATTAATACCAATATTATCTAAAAATTTCTAGTTGATTAAGATTTTGGTATTAATGAGACATCTTTATGGCTCATCCAACAACTCTGTTATGACAAGGATCATCTCAAACAAACCTACCTCACCTATCATGGTTTTGATCAGACTAACAAAATCTACTTAGTTATATTTGGCTTCCATTAACCATTAGACCTAAGACTATTTAAACTAAAATTATTGTCCTTGACTTACCCCTATCTTACAACATACTCCTTGGTCATCCATGGACTCATTGAATGAAGGCCATTGCTTCTTTTGGTATTCAATGTATTAAATTCTTACATAATGGAAAATGGTATAAGTATGAAGTCAATTCCAACCCATGGAGTATTTAACTCCCTGATCCTATATCAAAATATCGAATTCCTATGATTCCTAAGATCAATAGTGCTCTTTTACCTGAATTCATCAATAAGAATCCCGATTTAGAAGTTACTCTTGTGGATTATGATGATGATGAGCCCGATGATATGCAAAATAATTGAAAAACTACCAAATTACCTCCCTACATTTTGCAATGGCTTCATCCTTCTCTATTACCCAAGGATTGTATTGTTCCTCTTATTGCTGAGATTATCGATTTCCCCCTCTATGCAATGCTCAAGAGCCTTCTTCACCTAAATATGCCTTCACTTGCAATGATTTTGGAGTGGCCAAATTATTTCAATATCCTCTCATCATGTCTCCTCATATATTCAGTAATATTGGGATTTCACCCTCTGAAACTACCCATGATTCTCAAGCATGTACAATTTTTCCAATATATGATGATAACTATATAATGTCCCAAACTCAATATAGATACTTGGATGTCTAATATTATCAAAGAACCTTAGCCCGAATTCATGCTTTTAATGAAGATGGTCATACCATTTCTATGGATCATACCTTAGATCTTGAAGGTCATGTACCTCCTACCAATTCTCCTCTTATTGATACTCCTTAGGTGGTAGAGAAAATTATACCTTTTAAACCTCCAAAAATTTCTACATCTCCTTTACCACCTATTGATCCAATCATTACATCAAATTTTTATCGTATCATTGAACCCACTAATATTCAAACCCCTTCTGATACATCTACTTCTTCTACTACTAAAACTACACTAGATGCCAAGGTAACCAATGATCATCATATACATTGGAAGTGTAATCACCATGAAAATCAAAATCTAGATCTTGAAGTAAATGTCAAGAATTATGGTCCTCTTCCTACCTTGCCTAGTGACAGAGCTATCCTTGAGTTACTTTATGCTCAAGAACCTCAACTTCCTCGATAGTATCATAAACTTGGAAATTTCAAAAGTAAAACTCCTTACTTTAAAAACTTTCTTGTTCTCATTGATCCTAAAATTAATCTAATTTCTACCTTAGCCAATGCACCATACCACTTTCAATATGGCAATTCCATGCTTATTGAAGAAACCACTCACATCAAATATGGTACTCCATCTTGTCTTCGACTAATTACTATCTCTCATGAACTATCACCTACCAGACATGATGGTTTTATCTTATTCTTTGACATATATCATGAGGCTTTTGTTTGGTCCTATGAGGATATGCTTGGAATTGACCCTAGCATCGTGGTGAATAACATCATTACTTATCCTGATACCAACCATGTGCATCAAAAATAAATAAAATTTCCAATTAAAGTTTCCACTTCATGTCATAAGGAAATCATCAAATTATTTGATGCTAAATTTATTAAACTAGTGGATTATTTTGAATGGGTCCCCAACATTGTTCCCATTGGAATTAAAGTCACTATGGTCATTTGCATGATTAAATCTAAAGAGCCAAACACATATTTGCACAGAGATAATAATAATAATCAAATAATATATTATCTTTAGCATAATAATGAGAACAAAATAAAGGCTATTATATAGCCATGGAGGTAGCACAACAAGCTCTTATAAAATAAAATTTACTAACCCAAAATAGTCACGGGTAACAACAAACCAACTAACATGCTAATTAATAATGTTATAGATATTAAATCCTAACATTCACCCCCTTAACATTATTAATTCCTAACACCCCCTTAATTTCAACATGCGAATAAAATTACATTCTCAAAATATTTTCACCTCTTAAAAGCACTGACTAGACTAGGTATAAACTCCATAGATTATCTCTTTACCCTCGTGAAGGCATAGTGGTGACCTGAATTATGTAGGACTAATCCCTTCCTATTTGGCATCTTGTGGGACTTTCCCTTCCTACTTGGGTGATATAATTTTGAATCTACAAGATCCACAAGCTTGGTACTAACTAGATAACCATCCCTGAGTTTACCTCGAAATCTTCACCTGCTCCCCAAAAATGATTTTTTTGAAAACACGAATTTTTCCCAAATAACTACAACGGGGTTTATTTATAAACCAAAACACTAAAAAAATGCATGTGAACATGAATGTGCTTCTATTCTTATCAACACACACCACATAAATATGCCACTAAATTAGAAGTGGCCTCTTCACTAGTGGTTTGCAAGAGGCTTGAATAGCTTCCATCCTTCTGTGCCTCCATCCTCTAATTTTTGTTGCTTTAGAATACTAAGTCATCTGAAGCATAACCATAATCTTCATTCAATGGTTTATCTTCATAATCTTATTCCTATTATATTATCATATTTGATTCATTTGTTTTGAGTTTTCCTTTTATAAGGTCAGAAGCTCGAGCTCTGTAATATTTGGATGTATGTCCTTTTTTCCTACATTAATAACACTCAAGTTCTTCCTTGTTTTTAGAGAATGTTTTATATGTCTTTTTTACATGCAATGTTGTTTCTTATTCTTCTATATCTTCTTTATTTCTATTCTCTTCACTAATAATTGCAACAATCATATCTTCTAATGACTTAGAAGGCATCTGTCAAAGAGTGAATACAACACTACTATATTTAGGAGGCAAATTATCAACAATATGGATTTTGCATCTATATCATTAATAAGGGTTATAACTTATGATATTTGTCTCATGAGAGATCTTAACTCATTGATATGAGTTGTCATTGAAATGCCATCATTCATTTTGAGCTTAAATAACTGAAGTTTTAAAGAAAACTTTGCATTAGTTGTTTTTGCTCCAAACAATTTGTTTAAGTTTACCCACATTTCATTTGATGTTTTCTCAAGATCCACATAGTGTAATTCAAAATTTGAAAGAGCTAGGACAATAATATATTTGGCTTTATCATCCCTATTTTGCTATTCAATTTGCTTGTTTGCATCTGTAGGCATTGTCTCAGTTCCATTTACTATTCTCCACAAGTGTTTGTTCATGAGTTGCATTTGAATTTTGAATTTCCACGTGTGAAAGTTGAGACCTGTTAATTTTTTAGGGGAATGTTCATTTTAACAACCAGGATGTTGGGTACTCAAAAAATGTATCCAGAAAAAGTTTTGATGCTGACACTTTAGAGACTTTGACACTTTGAGTACTTTAATGACATTAAAAATACATCAAGTGATTCAATATCATAAAACCTATAAAAAATTATTTTATTGTTTGGATTTTCATAAAAATTTCTAAAGACTAAATTATACGAAAGTAATGATTAAAATCTAAAACTTAACTTTTGATTTTTGGGAAACATGACTTGAATGAATGAATTTAAAATGATATACATGACTTTATTAAGAACTTTGACTTGAAAAATAAAAGACCATTGATAAAAATGAATTGATTATATACAGACCACGATGATGCATATTATTTTGATAGTGGGGGGGGCATCATACAACTGTTAGTTGATTTCGTGTGCCGATGTGAAATGAATACCACTAGATGATTGTAAAGCATGGAGGTATGAATCTATAACTATAGATGTTTGAAAATTATTTCAAACGATACTATAGTAGGATTGTTGAGATATGGAAGGATGTGGATGGTTATGTCTACAAATAATTTCTCTCATCTCCGTTCGCCAATCTCTGATATATAGCTAGAAAATATGATAGATCTTGGACATGCACCAACCCCAAAATGACTTCACAAATTTTGCCATCAACAACAATGAACTGTCAATAACAATGATCAAGCATATTTCTATGTTAAAAAACCAAGATCAAATCATGTCAAGTTTGACAGGTGTGATGAGTAGTGAACAACTATATAGAGAGCGATAGATAATTGTAGAGAAACAAGCAACAATTGAGTAGAACCTCTTTAATGTTATTCCCATCATGATCTAACATCGAGCTCTGATACCAGTGACAGAAATCTAAAGATCTGAACACATATTTGCATATAGATAATAATAATCAAATAATATATTATCTTCATCATAATAACAAAAACAAAATAAAGGCTATTATATAGCCATGGCGGTAGCACAATAACCTCCTAGAAAATAGAATCTAATAACCCATAATAGTCATGGGTGAAAACAAACCAACATGCTAATTAATAATGTTAGAGATATTAAATCCTAACGTCACATTTGTATTGATTTCTGTAATCTTAATCTTGCTTGTCCCAAGGAAAACTTCCCTTTACCTTCAATAGATGCCACTATTGATTCCATGGTTGGTTATGAAATGTTATCTCTTATGGATGGCTTCTCAAGATATAATCAAATTCAAATTACCCCCAAGGACCAACATAAGACTACTTTCACCATGGAATGGGGCACCTATTGCTACGCCAAAATGCCCTTTGGTCTTAAGAATGTTGGATCCACTTACCAATGAGTGATGACTCACATATTTCACGATCTCATTCACAAAATTAATGGAAAATATGTGGATGATCTCATTGATAAATCCAAAAATTGTAAGAATCATCTTTCTGATCTTGCTATCATCTTTGACTATCTTCTTAAATATAAAGTTGGACTTAATCCTTTTAAATGTGTCTTTGGATTCACATATAGAAATTTGTTAGGATTCTTAGTCTCTCTTCACATCATCAATGTTGACCCTGCCAAAATTAGTGCAATCATTCCTTGTTCTATTCTTGATATTCGTACTTATTTAGGAATACTTGGGGTAATTAGATGATTCATACCCAAAATGGCATATTGAATTCACTTCATCAATTCACTTCTAAAGAAAGGTAGTACTTTAGAATGGATGGATCCATGTTAAAAATATTTTGATAACATGAAAGAGTCATTGCTTCATCCAACTATACGTCATCCTCCTTCCAATGATAAACCTTTGATTGTATATACTTCTTGCACACCTATTTTGGTTGGGTCAATGCTTGCCCAACAAGATGATATAGAAAGAGAGTATGTTATCTAATACATTAGTCAAGGCCTCATCGATTTTGAAACATGTTATACCAAAATTGAGCATGATTGCCTCACCATCTATTTCACAGCTAAAAAACTTTACCACTACATGCTTTACCAAACGACTTATGTCATTGTTCATTCTGACGATCTTCATCTTTTCTTCTCCAAAGCATTTCTTTCTAGAGATAGAATTGGTAAATGGATAGTCTTCCTTATGGACTTTGATCTCTGAATCATCATTCAAAATGTTGTCAAAGGGCAAGTCATAGCTGATCAACTTGTCACAACTCCCATACCAACCACTTTTTCTCTTCAAGATAATCTTCCAGATGATTATATTATTTACATCAAAGGTCTTAATCAAGTTATTTCTCTTAAATATTATTTTCATAGCTTCACCACCGATCTTGAAGCCAATACTCTTGATGAATCCACTACTCCCTCCGACACTACTAAACCAAAAATAGTTATCGAGGAGCTTCCTAAACTTAATGTTAACTTACATGAGGATACTTGGACCCTTCACTTTGATGTGATAAATGCCTTCAAGGAGATAGGGTAAGTTGCATTCTCACAATTCCTCTTGGTAAGATCATTCTTTTAGATTTTTGCTTCACCTTTGATGTCACCAACAATATGGCCGAATACGAAGCTCTCATTTTAGGCATGCAAGTCTCTCTTGACTTAGACATTCAATACCTTCATGCTTTAGGTGATTCTAAACTTATTTACCACCAGTTCAATGGTGATTATCAATGTAAAAGAGAGAACCTCATTACATGTCATCAAATTTCAACCACTCTTGCTAAGGATTTCATCTCTTTCACTATGATCCTATTCCTAGAGATCTAAATTCCATTATTGATTCTCTTACCTCTTTGCCATCTCTCTTTCATCCCTACCAAGTCCTTTCTGATCCTACTTTTCTTATACAAATAATAAAATCTCTATTTTTGACTCAACCATCGGATTCACTTATCTATCATATAGAGGTTGTTACCATTCGACAAATCCTATGGTACTAGGACATCATTCAATTCTTGAAACATCAAACTTATCTTCCTAACTTAGACACTCATGAAAAGACATGCATTCATAAACAAAATTTTAAGTATGTATTTCAACATAAATTCCTTTATTGATCCAAAAATCAAAAGCTTTGGTTGAAATATAATTCAAAAATAAGAACAACACAATTCAAATAATGTTATCTCTGAAAAGAGATTTTTTATTGATAAAAATTGTAGACCCAAATATATGCCTATCTCTGAGAAAAGATGTCTGATTTCCATTTTGGGTTACATATTCATTTACACATGTTTTGAAGGTGTGAGGAGGATGTGGAAGGTCACCAATCTTGAGGGAGATTAAGTGGTTTGACTTCCACGATTTACAACAATACAAAATTTGAGGAATTACTATTTTTTGAAACTTACTATTTTTAGACTGCACTACTAAAATTAAATTTTGGGGCACTTACATTGGGTTTTATGGGGTCAAACTTCATTGAGCAGATCTCCATGCCATCTCACAATGTTCCCCTCATTATTAGCTTTCCAACTGTTCAAACAATGAGTCAATTGGAGCTACGGTGTAAACGTTATGGCTCCCAGAAGTTTCATCATCAATTGGGGTGGACCCATCACCCAAATTGTCATCTGAATTGTTTCCCAGATCATTCCTCCATCTTTGAGAAGTAATGGTCCCCATTGCATCAAGATTTGCCATCAAGTGTGGTAGCTATACTTTTATTTGATTCCCGATGCATACTTGGAAGGGACTGTGATTTATGGAACTGTGCAGGGCCCGATTGTTCACCATTTTTGTCTAACCATCATTCTATGGATGGAAGTCTGTGAACTTCTTCATCTCAGTATCTATTTTCTTCTATTGTTGTGTTATTTGTGTAGTCAGGGATGTAACATCGGGACTTTCAGATTCATGTGGCTTGACCACCATGAGAACAAATTTCTTGGCAGTAATCAAAGGGATATGTAGAAGGTGGTACCTCTGGTACCCTATAGTACTATGTTCCAAGAGTGAGAGTGATCCTTCGAGTTCTTGATTCATAGATTCCATGTCGATCATACATGAATGGATGACTAAAGAGTACATCACAAACATCTAGATTGACCACATCACATAATACCTCATCTTGGAAAGGTTTTATTGCATATGAGAGAAGACATTGGTGGGTGACACAGAGGTTTCTCCTTGGACTCAACCATCTAATACTGTATGGCTTTGGGTGAGGCTTCATGGATAAATTTAGGCTTTTCACAACATTAGTGGAGATTAAATTCTTTTGACTTCCACTATCAAGAATGAAATGCAGAGGCTTACCTTTCACCCACAACTTAGAGTGAAGCAACCTTTCTTTGTCATCTAAGCTCTCCTCGTGGGTTTATGATGAAGCAACAATGGCTTCAGGATCAACATCTACAATTTCTTCTTCAACCTCTTCGACTGCAAGGTCTATATGAGGTAGAGCAGTAGATGTTGAGGATTGTGACTCAGAAAGTAGGGACTTGATAGCTAGACATTCTTCTTTGGAGTGAGTTCCATATTGGTGATAATCACACCACTTCCCAGTCTTTCCTTCCTTTTGCTTCCAATTTTGGCCTCGTGTTTGACCTTCTTTGTCACTTTTCCATTTTGAAGGTTGATTCTTTATATTTATTCTTCCATACTTCTGCTCAATCTTCACTGCGAACTTGTATGCCTCACTAATGGTTTCCAAATTGAAGAGTTCCATTTATCCCCGTATGTACCATTGTAGTCCACCACGATATTTGAGAACATTATGTTTCTCACTTTCTTGGATGCCCAATCTCATGGATATAGAATGAAAAATGTCAATTTAATCTTGAATAGACTATTCCTTACCTTGGCGAAGTTGTTGCCACTCTATATATAGATCGTCATATGCTCCAATGGGGTAGTATTCTTCCTCTACATCTTCTATGAAATCATCCCATGTAGGTTCCATCTCAAGGCCAATATCATTTACACTGAATCTCTTTTTATACACTTCCCACCAATTTTTGATAGGCAATGATGCTTTCAGAAGAGCAAAAGTAATCTTCTCTTTATCAGTGAATTTATTTACATAAAAATAAGATGACAATTGATCCAACCAATTTTATACTGCATCAACATTGATTTTGCCTTCAAATGTAGGGATATCAAAATTCACCTAAATCTTGAAGGGTGTTGGGGGTATGGAGGAGGAGCCATAATTTCCCATTGAGATTTGTTGGAGAATTTGAGTGAATTGTTGTAGCATCTATGCTTGCTACTATTGGAGGGCTTCATTCACCATTTCCTTGAAAGGATCCAATGTCTCGATGTTGTCTGCCATTTGAAGTCATTTAGAGCGAATAGGTGGATAGTCTACTAATTCTATTTTCCACCCAAGCTTCCTGTAATCTGACCTCATTCTTGAGATCATACACTCTAAATACAAACCACTCTAATACCAATGATCTAAAACTTTAAATCTTTGGTTGAAAGATAAATCAGAAATAAGAACAATGCAATTCAAATAATGCTATCTCTAAAAAGAGATGTTTTATTGATCAAAATTGCAGACCCAAACATATGCCTATCTCTGAGAAGAAATGTTTGATTTCCATTTTGGGTTACATATTAATTTATACATGTTTTGAAGGTGTGAGGAGGATGTGGAAGGTCACCAATCTTAAGAGAGATTAAGTGGTTCAACTTCCATGATTTACAACAATACAAAATGCAAGGAATTACTATTTTTAGACTGCACGACTAAAATTAAAATGTGGGGAACTTCCATTGGGTTTTAGGGGGTCAAAATTCATTAAGAAAAGCTCCATGACATCTCACAATGTTCCCCTCATTATTAGATTTCCAATGGTTCAAATGGTGAGTCAATTGGAGCTACGGTGTAAAAGTTATGGCTCCCAGAAGTTTCGTCATCAATTGGGGTGGACACATCACCCGAATTGTCATCTGAATTGTTGCCCGGATCATTTATTATCATAATATTTAAGGTACCTTTCATCATTTTATTATGCAAGATGAGGTCCCTCCTCTTCTTGAACAAGCATGTGGGGGCATTTGTGGTGGCCACTGTAGCAAACATGCTACAAATTGTAAATGCCTATGTATGGGTTACTTTTGGCCTACTCTTGAAAAAAATGTAATTAAATATGCTAAAAATAATAATCCTTGTTAGCTTCACGATGATCTAATCCATTTACCTCTAGCCAAACTTTAAACTATCAAATCTCCTTGGCCTTTTTCCACATGGGGATTCGATATCATCGATAAACTACCTCACTCTCAAGATGGGCATGTCTTTATCATCACCGCTACTAAATATTTTACCAAATGGGTAGAATCTATGCCTCTTGTTAATGTAACCAATCCTACCATTTCCAAATTTATTCTTAATCAAATCATTGTCCACTTTAGTGTTCCCCATACCATCATTTTAGATAACGATGGTAATTTCAACAACAAGCATATTAACAACTTTGCAACAAATTCAAGATCAATCACAAATTTCTCATGCCTTATCATATGCAATACAGTGGCCAAGCTGAGGCCACTAATAAAATTCTCAACAAAATTATCCAAAAGATAATCTGTGAAACCTACATGGATTGGCATCTTCATCTTTATCCCACTCATTGGACCTATTAGACTAGCATATGTATCGTCATTGGGGTAACTCCATTCTCGCTAGTCTATGTAACTGATTTAGTTCTTCCTTTAGAAGTTGAGCTTCCCTCTCTTCATATATCTCTTCATGGTATTATTCCTGATGAATAATTACATGAAGCTCATCTTCATACCCTTGATTTAATTGATGAACATCATCTTTCTACCTTACAACATAACTGCCAATATAAGGCTCACATTGCCAGACATCATAAGAAACGTGTTAAAGTCTGCACATTTAATGTTGGTGATATTATACTTAAATTAGACCACACCCATGATAAAGAAGGTAAATACACCCAAAAATGATAGGGCCTAGATTTAGTTAAAGATATTCTTGGTCCAAGCAACTACCACCTTCAAACCAATGAAGGTAGTGTTTTCAAAGAGCCCCCAACATACAATTTCTCAAAAAGTATTTTGCCTAAACATTTATTTCTTTTTATGCTTTCTATCTACATATATCTAACACTTTTTGTAGGTAACTTACATAGGTCTTTCCCTTTGGAGCAAGTTACTTCCTTTCACAAACCTTTAGTCCTCCCTTTTTATCTTTTGGTTTTTTGATGTACTATAGTCTTTTTTTTTTTTATCTTCTTGTATTTTCTCTTATGTTGGCACCCCTTGGGTTTTTATTTTTTGAGTTGTTTCGTAAGACCGTGGGTAGGACCTGAAACTTCTCACAAAACCACCATCTTTTACTTATTTTTCTCCCTTATGATTTTTCACTTGATTTTTTGCACCCCTTGGATTTCTGTTTTATGAAGTTGCAGTGTAAGAACATGGATAGGACCTAGCCCTCATCATAAATTTACCATTTTTCATCTTTTTGCATCCTTGTTCCTAAACTTTAGCTTTTTACTTCTTTTGATAGATGGAGTTTGTGCAAACAATCTAGGTTAGCATATTTTTCCTCCATTTCCCTCATTAGTATGATAAGGAATCACACTTTACTGTCATTGTATTCCTTTTTTCCCTTTATCACATTTTTTGTGATTTGAAGTAATTCAAATTGTTCCATATGTCATTCTCTTGATTTCCCCTTTCTTTCAATACGTATTGGATAAAACAAGGTCAAAGTCAAGATAGCCCTTTTATTTTACCTAGATTTATGAGACTCTTAGACCCCATGCTCTTTGAAGTTCTCTCTGTTAACAACCAAGTCGCAAGCATTCAAATGAAAGTCATCTTTAGCACCCATATTTAGTTTTCTAAATCTGTATAGAGGAGGAATAGAAAAAGCCATCAATAAAGTTAAAATATAAATCATTTAAACCAAAAGGTAATGATATCTAAAAGGCAACATACAAATCTCAAAAATCAACATCATATAAAAAAATGTGATTACAAGCACATCTCCTATCTCTAATCAGAGATCAAATTCCACAGTTTGCTTCACATAAAGCCGAGGTCCATTAAGGTATGGTAGGTCAGTAGATTGGAATAGGGGATTCAAAAAACTAGATGGTGTTACCTACTTTCTCATTCAAGTACCTAATCTTCATAGTAGATCGATGACTCTATAAGGGGTCCTAAAAAATGGGGAACACATTGTGGAGAGCTAGGTCTATTTTAATTTTCATGCATATAGCCCTCATGGGATGATTTATATACTACATTTGTTGACCTAAGACTTGTGTAGCTGAGTAAAGTTCTTTAGAGTCCTTAAGGTTGATAGTCCTCTTGTTTTGAAAAACTTAATTTGAGTGTTTTGACTTTGATAAAGAGTTCCTCTACCTTGATTTTTCCTTCATTCTCCCCTTCACCCATTTCATTTCCCCCCTTGACAGGCAAATTGTGATTCTAAATCTATTTTTCCTTCTTATTTATTCCCTTCTTTTTCACCTCTTAAAAACATGCTATCACCAATACTCTAAAGAGGGCCTTTGACCTATGCAGTTCTCCCCTACATGTTGGCTTATGTGTAAATGATGTAATGTGTGATAAATAAGTGCAACAGTGACCTATCTTGTAACATGGAAAATGTGTCTCATGAAATTATCTTTAAGTAATTAAGACCTATAGATGTGATGTCCCTGTGATTAATGTTGTCCCAAAAAAATGAGTGACATTTTTGGGACAAACTATGAACTATTTTGGTTCATCAAACCAAAATTTCTCTCTTCCCTTCTCAAAATTTGTTCTAAGCTTTCAAATTCCTCATTTTTAAGCTTTTTTCGTGAAGGGATTCATTGGTTCAACAGGTTAAAAAAGCTTCTACAGGCGAGTTCAATCAAAAGAATAAGCTTCTAACACTCAGTTGTTTCAAGGATTGTTTCAGCACCTCAGTTTAATCAAAAGAGTTCAATCGGCAAATGATAAAGGACAAAGGCATTGAACCATTGAAATTTGAACCACTATGGTTCAAAGGTTCAATGGGTTCGATGACCAAGTTGGTTCAACATGCTTGGTGCAAAAGATCAAAAGGACTTAGCGAAATAACAAAGGATGAGCCTATTGAACCATTGAACCGTTGAACCAAAGTTGGTTCAATCGATAGGTTCAAAGGTTCAACCAAAGCTTAGAAAGATAAAAGAAGTAGTGTTTGAGTGAGATACAGAATAAACTAATGAACTGATTGAACTTTGAACTGAAAGAGTTCAAAGTTCAATGGTTCAACATGGTTCAAAAGTTCAAAGGCAGCCTCAAGCAAAGAGAGAAGCAACATGGATGATTCCAAAGGCAAGTTCAAATGAAAGTGATGGTTCAACCAAGGAGCAAGAAAGTGATTGAACCAAGAAAGTGATTAAACCAATAAAGTGATTGAAGCAAGAAAGTGATTGAACCAAGGAGCTGAGAAGGCCACCCGAACTGTTGAAACAGTCAACCAATGACGTCCCCGCAGACGTCAAATTTAAGGTAAGGGAATATCTGTTGAAATTCAAATAAAGCACAGAACTTGAAGGAAGAACCAAGTGACTGGCTAAAAAGATAGCCCAATAGCTCAAATCATAGCAGGAAGAGACAAAGCTGGAAAAGACAAAAGCAGAAAGAGGGAAAAGCCCAAAATGTCTACGCAGAAGTAATTTTAGTAGGTGGAATAGTCCACTAAGTAGGTATTTTGGCTTGCAATTTAAGGACGCGGCCTATTTTTTTCCTTCCATGAAGTAAAGACAAATGGACAGCTATGCAGACATCAAAGGGGATAGACCAGATGATCCAGACTCGAGAGAAGACATATGGGATGAAATGACATGCCATAGTTAAGACAGCTGCCTTGTTTTCAACACGGTCCTTTGACAAACTTGGAAATGCATTCAAGGCATTGAATGCATAGCATGGGCCATTCTATGGAAAACAAGTGCCCAAGTCTTTCTTGGAGCGCTATATATTGTAATCTCTCATTTTTTACAAGGGAGACTTTCATTTTTACAAGAGCGAAACTCTTCCCATTTTGAAAGAAGAAGACTAAGACTTTGAGCTCAGGTTGTAATTTCATTTTCCTTATTATTTGAATGAAAAAGCAAGTTTTTCTAGACTTTGTGCAGTTTTGACTTGTGTCATCTAAAGGTGTCCTTATTCATTTAATTTGGTACCCAGAATTAGTGAAGGTAATAGGGAAGTGTCCTGAAACCAACTATGGGAAGACTTTGTGCTTTCACAATTGATTTCAATCTGTGATTTCCTTTTCTTTTTGTGTTGAGGATTCTAGGGCGACTTTGTGCCCCCATTATCTTTTGTGATATACTATTGGGTAGTCGAGGTGGAGACTTTGTGCTACATTTCAGGCTGCTAGTTACTCTGCACCTTTGGTTACCAGTTACTTACCAGAAAGATTCTTGTTGCTTGCAAGAACAAGCACTTTTGAAAGAAGAGAAGTGCCTTATGTCGCTTCACCAAGATTTCTACTATCTAAGAAGGGATCTGGCTCCTAGCTGAATGTTACTTCTGAAAGAAGAGAAGTATCTTCACCAATAACCCAAGATTTCTCCTCTATCTATGAGCATCATCTCTAAAAGAAGAGAGATGGATGATGTATTCTACCCCTGCGTCTTACTTTTTGCTTATATATATAGTATATAGCCTCCGCATATTTAATAGGGAACCTCCCTTTGATGAGAGGAGAGATTTGTCCCCTTTGGATGTGGTAAACCTGCAACATTGGATGACCAATCTCCCTATGCTATGGTGATAGGAACTATTTTGAATGCCAGTTAGCTAGTCGACAAAATATTCACCCAATAGTTTTTGGCAACTCTGTTGGGGACACAGTACTTTTGTGTAATTTAGAACCTCAAGTTTCAGATTGAAACATCACCTGTGTCTTACCCATTATCATTATAACCCTTATCCATTACAGACTCTGGTGACTCCGTTCTGTGTCTTACCCATTTTCATTATAGCCTTACCATCTTCCTCCATCTTCGTTATATTATTTGGTCTACAAAACTAGAGTTGTTGGGAAAGAAAGCGCAGTTTGAAGCCACAAGATTTAAGCTAAAGTAGGGCCAGTTTCTTTTCTATTTTTATCTTATAATTTGGCAACTCCACTCAGATGTGTTATCCCTATTATTCACAATCCAAACATGGAAGTTCGAGGCCCCTGGGGTAACTCATTTGGCCCACTTAATCTAACTCCACCCCTGCATGAGCTACCACTTAGTTCAAGGAAGAATT
This sequence comes from Torreya grandis, assembly GCA_037957365.1. Taxonomy (NCBI): domain Eukaryota; kingdom Viridiplantae; phylum Streptophyta; class Pinopsida; order Cupressales; family Taxaceae; genus Torreya; species Torreya grandis. Next base: position 2,615,855 of record JARHVA010000111.1, read on the forward strand.
TCCCCAAATTCTTTGGTGATGGAAGAGTCCACCCTAATGAACACATTACAACCTTCACCATAGCTTGTGGTGTGATAAGGGTGGAATTTGAAGACGTGGCAGTTGGAATTTTCATGGAGTCACTACAAGGTGCTGCTACAGACTGGTTTTACCATCTGCAGACTGGATCAGTGACTAGCTAGGACACTATCAAAGCCAAGTTTGAAGCAAGGTTCAAACCTGTAGAAGATGCCCATGCTTTGCTAGCCCAACTTACGCAGATGAAGAAGGAACCTCATGAGCCCATGAGGGATTTTATTGCAAAATTTGACAAGCTGAGAAATAGGATTCCCGTAGTTGCTCAGCCCACACTCGAGAACCTCAAATGCTTCTTCATAAACTCACAGTTGCCTGAAGTGAGTTTTCTACTAAGACGTGCTAGCCACATAGATCTTGAAGCTACTCAAGACTTAGCCACTGAGTTAGAAGATGACCTTATCTTGGTTGGAAAGATAAGAAGGGATTCAAACAGAGGTGCATCTTCCTCATCTTCTAATAACTCACCTGTAGCCACCACTGATCCAATGGTGCAAAAGCTAGTAAATGAAGTGCTGGCCCTCAGAAGACAAATGGCATAAGGGATGTCATCTACTCCTTCATACAAAGATTTACCAAGGAGGACATTCCCTAATTAGGCACATCAAGGGCAACCCAATCATCTTCCTCCCCCACAGAGGAACCTTGCCATTGAAGCACCTCCAGCCAACTCAACAGTTGGGTATTTAGAAATAGAGCATGATTTCTCTTTCCAACCTGAGTTTAATTAAGAAAATGACACTGGTCTCTTCACAGAGGATCAAGAAGAGTCAGCTAGCGACTCCCACATCAGTTTCTTGGATTACCAGGATGAACCCAGAAGTAAAGATGAAGCATCCAAGGGATCATGTGTTGTGGTCACCCAGTCCTAGAATCAATTAGCTCAACAAGATGATAAAAGAGAAATAGAGGAGTGCCCTCATCCTATAATTTCAATTGCTAAGCATGGGGCCACTCTACCTATCCAGCCAAAGGACCCAGTGATTTCTAAGAAAGTAAGTATCCCAAACATTTTTTCACCTTCTACTTCAAATTCGCAGGCCAGTCCTCCCACCCCTCCCATAAACCAAATGGAAGAACTCCCATCCCCTGTGTCTAGTCCAACCCAACCATTTGACATAATTGATCATGTCAAATGTGTCAAGACCCAAACGGTGGCCCTTAAAGCCCAAATTTTGTTTGAGTCTTTAAATAGGGATGAAATAGCAGAAGAATTGGTGGAGTGTGGCATAAGTGCAGAAGAACCCTCCCCTCCAAATGAAGAAGAATTTGAGATATTTGAGGGGGATAATTAAAACATGTGTTGGGCTAAGCTATCAAAATAGCAAATTATGGTACTAGGCTGTGCTGCTGCCCATCAAAATTAGGAAAAGGAACTCTTTGCCAGGAGAGCAAAGATTCATGGTTTTTGGACCAAAAGTCAAGTCTTGTTTTGGGGTAAAAAGAGAAGAAAACCAAGGGGAAGACACAGAAAAGTGGTTTCCTGCTGGAGAGTTCCATTCGTCTGTCACCATTTCTAGGGACAAAATGGTTTCCTACTGGTTTATCAGGATGGCATCCCCTTTTCTTCACCTCACAAGGAGCAACATCTGAAGTACTTCAACTCTTGAAGTATCAGATGAGTTCCCCTGTACATTTATATATTTGTATATTATTTTGTTCTATTTTGTTCATCTTGTTTTCATTTTTTGGAGTTTTTCTTCTTGGGTAGCGTGACTCCATAGCCCAATGGCACACTTAAAGGCACTGGAGATTTTGGTTTTTACTCCCCTCAGTTGTATTCCAAGTTTTCAACTGAAGGTAGTTCCCCAACTGGAGCCAGCTGTTATCCCCCAAAAATGAGTGACATTTTTGGGACAACCTATGAACTATTTTGGTTCATCAGACCAAAATTTCTCTCTTCCCTTCTCAAAATTTGTTCTGAGCTTTCAAATTCCTCATTTTAAAGCTTTCTCCATGAAGGGATTCATTGGTTCAAGAGGTTGAAAAAGCTTCTGTAGGCGAGTTCAGTCAAAAGAACAAGCTTCTAACACTCAGTCATTTCCAGGATTGGTTCAACGCCTCAGTTCAATCAAAAGAGTTCAATCGGCCAATGATAAAGGACAAAGGCATTAAACCATTGAACTTTGAACCACTTTGGCTCAAAGGTTCAATGGGTTCAATGACCAAGTTAGTTCAATGTGCTTGGTGCAAAAGATGAAAAGGACTTAGCCAAATAATGAAGGATGAGCCTATTGAACCATTAAACCATTGAACCAAAGTTGGCTCAATCGGTAGGTTCAAAGGTTCAACCAAAGCTTAGAAAGATAAAGGAAGCAGTGTTTAAGTGAGACACAGAATAAACCAATGAACCGATTGAAATTTGAACTGAAAGAGTTCAAAGTTCAATGGTTCAAAAGTTCAAAGGTAGCCTCAAGCAAAGAGAGAAGCAACATGGATGATTCCAAAGGCAAGTTCAAATGAAAGTGATGGTTCAACCAAGGAGCAAAAAAGTGATTGAACCAAGAAAGTAATTGAACCAATAAAGTGATTGAAGCAAGAAAGCGATTGAACCAAGGAGTCGATAAGGCCACCTGAACCATTGAAATAGTCAACCAATGATGTCTCTATAGACATTAAATTTAAGGTAAGGGAATATTCATTGAAATTCAAATAAAGCACATAGCTTGAAGGAAGAACTAAATGACTGGCTGAAAAGATAGCCTGATAGCTCAAATCACAGTAGGAAGAGACAAAGCTGGAAAAGACAAAAGTAGAAAGAGGGAAAAGCCTAAAATGTCTGCACAAAAGTAATTTTAGTAAGTGGAATAGTCCACTAAGTAGGTATTTTGGCTTGCAATTTAAGGATGCAGGTTGTTTTTTTCCTTCGATGAAGTAAAGACAAATGGACAGCTGCACAGACATCGTAGGGGACAGACTAGATGATCCAGACTTGAGAGAAGACATATGGGATGAAATGACATGCCATAGTTAAGATAGCTACCTTGTTTTCAATGCAGTCCTTTGACAAACCTAAAAATGCATTTAAGGCATTGAATGCACATCATGGGCCATTCTATGGAAAACAAGTGCCCAAGTCTTTCTTGGAGCGCTATATATTGTAATCTCTCATTTGTTACAAGGGAGACTTTCATTTTTATAAGAGTAAAACTCTGCCCATTTTGAAAGAAGAAGACTGAGACTTTGAGCTCAGGTTGTAATTTCATTTTCCTTGTTATTTGAATGAGAAAGCAGGTTTTTCTAGACTTTGTGCTGTTCTGACTTATGTCATCTAAAGGTGTCCTTATTCATTTAATTTGGTATGCAGAATTAGTGAAGGTAATAGGGAAGTGTGCTAAAACCAACTGTGGGAAGACTTTGTGCTTTCACAATTGATTTCAATATGTGTTTTCATTTTCTTTTTGTGTTGAGGATTCTGGGGTGACTTTATGCCCCCATTATCTTTTGTGATATACTCTTGGGCAGTCGAGGTGGAGACTTTGTGCTACATTTCAGGTTGATGGTTACTCTGCACCTTTGGTTACTAGTTACTTACCAGAAAGATTCTTGTTTCCTGTAAGAATAAGCACTTCTGAAAGAAGAGAAGTGCCTTCTGTTGCTTCGCTAGAATTTCTACTATCCAGGAAGGGATTTGGCTCTTGGTTGAATGTTACTTCTGAAAGAAGAGAAGTATCTTCACCAATAACCCAAGATTTCTCCTCTGTCTGTGAGCATCATCTCTAAAAGAAGAGAGATGGATGATGTATTCTACCCCAGTGTCTTACTTTTTGCTTATATATATAGTATATAGCCTCCACATATTTAATAGGGAACCTCCTCTTGATGAGAGGAGAGATTTGTCCCCTTTGGATGTGGTAAACCTGCAACATTGGATGACCAATCTCCCTATGTTGTGGTGATAGGAACTATTTTGAATGTCAGTTAGCTGGTCGACAAAATATTCACCCAACAATTAATATGTAAATAAGAGAAAACAGGGAAGCTTTGCTTACTTGAGTACTTGATTGAGTGCTTTTGGTAAATTGCCATGTGAGTTGCTCAGTCTTTCTAGGTTTGTGCTAGGTTAGGAATGGATGAAGGTTGATCTCATATTTATACCAATCCTTTTATAGAATATTTCACATTAAGGAACTTAGACCTTTCAAATTGGATGAGTTTATGGCACTTGACACTTTCGTTAGAATATGACACTTGTGTCAATGTAGGCATCTGACTTGGATGCAAGTGTCTAGGTAGTTGGGAAATAGGCGTAGTTCCAAAACCTATTGAGATGGAAGATAAGTAGGTTTACAACATTCTAGGCAAGATAAAAGGCCTGATTCATTAGAAAAACATTGGTTGAATTAAGATACAAGTAATTAGGCACAAAGAGATAGTGTATGCAATCTTTTTGGTAGTGAGAAAGGTTTAGAAGCTAAAGGTACATTCATGATATGTATTTACCAACTGTACAAGACCAAAGTGATATATAATTTACAAATAGTGTCTACAAGGACAATGAGAAATTAAAGGACACAATGAAAAAAATTCAAATTCAAATAAGTGAAGGAGTCCTCCAAGGATCCACTAAACATTTAGGGGAGACATATAAAATAATGAATAAGCTTAATAGTAAGGTTTCTCTTTTAGAGTAAATGGTGAATTAGTTATAAAAAGAGAAGAAAAAGATTGAGGATGACCTCCAATGTTTTATTTAGATGAGTAGATCAACCATTAGGAATTGTGATTTACATATCATCATATTGAAGGAGGCTTTTTAGACTAAGAAATAAGTATAAGAGCGACTAAAAGATTTAAAGGTCATGAAAAGGGAAAGAATGTTGAGGTGGAAATGGTGGAGTTAAACAAGACCAATAAATACATTACTATCATGGCTAAAGAGTTGGAGGTAGTCAAAGCTCTTATTGATGAATAATAGTTCTTCTATCCTACTCCATTTTTATTATAGATGGTCTATTGGTTGTTGTTTTGTTGTGGATCAACAACATTCTATTTTTTGTGGTTGTTGTTTACCTTGGTTATTTGTTGGCTTGGTTATGGTTCATTTTGTTATTTTCATTAATTATTTCTTGTAAAAGGGTAGGGCCCCTTTCATAACCCTCCTTTAACCTTTTATCAACAAATAATATAGTACATAATATAAATTATTAATTAATGTATTATATATAATATAATGAAAGGTATTATAATTAGTATATTATTATATAATATGTGATTAGATAATAATTATATATATGAATGAATAGCTATATTATATATTATTATATTATATTATATTATAATATATGCTAATGAGATTTGGGTGAGTTAGTTAAGTGGTTTGGTTGTTCCAATTGTGGCCATTTACATCCTCAAGGCTGGGTGTGGCCATTGTTGGAACTTGGGCCATCCTTGGCCATTGGAGTGATTCTTAGGTGGGTTGTGGCCACTATTAGAAATTGGGCTAGTTGTGGCTCAATAGTTGTTGGTAATGGATGGTACTTATGGTACTCATATCAAATGGGGACATAGGCCCCCAATTGTGTCACAGACCAATGATGACTCTGATCAAAAGCCTCAACCTAGAAAAAAACCAAAAATAAAATATTATAATATATTAGTATTTTATTTAAATGTTTAGATGTTCAAAAAAGTGCATTATTAAGGGGAAAGGGGCTAATATCACCACAACAAGAAGTGGAAGTTGGATGAAATATGGAAAATTGACAAAGGTTGATAACACTTAGCACAAGTGTGAATAAGTGGTATCCACTTGTGGATGACTGATGAATTCTTTAGATAAGCAAAGAAGAAGATCACAAAATTGAGAAATATTGTTGTGTTGAACACTCTTAGGGAAAATATTTCCAGAGGATACCAAGTGGAAAATATTGTTGTGTTGAGGAACACTCCAGAGGATACCAAGGTGGAAGAGGTGAAAGCTTCAATGGAAAACAAAGTACTTGTAGTCACTGTGCCCAAGCAGCCTGAGCCTAGACCCCAAGTGAAATCCATTGAAATCTTTGGCTAAATAAATGAAGATAGACATACGATTAAGGCATTAATGGCTTTTGCTTCATCATTAATTTTAAATTAAGATAAGATATGCATGGGATATAGTATTAATGTGTAATTAGGGTCTCAAAAATAGGAAATGGTTTTCCATATATGTAAAAATGTGTGCCTATGTCAATTTTTATAGTTGTGAAGGAATTTTGCTTTACATTTCTATTGATCACCTTAGGAATTCATTTTTGTGACCTTTAACTAAATTTTATCAATGATTCAAATAATCAATAACTTAAGATTTTTGGTTTTCATAGTCCACAGTTATTTATAGACAAATGTCTTAAGAAAGTGATGAATATTTATTTCTATCAATTTTTGTGATCGTACTATGTGATCCCGTATCAAAGCTGTGCAAATAAATATTTATCATAATTTTTTAGAGAAACATTTTTTAATTGTGTTTGATATTTCATTTTGGTTGAGCCTGAAGTAAATTGAACTTTATGGAACATCCATGATGTAACCATTTTGTGTTGTTAAAATTAGATGGAACTGTTAGACTATATGTATGGTAGATGATCGAGATTATTAATAAAATGTGTTTTTGTTTATGTTTAGTGATAAATATTGTTTAAACAAAAAAGTGCATTTTCTTCACCATAGAAGATGCTCTAGTGTAATTACCTCCACTTTATATGTCCTCTCCTTTTCAAACCACTTAAAAATATAAGTTGTATTGTGAAAAATGTATCATAAATCATGTCTTTTCATGAATATAAAGAATCTATATTTTTAAAATTCATGTTTTAATGCAGAGTTAATTATGTAGATACATAATAATGGGTTTTATGCTCTATAATTTTAGTTTTTTTATGTTAAAAATCCACATCCAAAGAATAATCAAAGCTATTTGAAAAGAAAAAAAAATTATAGGAAATAAATTTGACTTTCAACCTAAGAATTTAAGGTATATGAAGGTGACTAAATCAAAATAAAATGAAGGAATAATTATGTCATAGATTTAGATCAAGAGGGCTCCTCTCTCTCTCTCTCTCTCTCTCTCTCTCTCTCTCTCTCTCAAATCAAGAAATATTCATAAATAGAAGGTGAAGGGAGAGAGGTTATTTGAAATTCCCCATTAAGGAGTGAGACAAGTAGATGAAGAAGTTTAAGGAGGAGTCCCAACCAAATTGTATTTGATATTCCTCAAGTTAAAGCCTTAGAAGATGAATGTAATTTTGAGACTCCTAAACAATCAATTTTGTGGACCAATCCATATTCATAATGTTTACCTCCTATGAATCCCAAATAAATTTGTACTCCGCCTATTTTTATTTCACATACTCTATGACCTTAGACATTCATGTACAATTTTTTTCATTTATGTGAGGGAAATAACATATTAATGTTTCCAAGATATACCCAATGCATGTCACTTTTACCAACATTGGACGTATTAAGTTTTAGCATATGTTATTAGATTTGGGATACTTCAACAACATTATTACATGGCACAAATTTAAATATGCAAGGAACTCATATGGTGATGCCCTCACATTCTCTAACAAAACTAGTGTATCAATTTCAATTCTCCTTCTCTAAATTTTAACATACTATTGATTGAATGTCCACTTATCCACATGCACATGTTCCTTTTTTATGTTAATCTATAGTGTTAGAGTTGATTTGGGAGTATAAAAATTGATTCAAAAGATTCATTAGGGAAAAAAATTTAATGTTTACCCCTTGTTTGTTTTACTTTGATGTGTAAGCCCATACACACATCAAAGTAGGGATTTATGTAGACACCTAATTTTGGTACTATTGTCACTCAATTTTTCACCTTTGGAGAGGTATTTCAAGCCTTCTCAAAATTTAATGGAACATGTGATTACCACTAAGCTTGTGAGTTGCCTATAGTAGGGGTAAACCTCTAGATTGAAAGACTAGTTCCCTAGATTTGTCTTTATTATTTATACTACTAGCTCATTTGGATTAAAAAAGAGATAGAAAACATAAAGTAAACCTATCCTAATGAGGTTATGCACCAATTGTAACCTTAACACTACCAATGAATTATAATTACACTTCAATAAAAAGCCTAACCTACACCTGACACTACTCCAAATCTGCCTCTTGCATTAGTAATCTCATGGAGGTTTGTGAAGCAAACTTAAGCTAGGAGGACTAAACACAAGGTCATGACATGACAAAAGTGGAGAGATAACTCATTAAACTCATGAAAACTTTGTTAGAACACTTCAAAAGACTTGTAAATGACTTTAAAAGCTGAATATGAATGCAAACAAGGATAACATGCCAAGGAATAGAATCTATCACTTAACAAGATCAACTAATCTAACATACACATTGAAAAAACTCATGGATAAGGTAAACTAGATTGTTTTTTATTTCTCAAAGTCTAAAAATGTGTAGGGTTTCACCATACTTAGGTGGAGGATACATTACAAATCCAAAAGAGGCTGCTTATATATAGAAAGTGAAAGAGAAGAAAAGAAGGGTGTAGGAGAAAGAGAGTAGATGAGTGTAAATGTGAGTTAAAAATAAGATAGGAGTTATGAAACTACCTCAATAGGTCCTATATGACATGTGTATCTTATCTGAAGATGCTCTAACTCTCCAAGTGGCATGGGAATTGAAATGCTTACTTGACACCTCGACTGATTTCTTAAAACTGCCCTTTTCCTTGGCATGTTGAAAGACAAGTGGCCTTATTGATGGTAAAATTAGTTTATCCTACCTCTTTACTATGCTCTTTACACCTCTCAATTGACCCCATCAAGTTATCTTTAACACATCATCTCTTTCTCTTACAAGGTGTATAGAGGACTCTTCATCTCCTTAGGCCAAGTTCTCATACAAGAGTCAAAACTTGGATTTGTCTTCTTCAGCTCATCCAAAATTCATGAATGGCCTATTTAAATCATATCAAATCTACAAAAATCCATTTTTAGATCTCAATCTGGCCCTAATAATTCATTCTCTATCAAAATCCTCAAATAAGCCTCATTCTTTATAGCCCTAAAATCATACAAACCTCCTTATGTAGGGATTTGTACAAATGATAACAAGAATATAAGGGTATATTCTAGGACCCATCATGGCCTTACAGCTATAGGTTTAATTTCATGCTCTGAGAGTGAGTGGAGATATCTCTTCCTTTTCTCTCTCATAACTAGGCCTCCCTACCAAGAGACTAAAAAATGGATCTACAGGCTCCCCACACATTTAAAACTCAAAATAATTGTGTTATTCACTTATAATAAGTCCTTATTCTCCATGTCAAATTTGAATATCTGATAACTTGTACGGACCTACCAAATAGAAGAAATAGACTTTTTAGGCCTATTCCATATAATTTCATATAATACCATATCAATAAATGGCATGGGATGATGATCAGGGGAGTATTGAACATGTTATGGGTAATTTTGAAGTTTATTTAATACATATAAAGGCATAAATTGTCATTTCTCTCTCATTGGGTCCTTATGGCTCTCCTAGACAGCTTGAAAGTACTTTGAGCTCTTAATGATAGTTCATAAAGCTCAAGGTATAAAACCACCAACCAATTCCAAAAAATAAAATTGAACTAGGTTAGTTAACTTCCCCTAAGATTTCAAGGTCCCATCCAAATCCTTTATTCTATACTGAGCAAAAGAAACTAGCCTCTTGGGTTGGCAGTGAGCATTCTGTGAGGTCTAAGATCAAAATGGGTGAGTGAGAACTTTCTTGAGTTTGGTTTGATCTCAAATGACCTTTATACAGTTTTTTATGTTATCCTTTATAATTTCTAATGGTTTTTTTGTCACCTTTCTCCTTCAAACTCTCTAACCATCTCACTATCTTAGGCTTAGGGTTCTTATGTCAACCTGCCTGTCATACCCTAACTATATGTGTTCTTCCATTTTCTCTCACTGTCAGAGGTATGAGATTTTCATATAATGCCTATATAAACATTTTACCATCTCCTTAGGGTTTAAAAATCTCATTCAACCCAATTTACTTCACCTTTCCACTTCTTAGGACTTACTACCTTATAGGCTGGGAATGTAATTAGGACTATCGAGTCTAAATAGGGTCATCAATATGTGCTTATTTCACATTGTTGATTATGTCTAAGGTTTTATAGAGTGATGTCATTATTGTACATCAATTTTTAAACATTTTTTCTCTCTCAGATCTCTTTGAAGATCCTTAACCCTTCAAACAAGTAACTTCCATAAGGCAGTAGGCATGTGTCTTGCCCAGACTAAGTAGGTAGAATGTTTAGTACTTTTGCTTGATTCAAGTAATCCTAAGAGTGATGTGAGGATCTATCACCACCATAAGATTATCCTCTAATTTCCATAGACATCTCTCTCTCTCAAACAAACAACTTTACTAACCTAGGTAGGGAGATTGATATTTGGACTGTGTGTAGGTAATTAGCCTTTGTGACCTCTGTTTATAAGTCTTTGTCTTCAATGATGTGATAACCCTAAATTCCCATATAAACTCCCATCTTCTCACATGCCACTATCTTAGGTTCTGAGAGACCTTGAGTCATCCAAATAGACCTACATGTTAGTGTACCTACCTGTGTGTTTCCATTAGAAAGGTCTGTAATCTTTGATGTTTTAGAAACACTTCTTAAAACATTGAAGCTCTCCTCAAATTCTTGAATGGCTAAGGACCTTCCTCAACACTTTGAAACCTCAATTATCTCATCAACATTGCTATCCAAGATAGTCTTTTCAATGGGTTATTGTAGGTGACTATTAGGGCAGTTTGATTATATGTAAGAGCTTCGTGACTTTCTCAAGATAATCCTCAAACCTTTAAAATAATATATCACATTTTTATTGAAGTCTTAAGACACTTTTTAATGCTTTAAATACTCTAAACATTACCAATCTCACTATTTAAGCCAATTCTCTTAGCTTGACTATAGGTGGTTGTTTGAAGGTTTGAGTTTGTATGGTTTTGAAGATAGTCTTGATATCCAATCCTCAAACCTATTATGGTTCTGATCTATCATTGAGGATCTTAGACATTTCTCAAAACCCTAAAACTATCTTGAAATTTCATCATTATCTAATATTCAAGGCAAATCCTTCACTACTGATTGTAGGTGATTGTATGGGAATTCTGAGTATGTTTTTTGAGTTAAGCCTCTTCAACTAGGTCAGTGGTATCTTATAGTGGCCAAACCATCATAAAGATACAATTCTCATTGTATTACCAAGTCTATAACATATTCAAAACACATTAAACTTATGCATCCATTGTCACTAGCCAAGACCATTTTTGTAGGTGTGTCTTACTAGGCTTCTTGGCTTAGTCACTTAGCCACCACTTATCTTTAGGTGTTTGTAAAACTCAATGATCGATGTTAATTTCATATTGAATACAACACAATGTTTCATGCTTAAGCAACCTTCATCATATATGGAAACCATTGAATTTCTTTGAATTTTTAGTCCTATAGGCCTATAGAAGGTGAAAATTGTAACATTATGCAAAAGCCCTTGAAAAGTGAAAGTATGGTAGGTGGTGCTTAAAGATAATTGCCTATAAAGTATCAACACACTTAATATGAATACATAGCTCTCAAACTCCTTGAAAAACATATTCAAACCCGTTAAACTCAGTCTACTATGCAAACACATAACATAGTCCCAAAAGGTGAATAGAGATGTAATCAGTTTGAGACTTGTATGAAATATTTGGATGATTAGAATGACATGAATGGATTTTTAGGAGAGTATATGACAATGGAGAACCACTCAAATTCATTATACCACTTAGAAAACCTCTGCAACACATAAAAGTTACTAGTCACTTCAAACTATGCACAAGAACCACTTGTCATGCCAAAAAAACATCAACACATGCCATCATGATGAATGAATGTGTGTGAGTCATCTACAAACATATAATAAATCACTCTAATTGGTTTCATGCAGCCATGAGTTCACACTTTTCATTACAAAATCTCTAAACTCAGCTTATGGTTATTTGATCCTTCAAAAAGCTATTTGGCTCCTTAATGATTGTTCATAAATCTAAGTACACCAATCTAGCCAACAATGTTACAAATTAGAATCCCATAGGGTTTTAAAACTTTGGCTAAAATATTATCCCCCAAATCAACTTGTACGGCTTGTACCATCTGATTGAATTTGGCCTTCACTAGCTTATGAATGGGGCAATGGGAGAGAGAAAGATATTTGATAGGATAGATTTCATATGAAATGAAAATGAACTTTATATTTCATGATTCAAGGAAAAAATAGAGTGAAAATTATAATAAATAGACTAACAAAATAATATTCATTTCATATTCCCAAATGACTCTTCCTACTCCTACGAGAATGAAAAACTTATTGAATAAGAGAAAATGCAAGACACCTAAGCTAGACACCTAGGATTAATAACTAATGTTTACAATATTGTTACATCCCCCCCTTTATCTATTAGGTGTTTTTTAAACCAAACATTCCTTTAAACTTTTCAAAAAAAAATTCATCCAAACACTTTTGTTAGGATGTCTGTTGGTTGCTTTTATGTCAAGCAATGTTGTAACTTGATACTGTCACCTTTTACATAGTTATGAATCAAGTGAAATTTGGTATTGATGTGTTTGGTTTGGCTATGAAAGATTGGATTCTTTACCATCTAGATTATAGAAGTGTTGTCAACCATTAGAGGTGTTGACAACACCTATTGTTGCTAAAAATCTGAATTGAGCCTTATGATCTCTCTAGTTGCCTCTGAAGCGGCCATATATTATGCTTTTGTTGAAGAAATTATTGACACCGATTTCTTCTTGGATTTACAACTAAAAAATTTTATCCCTAAATTAATTAAAAATCCCAAGGTGGATTTTCCATCTTCATTATCACCTATATAGTTAAAATCTAAATACCCAACCAAGTTGAAGTCTCCTGCCCTAGAGTATTCGAGACTAAAATGTTGTGTGCCTTTGAGATATCGAAGGACCCTTTTTGTTGCTACCCAATGACTCTCCTTGGGTTATTACATAAATATTGAGAGGACACCAACTACATATGATATATTTAGTTGAGTGGGAGTCACATTAATCAGACTTTCAATGAGCTTTCTGTATTTAGTGGCATCAAACAAATTTGTTAAAATTTTAGATATCAATATGAGATTTTGTTCCATGGGCATGCTGAGAAGATTACAATATTCCATTCCAAACTTGTTCAAAATGCCACCAAAATTCTTATGTTGAGTGATGAAGAAATACTTTGGTTTCTAAATTACTTCAATACCCAAATAGTAATGAAGATAACCCAAATCAGTCATTTCAAAGCTTTTCATCGACTGTGATTTGAATTTTGCAGTGTACCATTTATTGTTCCCTATGATGAGCAAATAATCAACATACACCACCACAAATACAACTATTTTGTCAATTGTTTTGATAAAAAGAGTTGCATCTTAGCTAGTTTTTTGTACCATGCTCGAGGGGATTGTTTCAAACCATATAGTGGTTTGTCTAGTTTGCAAACATTGTGCTCTTGTCCCTTTACTACAAAAATATCAGGTTATGTCATGTACATAATTTCCTTGAGGTCTCCATTTAGAAATGTAGTTTTGACATCCATTTGGTGAACTTTTCATCTGTTGTGAGCTGCTAGAGCCAACATGGTCTGAATGGTAATCCATTTTGCTGTAGGCACAAAAGATTAATTGTAGTCAATTCTTTCCTTTTGAGCATACCCCTTTATAACAAGACTTAATTTATGATTGTCAAGATAAGCCATCTACCTTGTATTTGTTATGATATACCCACTTGCAACCAATCAGTTTGAAACCATATGGTGGATCAACCAAATTCCAAGTCCCATTTTTCACCAGTAAATTATACTCATCTTTCATTGATATTTTCCAAGAGTCAAGCTTCTCAATTTGTTTGAAATTTGTTGGTTTTGAATCAAACACAACATTGAGTTCCTCTTGAGAATCATCCAATGTGAGTTTTCCAATCATGTCCTAAATTTCATCAATAAACTTGTCTAGTTGAGAAGAGGTTTCATGTGCACTTCAAGTGCCTATTTTCCCAACTACATTAGGCCTCACATCTTTTAGTTTTTGGTTGGCCCACTTAGGCATCTTGTTCTATATTTTAGGTGCTTCAGGTTCATCCTCTAAAGTTCCTTCACTGTCTACCCTCTGGTATGTTTTACCTTATTCAATAATTGATGAAGTTTGACTCTCTCTTTCAAGATGAGGTTGAAGCTCATGTATAGGAGACAATATAAAATCAATAGATTCCCAACTCTATGTCCCACACTCATTGTTTGAAACATTCAAATCACTCTCTTTCTAGACTTCAAACTTTGCATATTTGTCTAGTTGACTCAATTGTCGATCAATATGCACTTTGTCTTTTGATGTTTCATAAAAGACAACTTCTCTTGCGACAAGAAACTTATTCTCTTTCTCATCATATATCCTGAATGCCTTGGAGGAATCATAATATCCCAAATGGATGCATTTTTGACTCCTATAGTCCAATTTAGTTCTTTTCTCCTTTGGAATCAATGCATAACAAGTAGATCTAAAAATTTGAAGATGTCACACTGAAGGGAGGTGACCACACCACATCTCATACAGAGTCTTTGATTCAAGAGTTGTTGATGGTGATCTATTGCAAAGGTATATTTTTGTTTTAGCTACTTTAGCCCAAAAGTGCATATTTACCCCTTTGAAATACAACATTGCATGAACCATATTCATCACAGTTCTATTTATTCTTTCAACTAATCCATTTTTTTGTGGAGTGTGAGGAACTATGAGATGGTGTTTGATCTCATTTTTCTCATGATAGGATTCAAACTTATTTGATGTGAATTCACCACCATCATCTATCTTGAGTGTCTTGATGCAGGTTTGTGCTTCATTTTCAATCATTATTCGAAACTTTTTGAAAGTATCGAAGGATTTTGATTTCTTTTTCAGAAAGTATATCCATGCCATCTTATTATAGTGATTAATGAACAGTATGAAGTACTTATGACCACTAGCAGAGAGGATTGGAAGAGAACACAAGTCTGAATGAACAAGCTACAATTTTCTATCTGATTTCTACTGTGACTTTGAAAATGGTTCTCTTGCATGTTTAGCCAAGATGCAAGCTTTACACTTCTCATCTAATTTTATGGGAAATGTAGGCATGCCAACAACACCATTCTTTGGCAATACCAAAATTTTGTTATAGTGAGTGTCCCTGAATCGAGCATGCCACAACATGTTTGGTGACATTATGTCTTCCATAAGATGAGCATAATTCCTTAAATTTGATAGTTCACCCTTTAGTTTGAGTAGTTTTCCTTCCTCATATCCATTCAAGAAGACTACATTGTCACTTTTTTTCCTAATTATGACATTACCATTATCTAATAGAATGGCATGGCTTTGTTGCCTTATGATCACTAGGAACAACAAGTTTCATTTCAATTAAGGAAGGTAGAGAACATTCTCAAGTTTGTAGTATGGAAGCCCTAGACACTTGAGATGAATTGTACCTCTTCCCTATGATTGCAAACTTGATTTATCTATGAGGTATACTGAGCCAAAACTTTCTTCAATGTACTCCTCAAAGAAGTCTTTTCAAAAAGTCATATGTTAACTGGTGCAAGTATCAAGAACCCAAGCATCAAACCATGAGGAACTAATCAAGACACTATTTGATTCATCATCTATACTAGAAAACAAACATTCACTAGTGAATTGGGCTAGTTTGACTCTTTTGACTTTGTCTTTAACTTTCCATCTTTATTTTTTTGGTATGCTTCAATTTTCTCCCATGGAGTCCTGCATTCGTGAGTCTCATGGCTACCTTTTCTGTCAAACCATTCATAATAGAGGTTCTATTTATCATTTTGTTTTTGATTTTGACCACCATGATTTTCCTTTTTTCCACCTTTTCCCTTGTACTTATTCTTTTACTTGTTATTTCCTTCATTTTTGGAAGATGTGGCCTTGTTTGATGGTTTAGAAGAATTTGTTTTGACATAACACACACTTTCACCTATTATGGTTTTAGTTTTCTTTCCAATGGCCTTTTCTCTTTCTACCATCTTTTCAACCAACTGGTCAAATGTGAGAATCTTCAACTAATTGCTTGCTTGTAGAGATTCCAAATAGGTTGAATAGTTAGGTTGAAGGGCTTTTATGAATGTGGTCATGTATATGTTGATTTTGACACTTGTTGCTTCAACATCATGTTTGATAGCTCATATCTCTAAAACCAATCTCATCACATCACCATATTTCAACTCTAGGTTGAATAGTTTCAATTGTGATTAAATGAATTCTAACTCTAAATGGGATTCATATAGGTCCTTTAGTTTAGGATATACTTCCCATGGTGTATTTCACCCATGTATATGATGAAACACATCTCCATCCACTGATGCCCTCATCAAGGCCAAAGCCTTATGGTTTTTGTCATTCCATGTCTAAGTTTCCTTTGCATTCCCTATTGGTTTAGCTGGTTGTTTTATCCCATCATAAATATCAAACCATAGATCATTGAAGATGAGTGTGTTCTCCACTTGTCGAGACCATTCTAGCCAATTGTATTTGCTAGTCAAGGTAGTACCAATAATAGATTTAATGGAATGCATGGTTTTGAGTTTTTGTTTAACCCCAATTGGTCCCTTATCACTCTAAAATGGCCCCCTTTTATATATACACAAAGTTACTAAAAAGGATTTGCTTTGTCATTAACACTAGCTTAAAAAGAAAACCTCATACATCAATATACTCTATTTTTCT
The DNA here is from genome assembly GCA_037957365.1 of Torreya grandis. Classification (NCBI taxonomy): domain Eukaryota; kingdom Viridiplantae; phylum Streptophyta; class Pinopsida; order Cupressales; family Taxaceae; genus Torreya; species Torreya grandis. Next base: position 2,632,733 of record JARHVA010000111.1, read on the forward strand.
TGATTTTCAGATTTATATTTTTCAACATACATAAATGGGTAAAAGAGTAGCTCTCCTTATTTCTCCTTTAATTTGGAAAAATTTGGTTTTTGTTTGCCATTTTGCATAGAGTATCTTGTCTCGAGGTAATTTTTAAAAAAATATTCAAAATTTTAAATGCTTTCAAATTCAATTTTTTTTCAAAATTTGAAAAAAGTATTTAAAAATAGATTTTGATTTTTAATGAAAATCTTAAAATATACCTCTCCTTTCTTTTATTTTCATATTTTGTTCCAATATTAGAATAATTGAAAACATACGCCCTCCTCCATGTAACAGTGCCACTTGGAATAGATGATACCAATGCCACTTAGGATGTAAATAATCTACAATCTTTGGAATGATATGTAGAAAGTTAAAAATGTCCATGCTATTGTCATAAACATTGCATATAGATCACTCCAGCAAAAAATAAATGTAATAGTGAGCGAAACATATTTTTCTAGAAATAGTGCAACTTCCTTGCAGCTTTGAAGGTGTAATGAATTAAGGTAAGAAAACATCAGTTCCTTCCATGCAGTTCCTTGCATGTAGGTCTCTTTAGAGTGCTAATTCTAATTTACAAATCTCAGCCAATACTTCTCCAAACACCATCAAACTTCTGTGGGCTTTAAAAAAGTGAAGTGAGATGGGAAACCAAATACATAATGACAAAATTTAGTTTAGTTCAGTTATGATAAAAATAATCTTCATTACATCGAGGGTTTATTAATTGAAATGCATGTTCAATGTATTAGTTATCACTTACAGGCAACTAAAAATTGGTGATAATATTGTTGTAGCATATGTTCTACATCACAAGTTAGCACCAATAGGAAAAATATAAAAACTATAATCTGTAGACCATAGTCCTCCTCATTGATTGATACACTACCACTATCTCAGTAAAAAACAAATAATTCAAAGAGAATAATTAATTGTAAGATCACACAGTTGAGAAAGAGAAGAAAAAATTAAAATGATTGATTGAAAAATTCAAGGCTCTGATACCAATGATAGGCCAAATTTCATACAAAATGACAATGAAATCTGTATTTCATGATTCAAGGAAAAAGAGAGCAAACATTATGATAAATAGACTAATAAAAGGCTATTCATTTCACATTCCCAATGACTCTTCCTATTTCTATAGGAATGGAAATCTTATTGAATAAGATACAATGCAAGATACCTAAGCTAGACACCTAGGATTAAAAACTAATATTTACAATATTGTTATAATATTTTTGCAACTATGGAGCTTCAAACTTGTTCCCAAGATGGTTTATGACCTATAGAAGCTCAAGGGATTTTCTAAAGCTCTTTTTACTTGCAAGTGACTTCAAAAAGTTCTTACAACTTCCTTAACTCCTCAATATGGCATTGAATGCAATATTTTGACTTTGTTTTGATTATCTGATAGGTGTGTTAGTTGTGTAATTAATCCAAGTTCTTTGGAATGGGTATTTTATGGATTTATCTCTTTGTTACTTTTGGCATACACAAATATTAGCCAAAATCACATTTTCATGCATACTTACCACCTCCAAGACCACAAATGAACCTTCAACATTCCAAAACTTCATGAAATGTTGTTAGAAGATGTTTAAGACATAAATTACCTTGATAAATTCCTAATCACCTATGATAAAACTTGACCATTCCTTATCTCTCCATGACATGCCTAGACCACTATGTGACCCAAAATATGAAATTAACTTAACTTGTCCAAACTAACCTTAAACAATGCTAATTAGGTTTAATGAAGACTTATATGAGACATATAAGCATGACAAGAACACATGATAAGACTATGATAATTTTAAGTTTGGATGGGTTGACCAATTTGACTTGGGGTTAAATTTGGTCAACATTCTTGGTAATTCACAAGGGTAACACGCCTATAATGCTAATATGACTAGTAGCCTTGCATGTCCATTAGACAATGACATCTCTAGTATTCAATTTTAGACTTGAGCAGACCTTGACCATGACACAAAAAACTAATTGAATCTTCAAAACACAAAAAACAAAGACAAAAAGACATAAAATAAAGCAAGACACACACATCTGCTATCAATCACTTAGGGAGCACAACAACATAAGCAAACTAAACTATATACAACTAAATTGAAAATAACTTCTAATTCTTGGATCAAAGGGAAAGTTTGTACCACTTTTTGATCCATTATATTTAGGATGATACGAAGCAAGTTGTCCCTTAAGCCATGTTATTGATATCTTAAACTCCTTCATGCTTACCAATATTCTTGGCATAATCTCAAATACAACAATGATAGTTGCAAACATGTCACCTATGAAGGTGAACTCTTCTTGTGACCCAACAATCTTCTTATAATGTCTCTTGATGTTTGTGCTTATCTTAATCATATTACCTATTGACTTATAGGAGCAACCACAATCTTGGTACTTCAAATATTCTCATGTTACCCTTCAAGAAGTAAAGCATCTTCAAGAACATCTTCAAACTTATTACCAACTGCTACAAGCTCTTCAAGGTGCTTTGCAGACTCATTCCAATCTTCATCATTATCATCAATGAAAACATCTTGTTTGATATCCTTATACACTTGACCTTCAATGAGAAACACAACCTTACAAAGGCCTTCAATGTTTTGAAGGAGTTAAATATGTTGTTACCAATCACCTTTATCTTCTTGGTCATTATGCACTCTACTAACTTGCTCACTTAGAGAGTCTTAAACTTCAAGGCTGGCTATAACTTTAACAAGCTTGGGTGGCATAGGATATTCTCTTTGAAGCACACCATCAAGAGGCAAGGAAACTTCAAGAGTCTCTTCAAACTGACTAGCAAGAAGTGTAGGCTCTTGAAGAGCTTCAAAATCATGACAAATCTCATTGAAATTATGCCATAACTCTTCTTGTTCCATGGAATCATCAATAGCTTTATCTTCTATTATTTTTTTAGATTCAGCCTCTTGATCATGTTCATGAATTTCCACCAGCTCAGTTGATGTGATGTTCCTCTCAAGTGCCTTCTCTTTCATGCCTTGATCAAACTCTTCATTGGTTGCTACAACCTCAATAAGATCATCTCTTTCTTCACTCAATAAGATTGATTTATACTTATCTTCACTAAGGGGAATGCCTATAGTAAACTCTTCATTGTAGACACTTGAGTCATCTTTTTCATCAACTACAATTATGGTTTGATCTTCTTCACTTATATCCCATAGGATTGGTTCTCCTTCAAGAGGGGATGAGGTGGGAGGATGATGAAGAAGTTCATGGGTTGGATAAGGATTATGAGGTGTGGTGGATATCTCATGAATGGGTTTATAAATGGAGGTTTATTGAGAAGACTCTTGGAGAGATAAAAATTTAGGTTGGGTAATGGTAGAGACATCTTCTTCAACAAGAGCTTCACCTTCGTCATAGCCTTCTTGAGGATCTTCAGCAAATGTAAATTGATTCTCAATCTCTTGAATTTCCCACCTTTCTAATCTATCTACCTGTAATTGGATATAACATCTCATTTCATGTAAACCATCATTGATGACATAGTGGGCTTCCTCTTCAACTAACATCCACTTATCAATGAATAATTGAATTGACTTCCTCAACTTCTATATAAGATGAATAAGGATCACATCAAGTCCTTTATCCCACTTTCTCATCACTTTTTTGATTTTAGAAAATTTGGCATGAATGCCAATAAGGATTTGGATTGAGGTGGAATTGAAGTAGGAAGAAGAGGGGAATAGTAGGGGTTTTGGTGAGCTTCAACATGTTGATTGGATTGCCTAATTATAGCTTATAAGACCTTATATCTTGCTTCTTAATCAATGACATCATCTAATTCCTCATGACAAGGTTGATAGGAATCATGTTGAGGTTGATATGAATCATAGGGATAATAGGAATCATGTTGAGGCTAAGAGGAAGACACTTCTTGATACTCTTCTTGATAGCTTTCCTCATAGGTTTCTTCATAGGCATGATCAATAAAATTATAATCATATAGAGGGGAAATAGATTAGCCATAAGACTATCATGACTCATAAGGAGGGTAACAAGCATGATATGGCTATTGAGGCACATAGTTGTGGTTATGACAAGGTTGATAAGGAGGTGTATAGTAGAGTCTCTCCTTATACCTAGCCATCTAAACTTCATGAGTCAAATGAAAACACAAGATATCATAAAAAAATCATAATAATTACCTGGGCTACTAGAACTAATTAATTGCATTCAAATTCACCATTGGTGTCTGTTGAATACCTCCAAAAGTTGATATATAGAAGAACATGCCAATAATTCTTCCACTCTTTTGGACCTTAATCCCATCGGGTGTGATAGAACTATTGTAGCTCAATTTTTCACCCTTGAAGAGGTCATTCAAGCCTTCTCCAAATTGAGTGAAACATGGGATTAACCATAGGACTATGGATTGCCTATAGTAGGGGTGAACCTTTAAATTGAAGGGCTAGCTCCCTATATTTGTCTTGATTACTCATCACCTATACTACTAGCTCATTTGGATGAAAAGGGAGATAGAAAACATAAAACAAACCTATCCTAATGAGGTGATGCACCAATTTTAACCTAACCACTACCAACCAATATCAATTACACTTCAAATGAAAACCTAACTTGTACATGACACTACTCTAAATCTGCCTCTTGCATTAGTATTTCTCATGGAGGTTTGTGAAGCAAAATTAAGATAGGAGGACTAAACACAAGGTCATGACATGACACTAGTGGAGAGCCAACTGACTAAACTCATGAAAACTTTGGTAGAACACTTCAAGAGACCTACAAAAGACTTTAAAATCTAGATATGAATGCAGACAAGGACAATATAACAAGGAAGATAATCTATCACTTAGCAAGATCAATTAATCTAACATAGACATTGAAACAACTCATAGAGAAGGTAAACCAGATTGTTCTTTATTTCTCAAAGGCTGAAAATGAGCACAACCAGATTGTTCTTTATTTCTCTATGTTTATTTTTTATCTTACACATGATACACATCACCTTTTAGCAAGATCAATTAATCTAACATAGACATTGAAACAACTCATGGAGAAGGTAAACCAGATTGTTCTTTATTTCTCAAAGGCTGAAAATGAGCAGGGAATTGCCATACTTAGGTGAAGGATATATTATAATCAATTATTTTTATTTTTTATCTTACACATGATACACATCACCTTTTATTTTGAGATATGTGCTTCATAGTTTCAGTTCATATCTCAAATACAGGGGCATTTATTCCACTTATTTTCATTAGTATATATTCCTTGACTAAATACATTTTTTACACCACCTTCATCTTTATTTAGTTTTTCTCCTCCTCGTCATGTTTCCTTCAATTTTTAGGCTTTTCCCAAAATATTACATTATACATTTCTGGTGTTAGAAAGCTATGTAGTGTATGATTATAAGGTGGGCCCTTATATCCTTTATTTTAGATATTCCATTCATGTTCTCCTTATTTTTTTGCTTTACCCACCCATTGCATGTCATCTTGCTCCCCAATAGGTCCCTAATTTGATTTCAATAAGTCTATAAATACAAAAGTGCATTAGTACATATAGAGATACAAATCCATCTATCTAGAGATCAATTGTAAAAATGTAAAAACAAATAATTCAAGAATTTAGAGTAGAGTTAAAGCATATGTGAAGTATTTATTTATCTATCATTCATTCAATTTACCATAAAAAATCATATATTACTAGGTCATGCATTAAAGCCTAGCAAAAGCATTGTTAAAAACAAAACAACCATTTGTATCTATGAAACATTTTAATTGAGAGAGTTATAAAATCTAGATATAATTAGTTTATATGAATATTTAGTTTACATTAAAATTGAAAAACCAAATCTATAACATAACTTCCAAAGTTCATTTAAAATAAAATCCAGCTTCCATGCTAGGAATAGAAGGTGTATAAGGATACATAAAGTAGAGGAGAAAGTTGAAATAATTATGTGGTAGATATAGATATAGAGGGTGCTTCTATCTCTTTCATTAATTTATAATAAATAAATATCCAATAATAAAAATGGAAGCTAGAGGGAGTGAGGTTATGATCTAGGAGGATATGAGTCACTAGATCTTAATGTAGTTCATTGTAGTTACTTAGTTAGCTCCACACTTACATCAATATATTTTTCATTGAGGGTGACACATACATTCCAATTAACAAATTCTAACTCTTCCTAAATATTACCACACAACTCATTTAGTGTCAATACTAGCATACAATCTTTTTGAAACAATGGTTGATTTCCTCACCACACTCATTGGTTATGAAGTGGTTACTACTAACTCATGTAATGGTTCAATCATCTACCTCCATTGTATATTAATGTATGTTTCCATACTTTGTAGATAGTTACATGAAGTACGTAGATAAGAATGAACTTTGGGAGTACATAGACACCATACATGTGATTTTTCAGATATTTTATAGAACTTAGCATAATACAACTTTATTATTATAGTTCTACATCAGTTTTTAATTGTCCTATTTGCTTTACTTGTTCATTTTCACTTTGAATTTCCATATCTTCTGGCATTCAAAATTCACTGTATATAACCCACTTAAATATGTTTAAGTAGGTTATCACTTGGATATCCTTCTAGGCTCTAGAACAATGGTATTAGAGTTTACACGCTTCATATCATTTTTGAGTGGTATCATTCAGTATCCAAACTTTAGTTCTATTTTTACATCCATTTTGTACAAATTCTAAATATAAGTAACTAGGGTTTGAGACTTGTGACCCTTCACCTTCTAATATGTTCTCTAATGACAAACAAATCCTTAGATAAAATAGCTTCAAAAATGTTTAATAAGATGATAGAAGATGCATTGAAAATACAAGACACATTAATGATCAAGTATTGTTGATCATTTCTCTCTAATTCTCAATCAACAGAGTACTTCCAACGCCTCACATGCCATACAAGGTACAAATGAATCTAGACATGCCTAAGTTTGAAGTAAAAATATATGCATGCCACTTTGACAACAAGATTAACTTAATTTGTTAATACTATGTGGTTAATCAATTCTCTAACCAAGAATAGATTACACTCACTCTTATGAAAGTTTATTTATCAATAAATAATTGGTGGGAAAACTACTATAATTCACATACACATATTGAATATGAGGTTAATTTATACACATATGTAGACACATGGAATGGTCTTGTAGAATCACTTAAATAAACCTATTACTTTGTTGGAAACTATGATGACCATTACATCAAGTGCCAAGGCACAAATCAATTTGTGTAGGAATACATAAATACCTTTCATACCTTACATACTTGGGTATTCAAGATTTATATTTTTGTTTTATTCTAAAGTATAGGTTAGGATTAGTGATACATATCCAATTGGATATGGATTTCCTACAAATCTCTTCAATTAAACTAGCCTACTAATTTTCTTGCAACTTTGAAGCAAAGGCCAAGGCCAAGACTAAAACAAAAGATTCAAAGTCTCAGACCAAGCAATATTTTAAGCCTTCCAAGCATAATTCCAAACTAAGAAATGGCTCTAAGCATCCTCCACTAAAGAAGAAACAACCTTCAAATGACTAGAATAAGCAATCCAAGACTTGAAAGTGGTGTTGAGTTTATAACTCCAACATTTATTTTAATGAGGAATGTCACACTAGGAAGACAATACTTGCACAAATTAAAGCAATAGGTACAAGCATAATAACTATAAACAAGGGTAAGATTATCATGGAATCTGAACCCAGTGCCATTGTGGGTATTTAAAATATCTCTACCACCCCTGTGAAAATAGAGAAAGTAAAAAAATTATTGCATTCTCAAATGTGGATTAATGCTCAACTAACGCACTTCATTACTGATAATGGAATTCAAAAGAACCCAATTTATCCTAAACTTGCCATTGATGCCTCACCTAAAAACATATTCCATTGGATGGTTCAGTGTGGGATCCAATAAATGCATCACTCAATAGTGTCAATTAGCGTACAACACCAATCCATTTCAAAATACAATCCTGTACGACATCGTTCCATTAGAGATATATGATGTTTTAATAGAACAACCCTATTTGTACCATTAACATATAGTCTCGAAGAAAATCTTATAAGTGTTATTGTATATGTTTGTGATAAATTTTACTGCATATTATAAGTAATTCCCAAACTATCACTCATTAGTGTCAAACAATGTAAGAATCTAGTCACATCTAGCAAATTTTTTTTGCTTTTGATGGTGAGTTATGAACAAAATAACATCCTTGTGTCATCAATTCATACCATATCTATCTATAAATAGTAGCAGAGACATCATAATTAAACTACAAGATGGGAGAACACAAGGATCTCTTTTAATCACCAAAGGAAATGTGTACACACTATGTAGTGAATCATAGTATTGATTTCATTCTTGGACTACCTTTACCTAATGCTTCTTTATATCATACATAATTTATGGAGAATAAAAAGATCAAGTGGCAGAACCATGAGCATGTGGACAAATTACATATTAATCCTAGCTCATCACTTTATGGTAACTCGATTATGTTTATGCCAAATAATGATGACACATGGAGGTTTGAATCAATTACAAGGATATCAATAAGATCACAATGAAGAACCACTATACTTTCTTATGGATTAAGGACTTGCTAGAGTATCTTCATAGTGTAAAATTAATCAAAAAAATATCAAGTCTAGATATCATTAGATCCTTGTGGAACCCATAGACATTTGGAAGACAACCTTCAAGGCTAAATAAGTTTTGTTTGAATAGTTGGTTTATCCTTTAGCTTAGACAATGCTCCAACCGCATTCATGTGGATTATGAATGACATTCTCAGTCCAATCACCACTTCATTTATTGTATTCTATCTTCATGACATATTAATTTTTATCCAAGCATGGGATGAACCATGGATAATTTTAAGAATGGAACCCTAAAACTTACTATATAATCATGGTGAATTCTAGAGTTTAGTGTTAGGTGTGGACCTTGATTATCTTCCAGGATCAGAGGTTAAAATTTTAATATTATTTCAGCCAAGTTTGGATCCCATTCTTTGAATCCCTCATGGCATGAGGGGTTGTAAGGGGGGTACCCCCCTTGTAGGGTCCAATGTTAAATTGTAATTTCATAGTCAATCTAGGCCATTGATTAAAGGTTTCAAGATCTGATAGAAGAGGTTATGTTTAGGTGTTTTTCACCCTAAAATGTATTGATATATGGTTGAGATGGATTATTGTGACGTATTAATGAAATATTATACACAAAGAGGAGGCAAAAAAAGGTAGAGAGGTGTAAAAGGGCTTGTTACAGGATTTTGTTTCTCCCTTATATTGATAAAAATAATATACTAGACCAGTTTGGTGGATATAGCCCATCTTGGGTGAACTACGTTAAATTTGGTGTCTCCTGTTATGTGCATGTTTATGTTTATTTTAATAAAGTTTTTTATAAATTCATTTCATATTTTCTCTTGTATGTGATTTGGGGATAGTTTTGGGTTTTAATTTATCCTAACATTTAGGGATAATTCCATTAGCTAATATTTGGCAAAATTTCCACACGGGTATAAATTGACTTGAGATTTCTATTAGTTCTTTTAAAAAACTTATAATTTTTTGGAGAGTTAGATGCCATATTCAAATCAATAAATAATGGAAAAAAATCCATTTTAAAACCCCTTTCCCCAAACACATTCACGAGCCAAATATGTTTGAGGTGGAATAATGATTATGATCAATGGATACCCTAAGTTTTTTAGAACAACTATTTTGATTTGCCCTATGAAATTGGGGGCACTTTACCCATTTCAAACACTTTATTAGATGAATAAATTAAATTAAGTAGGACATGATAGACAACATGAATAAGAACTGCTACAAATCCATCCCAAACCTAAACCTTAAGCATGTGTGTGTGACTCTAAAAAAATTGATCACCATATCAATGTCCAAGCACACATTCACAAGATTTTTGAGGTATTATTGATCTCATTACTAAAAAAATAATCCCAAACAAATGCAAAGATCACAGTGATCTTATTACTAAATAAATAATCCCGTTTGATAACCAAATTGTGTCTAATATTAAGGGTTTTGATATAAGATAAAAAAGGGTTTTAACAATATGAACAAAGATCTGATGAAAAAATATGGTAACAGTTTGAATCCCTTAAAATATAGATAGAACTCATTAAAAGTATGTAAACATTTGTAGCTATGTAGGGCTTGTATTTGTTACTTGTGATTGTACTTCATTATTGGTTGCTTAGAATCCTCCTTGGCCTCCTCTTGTAATTGTCACTCACTTCATGATTCCCATGATGATAAAGGAATAAAACTTTAACATAAATGAAGTTATATGAATTTAGCTGTTAGTGTTTCATGGTTCTAGAATTTTAAGAAATTTGAAGCACTTATGTAGATTTATTTTATAAGAGGTATTTTATGTTAATTAGAAAACTAATCGAGAAAGAGGTTAGAGGATGAGAAGTATAAAGTCGAGATCTTATTTAGGTTCCTTTATTTTAACAATTAAATTTGACCTTTTTAATGATTAAATTTGTCCTCCTTTTTGAGGACTAAATTTTATGGTAATATGACTTAGTATACATTGAGTACAAACCTCTTTAAGTCTCTTAAAAGACCAACTAGATAAATATAATAAATTGAGTATAGCAAAAATTGTGACAAAAAATTAGAGTATAGAGTATAAACTAACTATGGGCATGTTATCACTTGAAAAATGCACCAGATCTCGTATGCACTAATGTGTGGATTTTTTGTGCCTAGTACCTTGGACTTGTACACCGGAGAGCAATTCAGTGTCTTATTATAAGAATAGGATCATCCCCCAAGGTGTGTGACTCTTTTGCTCCTTGGGATGAACCTCTAAAGTAGGTTGAATTCCTTCTATTCTAAATTCACTTGGTTTAGGACCAACGTGCAAACCTACAAAAGACAAAGTGAAATCTAAAGCTAGTGAAACCTAAAATTGACATGGGGAAAAGGGAGATAAAAGGTAAGAGGGTTTTTGGATTGTAAAAGATGATGCACCAAGAATAGAGCAAACACCTCACCAGCTTCATGATAAAATAAAACTAATAGACCAGATACATAATCTTCAAATTAGGTACACTGCATAAGTGTTTTGCATGAAGGTAAATGAACATAGCATAATGTTAGGAGGGGCGATAAATTGTCCATAGATAATGCCAATGCAGACTTGTATATACATAACATGAGAACTACATAGAATTTTATTTCCATGCACATGTGCAAAGGGAGGATGGCAATGAGAGGGACAACATCCAAAGATAAGGATCAACAACTATAAATACACATAAAACATAGAGCAAGAAGAAAATTAAATCATTTCTTATTAATTTCAAGGTCTAAGGGAATATTAAAAATTCAAATAAATAGAGTTTTGTTATACCATGAAAGGGCTCTTAGAGGGAAAATTTTGGTAACATTATAGTGCTAAAAAATGTCAACCATTTTACAATAAAAAATAGGGTTTATATAGCACTGGATAAGGACCTGCATAATAAATTTTCCATTGGAGGTGGTGGATGAAAATTAAATTTGAAAGTGGTGTCTAGAGCCCAAGGCTGATTAAGATCACCATTTTTTTTGCAATAACTGCTACAGGCCATGCTTATTCAATCTAGATCTGATGATTTAATGATGGAAGTAGTTGGAAGGTCATTCTTGGATATTTAGGTGGATTTCATGTTTATTGAGTAGATTTTCACACTTTGATAGCTAGATTTATATTTAAATATATTTGGATTCAGCCCCCTTGATGTTCAATTAGTTTCAACTACTATCCCCATTTACAACAGTCACCTACCAATCCTCCTGGAGTAACCCATTGATGTGGGACTGTGTAGGTATATCTTTTGGTTCTACCATGTTACCTTACACATGGTAAGTATTAGCATGCATACCTATCTTTTGGGGATTAGGTGTGTACTAAACTATGTGCATTGATAATTGCATATATGGGAGTGTGCACTAAAGGTTGAAAAATGAAACTGTGAGTTTATGAAGGGCATTGAGGGTGATCCTCTATGGAAATGCACAAGGCCCAAACTTCTTTTGTGCTTAGTCTTTTTTGATGGTCTTCATAGTTTGTACTTGTACTGGTCTATGAAAGGAATGGTGTGCAACCTAAATCATAGTCTGCATTTTACAAGGGTGCAGAAGTAAACCTCTGTGACTTGGAATGGGACTTCATTATTTAAATGTGAGGAATTTTTTTAATAATAGTGCACAAGAAGATTAAAGATCTTGAGTGCACTCTTCATGATTTGGAACTACTCCCTTTGCACTTTTCTCTTTCATTGCTTGAAGTTAGGGAGATCTAAATGCTCTAACTTGTGTATTATGTTGGTGTGATCAAGGATCTTGGCATGAAGAACACATTAAGAACTACTTATAGGCATAGATCAACACTTAGTTGATGTGCAAACCCATGTTGATTATTGAGTATGAGCATGGATGGGAAGAATTTGCATGTATACTTATTTTTAGGGAACTTGACACTACACAAGCATGCAACCTCCTATGTGGTCCTTATGAGTTTAGTCTCTGGTGAAGGGGTGACTTCAAAAGTCAATAGTTTTGATAACCTTTGCATGTCACTTTACTGCTAGCCTGGAATCTAGTATCTTTAAAGTAATTTATTGGGCATGAAGTCATCTGGAATCCCTTGGTCTTCTTTATCCTGATTGATATTGGTGCGAAACACCATCTAACCTTAGAAGGAACTGAGATAACTTCCATAAGGACAAATAAAGTAAATAATTATGTCAAATAGTGCTTAAAGGAATGACAAAACTAAGTTACTAAAAATGTGTACAAGCACTTGGAGGAAAAGAAACTACTCTAAAAATCATGTGTACATGACACTTAGAAAAATTAAAATGTCTAAACTACTATTTATAAGGGTGTTCATGATCATCAAACATAGTGCTTGAAATGAATCTTGTTGATGGGGATATGTAGCACTTCTCCATTTGGTCTTGTAAATTGGTATGCATTAGTTTGCTTACAACTGACTATGGTATATGGGCTACTCCATATAACATCAAACTTTTTATCCTTACTAGCCTTTGCTCTATCTGCATCCCGCTTGAGTACCAAGTCTCATTCATTAAAGCTTTTATAAGTATCCCTTCTATCGAATGTTTTCTTGGTTTGTGTCTACTGAATCTCCATAGTGTGCATGTCCCACATCTTGAGTTATTTGAGCTCCATTAGTTCAACTAACCTTATGGTTATAGGATCAATCTCAAGCAATTCTAATTAATGGGCCAACACTAGTGAAGGCAAGTCAAGAGACATGGGTAGTGTTTCTTCCCTTCCATAGACCAACATGAAGGGTAAATTACATAACACTCTTTTCAATGTTATTTAATCAGCCCAGAGAGTTGTCTTGAGCTTGGTATGCTAGGATCACTAATTATCTTCCATGGTTCACTTAATGATGTGAACCAAGTTCTTATTAGTCAACTTCGCTAAACCATTACCTTAGGGGTAAAAGCTTGAATAGGTGCTTAAATGGATGTTATGTCTAACTGCACATTTACTGATCTTGGATTTGAGGAAATCTAATGCATTATTTGAGATAATGATAGATGGAACACCAAGTATTTTGATAATGCTTTTATAAAAGTCTAAGATGGAAACCTGATTAGCCTCTTTAAGCAATATTTCCTCTATCCACTTGATGAAGTAGATGGTTACAATGAGGATCCATTTGTGTCTAACACTTGATGGTGGATTCATCATACCAATGAAGTCCAAGCCCCACTAATAAAAGGACTGACTAAATTATATTGGGTGCAAGGTTAGGGCTATTAATTTTTGCTTGTCTACAAATAAGGCACACTTCTTGTAGTTTTTCATCCATGTGTGTGCATCCTTGAATAGATTTGGCTAATAATGACCATCTTTCATTATTTTGATAGTAGTGGTCTTTGGAAAATAATGGCCTCCTGATGACCCATCATGGAAATTTTTAAGGATCATGTTCACCTAATCTGATTTCATGCATTGTAAGAGAAATCCATTTATGTGTCTTTTGAAAAGTGCACAATTGGCAATCACATCAAGAATGGCCTATAATATAATGTGTTTGTGATTGGATTTATTCAATCCATGTAGATACACACTAGTCAGGATGAAGACCCTCATGCTCTTAGTCTATCTTGTTGGGGTGCCTTGATCTTCTGGTTAGATATTGCACAGTGCAAGAACTATGTTATCTTCATTCTTCACATCCTTTGCTATCTGCTTACAGAGTCCCTTACCTCATACCGACTTGGCGATTTGGATGTCTGTCATATTTCATCACCTTTGTGACCTAGCTAGCTCTCTTCTCATTAATGTCTTTATTGATTAAGAACTCATTTACACTTGAGTGTGATATCATAAGCTAGATCTTGTTATTTGAGAGCACATGCCTAAATTTATTTAGCACTCTTATTACTGCAAGGGTGTGATTATCTACAAATCTATAACACATCTCATAATCCTTGAGGACCTAGATAAATAAAGTTATAGGTTGTTCTAGTTGGTTATTGTTATGTTGTGCAAAGATGGTCAAGATACCTTCAACTCCACCAAATGCATAAAGGATGGAATCCTTAATATAATATGGGTTTATAAAATTATGAGCCTCTATGATGGAATACTCGATTTATTCAAAACTATTTTTATCTTCTTGGCTCTAGTTAAACGTAACACGCTTCTTGAGCATTATTGTGAGGGGATTAGCTAGAGTTATAAAACTCAGCACAAACCTTCAAACAAAGTTTATTTTTTCTAAGAAGCTTTATATACCCTTCTTATGACCTATAAAGGGAGTGATAGAATGGAATTAACTCATTCAATATTAATTATGAGTCCCTATTTGGAAATGATGTGTCCCAAAAATTTTCCTTCATACACTATGAATACGCACTTGCACAGGTTCAAATAGATCCTAAACTCTCAACATTTTTCAAAGACTTACTCTAGGTGACCCAAGTGATCCACTATGCACTTTAAAAAAATAGTTGTGTCATCAAGGTAAACCAAGATTATGTTATTGAGGAGTCCCTTGAAATTCATATCCATGGCCCTATGGAAGGTAGCTTCTACATTTATTAAACCAAAGGGCATCCTTTGGTATGCAAAGGTACCCCACTTAGTGGTGAATGGTGTTTTAAATTGATCACACTCGTACACAAGCACTTGGTTATAACTTGAATAACCATATAGAAGTGAATACCTTTTCATGCCTATGATTATTTGCAAAATTTATTCCATTGGTGGGAAGGGTTAGTGGTCTTTGAGGGAGGATTTGTGTAGGTACCTGAAGTCTACGCATAAGATTGGCCACCCATGAGGAATGTTTGATTGGAAATATTATGTTGGCCTCATTTAGCTTAAAGAGATCCTTCCTCATTAAGGACTCAAGCTTCAGATTAACTAAACTCTACTTCTACTTGAATGACATGATACTAGGGTCAAACTCAATCATATGCTGGGCTAAACTTGGATCAAAACCTCTATGGTCTTGGTAGTTCCTTGGGGCCCCTCAATACTCCAGTGCTAATTCACTAAAAAATGGGGTAAAATCTAAACCTCAATCCCCATAGCTTTAATTTCACATGCACCACACTCAATGTTGAAAATAAAATAAACATTAGGTTTAAAAATTATTTATTATTACATTTTTTAGTTATTAAAATCGTATAAAAGGAAGAGCGGGTTTATTTTACTCAGTTTCATGAATGACACTAAAAAATATTCAAAACATTTTCATAGTTTTAAAATTATAAACTATATAATAAGGTTTGCCAAAATGTCTTAACCATATCCATAATTGGCCTTTCAAATATTTTTTCATTTCAATTAACAAACTATGCCAACCAAAAAAATATTTATTACCTTAAGCTTATTGTGTAATAGGTGGTCCTTATCACACACACACACACACACACACACACACACACACACACACACACAGAGAGAGAGAGAGAGAGAGAGAGAGAGAGAGAGAGAGAGAGAGAGAGAGAGAGAGAGAGAGAGAGAGAGAGAGAGAGAGATGGCAATTTCAGACTAACCAATACGTGCTTCATATAATTTCTTGGTGAATCAGAACCATACATGCATAATAACTATGACAAATTTATGCCCCAAAATAAGACCAAGTATAATTTATAAGGCTATTCAAAACACAAGTATAAGAAATTGTATAAAATTGAGGCTATTTGACCTATGCGTATTTTCATATAATTAATCATTTTAAAAATCAAATAACCTACTTATAGAGTTTTAGCTATAAATAACCTCTAAAATTTTCCCTAGATGAACATTTCTGCCATTTAGAGTAAGTGATTGACACTTTATAGAAGCATAATTTATATGCAAACATGGAAAAATGTTCATTTTTTCCATGTGAGAATTACAATATCTCATATAAATTTTGGACACACAAGGAATGCATGTGGACCCCACCAAGATTCAAACATCCATGAATGGCCACAACCAAATAATCTCACAAAGCTTTGTAACTTTTTAGGGCTCTCAAATTTTTACATGACATTTGTACTTGGTTTTTCTCATGTGATTTGGCCCCTAAATCAAGTTACCAAAGGTGGCACTAAAGAAAAGTTCATTTGGTCAACCGCATAGTAGAAAGTATTCAAGAAATTAAAATGTAGACTGTGTTCTATACTAGTACTTATATTACCAGATCTTTAAAAACCATTTTAGATTGAGATCGATGCATCAAAATATGCACTTAGATTAGTCCTCAATCAATATGGTCATCTAGTTACTTACCATAACAAGAATTTCACCACACTAGTAAGAAACTATCACAAGCTTTATGTTGTTTCTAGGCATGTATGCATTGGAAACATTATATTTTCCAGACAAGGAGATTATGATTCATATTAATCAAAAGATGATTTAGTTCTTGTAGACTAAGAACAAGTTATAATAAGAGTGACATCAAAAACTATCTTCTTATCATCAATAGTTCCAACTAAACATCAAGGATAAGAGGGGAAGTACCAATCCAGACACTTCATCTAAGTTGTTTACCGATTCAAGCTCTTCTTTCTGTACTTAACACATGTGGACATAAAGTAAACATATGGTCAGAATTGTATCCATATAATATGAATTTTGTAAATATGTATCAAAAAATACTTTGCAATAATTAAATTCCAAATTTCTACTTACAGTAAGGAATCATATTCACCTTGGAAACTTGTATGTTCTACATGAGGCAAGGAGATAAAAACTAATGTGGGAGGCTCAATTCAATAAGGTCAGAGGATATTTTGTAGTTGAAAATACTCTTGCAGTATTACATAAGTACTTCTTATGACACACCTCTAGGAAAATGTTACAAAACACATCAAGTCATGTATTGCATGCACAATTTCCAAATCAGACAACCAAATTCAAGGTTCTTACACACATCTATCAGTTTCAACAAGATAATGGGAATCTATTTCCATGTATTTCCTTTTGAGACACCCAATTAAAAAATACATTAATTATTATATTTATGTAGTAGTTGATATATTATCAATGATGGTAATTCTAACACCATTCAAGAGATTAATCTTAGCTCTAGAAACAACTCAACTATACTTTAAACATGCCTAGATACACTTAGGAATTTCAAAAACTATCCTTTCTAATAGAGTTACACCTTTTTTTAGTAGTGTTTGGAAATTAGTTTGGTCTATGCTAGATAGAAAGTTGAACAAGTTTACTGCAATCCATCCACAAATTGATGGACAAGTGGAAGTAGTAAACAAAATGATAGTACACCTTATTAGAGTGAACAATTCAAAGAAGCAATGAAATTTGGATGAAAGTCTATGTTTAATTTATCATAACTAAAATAAATCTTTGTACAACTCTACTGCACCTAAACCTTTTTAGTTCTATTTGGGTTTCCAATCTCTGGCACCCATTGACATAGATTATCCTATCTTTCCAGTAACAAAAATAACTCCTTTAGCTCAAAAGGAAGCTAATAAAATTATTCAGTTCATTGATCACATTGATCACATTTAGTTATAAACAAACCATTATGTAGTAGGCTAATGCCAAGTACACACAACACCATGATAAACATAAACATTATACACATCTCAAGTTTGTGATCATGTCTAGCTACATTTGTAGAATGAAATATTGACATGACCTTGATACAAGCTTTGTCCACTTTTATTTAAGCCATAAACCATCACTAAGAAAGTAAGGGATAATGTTTTTGAGCTGAGTCTTCATTTTTATCTTAGGTTTCATCTAGTCTTTAATGCAAAACTCTTGCACCATTGATTTCCACATTTGTTGGACACTTTAGACACAACATAGACTCTTCAACAAACAAAAATTAATCTATATTGTAACATGTTAGAAGAGTTGGATCAAGTCATTGAACCATGAGTCGAATGAACACGTCACAAGAAATTGCTCTCTTTTAGATTGTTAAAGAAGGTCAATTGCCTTCCCAGGAAAAATGGTTTATAAAAGTGCAAGTTACTAATTTGTTTGCACATCATTTACCATAAGTGCATGCAATGGGGATCATTACTCTTCAAGGAGGGGTGACTGATTTTTGAGGATATAGGTCATTGATCCTACCATAGTTTACCACATTTGTTTAGTCAATTTTACACTTACATTAATTTTTTTGTGTTGATGGTAGTACTTACATGCCAATAGATAAGATCTAACTCTTCTTCAACAATATCGAACAGATTCTGAAATGTTAATATTGTAATATACGATATATCACTAACAATGCTTGATGATGTCACTGTACTCATTGGTTATGAAGTGGTTGCTACCAACTCTTATAATAATTCAACAGACACTTCATCTTCCTCCATTGTATATTAATGTACACTTTCATTCTTTGTAGTTAGTTACGTGAAATACGTAGAAAATAATGCAATTAGGGAGCACATAGACACCATACATATGATATTTTAGATATTGTAGAAAACATAGTGCATAATACAAAATTTCTATTATAGTTCTTCATTAGTTGTCAATTTTCTTCTTTACTTTCCTTGTTCATTTGCACATATCATTTTCATATCCTCTAGCATTCACAATTAGCTTATGTATATAACCCAGTTAAATCCATTTGAGTGGGTTATCCAATGGGATCCTCCTAGGCTCCAAATCATGTTAGTTGGAGTGATAAAGACTGAGGTAAAGGAAGGAGTCGAAGCAGGAATCTCGATCGAGTTATTGAAGTAGATCTCTCCTTACGCTTATGGTTTGATAAGACCTTACGTGTGTGTGGATCTAAGATAACTTATGCATGTTAGTTGACTTTAGAAATGTAGAAAGGAAAATTTAAAGGTGTGTGTGAGAATGAAAAATTGTAAACGGGCCCACAAAAATAAAATGGACAAACTTGTACACTACACAGGTTTATCCTGGATAAACTTGCATTATACACAAGTATATCCCATATACTACTCAAGCTCTATTTTCAAGCTAGGTTTGGACAACAAATGAATACTAGTTCAAATGTGTTAACACATACATTTTTAAAAGTGTTTAGGTACTTTTTAGGCTTAGTGGACCAAGTGTAGACTTATGTGGGGATGAGATTGTCTTATAAACAGGGTAACATGTACAAGTTTGTCAAATATTATAACTTAAGAATAAGGCATTCAAAATAAGGGTCTTTTACCAAATTTATGTGTATATATCTATGCATACTTTATATTTTGAAACATATTTTTTTAAAAAAGTACTATTTTTAATTCATGGGCCAATTATACGTGTTATATATTAAATAGAACTTAATTCTTTATTTGTATTCTTAGTTGAAAATTAAAAACTAACAAAAACATTATTAAAAACAAAAACAAAATATTGATATATATTATATAATATTTTCATGATGACATATTTATGGATTTTCTTTTGAGATATGTAATTCACAAGTTAAACTCATATATCAAAATGGGGAATATATAACATCTATTTTTATTTTACAAGTTCTATGACCCAAGATGTTTCTTTGTTGTTATATTATTTGATGCCACTTATTCCCACCACAAATGTAATCAGATTTACCAGTTCTATAATGGCATCATTGTTAGGTTGTGGAGCTAAAAGCTTCACTATTGCAGACATGGAGGAGGTTGTTGAGAGGTTGCTAAGTGACAGGGAAATCAATGTTGGTTTGATCAGCCGACGTCGGTCATATATAGTGGAAAAGGCAACCGACATCGGTCAGGTATCGACCGACGTCGGTCATCTCTAGCCTGACAGGGACCGACGTCGGTCATCTCCAGCCTGACAGGGACCGACGTCGATCGCTTGTGCAGTTTCAAAACTGTCAGTTGCAAGAACAGTTTGTTAACGAACCGACTGTTTGCATGTTAAGAGCCAATTTTAGACTTGAAGCTGCGGATCTAATTATTGTAATTAGATGTCTAATTAGTGTAATTAGATATCTAATTAGTGTTTGCATGAGATGTATTTAAGAGACTCATAGGCTGTATTGTAAAGGTGTTCTAGTTTGAGTTGAGCAAAGTTAGCTCCTTTTGTGTGTGAAGTGAGCAAGGGTGTTCTTCCTAGTTCCACAGCAGTGCCAAGTGTGGGTGCTAGTTTTGGAGAATCAAAAGGGTTCTTCAGGTGTGTAGGATCTCAGTCAGCAGGTGTTGCAAGGCCAAGTTTGGAGATCTGCATGGGTAAGTAAGATCATTGATCTGCAGGTATATGTGTGTGCATGATCTAGGTTTGCAAGTGCGTAAAACCAGATTGATTTATAGGTGTGCAAGATCAAAGAGGACAACAACACAATAGGGAGCAAGATCAGGAGAGATCTACTTGGAGTACGGTGTGTACTGGGTCTAGAGCAAGAGAGGAAGGCAAGGCAGTTCCTTCCATAAGTAAAATCATTTGGGTTGCAGGTTGTTGCAGTTTAGGGGAGATCTACTTGGAGTGCGTGGAGCACTTGTGGAGTGCATGGAGCACTCGTGTACTGGCAGTAGTAGATACTGACTGGTTGGAGGTGAACACCAACTCTGTGTTTGAGTTGTGTGTTGGGACCGTAAGAGAGAGAGCTCTGAGGAAAGAAGTACTGTACACTTGAGGTGTGGGAAGCCTCTGAGAGGTGTGAAGAAGAAGTGGCATCTTTTTTATTGTATTTTTTTTTGGATGAGTATTAATACAATTGTGTATTGTCTCTCATATTTTGTGTTGTTTCTGGTTTCTAGTTACTTGTTACTTCTGGTTTAATTCCACATCTTAAGTTGCTTATATATGGTAATCAATTGTGCTTTCGGGGGTTCCTAACAGTTGGTATCAGAGCTAAGGTTGCAAGGAGCAGGTTTTGTGTTTGGTTATAGGGCACTTTCAGGGGTTTTTGATTGAGTGGGAGTATAGCAACGACAGAAGAAAGTAAGCTACGAATGGAGAAACTAAATAGCACGAATGGTCACTTACGATGTTATGGAATGAAAAAGCAGGTAAAGAAATATTGTTGGTTGATAGAAGGTCAGCATGAAGGAACTGAAGAAGCAGATGTTGCAGGTGTTGTTGCACAGGATGCTCTGGGATGTTTCTTGGATAAAGTTGAATCTTGGTTAATAGATTCTGTTGCCTCTTTCCATGCAACCCCAAGTAGAGGGGTTGGTGAGCCTTGTCAGATTGTTGGCAAAGGGGAAGTGTTGCTGAAATTGCAGGTGACCAACACATGGGTGTTGAAGAAGGTCATGCAAGTCCCAGTCTTGGAGATGCAGCTAATTGCTTCAGAAAAGTTGGGTGATGAGAGATGCACATGAACTCTCACACCGGATTCTTGGAATGTTACCAAGGATGCACTTGAATTACCATGTGGTAAGAAAGCAGGTACTCTTTATCTACTTGCTTGTATTACTGATTCCACTTCTGTTGCACAGGTGTGGCTTTATAGGCTTGGTCACATAAGTGAGAAGGGAATGGTTGTTCTTAAGTTAGATGGTAAGAGATCAGCTTCGGAGAGCATAAACCAAGATTTCTGTGAGCAGTGGGATGCTACAAGAAAGGATTGTGTTTATTACAGGAAAAGGAAGACTGATGTATTTGATAAACTTAAGAACTGAAAAGCCTTGGTGTTCTTGGAGGAGATGACGGACAGAGACCAGTGGATGGGGTTAGATACTTCTGAGCAGGGCAATTTGGACATGGGTTTTGATTCAAAGGAGCTCGCGAGTAAAAAGTCATCACTCACAGGCATACACAGGTACCAACATCGGTCAAGGGTAACCGACGTCGAACAGACAGGCGCCCACATTGGTCATGTGCAGACCAGAGAAGTTGGTGGTGTCGGGCAGGTGGAGACCGACGTCGGTAGTATAATCGGCGTCGGTGACCTGGACAGTTACATGGAACTGACGTCGATCGGATGCAGACTGTGTAGTGACCGAGGTCGGTCACTGAGACGGATTTTGGGTGGACAACAAGCTGTCAAGGAGTCTCAAACATCCATGGAGAGGACTGAAAGTGTAAGTAGGCCTCAAATTTGTTGTTCCTCTTCTTTATACTAGTTGCTGACTACAGAGCAGGAAGAATTCAGGAAACAGTGGGAGCATGGCATGAACAGGGTGCAGGACCAAACGAGAGATTTGGTAGGGTTGCCAGCCGGTATGAAAAGCACTGAGACGAATGGATACCTTAGTTAAAGAATAGAGAGAATGGATACATGAGACGGAAGCCCAGGTCATATGGTCTTGAGAAAGCTGCAGGGCAGTGGTACAAATTTTGATAGGTGGATGACAAAGCAGGGCTTTAGTCAATGTCATTGTAACCATTGTGTTTGTCTTACCAGGTGGATGATGGTCATGACATTATCCTATTACTGTATGTGGATGGTATGCTAGCTAGCAGATTTGTACATATAGGGTTTTGCTGAGCTAAGGGTAAGGTTAGTTTAGTGGCATGTCATGAAGAATTTGGAGCAGTGAAATTCTTTGACATGAGAGACATGGAGATCACAGGTTGATTTTGTCTCCAGTGGGAGCTGATGTGAATCAAGTGTTGGTGAGGTTCAATACATAGGATGCATAATCGGAGCACACCAAGGGCTGGACAGTTCAGTGTTTGAAATCACATGAGGTCTGGTATAGACCTGAGTTTTCCCAGCAGTGGGAGCTGTCAGAGAGTTAAGAGCCAATTCGGGGAAGTGAGTTTTCAGGTATTTGAGAGGGATTAGCAGCAAGGATTCATGTTATGCAGGGTCAGGACTTCACTACATAGGTTTGTAGGTTCGGATGTGGCATGGTACTCGGATGACAGGAGGTGCACCACAGGTTGTGTGGTGGGTGGTCTTCAGGGTTGAGCTTGACAAGGGATACAAGCCAGGAAACAAATTAGACAGGGTACAGGTACAGGTATAGTGCAACTATTTATCTCCAAGTGGGAGATTGTTAGGTTGTGGGCTAAAAGCTTCACTGTTGCAGACATGGAGGAGGTTGTTGAGAGGTTGCTAAGTGACAGGGAAACTGACGTCGGTCTGATCAGCCGACATCGGTCATATACAGTGGAAAAGGCAACCGATATCGGTCAGGTATCGGTCGACGTCGGTCATCTCCAGCCTGACAGAGACCGACGTCGGTCACCTGTGTGGTTTCAAAACTGTCAGTTGCACGAATAGTTTGTTAACGAACCGAGTTTTTGCATGTTAAGAGCCAATTTTAGACTTGAAGCTGCGGATCTAATTATTGTAATTGGATGTCTAATTAGTGTTTGCATGAGATCTATTTAAGAGACTCATAGGCTGTATTGTAAATGTGTTCTAGTTTGAGTTGAGCAAAGTTAGCTCCTTCTGTGTGTGAAGTGAGCAAGGGTGTTCCTCCTAGTTCCACAGCAGTGCCAAGTGTGGGTGCTGATTTTGGAGAATCAGAAGGGTTTTTCAGGTGTGTAGGATCTCGGTCAGCAGGTGTTGCAAGGCCAAGTTTGGAGATCTGCATGGGTAAGTAAGATTATTGATCTGCAGGTGTATGTGTGTGCAGGATCCAGGTTTGCAAGTGTGCAGAACCAGATTGATTTGTAGGTGTGCAAGATCAGGGAGGACAACAACACAACAGGGAGTAAGATCAGGAGAGATCTACTTGGAGTACGGTGTGTACTCAGTCTAGAGCAAGAGAGGAAGGCAAGGCAGTTCCTTCCATAAGTAAGATCATTTGGGTTGCAGGTTGTTGCAGTTCAGGGGAGATCTACTTGGAGTGTGTGGAGCACTTGTGGAGTGCGTGGAGCACTGGTGTACTGGCAGTAGTGGATACTGACTGGTTGGAGGTGAACACCAACTCTGTGTTTGAGTTGTGTGTTAGGATCGTAAGAGAGAGAGCTCTGAGGAAAGAAGTACTGTACACTTGAGGTGTGGGAAGCCTCTGAGAGGTGTGAAGAAGAAGTGGCATCTTCTTTATTGTATTCTTTTCTGGATGAGTATTAATACAATTGTGTATTGTCTCTCATATTCTGTGTTGTTTCTGGTTTCTAGTTACTTGTTACTTCTGGTTTAATTCCGCATCTTAAGTTGCTTGTATATGGTAATCAATTGTGCTTCCGGGGGTTCCTAACAATCGTTACGTGGCATTGATTCAAAGATTCAAAGAACTCATAAAGGGATGCCCTGACTTTGTCCAAGAAGACCATATGTATTGTTTTCAGTTCTCCTTTTCTATATTTTAGTAGATTATTGATTTATTGGGTTACCCACATGCACATCCTTTTAAATTTTTCATGAGAGTTAGAGTTTATGCAGGGACCTTAAAGTTGTTGTAAGAGCTTGAGGAACATAAAATATTTATTATATCCCTTCCTTTTATTTTACTTTGATATATATATATAAATATAAACACATCAAAATGAAGTATTATGTAAATACCTAGTTTTTATATAAATATAATTATTAATCATAAAAGTATATTATTATAAAATAGATATAATTAGGAATAACTGAGCAGTAAATCTCCCCATCTGCCCTCTCTGTTCCATGTCTATCAAATCAAAAAATATTCAGTAGCAAAAATGAAAGGTGAAGGGAGAGAGGTGAGTCGAAATTCCCCATCAGAATGTTTAGTTGCTATGAAGCCCAAGGATCTTATCACACCCATAAAAGCGAAGGATGTTTGAAATAAATTGGAGGCCACAACTTGTCCTATCTGTGATGAAGATTATGAACTAGCCTCCACTGTGTAAGAAAGCAAGTCTTAAGTTATGCTTGTACAGAAAAATGGATATTAAAGAGTCATGGCAACGAACCCACCTGTCTTAGCTGCCGTTAACCCATCCACTTAAGACAGGTATTATTAAGCCAACATGGTATCACTATGTATCAATGGGTTAACTTCGACAATACACAGTGATACCATGTAATAATATGGGCTAACATTATTTTTTGATTGAATGTCTAAGCATTATAGAGAATTATTCAATTATATTTGATTATTGATTATTGATAAATCTTTCAGATGATGAATATCACAGATGGTGATTTGAAACTGTTCAATTAAACAATTCACTCTTAATTATTATTTAAAAAATCAAAACTTTCTATATTATTTTTATTTTAGTTTTAATGGAAGGACATTATTTTTCAACATTTTGTTTAGTATGTGATTATTTAATTATTTTTAAGGGATTATTAAAAATTATAGAAGTTTTTCCATATAGGTCCCGAGGTCGATTCCCACTATTTGGTATTACTTGGCACGTGCGGCTTTTGAGTGGCTGTGTCGGTTCCGAGAGGATTAGTCTCACCTATCTCGCCTCTTCTTCTCTCTAAATTCAGTAGCAAAAAGTAAGCCCGAAGCAAGGAGAAATGCAGTCGCTGAAATAGACGCTGGGATTTTAAAATTATATATATATATATATATATATATATATATATATATATATATATATGAAATTTGTAATTTTTTAATAGTGTTTAAAATCATTTTTTAATAAAATTATAGAATGATAAAATTTGAAATGAAAATATTTATATACATAAATTTATTATTATATATTAATTTTTTAATAAAATAATATATATATATATATATATAATAATAATTTCTTGTTTAATAGTTCACTTAAATTAAAATTAAATAAAAATAAAATAATTTTTAATTGATATAATTATAATTTAGTTTTGAAAATATAATTATAAAATATTATTTTATTTTAAATAATTATTTTTAATAATATATAAATTGATTATTTTTAATGTTAAACCAAAAAAATTATATAAATAATACATTCTTTATGCATTTTGTAATTGTTTTTTTAAATGCCAATCTTTAAGCTTTTCTCAAAATTTTTATAACTAAAACATTTAAAAAAACAAAATAAAATTACAATTAGATCATGTTGATAATATAATTGAGGTAGAGAGTTAATTCTACTGAGTTGTTATCTATATAAGTAATCCATGGATTTATCATACCCTTTCAAATAATGAATTTGAAAAATGTAGTGAGTTTTATATGATTTCTTTGAAAATAAATCTCAAAATATAATATTATTGAAATATAATTAAAAATATATTATAGTGATATTATTGAAATATAGAAAGTATATAATTAAAAATATTATAGTGTTCAAAAATTAGTATGTAAACAACTAATAAATTTTATTAGAAATGTTTTTGTATATTTTTTTCTATTAAATTTTAGAATGTATAGTTTTGGTATTCCAGTAAAAAAAGAATTTGATGTGTTTATATGTATTTGTATATGAGAAATAGCTTGACAATGTATTATTATATAATAAATAGTGGAAATAATACAATAAAAAAGATACTGGTGCATTATTGTATTGGAAATAATTGAGTTATAATAAAGAAGTCAAAGTGTACAAGAAAGAGCTAATAAAGAGTTTGATAGTGCATTATTGTATTATAAACAATTGAGTTAATACAATAAAAGAGTCACTATATACAATGAATGTTGATAGTAAATTATTGTATTATAAATGGTTGAATTAATACAATAAATGGGTCACTGTGCACAATGAAGAACTTAGTAGTATATTATTATATTGTAAATGGTTGAGTTACCACAACAAAGGGGTTAGCGTGTAGGACTTTTTATCTGAAAGATTTTTTTCATATAAAATTTTATGTGTACTTTATTTATCATCTTTTGTTAGCTTAAAGATTCTATTAGAATTGTTTTTTCATTTCATTTTATTGGATCTATTTTCTCTTCATTTGGTATCAAAGCTAGGTCTTAGATTGATGTGAAGAGTTAGGGTTTATTTAACATATGATAAACTATTGTTTGAGTGGGAACTCTACATGTGAGATTTTTCTCAAGTAAAGGAGAATGATGGGAAGCACAAATATGGATATGTGTATCTTGTATCATCAAGTTCACACACACGTAATGATGCATAGTTGATTGACTCTGGTACCTCCTGTGACTCTTGTGAAAGAGTGGTTCTATGAATACAAAGAGTATAATGGTGGCGATGTCTTTTTAGAAGATAACTCAACTTACTGAATTGTGGGAAGAGGCAGAGTGCAACTGATATTCAGAAATGGGAGGATCATGACTCTCCCTGGTGTTTTTCACATTTTTGGCCTTGTAAAGAATCTAATCTCTGTGAATAAGATGAATGATGTTAGTCTAAATCACATTCAATAGAGATGGGTGCAAGATGGTGCATGGAGCCATGGTGTTGGTAAGGGGCATGGACATAGGTATTATTTTTAGGGCTTGATGCTAGTGTAGTAAATAATGCATGAAACATCACTATTGTTCTTGAAGCCAAGAACGATTTAATAAGGTGGATACAAATGAGAACATTTTTATTCACTTGCAAACGTTGTAAGTAATTAGATTTTTTTTTAGTGTAGAAAATCAATGGGCATAATTGCCCTTAGCTACTGAAGGTATGGCCATGTGGCCTCTTATGAAAAATATTCAAAAAGTGTAAGATTGTTGGAAATATGTTGTATTTTTTCCAAGTATTACACTCTACTAGAATTTATATCCCATGGTTTTATAAATCATGGTTTTGGAAACCATGATTTTGGTACCCATGGTTTTATAGGTAAAATAAGAACTTGATGTGCTTATATATACTTGTATATATTAAAGGATAAAAAAAAGAGCTTGACAATGCAATATTATATTGTAAACGATTGAGTTAATACAATAAAGGAGTCATTGTGCACAATAAAGAGTTTAATAATGCACTATTATATTGTAAATGGTTGAGTTAATACAATAAGGGAGCCATTTTGAATAATAAAAAGCTTGACCATGCATTAAAGTATTGTAAACAATTGAGTTAATACAATAAAGGAGTCATTGTGCATAGCAAAGAGATTGACAATGTATTATTGTATTATAAATAGTTCAGTTAATACAATAAAAGAATCATGGTGCACAATAAAGAGCTTGACAATGCATTATTATATTATAAATGGTTGAGTTAATATAATATAGGAGTCACTATGTATAGTGAATAAATTGGTAGTACATTATTGTATTGTAAACGATTGAGTTAATACAATAAAGGAGTTATTGTGTAGAGTTTTTTACCCAAAAGGGTTTTTCCTAGGTAAAATCTTATGTATATTCTATTTCTATTATTTTTTTTAGGTTAAAGATCATGGTAGTATTTCTTCTTTATTTTTAGTTTATCACATCTATTTTGTCTTCACATTTAAAAAAAGTGGTCAGTAGTATATGACTCCTTAAAAAGTGTAGTCTCAAGATAATATATTATTGAAACAGAGGAAGTATATAATTAAAGATATATCATATTACTCAAAGATTAGCATTTGAGGAACATATAAAAATATATATTTTTCGTTAGGTTCACAAAAAAAGGTATGCATAAAATTATGTCTACCTTTATTTTTGATTTAATTAAGAATCAAAGTATAGTCAACAATGCCTAATTAAATACGTAGTCAAATATAGAGGGATATATAAGGATGTTACGACCCAAATTTAAACTTGATAATGGTTTTTTTGGGGGTATATGTATAAATAGGGTTATTGTTGGCCTAACTATGCCCTTTATATTTGTAAAATCTTCAATTGAACAATTTTTGGAAAACATATAATGCCACACACTCATCTAATATGTGCTCAATGTATTAAATAGTCAAATGAGATTATAGACAACTAAATTCAAACTTTGGAAAATGTTTTCATGTTGGCCTCTAAAGGGATAAGTGATAAAAAGATGGAAAGGGAGGTTCAATGCAAGGCCAACATTGTAATCAAAAGCTATAAAAACAACTCAATAATTCCAAATTTGGACCACTCACACATACTAAAAATCTTAAAGGGCCATTTAATATTGTGTATTTTTTGGACATAGTATCTTGGTTGTCATTGATGTCAAGATAGTCATGGTGCATAGTGCATTAATGACAAAGTGGTTAGTCTTGTTGCTTGGAGAGTGTTTGCTTAGTTAAGAAAGGTGATAGATGTTGATGGTGTATTGACAATGTTTGAGGGGTCATATGTTGGGTCAAGATTTCTTGGAGTGATTATGGAAGTAAACTAATTTCAGCAGAGTAGTCATATGAATGTTTAAGTTCAATTACTCATCTTGATAGATAAAGCTAAGTAAGCAATTTTATGATGTCATAATTCACACATGTGAATGTTTTATGAGAAATTTGATACATGGATGGATTCCCCAATGAAAGGTGATCATGTGTTTCAGTTTTTAGGTCATGAGGTTGAGCGTAGTAAAAGTTATTAAGGTGCAAAGTTCTTCTTCCAAGCTGTTTGCAGTGATTCCCATACTTAGCCAAATTTGCATTATCAAATATCTATGATGAGAATTTAATCAGGCGATGAAGATCTACAATGAGTGATTAATCTGATCAGATACGGGTATAATATAGTGCATGATATTTTTAGATAGTGATCCAATGGTGCGTGCATAATCAATATGTCAAAGGCTTCTGAGATTGCATGCGCTAGTGACATGTGTCTCAATCATGATGATTTGATATAAGATCATTGACATGCAGGTGTTCATGTAGATGGAGATTAATGGTGAATTTTGATTCAAATATTCAATTCTCAAAAGGTACACAAGATTTCCAAGTGGCATAAGAGCATGGACTGATAGCAATGTGCTCAGAAGGCACGCAAGGGTGCCAAGTGTCTTAATCATGGAAGCCTGTGTCAAGGATCAATGATCAATGTTAAAGAGTTAAAGTCAAGAAGATAGTAATGAGATCAATGGAGTGTAATTGATCAAGCTTTTAGGGAGCATGATATGAAGACATGTGTCAGATGATTTTGCATTAACTAGTGACTGTTGGAAATTGAATATTTGAATTAGCAAAGGGTAAAACCAATCTGTAGTATTTTGATAATATATTTTGAAATAGGATGAATTTAGAGGTAAAATGAAAGTTGTAAAGGAATTTAAGATGCATCCATAAAATTTAATTAGAAGATTTAAATGTTCGTATAGTTATAGATATTAAGCTCCAAAGTTGACTATATGTTTAACCATGTTTTGCAAGTGACCCGAGAACGATAATTGAGTTGTTCTTGATAGTATTTTAATGTTTAAATATGATATATCTATTGGAAAGTGTTATATACTACATGAGGACCATCTATGTGTATTTTTAATGTTTTACCAATCCATATTTAGTATGAACAACGGCTTAGAAGTTGATTGTGTTTGTTGAATGCACTGATAGATTAAACCATCTTGCAGAGGTAAGTTGAAGGTGTTTTGAGTAGAGTTAAGAAAAAAATGAATATGAAGATGTCAAGGAAGTCTCGAAAATTGATGAGAAGGTATTGGATATCATAGTATTCCCCTAATCAATTATGAAGAGTCAAAATAGTTTGATTGTGTGTGACCAGTCTAAGTGGTCATTTTAAGAGAGTTGAATTGAGTGCTTAGAGCCTGTGTTGAAGTGTCTAAAACACATGGACATGTAGCATAGGTATTGAAGGGTTCACACATGTTATCTAATCATATGTCTATGTGAAGTATTTGAGTTATAGCTTTAGAAGTTTGAGACTGTGTTTTCTATGTATAAAGGCCTATAGAGCGAGGAGACCTAATTGGTAGGTTCAAGTGTTGAGCTAGTGTTCTAGGTGGCATGGACCCATGAGGGAGTGAGAAATGGCCTATTATAGTTAGGTTTGATGTGTTCAAAGCATTGGTAAAGAATGAAGGTGGTCCAAGTAGTCTCACATGTAACATGTGAGTATGAAGGCCTAATCGTTTTAGGTCTCACCAAGACCTAATGGTGGTTTGGGGATAATGAGGTGATGACCAACCTATGAAGAATGTGGTTATCATATATAACATGTGTATGGACCTATGTTAATTTTGGTTCAAATATGTAAATCATCTTGGGTGACCAAGATGGGTTAATGGAAGAGAATGGTATAAATATAAGGTCTAATTGGACTAATTGTGCTAGTTGAGGATGTGTGGAGTTAAACAAAGTAGAGAGCCTATGAAAGAGAAGGTATAGGTTATTGAGGTCTATAAGAGAGAAAATAGGATTAGTCATGTTTATCTAATCAAGATGATGTAGGTGGATACACGAGTTATTGGACCTAATGAGCTTAGAGTAGGCATTTTGAGCGAGAAAGTCGTAGAGGCTATTTGAGAATGATTGAGGTGTGAAGAGTGCAAGCTGGAAAAGTTCATCATCAAGTGTATAAGACATAAAATTAGAGGTTAATATCAGTTTAGAGGTAGCTAAGTTGGTGCTTGGTTGCCTAGGGGGTTGTAGTCTCCTTGCTAGTTGGAACTAGCTAAAGGTCAAGTGGGTGCATGACTAAATTAAGGGGTGGGTGCTCCTTGATCAGTTGGTGCTAGTCTAAATGTTGAATATTATATTTATAGGATTGTATTCCATCTTGCAGGGTTCATTGGGTTTTATCCCCCAAGAGGGTTTCCCATGTATATCATGTGTTATGTGTTTGATCTTATTTTATCTTCCATGTTCATTGTTATGAATGATGTGTATGCTTCATGATTGTATATGTTGAATGATTAAGGGTTTGGAATTATATTGACTATCTAGCATCACTAATTCAACCCCCCTCTTAGTGATTGTATCTCTAACATTTGGTATCAGAAGAGGACCTTCTATGCAAGTTTAACCACTTGAAGGTGATCCAAGATACAAAGATGGATAAGCAGTTGAGGAAAGAAAATCTTGAGTTGAGATCAATGGTCAAAAGTATTGAAGAACAAATTAGTCATATTGAGACTGGGAAGAGTAATTTTAATTCCAAGGATGATGAACATGAGATGAGGCTTGAAAAGCTTAACAAATAGGTCATGAAACATAGAGAAATGATAAGTCGTCTTCAAACCAAGTTTGGGAGATTAAGTGAAATAGTCAAGGAAGACAAGATGACCATGCAAGATCTTGAGGATAAATTAAGAGTTACAAAGACTAATCTGATTTCAAAAGAGGAAGAATGTAGACATCCCAAGACTCAATTAGATGAGACAAATGCCAAGTTAAGTTCAAATTAAAGTGAGCATGATGAGTTGAATTGCAATCTTGATTCTATAATGATTATTTAAGAGCAAGCATATATATTAAAGGATGGCATGGCTAGAGAAGCTAAGAGGGATATGGAGACTATCCAAGTTCTCAAAATTCAATTAGAGGCTACAAGTTCAAGTGTGAGAGCTAAAGAGGATTAGAGCATTCAATTGAAAACCAATCTAGATTAATTGATGGATAAGCATGAGCAATTTGTTGTCAAGGTAAACAAGACTGAGAAAGAGAAAGAGAGGTCAACTCAAGATAAGAAAAATTTAAGAACCAATATCAACAAGAAAATATTCATCAGGCAACCAAGTGCCATGAGATATGAAAGATATTTTAATGGTCATTGTTATGTTTGTCACAGGTTTAGTCATAAGGCAAGAAACTTTAGAAGGAACAACAGTTGGTAAGCTAGAGGTATGGATAATGTAGTATGCTATAATTGTCATGACATGGGGCATATTTCTAGATTCTACCCCATAATGCATGGGAAAAGACTAACCCAGGCATGGAAACATAAGACAGTCAAGCTTGAGCATTAAGAACCTAAGAGATAAGATGGTATGTTTGCTAAGATTCATAATATTCATCAAGTAGAGGGTATGAATGATATTATTTGTTTCAATTGTCATCAAGTTGGTCATATTTCAAGATATTATAAAATCAAGTTCTTAAGTTATAAGAAGGTGCATGGACATCCTAGAGTGTTAAAAAAAGGTCAATCCTTAGTATGAAAACCTAAGGAAGTGAAAACCAAGAAAACTAATTCAATTAAATTGAAAGATCAAGATGGAATCCCTATTAAATCAAAAGAGGAATTAAATACGAAGAAGGTTTAGGAATGTCAAGAGAATGTGTCATCTATCCAGTTAGAAAAGGATAATCAAAAGTCAGTTCTAGTTGAGCTCAAAGAAAAGACTAAGGTGCTAGTTGAGGCTAGTTTTAAGGGATGTATGGATCCAAGAGAACATCCTGCTATTGTTGATCATGTTTCATGTAAAGAACATAAATTGTTAATGTCCATTGATGAGGTTCTTTCTTAAATTGATGAGGTATGACATGAATATTTGTTGTCTTCATGTATTGTCAATTCATTCTTAAAAGAAAAGTAGAATATTTTAGTGGATAAACAAGTTGCTTCTCTTAAGCGTAATAAGAAGAACTATCAGCTTTAGATGACCAAGGAGGAGAAGGAATATGATGAGTTGTGTGTAACTCCTAGTTTCACATTGTTCTAGGACATTATGGGTTAGGGTGTCTCTATCTAGGATTCAAGGAGACACTTGACAATAAGAGGAAGTATGATGGATGCTAGTTGAACTTTGGTTGATATTATAGGACAAGAATATCATTTGAAGATGTGTTTGGCTAAGGGGGAACTAACTCAGTTAGCTTGAGTGTCTGGAAGAAGATGTGCATAAGGTGAGGGGGAACATATGTGAAGATGCTTCAGTCATGATAGAAGTGTGAAGATGTCGGCTATAGTTGTAAATTCAAGAAGATTGATATGATGACTGGATCAAACCAAGTCATGTGTTTTGATAAGGTATTGAATATTCATGCATGATCAAAGAGAGCTTGTGAGTTTTGTAGGTAGATAGGCCCAAGGATTAAATAAGCCCAAGTTCAAATTGGTGTATGTTATAGAACATATGACACGAGATGGAGTTGGATGTTAGGGGTAGCTTTCTAAGCTCTATGAGTAGTTTTTCAGGTCCAAGGATCAAAAAATTCCAAGTTCATATTGGTACATATCAAAGGTAGAGCAATTGATTCATATGATTGAAAGTATGTAAGTATCCCAAGCATCTTAAATAGTATTTGAAGCATACATGATGTTGAGGAATGATCAAGTTGGCATATTGAGGAAGAGACCCTTTCTCATTAATGTAAAAGAGGGAGAAAGATAAGAATAGAGGAGATATTTAAAATGAGAGAAGGCATTCTAAGTGTGGTTTTCCATCAATGACAAAGCGGTAGATTGTTGGACATAATATCTTGGTTGTCATTGATGTCAAGATAGTCATGGTGCATAGTGCATTAATGATAAAGTGGTTAGTCTTATTACTTGGAGAGTGTTTTATTAGTTAAGAAAGGTGATGGAAATTAATGGTGTATTGATAATGTTTGAGGGGTCATATTATGGGTCAAAATTTCTTGGAGTGCTTATGGAAGTAAACAGATTTCATCAGAGCAGTCATATGAATGTTTAAGTTCAAGTAGTCATCTTGACAGATAAGGTTTAATAAGTAGTTTAATGATGTCATAATTAACATGTGTAAATATTTAAAGATTCATTTGATACATGGATGGATTACCTTATGAAATATAATCGTGTGGTTAAAATTTTAGGTCATGAGGTTGAGCGTAGTAAAAGTTATTAAGGTACAAAGTTGGTCTTCTAGGTAGTTTGTAGTGATTCCAATACTTAGCCAAATTTACATTATCAAAGATCTACAGTGAGCATTTAATTAGGAGATGAAGATATATTGTGAGTGATTAATATAACCAGATAATAATATAATAAAGTGTGTGATCTTGTTAGATAGTGATCCAACAGTGCATGTGTAGTCAAAATGTCAAAGGTTCCTGAGATTGCATGCATTAGTGACATGTGTCTCAATCACGATGATTTGAGAAAAGATCAATGACACATGAGTGTTCATGTAGATGGAGATAAATAGTGTGGCTAAATTCAAATAACTAATGCTCATAAGGCACATGGGACTGCCAAATGGTGTAAGAGTGGGGACTGACAATAATGTGCTTAGAAGGCACACGAGGGTGTTAAGTGTCTTAATCACATAAGCCTATGTCAAGGATCAATGGTCAGCATTAAAGATTTAAATTCAAGAGGATAGTAAGGATATCAATGGATTACAATTGATATATATTTTAGGGATCATGAGATGAGGACACGTGTTAGATGATTTTCCATTAACTAATGATCGTTGGGATTTGAATATTTGAATTAGCAAAGGGTAAAACTAGTCTGTAATATTGTGCTAATATATTTTGATATAGGATAAATTTTAAGGTGATGTAAAAATAAAAGTTGTAAAGGGATTCAAGACACATCCAAAAAGATTAATTATAATATTTTAATGTTTGTGAAGTTTTAGATATTAGTCTCCAAAGTTGACTATATGTTTGACCATGTTCTGCAAGTGACCCGAGAAGGATAATTGAGTTGTTTTTTATAGTATTTTGATGTTTCAAGATGATATATATATATTGGAAAGTGTTATAGACTCCATGAAGACCATATATGTGGATTTTTTAGGTTTGACCCATCCATCTTCAGTATGAACAAAGGCTTAAAAGTTAATTGTGTTTGTTGAATGCACTGACATATTGAGTAACCATCTTGTAGAGGTAAGTTGAAGGTGTTATGAGTAGAGTTGAGAAAAAATGAATATTAATATGTCAAGGAAGTCTCAAATATTTATGAGAAGGTATTGGATGCCATAGTATGCCCCTGATCAATTATGGAGAGTCAAACTAGTTTGACTATATTTTGACTGTGTGACCAATCCGAGTGGTCATTTTGAGAGAGTTGAATTGAGTGCTTAAATCATGTGTTGAAGTGTATAAATTGCATGGAGGTGTAGAATAGGTCCTAAAGGGTTCACACATGTGATATAATCATATGGATATGTGAAATATTTGAGTTATAATTTTAGAAGTTTGAGACTGTGTTTTCTATGTATAAAGGCCTATAAGAGTGAGGAGACCTAATTGGTAGGTTCAAGTGTTGAGTTGGTGTTCCAGGTGGCATGGACCCATGAGGGAGTAATTAAGGGTATATTCAAGTCAGGTTTGATGTGTTCAAAGCATTGGTAAAGAATAAAGATGGTCCAAGTAGTGTTACATGTAACATGTGAGTATGAAGGCTTAATTGTTTTAGGTCTCACCAAAACCTAATGGTGCTTTGGGGCTAATGAGGTAATGATCAACCTATGAAGAGTGTGGTTATCACCTATAAAATGTGTATATACCTATGTTAAGTGTGGTTCAAATATGTAAAGCATCTTATTTGAACAAGATGGGTTAAAGGAAGAGAGTGGTATAAGTACAAGGTCTAATTGGACTAATTGTGTTAGTTGAGGATGTGTGGAGTTAAGCAAAGTAGAGAACCTTAGAAAGAGAAGGTATAGGTTAATAAGGACCATCAAAAATTAAAGAGGATTATTCATGTTTATCTGATCAAGTTGATGTAGGTAGCTACACAAGTCATTGGACCTAATGAGCCTAGAAGAGGCAATTTGAGCGAGTAAGCCCTAGAGGCTGTTTGAGAGAGATTGAGGTCTGAAGAGTGAAAGTTAGAGAAGTTAATCATCAGGTGTAGAGGACATCAGATCAGAGGTGTATATCAGTTTATAGGTAGCTAAGTTGGTGCTTGGTTACCTAGGGGGTTATAGCCTCCTTGTTAGTTGGAGCTAGCTAAAGATCAAGTGGGTGCTTGACTAAATTAAGGGGTGGGTGCTCCTTGATCAATTGGTGTTGGTATAAATGTTGAATATTATATTTATAAGACTATAGTCCATCTTTCAAGGTTTAGTGGGTTTTATCCCCCAAGAGGGTTTCCCACATATATCATGTGTTATGTGCTTGATCTTGTTTTATCTGTCATGTTCATTGTTATGATTAAGGTTTTGAAGGGTTTGGAATTGGATTGAATATATAGCATCCCCACCCCCCACTCTCAGTGATTATACCTCTAATAGTATTTTCATTCACACAATTCACAATAGAACATGCATAAAAATAAAAAAATGTTGTTTATAATCTAAGTAACAAGTCATTGAGTCATGGAACTTTCAAACCATACTTACCTTTTCTACACAAACACGTGTGAGTGAAACTAAAATAAAATATTACAGATTAAGCTATTTTTTAGTGATAATATATTTACAATATCCTTGGTATGCAATGAAATCCAAATAAAGTCAAACAGGGTCTTAATACCATGGAAGGAAATTAGAATACGGAGTGGGATTGGAACCTTATGTGTCATCTAGTGATGGGTCTCCACATCTAAAATGAATATTGATTCATTGATTCAATAAAATAAATGAGAACTAAATTTATAACCTTCTGATCATTAGGTGACGGGCCTCCGATTCTCAATTATCCATGATACACAATGAAAGTATCTTAAGTTATTCATACTATATAAAAAAACATAACCCTTAAAATATGAATAATATATATTAATTCCCCCTTTTGAGATAATTTGGGGTGAAATAGTAATGTTAACATCTAAAAATAAATTATATGTATCAATGAAATCAAGCACATATAATAAATTTCAAGGATTCTATCATTATAAAAATT
Source organism: Torreya grandis (assembly GCA_037957365.1). Lineage (NCBI taxonomy): Eukaryota > Viridiplantae > Streptophyta > Pinopsida > Cupressales > Taxaceae > Torreya > Torreya grandis. The sequence goes on from JARHVA010000111.1 coordinate 2,670,660, forward strand.
GTGCAACTTGTGTTTATGTTTTAGGCATCTTATCATAGATTTTTTACTTCAACATTGTAAAACCTCTTGAAATTTTAAAATAATGTGGTATGAAGTAGTAAAGTTTTCCTTTTGATATAGATAATATAATGTTTTTTTCTTTTCTCAAAATTTTCCTAAGCCTCATAAGAGATTTTGGAAGCACATACTTCACAACCATATATAATAGTGTACCAAGGTTGTTTGGCTCACTGCAATCATGCCATAATAATAATAATAATAATAATAATAATAATAATAATAATAATAATAATAATAATAATAAATCTTCATGGGACATATAGGAGGAAAAGTGATTAACTTGTTTCAAATCATATCTTGTGGAACATTACTTGGATTCTTATCAACCTTGTGTAAATTGTCTGAACCATTGGTTTTAGATGTATATTATGTTTTGGAACCCATGCCTGGGAGGAAAGCTTTTGAGACCTAGAATTCTGTGGTGGGGAAACAAAAGTGAAATTAATAGTAACTTGCTCAAGGTTGTGAGCATGTACATTCTTATCTTCAAGTGATGTAACCCTTAGACATAAAGATCATTTTTATTCCACTTCTATTATAAACTAATACTGCAAAAAGTGTTTGTGCTCTATTTATGTTGATTATCTAAACTATAATCTTTCATTTGTCCTTTCTAGATTGTTCTTGATTAGAAACCTTAGCATTCTTATTATATGAATTATCCAAATACTCTCTTAGATTAGGAGGTGTGAACATGTTATGAGATAAATAATCATCTTGGTTGATAGGATTGAAAGTCAACTTATGCAGTTTGTCCTTTGTTGTATCTTGCATCTCATCATCATCTCTATTATACCAATCTATAAGTATGCAATTAGGATATTTAGAATTGACCAAAAGAGGGAGATGTGGGAATTTCTATTTTTGCTCCATAGTAACTTTATGTAGAAAATACCCTATTAATCATAGTGATAAAAATATTGGGAAAAAAGAAACATAGAAGATAAATTTATGTAAAAGAGAACTTATTAATAATAAAGGTACAAATATTAAAATTAAATAAATATAAAATTGAATAGAGAATCATGTAAGAGTAAGGTAAATATATATTAAATAATAATTGGGAAAAAAACTTGAAAATTTAATCTAAATTTTAGTGTAAGTTGTTGATAAATTCATATACTATAATATAAGATAATGATATTAATATTTAAGAATGGTCAAAATGAGTTTATAAGAGTAAAAAGGTACAATTTAAAGTAAGGAATAGGGATTCTAATAGTAACTATGACAAACCCAAAAATTAAAATAGAACATCGATGCTTACTAATCATATTGTCATTTTAATTGGCAGGAAACTTAGATTTTTTTATTTTTTGAAATGTTGTGCATTAATTGTGATGCATTTACCCTTTCACCACCATTTGGGTAGATAGTCCCTATATTTAATGCCCTTATCCTTGGACTGTACAATCATTGCATGTTTTTTCAATGGAGTTGGGGAAACAATGGTGCCAAAACGAGAGTGGAAATTTATCCCAAAGGTCTCCCATGAGATAATGATCTTACCACTAAAAACCTCCCTGATGTTGTTCTAGAATGACCACAGTTTGATAAAGCTTACAATTATTACAAGGAATTTACTCTAGTTGCCTATTTTGTTGGTTGGGTCCCCACTAAAAGTACTTTGAAATCTTGGGTCCACAACACTTGGTCAGTCCCCCATGGTATTAAACTTGAGAGAGTCGAAAACCTAACCCAGGGTTTTTTCTTGTTTAAGTTTAATGACCTAGAGCACTATTGTGCCATTTAGTTCATGGGCCCTAGTTTATTTGCAACACGTTGGTCATGCTCTCTCATTAGACTCGAGACTTTGTCATCTCAGAACATGCCAAACTAAAAATTCTAGTTAGATAGATTTTCCTAGCCTCTGCTTTCCTCAGTGTAATTTTGTTCATATATTGATTAAATCCATAAGGTGTTTCATATGGTTTGAGAAAGAATTTTTTTATGAAGTTCACCTTGAGAAATGTGTTTGTATGGAAGTGAATCTTGTCAAAGATATCGAGGGAACCATTTATACTCAAATCATTGATAATCATCTATTGTAGAGGGTGATTTATAGTATCATGCCTAATACAAGTTTCCACTATCAAGACATGAATCACAAAAATCTGTGCATGCCCATTGATGGCTAACTCTAGACCAATCACACCACCCAAAATATCCCATGAGGTGATTAAGAATATACACAAATGTCTTCAGATAGATGGATTATTGTTACCAATAAGGGTAATCAACAAATATTGCACTATGGGTAAGGCCCAAATTATTGTGTACAAACCCATAGGTGGTCCTACATGGCCACAAAGTAACCTTCTCCCACCACCCAACATGTGGTGGTGCCACTTATTGTTTACACCCTACAAGTGGTAGCTTTTTGATTTGGCTTTCAGATCCAACTAATAGTTTCTCAACTATTACAACCCACTCATGAGGCAAAAAAACCAAATGTGGTAAACCAATTAGTTGTGTTTGATCATAAGTCAATATTTTGTAGAGAGCGTATCCCATTTGCACCACCCAAAGATGGTGATTATGTGCAAGAAAAGCAAACATTCTTTGTTTTAGTGATTTCATGAAAGATAGCCATCAATCCTACTTGGAGAATAATTTTTCTATTTTGGCTGAGGTGGATGAGGAAACTATTATGCAAATAGAGGTTAATCAAAATTAGTGTACTCATGGAATGTGAGAGGACTTACTAACTATTATCTACTCAAACTTGATACATCAAAGGGAGCTAGCCCTATAATCTAGAGATTCAATCCACATATAGAACATCCGCAGTGTAGGATTATCTCTATGTTACTCCAAATCGTGAGGGCTTGAACAACCCTCACAAGGGTGAAAGCTTGAGTAGATAATACTAACATGGACCAAAAATACATTATACGAAACACATGTTAGTTGTTTGTTAACATGAAAATTCTTTGCTTGTAAGAAGTTAAGATTCCCAAAATTTCTCTCTCTTTTGTTGTCATAATGATTTGGCTAGGAGCTTTTTATCATATGTCTACACATGAAAATAGGCATGGTTGTGTGGTTTCATTAATTTCCCCATCCATTTTGTCTAATATTGTCTCTTAGGGATTGGACCCCAATCATGAGGTGGTGTGGATCTTCTTCGAATTTAATGTCCGTTCTCTTGGTATTGCCAATATTCATGCCTTTAATGATGTAGTTGAAAAGACAAATTTTTAGCATTAGTTCACTAACTCATTGTTGGATGCCAAGTGGATCTTTGTGGTCATTTTAACATGATTAAATTGCTAGAGGATAAGGAGGAGTACTACCCATGTGGTGGTGTGTAGGTGAAAAAGAGGCATGGTTTTACATGCACAATAAACTTGGTTTATTTGATCCCAACCACCACCATTGCCTTTCAACTACCTCACTTTGGTTCATCCAGCCTAACTTTCACTAAGGCTTTAATAGAGTGGTGAAATAATTAAATCATGTTCTTATCGAAGAATAATTTTTTTATCTCTCTTTCCAATAATATTGACTTCCCTATAGTAGTCATTCTTTATGCCTTACTCTTATACCACCTTCCCATCAAGTTTGAGATTGAAGGGTTTGTTCCTCAAATCAAGATTTCCAACTCTCAATTCTACCTCAATATTGTGCATATTCATCACTCCAGGACCCAGAAGCTCATTATCAAAACATGGAATCTTGTTCCTCAGCCCTTCAGAGCCTCTAGATGGATTGAGTGGTAGGAAAACACCATCAATAGGACTGTGGCCTTTCTCTATATTTATGCCCAACAAGCTGTTACTTTTCACCGCAGACCCCACATGGCCTCACACTATGAATTCTACTCACTTTCACAGGAATCGGTGTTATTTCCTTTCAATGAAGATTTACAAAAGTAAGCTGCCTTGTGGTGGTATAAACTCAAAGCAAAGGAATACTATCAGGCTCAAGGAGCTCAATTTTGTGCTTGCATACACTAGTTAAAAAATGGGGATAGAGCTTCAAAATAGTTTTTCACTCTCCTCAGTTCCAGGTAAGTAGATGATCATGTGAAATCCATCTGAGAAGTTAGGTCTTGGCTTACACATTTTTTTCATATTTCATAAAACTTTGTGGCTCATTATCATGGCATGTTTTCGGTCCAACCTTCCACACATGAACTGGAATTCACTCTTAACAAATGCCTCTAGGTGGTTCCCTTCAAATTCACTGAAGCTCAAAGGGTGGCATGTTGTTGGATTCTATCTATTGAAGATATTCATGAGGAGGTCATGCACATGGTTGTTGATAAATCCCTAAGTATTGATGCGTTTCCCTATGAATTCTATCAAACTCTTTAGGATACCATGGGTCCATATTCCCATGGAAAGTTCATTAATCAAGGTAATATAAAATTTATTCCTAAACAAGGGGAATTGGAGCGCATAACTAGTTGGCATCATGTTTCTCTGCTTAATGTTTCCTATAGATTATTACTAAAGTTATTACACCTAAGGTTATATATCTTCTTCCTCTCAATATTCATCCTGAGGAGATGGAGTTTATTTAGAATAGATACATCCTGGACAACAACATCACTATTTGGGAAAGAATGGAGTAGGCTTGTCATTCTTACCAAAAGGTTATGTTTGTCAAGCTTAATTTTGAGAAAGCTTATGACAAAATAGAATGACGTTGCATTTTGGTAATGCTTCAAGCCTTAGAGTTCGGCCTTAGGTTTGTTATCATAATTCAAATGTTTTTTCAAGATGTAGGTCCTTGCATTACCATTAATGGGGTTCAATCTAACCAGTTTGGTCTCTTTTGTTCCATCTATCAGGGTTACCCACTTGATCCCTCCCTCTATGTGCTAGCTGTTGAAGGCTTCAACTACTTATTGGGTAATTACTCTTTTAGAGGTTTGGTCAAGTATATCTCTTCCCAACACCCATTCTCAAATGGTTAATGGGCACTTTGCTAATGATTCCTTCCTTACATTGGATGAAGAGGGAAAATCCATATCCAATGTTAAGGAATGTCTTGAGGTGGTTTTTTGGGATTTTGGCTCCTCCATTCAATGGAGAAAGATCTTAAATATTTTTTGTAATAAATAGGAAAAATGTGCAACTTGATAACTTAGGAGGATTCATCTTTTGCTTGATATTAGAAAAGAAGGGACACTTAAATTAAGGAAGAGGCTATCTACATATAGTCATTATCCCTCTTGCCTACTTGTTTGCTGCACTACAAGTGGAATTGGATTCAAATTGAAGAACAATTTAAATTTCTAGGCATCCCTTTTTCCTTTCAAGTTTCTCCCTCTAATTTGTGGTAGCATGTGGTGTAAAGTGTTGAAAAGAAAATTTCCCATCGGATATCTAAATCGCTATTGTTAGTGAGAAATTTTCAAACTTGCTCTAAGATGTTCGATGTCACTCATGTTTATTACTCCATGTTAAATTGGAAAAAAAATGAGGGATTTTTTCTGTGGACAAACTTTGAAGGTAGTTAGGGTTTCATTGAGTAGATTGGGATATCTGTTATAAGCCAAGATCACTGAGAGGGCTTGGTGTTTTAGATATCCATATCTAAGGCCATGTTTTGTGTGCTAAATAGATCATCCATGCTTTGGATGGTAGTGAGCACTATAAAATCCTTCTTAGGAATTTATCGCTCAGGGCAACCCTATGAGCAAAGGATCCGAGAAAAGATTGAATCTTCAACTCTATTGCTCACTTAGGTCCCTATCACCATTGTGGGTACTTTTGTGGCTAAGAGTATCTGGAAGGATTAGGAGCTTCTCAAAAGGCATTTGATTTGTGATGGTGATGGGTTTTCATCTGGGCTATCTCTTAATACTCTGTGTCTATGGTGGTCTCCAATTCTTACTTATCATGAGGTCCCTTTTTCCCTTGTGCCTTAGATTAAAAGTCATATCTATAAAAATGGAATCAAAGTGATCTCTAAATTTTTTATAATCAAACTAGAGACTAGGTGCCTTGGCATATTTTACGTCACCAGTTTCAGTTATAAGCCATTGCTCAAGAGTCCATCACAAAAGTTCAAAAAATCATACTTGATATCCATCTCCATAAAATTAGCATGCAAACTTCCTCTAGACGGTGGATTGACTGGAAGTGGCTTGTTGAGACCCCCTTCCATTAGTATAAACCCTAATTACGTTATCAACTCCTCTCTCTATAGTCTCTTCATGTTGAAACTCTCAATCCCAAATGAAAAGTTAACTCCACTGAAAAAGTTTGGAGAAGAAGGTTTGATTGTGTGTGGATGGCTATCATTGAGCCAAAACAAGCACACTTTTTGTGATGTATTCTCCACCAAGGTATCCCTATTGGTTCTCACTTGGTGCACCTTGGCATGGCTCACCCAGTTTGCTCTGCGTGCAAACACCTAGAATCCCTAAAGCATATTTTTTAATTTTGCAAGCTTACTCAATCTACTTTGCAGTGGATTCACACCCTCTTCCAACCCTTTTGTCTTAAGATGTTTACCTAAACGATGGTGCTTTTAGGGGACATGGTTATGATTCCTTCAAATTTTTTACAAATTTGGCATGTATTTCAACCTGAAATTCTCATTCAGATATGGAAGAACAAAAACAATACTACTTTTAGCTAGGGTATGTTGGATGATTTTTTTTCCAATGTTAACAAGATTAATGTGTTATCTAATGTTATGCTTCATATTCAAGTTCAAGTTAAAAAAGTGTGTTTGGAGCTTACCCACCTCCAGAACTTACTTGAGCATTGGGGAAACACCCTATGTGTGGTTAGTAGAGTCCCTTCGGACTTCCCCCTACTGTCGGTCGCCCCCAAGGGACCATAGGCATGGGTTGTGAGGGAGGACTTGGTCAAACAACATGCCTCACATTGGTTCTCCCAAGGGATGCTTTCTATCTCTAGGGCCTCAAACTCATGGCCATGGAGTTGTTAGTGGTAGCCGCTGAGATGGCAACAACAAAGGTGCTCATGGGGATGGTGGAGGTGGTGGCACTAGTCACTCTGGATGGTCCTCGCCACAATAAAGGAAGTTATTTCACTTGGCCCTTGTTATTTCTTCTACCATCATGGAAAATTATGTGGATACAAATAAAAAAAGGAAGAAGACAATTTAGCATGTTGTACTTGATTTCCCAGACCCTCCGACTATTGGGGGTTAGGGAGGTTGGGGTGATAAGCTCGATGCCTCTTACTCCATCATTTGTTGTTGCTCTTATTGCTTAGCGTGATTTGTGAAATGTGACTATTGTATAGCTATTTAGTTTCGTCACCTTTTTAGTTAAAAAGTACTTCAAATTTTATTAAGATATAGATGTAAGCTCTCGGTACCCTCCAATGTGACTTTCAAAATATGACTTCTTCCACTCACTTTTTTATACGAATAACTTTTATATCTTATTAATTTTTTAATATAATTTAGATTACCTTTTAATTAAAAATAAGTCAAAACAAATCGTGTCTTCCAATCCATATCTGAAACTAATCTCATCCTATCTCATAGTAATCTCCCCATATCTCATAAGACCTTTACAAGAATTGTCTCCAAACCATAACGAAGGACAATTTATTGTCTTGAAGCTAAACAATTATTACTGCTGCTCAATTACAATCCTTTATTTATTTGGAAGATAATTAATAGTTTACTCGAGGAGTGTCATTCTCTTATTATGATGTTTTCTTCTTCTTCTTCTTCTTCTTCTTCTTGGGTACTGTTATATTGCTCAACTATAGCAAACAACTGCTAGTATAGAAGCCCTGACCTACTTACTGGAACGGCTGACTTTTTACACTAATATTAGCCCTTAAGGACATTGTTGATCCTTTTGGGTATGCATATTCTTCACAACAGGAATATGAAGGAAGCTGGAACTGGGTGACTAACATGAATGGAGACTAGAGTGTAGATTGTAACTGAAATAACTGAATTTAGCATCTTGATTTTCCATGCTGTGGGAGTTGATTTTAGCATTCCCAAACTTCAAGCTTGTAGCCCTCAGGCTATAATGGTCTGGTGTGTTTGATAATTTGATTAATTTACAGTGCAAAGGAGAAATCTGTGCTATTGAAGTCTGTATCTCCAGCAGTGGACTGTTGGTTTGTTGCCTGTGTTTTCTTCTCTGTATTGGTAGTTGAAACCGGCCTAATATGGTGGGGGGGAGGAGGAGAAGGTGGTTCCATCTCATAATCTGACGCTTCATAATCTAAATTGTAACTTCTATGTGAAATCTCTGGACTTTCAATATCTCCCATTGTTTTGTATTTGTGGAGCAAGTGTACTGGCGAGGACCCATGGCTGGGAGTTGTTTCACCACTTCGATATCCAGACGAAGAAAATTCAGACCTCCTGTTTTTTTTCCTATTTTTCTTAGCAGTTTGCTGCCATCTCTTTAATGCATTGGCTGTCTGCTCTTCAAATATAGCCTTCTTCATGTGAGAACCCATCTGCACAACACATTGTACTGATTTTCAGGGCACATTGTACTTTGGTGGACGGAATGACAACTCACTTTTCCAGCATCAGCATCAATTGGATTACAACTCTTTCGATAATTAAACGTAAATTTACGAAACACCTAAATTTATTTCTTATCTTCCAAATAGATAAAAACGAATACCTGTGTCACAAGTGCATATAGAGGAAGTGTGATGTAGCTGCACAAAACTTGCACAGCAACCCTAGACACACGTACAAGAAATCCATGTAAGTCTAAACGAAGTCTCTAGTTAAAATATTTAAAATTTTCATCTGAAAAATAGCAGGAATCATCTATTATATGTCCTAATTAAAACAATATAAGATGAATAGACGCAAATTCCAAAGTTCAAAGGATCGCCTATTGATACTGAATCTAACAGGTGAAAATACTGTGTTAATAGTTCTATAGGCACTGAAAATGTGAATGAGCACAACGATTTGATACCTACCCCATTACAACTCTGACTATGATAATTGCAAAATTTTCATGGAAACAGGAATGCAGGCCAAACTCATACTGCAATTGACAGAAAGGTTAAGTCTTAAGTAAACTGTATATTCGCAGCAGAATGGAAACTAGCCAACTGTATACTGAAAATTTATGTAGAGTATTTACACAAGTATTTAATTTTTGACCCAAATAACATTGTGCTTACCCATATCCACAAGAAGAAAGCAAGCTGGAAAGCATTCTGTACAACATAAGATAAAATTGATCCACGATTAGTTTCTTACCCTGAATATCATGCTTCAAGAAATAGTATTTTACAATCAGACTTTGACTTGCAGAGGATTTTGATACCTGAAAGAGTGTAAAATGGATGAAGAAGAGAACCAATCTGGGGCTATGGAACCAAAACAGATTATTACTAGGCTGCACTACAGGCGTTCCTTTGACTACAGCATGTTTCTCATGAATTTCCAAGGCCATTTCTGTTATTATAACTTGTAGTTTCATTCCAACCAACAGAACTATCTGCACATTAGCAAACAATTGCCAATAAGCACTGAAAGTCCAATGAGAAAAGCTATTAAATGATGTTTCCAGTAACACACAACTTTCATGGACTTACACATAAGGGGACGAAAGACAGCCAAAAGTATGTATACCATCCTGTTTGCAAAGACAGCAAACAATCAACAACAGAATATTAGGCTTTGATAGCAGTAAAAATCCTTGTATGAACATGAAGAATGAAGATTTTGGAGAGGGGGTTTTTGTGCTGGAAACTTACCATGCACATTAACAAGCAAAAAGACCACAGCAAATGCCCACAAGGGAGGGCTGCATACAGATCAAAAGACGGGTGTGTCTTATGTTAAAACCAAAAGAAAAGATCAGGGGCTGCAGAGTGTAACCCATTCGAAACATTCACAGAGTAATACTTTAAGAGCTTTCATTCACAGAGGAATGCTTACTAACCTGATTCCAACTACAACCTTGAAGTCATCGTCCAAAGACCTTTTTATATATTTCTGAAAATCAAACTTGCTATTTGGCGCCAAGTGGGCCTGTACAGTTCAGTGGATGGACAATTGGAGGACTAAGTACAAAGCAATCGTTGAATTCATCACATGAATAAATTGGGCAGGGACATAAAAGTAAAGAAAATGAAAAAGATGATTTCAGGTAAGTGAACCTTACAGCAATAAAGCCATGGCGCAAAGTAAGGTAATCAACTTTAGGTACTGACCAAAAAAATTGTCGAAAGAAGCATACCTGCAATCTAAGGAAAGTTAATTCTAAACCAAAAATGGATATTTTCTCAGTGAGCATACAGATGGGAAGACAATATGCAGACTTTGAATTTTTTGAGAGTAGGAACCACTTACAATCCATTTAAGAATTGGAGTTCGACTCCAGAAAGTCGTATGACGCCTTACAAATGAAGTTTCATGGGTAAATCTGAATCTTGCAGGATCTGCTTGAACCAAGAAGCAAATAAATAGATTCTATTCAGAAGTGTTCAAAGATAACATTAATTAGACAAGCCTTGGTACAAATATATCTACTGAAGTGAATTCATAAAGGACTATTGTACATGAGAAGAGGATGATCTAATATAGCAGACTACTTTTTGAACCTGTAATACACTTGAAACAACCTACTGCCAGAGTTGAAAAAGGTCCCAGACTAACCCAATAGCAAGGAACAACCACGAGTACTCACCAGTTGAAAATTGATATTCCAATGTTTGGGTTTCCTTTTCCCATGATTTCCAACGCCTCATCTGAACATTAAAAAATCTTGTTCATTCAGTAACAGATATGTTGAATGCGTGCAGACATCAAAAGCAGTAGAATCTAAGCTGATTTTCAATAAATGATGCCAGTGGGCATCATTAGGTTGACTTTGGGGGGGAAAAAAGACTGTTCCCTCCATTGCACTTACTTTTGCTCTTCCTAAGGCCATGGTCATGACACTATATACGACATGTAAAATTGCCAGTATAAAGATGAAGATGTGGAGTTGGTGCATGCCACCCTGAGAGACAAGAGGATACTTCCCCTGCTTACAAAGAAAGAAATAACCATCAAATAACATCTTATAAAGATACAAATTTGGGTTATCTGCCAGAAATTAACCTCAACATTGGCTAAACAGTTTGTAACATTCACTAAAAGCATCATAGAACGTGAACCAGAAAGCAATATGCATAGAGATTTCATGGCTACCTTTGTGGAACAATGGTCTCCACCAGCAGGAGCAGCAGCCAAGGCACGCCTCCATGGGATCTCCTGAATAGAAGACATGGAGTCCCATAGGAGCTTTCGGCGATTATCATCACCTGAATCATCTTTTGAGCCATAGTCTTTCTTCTTGGCACAGGGAAGCATAGAGTAAGCTATTTTTTTCGATATACAAATCTCAGAAATAGGCTTTTGTCCAACTGTCAGTAGGAGGGAGATGAACCCCAGAAGCATCAATTCTGCAAACAAAAGGGACTATTTTCAGATATATCTATCCAAGCCACTTATCCATAGAAAGTTCTGTTGAGAGATTCTATATAGGAAGTGCCTAAAGAAACAAGAAACTATTTTATGATAATCTTTTTCAAAGCACATTTTAATATGAAAATTGACCTTGACACTCAATCAAGAGATGCCAAAACAAATGTGTCAGGTATATATCATCATTCATCAATCCATTTGATAAAATTATGTATTTGGATGAAACTCTTTCTGGGAGATCCCTTTCCTTAGTAGAATTTCTTGTTTTGGGGAAAAAAACCCCCAAAAAGCAATGGAAACAAACTAATTCCAATAAATGTATCTTTTCAATGTCTGGATCAACTTCAAAGGTAGGTGTTCTCTGATTTTAAGGGTCCAATAAAATGCTTGCCTGATTTGATTTTATCAAGTGCTTCATACAGAGACTTCTTATTTTTTCCAATAAGCCACTGCAAATATGGTGACAAAAAGAGACTGTTAATAAAGGTAAGCCATTGAATTCACACATTCCATTTATATAAATGGAAGAACTATGCATACTTTTAAGTTTTGATTGACGTGATCAGTTCAGAGTAACACTGGTGTATGATATTGGGTCCATTGAGAAAATATGATTAAGAAACAAAATCTCACCTTGCCAACATGATGAATAGATTGTTCCAGTATTATCGAAATGACAATGAATACTAGACAAACAACTGCTACTGCCCAAGTAGGAGTTTCCTCCAAAGACCGTTCTCCCGCTGTCGGTGCCATGCTTGGCTTCTTTTCAGGATTGCTGCTTCTTTCTTCCTAGCAACAACCTTATATTCAATTTATCGGTTATCCACTATTCAGACTTGGTCCCAAACGGTTACTACTTCATCCTTCCTCACAGTAGCCTCAAGTCTTAAATCCAATACATTCAATACTCAAAAGTGCTCCCAACTTTGTCCTTAACTATACCCAATTAACTAATCAGCCAATTGAATGGCCCCTTCTTCCTGAATTCTGAAATCAAACAGAGGAACTCCAATCCACTAAAAATGTTCTCGAGGTTCAAATTGAACACATTCAGTGCAAGAACTTATCACCAAATTGTGTGGCCTCTCTTTCTGAAACTCTGAATTCAAGCAGAGGAACTCCAACCTCAAAAACTATTCTCAACTTATATCCAGACTCAAATTCAATACTCAGAACAAGTCCCAACTATGTCCTAACTATACCCATGAGCTTATACCAAAACCCAAAGGACTGAATACCAAGTTCAAGCAGACGAACCCAAATTTATTATAAATGTTGTGGACATATTCTGAGGCTTGAATTCTGAGAATTAGTCCCAACCATGTCTTTAACTATATATAACAGTTCGCAAGAAAACCAATCAACGGATCATTATATTGAATGACTTTCCTTCCCAAAATTAGAGGAACTTAAATGATTATAAACGTCTTGGGCTTATTCTTTACACGTCCAAACCAGTCCGCGTTCATAGCACGATTGCTTACTTGGTCAAACCCGGTTTCTCTCGAACAATGCAAATTAAGAAATGACAAAACTACGAAAGTATTGCTCATATATTGTTCTTCTGGTTTAATTAAAAAATCTGATTCAGGGTGGCCTGCAGAGACCAAGTCCATCCAACCTTTATATCCTCTTCCTAAAAAACAAATTCGTTAAGACAATCAGATAAAGACACCCCTTTTCATCAAAACACCCTCATCAGAAAATACAGGAAGGTAAAATTCAAAACAATATCCACTTGGAGGCTTATCCATTTGGATTGACGTCTTGGGCTTGTAAGCTTATAGCCTTTGATGGAATTGTTGGTTTTTATGCATTCAAAAAATGAATAAACTGTAAGACCTTTCAACTCTCAGAGCTGTAGGTAAGTTGGTAGAGTTGGATCAAAGATATTCAGTATAAAATGTCTGTATCTTTGTTTATAATTTGAAAATAAATATATAACAGATTTATAATATTGAATAAATATATGTTTAAATAAATGTTATTTTGGGTAAGTAATTAAGAATAAAGGGTGTCCATACTAGATGGATATAAGCAACCATCATTTTAATCTATTGGATTATAACTTTGATTTTGATTGTGGGGTTTATATAATATATTTATTTACTTATTAATTTTTTTTTGTTTACAATTTCACACGGCAATGATTTGTCAAAGTTTGAACTGAAACTTGATGATATAGATTTTCAATGTATCAGCGTTATTCTGGAAGCTTAATATTCACTAGTATAATGTTTTAATGACTTGTTCATAAATGAAACTTACTATTGTTTTTGTTTTTAGTATTTCGATACATAAACAACAATACCCTACCATTTGAAAAATATCAAAAAAATAATAATACAAAAGTCAATTTTATAATAAATTTGATGGAAATAAATACCCCACCATCATTGACATTTAGCAAAGATCACCAAAAAAAAAGATTAATATCCCAATAAATTTGACAGGATTCAATTTTTCACACTTAATTCAAAAAAAAAAACCAGTCAAATTAAAAAAAACATCTCTTTCTTATTATCTGTATTAAATTTGGGGGAAAAAAATGGTTTGGCTCAAAACCGGATGATTCGATGGAATGACAGCTGTTGAGGCCGCCATTAAAAGGGATTTGTTAATCTCCGAACATTTTAACGTCCCATTGGATTGGATGTTCTCCCCTGTTGTCCTCATCCTCCCAAACATATATGCTTACCCTAGGATAACTGGGGTCCGCCATAAATTTATTTAAAAAATATATTTTTTTAATTTTCTTAAATGCCAATTGTATTGATATATATTAAAAAAGTTGATATATAAAAAGGATTTAATTATTGTGTACGAGCTAATAATTGGGTAAATAGATGTAAATTAAAATATTATTAGTTGTTTAAATAATAATAAATATATATCATTTTCATAATTAAAATTTGAATTAAAAAAAATCATTATAAAAGTCAAATCAAAGAATTAACTAATCAAATGATAATATATATGTAGGTTCCCAATATATCACTTGATTTTCAAGTAATAATTGACCTTAATTTTTTGCGTTTAAAATTTCAAAAATGCATAAAATAAAATTTGTTATATAAAAAAAAAATCATAATTTATCAAAGATCATTTTTTTTAATAATGATTTGACACTTACATGGCTATATGCATCTTTTAATTTAGAGTGCATGATAATTAGCTTTGTTTCCTTATTAAGAGCTATGAAAATATCAGTCTCAAACTTTAGATTAAATAAAATCTATCTCACAAAACTAAATAAAACTATACATAATGTAGAGGAATGTTTACTAGAGCATAAAACCCCATAGTGAGAACCTCTCTCATGGCACATTAATGGTAGATGTTTCTTTCTCTCTAGAATGGTTAACCATTGCACTTATAAATTTGTGAATTATTATTGTAAGTGGCACACTTGGTCTTTTATGTTAAGAATTAGTGTTTCATTGTGTGAGTATATTTGTGAGAATTAATGATATGTTTGTGTGTAAATAATGAGTTATTGTGACAACTCACGTAGATAGATTTAGTGAAGATTATGTGAGATTTAGAAAGATCCTAGGGATTTCATGATAAGCTATGGCTCCTTATTTTTAGGAGTTCAACTAACTATATATTTGTAAGATCTATTATTGATTTTAGAATGAAGTATTTTTATTGTGTAGATTTGTTAATGAGACTTCATTTGATATCAGAGTAGGTTCATGGTAATGGAAGGTTGATAAAAATCAAGGGGTGGTCTTATGTTCCATTGACCTAAGTGATGGCAATATTTATTTGAAAGAATAATTTTCATAGGAGTATAAATTTTGTTAGCAATAGTCTTTTAAAAATTAATGTACAATGTTTCGTGATCCCAATGAGAACCTTCTCTACCAGCTCATACACAGATCTATAGAATTGGCTCTCATAGACTTTGATGCGCGATGGGGAGATGGACAACCCTTAAGGAGTAGAGGGACGAGAGGGTTTGTGTTTTTGCATTGTAGGGGTGATTGAAATGGAGGCATCATTGAGTGTCCTCAGTACACGGACATACAAGCCAAATATGTGGAAAATTAAAGAGTTGGTTGCATGGTAGATGTATTTGAAGAAAAAAGATTAAACAAGTTTGGGGAAATGCTAATTCAGTTCAACAAGAGGTAGAGCAATGTTCTAAAAGATACCTTGGATTTTAGGAATCTTTGACCAATTGGAGCATTCAGTATAATTAGTGGTCCTATAGACTGTTCAGTCTTGTGGACATAATTAAAACCATTTCATTTTATTTCATATAATCTTACGCGTGCATAGATATTTCCTCATAGATAGATTTTCTTCTCTGATAATCTATCAATCTAAGCGATATTTAGAATTAGTGCAATGAGCGGGAAGCTAAATATGGTTTGAAAATGCATGTGGAAGAGATTTGTAGTAGCTTGAAAGCTCGTGTGTGGTGCCTCATATGCATTCATTCTTCCCTGTCGTATACCCCTATTCCATTCACATGCATCCTTTCATGGTCTCACAGTTCATGTGTGTCACATGTGTTCCATTCAATTTTTCTTCACAATCATGCAAGTTTGCAGGTTTAATACCATCATATTTATCTAAGCATTTGTTATAATGATTAAAGTACATTAAAAATTAATGTCTATAGTTTATATCTTTATTATTTATTAAGATTCATTTTGTTTTAGTGGTTATGTATTTAGTTTTGTTTATAGTGTCATGTTTTGTTAATGGCCATTAGTTTAGATGTTTTTTTTTTAATTGATCAATATAAGTCATTTAAATAGTCTAGCTTTAGTGGTATCATCAATTAATTATGTTTGATAGGTTTAGATTTTGTGTCAATAGTTGTATCTTATAAGTATTAAAAGTTAAAAAAAATAAAATTATTCCTCCTTGTAAGGACGCATTTTCGGTTGAAACTGACTTCTTAAGTCAATTAAACATAATGTTAAAATGATTGAGCTTCAAATTTTAATCTATTGAATAAGTAGCAACACATTACCGGTTGGAGGCAATGGAGATAGGAGGTCTAATATCAACCTCTCATTAGTGACTAATAATAGGGCCACACTATGCTACAATGGCAATAGTTTCTATTTCATTTTTAATTTAGTTTATGTGGTGTGTTTTCAATAAAATAAGTATAAAAATTAATTCTCTATAATGTTGACATTATTGAAAGACTCATATTTTAAGAAGCTCACTCTTTAAAAACAAAGAGATCGAGTGTAAGATCAACACAGATGGTTGTATAGATAGATCGGGAGTTTATAAATTCAGGGGTTTGGGAAGGTGGAATCCAGGAACTAGGAAATTCAACTTGGGAGCTACACCTTTATAAGAGTTACAAGATAACTTGATGGATTTGTACCAGTCCAAGAATTATTTTTATAGAGAAGGGGAATGTTAGGAGTTAGCGTTTCATTATGTGATTATATTTGTGAGAATTAATAATATGTTTGTATGCAAATAATGAGTTGTTGTGATAACTCACATATATAAGTTTGGTACAAATTATGTCGGATTAAGAACGATCCTAGGGATTTCATGATAAACTATGACTCCTTGTTTTTAATAGTTCAACTAGTTATATATTTGTAAGATCTATTATTGATCCTATAATTAATTATTTTTATTGGGTAAATTTGTTACCGAGAGTTCAATTTATCTTCCAAAGATTAGTTTCCAAGGAATCAATACAAATTTTAACTCAAATTTCAACCTCAATTTTGATATGTGGACATCAAAATTAGGGGTTGTACAAGGTGAAAAACATGGAAATTCACATCGAAACTTTTGGATTGAAATTTAAATATTCAAATTTACATTGAAATTCTAACATATAAATCTACATCAAAATTTCAACATATATATGTACATTGAAATATCGATGAAATACATTGATATTTCGATGTGGTCATCAATTTCAACGGGGTCATAGATTTTGACATGGTTAGAATATTAGATAAAAAAAATTAAAAACTATATTAAGAGCATGACCAACATGGTCATAACATAATAGTAATTTTCATCCTTATAAATGTTGTTTGTCAAATAATTTATGTCCCTTCTCTATAGTACCCCAATTTACAACTATTATTGTATTAGAGGGTATGTATTCTATATAATATTTCAAGGTTTATACACAATTTCAACGTGTTCATCAATTTTGACATGGTTGGATTTCATGATAAGCTATGGATCCTTATTTTTAGGAGTTTAACTAACTATATATTTGTAATATCTATTATTGATTTTAGAATTAAGTATTTTCATTTTGTATTTTTGTTATTGAGACTTCATTTAATATTAGAGTAGGTTCATGGTAATGGAAGATTGATAAATTTCAAGGGGTGGTCTTATGTTCCATTGACCTAAGTGATGGTAATATTTATTTGAAAAAATAATTTTCTTAGGAGTGTAAATTGTGTTAACAATAGTCTTTTCGAAATTAGTGTGCAGTGTCTCATGATCCCAATGAGAACCTTCTCTACCAGCTCATGTGTAAATCTATAGAACTAGATCTCATAGGCTCTGATGTGAGATAGGGAGATGGACAACCCTTAAGGAGCAGTGGGATAAGAGGGTTTGTGTTTTTTGCATTATAGGGATGGTTGAAATAGAGTAACACTTCATCCTTGAGTGTCCTCAGTACACAGACATACAAGCCAAATATGTGGAAAATTTAAGAGTTGGCTGCATGATAGATTTATTTGAGGAAAAGAGATTAATTTTTTTGGGAGAGATGCTAACTTAGTTCAACAAGAGGCAAAACAACATTTTAAAATATACCTCAAGTCCAAGGAATCTTTAATCGGTTGGAACATTTAGTATAATTGGTGGTCAATGTTAAGTTGTGGAGCTAAAAGCTTCATTGATGCAAACATGGAGGAGGTTGCTGAGTGTCACAGTAACCGACGTCAGTATGATCAATGGACATCGGTCAAGGGTAGACCGGAAGCTGCCGACATCGGTTAGGTATCGGCCGACGTCGGTCATCTCCAGACAGACAGGGACCGACGTCGGTCGCCTGTAAGTTCTAGAACTGTTAGTTACACGAACAGTTAGTTTGTTGAACGGTCAGTTTGCATGTAAAGACTAATTTTAGTCTTGAAGTTGCATTTCTAATTATTGTAATTAGGAAGTCTAATTATTGTTTGCATGGGATCTATATAATGGGGCTGTATTGTAATTTGGAGAATTAGAAGGGTTCTGTAGAATCAGAAGGATTCTTCCTGAGTGTAAGATCTAGGTCGGCAGGTGTGCAAGACCAGGTTGATCTACAAGTGTGCAAGATTAGGTTAGATCTACATGGTGTGTAAGATCAGTTGATCTGCAGGTGTGCAAGATCAGGTAAGATCTACATGGTAAGTATTGTCTCAAGTTGGTTTGCAGGTGTGTGTGTGTGTGCAAGGTCAAAGGAGATTTGCGTGGTAGCAAGATCAAAGGAGATCTGCAACATAACAAGGTGCAAGATCAAGTGAGATCTACTTGGAGTACGTTGAGTACTTGGTGGACTGGAAGTAGGCAACGACGGTGAGAATCGGTTGTCACTTACTGGTGGTACTGGCAATATTGTTACTGACTGGTTGAGTGAACAACAACTTTGTGTTTGAGTTGTTTGTTGTGACTGTAATTGAGAGAGTGAACTCTTGAGGGAAGATTACTGGTACGCCCTAGAGGTGTGGGAAGCCCTAGAGGTGTGGGAAGAAGAGTGTGACACTTCTTCATTGTATTTCCTTCTGGATGAGTATTAATACAAGATTGTATTGTCTCTCATATTCTGTGTTATTTCTGATTTCTAGTTACTTATTCATTCTGGTTAAATTCCATGTTTAGTTGCTTATACAAAGGTAATCATGTGTGCTCTTAATCCTGACAATTGGTGTCAGAGCTTTGTGAAGCCTAGGTCCTATCAATTGGTATCAAAGCGAGGTTGCATGTTCTCAGAGCGAGATTCAACTAACAAGCGGTAGAGCATGTTAGTGTTTGTTTGATTACAGGTCACTCTTAGGGGTTTTTGATTGAGTGGGAGTAAAGCAATGGCAGAAGAAAGTAAGTTAAGAATGGAGAAATTCAGTGACAGGGGAAGCACCACAGGATTTGTGGTGGTTGGTCTTCAAGATTAAGCTTGAAGAGGGATACAAGCCAGGAAACAAAATTAGATGATGTACAGGTACAAGTGCAGCTATTTATCTCCAAGTGGGAGATTGTTAGGTTGTGGAGCTAAAAGCTTCACTGATGCAAACATGGAGGAGGTTGCTGAGTGTCACAGTAACTGACGTCAGTCTGATCAATCGACGTTGGTCAAGGGTAGATCGGAAGCTACCGACATCAGTCAGGTATCGGCCGACGTCGGTGATCTCCAGACAGACAGGGACCGACGTGGTCACCTGTGCGTTCTAGAATTGTTAGTTACATGAATAGTTAGTTTGTTGAACGGTTAGTTTGCATGTAAAGACTATTTTTAGTCTTGAAGCTGCGTTTCTAATTATTGTAATTAGGAAGTCTAATTATTGTTTGCATGGGATCTATATAATAGACTCATGGGGCTGTATTGTAATTTGGAGAATCAGAAGGGTTATGTAGAATCAGAAGGATTCTTCCCGAGTGTAAGATCTAGGTCGACAGGTGTGCAAGACCAGGTTGATCTGCAGGTGTGCAAGATCAGGTTAGATCTACATGGTGTGTAAGATCAGTTGATCTGCAGGTGTGCAAGATCAGGTAAGATCTACATGGTAAGTATTGTCTCAAGTTGATTTGTAGGTGTGTGTGTGTGTGTGTGTGTGTGTGTGTGTGTGTGTGTGTGTGTGTGTGTGTGTGTGTGTGTGTGTGTGCGAGGTCAAAGGAGATCTGTGTGGCAGCAAGATCAAAGGAGATCTGCAACACAACAAGGTGCAAGATCAGGTGAGATCTGCTTGGAGTACGTTGAGTACTTGGTGGACTGGAAGTAGGCAATGATGGTGAGAACTGGTTGTCACTTACTGGTGGTACTGGCAGTATTGTTACTGATTGGTTGAGTGAACAACAACTCTATGTTTGAGTTGTTTGTTGTGACAGCAATTGAGAGAGTGAACTCTTGAGGGAAGATTACTGGTATGCCCTAGAGGTGTGGGAAGCCCTAGAGGTGTGGGAAGTAGAGTGTGGCACTTCTTCATTGTATTTTCTTCTGGATGAGTATTAATACAAGATTGTATTGTCTCTCATATTCTGTGATGTTTCTGATTTCTAGTTACTTATTCGTTCTGGTTAAATTCCATGTTTAGTTGCTTATACAAAGGTAATCACGTGTGCTCTTAATCCTGATAATTGGTGTCAGAGCTTTGTGAAGCCTAGGTCCTATCAGTCAAATAAATCATTCAGTCTCGTAGATGTAATTAAAACCATTTCATTTCATAAAATCTTACACGTGCATGATATTTTCTCATAGATTGATTTTCTTCTCTAATAATATGGCAACGTAAACAACATTCATAATTGGAGCAATGAGTGGGAAGCTAAATATGGTTTGAAAGTGCATGTGGAAGAGACTTGTAGTACCCTGAAATCTTGTGTGTGGTGCCTCATATGCATTCATTCTTCCTTGTCGTATACCCCTATTCCATTCACATGCATCCTTCCATGGTCTCACTGTTCATGTGGGTATTAGTCCTTCCACACATGTGTGTTTCATTCAATTTAAATTCATAATCATGCAATTTTAAAGCTTTAATACCATCATATTTGTCTAAGTTTTTGTTATACTGATCAAAATACATTAAAAAATAATGTCTATAGCTTTTATCTTTATTAGTTATTAAGCTTAATTTTGTTTTAGTTGTTATGCATTTAGTTTTGTTTATAGTGTCATGCTTTGTTAATGGTCATTAGTTTAGATTTTTTTTTGAATTGATCAATATAAGTCATTTAAATAGTCTAGTTTTAGTAGTATCATCAATTAATTGTGTCTGGTAGGTTTAGATTTTTTGTCAACAGTTGTATGTTGTAAGTATTAAAAGTTAAAATAAAGATTATTCCTCCTTATAAGGATGTATTTTCAGTTGAAACTGACTTCCTGAGTCAACTAAACATAATGTTAAAATGATTGAGCTTCAATTTTAATCAACTGAGTAACAACAACACATTACTAGTTGAAGGCAATGGAGATAGGAGGCCTAATATTGACCTCTCGTTAACCACTAATAATAGGGCCACACTATGTTACAGTGGCAGTAGTTTCTATTTCATTTTAAATTTATTTTGGGTGGTGTGTTTTCAATAAAATAAGTATAAAAAATAATTCTCTATAGTAATG
This sequence comes from Torreya grandis, assembly GCA_037957365.1. Taxonomy (NCBI): domain Eukaryota; kingdom Viridiplantae; phylum Streptophyta; class Pinopsida; order Cupressales; family Taxaceae; genus Torreya; species Torreya grandis. The sequence continues at coordinate 2,692,411 of JARHVA010000111.1, forward strand.
AAATTATTGAAAGACTCATATTTTAAGAATCTCACTCTTTAATAACAAAAAGAGATCGAGTGTAAGCTCAACACAAATGGTTGTCTAGATAGTTTGGGAGTTTGTAAATTTAGGAGTTTGGGGAGGTGGAATCCAGGAACTAGAAAATTCAACCTGGGAGTTACACCTGTATGAGGGTTACAAGATAACTTGATAGATTTGTGCCCAGTCCAAGATTTAGTTATAGAGAGAAGATTCTAAAAAATGTGTGATTCTTTTCTCCCATATTGACACTAAGGAGAAGAATGTTATAAATTAATGTTTCATTATGTGATTATATTTGTAAGAATTAATAATATGTTTGTATGCAAATAATAAGTTATTGTGGCAACTCACGCATATAGGTTTGGTGCAAATTATGTGGGATTCAGAGAGATCCTAGGGATTTCATGATAAACTATGACTCCTTATTTTTAATAGTTCATCTAGCTATATATTTGTAAGATCTATTAATGATTCTAGGATGAAGTATTTTTATGTAAATTTATTACTGAGACTTCAATATATCTTTCAAAGATTAGTTTCTAAGGAATCAATACAAATTTTAACTCAAATTTCAACCTCAATTTTAACATGTGGATATCAAAATTAAAGGTTATACGAGGTGAAAAACATGGAAATTCACATTGAAACTTTTGGATTGAAATTTCAATATTCTAATTGACATTGAAATTTTGACATATAAATCTACATCAAAATTTCAACACACACACACACACACACACACACACACACACACACACACACACACACACACACACACACACACGTTAAAATATCGATGAAATACATTGATATTTTGATGTGATCATCAATTTTAATGTGGTCATTGATTTTGACATGGTTGGAATATTAAAAAAATAAATTAAAAAACTATATTCAGAGCATGACCGCATGGTCATAACATAATAGTAATTTTCATCCTTATGAATGTTGTTGTTTGTCAAATAATTTATGTCCCTTCTCTATAGTACCCTAATCTACAACTATTATTGTATTAGAGGGTATGTACCTTATAAAATATTTCAAGGTTTATACAAAAGAGTGTTTACGCCAATCAGAGCATATAAAAAGTGTATATTTGTCATGTGGTGTAGTTGCAAAACATTTGATTTACATGTATGAAAAATGTGGTGAAACATACATAAGGCAGATGAATTGTTTGATGAAATAGATCCACATAAAATGGTCACATGGAGTGCAATGATGGACTTTGGACTTTTAGTTTTGTTTTGTGAAGAGGCAAGGATCTTAACAGTATGACATGATATGTTAGTGATTTTAGTATATGTTAATCTAAAGCCTTCACACTAGTTATAAAATTGAGTGATTTCTATTTTTTACATTAGGATATCATGTAAACATCTCATTCCTTTTTCACACCTTCTCTATGTTTCTACACTTTGCAATTGAGATTGCATTAGGGTAAACTCAATCATTGCATCAAGATATCATATAATCATTACATTGATTTTTCAAACAATTCAAGATTACTATATAAGGGTATTCACATCCATCAAAGCATAATAAAATGACAAACTTCAGACATTTAGTTTTTTTTTTAATGAATAGGAAAATATCTTAGCATTATTGCTTGATATGTTAGTAACTTTAGTAGATGTTTTTGATGGAATTGGTGGTTTTTATGCATTCAAAAAATGAATAAACTGTAAGACCTTTCAACTCTCAGAGCTGTAGGTAAGTTGGTAGAGTTGGATCAAAGATATTCAGTATAAAATGTCTGTATCTTTGTTTATAATTTGAAAATAAATATATAACAGATTTATAATATTGAATAAATATATGTTTAAATAAATGTTATTTTGGGTAAGTAATTAAGAATAAAGGGTATCCATACTAGATGGATATAAGCAACCATCATTTTAATCTATTGGATTATAACTTTGATTTTGATTGTGGGGTTTATGTAATATATTTATTTACTTATTAATTTTTTTCTGTTTACAATTCAACACGGCAATGATTTGTCAAAGTTTGAACTAAAACTTGATGATATAGATTTTCAATGTATCAGCGTTGTTCTGGAAGCTTAATATTCACTCGTATAATGTTTTAATGACTTGTTCATAAATGAAACTTACTATTGTTTTTGTTTTTAGTATTTCGATACCTAAACAACAATACCCTACCATTTGAAAAATATCAAAAGAATAATAATACAAAAGTCAATTTTATAATAAATTTGATGGAAATGAATACCCCACCATCATTGACATTTAGCAAAGATCACAGTAAGAATAAAAGATTAATATCCCAATAAATTTGATGGGGTTTAATTTTTCACACTTAATTCAAAAAAAAACCAGTCAAATTAAAAAGAAAATCTCTTTCTTATTAAATTTGGGGAAAAAAATGTTAGGAACCCGTGGAAGCACAATTGATTACCATATACAAGCAACTTAAGATGCGAAATTAACCAGAAGTAACAAGTAACTAGAAACCAAAAACAACACAGAATATGAGAGACAATACACAACTTGTATTAATACTCATTCAGAAAAGAATACAATAAAGAGACGCCACACTCTTCCACCTTACAGAGGCTTCCCACACCTCAAGTGTATAGTACTTCTTTCCTCAAAGCTCTCTCTCTTACGGTCCCAACACACAACTCAAACACAGAGTTGGTGTTCACCTCCAACCAGTCAGTATCGACTACTGCCAGTACACCCGTGCTCCACGCACTCCACAAGTACACAATCATACTTCAAGTAGATCTCCCAAGAACTGCAACAACCTGCAACCCAAATGATCTTACTTATGGAAGGAACGACCTTGCCTTCCTCTTTGCTCTCCAACTGAGTACACACCATACTCCAAGTAGATCCCACCTGATCCTGCTCCCTGTTGTGTTGCTGTCGTCTCTGATCTTGCACACCTGCAAATCAATCTGGTTCTGCACACCTGTGAACCTTAGACCTTGCACACACATACACCTGCAGATCAATGATCTTATTTACCATGTAGATCTCCTAACGTAGCCAAGCACACCTGTTGACCAAGATCCTACACACCTGAAGAACCCTTTTGATTCTCCAAAACCAACACCCACACTTGGCACTGCTGTGGAACTAAGAGGAACACCCTTGCTCACTTCACACACAGAAGGAGCTAACTTTGCTCAAATCAAACTAGAACACTTTTACAATATAGCCCATGAGTCTATTATATAGATCTCATCCAAACAATAATTAGACATCTAATTACAATAATTAGATCCGCAGCTTCTAGTCTAAATTTGGCTCTTGACATGCAAACACTTGGTTCGTTAACTAACTGCCCGTAAAACTTGCAGTTCTGAACCGCACAGGCGATCGATGTCGGTCCCTGTCTGCTTGGAGGTGACCGACGTCAGTCGATCCTTGACCGACGTCGGTTGCTTCTCTTCACTAATCTGACCGACGTCAGCTGATCAGACCTACGCCGATTGCTCTGCAACTCAGCAACCTTCAGCAACCTCCTCCCCTGTTTGCATCAGTGAAGCTTTTAGCTCCACAACCTAACAATGTTGTAGGTTGTTTCAAGTTCAAGGGATATCTACTTGAAGTATGATTGTGTACTTGGAGTGCGTGGAGCACTTGTGGTACTGGCAGTAGTGGATACTGACTGGTTGGAGGTGAACACCAACTCTGTGTTTGAGTTGTGTGTTGGGACTGTAAGAGAGAGAGCTTTAAGGAGAGAATTACTGTTCACTTGAGGTGTGGGAAGCCTCTGAGAGGTGGTGAAGAAGAAGTGGCATCTTCTTTATTGTATTCTTTTCTATATGAGTATTTCGATACCTAAACAACAATACCCTACCATTTGAAAAATATCAAAAAAATAATAATACAAAAGTCAATTTTATAATAAATTTGATGGAAATGAATACCCCGCCATCATTGACATTTAGCAAAGATCACAGTAAGAATAAAAGATTAATATCCCAATAAATTTGACGGGGTTCAATTTTTCACACTTAATTAAAAAAAAAACAGTCAAATTAAAAAGAAAATCTCTTTCTTATTAAATTTGGGGGAAAAAAATGGTTTGGCTCAAAAGCGGATGATTCGATGGAATGACAGTTGTTGAGGCCGCCATTAAAAGGGGTTTGTTAATCTCCGAACATTTTAACGTCCTCATCGGACGTCATATCCTCCCAAACTGGGGTCTGCCATAAATTTATTTAAATTTTTTTTAAAATTTTATTAAATGCCAATTGTATTGATATATATTTAAAAAGTTGATATATAAAAAGGATTTAATTATTATGTATGAGCTAATAATTGGGTAAATAGATGTAAATTAAAATATTATTAATTATTAAAACAATAATAAATATATATCATTTTTATAATTAAAATTTGAATAAACAATAATTATTATAAAAGTCAAATAAAAAAATTAACTAATCAAATGATAATATATAAGTAGGTTCCAAATACATCACTTGATTTTCAAGTAATAGTTCACCTTAATTTTTTGTGTTTAAAATTTCAATAATGCATAAAATAAAATTTGTTATCTAAAAAAACCATAATTTATCAAAGATCATTTTTTTAAATAATGATTTGACACTTACATGGCTATATGCATCTTTTAATTTAGAGTGCACGATAATTAGCTCTGTTTCCTTATTAAGAGCTATGAAAATATCAGACTCAAACTTTAGATTAATTAAAATCTATCTCACAAAACTAAATAAAACTATACATTATGTATAGGAATGTTACTAGAGCATAAAACCCTATAATGAGAACCTCTCTTGTGGCACATTAATGGTAGATGTTTCTTTCTCTCTGGAATGGTTAACCATTGCACTTTTAAATTTGTGAATTATTATTGTAAGTGACACACTTTGTCTTTTATGTTAAGAATTAGTGTTTCATTGTGTGAGTATATTTGTGAGAATAAATGATATGTTTGTGTGTGAATAATGAGTTATTGTGACAACTCACGTAGATAGATTTAGTGAAGATTATGTGAGATTTAGAGAGATCCTAGGGATTTCATGATAAGCTTTGGCTCCTTATTTTTAGGAGTTCAACTAATTATATATTTGCAAGATCTATTATTGATTTTAGAATGAAGTATTTTTATTGTGTGGATTTGTTAATGAGACTTCATTTGGTATTAGAGTAGGTTCATGGTAATAGAAGGCTGATAAAAATCAGGGGTGGTCTTATGTTCCATTGACCTAAGTGATGGCAATATTTATTTGAAAGAATAATTTTCTTAGGAGTGTAAATTTTGTTAGCAATAGTCTTTTAAAAATTAGCGTACAGTGCTTCGTAATCTCAATGAGAACCTTCTCTACCAGCTCATACACAGATGTATAGAATTGGCTCTCATAGACTCTGATGCGAGATAGGGAGATGGACGACCCTTAAGGAGTAGTAGGACGAGAGGGTTTGTGTTTTTCTCATTACAGGGGTGATTGAAATGGAGGAATACTTCATCATTGAGTGTCCTCAATACACAAACATACAAGCCAAATATGTGGAAAATTTTAGAGTTGGTTGCATGGCAGATGTATTTGAGGAAAAAAGATCAAAAAAGTTGGGGGAGATGCTAATTCAGTTCAACAAGAGGTAGAGCAACGTTTTAAAAGATACCTTGGAGTTTAGGAATCTTTGACCAATTGAAGCATTTAGTATAATTGGTGGTCCTATAGACCATTCGATCTTGTGGACATAATTAAAACCATTTCATTTCATTTCATATAATCTTACGCATGCATAGATATTTCCTCATAGATAGATTTTCTTCTCTAATAATCTTGCAATCTAGACGATATTCAGAATTAGTGCAATGAGCGGGAAGCTAAATATGGTTTGAAAATGCATGTGGAAGAGATTTGTAGTAGCTTGAAAGCTCGTGTGTGGTGCCTCATATGCATTCATTCTTCCCTGTCATATACCCCTATTCCATTCACATGCATCCTTTCATGGTCTCATAGTTCATGTGTGTATTAGTCCTTCCTCACATGTGTTCCATTCAATTTTTCTTCACAATCATGCAAGTTTGTAACTTTAATGCCATCATATTTGTCTAAGCATTTGTTATAATGATTAAAGTACATTTATAGTTTATATCTTTATTATTTATTAAGATTCATTTTGTTTTAGTAATTATGTATTTAGTTTTGTTTATAGTGTCATGTTTTGTTAATGGTCATTAGTCTAGACGTTTTTTTTTTAATTGATCAATTAATTGATCAATATAAGTCATTTAACTAGTCTTGCTTTAGTGGTATCCTCAATTAATTATGTCTGATAGGTTTAGATTTTGTGTCAATAGTTGTATCTTGTAAGTATTAAAAGTTAAAAAAAAAGATTATTCCTCCTTGTAAGGATGCATTTTTGGTTGAAACTAACTTCTTGATTCAATTAAACATAATGTTAAAATGATTGAACTTCAAATTTTAATCAACTGAGTAAGTAGAAACACATTACCGGTTGGAGGCAATGGAGATAGGAGGTCTAATATCAACCTCTCATTAGTCACTAATAATAGACCCACACTATGCTACAATGGCAGTAGTTTCTATTTCATTTTTAATTTAGTTTGTGTGGTGTGTTTTCAATAAAATAAGTATAAAAAATAATTCTCTATAAAGTTGACATTATTGAAAGACTCATATTTTAAGAAGCTCACTCTTTAAAAATAAAGAGATCAAGTGTAAGATCAACATAGATGGTTGTATAGATAGTTCAGGAGTTTATAAATTCAGGGGTTTGGGAGGGTGGAATTCAGGAACTAGGAAATTCAACTTGGGAGCTACACCTTTATAAGAGTTACAAGATAACTTGATGGATTTGTACCAGTCCAAGAATTATTTTTACAGAGAAGCTTCTTTAAAATGTGTGATTCTTTTCACTCATGTTCACACTAAGGAGGGGAATGTTAGGAGTTAGTGTTTCATTATGTGATTATATTTGTGAGAATTAATAATATGTTTGTATACAAATAATGAGTTGTTGTGATAACTCACATATATAAGTTTGGTACAAATTATGTGGGATTAAGAAAGATCCTAGGGATTTTATGATAAACTATGACTCCTTGTTTTTAATAGTTCAACTAGTTATACATTTATAAGATCTATTATTGATCTTATAATTAAGTATTTTTATTAGGTAAATTTGTTACTGAGAGTTTAGTATATCTTCCAAAGATTAGTTTTCAAGGAATCAATACAAATTTTAACTCAAATTTCAACCTCAATTTTGATATGTGGACATCAAAATTAGGGGTTGTACAAGGTGAAAAACATGGAAATTCACATCGAAACTTTTGGATTGAAAATTCAATATTCAAATTTACAATGAAATTCTAACATATAAATCTACATCAAAATTTCAACATATATATGTACATTGAAATATCGATGAAATATATTGATATTTAGATGTGGTCATCAATTTCAATGGGGTCATAGATTTTGACATGGTTAGAATATTAAAAAAAAAATTAAAAAACTATATTAAGAGCATGACCAACATGGTCATAACATAATAGTAATTTTCATCCTGATGAATGTTGTTTGTCAAATAATTTATGTCCCTTCTCTATAGTACCCCAATTTATAACTATTATTGTATTAGAGGGTATGTACCTTATATAATATTTCAAGGTTTATACACACTTTCAACGTGTTCATCGATTTTGACATGGTTGGATTTTATGATAAGCTATAGATCCTTATTTTTAGGAGTTCAACTAACTATATATTTGTAATATCTATTATTGATTTTAGAATGAAGTTTTTTTATTTTGTAGATTTGTTAATGAGACTTCATTTAATATTAGAGTAGGTTCATGGTAATAGAAGACTAATAAAAATCAAGGGTGGTCTTATGTTCCATTGACCTAAGTGATGGTAATATTTATTTGAAAGAATAATTTTTTTAGGAGTGTAAATTGTGTTAACAATAGTCTTTTATAAATTAGCGTGTAGTGCATCATGATCCCAATGAGAACCTTCTCTACAAGTTCATGTGCAGATCTATAGAACTGGATCTTATAGGCTACGATGTGAGATAGGGAGATGGACAACCCTTAAGGAGCATTGGGACGAGAGGATTTGTGTTTTTTGCATTATAGGGGCAGTTGAAATAGAGGAGCACTTCATCCTTGAGTGTCCTCAGTACATATACATATGAGCCAAATATGTGGAAAATCTAAGAGTTGGCTGCATGGTAGATTTATTTGAGGAAAAGAGATTAAATTTTTTGGGAGAGATGCTAACTCAGTTCAAGAAGAGGCAAAACAACATTTTAAAAGATACCTCAGGTCTAAGGAATCTTTAATCAGTTGGAGCATTTAGTATAATTGGTGGTCAAATATATTGTTCGGTCTCGTGGATGTAATTAAAACCATTTCATTTCATAAAATCTTACATGTGCATCGATATTTTCTCATAGATTGATTTTCTTCTCTAACAATATAACAACGTAAACAACATTCATAATTGGTGCAATGAGTGGGAAGCTAAATATGGTTTGAAAATGCATGTGGAAGAGATTTGTAGTAGCCTAAAATCTCGTGTGTGGTGCCTAATATGCATTCATTCTTCCCTGTTGTATACCCCTATTCCATTCACATGCATCCTTTCATGGTCTCACTATTCATGTGTGTATTAGTCCTTCCACACATGTGTGTTCCATTCAATTTATCTTCATAATCATGCAAGTTTAAAGCTTTAATACCATCATATTTGTCTAAGTTTTTGTTATAATGATCAAAATACATTAAAAACTAATGTCTATAGCTTATATCTTTATTACTTATTAAGATTTATTTTGTTTTAGTTGTTATGCATTTAGTTTTATTTATAGTGTCATGCTTTGTTAATGGTCATTATTTTAGATGTTTTTTTTGAATTGATCAATATAAGTCATTTAAATAGTCTAGGTTTAGTAGTATCATCAATTAATTGTGTTTGGTAGATTTATATTTTGTGTCAATAGTTGTATGTTGTAAGTATTAAAAGTTCAAATAAAGATTATTCTTCCTTATAAGGATGTATTTTCAGTGGAAACTGACTTCCTGAGTCAACTAAACATAATGTTAAAATGATTGAGCTTCAAATTTTAATCAATTGAGTAAGCAACAACACATTACCAGTTGAAGGCAATGGAGATAGGAGGCCTAATATCGACCTCTCGTTAACCACTAATAATAGGGCCACACTATGTTATAGTGGCAGTAGTTTTTATTTCATTTTAAATTTATTTTGGGTGGTGTGTTTTCAATAAAATAAGTATAAAAAATAATTCTCTATAGTGATGAAATTATTGAAAGACTCATATTTTAAGAAGCTCACTCTTTAATAACAAAAAGAGATTGAGTGTAAGCTCAACACAAATGGTTGTCTAAATAGTTCGAGAGTTTGTAAATTTAGGAGTTTGGGGAGGTGGAATCCAGGAACTAGGAAATTCAACCTGGGAGTTACACCTTTATGAGGGTTACAAGATAACTTGATAGATTTGTACCCAGTCCAAGAATTAGTTATAGAGAGAAGCTTCTAAAAAATGTGTGATTCTTTTCTCCCATATTCACACTAAGGAAGAGAATCTTAGAAATTAATGTTTCATTATGTGATTATAATTGTAAGAATAATAAATATGTTTGTATGCAAATAATAAGTTATTGTGGCAACTCATGTATGTAGGTTTGGTACAGATTATGTGGGATTCAGAGAGATCCTAGTGATTTCATGATAAACTATGACTCCTTGTTTTTAATAGTTAAACTAGCTATATATTTTAAAGATCTATTAATGATTCTAGGATGAAGTATTTTTATGTAAATTTATTACTGAGACTTCAATATATCTTTCAAAGATTAGTTTCCAAGGAATCAATACAAATTTTAACTCAAATTTCAACCTCAATTTTAACATGTGGACATCAAAATTAAGGGTTATACGAAGTGAAAAACATGGCAATTCACATTGAAACTTTTGGATTGAAATTTCATTATTCTAATTTACGTTGAAATTTTGACATATAAATCTACATCAAAATTTCAACACACACACACACACACACACACACACACACACACACGTTAAAATATAGATGAAATACATTGATATTTTTATGTGGTCATCAATTTCAACGTGGTTATCGATTTTGACATGGTTGGAATATTAAAAAAATAAATTAAAAAACTATATTTAGAGCATGACCAACATGGTCATAAAATAATAGTATTTTTCATCCTTATGAATGTTGTTATTTGTCGAATAATTTATGTCCCTTCTCTATAGTACCCCAATTTATAACTATTATTGTATTAGAGGGTATGTACCTTATATAATATTTCAATGTTTATACACAAGAATGTGTACGCCAATCAGAGCATAATAAAAAGTGTATATTTGTCATGTGGTGTAGCTACAAAACACTTGATTTACATGTATGAAAAATGTGGTGAAACATACATAAGGCAAATAAATTGTTTGATGAAATGGATCAACACAAAATAGTCACATGGAGTGAAATGATGGACTTTGGACATTTAGTTGTGTTTTATGAAGAGGCAAGGATCTTAACAATATGAGATGATATGTTAGTGATTTTAGTATATGTTAACCTAAAGCCTTCACATTAGTTATAAAATTGAGTGATTTCTAGTTGTTACATTAGGATATCATGTAAACATCTCATTCATTTTTCAAACAATTCACACACCTCTATGTTTCTACACTTTGCAATTGAGATTGCATTAGGGTCAACTCAATCATTGCATTAAGATATCATATAATCATTACATTAATTTTTCAAACAATTAAAGATTATTATATAAGAGTATCACATCCATCAAAGCATAATAAAATGATGGACTTCGGACATTTACTTTTTTTTTAACGAATAGGAAAATATCTTAGCATTATGGCCTGATATGTTAGCAACTTTAGTAGATGTTTTTCTCAATGTGACAATTTATATTCATGCCCCATTCTCTATGTTATTGTATTTTGAAAATGATATTGCATTATAGGATTTATACCTTACATAATATTTTTAGTTTACTATATAAAGTCATGTACATCCATCAAATCATAATTGAAAGTAAATATTTTTCATATGTTTTATTATAAATAGCCTGATAAACATGTTCACAAAATACGGTAACAAGCATAAGGCATGTAAATTGTTATTGTATATAGAATTATACAAGCATGGGAATATTTTATGCAGAGAAATAATTATCTTTATCTATGGGAAATAAGCCTATGACATGGATTCCCAATTCATTGCAGACTAATAAAATAAAACCACAAAATACTCAAAAGATTCTTAATATCTCTAATAATTACTTCATAGGATATATTTAGCCATAATACCCTAACTAATTATATAACAATACCCTAACCAATTATATAATGAATCTAGGATATGCAAAGAATGGATATAAAACAATATTAGATTCTGCCCTAATTGTGATATTATTTGTGTCAAATTCAAACAAAAAACCCCAAAAAACCCCAAAAAACAAAAAAATCTAATGTATAATTTTTTTGACACACGAGTCAGCTTTTTGTTTGACAATTTCTTGGAAAAACAAGAATGGAGATTTTCCTAGAATGGTTTGTGTCAACCTATTGTAACAAACATGCAAATATAACTTCCCTCCCATCTTGAAGAAGGAGGATCACATTAAATATGTGATCACTTGTGTGGGTGCTTTTGTGAAATTGGATGTTCACTCTTTGGGTGGAAATTTTGTGAGAGTATGCATGATCGTAGACATATCCAAATTTCTCACTCATTCGGTTAAGTTGAGATCAAGTTGTGGTTCATGGATTCAGTATCTAAATTTTAAAGGGTCCCCCTTCTATTGTTTCTATTGCAACCTCTTTGGACATTGGGCAAAGGAGTGTTCTTCTCAACCCCTTCAACGATCTTCTCTTCTTTCAAGATTTATTTGGAGGAAAAAGGATGGGGTGCCAATACAAGAATTCTACTAGCAAAACCATGGGTGTTTTTTCATTTCAATTAAATCTACCCCCTCTCTTGTTGTGCCTTAGGTCCTCTCATCCTCGACAAGGGAGGTTACTTTGTGTTTTATGCTTGCTCCTATTGTGGATCTTCCCCTATTGATTTGATGAATAGTGGTACTTCTTCTTCTCATGGTGTGGGGATGAGATGGTCGGTTACTTTGTTTTCCTTGGTAAAGAGGAAAGGTCAAAGATCTAAGGTTGAGCATTTGCATTTTGAAGACAATGAATTGGTTAAGGATGGAATGCAATGGACTTTGGATGACATGTTTTCTCATCGAAGTAGAAGGTTAGCCCAAGTCAACGATTGATTCAACCTATGTTTTATTGGTGTTTGTGATAATTTGGCTTCATGATTTTCTCGTTAGTTGATTTTAGTTATTCTCTTGTTACACTTTTATTGTGTTTTTGTTGTTTTGCATTTATGTTTTTTGGTGTGGAGTTGTTCATGCTCCTTTAGGCTGGTCCTTATTTTGGTCAATTTGTGGTCTTGGGTAATTTTTGTCCCAGATTGTGGGACCTATCAAAACCCTCTCTTTTCGATTCAAATCTCTGATTCAAAATCATTTACCCTTAATAAAAAAAACATGAAAATATATTTTACCAATTTTTTTTGAATTTTGTGGATATAATTAAGACAATAAAATTTGTGTCATACTAGTGTGCCAGGATTTAAAGTTTTTTTAAAAACATTACGTAATCTAATAAGACTGGCATATTTTATGTTATATTTTATTTTTTTAAATAAAATTTTAAAGGAATTAAATTAGTTATAAAATAGATGACAAATTTAATATATAAAGTGCACTTTAAAGGAATAATACTTTCTTTAAACACCTACCAATTAAATATCAAATGAATAATAAGTATTTTCATCACATAAAAAGAGTAATTATTATCTCTCAACAAAGGAATGTAATGAAAAAATTAATGTAATTAAGAAATTAATAGATAACATAAACATTTAACGTATTATTAAAATATGTCTTACAAAAAGGGGACACAAGTGTTCTAAACACTACACCAACTATGTAAAAATTTGGCACAAGGTAAATCAAAATAAATACAATAATAAACAACTTAATTGTGCATAGGGCCAAAGGGGGGAGCTAAAAGTATCATGAATTGTAAATGATCAATAACAATGAAAGGAAAGAGAAGGAGAACAATAAATAATTGACACAAACACACTTGGGTTCTAATAAAGGCTAGAAATGTAGATATGAAGTTTTTGGAATTGTGTATATTAAAATCTAAAATCCAAACAATTTTCCCTAATGATGATTAGAATAAACCATCATTGGTAACAAACATATCATATTGATTTGATTAATTGTGGTCAATTTGGTCAATTATGTAAATCAATTATCATTGCGACTCTATGACTAACTATTTTAAAACTTTATAGAATGCTTTTTTTAAACTGAAGAAGCACAAAAACATCACTCAAAAATGTCGGATGATTCTCATAGATGTTAAAATGTCTTCTCCTTTGACATAACCTTTGTTCTCCACAAAACAAGAATACTATAGAAAATGTGCAAGGTTAGTTAACTTGGGCCCCTTTGAGGGTTACAACTACATATCCCACACACTTAGAATCAAGGCCCAATGTACTTCTAGTGCTTGTGAGTGTTCCCAACCCAAATGAGAGAAATAACTTCACCTCCACTCCCTAGATAATTTTGGTACAAGTGGGTATGCACAAGACTTAGGTAGATGATGAGGGTAGAATATGATCAATGTGTAGGTGATTCAACAAGTGTGCAAAGTATTTGATCAATGTAATTCATAATAAGAGGACAATAAATAGATTGGGGTACATGTGTATTTATAGGCTTCATAAAGACACATTTGCATGCAATTCAAGCAAGTATATATGCTTAAATCTAGATTTATATGTTAAACTAGTCTTTTACACTTGACAAATATATCTCAATGTTCTACCTTTAGTTTGATCTTTATTGAAACGAAAAGGCTTGCACTTGCCACCCCACTCAGTCTAATTACTTATTTCTTAGTCCAAATTTAATTATTTTGATTATCTAGATCACTTGTAAATATAAAATGCCTAAAATCTGTTATATATATACTTCATTATTAGTTATATAACCTCATCAACTTTCCTCCATCTTAGATAGTTACATTTATGACATGATAATAGCATTGACATTATTATCCTAACTCTAACGCAAGTGTCCTTACCCTTCAAACAATCAAATTTACAAATATTTATGTGTAAGGGTCAGTCTAAGAATGTCATCAACCCTTCCATGAGGATCATCTCAAAAGATATATAATAAATACAAGTCAAATCCAATCCATTTGGACATCTAACAACAATATATAAACTACTAAGCCATTACACATTCAAGATCAATCAATCAATCAATTTCACAACTAAGTTATTCTACCCTATTCATCCCTATTTGCATATCAAACAAAAGAACAATCAGAGGTCTGAAGCACTCAAAATACAACTCATTAGTCATATTTTAAAGTTATAATATAATTAACTAAATGCAATGTCATATAGTATATTTCACCCTTGTGCACAAACATTCCCATACATAAGGAAAAACTACATAAGTCTGAGGCCATTTTTGTAGTATTGGGTATGCAGACAACACTCATTAATAGAGGGTTCTTTGAGGTTATCTCAACACCATGAGCCCACTAACCTATTTTTTGATAAGTTAACCTAACCTAAGGTGGAGAGCTAAAGTTTGAGTTATAAACAATCATCAATAACCTATGTGTGAGATCTAGATACATCATACAAAAGGTGACAAAAAACTTAGAAAGACCCAAGCAGTCACATCTTGATATAATGAACATCTTGTATAGGATAATTATGTCAAGATTTAGATAAAAGCTGATAGAAAACCTAGAAGACCCAAGCAGTCATATCTTGATATAATGAACATCCTGTCTAGGATAATTATGCCTAGATAATAACATCAACATAAGTGTCCATAGGGTAACGTAAGTGTCCAAGTAGCCAAAAAGAATGTTTATAGAATTTGATGACTAGTTATTGAACATCAGACAACCTATTTCCACACTTGTACATCTCAAATCTGTCTGTGCACCATTATAGAAGCTAAGTTTTATTTATTCTTGGTAATTATGCAATCAAAATACTATTTAACATTGTACTTCTATATTTAATATTTTTTGTAATTCAACACTAAACTAAAATATTTATTTAGCCTATTTTTAGGAATAGGTTATTTCACTTTTGAATAGTCTATTCATCCTAACGCGTAATCCCAAAAAGGGTTAAACATTTGGTGAACCCAACCTCCAAGTCTTCCTATACAACTCCTAAATTTCTCTAGGATTATCAGTCTTATAGGGTTTCAGCTTGTTGTGATTGATTTTTAGATTAGATTTTTTACCTTAGGATTTTACCCTCATCTTGTTGCTAAGGTTTTGTATGCATACACTTGTAATTTATTCTTCCTTGATTGGAAAATTTCAATTTCCTAATAGATCCATTTTAAAATTACATAGGTTTCTTCTACATAGGTTGGCGTACTAAAAACCCTCTTTTTATTCGCCTCAATTCTTTATAGATTTTTTTATTTTTATAACTCACTATTTTTCGTAACTATTGACATACAAGGTGAATAGTGTACCTATTTTCCAATTAATTTATGGGTTTCATCATAATTAATATTTTATTCAAAAACCTATCTTAGATATCTGAAATACATTATTAATTTATCGTAATTACTAATTTTTTAATGGGAATATTCTAGTGTTTTACTTATGAAACATTCCACATTATTTGACCTATTTTTTATTCATAATAGTTCAATTTTAAAAATAATTATTTCATGTTTCTCTTGGTATAATAAGAAACCTATTTTTTTTGTCAACATTATGTACAAAAGTTTCAAAATATTAGATTTACTATTTTTAGTACATCTTGATATACAATGCGCAAGGAATATCTATGTTTTCCTAATTTTTTAGGTTTTTCTTATTGTATATTCTTCATGAAAAACTTTTTTCATATTTACAAAAAAAACTATTCAATCTCTTGAAATTTTGACAGTATTATTATGTAAAACTTACTAAGTTTTTCTTGAGGGTTTCAACTTTCTAGAGTTTCAGATTGCGACATTTATTTTTTCAAGATCTGATTTTTATGTGGGCATAGTATAGGTGATTTTTTTCTCTTTGTTTCCATAGCATTCATGCTCTTTCTTTTGGGTGTGTTTGGAAAATTTAAAATTTGTAAAATCAAACATCTTCCTCCTCCTAACCATAAAGAGGGAGATAGCTCTCATCCTTCTAATCAGGTCCATGCTATCACTACTCTAAAGAGTAAGGTGGCTCATCCTATTTTACCTATCCTTTCTCAAACCTCTCCATCTCCCACATCCCTTCTATATGGTGGGTGTATGTATATTCAATCTGAATTACCTAGGATTTGTGCTTATGAAGCCCTAGAAGATAAAAACATCACGATGCACGAGTTAATAAAAGAGTTATAAAAATAAAATCAATATTTCAGTTCATAGATCACATCATTGAAAAATCATATTACATACCTATAAAATCTAAAATATGTTAGTGTTAATCATGTGTTTTAATCTTCATCTAACAATGTTATACCCAAAAAAGTTTCATATCTAAAAGAAAAGCTACAATATAATACATCTAAAATAAGCAATTCAGAAAGTGAACAGAAGGCTAATAAGAGTCCAAATGAAATCCTAAGAGAAATGCTTTGAAATAAATTGATTCAGCTACATCCTCTATATCTTATTAGGAGATCAAACTATTATTGTACATGTCATATAATGCATGGGCTTCATACAAATTATTATTTTTCTTTGAAGAACAAAATCCAAAAGACAAATAATAGTGGTGATCATATCATTAATACATCAATCAAGCAATCCACTCACATTATGAATACATCTTCTAAAGCACAAGTTCAAAAAGAACAAGTATGGGTACCAAAGGATAATTCAAAATAAAAATAATTTCAAATGAAAAAAAAGAGCAAGAAAAGATTCAAAAGGAAAATCTAGAGCAAGCTATGTTATAAAAGGATCAAGATGTCAAGACACAAATTACATAATTCCCTAGTGTTTAATCAAAGATACATGACTCTTATCTAGTACATAATGAGATGCAACATTTTGCCAATAATAAACATACTCAAGAAAATCAAACTTGTAATAAGGAAACTCCAATCTATGGTGCTGTGGTTTTTTCATGCACAGATGCTCAAAATGGTATATCACTTGTTCAAAAATAACCTAAAAAGTTAACTCTGTCCTATAATATAGATTACAGTGATTGGTATGATCCTAATAATATAGAAGATTGGTATGATTCTAGTGATAATGAATACGTAACATATGCATATGACACACATGATACAAGTCCCTCATAGGTATATC
Organism: Torreya grandis; assembly: GCA_037957365.1. Classification (NCBI taxonomy): domain Eukaryota; kingdom Viridiplantae; phylum Streptophyta; class Pinopsida; order Cupressales; family Taxaceae; genus Torreya; species Torreya grandis. Next base: position 2,709,880 of record JARHVA010000111.1, read on the forward strand.
CTTTATGTGCGATCATAGGCTAACACTCTCTTTTCAAACATTCCAAAAATTCCAAAAAATACAAAAAAAACATTCAAATAATTCAAAAATACCAAAAATATTTAGCATTTCACATGTTTACCATCTTTTGCATATGTTGTTTACTTTATATTAGTAGATAACTATATTTTATTTACATAAATGTTTCATGGGTACTTGAGTGTGATACAAGCATACATTAGACCCATGATATTTCAAAGCATGCAGGTGTTGGACATTTTCTCTTCCACTATGATACCCTACATTGGGGAATCTTGCTTCTATATGATCACAATCAATAGAAGTTATATTATTTTATGAGCATTTTCCATTATCTTATAGAGCTTATATATATTACATGTTCCTATACTCATGTTGCTATCTTACACAATGTATTTGATATGCTATTCTACATGACATTTTGATAACACATGTATGCAAAGATTAGTATGACATGCTTATGCTAGTTGCTTATATCTCATTGCTTCATTCATTTACATTAGCTTACATGTTTACTATCTTTTGCATATGTTGTTTACTTTATATTAGTAGATAACTATATTTTATTTACATAAATGTTTCATGGGTACTTGAGTGATACAAGCATACATTAGACCCATGATATTTCAAAGCATGCAGGTATTGGACATTTTCTCTTCCACTATGATACACTACATTGGGGAATCTTGCTTCTATATGATCAAAATCAATAGAAGTTATATTATTTTATGAGCATTTTCCATTATCTTATAGAGCTTATATATTTTACATGTTCCTATACTCATGTTGCTATCTTACAAAATGTATTTGATATGCTATTCTACATGACATTTTGATAACACATGTATGCAAAGATTAGTATGACATGCTTATGCTAGTTGCTTATATCTCATTGCTTCATTCATTTACATTAGCTTACTTGAGTGTACTTCTTGTTTACTTCTTTATCTTTCTTATGGAACATTTGAACATGTTAATTTGCTTGGTGTCCATAGTGTCCTGAGTGTTACTTGTTAATTTTATGTGTAGACATTTGCACATGTATTCCACTTGAGTGTGTGATATTTGAACATGCCCCTTGTTTGTGATCTGCTTAGACCCATTTTTGCGTGACATTTGAGTAATCTTGTGTGTATGCTTAATTGTTTGTTGATTTTGTTATCTTATAGTTGTTTCCATGATTATTATCTTGCATCTTAGGGATTATTATATATACATACTGCAAGCTTCATTGATATATCTACTTCGACATGATACTACTATATGTTTCTTTTACTACATGATTCACACAGATACATCATAGTTGTCTTATCCTTTTGAGATAAGGTGATTATCAATTCTAAAATCCCCTCACCTCAAAAGGGGTGCATATTAGTGGGGGCATGCCATAGAAGACATGACTGCACATACATACAATTGACATAATGAGCAAAATTTGATTCAGTTTACACAATTCACATGATTCATATATATACTTGGGATAAATTTCTATGCATGGGGCATATATTTGGGTTAGATATTTTTAGATTTGTGATACATAATATACACATGTTACAAATCAAAGGTTACATTTTTATAGATACTTTAGCTTGAGACATATTTGATGTGTAAATGCACCAAATTATAGATACACTTTCAAATTATACATACACTTTCAAATTATACATACATTTATGCACCAACCTTACTAAGATGCATCATTTAATCTTTTAGATGATACAACATTTGGATATTTTTTATTAATGTGATCAAGATTATATGCCCTTGATGGACTTAACACTATGATTATATTATTATGTGTTAATATGGTTACACCATTTGACTTGGGTGAGATTGGCTAAATTGGCTAGATTAGCTAGATTTTTTATACTTAAATTGTGTTGTTGAGATCATGTGATCTCAATGGGATTGGCAAAATTCATCCTTGTACTAGATTGGGGGGATGATCACCCTTCAATTTCCCTCTTCACATTTTTAAGTTTCAATTGTGAATATCTCTCTAATGCTTTAACTAGTTAGCATATTTACCAAGATAAACTACCAAGGGTCAACATGGTTGCATCGACACATAAATGTACTCCTTCCTTGCTATATTTATTTAAAATATTTTCAAGTTATTTAATTTTAGATTATATGCACTAATTACACTAGTAACATGCTCTTGGTTGTAGGTCATTCACATACAAAAAAATTCAAGTGGGATCAAGAAAATATAAGATGTGTTTTACACACCTCGGTACATTTTATTTCCTTTAACCTATTAATTTCATCCTTATGCATTAATATATTAAAGGGGATGGGGGGAATTTAGATGCTTAAATTTGGATTTATATGTTAACCTAGTCTTTTACACTTGATAACTATATCTCAAGGCTCTACCTTTTAGTTTGACCTTCATCGTAATCAAAAGGCTTTCACTCACCACCTCAATAAGTCTAATTACTTATTTCTTAGTCCAAATCTGATTATTCTAATTATATAGATCACCTATAAATACATAACACCTAAAAAAATTTATATGTCCTTCAATGTTAATTATAGAACCTCAGTGACTTTTCTCCATCCTGAACATTTTTGTTTAGTAGGACAATAGCATTGATGCTATTATCGTGGCTCTAATGCAAGTTTCCTTACCATAAAAACACTTGAATTTTAAAATCTTTAGATGTGTATGGGTTGGACTAAGAATTTAATCAACCCTTCCATGAGGATCATTTCAAAAGAGCTAGTATAAATACAAGTCAAAGATAATTCATTTGGACATCTAACAATAATATAATAACTAACAAGCAATCACACATTCAAGCTTGATAAATCAATTTCACAACTAAGTTATTATTCCCTATTCATCCCTATTTTCATATCAAGTATAGGAGAAATCATGTTACAGGTATGAAGCACTCAAAATATAGTTCATTCATCATATTTAGCAAGTTACAAGTTAGATCACTACATACATTTTCATATAATATATTGCACCATTGTGCACACACATTCCCACACATAGGGGAGAATTACATAAGTCTAAGACCCTCCTTGGATTATTGGCTATGTAGCCATACTCATTGATAAAGGGATCTTTGAGGTTAGCTCGACATCATGTGCCTACTAATCCATTTTTTGGCATGGTACTCGTAACCTAAGGTGGAGAGCTAGGGTTTGAGCTAAATAAATCACCAACATCCTATGTGCAAGATATAGATACATCAAACAAAATTTAATAGAAAGCCCAAAGAAACCCAAGTGGTTACATATTGATATAATGAACATTATGTACATGAAACTTGTGTGGGGATTTAGATAGTAGTATTTATGCAAATATCTAGGCAACCAAAAAGAATATTTATATAATTTGATGACTGGTTCCTAAACATCAAACAACCTGTTTCCACACTTGTACATCTCAGATTTGTCTATGCATCATTTCATAAGAAAGAATTGTTTCTTCTTCATGATTGTGCAATCAAAATACAATTTAGCATTGTACTTTCTATATTTAATATTTTTCATAATTTAACACTAAATTAGAATGTCATAAACTAAATTATTTAATTGTCTTAATTTTAGTAATAGATTATCTCACTCTTGAATAGATTATTCCTTCTAATCCTTAATAATACCAAAAAGGGTTAAAGACATATAATCATATACTAATGATATGAATCAACAAAATATGTCCTTATAATAAAACACACAAGATATAAGGTATAGAAACATATGTATAGGCTAAATTATAAAGATCCACACGAAAATGAAAAGTAAGAAGAAAATAACATGAGATACATTAAAAATATTCACCTAGTATAGGTATGCCCCTAATGTGAGAAATCCCTCGGGTGTGGATATAATGAAACCATAAATTATCTATAATTTCATGATCATATGTAACATGTTATATTACATCCATATCAAAATATACAATAAGAAGCATGTTCATGGTAATGGATATATAAATGTAACACACATGTAGATAATAAATTATTTATATATGTGTGCCACCATGTAATTGATAAAGATAAAGGAGAGGATTTTTTTTACTTTTATGTTTCACCATATTTTTGCATTTTATGATTTTCTAGTAGAATGGACCAAGTAAGGATGAAGTCAATGGGTGAAAGAAATAAGAATAAAGGTGAGCTCAATAAAGCAGGAAATAAGGAAGACATAAGTGAAAGAAATCAAGAAGAAGCAATATGAGTAGGATTCCTACTAACATAAAACTTCCATCATAACTCAATGCATGATAGGGTAGAATGCTTATGTGTGTGTGTGTGCACATGTGTGTGTATTTAAATTATTGAGAAGTCCATGCAAGATTTTGGAATGAGATCAAAAATCAAAGGAGAAAAGGCCAAGGGAAAAAAAAAAGCAACATAAACCAACAGGCTAAAATAAATTCAATGTAAAGCAAGGGAGGAACAAATATGTCAAAATAAGATGAAGCATGAGAAAATGAGTAAATCAAGGGAGTAAGGAAATGGAAATATAGAGGAAGCCTGATGCACCCAAAATTGAAACATGACACTAGAAGAAAGCACATGAAATACATGATGAATAAAAGAAACCATAAAAAGAAGATATGTATAGTATATTATATCATTGAAGCACATTATATATGCTAGTAATGTGTATGATAAGCCATATAAATGTCTACAAAGAGTTGCTTATTCCTATTTTTAGGGTCTCATGAACAATTAATGTGAAGAATTGGTTGTGTCACTAGAAGTACTATAAGTGTGATCATGAGTTAGATGGTAACCCAAACCATCATCATTAGGAGAGTCATCACGGTGATAGGCTAGGGAAACTAATTTAACCTCTTGAAATAATTACATTTATTAGTTTTAATTTTTTGTTATGTAGTTATGACTATTGGAGGTGATTTAACACAAACATTTTCAAGAGGTTACAACCAGACAATCTTGTGACATGGATGAGTAGGCATTACAAGTCTAGGTGGTGTAACTATATGAACTATAACTCTATAAGCTATAACTTAAGATGTTATAGCCATAGGAAAAATAGATATAGGAGTTATATCTCAAAATATTTTAACTTGAGTTTATAGTCCATTTTCTATTTAGGAAACACTTTAGATAGTACTTCACATTGTTTTGATGTTGTATAGGTAACTTATAAGGTGTGCCACATATATTAAATACTTTGTTATTATGCACAAATGTAAGACATTGGTGTAATGTGGATGGGACACTCTCATTTTATTTATCCATGGAATTTAAGTAATATATCATATGTCACATTATATGATAATACATAAATCCATGTTAATAAGGTCTTATGACCATGGATTTTTTTTGAATTTTTTGGATATAATTAAGACAATAAAATTTGTCATACTAGTGTGCTAGGATTTAAATTTTTTATAAAAACATTATGTAAGCTAATAAGACTGACATATTTTGTGTTATATTTTAGTTTTTTTAAATAAAATCTGAAAGCAATTAAATTACTTATAAAATAGATGACAAATTTAATATGTAAAACATATTTTAATGGAATAATATTTTCGTCAAACACCTAACATTTAAATATCAAATGAATGGAAAGAACACTTAAGGAAACCCTAGGATGTTAGCTCTGCATTGATGAGCTTCTAAATCTCTGCCACACTGCTGATAACTGTAGATCTAGGTAGGATATTACTTTATTTGCATTAATTGCTGATTTTGATCGATGATTCACCCTTTGGGAGGTAAGTGGGTATCCTTTATTTAATGACTGTCGCCACTATCTCTACATATGTGGATATATAAATGTATAGGTAATCCATATAAATGTCTACAAAGAGTTGATTATTCCTCCATTGAGGGTTTCATGAAAAATTAATGTGAGGAATTAGTTATGTCATTAGAAGTATTATAAATGTGACCATGAGTTATATGGTAACCCAAACCATCATCATTAGGAGAGTCATCACAGTGATTGGCTAGAGAAGCTACCTTAACCTCTTGAAAATAATTACATTTATTAGTTTTAATGTTTTGTTATGTAGTTGTGATTGTTGGAGGTGATTTAACATGAAATTTTTCAAGAGGTTACAACCAGACAATCTTGTGACATGGATGAGTAGGCACTACAAGTCTAGGTGGTGTAACTATAGGAGCTATATCTCTAGAATCTATAACTTAAGATGTTGTATCCATAAGAAATATAACTATAAGAGATATATATCATGATATTTTAACTTGATTTTTTAGTCCATTTTCTATTTAGGAAACACTTTAGATAGTACTTCACATTTGTTTTGATGTTGTATAGGTAACTTATAAGGTGTGCCCCAAATAATAGATACTTTGTTATTATGCACAAATGTAAGACATTAGTGTAATGTGTATGGGACACTCATTTTATTTATCCATGGAATCCAAGTAATATATCATATGTCACATTATATGATAATACATAAAGCCATGCTAATAAGGTATTATGACCTAAGGTGACAGGTAATGTGATACCTCGAGATGTGTCCATGTGATATTATCATAACCATTAATAACCATGGTTGCACCGAGTAAATATTTTTGAGTATACTCTTTAATATCAAGGAATGCAAATTTACATATGTTTTTATTTGAACCATTGTTGACCGTAATGCCATGGGTGATCATAGGATGTGAATCAATAAAAGCATGTATGAAGAGAGGACCATTATTTGAATCATCCATTGAAATCTCATAGATGTAGAATATAATAAATAAAATTAATTTTCATGAACCCATATCCATACCTATATTTACATATAAGATATGAACTTTGAAAATCATTGGTTATTGTGTATGTGTTTCCATGTGAGCATTTTCTTGCTTTGTAGTATCATGATTTAATAGTAGACTGTTAACATTTTTTAGGGTTGGTTTGGTGGATAAAATGAATCATTCAATGTAATAAATTATCCTTCTACTTGAATAACATTAATATCAATGAGATAATGCACCTTATGTTTCAATATATAACATAAATTGGTAGTATGTCTTGAAGATATATGATACTCATGATATGCATTCACATCATAGTTCATAGGTAAACACTGAGATGTATCCAACATATGTTATGGAGGAAAATATATCATGTTGTATTAAAGAAACAATTTAAGCATTTGGTGAGGATTATTACAAAATCTTGTAAACTATCTTTGTAAACTATCTAAATGCTCAAGAAGGAAGAAGTTAGATGGTCGTGATATCACATTTTCTACATTTTAACCTCATTGCTAGTTTAAAAATTAGGAGTATCATTAGTCTTAGCCTTTAATATTAATTTACCTTAATATTTGGTGTTAATATACACAAGGAAATTAGATCCATATTTAAGCATGTTAACATGTTAAACTCTAATTATTTAGACATGTTAACCATATGAAAAAAATAATTGAAAGATGGGTATGTGGTAAACACGACTTTGTCTTTAAGAATTTTAAGATAAATGTAGCAAAAAATACTTTGCAGTTCACTATCAGGTATTTGGTGAGACATTTTCATAAGCATAGTTATGATTTTAAGCACATACTCAATACGTTTATCATTAGGTCATTATTTAAGTTGAGCATGTTGTGTATACATGACCATTTGGATTGAGGCACACAAGTGAGTCCAACTTGGTGGCCAAGATGAAGTGCATTGGAAAATACAAAATGCGGCTTGAATAGAGTACTTTATTCAAACATGGTTAAAAACCTCATTTATTTAAAGTGCCACATGTCCCTTCTGTGTGGGCTTCAAACAAAGAGGTTTCATTCAAACCATGTTAGAACAAAGGGGCTTTGTTTGAACCCCTTGTAAAATATAAAATCATACATTTCCCATGGTGCCACTTTCCTCCACCACTGGCTATTCAAAGATTTTATTTGAAGCATCTTAGAACAAAGGGAGAAGGTGACGTGAAAATGGCATTTTAAAGCCATATTAAATTATTTGTTCGAACTAGGTTAGAAAAAATGCAATAATGACATAGAGGAGTCATTTGGACTAATCAACATTTTTTTGCATTTTACAATTTTTAGGTTTTTTTGTATTTTACAAATTTTGAAATGGATATGGGTTAAGGTTAGATTAGGGTTAGGGTTAAGATTAAGGTTAGGATTAGGATTATTTTATAAAAAATTATAGAAAATTAAAATGTGTATATATATATATATATATATATTTAGAGAAAATAAAATGCATATTTATTTGTATTTATTGTAAAAGTTTTAAATGTTTTTTTGAAAGGTTGTATTTAATTCAATTTTTATTTATATGCAAAACAATATAAATGACATAATTTTATAGGTGAACTGATATTGAAATTATGAATCTCAAAGTAAAAATGCGAGATCAGACCACTTGATGTGCTTATCAAAGTCAATGGAAAAATATTTTAACAAGCCTAATTTTTTTTGAAAAACCCTAAAAATACATAACCCATATAACCTAGGAAAATATTGATAAATTCATGCAATAATTAAAATATACTGTTTCAAGAACAATGGGATATAAATAGTACAAAATTATATACCCAAATAATTGATTAAGAACTGTTATTTTCCAACTTATATTGGAAAATATTGGTTACTTGGGTACTTAGTATCTAAATGTATCTATCTACTGATGACACACTTGATATACCCTAGGTTCTTTGTTACACAAGGACAATATCCAAATAATAACCATATTCCTTTATATTTTTCTTAGATGTTGTATGCTAAGGTTCACCTATCTAAATTTAAATTATTGTGAGGTGCTTGAATATTGTGGGTAAGGGAAGGATGAAGGTAAATATAGATATGCTTATTGACATGAGGCAGTACTCTCACCCCTAACATCCATGAGTTTGTAGGATATAATATCATGTCTTTTTATTTAGTTTTGATTATGTAGTAACACCCTTGATTGCCACATCAAAATATTAGGAAATAGAGGTTGTGGTTAAAATAGATTGCCACACACAAGTATTTTCACAAGATCACATGGGTCTATTTTTACTGTGAAAACCAAATACCAACATAAAAACAACAGAGGATGTCTATGTGAGGTCATATATAGTGTCATCTAGTGACATCAATTCAATTGGTGATATGATTTAGATGTGTATGGTTACTTAGATTCTTTCTATCTATTTACTACATGCTTACCAAATCATTAGAGCTAATCATGGCATCCATATTTATTTTATAATTACATGTGTGGAGGATACTATTTATAACATTGGTAAAGAATCTGAGACCTTAGAATCAATATTTGATGGGGTGAGCATTACATAACCTAAGAATCATGGTACACATGATCACGGTACAAGACAACCATTATCAACATTTGAGTTTAAGATTCCCCATGCACAATATTTATTATCACGTAGGTGGTTAGAGACATTCACCCATCTCATGTGGTATAAAAATAAAGTTTATTTTTTGTTAGTTTTAAATTAGATAGAACAGATGATATAACGTATATTTTTTTCATTAAATTCCATACATTTGATTGATTAAAAAATTGGACTACATGTTGACATGTACATATAGCCTCATTTCTCCTCGCTTCCTTTTTTGCCTCTTATTGAGCTCCACATCGAGCTAGTTTTGTTACCATTTATCAAGCATGACACACATATTTAGTTAGACTCTTCAATACCTCCAAGGATACACAACATTGCTTATGGATGATTTGAACACTTTATCCCTGGGGTCTCTTACACATGAGTTAAATTTATACCAGGTTTATGTGGATAAGAGAGTGGGAAATATTTTTGCAAATGTCATTGAGCCTATTTTTCTACACGCCATTGAAGCTAATGTTATGCATGTCGTTAAGATTACTATTTAGGCAGTCGATGAGGCACATCTTTAGCATGACATTGATATTGGATCGTTAGAGGCATACAAAAGCTTAATTATATTTAACTTAAATTATTACTCAGTTATATACACATTATGATATAGTTGAATGGGAATATTTTTGGCGCACATGGATCCATTGGCCATAACTTGGTATAGAGTGTGTGTCATGCTCATAGGTGTCTTCATTTAGAGGACACAAGGACATAGGTGATATGAGTTGTGATATATATATATTTTGATTAATCAACACACAATTTTTTTATTTTTTATTTTTTATTTTGTGTGTGTGTGTATATAATAAGTTTATTATATATTGGTTTTCAAATTTGTCATGTAGGTTTCCAATTTATTTTATAATAAATTAATATTTTTACAGAGCTTTAGTGAAGACATTCTCATGTTTTTTATACATGATCGACCACATGACATTACTAAGGGATTACACACTCACACCAACTAGTGATGGTGATTATAGTCATTCATTTATAGTTGTATATTCTTTTATATATTTATTTTTATGCATATTTACATTTACACTTGTATATTCATGTTTATACTTTTATATATTCATGTACCTGATGGACACTCAGTTGTATATGCTTATTGGTTGGGATCATTTTTGAAAGTAGTAACATGCTTTGTTTGTCCTCTTGGAGAATTACCTTAATTTAATGTTAAAAATGTTGAATATTCCATATACAAATTAATTTATGTTTGGATTATAAGAGTGTTATAATAAATGTTTGGATTAATTAATATTTACATATTAAATAAATGTGAAATGAAATACACACACACACACACACACACACACACACACACACACACACACACACACACACACACACACACACACACACACACACACAAATATTAATTTACTAAAGGTGTGGGTTTAATTTATACCATTCATTTTTATTTGATTGATATTGTTTTTAAAGAAGCTTATCTTCAAATAATTTATGCTTTCACAATCCATATAATTACAATCTTAGCTTTTGTAAAAATGTGTACAATTTTATTTCTTAACATTTCAGATCATCAATCATGATCTTTCACTAGGAGAAATAAAAATTTATGTGGAACAACAAACCCCACACTTCTTAAAAGTTGAAGGAAAAAATAGCCATTGATAGATGTTTCTAAATAAGAAATAAAAAAAGTCGTTACTTTGAAGTTTCTTATTTTGAAAGAAGTTTTGTCTTATTGATTCTAAACTAACAAAACCATGTTTAGAAAGAATGAATAAAAAATTACAAATTAAATTTTTAATGAATCAAGTGTGGGGTTTGTTGTTCCACATAAGTTTTTCTTTCTCTTGATGAAGGATCATGGCTGATGATTTCAAACATTGACCAACAAAATTATACACAGTTTTTCCAAAAGCTAAGATTATAAGCTTATTTTTATTTTTAGTTAATTGAAAAATAAGTTTACCAAAAAGTTGTTTTATGTTGTACGCATATAATCCTAAACCAAAATAGGAATTACTATAGTGCATGCACATACACGTGCACACACACACACAATATATATATATATATATATATATATATATATATATATATATATATATATATATATATATATATTTCTTCACCTTTTTCCAATGTTAATTGAAATAATGGTATTTGCACTTGGAATAAATAATAGAATAACAATTTCATTCATCATTATATATATATATATATATATATATAATGATGAATGAAATTGTTATTCTATTATTTATTCCAAGTGCAAATACCATTATTTCAATTAACATTGGAAAAAGGTGAAGAAATATATATATATATATATATATATATATATATATATATATATATATATATATATTGTGTGTGTGTGTACGTGTATGTGCATGCACATATATATATATATATATATATATATATATATATATATATATATTCACCTTTTTCCAATGTTAATTGAAATAATGGTATTTGCACTTGGAATAAATAATAGAATAACAATTTCATTCATCATTATTTACCATTTTTAAAACTTATTAGATTAGTAACATTTTAACACGGTATAAATAAAAAGTTAGCAATTTCCTCTTAGAATGTATGCATCCCAAACCATATACTATTGTATTAAGCATCTAAGTAAAATAAACTAACTACAATAGGTTAGAAATATATATAAAAATCACATGTTTTTAAAAAATGTGATCAATTTTAAGGAATTTACTGTCTTCATATTTTTTACGTATCTAATTTGGTTATCATTGTGTTACATTTGAAAAATGTGTTTTAAAAGATGTATAGTTCAATTTAACAATTTGTTGAGTCATTTGACAATTAGCTTTTAAAATTTAATGATGTTATGATCAAGTTTTCTCTCACAACATTCTTACTAAATATCTGTGTGCTCTCCACAATAGTATATATATTACTCTAAATATTTGTTCACTACTATAAAATTATGACTCTATATAGACATGAAATATAAATATCATATATTTCATAGAAACCAATTTCGATAATTAATTTTTTGAATAAAATAAATAAACAATAAATTAAATTTTATTGACTAAATTGGGTTGAAAAATATATAGATTATTTTTTTGGTTAGTCATTCAAAAATTTACACCTCACAATGGGCACATCCTTTTGCATTATTAGACACATTCATGTCCCCCTATTTCAATTCTTTAATGCGAATAGTTACTTAAATAATTCATCTTTCACTTCTTTACTTGGTCAAGTCATTGGTCATCTCTCCTTTAAACTTAAAAGTAAAGTTTAATCATAGATTTTCCATGAGTTCCAAGTAAAATAAAAATTCAAATAAGAATTGAATTAAATAAGTGTTGAATTCCACCAAGCACTGAATGCGAAAAACACCAAATGTAAACATACACTAGATCAAACAAAGTCAATATCACACAACTGCTAAACAAAATAAACACTAAATGTAATTATCCCAAAATATAATGAACACCACATCTAATGAGCTTTGAATTGGATAACCACCTAACACTGAGTCAAACAAGTGCCAAATTGAATGATTGCCAAATGTCAACAAATCCCAAATTCAAACAAGCACTAAATTCCATTGACATTGGAAATGATTTTTCTAATTTCACATTCACAAGCATATGTACCCAATATCTCTTATGATATAACATACTTATTGTCATGTTCATCAATAAAAATCAATGATTTCATATCATAAAATCACTGAAACTTGGTTCTTAGCCCATAAACACCAGTTCTTTAATTTTTACCATGTTTCTCCCTTATGAATTTGTCTGGTACAATGCTTTGAATGGGTTTGTCAAGCATGTTACATTGGGATATAGAGTTAGAATCCTCATTCTACATAAAAATTATTGTCCCATTATTTATTAACCTCTAATTGCCTACTAGGAGGGAAATTGGGGGATGTTATCATGAAGTGTAAAAAAATTGTGATGACAAGTCTCAATGTTTTTCTTAGATTTTTTGGTTATAACAAAGGATTTTATTTAAAAATTTAAATAATTTACTAGAATAATTTATGCTTATTTTATATATTAATATTTTAAATACTACATTGACATAAGACATCCAATATGTGATAAAATTACTTCTTAGAAAGTGCTTTGTAGACATATAATATATATATTGAATGTACACACAAATTAATCATATATATCATGTTGTAAAATTAATAATATTCAATGTTCAATTACTTTAATTCATTCAACAATATCTTAAGCAAATAAATTTCAATTAAAATTTAACATCATAAAAAGGAAAATAAATTAAGTACGAAAAACTCTAGAAGATCCACTAGTTCAAATCACTCCTAAATAACATGTAAGATCATTTCATGATCTTATTTGTTTAGTTTACAATTAATTCGGATGCATGCTTATTTCGCTCTAGGAAGATATAAGCGAATATAAATAACATGACATCTATAATGCAAGGCCTTGTTATTTGGTTTATAATTAATAAAGTGTGGCCCATTTGGAATAAATTTCACTTATATCAATTATTTACCTTGTAGCATAAAAAAACCTGTATGAAATAATGTCTCCTCAATTATCATTTATTTTTTAACTTGGTCCTCTATTCTATGCAAAACAATAATTAGTAACTAATATTTTCAGCGTTTTATTTGGTTATATTGACCAAAATACATCTCTTGTAATATAAAATTATACAAATGAACTTATATTAGAATCTAAACAATCAAAAATTGGATTTAACCTATATTAAATAATCAAATTTAAAATCAAACATATATATTCTAGTAGGAATTTATTCGTTTCCTATGTTAACTAGTCCATATATGTGGTCATAATCTACTGATATGAAATTAACACATTCAAGGTTGTCATCTTGATCTGAATAATAGGCACAACTAGTTATAATTTATTACACTACCCACATAACTACATGTTTAGCTATCATAGTTTTTATAATCACCTACCATCCAATTTTAACAAAAAAAAAGAGAAATAATTCCTTATACGTAGTGCTCAGTTACAATTATTGGTGCTCATCATATAATGCAAAGACCAAGTATTAGTTATCCTTTGAAAACCATGTATTGATGTGCAATCTATCCCTATTCATAGATGTAACCAATTGAAATTAAATTATTTCATGTACTTAATAACAATTAATGGAATAGACTAAATACATTACATAGTTGTAATTTACAAAACACCCTATGTGGAGGTGGATTATTCCAAACTGAAGATGCACCAATTGTAAAATTCATCCTACACCATTCAACAACAATGTGGTCATCATTTAACCAATCAATGTTGTAGTTCATATTATATTTCCTTAGATAAATCATAATGCAAGCACTAACACCATTGTGCTCCCCTTCTCATGGCCAATCTAAAAAAAACTCTACACATGAGGTTCATTAAACAATCAATCATATTGACAAAGTGAAACAAATTTCATGAAGATTTTATCTGGCGCATAGCCATCTAGATTAACATAGTGTTTCTCATAATTTACACAATGCTTATCAAGATCTTTAAAAAATAACTTAAAACAATGTTGTGCAAAGTGTGTGTCATGGCATTTCTCATCATTAATGTAGAAATGATATTCATTTATGATAAATGGATGAAGATAAGAACTAGAAAACCCATCTAATTTCATTTTTGCATGCATATAACACACATACACCATGATAGTCACCTACTCAGTGTGATAATATTGTGTTTGAATCTATTTAACCCTATTTAACATAAACATAACTATGAATAATAATATTCTAGAGTAGGCCAATTAATTGAAAACTCGAATAAATTAATATTTTGAATTAAAGTGTTGAGTTATGCAAATTATAGAAAATACAGTCAAAACAATAGTTTGATTGCATAAACATGAATAATATATGATACTTAGATTATCTACAAATGCACAAACATAAATGAAAAGTATAGAGGTGTAAAGAGGTAGGGATAAGATGAGGATCCAATCATTATATTCTATAAATATTATTACTAGAGGCCTATACACTTGTGTCAACCTATAGACACTTACATCAACACTTTTATCCTAATTATCCTATATAAAATATTCATTGTATTACAAATAAACCAACTGAAACCTTATAGATTTTTTGTTGCCTTTCTGTTGATGTTTTTTATTTGTGTACACATGTTATTGATGACTGTGTGTGGATCAAACCCTAGATATTCACCTTAGGTATTTGTACCTTGCTAAAAATGAGATAATGGGCTCACAATGTCAAGTTAACCTCAAGGACCCCCTTTATCAATGAGTATTGCTTACATAGCCAATACTCTAAGGAGGGCCTTAGACTTATGTAGTTTTCCCCTAGGTTTTGGCTTATGTGTGCACAAGGGTAAAATATATCATATGCAAAGGCATAAACTGATATAACTTGTAACTTGACAAATACTACTTATAGGCTATTCTTTGAGTGCTTCAAACCTGTAATATGATTGTTCCTATGATTGGTTTGAAAATAGGGAAGAATAATGTAGTATAACTTAGTTGTACAATCAATTAAATGAGTTTGAATAGGTGCTTGCTTGGTATTTGCTAGATGAATAATGAGTAGGATTATATTTATATTTATATCAAACCTTTTGAAAATATCTCAAAGTAAGTTTCGATATGAGAAATGGGTTGACCCATAGAATTTAAAAGATTTACAAATTAGATGACTTTTGAGGAGACTATGCTTGATAATAATAATATGGACACTTACATCATCCCTATGTGGGATGCAAGTGTTTGACAGGCTAGGAAGTTGTTGAGGATATGAAAATGATAATGAAGGATATATATATATATATATATATATATATTAGGTTTTAAGCTTTTTTTATAGTGTAGGAGATCTAGGTCATTATAAACAATTGGGTCAGATAATAAGATAAATAACAAGTCATAATGAGATGATACATGTGAGCCTTTTGGCAATAGGGAGGTCTAAAACTTAAGGGTAGAGTCCTGATAGGTATTTGTCAAGTATACAAGAATGAGATACTATATAAATCAGATTTTAGTATCTACATTTCCCCTCTTTAATCTAGCAATGCATAAAGATGAAATTATTAGGTTAAAGGAAATAAATGCATACTTGGGTGTGTATAACACACCTTTCCTTTGTTTGAACCCATTTTGAGTGTTTTTATGGTGTATGACCTATAACCAAGAATATGTTACAACATAAATTAGTGCATATGATTTGAAATTTTACATAATTAAAATGATTAAAAATAAAGAGAGTGAGGAATGAGTACACCTATGTGTCGATGCAACCATGTTAATGGAGTATTCATTAGGATCTCTGAATCAATGGAATGCATGGTTCACAAGCAAGAGATAAGTAAATGCATAAGTGTTACCATGAGTGAGAAATGAATATGATAAATATTTCATAAATGAGAATCAATCCACAATTATTGAATAGATCAATTAACAAGATATACAAATAAGAGAGTGAATGTGTAACTCCCCCTAGAATAGTGGTCAAAACCTTAGAATATGGAAGTAACTCCATCCCTAAAATAACTTGTCAAAGGAGTAACTTCCACTAGCTAGAATAGAGCTACCAAATGTAACTCCATGTGACACATACACCTAAGCAAGATTACACATGTGTGTAGGAATAATCTAAATAAATATTAAAATGAAAAGAATATCTTACACTAACACCCCCTTAAGTATAGCTTAGGTGGGTAAAATAATTGGGTCTCGACAATATGGCCTAATGGGGTAACCATGTACAAAGTAAACTCTCATAAAGTAGAGAAAATGAGAAAACCCATAGGAAAAACTCCCCCCAAAAAGAGAGAAAAAATAAGAGGACTAGAAGGCTCACTAGAAGATGATGTTTCAGTATCCCAAACCCCAAGAAGAGCTCATAAATGAAGATACTTGCTCTCCATAAGAGGTTTGGTGATGATGCCATCTATTTGCTTTATCATCTAATAATATTTTAGATCAATAATCTACCCATTGATGAGCTATCTGATGAAGTGCACGTTAATCTGTATGTGTTTGGTCCACTGATATTAGACTGAATTCTTGCAAATATAAATAGTACTCTAGTTATCATAGTAGATGACTGTAAGTCATCTCAACTAGATACCAAACTATGTGAGAATCCCCTGAAGCTAGATAGCCTTAGTGGTATCATTGAAAACCTCTTTGTATT
Organism: Torreya grandis; assembly: GCA_037957365.1. Lineage (NCBI taxonomy): Eukaryota > Viridiplantae > Streptophyta > Pinopsida > Cupressales > Taxaceae > Torreya > Torreya grandis. The sequence continues at coordinate 2,727,386 of JARHVA010000111.1, forward strand.
CTACCTCAATAAATGATAAATCAAAAACATTCCACTTCTTTCTTGACCAACTAATCAATCCTAAACCAATGGAGAAATCATAACCTGAAGTGGACTTATCATTCTAAATATCATCAACCTAGTTTGATTCATTATAGCCAATCAAGCTGATGTCAATGTTAGATCTGTAATGAATCCCAAATCTATGTGTGCCTTAAATGTAGTAAGAAATGCTCTTAGTTGATTTCTAGTGAAGCTCAGGGGGTTCCTTCATGAATATGGAGACTGGGCCCACTACATATGATATGTCAAGTTTGGTATGTGTCAAGTAGATGAGGCTAGCGATAATTTGTCGATACAAGATAGTATCAACCAATGATGAATTAAAATATGCCTCAAGCTTGAATCTAGATAGAAAGGGACTCTAAGTCAACTTATAATCAATCATATGAAATTGAGAAAGTAAGTCAAGAGCATACTTGGGATATGCAAGAGTAATCCCTGAGTTAGACTAAGAAATCTAGATCTTAAGGAAGTAATATTACAAGCCCAAATCTATCATGGAAATATGTCATGAAGAGCTTCTTTCACTGCTATAATAGACAAAGAAGAACTCCTAGTGATCAAACTATTGTCAACATAAAGAGTCAGAATAAAAAATGAATCATCATGCCATAAGAGATAAATGTTCTGATCTAAATGACACTAAGTGAACCCTACAAAAATAATGAAGGAATACAACTTAGAATATAAAGCATGAGGAGCCTATTTGAGGCTAGAGGTGGATTTATAAAGTCTACACACAAAGGAAAAATCCTCAAAAAATCTTGGTGACTACTCCATGTAAATCTCTTCCTCAAGGTCACCATGAAAAAAGGCACTCTTCACATCCATTTGATGAACATCCAAATGATTGGCTATGGTAATATCAAGTATGTGTCTGATAGAGTTCATTTTTTCCACTAGTGTCAAGGTTTTAGTCTAGTTGATTCCAAGCACCTGGGAGAAACATTTTATGACCAATCGCACCTTGAACTTGTCAATAGACTCATTTACTGCATACTTAGTCTAATATATCCATCTACATAAAACTATATTTATTCCCTTAGTAAGGTGTCAACTTCCAAGTGTGATTCTTGATTAGGAGTTATAGTCCTCATGCATGGCATAACCCCACTTAGGAATACTTGATGCCTCCTAAAAAGTCTATATATATGAGATAGAGGCATAGAAATCATGTGACCCACTCTATTATTTGAAGCATCCCCAACTTGTGTACTTGCACTCTACAGTGTTTGTCTCAATGAAAAAGGACCATAAATAGGTGAGTTAAGTAGAGAATCATCATCCTTTAAAGTGTCACTAGATGTGGATGGAGACGAGTCCCCATCACTACTCTCACAATCATAACTGGAAGAAGTGTACTCAACCTTTGAAATGTGATCATGTTGATCTAGAACATCAAAATGACTATTGAATCTAAGTGAGTCTAATGAAGTGGGAGAAGTGTCAAGTGTCAAGTGTCAAGTCTGTGTGACTCTCCTAAAAGTGAACACTTCTCTCAATGAATAACTCATGTGTGGTCATTTGAAGAAGTCGATATCCATTAACACCATCTGTGTATCATACGAAGATGTAAAGCTTACTCTGAGGTTGTATAAACTTACATTTATTCTTTGATATACATGCCATTGTTGGATATATGAAGACCCTAAAATGCTCAATTTTGGGTGCCCTATTGTGCCAAGTTATAAAGGAGTTACTCCTTTCAAGGCTTTGTGGAGAACCTGATTCTAAATATAAAAAGCATAAATGATCGCTTATGCTTATTATTTAGGTGTAAGTGATTTAGAGTGAATTATACAGTTCACCATCTCTTTCAAAAAGTGATTCTTGTGTTTTGTAACACCATTTTGTTGAGGACTATACAAAACTACCCATTGTATATCAATCCATCTACTGTGTAAAACTACTCAAACCTATTATTGATATACTAACACTCATTATCTATATGAAGAACCTTGATACATTTCTTTGATTATTTTCAAAAAGTGCCTTGAAGTCTCAAAAATTGTCAAAAACCTCAAACTTTTATCGAAGGAAGTAGACCCATGTGTATCTCCAAAAATCATCAATGAAGGCATAACATACTTAACCCTAATTAAAGATGGATTGAAGAATAGGCCTAATACATCACTATGTATAAAATTCAATTTTTGTGTATCCCTCCATGATTATCTCTTGTCAAATGTCTCTTCAGGATGTTTTCCAAGGGTACAACCATCACAAAGACCCTTAAAAAAATAAACTCTAGGTAAACCTATGACCATGTCTTGTTGACTGAGTTGTTCTAGGTAGTGGTAGCTAAGGTGGCCAAACTGTTCATGTCATAATTGTCTAACTTCATCTAAGTGAGTCAAAAAAGAATTAGGATAAATTTTAGGTGTAAAGTGTGAAAAGGTATATAAACAAGCCTAGTGCTCTTCCCTTCCCACTACCACTATATAATCATTGTGCAACTCTATGATGACTACAAAATCTAGAGAAAATTTAACTCTCATGCCTTGATTAATGTGAGTTATCTATTATAATAATAATAGGATATTAGTTGAAAGTGATGGAACACTTAGAACATTATTGAATTTTCCTCCATTTAATTCAACACACCCTCTCCCTACAACTACTGTTGGAGTGTCATCACCCAATGTGATAGATGACATGCTGCAAGAATTTGAAGAAGAGAACTCAACCTTTGAAGAACCCATGTGGTACAAATCAACCGAGTCAATAACCCATGAAGAAGTCAAAGCTAAAACTGATACCAAAGCCTTGTCCTTTTATTTTATGTACATTTTTATTTTGCCTTAGAAGAATCTTGGGCTGATGAATTTTATTTGATAAATTTAGGAACACCTATGTTATTATTTTCCATAATATGAGTTAGGTGGTAAGTTTGTTTCTTCATACACTTGTGTTCATCGGGCCCATTTTTTATTACAATAGTCACACTTAACCTTCTCTTTCTTAATTTTACCATTGGTAGAGGAAGTTTCAGTGTTTGGTTTTTGTTCCTTCTTTTCTCGATCCTGCTTCTCATGATCCTTTTTCATATGTTTCTTCTCCTTGTTATTTGAAGATTTTTGTTTCCCATTCCCAGTAATTAGGGATTTTGGTTTTGAGGACTTAAGTGTGCCCATATGTATTAACTTATCTTTATCCTAAGTTAATTCGACAATAAATTCATCTAAAGAAGACATCTTCCATGTGGCTCTAAGAGCACTTTTGGTGGAATGGAAGGTAGAGACAAAGAGGAAACAATATGGACCTAATTTTAAGAGTATAGAAATAATACATTGGTCATATTTATTCTCTATCCCACATTATTTCAATTTTAATCTCAAAGATTTAAACTTAGTGAATAAATCCTGAAGGATGTTAAAATTGCTAGGACTCAAACTAATGAGTTTGTTCTCTAGTTCATACTCTCATCACATCTAGCTTCCCAAGAGATTTTACAAGGTGGTCTAGACTTCATTAGGAGTTTTAGTACTCTAGGTGAAACATAAGATCAAGATAGGTTGATAGAAATAAAAACCCAAAGGCCTCATCACTATGGTTAAACCACTTAAATTTTTATGCTTATTATTAGTTTCAGTCTCAATGCCCATTGTGATATGATGTAAACCCTTGCTTCTCAAAATTATTTGCATTTTGGATTTCCATTCATAGTAATTAAATTATGTGAGAGGTGAAATTATATTTTCATCCATTTTATAAAAATAAAAGTATTTGTAGTTGTAGTTTTAGTTGTTGCAAAAAATAGAGAAAGCAAAAATGCAGAAGAAGATGCACCACAACACAACACCCCCTTGAGATTAAATTCAATCAATCCCCTCCCCCACATTTTGGAATTTTATAATTTTAGTGTGATTTACAAAAATAGATGATAGAATCTATAAGGCACAAAAAATCATGTACTTTTGACAAAATGGTACTCAATTTTGAGTTACTGGTCACAAGTTACTTTAGATATCATATTCCCATTATTGATAATCAAAATTAATTAGAATTGCACAAAATTCAAATGCATTAAGGGAAAATAGATATAGCCTTACATACAATGGATGGAATTGAACTAATGATCTCTCTAAATTAATTTTCATGTCTTAACTAATCCTCCTATGCATTTACGTGTGCATTTTAAAGAAGGAAAAACTATTGTCCTTGATTTAAACTGATCTATTTAAAAAAAGATTTAATATGAAATATTTAAAATCTAATTAGGGAAAGTTTATGTTAAATTATATTTTTATGGAATTTGTTATCAATTTTTCCAATGTCATGGAGAGGACACAGGCATGTTTGAACACCAAGGGTGATGTGAGGCTTGTTTGGTATTCAATGGTTTATCGTAGAGATCTAAGGTCATGTGAAGGTATGGGAAGATCATTGTAAATTGTGAAAAGACTATTTCAAGATACAACACCATCAATGGTGATAGGATCATGTATAAAATTTCCCTAACTAGGTTATGAGAGGACTATTGTAGGTCACGTGAGGTCATGGGAGCTTCCATGACACCAAAATGACTTTAATAGAGTTAGGATCAAGTTTCAACATGAGTTGAGATAGTCAAAACATGAGCTGAGGCTGTGGGAGTTCCCTTATCATCAAAAATAATTTAATGGATTCAACATGGTCTTTGGTGCAGGTTCAGGTCATGACCAACATGCTCAAGTGCCTTTTATCAATGTGAAACCCTCCATTGGGCAATGTGACAACCAATATGAGAATAACCAAGATCTCTAGATCAATGTGAAACCCTTAACTCCTTTGGTGAGAATGATTAGTATGCCTACATAAATAAATATCCCAACCTTCCTCAAAATTTTGAAACCCTAACACAATAGAGCTAAAAAATCCAAACCAATGCTCCTGTAGATTGAAAAAAAACTTAACACAATAAAAAAATGTTTTATATATAGATAATAACAAAATAATTACATTCATATACCAAATGGTACTCTAAGACAATAATGGAATATTTTCCATGATCTTTGGATCAATAAAATGCACATTTTGTAAGTAAGAGACAAGAAAATGCATAAGTGTTCTTGTGAGCAAGAAATAAATAGGAGAAATATTGCATAAATGAGAATCAATACACACTTGTTGAATAACCCAATAAGAAATATGTACAAATAGGAGAGTGAATGTGTAAATCACATTAGAATAATGGTCAAATCCATAGAATAGGAAAATAACTCCATCCCAAAAATTACTAATAGAGCTACCAAATGTAACTCCCTATGACAATTACATCTAAGCAGGCTTACACATGTGTGTAGGAATAACCCAAATAAATAGTAAAAGAAAAATAATATCCTACACTAACACATGTTTCTCCTTAGCACTTTGACTTGGTAAAGATGTTTCCTTATTAATAATTAAAGCTAAGTGAGGTTCAAAACTGAACCTTGGATATTTGAATAGGGATATTGAAAGGTAATTATGCCCCTAATTTGGTGCACAGGTGAGTTGTAACATGACCATTGATATCATTACATCTCAATCACACCACTGAAGTGACAATACAAAATGGAATTAGTGTTAGGGAATTGAGGGTGTTGAATCTCAACCAAATTATTAAATGAAAACCAACTTTTGAAAACTAAACAAGCTCAAAATGGTGCTTCCTGGTGAGAATGTTACTCCTTGGTAAAGTATTGGTGCTTCTTGGTAAACAAGTTTGAATATGTTTATGTAATTTTTGTTGCACTTTCATGGAATATGAACCTATAATGTGTCTCGTGCTCAAGTATCTATAAAAAGGTAACCTCCACTTTGTAACTATGTATAATATATGTCATAAATCTAAGAAACTATGTCCCAAATCTGTAAAAAAATGGTACAATGTATAGGATTCTGACTCAAGTGTATATCTTAATCATGTAAACTCTAATGGAATTCTAAAAATCTGAGATTTATATAAGTATAGAGGTAATGTCTCAATGATAATTCCCACTGATATTTCCCCCCTTTTGAGGTGAGGGAAATGGAATATGGTAGTTATCTTACCTCAAAAGGACAAGATAACTATATAATATATGCATGAATCATGTAACATATAGGAGTAACATGTCTAAGTATCTATATAAATGAAGCTCATAATATGTGATCACATTAAGCCCAAATATGCATGATATAGATCATGGTAACATCTAGAAAGTAACAACACAATATTAATAAAAAATTAAGCACACATACAATAACCCTCAATGTCACACAAAAGTGGTCTAAGGTGACTGCAAAAAAGTGGCATATTTAAATGTTGCACACTTGAAGGAATGCCATATTCAAATATTCAAATGGAAATCACATATAGTGGCATGAGGGCCAACAAGCAAGGAACATATTCAAATGTTCCACACGAAAGACAATATCAAGCAAGAAAAAAACACTCAAGAAAGTCACAATGTGAGTAAATGAGGTATAAACAACTAGCATAAGCATATCATACTAGTCCCTGCATGTATGTGATAGAAAAATTGCCATGTAACATAGCATATCAAGTACACTGTGAATGATGTAGGCATGTGTAAGGATTAGTATATAATCTCAACATGATAGTGTATAAATGATCATAAATTAATGTAACCCATATCAATCATGATAAAATAAGAATATTCCCCCAACATAGTATATCATGTAGGAAGAGGAAAGGCCTAACACATGTATGTAAAAGTATCATGGGTCTAGGGTATGCATATATCACACTCAAGTATGTTGTGTGTGTGTGTGTGTGTGTGTGTAGAAATGATATGTTATCTACTAACATAAAGTGAACAACATAAATGTCAAGGAGATAATAAACATGTGAATATTGAATATTTTTGTTTTTTATTTTATTTTTGTGTTTTTGTATTTTACTGAATATTTGATTTTTGTATTTTTTACTTTGAATTATGATTAGATTTTAAAATATTCTAGCTCAGGGATTAAATTTTTATGAGGTAGTTCCTTTACATGCGAAAACCTATAATTTCTTATTGCCAAAGTTTCAATGTTCTCTATTGATTTATTGTTGGTAATTGTTGCTATGGGTTTATCATCAAATCCATCATGTGTAATGTAAACTTATTTATTTTGAAATTGGTAAAGGAGGCACATATTTGTTTAATTGACAATTGATTTCATATCTACCAACTAGTGTTTCCAAAATTGCAAAGTTAAATTTTGTCTCTAGTTCATTACCCATATTGGTGTAGTAACCAATTTTGGTATGCATGTTATTGGTAGCATAATATATCCAACGGATTTTGGGAAAAGTAGTCATTGTTGTAACTCATGTCTATCATGGCCCAACTATTGTAAACATGAAATAGTATAAATTGTTTCCTTATTGTTTATATTAATATTAAAGTGTGGACAAAAAGTCTAATTAAAATTTGTAGTAATAGTTATATCTTCATGTCAAGGATGTTTTCAATCATGCCTCATTGTATCCTTGTATTTTGAAATATTTGAAATTAGATGTCTTTTTTATTTCTCATATATAATTTGTATATGACCATCATGTTTGTAATTTTTAATTTGTCTTTGTAATGCCCCACAATGATTTGTATCATGGCCAATGATCTTATGATAAGTGAAATATGATGATTCTTCTTTTTGGACATGTTTGATCCTTGACTTGTGTCTGTTAAGAGGTAAAGATGTCATCTTATGCTCAAGTAACATAGAAAGTATCGTATGCAAATCATATTATTATGCTATGATCTATAGCATATGTTTTAGAGATTTATGTGAAGATTTCAAATTATTGACATGATGTATTTACATTTGTCCCTTGTAAGGTTGGATTAAATATTTTAACCAAGAGGGATGGTTTGCATAAAAAGCATTGACATGTTCATCAATTATTTTTGCCTTACCCGTGTCTTTATTTGGTTTTGTATCTTATAGAGATAGAGTTAATTTATATGTACTAAGACTTGTAGGTGTGAATAGGTTATATGAAAGATGTTCACGTGGATCAAAATTTAGTTTTTACAAGTGTTCATCTATCACATCATGAGGTTTATCATCATCATTGTCATAATAATATGAAACTTTGTTATCTTATTATTCAATGTTGACCAATAAAGGAATCTAAAATGTTTGATATTCTTCTTGTTTTGATATCATTGGTTCCTTTGGTAATGGTTCTTGTTCTAGATGTGCATCCATGTCCACCTTAGTGGTTAGTGCCTTATGAGTATCTAGAGGTGAATGAGTTATCTTGCTTAATTCAACTATCTCATAAGTTAGTATACTGTTAAGCGTAATATATTATTTTATTGGTATCAATTTTAGAATCTCTTCCACATTGGAATTTATAATTTTATTAAATTTGAAGGACTCATCATCAGCATGAATTGTACATAAGGCCCCATCATGTATGAATTTGATGCATCAGTGTAATGTGGATGGGATGGCTTCCATTATGTGTATCCAAGGTCTACCCAAGAGTAAATTATAATGTAATGACTGAGACATTACTTGGAATGTAGTTGGTACCATTTTTTCTCCTAATGTCACATTTAATATGATTTGATTAATTTTTTGGTTACATGAATTATCAAACCCTTTGATATGCATGCCTTATTTTTTAATACGATTGGTGTTAATTCCAATTATTATTAAGAATTACATGCTACAAATGTTTAGGCCAAATCTGTTATTGAATAGTACTCTTTTGATACATTTGTTATGCATACTAACTTGTTGGAATAGAGGCAACTCTTGGTTAACAATATCTTTTGATGGTAATTTTTTTGAATCAAAAGTGATGAGATTTGCATTGTTTTTTAGGTCTTGCATAATATATGCAAATTAAGTTGGTTCTATATCACTTGGTACTTGGGTTTCATGCAAGGCTTCATATAAGATATATTTTTATATAGTTGATTGTTTTAAGAGCTTGAGGATTGAAATATTAACATGTATATTGGTCAATTGGTCAACACAATCATACCCTTTAGATTTGATTACTATTTTAGGCTTAGAAGGGTTTTGTTGTATATTAACAGGAAGCATGACAAGTTGGGCACCCTTAACTTTTTGTGTAGTGGCAGCTTAGACCGTGCAATCCAAAATAAGTTATGGGTGAATAACATGAGTGAGATGGTAGATGTCACTCAAATAGGATTTAGGAGGAATAAAGGGTTGAGAGTACACAAGTTGGTGCCTAGATACCAGTTCCATATTATCTTAAAAAAGAGTTGTAATGATAAATCTTATTTTTATTTTGTTATAAATCACTCTTTAATTTGAACAATTTATTTAAGCCATTTTATTATGCGTTTTATTAAATTTTAAATGCATGAAAAATAATAAGCAATGACAACCATCATTTATTAATTGATAAAGTACCAAATACATCCATATTAGGCACAATTTAATTCTTTTAGAATGAATATAAATCTAATTTTTAAGCTATTTACATTTCAAGAATCAAAAATCAAAAAGAAAGAAACCTTATGTCAAAATAGGGGTTGCATAAGAAGACTCAATGGTTTAGTTCACCAAATGTTTAACCCTTTTCTAAATGATTATAAGGTTAAGGGGTTAGAATATCATATAGACAAGGATGAATAATCTATTATAGATTAATCTAATTAATTGAAAACTCAGATAAATGTATATTTTGAATTGAAGTGAGGAATTATGATAAACATAGAAAGTACACTCAAAACAATAGTTTGATTACGTAAACATGAAGAAGATATAATACTTGTCTTGTTTGTAAATGGAAAAGAAAATTTAATAAGTGCAAAGGTGGAAATAGGTAGGGATAAGATCAAGATCAAGACATCATATTCTATAAATATTATTTCTAGAGGCATGAACACTTGCATTGACTTGTGGACACTTCCATCGATGTGTCTATCCTCATCTCGATGTAACTATCTTATACATAATATTCACTATATTTATAAAATGACCACCTAGATCCTTATGGGTTTTCTATTGATGTCTTTTATTTGTGTGCATAGTTTGCTAATGACTATGTATGGATCAAACCCTAGCTCTTCACGTTAAGTCTTCGTACCTTTCCAAAATTGGGTTAGTGGGATCACAATGTCAAGATGAGCTTAAAGACCCCTCTGTTAATGATCATTACCTACATATCTAATAATCCAAGTATGACATCAAAATTATGTAGTTCTCCCCTAGGTGTTGGCTTGTGTGCATAAGGGTGAAATATACTACATGCAAATGCATGCAAAGATCTAGCTTGTAACTAGACAAATAATGCTCATGGGTTTTTCTTTGAGAGAGTCAAACTTGTAGTATGACTGCTTCTATGAATGATATGAAAATATGGAAGAACAAGGTAGTATAACTTAGTTGTACAATCAATTTAATGGGCATGAATAGGTACTTACTTGGTATTTATTATATGAATAATGAGTAGGCTTAGATTTGTATTTATACCACACCTTTTGAAAATATCTCATAGTTGGGTTCAATAAGATATATGGGACCACCCATAGGAGTCAGATTATTTGAAAACTAGATGAATTTTATGGAATCAACACTTGATAATAATCGAGAAACTTGATTCAAAATATTGGCTCAGCCTTGCAATGATAAGATCAATCACCTCATATACATTTTATCCATAATTTTAATTCAGTTGAGCAAAACTACACAACCACTAAGTGTGAAGCACTTGATATGGTCTACAGAATTTTTAAAAATTTCCAATACCTACTTACAACACCCTTTGTCTTTTTCACTAACCCTGAACCACTCAAGTATCTTATGAATAAAATAGTGAACCATGGAATAATCCACCATCGAATCGTGTTATTTCAATAATTCCAATTCTTAGTGGTAGTGAAATGAGGTAAACACAATTTAAGGCTAAATAATTTATCTAGAAACACATTCAATGAATATTCACAAACTATTGAAGATGACATGCCTAAAACATTATTGTAAAAAAATCAACATGTTCCTGAGGAACTCACATATACTATGATTATCCTCACTTTTGGTGTTTCCCTTATTGATTTATCCACCAAAGGAAAAACACAACTAGTGGTTCATGCCACTCCATATAAAAATCATTGGGGGTGAAATTTACAATATGGGGAGTGATGAATTCCTAAATTGATTCATTATAGAAAATGATCATGTTGATGTTATAAGGGAGGTATATGAAGTAATTTGAAGGGGTCATTATGTTGGCAAATTTACTACACACAAGATTATTTTTTTGACTTATGGTGACCTATCTTATTTCAAGATGCTAAGGACTATTCTAAGAGGTGTGATGTGTATCAACATATTGTAAAACCTATTCAATGTGATGAATTTCAATTTATCCCTATTAATGTGTAAAACACCTTTGAAAAATGGGTTTTTGACTTTGTAGGGCCAATATCTCCTATTACATTAAGGACTAGTGTCTACTATATCATCACTTTTATGGGCTACCTTATTAAATATGATGAATCCATTCCAATGAATAACTATACAATAGTAAAAAAAACATGTTTATTATGGGAAAATATAATTAGTTGATATGGATGTCCCTTGAGTTTGAACAGTGATCAAGGAACACACTTCCTCAATGAAATCATGTGCATCCTGCTAGAAAAAATCATGATTACCCATTTCAAAACTACTCCATATCACGCTAAGATAATGAAATGTCAAATTATGTATTAAAATCATTTTTACCATCCTAAAAAATGTTTTTGATATTGGGCACAAGGATTAGGATGATTGTGTTTCTGTAGTGCTCAAGGTATATCAAAGAACATACAATCATCTAAACAAAGTCATACCTTTCTAGTTAGTGTTCGGATAAGAAGTAGTATTAGTAGTGGATTTTTATTTCCTTTCCTTCACATTATGTATATGTATTGGCTACATCATCAAGAAACACTTGACGCATGCCTCCTAGATTTTTTAAAATTAAATGAAACATATTACAATCACCTAAAAGTGGTATTTGAGTGCTAAGAGTGCTACTTGAGATAACCTATTCCTAGCTTAGCCCTAGACCTATTCTAGAGCCTTTTATCACACCTTTATAGCCTTTGTGTAGAACAAATGCATCCCTAGTTAGCTAAAACATAGTCTCAGACCTTCATTCCCAAATCCTAGCTCTTCATGACCAGTAACCTACTAGTCGGACATTAACATAACATTAAATACACTAGAACCACATGGTGCTAGTGTCCCTAACATGATGCTAATGCCCTTTACCCTAACCATATTGAATGGATATATTTTCAAAATTTAAACCCTCTTAAGGTTAGCTTAATTCTATTTTATTATCTTCACAAGCTATAAAACACTATAAATACATGACTTTTAGACCTCTCTCCACTATATGGAAAATAGATGCAAAAAGACCTATTCAAATAGGAAACAAGTTGAGAAAAATCAAGGTTATTAATCCCTATTCTACCCTGCTTATGTATACTACCATATAAAACTACCCTAAGCCTAGATTTTCAATCTCAATCACACTCAAGGCATTCAATACCATTATCATTCAAGAATCACCTGCACTTGTACCCACACTTAGGTGGGGAGAACTATATCAAGCTTGATCCCTCTTTAGAGTATTGGTATGTAGGCAACTCTCTTTACAGTGGGGTGTTGAGGATTCCAACCTATCATACTACTGAACACACATTTTCAGTTCATGCCTTACTTACAAAGAGTATTAAGGTTTACATCATAAATCAACTATTACATGCACAATACAAAGTTTTAGACTTCATATGTGTAGGAATATAACCCAAAAACATAGGCATAGGTGCACTTAGAACTTAGGAACAATCCCACACATAAGACACTAGAGCCATTTTTAGGACAATAGAGCCACATGGTACTACTATCCAAATGTGGCATTATTGTCAAGGAGAGGATTTGACATAAGGATTCAGTTAATGACACTCAGGCATGTTCATATCTTAGTTTTCAGCATTCAGATATTCCACATTAGGTGTTTTCAAGATAATTCCTTATTTACAAACATTTTCTATTATTTTCAAAAAGTCAAAGCAAGTTAAAATATATAACAAATCAGTGATTATTTATTGTATATTATTTCACTAATTTAGACTACTCAACCCTTTAATCAAACATAGGATTTACTTTAGTCAAACTCTAAAGGTTAAAACATTTGGTGTACCTCACTTCTAATATTGCTTAAAACCCTAGTTCTAAATAGGGTTTACCTTCTCCCAATTTTTGTGCACTAAATTAGGCTTACAAACTTTTATTTTTCAAAAAATTTGGCATAACCTAGCTCATTTAATCAATCCCACTTTAGTGTTTCATTTATTTAATGTAATTTACATTTTTGCAAAGTAACCCTAATTCAAAACCCTAACCCTAGATAACTATAGGGTTTACATTTTTAGAACTTATATTTTAGATCCATATATCTTCTAACTTGTATTTCATATAATCATAATCATAATGATAGAATAAATTAACCATTTTTTTTGTAAAGTCTATAACTTTCATTTGCATGCTTATTACCTTTAATTCAAAATGAATTCACAAATGACATAAGCACATGTATAGATGATGCTTTCTATCAATTGTAATACATGTCATATTTCATAACATGTTATCTTTTTCCTATGCGGAATTTCATTAACAAGCAAACCTATACACACATAGAGGATTTAACACATAAGCTAACAACTATGCTTCAAGTTTCAATGTCATATATTATGCACTGAAAAGAAACTCCTTCTCCTCTTCATCTCCATGAGGGTGATATATATTTTCCCTCTAACTAGCTCCATGTTATCATCCATCTATGAGATGAAGCAACCTATAACAATGTCGCTCTCATACTCATCCTATTCACACCTCTTCCCTATAGGGTATGTACCTACATATTCAATCAAAATTAAGCTAGGGTTTGCACTTGTGAGACTCTATGTGATCAAATTATCAATATGAGCAAGATAATTATAGGTTTAAAAAATCAGAATCAAATATTACATGAAAATATTATAACATTGTAAAATCAATTTTCAAGACAAAGGCCTCTAGGGCACAATAGTGTAAATCATATATTTGCATCTTCACCTAGGCAATTTGAGGCAAATAATTTTACATATCCAAATCATAAATCACAACAAATTACATCTACAACTAGTGATTCAAAAAGGATTCAAAGGTAAAATAAGAGTTCAAATGAGATATTAAGGGAAATGATTAAAGTTAAGTTGGTCAACATACCCCCTCTATACCCAATGAGGAGATCTAGATATTTTTGTGCATATCATAGAATGCATGGGCACCATACCAATTCATGTTTAGCATTGAAAAGGAAAATATAATAGCTAATGGATATATATGACTCACACAGTGACACATTATCCACACAACATACAATGTCACATTTACCAATTCAAAAAGGGTCAAATTTAGAAACAATACAATAATGGTTACCAAAAATTAACTTAGAGAAATAAAAGGTTCCAATAGCACAATCAGAATAAGAAACAATAGAATAGGCACATGTAAATGAAGAAAAAGATGCAAATCTACCTCTCTAAAATGATGCCTAGCTTTAAATGGTATGATTTTAGTCACAAATATCTACAATAGTTTGATTATCATGGTCAAGATTGGGCAAGCAAGCCCAAGGCATCATTACTCCCATTCTAGTAGTTGATAATGTTGGTCAACAAGGTTTGGGATTTATTAAACTTCCTGAGGAAAAACATTCATAGATATAGTTTATTAAGGCAAAATATCTAGATAGACAAGAAATGTTACATGAATAGCAAGAACTTAAGTTATAAAGTGAAAATCATGCTAAGTCAATAAGTATTCCCAACAAAGGCTTTCTAAAAAAGAGCCTCCACAACACCATATGTCTACAATAAGCACATATTCAAAGGAAAAAATCATAATCAATCTTTCAAATCAAAATTTAGAAAGATCAACTCCATAGTATGAGGTAATTCCCTCTAACACCCTAGGTTATTGTAATTCCAATAATGAACAATACTCAGACTCCTACCACAATAACATTCAACTACAACATAGCATTCACTCTGCATGAGATATTACCTTTCTTATTTTTAACATAGGCCACAGTGATAGCGAGTCTCCCATGAGACTCATCGATTAATATTGTTCCTCCTTTATTGTACATACTTTCCTTCTCTCTTGATCCTTGTATATAGTTCATTTTCATTTACTTGTACATATCTTATATCCAAAAATTACAAAAAGAATAACATGTCAAAAACATAAAAGCTTTCAAATAATTACTCAAAAAAATAAAAAATTTACAGATTGTATGCATTGTTATTTTTACATTTATTATATTTTCCATACACTACATATGTTAAATATCTTAGTATAGTCAATTTTATCATACATACATGCTTCTCTTATTCTTGTTGAGTGCTTGCAAATTGCTTACAGGACTCAGGTCCACTACACTAATCCAGATTTGATATCATTTACCCATTGGGGGCATATACATTGATTTAGGTTTATTCATTTGATACATCTACCCACTTGGGGGCATCTTATACATAGTTCCTATCACCAGGGTCTATGTTTACATTCTATACATTCTAGTTTTAGCATTGTTATATATTAATATTGATCAATGCTACTTGTACTCAGAATTTTTATCAATTATCACTAATTTAGACTCAACATAAGTACATCTCACTCTTACATCTATATTTGTACTATATTCATATGTGCTTTCATTTCTATCTTTCCTAGTTTAGACTTGATCATATTCTCTATGCTTCTTCTATTCGAGGGTATTTGAATATGCCACTATTCTTTAGCTCTATGCCACTTCTATTCATGTATGCCTTAGACATGTGACCATGTCCCTTATGTGTGCCTTCCCTGATTGTGTATGCAAGCATTTAAACATGTTCTTCTATGTGGCTCTAAGCCAAATTTCTTATTGCTTACGTATGTGAACATTTGAACATGTCCTTATATGTCTTTTTTTCTTAGATTTAGTGACATGTGTCTATGTCCCTTGTATTTTATTCCCTTGACTTATTTTGTTTACCTCATGTGGTTTGTATGTATGTTTTCTTTTATGCATCATGTCCATGACACTTGTCTTTACTTGTTACACACACCATGGCCCATCTCCCTAGGTAGCTACTCATATTTGATGTTATACACATTAATTACATCTATCTTAACACCCTTTTGCAATGCTAGACACAACATACACCCTATATTACATACTTATGCTCAGATTATCTTACATTCTGATGTTATGTTTACACATTGCATTAGATTATTATCCAATTATCATATATGATCTGACTAACACATTTGTAGAGATATTTCTTTTGAGGATAATTATTGCATAGGTAAACAACTACCCTAAAAAGAAGGGGCATTCATAGGAGTTTGTCATAAAGATCAGGCTTACATTGTATTCATAGAACAATTTTTAGCACACAGGTTCAGTTTCAAAAAATTAGACATAGGTAAAACACATGAAAAAATAGGGAATCAAAAATCAGTATAATGATTTAGATTTTAGACCAGATAAACATCGGTACCCAAATAGGGACACTAGTGCCACATGGAACTACTATCCAATATCTATAGTTTTAGGGTAGTTTAGATTAGCCAAAATAGTACACCAAGTATAGTACATGTTTACACAAATAAAATTATAGGTTTGGTAGTTATGCTCATATTTTGCCCATATTCACACTAGTTCATCTCATATTCATATCAGTTTCTTAGATTGGGGGCATCATGCATGACATGATCATCCCCATATTTAGTTTAGATACTTAGATATAACTATTACAACTTAGTCTATAATCAATATACTTAGTTATCAAATTGGGAGCATGCACGTGGCACACTATTTCTATATGCTTAGTTACACATAGGTTGATCAAATGGAATGGTAAACTCCATGGCATTCTCTAAGTTATACACACTTAACATAATATTCTAGGTTATCATTAGTTTCATGACTTACTCCATCTATAGTGGTTGGCATTCCTGAGTGGCCTAGAGTTACCTAATGTATCTGAGTGGTTACAGAGATGGCATTCACATTTAGATATACCTAGTTATATATTTTTAGTACTTTGTGCAAGTCAATTTTAGATGCATCTAACACACATAGTTGGTCAATGATGGATTCATATCCTACTTGAGTTCTTGATCCACCCACATGATAGGTTTGGACACACTTTTAGTCCAATCCAATGTATTCATAGGTCATGCTCTACCAAGTAGGGGTGGGCAATGATGGAGTCAAAACTAGATTAAGTTCTTGAGTCACCCACACATGAAGATTGAGAAATATATCATCTCAATCTAAGTTATTCAATGATTTGATCACTATGTACATGCACACACACAGGTTGTCATTACGTTCATGTATTGGTTTGCATACCCAATGAGGTGTATTTGTTCTTTTCCTCTTTCCCATCTCTTTACTTAGTTTTAATCAGCTATTTATTTAACATAGTCTCTTGATTTTAATATATCTTAATTAAGGACTAATTTATGCATGTTTAATTATAGGTTATGCTTTATATCATGCTTCACATATGCATACCCAGCTTCACATACTCAGAATTAGCTACACAGGCTTCACTTCCTAGGTAAGTACATGTATGTATCTTTTTCCTTTATACTAGACATTTCACTTTATTGCATTTTTAGCATAAGGAAGGGAGAAATGTAATCACCTATAGGTGGTATTTAAGTACAAAGAGTGATACTTGAGATAAAATATTCCTAGCTTAGCCCTAGAGCTATCATAGAGCCTTTTATCACACTTTTCCAGCCTTTATGCAGACCACAAGCATCCTCTTGTCAGCTAAAACATAATTTCAAACCTTTATTCCTAGATCTTATCCTTTCATGCCTAGCAACCTACCAACTAGACATTAGCACCACATTAAGGACACTAGAGCCACATGGCGCTCGTGTCCCTAACATGGTGTTAATTTCATTTACCCTAAATTTTCCAAATGGATATATTTTTAAAAGTTAAACCCTCTTAAGTTCAGCCTAAGCATATTTTATTATCCACACAAGCTAAAAAACACTATAAATACATGAATTTTAGACCTCTATCCACTAGATGGAAAATAGATGCAAAAGTACCTATTCAAACAAGAAACAAGCTAAGCAAAATCAAGGTTATAATCCTTATTTTGCCCTACTTTTGCATACTACCATCTACAACTACCCTAAGCCTAGATTTTATAGATTTTCAATCTCAAGCACACTCAAGGTACTCAAGACCACTATCATTCTAGCATCACTTGCACTAACATTAGCGCTTAGGTGGGAAGAACTACATCAGTCTTGATCCATCCTCAAAGTATTAGTATGTAGGCAAATATCTTCATAGTGGGGTGTTGAGGATGTTCAGCCTATCCTACTAACGAACACACATTTTCAGCTCATGCCTTACTTACAAGGAGGTTTAGGGTTTACATCATAAATCAACTATTAAAAGCATAATACAAAGTTTTAGACTTTATGTGCATAGAAACATAAGCACAGGTGCACCCAAAATTTAGAAATTGTCTTGCATAGAGGACACTAGTGCTATTTTCTTAATACTAGAGCCACATGATGTTATTATCCAAATGTGGCACTACCATCTAGGAGAGGATTTGACATAGGGATCTAATTGATGACACTCATACTTATTTGTATCTCAATTTTCTGCACTCAGATCTTTTTCATTAGGTGTTTTCTAGATAAGTCTTTATTTGCACATATTACTATTTTTATAAAGTCAAAGCAAGTCAAAATATATAACAAATTAATGGTTATTTATTGCATATTATTTCATTGATTTATACTACTCAACCCTTTAATCAAACATGATATTTAATTTAGTAAAACCCTAAAAGGTTAAAACACACACCATTACATGGTGGAGCTAGATAATTGAAAAGGCTAGCTAAAAAGCTTAGTATGATATGCACAGTAAAGGGAAAATTTGTCGTAAAGGCACACATGTTTTTTATGTGAATCCAAGTATGCTAAATATATAGGAAAAATCCAAATCTATTGGATGGGTCCTTATATTATCCATGTTATCTTGGAGATTGGTGCATGCACATTTTCCACTCTAGATGGTGAAATGCTCCTTTTAATTTCGATGGTAACTGAATCAAGATCTATCACATCTAAGTGGTACCATGAGCTACTAAAAATAAGTTGTATGCCATGATGTATTTTATTTTGATTAAATTTTGTGTTATGTAGTGTAGGATTTTTTTTTAATAATTGTAATTGTTCATGTGCACATAGGATTAATAATAAGCACACAGCCTTACAAGACTAGTTAGACGACTCAAGAAAAGGATTTCACTGAGACCCTTATGTCAGACATTTCAGTACTTATGGAAAAAAATTGTTTTGCATCATGTAACACTTGTATTATTTTTTTTCATTTTGTCAAATATATGTGGTTTCAAAACTTAAAACAAGTACCCACTAATTCATTTAGTCTAATCAATTGTATTATACTATATGCTATACTTATGTTTTGTGTATAATTTCTAAAATTTCTCACTCATTGTAATTTTGTTGCACAATCATGATAACATTATAAATTTTAATGGAGGAATAAGTGATAAATTTAGTGTGGGGTGGGGAAGAACTCAAATCAGTAAAGGGAAGGTAGATGTGCACAATATAATTTTATGAAGTATCCAGATACATGAGGCTTGTGGGGTGAGGAGCATGAAACAAAAAATAGATACGTAATATGCCCAAGAACATATAAAAAAAAAGGTGTAAGGCATAGGTCGTGTTGAATAATAACCATACATTATGACATCACTAGCATTAATTAGGGATGTTGAAGAAAATCCCAACTATGTTGCACTTGCATTTAATTTGGATGTACCAAAGTGATAATAACGGTAAGTTAATAGTATGGTTTGAGCCATTAGAAGAATTTAAACATCGATGGATGTTATAAGTTTATCTTTGCAAGATATTTTCACTACTTTTTACTTTCAAAAAGAGTTGATAACTCATAGAGTGAAAAATTAATATACAAAAAAATCAAGCATATTTGTAACAAGATTGAAATGATTACAATACATTGGTCATTGAATTCATAACTACAAGATATTTCAATCCCATTAAAAGGAAAATTTGGCTGGAAGAGTAGAAGAAAATTGAAATTGGAAGAAGTTATAGGTTACAGGAAGAAAAATCTTGCCATTAATGGACCATGAAGCTTAGAGCCAAGGAAATTTTAGGGGTTTCATAAAGGTTAGCAATCCTAGAGTTTAACAAAAAGGGTTTATAACAATAATGAAGTTAAATCAAAAGTCTAGTAAAACAAAGGCACCAAGAACATCAAGTAACAACAAGTGCATCCATATGATAGAGATGGTAGGGCCCAAAATAATGGCTATTAAGGAGGTGAGCGAGGAATAATTGGAAGGGAGGATTGAAGAGGCACTGTCTCAATAAAATAGATGCAATACCCAAAGATTGACATATACGGGGAGAAGTGGGATTCAAAGATAACACAATGCAATATTGAGGATTATAACCAAAGAGGAAGAAATAATGAGATAGACTTAAACAAGGACTACATGGTGGAAACAAGAAAGAGGAACATGGATGGTGTCATCTTATTAGATGCATTGGTTAAATTTTTTTTAGAGAAAATTAGGGTGCTCTAGTTGTTTGATTTACCATATATTGGTATGCTTATTGATTTGGTGTGATTCCTATTGTTGCACATACATGAGGGTCAATTTTACTTTGTTGGGTGTAGGATGAAGCTTTCTGAAATGTGCATCAATAAGTCCACATGTTTCCATGTTATTATGAAGTTATAAAGTTACATTGGTTATTACTATGAAGGTAGATTAGGTTGCTCAACTATTAAAATAGAAGAAGGAAAAGTTCACATTTCCTATTAGGAATATTGAATATCATGCAACCCTAGTGACTGTGTGATTGGTTAGCAAAAATTTAAAGAGAACATGACGGTGGGAATATATTAAACACTTATTATATATCATTTATAAGATGGCTGAGGACACCCTATTTAATATTTCCAAATTCAATATCGATTCCATCATTAAAAGCAAAGAAAAATCACACCACATAAGATAAATCTTTAGATGGGGCACTATTTTAATTTTATTATTATTCAATGAAATAGAAATATACAATGACCATTGTGACAATATTTAGTCCCTCCCTATCGAATACATATAATTTTACAATAGGTACCATGGACACTTGTGCCTTGGAATTTATAACAAACATTATATAATTAAGATGGAGGGATGGCATGCAAACTTAGTTGAAGCATTCAAGAATGAGTGGTGCATTTTGAGGATGTTACTATAGGTATTGTTGGTAGTTTTTGATCCCACAGGCCAAAAAATGCCACCCTTACCATTTTTTAACTTTGCATTTCATGTTATTTTTGCCTTCAATGTTTTTTCATGTTGCTAATAGTAGTTCAAAGAAGCAAGAAAAAGGACTTTAGGTTTGACCCAATATAATACTTTGGGTTCATAATGCATGAAGACTTCAGGTTCACAACACATGAAGACTTTGGGTTCATAACTCATGAAGACTTTAGTTTTTCATGACTAGAAGACTTTGGGATTTCACAGGAGGAAGACTTTGAGCTTTCCTACATCAGTAACTTCACCTGAGAAACTTGAAGTAAGGGGCAATGGAAAACCCAAACTAGTCTTGAACAATGGTTCATGGGTTTTAAAGAGAGGAAGACTTCAGGCTTTCTTACATCAGTAACTTCACCAAAGAAACCTGAAATAAGTAAGGGGCAATGGAAAACCTGAACTAGTCTAAAACAATGGTTCATGGGTTTTCACGGGAGGAAGCTTTGGGCTTTCCTACATCAGTAAATTCACCAAAGAAGCCCAAAGTAAGAAGAAGTGGAGAACCCGATGAAGCAAAAGTACAAAGGTTCATTTTTTAGGAACTCTTTTCACCAAGTGTTATTCTTTCAGAGTTTTTGTTCAAGCTAAGTGTTGTAATTTCCTTAGACTTTTTGTTCGGGAAAAGATTCTGAAGGGCACTTGTGAAAGGAAATTGTTCTTTAAAACTTTTTCGAAGGACAATTTTTCACTTTTCCAAAAGACATTTTCAAAAGAAGTGGTACTCTTCAAAAAATTTGAAAGGTATTTTTCAACTTTTTTGAAGGGTATGTTCCTTTTAGAAGGGTCATTTTCAAAAGTTATGAAGGGTGTTTTCACAAAAGACAAGGATAATTTTCAATTTTCCCGAAGGGAATGTTTCTTTTAGGAAGGTTTCTTTCAAAAAATACAAAGGGATATTTCTTTTAAACAAAATGTCCAAAGCAAAGACAAAGACCTTTTTCTTTGGGAAAATTGTCTGGGACAATTTTCTTGAAGGGTATCTCTTCAATAAAATGGTCTTTTTCAGAATTCCCAATACAATTCTTCTACAAAAAAGTGTCCTAAACTCTTTTCTGAAGGATACTTTTCTTTCAGACAAGGCACTTTTCAAAAAATCCTGAAAGAATTTTCTAAGGGACACATTTCCTTCAAGAAAATTGTCCAAGACAATTTTTTGAAGGTAGATTCCTTCAGAATTTTTGTCCCCAAGCAAAATCTTGAAGTATAATTCATTAAAGAAAAGGGTCCATAGAAATTGTTCAAGAAAATTGTCTAAAAGAAGAAGGCCCAAAAGAAAAGGTCCGTAGGAAAGTGTCCAAAGAAAACATGACATTTGTGCTAGTGTCAAAGTTCAAGATAATAAAATAGCTATTGGGATTCAAATATCCCATGATGGTCCTGCAAACATCAAAATATAAACACCTGCAAGTAGCTTTTTGGAATTATATGGACTTACATCAACATAAATAGATACAGGAAAACCAATGTCCTTATATTGGTTTTCCATCTATAGGAAAGATCTGGTCTAGGTTTCGAAAAAAGAGCCAGTAGGTGCAATTAATGGAAAGGTCCTTGTCCTTCGACATAGCCATCATCTCTAAAAATAGCCGTTCAAGTGCAAAAGTAACATGGCTCGATCCAAATTTAAAGTTATGGGGATTTTGTCCTTATGCATGCAAGACAAGTGAAGGATGATGTGGAAGTGAAAGATGAAGATCAGGTGATTAGAAAAGGTAGATCGAGCATTCAAGACATTTTTGGAGAAGTCTTTTATCTTTTAGCATGTTTGCCAACCAAAAAGGTAGCTCAAAGCTATTGGGAAAAAGCAAAGTTTCTTTATACAAAATAGAATAGTACCCTAATTGTTCAAAAGGATTATGGAGCATTCATTACAAGAAGGTAGCAACTTAGTTATCATGTCTCAAGTAGGGTTTCCTCTTCCTTTCTCTCTCCCCTTTTTCTCTCATCCTTTTATGCATATATACATGCCCTTGAACATAAAAAGGGATCCCTCGACTGGTGATAGAGTTATGTTATAAAAAATTTCCTCGTAATACTCTCTTAAAGAAATACAAGATTACTTTCTAATTTTTGTTGAATTCAAGTGTGCACTATTGGAGTTTAACTTACAGAATGTATGTTTTCTCTCATCATCTATGATTTCTCTACGCACCTAACTTTAGTTTTCTTGGTTTCTTGTAGTTTGTGTGATGTGTTAGCCTTTGGTGCCTTTCTAAAGCATTACAAGTCACAATGTCTCTCATGTAGACCTATTCCTTCCTACCCTTCAAAGTGCATCCTCCCCTTTGACCTCTACACAACTGCTCATGCTTGCAGCTTTAAAATAGGATCAGCTAGATTGTGTCTTGTTTAAGTTTAGTAGTAGTCATTAAGGTTCCTAGTTTGAATGCAGATCACTATTTTTTGGTGCATCACCTCCCTTAGCTTAGATTTCTTTTTTTATATTATCCTCCTATCCCTTTCCCTTAGTCAACAGTAGACTTTAGCGTGGGAAATAAAATCTAAAGTGAAGCATCTGATGAACTAGCCTCATTAAAAATCTTAGAGGTTCAACCTCACTACAGGAGACCCACAGCGTAAGGTTCTCCCAACGCTTGTAGTTGGGAGTGGGAGAGCTTGAGAAAATCTCCCATAAAGGGTGCAATTTCAGATGACAATAGTTTTTGGAATACTTGATGGGACCATTTTTTAGGAAGAGTGGTCAATTTTGATGTTGGTTTTATCAATTTGCAATAGTTATATCTTTCATCTTTTAGTATCTGGTGACTCCGAGGAACGCTCAGCAATCTGGTGGCAGAACAGTAGCTATCTTTCATGCCAAAGGTGACTACAAGATTAGCTTCTAGAGGTATTCCTTCTAAATTTGTTGAATTACCTTTAAAATCAAAAAGAAGGTTAAGGTTTTCCCATACTCACCCATACATAGGAAACTATTTTCCTAAACCAGTCATGAGGTATACCTATGCAAGAAGACCTTTGTTAGACCCTCTTGTTACCATGATTCCCTAAAGAGCTTTTGTAGGTTTTAATGGCTAAATTCATTTAAATTTGTCATAATATGATCCTATGCCAGTAACAACCCTCAAAATCATCCCATATTTCATAGGAGACCAAGTTGTAACTCCTACTGAACACATCATAGACATAGCTAATTTTTGCAATATTCATATTGTCACAGTAGAAAATGTAGCTGTCAGACTATTGGTTTTATCCTTTAAGGTAAAATATTTAGATTGGTATAAAGGTTTAGATCATAACTCTATTCAATTATGGGATCAGTTGGGAACAACCTTATGTAAGATATTTGTAGACAAGAGTGATCATTTGTCACTAGCAAAATAGTTGACCACAATCAAGAGAGCTCTTCATGAATTTATGCAAGAATTCAACACAAGATTCCAAAAAGCTTGGGATAAAATTCCAGTTGTTGTTAGACCATCCCCTAACGTTGCATGTTTATACTGTTTGAAATCTCTAAACAGTGACATAATAGTAATGATCTGATCCATGGGTGGAGATATATTACCAGACACATACGATGTGGTTATCAAAGCTAAAAATTGTCTAATCCAGGCTGACAAGCTTACTCCTAGGCTCCCAATGCCTCTTTCCCTAAGATCAGACCACCTCCTACAGTTGTTCCACCACTTGATGTTAATCTTTCAACACCAATGATTGCCACTATTTCTTTACCCAAGCAATAGAAGGCCTCCACTAGAGGATCTAACGACTCCTAAGAGCAAAAGAACTACTTATAACTTAAGAGCATGATCCAATTATTAGGGAATGATGTGGTCAATGTCAAGAGATATCAATCTTATAGTAAGTCATACTAGGATATATCAGTCTCAACAGCAATCTCATCAAGGTAATAGACCACCCTTCAAGGGAAACTTCCAAGGTCAAATCAGAGAACAAGGGCAAAGATAGCTTAGCTATAATAAGCAAAAAAATTACAATCCAAATATTTCAGGATCTTCCAACACCTTAGTCCCAATTCAAAATAATATGGCTCAAGAGGTCAAAGGAACCATGCCTTGGGATCAATCTTTTGGGCAATCCATTATCCCAACTAGTGGTTTAAGCCAGGCATTTAATGACTAATGGCCATAAGCTATTGCTTATGGATATAATCAAGCCTTAATGGCTCAAAGCATGGAGACTCCCATGATGACAAAGATAGAGTAGTCTCCATAAGAACAAGGATCAAATCAGGTACCAAACCAACCTGATGCTACAATGGTCATCAATGAGCAAGAAGAGTGCTATGTATCCAATCAACAGGTTAGCTTTAGTCAATATTATGTCCTAGTGGTAGTAAATATAAGATTCAAAAGAAGTAATATGGGTGAAAACTAGGGAGAATTCAAGGAACCTCCCACCACCACTCCTTCATTGTCCAAGCCTAACAAGTCTGTTGTCACTCCAAGTGTCTCGACTCTTCCACAAAGCTCACAAATTCAATAAACAGAAGTAATGGCTCCCAAAGCACAAGAAAATGTTAGTCATACACCAATCAACATTTTTGAACAAATGAATAAATTTAATTTGAACGTACCAATGTGGGACATGCTTTTCATGCCCGATCAAGTGGATATCCTTCAAGAAGGTTTGTCCAAGATAGGTGTTTCAATAACTGCAGGTAAACAACCAAGCAAAGAAGCTGAGGTCCTCACTAATGCAGCCAAGGTTCATATAGGAGAAAGGTCAATTAATGTGGTCAAACCTCCTCCTTTCTATATTTCATTAATCATTGGTGACTCCTTGGTGCATGATTGCTTAGTATATAGTAGAGTTAGCACTTCAATAATGCCAAAGTCTATAACTGATCAGTTAAACCTCAAATATGAGCCACATACTAAGGGATTTATATAGCTTGATGGTTCTTCCACAAATCCATCTAGTATCATCAAGGAATTGAGCTTGAACTTGCATGCTTGTCCTAGTGTTTCAATGGTTCAGGATGTGTTGACCTTGATGTGACTCCTCGCTTTGCATTATGCCTTTCTATAGAATTCATAGCCAAAATTAGGGGTTATCTAGTATTAGATTGGTTTTACATGGATTTTAAAATAAGGTATGGGACTAAGGTATCAATCAAGGCTGAGCCTATGGCACAATTTCACATTGAGCCCCATCAACCAAATAACCTAAACCTCAATTGCACTATTCCTGATGAAGATGAATTTGAAACTGGCCAGGAATTGAATACTCATCTTGAGGAGATTCCAAAATTTTTCTTAGATGAGTTATGGGGGATAACCAATTTCTCAACCCTTTGGAGGGTGTTGAAGAAAAGGACATGGGTGTCTATCTACTACCTAAATAAAATCAACCCATGTGTTCCCTCATTGGACCTAAAGAAAACCTCAATGATATGTGAGGTTGTTATTTGATGGTTCAAGGAGTAAAAATGGATCAGGTGTAGGAGAAATGTTATTTCCCCTTTAGAAAATAAGCATTTATCTTCCTAAAGCTTCCATTTCAGTTGATCTTCTAATGCAACAAAATATGAAGGCTTGATTCATGGTCTCCAATGGGACAATAAGAGAGGAATCAAAATGTTGCAAGCATATGGAGAGAATGAGCTTATAATGAACCAAGTCAAACTCTTGAACATTATAAGGAATCCTTTGATGAGGTCTTACAAAAATAGAGTGTGAGACCTAATTGAATATTTTGAAGCCTTTGACATCCAAGCAGTGCTAAGGAACGAAAATCAGCATGCTAACAAGTTGGAAGTTGTGGGAGCTCAATTCAACATCCCAAGTAAACTAAAAGAGTCCAAGGTTTAGCCACATGTCAAGGTGGTGGTGAGGCCATCAATGCAAAATAATGAAGTCCATTGGAATTTTTTTTAAATGATAAAAAAATTGCTTGTTTCTTATAATAAGAAGCTAAGTTCTCCTCCACCAATTAGGAGAAGTTTCAATAACAGTATGGGGAACAAATTATTTGATTAAAATATATTAAGTTTCCCAAAGGATTGGTTACACTTGAGGGCATTTTACACAAGGGAGACCATATGAGAAAAGAAAAGGTAGTAATGTCAACCAATGAAGAAAACTATGAGGGAGTCCTCATCTTCAAAGACAAACTTCTCAAGCTCAGGAAGGTAAGCATCAAGGCTGAAAGGCATGCTTTCATAGCACTCTGCTAGGAATACATAGACATCTTTGCTTGGGAATCCAATGACCTGAAAGGTTTTGATCTAAAGTTATCCCATCATACCATAGAGCTGGAGGCTAATGCTAAGCTTGTGAGGCAAAAGCAAAGGCCCTTTAACCCCAAAATAGAAGAGCTTATGAAGAAAGATCTAACCAAGTTGATTGAATCCAAGATTATATTTCTCATCAAACACTCATCATGGGTAGCTAATTTTGTGATTATAAGGAAGAAGAGTGGGGATATTAGGCTTAGTTGACTTCAGAGATTTGAACAAAGTCTCCTTGAAGGATCATTACCCTCTACCATCCATGGAGCAACTTCTTCAAATAGTTACAAGGTTAGAATGTTTTTCTCTTTTGGATGGATATTTAAGTTACAACCAAGTATTGGTAAAAGAAGAAGATCAGTAAAAGACTACCTTCACCACCAAATGGGGTGTGTATGCGTACTAAAAAATTCCCTTTGGTTTGTCAAATGATGGGACAACTTTCCAAAAATCCATGGACATGGCTTTCCAAGGATTGTTGAATCAAATGGTGCTGGTCTATGTGGATGACATCACATTTTTCTCCAAGAATGTTAGTGAACACATGGACCACCTAAGGTTGATCTTTGAAAGATGTAGGGAGTATAGGATCTCATTAAATCTTAAGAAGTGTGTGTTTATTGTGCATGAAGGTAAGTTGTTCGGTCATGTTGTTTCAAAATAAGGGCTGTCTATTAATCTTGATAGAATAAGTGCCATCTTGGCCTTATCCTTGCCCAAACATAAGAAAGGAGTTTAGAGCTTCTTTAATAAAATAAACTGTGTAAGAAGGTTCTTACTGGGTTTTGCAAGCTTGGTCAAGCCTATTACTGCCATGTTAAAGAAGAGTCACATTTTTTCTTGGCCAAGAGAAGGAAAAGATGATTTTGAAGCCATCAAACAAACATTGCCCAAGCACCCTCACTCATAAATCTTGATTTCTCCAAGGATTTCATGCTATACACCTTTGCTAATGTTGGCAGCTTATCAGATATGCTAATACAAAAGAATGGTGAGGGAATGGAGTAGCCAATTGCCTTTTTTAGTCAAGGGTTGAAAGGACATGAGGTGAGGTACACTTTTATAGAGAAGAAAATCCTTGAAGCAGTGAGAAGTCTTAAGAAGTTTAGACCAATGCTCTCCAACAACAAGATTTATCTCATGGTGCCCCATCCTAGAGTTAGGTATTTCCTCCTTAACAAAGATTTGAATGAGAAAAGATCCGATTGGATCACCAAAATCATGGAGTTTAATGTGGAAATCAGAGTGACCAAGTTGGTCAGAGGTAGAGGTTTATTTGAGCACATGGTGGAAGATCTTCAAAAATACAAAGTTGCCATGGTGATTTAAGACAACTCATGGATAGAGGCACCTCTACTTCATAAGAGCTGGCTCCATGATATGGCACATTTTTTAATAACATGGGAATGCCCCCAAGGACAAGGCAAAAATAAGGTATTTCAGACTTTAGTCCATACCTTATGCATTGGTTGATGGGGTTTAATTTATAAAGGACCTCAATGGAATGATCGTAAGGTGCATAGATAATGACCAAGTGACCAAGCTTTTAGAGCAATTCCATGCTAGACCTACAGGAGGTCATTTTTCACCTAGAACCATAGCAACAAAGATGATGAGGGTGGTTATTACTAGTCTAGCCTCTTTAAATATGATTATGCATGGGCAAGAAAGTGTCAAATATGTGCCCTCTTTACAGGTAAGTAAATATTAGTAGCTTTTCCACTCAACTCAATTCAGGTAGAATAATTATTCATGTAGTGGGGTTTGGATTTCATAGGAGTGATCAACCCTCCATCAAGTGTGAGGCATAAGTGGGTGATTACTACAACTGATTACTTCACCAGATGGGTGGAAGCCATTACGTTGAAGGAAGCTAATGAAAGTGTAGTCCTAGACTTCTATGATAACATTGTGACTAGGTTTGGTATTCCATCCACTATCATTTATAATAATGTATTGGCATTCCTTGGTCTAAAAACAAGTTAATGGGCTCTCAATATGGGAATCTACCTCAGCACCTCTTCTAATTATTATCCTCAAGGAAACGGACTGGATGAGTCCACAAATAAGAATTTGCTGAGAATCATCAGGAGAACTATAGAAGAGAATCAAAGGACATGGAATACCAAATTAAAGATAGCCTTATTGGCTGACAGAGTGACTCATAAAGCTACCATTGGTAATTCTCCATATGTTTTGGTAAATGGAAGGGAGGCAAAGTTACCCATTGATCTTGATCTTCTTGCATTAGAACTAGCCCATCAGTTGGAGTTGTTGGACGATGAGCCCATGAATGTGAGATTAACAGAACTCATGGAGCTTGAAGAAATAAGAGACCTTGCAATGAAGACACTAGAGTCACATCAAGCTCAAGTCAAGAAAGCCTTTGACAAGAGAGCCATAGTAAGGGGATTCAAAGAGGGGGATCTAGTCCTCAAATGGGATTCAAATAAGGCCAAGCCAAGCAACCATACCAAGTTTGACATCCTGTGGAGTGTCCCTTATTTGATCCATGGATGTAAACAACATAACGCTTTTCAGCTTGCCCAACTAGATAGAGAGGTATTACCCATACCAATCAATGGGATTCATCTAAATAATGGATTTTAAAAGAGTTTGAAATTATTGTATATATTGTACATTTTATATAGTTTTTCATGTTTTCTTCTAAGTGCCTTGTGCAAATTCTTTTTAGTTGTGTGTTTCCATTTCCTAAGTGCCTTGGGCGCAGTATTTTTCTATTCTAGTTATTCTTATTGCTTCAAGGGGAGTTTCCAGATAGAACCAACCTTGTCAAAGAAAGCAATAACTCCATGCCCAATGGATCAGATGAAGCAATGAGTTGGGTTCTTCAATCATAGCATGCATGCTTCCCTGTGAGTCACCAAAAATGTTGGCAAATTTTGACCCAATAGGCCAAAAAATACCACCCTTACCATTTTTTAACTTTGCACTTCATTTTATTTTTGCCTTGAAGTTTTTTTTCATGTTGCTTAGAGAATTTCAAAGAAGCAAGAAAAGGGACTTCGGGTTTACTCCAATAGAAGACTTTGGGATCATAATGCATGAAGACTTTAGGTTCACAACGCATGAAGATTTTGGGTTCATAATGCATGAAGACTTCAAGTTTTCATGACCAAAATGCTTTAGGATTTCATAGGAGGATTAATTTGGGCTTTCCTACATCAATAAATTAACCTAAGAAACTTGAAGTAAGTAAGGGGAAATGGAAAACCTAAACTAGTCTTGAATAATGGTTCACGGGTTTTCAAGAGAGAAAGACTTTAGGCTTTCCTACATCAATAACTTCACCAAAGAAACTCAAAGTAAGGGGAAATGGAAAACTTGAACTAGTCTTGAATAATGGATCACATATTTTTACGGGAGGAAGACTTCAGGATTTCTTACATCAGTAACATCACCAAAGAAGCTTGAAGTAAGAAGTGGAGAACTCAATGAAGCAAAAGTACAAAGGTTTTTTTCTTTTGGGACTCTTTTCACCAAGTGTTTTTCTTTTAGAGTTTTTGTTCGGACTAAGTGTTGGAATTTCCTCAAACTTTTTGTTTGGGAAAATATTCTAAAGGGCACTTGTGAAAGGAAATGGTCCTTTACAACTTTTCCCAAGGGCCATTTTTCACTTTTTTGAAAGGCATTTTCAATAAAGTGGTACTCTTCAAAAAATTTGAAAGGTAGTTTTCAAAATTTTTGAAGGGTATGTTCATTTCAAAAGGGACATTTTCAAATTTTCCAAAGGGTATTTTCACAAGGGAGAAGGGTAATTTTTAAGTTTCTCGAAGGGCATGTTCCTTTTGGGAAGATCTCTTTGAAAAAATATGAAGGGATATTTCTTTCAAACAAAATGTTTGAAGCAAAAGATAAAGACCTTTTCTTTCAGGAAAATTATATGGGATAAGTTTCTTGAAGGGTAACTCTTCAATAAAATGGTCCTTTTCATTATTCTTGAAGGAATTATTCTACAACAAAGTGTCCTAAACACTTTTTCAAAGGATACTTTTCTTTCAGACAGGGCACTTTTCAAAAAAATCCTAAAATGATTTTCTAAGGGACACATTTCCTTCAGGAAAATTATCCAAGGAAATTTTTTGAAGGTAAATTTCCTTCAAAAAATTTGTCCCCAAGCAAAAGCCCGAAGTATAATTCCTTCGGGAAAAGGGTTCGTGGAAATTGTTCAAGAAAATTGTCTAAAAGAAGAAGGCCCAAAAGAAAAGGTCCACAGGAAAGTGTCTAAAGAAAACATGGCATTCATGCCAGTGTCAATGTTTAAGCTCATAAAATAGTTGTTGGCATTCAAATATCCCATGATGGGCCTGAAAATGTCAAAATCTAAACCCTTGCAAGTAGCTGTTTGGATTTGTATGGACTTACATCAACATAAATGGATATAAGAAAACCAATGTCCTTAGATTGATTTTCCATCTATAGGAAAGATCTGGTCCAAGTTTCAAAGCAAGAGTCAATAGGTGAAATTAATAGAAATGTCTTTGTCCTTTGACATAGCCATCATCTCCGACAACAACCGTTCAAATGCAAAAGTAGCATGGCTTGGTCCAGATTCAAAGTTATGGGGATTTTGTCCTTATGCGTGCAAGACAAGTAAAGGATGGCATGGAAGTGAAAGATGAAGATCAGGTGATTAGAAAAGGTAGCTCAAGCATTAAAGACATTCTTGGAGAAGTCTTTTGTCTTCCAACATTTTTGTCAACCAAAAAAGTAGCTTGAGGCTATTAGGAAAAAGCAAAGTTTCTTTATACAAAATAGAACAATGCCCTAACTAGTCAAAAGGATGGTGGAACATTGATTATAGGAACGTAGCAACTTAGCTATCATGTTTTGAGCAGGCTCTCCTCTTCCTTTCTCTTTCCCCCTTTTATCTCATCCTTTTCTACTATATATACAGGCCTTTAAACATAAAAAGGGATCCCTCGACTGGTGATAGAGTTACACTGTCAAAAATTTCCTTGTAACACTCTCTTAAAGCAATACAAGACAATTTTTTGATTTTTGTTGAAGTCAAGTGTGCATTATTGGAGTTTAACTTGTAAAAGGTATGTTTTCTCTCATCATCTAATATTTTTCTACGCACCTTGCTTTAGTTTTCTTGGTTTCTTGTAGGTTTTGTGATGTGTTAGCCTTTGGTGCCTTTTTGAAGCATTAAAAATCATAGTGTCTCTCCTGTAGACCTATTCCTTCTTGCCCTTTAAAGTTCATCCTCCCCTTTGACCTCCACACAACTACTCATGCTTGCGTCTTTGAAATAGGATTAGTTAGACTATGTGTTATTTAAGTTTAGTAGTAGTCATTAAGGTTCCTAGTTTGAATGTGGATCATTCTCTTTTGGTGCATCACCTCCCTTAGCTTAGATATCCATTTTTATGTTATCCTCCTATCCCTTTTCTTTAGTCATTAGTAGACTTTAGCATGAGAAATAAGAGTTAAAGTGAAGCATCTGAAGAACTAGCCTCATTAAAAATCCTAGAGGTTCAACCTCACTACATGATACCCATAGGCTGAGGTTGTCCCAAATGCTTATAGTTGGGAGTGGGAGAGCCTGAGAAACTCTCCCATAAAGGGTACAATTTTAGACTACAACAGGTATGCAATGGCTATGTAGATTTTGTAGTATTACAACACCACTCCTTTGAAAATATTTATCTTGATTACAGTATCATGTTGAGATGGCTTAGACTTCCACATGTATTTTTAGCATGCTAATTTTCATAAGGGGTTGTAATAACATCCAATGTGTAAAAGATATAGTTTCATGTTGCACGCACTAGTGAGGATTTGTATAACCTATGGACAATGTATATATATGAAATCAAGACTACTATAAGGGATGATAAAGATTAATATGATGATACTACCATAAACCCTCAACTCCGTGAGTGAATATAAAACAAATTGCATAAGTTGTATTTTTCACCAAACCTAAGGAAAAGAGCATGAGATAAGGAGCACATGAGCAATAAAATCAAGGTGTCTAACCAGGTATAACTAAATTAGATTTTAAAGCATCATCAAGTGGTAAACCTAAGAAATATAAGAAGAGGAAGCACATCCTTCTTGACACTATAGAGGAAGGTTAAGAGCTCACTGATTTAGATGAAGATAATGTACAACTAAAAAGGAGAAAGGCACACCTCCAATGTCAAAAATATTATCACGAGAAAGAAATCACCCTCATTGCACAATAGACAATCCCTAACATATTATCATCCATATCATAACCCATACCTTCACTACCGAAATGTCCACCGGCAACTCACCCATCCCCACTGAAGTATAGTCGCATGTCAACCCTATAAAAACATTTTTGAAATACAGCCAATGGGGTAGGACTAGATCACTCCTCAACATAATCCACACAAAAACATGAACATGAAAATATACCAAAAGATGATGTTGTAGAATAATATGGTACTTTAAACACATAATATGTGGAGTAATCTTGAGATGCTTGGGTTATGGTTGTGTTAGACCTTCAGGCAAAAATGGACACAATGTTGAAAGACTAAAGGGATTCAAAAAAGGGGAGGGAAAGGAAGGTGAACCCAACACTAGAGAGGAAGTGGGTAGTGAACCAAAAAAAATGATCATAGTTCTAGAGATTAAGACATCAAAAGAAGAAGGGGATGAAAAAGGGAATACAGTGATAAGTGAATTGGATTATCAAATTTGCAACTACTGAGACTAAGAATTATGATGATGAAGTAATAGATCATCATAGGTACCAACAAAAGGTAAGGGATGTGGATCTATGTTTATAAAACTAGAGTGTGACTATGACAAAATGAAAACATATGTCCTTCATGTTTGAAATCCATATGAAGGAACCCTTGGTCAAAGTACTGGTTAGCACCATCCTAGAGTAGGATCCTAGACCACGATCCTGACCAAATAGAGGAAGATCATGATATTTCATTTGTTTATCCTACCAAGATCAATGAGGTTGAGATCGAAAGCACATTAGTAAAATTGGCTTCTGAGGTGATATGAAATAATGTGATGAATAGCACCACCATCTATAGCCAATAAAAACTTTTACGTAAATAATAAATCAACATGCACAAGTAGAACAAATATTGTCCACCTTGAAATTGGAAGCATTAAAGGTATATTAGTGCATTATGAAAGAGGAACCTAGTATTATGGATGGGGTTGACCTGTAAGGGTTCAAGGATATTGAAATTTTTATTTTAATAGTGGATAAATTCTTGGATCCAAGGGAACCAAGGAAAGTGATGGAATGGAACTAAAAAAGGTGGAAATATAATTTTTAGACAAACTAAAGAATGTGAGGATCAAATGTGCAAACTTGATAAGAAGGTAATGTTGGCTGAATAAGTGTTTTTGAATTTCACATGCTATATATATGTCATTAACGTGTATCTATTATATTAAACAAAATAAGAAAGGTTGGAAGTTCAAGTTTATATTAAGAGGGATAAATATGAAAGGACATAACTCCTCCAAGATATAAAATAAGTTGGGAAACAAATAGGTATAGAGAATCATGAGCTAGAAGATAGCTTTAAGACTCTACAATGAATAACAGTTAAATAAGATATCGCATTGGAAGAAGTGTTCATATTCAATACATATAAAATCAACTCAATTAAGTTGCAAGCCACAAATTTACAACATCAACCCCTACATTTAAATAACTAATTTCATAGGTAGTTAGCATCTCTGGTGATGTTTAAGTCATTCTCACAAGGTGGGGAAATTTTGAAGTAGAGGTAAAAAATGATGCACTTGAGTTTTCCATTAATGTCAAGGCCATATAAGGATATTCTAAGGGTGGACAATTAGGCTAGTGTGAGGTGATGTTGGCCACTATAAGTTTTGGAATGGACATTACAACATAAAGAGGAAGTTAAGGAGGACACATGAGGATAAGGTGGATCAAATGTACTGGAATACTTGAGAGTGCCCTATAGGAATTGACCACACCATCAGGAGTGAGAATAGAGACACAAGGGTCCATAGAGAACACAAAACACAAGAATTGGGGAAGAGGTTCCATAGACCGTAAAGTGTAAAATGAGGAAAAACCAAATAAATTGTCTTGTGTGGGTTAGTAGGTAGCTAATATAAGACAAAATAACTTAGATAAAATATAACACATCATGATGCAAATATAAAAGCCAGTCCTCTTAAGGAAATTTAATGTGATGTTAGTTAGGGTTACTATAAATAATAAGGATGGGTGCATCTTCAAGAGTGACTATTGACGAATGTAACCATAAGAGTGGTGCTTGGAAATTATAAAATATTACCTTATTGCATTACTAGATAGATAATAAAATAGGAAAGTATCGTGATGTTTTTTTTAACTATCTTGCCATGATTTTCAACTGTAAACCATTTACATTTGAATACATGTCATTATCATGATGTTATCTTAATCTTACATCTATAATGTCTTTGATAATGATCATAGTTTTTAATTTATAACTGTTTGTTAATATCCATATAAACCAAGTACTACCATGCATGTAGTGAATCTTTTTATCATCAACCAACTTGATTGTGACCTAGAATCTCTCTATCTACACCTTAGGTGAGCATTGTAAGCATGATATGTCTATGCAAATAGACATGGTATTAGGATATGCACTTGTGGTGTATAACTATTGAGCATGTAGGGGGATATATCCCTACACATATTGAGGTGGTTTCCCCAGTCTCCTTTTTTTTAATATTAACTCCCTTTGGAGATCTTGTGTTATGTTTGAAACCCATTTCCTAGTCATATTTTTTACAACACCCACTTTAATGTTTTTGCATCTAATCCTAAATAAACCAATCCTTATGGGACTCAAACACCCTAACTTCACTTATGTGCACGTTCACCCATTTTTCTTATATTTCCCATGTTTTTATTTTATGAATGCATGATTGGTTTTATAAATAAATGATGCACAACTTCTCCGACTTAGCACCGCATCTTCCCTTGGGTCTAACTATTCTTTCCCATATGTGGCAATGTTGTATATATGGTTTATTTTATCCTCAACATCCATGCCTTATTGATTACCATCCAATGGGATCACCACATTCTATTTCCCATTTTAAAAATTCATATAACATTGTTTGAATGGAATATTATTTTTATTTTTGTAGCACCACGACCTTCCCAATAAATTTGGGTTCTCGTTAGCTTCTACTATTGGTATTAATTTAAAGTTGGTTTTGAACTAAAATCCCATGATCATCATTTCAACTCCCTTTAATACTCCCAATTATCTCAAACATGAGTTTTCTACCATGAACAAAACATTAGTCAAAGGTAAAATCCTAAGACTCCCCATCTTATTCCATGCATCCTATGTCAACATGTTGACTTTTGCACCTATATATGTCAGGATGTTTTCCAACTCCCATTCGTTCATAGTAGCATCGCTAATTAATTCCATATCATATTTTACATTATTCACAACATGAACCTCTTTAGTTTTCCTTGTGGTTTTCACTTGTGTTCCTCTTATGTTAGTTCTTAGCTAGTCTTTCAACAATGGACACAACTCTCATCACTTCAATAGAGATACAATTTCTAAGATCTATTATGTTTCCTATTCATCATTTTTTTTATGCTCACGGTTTTTTTAATCATCCTATTGAGGTATTTAGATATACACAAAATTATATTGGAGGATTTTCTTGTTATCCTTTGCATCATCTAATAACCTTTTGTCCATAGGCACATTAAATTATTCCAATAATTTTATTCCTTGTATGCTTATTATTTATTTTTGTTGAATTGGAAACTTATTTTCCTAAGTATGCACTCTAACTTTGATAGTTATGTTTACTTCTATGTTGTGCAAGCATTTTTCGTAGCTCATTTCACCATCTAGTATCCCCCTTGAGCAATCCAAATCTTTCCCATGTTTTTTTATACCATGTCCTTTGCTATAATATTTTAACGAATATCTAGGCAATCTTCTTGCTTATGCCTTTGATAATATTAAGGACATGAAAGGAAATTAGGACACTCCCTCTAATAGTGATCTAGTGCTCTATATTTGAAAAAATTTCCTTGGAACCTATTTCCACCTCTTCTTCTAGAACCTATTCCAATGTATCTTCACCCTTGTTGAGGTTGTTGGTTCTATGCACCTTGTTACATTTGGTTGAAACCTCTTTTCTACACATCACGTATCTCATCACCAACTCTTTATTTAACTATTTCATGTGTGTCTAACATAAATCTTGCACCAGATTAATTTAATTTTCCTAGAATTTTGTACCAAACAACAAACCCTTATCTCACGCTCCTCCTGACACACATCACAACATGTAAAGACAACCTGCACCTTCTTACACATGAAATTACTCTTTATATGGCCTTCTAATTCATAGTTTGTGAACAATAGTCCTCATTATAGCCCTTGCATATTATTTACTAATAAATTTTGAATATGTGAAGCCATATTTGAAATTTGAACCTAAAAAAATGGACTCGCTCTTGTATCAAAATTCCTTGCTACCTCTATATATATTGCATCATACAACGCTTCATGCGCATCAAAAATAGTATTCATAGACAACTATCTCCTAAATGTTGGTAGTAACCCTCCAAAAAACCACTGCACATGCTTGAGTGGATGTACCTCATAATAAAACTTTGAGAGAAGTGTCACTAATCATGAATCATACTCACACACAACCTCAAGAGATTCTTGTTGTGTCTTCCCTAATTTATATATACTTTGCTTCTCAAACTTATGAATGTGGAACTCACTCAAGAAAGCAGTCTTGAGTTAACCAAAGTCCATAATAGTTTGAGTTGGATCAATTTTTTTTACCAAATATGCACAATCTATCAACATTGTGGAAAACTAACTTGAATTTCAATCTAGTGATGTCACCCTTTTCGCATGCCAAGTGATTTAAAACTTATGGACATGGTCTTCAACATCCTCTATCCCATTAGATTCAATTATCTTCATTAAAATATTATAAAATATATTTTCTTGAATAACATATTTACTTGCATGCATACCACTTATCAATTTAGTGCTTCATTTTCCTCCAACTCTTTGTTTAACATTTCCCTATGTAGAAGCCATTGCATTGCTTCCAAAAATATTCATACCAACCAATGAATCTTGCACACTAACCCCTCCTATTGGTGTATTCATTCTCACAACTTGCATTCACTATAATGAATGGAATCCAAATATCCACCAAAAATATCATTAACACTCCATAGTTCTACTAGCTTAAAGAAAGCTTGACACAAAAAAAGCATGATACACATGGGTATTGATGATGGTGAAACATAGATTTGATATCTCCATGGCCTACACATCATCCGCCCACTCCTTTGTGGATCCAAAAATTCACCAAATTTTGAATATTCCCATATGGATATCATACTGCACACACATTCTTCCATTATAGAGCAACTATCATTTTCTCACAAAATAATTGTGTTTCCTCCTCAAACTCCTAAAGTATTCTTGACATGTAAATGAATTAAATCCCCCTCCTCCATGGGTTCCATAATTTTTAGTTTTACCTCCCTTTCCATAGATTCATCCATGTCTCCTTCTTCTTCCACTAAGTCAATCTCTCCCCTAGCTCTTCCATGCATAAACCTTACATGATGGAAACCTTTTCCAGCCATGCCCAGATTTTCAACAAAACTATTGTTTTGTTTAACAGTAGTGATTCACATACGATCTCCCAATCCTCACATTTTGTACAAATAGGGTCCTGACAACATAATTAAAATGTTGTGTTTTTACTCACCAACCTAGCTAAGCCTTGCATAGGCTCTAGCAAGTAAAATAGACAAACATTTGAACTTATCGCATTAGAATTTTTTTTAGGCCTAAAGACCTAAGCACTCACCCAAAGCATAAAAAGAGAACACTGAGAGTCCCACTAATATAGAAAATAGTAAAACAAGATCAGATGCACTAATAAACATTCAAACCCTAACAATATAATACATAATTCAGGATCATTTCAAGTAACAAACATCATATTTATTTAAATTTTCCATGTACAATGTAAAAATTATCTTGACAGATTCACCATTATAATAATTATATTCAAGATACAATTTTACAATGATGTATAAACACTACTAAGCCTTCATGGCACATTACATTCCTCTAACACTCATTGTGATCTCCTGCTCATCGATATTGAATTTACATTTGCTTTGTGTATATTAAATGCATCAAATAAAGGCCAAGGTCATTATTTATAGGTTTCCTTGGACTTCTTTCTAACTCATCTTTCTACCAACTAATGTGCCAACTATATGGTCTACTCTTTGTCCACACATATTCTTAGAACATATGCTTGTTCAGTTAACTAATGTGCATACTCTTAGACTATTATTCTGCCCAAGCTTGGTCTTGATGCATCCACAAGAACTATCCTTCCAAAAGTGTGTTGTGCATTGTGTATGATTGATCTGTAAACTGAAAATGCAAGTGTGACAATTTCGAATAACTCACTTTTGCATTTAAAAGATCTTTCTATTTTTTGACTTTTTCTTTAAATTTTGAATATAGAAATTATAACCAGAATTAAAAACGAAGATCAGAATTATAAAACAGCAAATAAAAATCAGAAGAAATCACCAACAAATTGATAACGGAGTTTGGCTTCAATAGCCTACGTCTCTGGGTCTGTTCAAAGTGAGGACCATTCTCATTAATTTTGTGCAACAAATGGCTTACAAAATAAATACAAGTCTTCAATTCACATTCTCTGATCTCTACTTGCCTGTAAATATATCTCTCAGACTTGAAAATAATGGCCCAAGGCCGTACAAAGCAAAAATAAGACCCTAATCTTCTTAAAACTCCTTACACAGTCAGCTTTCTTTGTCTATTCAAGTAGAAATTAGTCTCTTTTATAACACTTCAACCTCCATGGCTGAAGTGGTCAAGGCATTAACCTTTTGCACCCTAGGTGCAAGGTTCAAAACTGTGTCCCACCTTTCTAGGCGCTTGGGCATGAGGAAAATGTCAGCCTTCCTCCTTTCTAGGCGCGCTTTGACTTGTTTTTATCCCACATTTGCTGGGAAAATGATTTTTCATGCTTAAAATAGATAAGTTGAAGATCTTTTCAAATGCCTAAGACTTAGGCCCCAACTTAGGCCACGCTTTGACTTGGTCAATGCATGTTTGGTGGAGTGATGTGGCGGGTGGCGTGGCAGTTTGTTCAAATTTGGCCTTTGGCGCCTCGTTTAAACGTTTGAAAATTTCAAATAACATGTGAATAAAAAACACCAAACCAAATTTTTTTGCACCTAATTATTTTGCCACATGTCAAATGGATATTGGTCCACTTGGCATATTTCAACAGTGCCACATCACTTTCGACACCCCTTTTTTTACTTGTCACAAGATTTCTTCAACTAGCTATATCTTGAGCATCCGGACTCTATTTTGCAAACTGCAAAAAGTGTCGAAAAGCTCTCAACGAGCTCTATGATGTGCAAATGATTCAAATAGAATTTGAAGACTTTGAAAAATGGAACGGTACATGGATCCACTTGGATCAATGATCCATCATGCATGTTGTAACTATCCTACACATTGTGCATCCTCTTCCCCTTTTTAAAAGATAACCAAGTATGGAAGAGAGTGTCTCGCTTACCTCCTTTCATACTTGTCCATTTTAGTTTGCCCTTGCCTTTATCCAAAATTGAGGCTCAAAAGGTTATTCACATCTCTATAATATTCTACATCCTTTTTTTTTTCTTTCAGTAGAAAATAATAATATCTCATCATGAGTCTAACATACACCACATAGATTTATTGTAACACTCATTAACACACAACCGTTGTTACATGCACCCTCGTATAATCACATCAAAATTTCATCATGCAAACTCCCAATCATTTGGAGTGAACAAACCCATAAATCATTGTACCTTTAGGAAGTGTGTACACAACCAACTATGTAGAGCATTAACATATATTTTGCTTTGAAAACAAGAATATATAGATTAACTTATAACCTATAGGGCATTTGACCACCAAAAAAATAATGTGTTTATGAAAGTGACAAATATGGAGTATGAATACATTGTGACAGTTCAGCCAAGTGATTTGTGATTCTACATTTTTCATGTGTAGTCTTTCTCCAAATATTTTGATTATTGTTGTAAATAAATTGTGTATCATGTTTTGAAACATATATGAAGTTAGTGTCTCTAAAGTTTTTTTGTCTACCATCTATTGAGATCATGAAGGTAGGTAAGATGAAGGGTCTCGAGTTTTAAGACCGATTTTATTGTAGTCAAACCTTATGTGAGTAGGAAAACAAAATGCAAAAGATGAGTCATATGAGACACTCAAATACCAGTAAGGCACACGATAAGGAACAATATACTTTGATACCATTGATCTAGGGTCCAGGGATGACTCAGGGGATAATATGCTCAAAAGAATTCAAGCATGTGTTATGACAAGAAGGGAAAGATAATGATAGAGTTTGGAGATAAAAATAATTCAAGTGCTTAGGCAAGGAGAATGCAAGAACAATAAGACACCATGCTATAACAATAATGGAAAGTTATATTATGTAAGTTTTGTGCATAAAGATTTAAGAGACTGGATGTGAGATGGAAGATATATTTCTACTTCATGCTCATTCAAATAATGATTATGACACATTATTATCCAAGTGTGGAAGAAAAAGAGATGGTTGAGTAGTTACAATATATGTAACCTCTTACATTCTGAAGATTCAACTCCTCTATATTGTCAATTTTTGGAAACTACGCTGAAAAACCATGCAACACAAGACTAACGTTGTTGGATCCATATGGCATGGAATTAGAGTTAGGTCTTTGTGATTTGTAATCAAGAAGGTCTTGAAATTCATGGTGAAAATGATATGTGGGTAGAACATTGCTACTATACCATGAGATGATCAAAGTGCCAAATCTTCCTAAATCAACTATAGGTGATACATCGAACTTGAAAGTTAAGAAGAGCGACTTTAGAAGAGGTACCATACTTCCTCTTAAATTATCTATCTTGGCCCCTTTAACCTAACGCATTACAATTTTTAATATTCCCTTTTTGAGATAATTGACGATTACAACTCTCTTATACTTTGATTATTGATTCAAATAAATTACGACGCTGGTATTTTTTTAATATAAAAAAATCAATAATTAAAAGCGTTCATAAAACCTAAACTCGAGAATTTGAATCCATCTTTTTACCATCTACTATAACCCCAATGCTATTAAGATGCCCTGATCTTACATCACATTAGAATTAAAAGAATCAAACCAAATTCAAAAAGGCATTAACACTCCATCCTGACCACTCTTTCTAACCTCACATAAGTACAAATATGCTATTAAAAACAACTAATTTTTAACTTAAATCTTCATCGATTTATTTATGTCACCTTAGCATAGTTATTATTACTTATTATTTATAAATATTTAAACCAACATATGCCTTGGATCGACCACTCCACTTTTGGTATTTATTCCTAAAGTTGGCGATATAACTTTAGTTATGTCATTAATGTCGGCATGCTTTTTTAACAGTATTGTCTTTCCGCGTTAAATGGGACTAAATAAATATGGCATTTGTTCTCGTCTTGACATAAAAATAAATATCGAAAATATTATTAAAAGTGGAAGGCTTTTTATCAATACCAATAATTGTTATTAACATTGAAATCTTAACTTTGACTTTAGAGTAAGCCCATAAATGCCACTGGATGGATAGGTTGCGGAAATCTCAGGATCAAGGTGTGGATTTCGGAACATGATTACTAAGAGATTGTGGAAATCTTTAGTATTGCTTTGACTCATAATAAATTATTGAGTCCAGATGTGACAAGATAGACTCATTAATCCTAAATCTTATGGCCATAAACACTTATACCTAATTTATCTAATATGAATGTTTTATTCCATATTTTTGTATATATTGAGAATGTATCATTTTTAGTTCTTGTTTATTGTCATACTTGCTTAGTGTTTTGTGGAGTTAGTACAATATTGGCCTATATATATATTATTGTCCTTTTCCTATCGAATTTT
Source organism: Torreya grandis (assembly GCA_037957365.1). NCBI lineage: Eukaryota > Viridiplantae > Streptophyta > Pinopsida > Cupressales > Taxaceae > Torreya > Torreya grandis. The sequence continues at coordinate 2,771,112 of JARHVA010000111.1, forward strand.
TATTTATCCTTCTTGTGAAGGATAGGGCCATTCTCAGTGATGAGGGGTGTGTAGGGGATCTAAAAGGCTTTATGATTGGAAGTAGAGCCTCCATGATACTTTCTTTCTCAATTTCTTACACAATTACTCATAGATTTAGTGATGATCTCTTACATTCTTAGTGTTTGTGTTGATGAAAACTTGCTGAAATTATGTATACCTGTTGTGTAGAGAAGACTATATTGTATTTGTATATATTTTGGTAAATATGTATTACTTTAAATGATGTAAATTTTATGAGAACTCTAAGCATTAATGTCAGTAGGAGATTAGTATGTGATGAACATATATTTATACCTTTGAACATGAATAAAGGAGAATAATGATTTATGGATGATTAATTTTTTTATTAGTCTTGAAGGGATGGATTATAGGAACTATTTAGCTCTAATTTGGAATTAGTTTTCAAACCGTTGGTTAATCAAATGACATGGATTAATATACCAATAAAAAAATATTAGGCTTTTATAAAGTAAATTAGTGAGTTTCTTAATAGAAAAATATATATATATATGTTTCGTGCAAGGTGATTGGTTGAATTTTTTTCATGTTATTGTCCACCTCATTTTGATTGAGGTTGGGCATTAACTTCTATGCTAGATTTGTATAATGAGAATTTTATAACTATATTTATTCACACGATATAGATTGCTTGGTTTGATGAAATCACATTAAATACCGAATTGATTCATCAAAACATTCAATACTACATTTTATTGTTGTCAATTGGATCCATCATCATAACAAACCTTGTGAGTGCAGATACAGATACCTCAAATTCATTTTTCAACAACACAATAGCAGACTCAAATGCACCAATACAAGAAAAGGCATTGGATGCTCTGATTGCATACTTGAGAGCAACAAACACAGATGCTAGGAGATATGCAATTTTTTTGGTTGAAATTAAGCTTGTTTGAGTCTCATTAATGCAATAAAGTATATTTAATTGTCGTGTGTATATATTTTTTCGAATGTAAGGGACTTTGCTTTTTGACAAGAAAATGAATTTCTGAGTAAACCACTCATTTATGGCATAATGTTAGCTATAGGTTATCTCTATTCTCCAATGTTTAACATGTTCCTAAGTCACTTAGTTGTGATAATATCTTCCATGAATTTCATAATTATAGTTATAAAGATGTCCAAACCACCTTCAATGCCCTGGTCTTATGGAATTTGCATATCATGGAATAACTTTATTTTTGATCGATTTTGTTACTGATAAAGAATGGCCATGATGTTCATAACTATTGGAACATCCAAAATGTTGGAAACACTACTTTATAGTAGTTTTTTCTAAATTAGACTATGCAAAATTCACGACAAGCATTAAGGATGATTTAGTTTTTTGATATTTTTAATGAATGTATTTTTGGTGGCTAATGTAAATAATGTTATTCCATCTTAAGGCCCAAAAACACTATGTTTTCCCTTAAAATAGGAAATAGTAGCATGAGGTCTGTAATAAGATTTCTATATTGTAATTTGGAATGAAGTCAAAATTTTAGAAGATGTCTATGATCTTTCATCAAAATAAAATACACAATTCATGAATAAGTTAATATGACTAGTCTTAATGCTTGTGTTCTTTGAGTATTTTTTCTTAAAGACATATAGCAGTAATTTGTGGCTAGTAGTTTGAGTATAATATTAATATAGTAGTAAAAAATTTCATGGTTAAATTATTTTTTAATACATTGAAATTTATATTTCGTAATACCTTAAATTTTTATCATTTCTAATAATATTAATTTTTTTTATTAAAAAAAATTATAATATTAATTAAGTTATTTTGTTATATTCTAAATTTCAACACTTTTAATAATTCCAATTTTATTTTTAAAAGAATCATATTATAATATTTATTTTACTTTTAAAAGAGTGACAAAGTAAATTATTTTCTAATACTCTAAATGTTATTATGATCTAATGACTTGATATTAATTTTACTTTTTCAAAAAATAATATTTTTATTTTAAAAAAAGTGATTTTATAATATTTATTTATTTTTTAGAAGAATGATTTAATTGTAAAGTTATTTCCTAATACCTTAAACTCCATCAATCTTAATATTAATTTTACTTTTAAAAGAATAAAAATATAATTTAATTATTAAATTATTTTATTAGAATATCCTAAACTCCATCTTCCTTATTTAAAATAAAGTACATCTTCTGAACGATATAAATCACACTAACAACTTTTGCATCTCTCTTTACATGTATCTTTATATTGTTAATTTTACCTTTAAAAGAGAGTGACCTAAGGATTAATTTGATCCCTTAGTTATTTCATGCAAATACTGTGCACCATCACCTATTTGAACAACTCATAGTTAATACCTATTTTTTATTGTTGTATAGCTTAACTATTTTTACAAGTCTTTTGAAAGACCACAACAATTGGCAATCACAAAGTGAACAAAACAACGCAGCACCAGTGCTACTCTTTGCCTACCAAACTCCCACAAAGACTTAGTACTAGCACCCTTGTTTTAATTGGATGGCTGCTCTAATTAAAGAACAAATGAATTTTATATGAATGTGTACTTGATTTTATAGTGCTTTATTTTAAAAAAGATTATTGAATTTGATCAAAAATAAATCAGAGAAATTAATTTGCATTTATATCTTGCTTCTTATCAGTTATAGTGGTTATTATTAAGCATGGTGGAATTATGAAAATATAGTTAACGTTGCTTCAAAAATCATACTTTTGTTGAAAATGATGGGAATGATGTGCCTTTGAAAGATAATATTCTAGATGGAACTCAATTTAGTGATACATGTGAAGTAGATCTTGATCAAGAAGCTTGCTTAGATAAAAATGATAGAAATGAAAACATTGAATATTTTAAAAAACATGTCATGGAAAATCATCATGAAATAGTTGGATTAATGAAAATGTTAAAATAATTTTCAAGGAAAAAAAACATTTATGATTAAGGAGCTTAAAATATAATTAGAGTTGAAGAAGTTCCTTATAATGTGAATAATGGATATATGAATGCTTATAATATTTTAGAAACCATTTCTCAAGCTACCCTTATTGTTTCTCAAGTTCTTCCAATTTATCAACACATTTTTATTTATTCTCAAGTTCCTCTGATTTCTCAACCTTTTTGTAAGAGTCCTCATTTTTTTTAACCACCCATTGCTTATAATGCTTCTCAATTTGCTTCATAAAATCCTTCTTCTATTCTAACTTATTTTTCTTCTACATCTATTCCAAATCCTAAAATGACTAATACATTCATACATTACATGAATTTCGAAATGTAAATAAAAAATCTTACTAAAGGTTTTTAAAATAAAAATATTAACATGACTTATAATAATATTCTTCTAATCCCCTTGGCATATAAGTTGCTTCCGCCATACCCATTTCCAATAAGTCTTTTCCTCCAAAGTTAAATTGTTTAATGGAAAGAGATATCATTCTCATCACATTATAGCGTTTAACCACTTGTCTAGATTTTTTATCATGAAGATAGGTTATTAACCAAGTTGTTACCAAGGAGCTTGAAGGATTATGAACTTGATTAGTTTTATGTTCTATCATTTAGATCTATACACTATTTTATAACCTTGGTTGTTGAAAATTTTACTTTTTTCCAAATCAATATTGGTATGAAGGTCATATTTTCACAATTAGCTCAAATCAAACAAAGACCAAATAAGACCATTCATGAATATGTGCTTTGATTTAATACTATGGTTACTAAGATAACCTATCAACCACTAGATAGTCAACTTCAAATTATAATTTCTAATAGTTTTATTTAAATTATTAAGGAAAAAATGGTCTTCAACATTTATTACTCTTTCGATGAACTTTGTCATATTGTTATTGAAATTACTCCATATTAAAGACTTTATTTATTGTGGAAGAGAGCCGAAACTGAAATGTGTAGAGCATAAATATAATCAAGCAATCACAATTTCAATGTTTTATTCAATAACATATTGATTACCTATATAGATTTTGAGAAGTCTTACTACAACACACATATCAGATATGAAATTATTAACATTATAAATAATATTCGTAATATTATTATTCACTTATTAATGCGAGCACTAATTTATATTTTCTTAACATTCCCTTTCTTTAATATTCATACGAAGAAATATTACCCTCCCACAATATAAATATTAGATTCACTCAATAATATACCTATTACATAAAAAAATTATAACATTAAAAATCATCCAACATACATATTTTATTGATATTTTTATTCATAAAATTATTTCTATAAATTTGAAAATAAATAATACAAACATATAAAATGACAAATTATAACGCCACTAAATACATTTGACTATTGATGATTCCAGTTATTTAAACATATACAATGTGACATGCCAGTTATTGAGGATTTACAATGTGACATGCCAGTTATTTAAACATTTACAATGGACACAAAATACTAAAAACATTGAACTAGAAGACAAAAACAAAATATTTTATTTTAAGTCCTTAGACATAAGTATAAATACGACCAGCATACATTAGAGGACTATATAAAAGACTTCAAATTATTTGAAAAAAAACATGTAGAACTTACAAACTCACATAAATTATAACATACCAATGCTAACTAATTAACAAAACAATGCTTTTAAAAAATCTTAATATAATCTAAAATATTTACTCTTCACTTTTATTTTAAAAGAAACACGGATTCACCAACCAAAAAATAATAATAATATTAAGAAAAAAAAACAAATCAAAACAATTAAACTTGTGATATCTAATATTAGAATATTTAGCACAAGGGTGATGATAACTACAGGATGGCGATGGAGAGCGATGGTGCGACGGGCGGTCTGTTAGCAGGCCCCAGGAAGGATGGCTCCTGGCCTGCGGTGGGGTTATTGGGACAGGCAGGTTCCTCAATCTCCGGCAAGGGGACAGAGCGCGCAGGGGAGATGGGTGGCCCAAGCAAGGAGCAGCCGGCGCTTGGCAAACAGGGGCAGGAGCCTGAGTTGTACAGTGGGAGTGAAGGCTCCAAGCTCAAAAAAATAAATGGTTGCCTTCCTAGGAGCCTGGAGAGACCGATTCTGGTTATCTCCCCTGATTCTGTGAAGGAGGAGGTTGCTTATTTAACTGATCATGCCCTTATCTGTAAATTCCTGGGCATTCGTACTTCGCTTGCAGCTCTAGATGCTTGGATTCGAAGGACCTGGCAGATTGACGGGGACTTCGATATCATGTTGGCTGGGAACAGCTATTTCATAGTGAATTTCTCCTCTATTTTGGATCGAAACAGGGTTTTCGAAGGAGGACCGTATTTCTTCGATCGGATTGGTTTGTTCCTCAAACCCTGGCATGCAGGGTTCAACTCGGCTGCTGATCTTCCTGCTTGTGTCCCCGTCTGGGTGAGACTGCCAAGACTGCCATTGGAATTCTGGCGAGAAGATATTCTCTGTCAGATAGCGTCTATGCTCGGAACTCCAATGGCAATAGCGCACCAAACTTTAGACAGGAAGGTTATCTCCTATGCTAGGATTTGTGCGGATATTAATCTGAATAATCCTCTTCCGGATTCTGTGGAAATCTGTATGGGGAACTCATCTTGGATACAGCAATTAGATTACGAAGCTATTCCTTTTCGCTGCCGCATTTGTCACTTGTACGGCCATCTGCATCGACAGTGCCCTCAGGCTACCAGAGAGAATGCTGGGCAAAATGCAGAACCTGGTCCTAGGATGGGCAAGGGTGAAAGAGGAAGTGGACAGCCGAGACAGTTTGGTAAAGCACAGGGCTCTGCAGAGCACGTCATCAAAGGGAAAAACCCCCTTCTTCCCACTGAACAGGAGCAGGGAGCTGCAAGCTCAGGTGGGCCGGATAGGGAAGGCTTCACCACAGTCAAGCGTCGATCGAAAAATCGTGGACAAAAACGTCCAAACTTGGACAGGCAAGTTGAGGTTGGTTTCAACCGGTTCGATGTTTTAGATAATATGAATATAGAGGATGGCATCCCGGATTTAGTCCAGGGGGAGGAGGCCGATCTCATGGAGCAGGTCCCCCCTATGGGTACTACTCTTAGTCTAGACCTTCAGGGGACTCAGGAGGCTGATTGTATCCTGCCAGATGTTCCCATTTCATCTACGCCAACACCAGGTGACAAGGAGGTTAGCTGGGTGGATATGGCGAAGGGGGTAGAGGAGGCCAGGCAAGAGAGAGGTTCTTCTTCCGGTCTTGGCCTCATGCAAAGACCCTTTAAAAAGGCTACTGGAACCACTCCTTCAAGGGCAGGACGCAAAAAGGATCAGGAGCGGATTAAAATTACAGGGGATCTTCTTGTAGAAGCGGGGCATGTTAAACCCCTGAGTGAGCACTTTCCTCATGTTGCTCAATGATCATCCTCTCATGGAATGTAAGGGGGTTGAATAGCTCCCCCCGACAAAGAGCTATCCATAAATTGGTAAGTGAACATTCTCCTGATATTTTCTGCCTTCAAGAAACAAAATTTTCTGTGGAACAGTGGTGTTTGTGCATGCAAAAATCTTGGTATTTCAGGCATAGTCAATGTGTGGGGTCTCTTGGATGCTCTGGGGGGTTGGCCATGTGCTGGAACTCTGAGCATATTACGCCTCTAAGCTGGATGTCTAACAGCTCGGCTCTCACAATGACAGCAGTGGCCAAGGAGTCTGGTGAGCTCATTCTTGTGACTAATGTTTACGCCCCGGTGGACCTACCTGGACAGCTGAAGTTATGGGAACATATCAGGTATGTCAGAAGTTGTCACCCATATTTACCGTGGATTGTTATGGGAGATTTTAATGCTGTCCTCAGTTTGGAGGAAAAAAGGGGTGGAGTGGCCCGGCTGGGGCCCTCTTCGGATAATCTTCGGCATAATATAGAAGTCTTGCGCCTCTCGGACATCAAGCCGCTCAATGGTTCTTTCACCTGGAGCAACAGAAGGAGTGGTGAGGCTGGTATTTCAGAGCGCCTGGATAGGTTCCTGGTGTCTTGCTTCTGGGAATCAAGCTCCCACTCCTTAGCTTCAGAAATTCTGGATTGGCGTGGTTATGATCACTGGCCGATTAAGCTCTCTTCTTCCCACATTCCTGGACCAAGGAAACCCCCTTTCAAGTTCCAGCTAATGTGGCTCCGAGAGCCTTCTCTTCATGATTGTATGGCGCAGTGGTGGAAACAGGGAGGACCTAGCTTTGGCACTGCTATGTTTTCCTTCGCCAAAAAACTTCAGTATGTGAAAGGAAGGCTGAAGTATTGGAATGCAAACAGCTTCGGGAACCTCCACTCTATGCGGAAGAAGGCTCAAAATCAGCTGGATGAGATTACTAGACAAATTAGAGACCACGGCCAATCTGAAGATCTCCTTGTGGCTGAGTCTCAAGCTGGAAAGGAGCTTGCGGAATGGGAGCTGAGGGAGGAGATTTTCTGGAAGCAGAAGGCTCGTATTGACTGGCTTCAGGAAGGTGACAGGAATACCGCTTTTTTTCACAGGTCTGTCCAGGCAAGGCGCAACAACAGTTTCTTGACTCACCTGGTCTCCCCCGATGGAACACGTCTTCATAACTCTCGGGACATTTCTCAGGCAGCGGTTAGATATTTCTCTAATCTCTTTTCTGATGGGCTGCCCCCCTCGGATATGGCTGAAAATTCTGTCTTGTCTTGTATCCCGTCTGTGATGACTCTGGGTCTGAATGAACATCTTATGAGGCCTATTGACAAGACCGAGGTGGAAGGAGTTGTCTTTAGCATGAGACGTGGGAAAGCTCCTGGTCCAGATGGTTTCCCTGTGGAATTCTATTAGGACTTTTGGGACATAATTGATCAAGATCTCATTGCTGTGATTCAGGAGTCATATTCCAACAAAGAAATGCTCAGAGCTTTGAATGCCACCTTCCTGGTTCTTATTCCGAAGAAAGAGCAGGCGGATCAGCTGGACCATTTTAGGCCTATTGCGCTGTGCAATGTTATTTACAAAATTATCACCAAGCTTATAGCGGAAAGGCTTAAGAGCTGCCTCCCCTTGATTATCTCGGAGGAGCAAGGTGGATTTGTGGCGGGAAAGCAGATTCTTGATGAGGTGGTCATTGCTTCGGAAGCTGTTCATTCCATGAGCACCTCTCGGGAGCGTGCCATGTTCATCAAATTGGACTTAGCCAAGGCTTATGACAGAGCCAGCTGGAGGTTTCTTCAGAAAGTGTTGTTGGCTTTTGGTTTTAATCCAGCTTGGATCCAATGGGTGCTGAGTTGTGTTACCACCCCCTCCTATTCGGTCCTTATCAATGGGCAGCCTACTGACCTTTTCGGTGCGTCTAGAGGCCTCCGCCAAGGTGATCCGTTATCCCCTTACTTATTTATCATTTTGGCGGAGGGATTGGGGAGGCTTATCAAGTATCAGGTTGCTCAGAGCATGGTTCAGGGGTGGCAGTGGGGGAACGGCCTCACCACTTCCCACCTTCAGTTTGTGGATGATACGATTCTTGTTGGGAAAGCAAGGACTCAAGAGGCTACAGCTTTTCGGAGTACTCTTGACATGTACATGGATGCGACGGGACAGCAAATTAATGATCAAAAGTCCTCCATTTTTTTCTTCAACACACCGGATCCTATCAAGAGGAGGATAGCTGCCATCATGAGATTCCAAGTTCAAACCCTGCCTGTTACGTATTTGGGGATTCCCATTGTGATGGGTAGGCAGCCACGACTCTTTTGGCAGGGAGTGTTGGATAGACTTAGAGACAAAGTTAGCCACTGGACTCATAGATGGCTCTCCACTGCTGGGAGAGTCACTCTTTTACAGTCGGTGATTCAAGCTTTGCCTGTCTACAGATGCATGGTGCAGGCTGCTCCGATCTATTTTCTCAAAGAATTTGATGCCCTCTCGCGGCAATTTCTGTGGAGTGGTAATTTAACCAATACCAAGTGGAGCTTGGTTAACTGGGACACCGTCTGCAGGCCGAAGAAGGATGGAGGCCTTGGGCTAAGGTCGGCCATCCTGGCCAGCCAGGCCCTTGCGGCCAAATTGTACTGGAGATGGTGCTCCAATCAGTCCCAACCTTGGGCCCGCATTCTGACTTTCAAATATTTTCTGGGGGTGCAGCCCTCTGACATTGCTCGGTTGTCTCTAGACCGGGGTGGGTCTATGATTTGGCATACTCTCAAAGTTGGCGCTCAATTGATTAAACGGGGTCTATTTTGGATCTGTCACACTGGAGCGGAGGCACTTTTTTGGGAGGATTCGTGGGATGGGCTTCCCCCACTCTTAGCTTCCCACCCGCACCTTCATCAGTTATGTGATGTTTTTCAGGCTGAGGGCTGGACCAATGTTGCCCATTATAAGGAGGAATACAATCTGGGCATGACTACTGGCTTTAGATGGAAAAGTTCTTCGGATTGGCCACCAGGAGGCTCTAGGGAAAGCTATGAGGAGCTTTCTCAAATTCTTGATTCTAGACATTGCAGCTCCCTGCCTGGTCAGGATGTGCTTGCCTGGGGGGATGATTCAACTGGGCGCTATTCGGTCTCCGCGGGTTATCATGCCCTGTCAAAACAACTGTTTGGGGCAGCCAACTTCATGTGGGGAAAGAGAGTTTGGAATTCCTCTACCTGGCCGAAGTGCAATTTCTTCTTGTGGACGCTTGTCCACAATAGATGTCTTACATGGGATAATTTATGCAAGCGTGGATTCATAGGTCCTTCCAGGTGTGTTCTCTGTTGCAAGGAGGAGGAAACAGGGGCACACCTCTTTTTTCATTGCTCTTATGCTATGGGGATATGGCACAGGTGGTGGACTGCTTGGCGCAGACCCTGCTGGCACGCCTCATCGCTTGCTGAATTCTGGAGCCGACTGCCTCTTCCTCCCTCTCAAGCTCCCATCCTTCATTCTGCCTGGAATGCTGGGCCTACGTTTATCTTGTGGCAGCTGTGGATTGAACGGAATAGGCGCATTTTCTGTGGAGAGCAGCTGAGTCTTGACATCCTTTGGGGGAGAATTCAAAGTGCGTTGGCTGAGACTTTGGCGGCCAAAGGTAACATGGCGATGCAGCTGGACAGGGTAGACCGTGGTCTTTTGACCAGCATAGCTGGGACGCAATTGGAAAGCCTGCCAACTGCCCAATCATTGCATCCTAGCCGTGGTGTTAGGCAGAGACAGGGGCCGATTAGCAGATTGGGGCGTTGGACCCCTCCTCAGCCCGGAATTTTAAAGATCAACACGGATGGGTCCTCGCGTGGCAATCCAGGTGATGCTGGAATTGGGGGTGCTGGACGTGACTCTGCTGGAAACCTCCAATTCATTTTTTCTGTTTACAAGGGTTATTTTTCAAATAATTACATGGAAGCGCTGGCTATCTTACAGGCTTTACATCTTTCCTGCCAGCGAGGGTGGCGCAATATCATCTGCGAGTCGGATTCACAGGTGGTGATTAAGTTGCTTACTAACCGTAATTTTGACAGTGGAGACTGGCAGCTTGCTGTGGTGGTGCAACAGATTCTTCAGTTAACCACTATGTTGGACTCGGTGAGTTTTAAGCACATCCCACGGGAATGGAATGTGGTGGCGGATTGCCTGGCGAAATGGGCCTCTGAGCAGGGCCCCCGATGGAAAATTCTTGATTGTAATCTGTTGCCTACGAACTTCTCCCAGAAGCTTTTTACTCTGGTGGAGAAGGACAAACTCATGTAACTTGGTGTTTTTGCCTGTTTCTGAATAAATTTTTACCCCGTTTAGTTAAAAAAAAAAATATTAGAATATTTAACTTTAAAAATTAAACTAAAATATAAAGATAAATAACTTGATAACTCATAAATTAAATTAAATATAAATAAATATAGACGAAATAATTATATTAAAAAGAAAAAGAAATAATTTATAAAATAACATTTATAATTGAGATTAAAGTTTATAATTTGTTCATGGTTTTTATTTAATATGGATTATATGCATAAAATATATTTTGAAAGAATATTTGATTTTATGAATATATGAAATTGTTGGTGCAACATAAATTCGAGTCATATGATATATACACTTATTAAATGTAATCTACATTTTAAAGTTTTATTATAAAAAAGATTTGATTTATAGAGAGGTCTCACAAAACCTTGTTCTATTTCAAATGTTTAAGTTATTACATATTAAAAAAAAAATCCATTGTGAAAGAAAGTTGAAGTTTAAATATTTAGAACACAAATACAGTCAATCAATCACAATTCAACATTTTATTCAATAATATATTAGTTACATATATTAAATTTCAAAAGCTTTATTATAACACATATCTTAGAGGTGGGATTATTAAAAATCTAATACTCATAATATATTATTCACTTTCTAATGTGAACACTAATTTATATTTTTCTAATAATTATTAGAAATTATGAAAATAAGATTTTAAATGTAAATATGCTTTAAAATGGGTCAACTTATATAATTTATAATGGTGCCAAATATCTCAAAAAGACAATTTAAAACTAAAGGCAATGAGAATGCATTTCAAATGAAGAATGAGGCTAAAAATATGGTTAATGCTATAGGGAAAAAGGGATTGTATAAGCAATTCATGAGGCTTATTGAAAGTTTATGGGATATGTGAACACTAACCTATATTTTTCTAATAATTATTAAAAATTATGAAAATAAAATTTAAAAACAAACATGCTTTAAAATGAATTAAATTATATAACTTATAATGGTGCCATATATCTCAAAAAGACAATTTTAAACTAGAGGCAATGAGAATGCATTTCAAATGAAGAATGAGGCTAAGAATATGGTCGATGTTATAGGGGAAAAAAGGGATTGTATAGGCAATTCATGAGGCTTATTGAAAGTTTATGGGATATTTGAAATAGTTTAATTTAGTGTGACATGATTAATTTATATTGAGTGAGATGATTTTATAATTCAATATATATTTTTAAGAATTTTGATGCTAATGTATTTTTTAGTTATTATAATGTTAACATTTAATTTTGGTTTGAGATAATTTTAGTTATTAAATTATATAATTCTATAGTGTTTGTGTGTTTTTTAAGTATCGTTTTGTATTAGAATCTTATTGACGTGTTCTTTATATTTTATCCATATTCCCCTCTCTTCCCTTCCCCCTATTTCGCTCTCTATTTCTTCTCTGGTGATTTTTTTTTGTTTTGGGCTTGCTACTTAGAACTATAAAATTTATGGCTTTAGGTGTCGAAACCATCAACTGTACGGTTATAGTGTGAGCCCTTAAGATCCTTGGTTTGGGTCTGTCTTGCCTTGTACTCCCTTTTTTTAGAATTTGGCATCCATTGTGTTTCATCTCACATGTTAATATGGTCTAATTTTGAATTTGAGAAATCTATAAATATATGTGTTCATTAGTGCATGTAAGACATGAAATGGTAGAGTGTGTACCAAAAATTGAAAGAAGAAGTCAATAATTTATTAAAGAAAAAAGTTCAAAATTTAGAACAGAATTTGAATCAAGAATTAAAGTCTTGATTACATTGTGCCACTTGTTCATGCTAACATGAAAAGTCATATAAGATTAGGGATTACATACACGGATTATTTGCTAAAGTGCATCAAGTATGTCTTCCAAATTTGTTTTAGAATAGAGAGATAACACAGGCTCATCGTTGATTATATTATTTTTTATTAGTTTATGATGAGTTGTTAAGATTTCAGAGAAGGAAATTAGTTTCCCAATAAATTTGATAAAAACATTTAGGAAAAAAAAAAAAAAAAATTCAGAACCCAAAAATAAGAAAACAAGGTCATACAATCATATTTAAAATATCCCATGAATCCCAAAACCATAAACTAATAATTCTGATAAGTAAAAAACCATTCCAAAGGTTCTCACACTTAAAAAAATTCTCTCTTCTTAATTTTTCTAAATTTTGCTCATTTCATCTTCTAAACCTATTTTCTAGTGTTTGGTTTTATTGGCTATCCCCATATTCATGGCAATTTAAATATTATTCTAAAATATATATTTTCACTTATTTCTTATTCTATAATATTTTTTATTACACTCAAGTTTATTTTTTCTATTTTATTACAGTAAATTTGGTTAGTTTCAATTACATGTAATATAAGTAGATATATTGAATTTTGATATAAAAGCACTTCCATTATACTAAATTTTGGAGAGCTTGTACTATTTTATACCTCTTAAAATTAAATATTAATTTAATTATAATAGATATATTTTCTCTAAGTTCGATTTTATTTATTTTTATTTTATATAATAACCCTGCATAACCCCAATTTTGTCTATCGATCTCCACAAACATCACTAGAGAAGGAGACCATCATCAAAACAAGCCACATTTTGTTAAATTAGGTTTGAAAAATTAGTGTGTGCATGCATCAGATGTCATTATTTTGGAGGGAATTTTAGTTTTTCATGATTGCTCGCGATTGGGACATGATGAATATGAAGATCTTTGTTGACACAAATAGCTATGTTCAATTGCTTAACTTTTCTGGCTGTGGAATTTGTTATACTGATGTCTCATCATGCCGAAATAAAATTTGTAATTCAAAATATCCATTGGTGCCAGAGCATGAAGTGTTTGAAATAAAATCTGTAATTCACAAAATGGTACTGGTCTAAGGGATATCGAATTACGGCAAACGGATAAGCTTATTAAAGAGGTGGAAAGGGTTGTTGCAGTAAATTATCCTGATCCTATAGAAGTGGAGAGAGCATGAACTGTCTCTCATGGAAGCATTTCAATGACTTTCTGAAGTATCCGATGAATAAACTGAATCCTCCATCATCACGTACCCACTCTGCTGATCATGTTAGGGAGCGAAGTAGGCAGAACAGAAGAAACGAACATGCTTCTGGACATAAGTATGATAGTGCTGAGGATGGTGGAGGGGAAGGCTCAGAGGGAGACCTTAAAGTTAGACAGTATGGTGCAGCCTAATGCACCGTGTTAATTTGCACATTTTAAGTGGTGTAAAAGTATTAAAGCATTTTTCACCATTCAAGTGGTGCAATTTTTGTAATTTCACTTTTGCATGAAGTAAAATTGCACCAACACAGTTTTACACCACTTAAGTGGTGCAATTTTTCTTTTACACATGATGCAAATTCACCAATGCATCTTTATACCCTTTAAGTGGTGCAATGTTGTAATTTCACGTTTACACGTAGTGTAATTACACCAACTCACTTTTACACCATTTAAGTGGTGCATTTTTGTAAACTCACTTTTCTACCATCTGTAACGTAAGAACAAAAGGTGGTTATACAACGTAACCACCTTCCCGCACTATAAATTGAGTGTTAGGCTCATCATAAGGGGACTTTTTGGTAGCAAGATTATGCAGATATTTTATCTAAAGTGTTGAGCTTTGTTATCAACTCAATAAAGATTGAAACTGGGATAATTTTTTTCAAGCTTTGTATTCAAAATTTCTTCGTGAGTTTTATTTTTATATGTGACTCACCTAGTTTTATATCTGTACTTTCAATTTATCTTCATAATCATTACCAATTTGTCTAATAACGATAATTTTACATTAAGTATTTCTTTTAGAATCTTCTTGTGTTATTTCTATAAATGTGAAATCTTGATAGGGTTTAAGCAATATTTTAATTATCTTTTACAAGGAAATATGGGATGGTTGTCTTTGGTCTGCTATCAGTGTTAGAAAATTGTCCCAGTGTATATTTTGCACTCCTCAGAGTGAAGTTATGTCTTTACCATCCATTGAATGAAAGAGATTTCTCTGAACACATTGTTTTCCCTTTCTTAGACTATTATGATAAGTTTTTGCATTTAGTTATCCAGAGTTGTCTTTTTTTTCTCAGGGTTATCTTGGTAGTTTTTATGTTTAACTAATTATAATAACGATGTTCTCCCTTATTCTTTTCCTTTTTATATTCTTCTTTTTTCCATTATTCCCTTCATTTCTTTTCTATCTCCTTTCTTAGACTATTCTGGTAAGTTTTTGCATTTAGTTATCCAGAGTTGTCTCTTTTTTTTTAGGTTAAAAGTATGAAACCCCCAATATAAATTTTTTTTTGCTGTAAATAGCAATGAATAACTTTTTTCTTACTTTTCTTTTTTGGCTTTCAATAAAGGTAGCTCTACCTGCTAATAAGAGAGGGACTTTGTCCTACATTACTAACTAATGTAAGGACTTAGTTCCCACACTGCTGACTCAAAGTCACCAATTTGTCCTTCTAACAGATTTTTGAGCTAATAAGCTTGAGAAAGTGTAGTTGAATAGGAAGGTGCCACGTAACCATGAGTCATAGTAGCCAATCCCCTAAACCTGTCAGATATGTTAGAGCTCAGAAAAGCCTGATCAAATGAGAAGGTACCATATCACCATGAGTCAGAGAAGCTAGTCCCCCAGCCCTGTTAGAGATGTCAGAGCCTAGGAGAGCTTGATTAAATGGGAAAGCACCACATCATCGTGAGTCAATGCGGTCACTCTTCGAACCTATCAAAGATGTTAGACCATGATCGAATGGGAAGGTGCCAAGTTGCCTAGTATGCAAATGAATTAGTTTCCACTTAAATCCCTAGGAAGCCCGGAATGACGTATGAATGAGATGTGAAAGCCTATCAAAACATGCCACATGTCCCTAGTTAACACATCACCTAGCCTAAGGAAACAATATGAGGTACGGAGCCATACCTAGGTGTCAACCATTAATGGAAAGACCAATGAGTAGATGTCACGTGTTAAAAATTATTAATTAGCTTAGGATCCTCTGAGAGATGTGACATTGTGCCTACCATGTACTAGGCATTAACAAAATGGGAAACTAGACCTGATTGGATAGTTTTAAAACATCCCATCACCATTTTTATATCTAGATGGCAACGAAGGATCATGGGCTCTGAATTCAATTTTAGAATTAGAAATAAAGGGAAAAAATATATCCACCAACTCAAATTCAAATTCATATCAAATGAGCTTTTAAATACCATTAATGTAGGGGGATGCATGCATACACTTATAAAGCCTAAGGGAAGCCCATTAATGATTATTGTTGCTGACTTTGAAGAGATCTATAACTAATTACTTTCAAAATTCCAAAGGGCCCTTGTATTCCATGCCTCCTACGCTCAAAGCTTCTGAGTTACCCCTCTTACTCTAATGGATGTTAAATCCTCAAACCTAGAGGCCAAACCCAAATACCAGGACACCACCTTCCCTACTATCTTAACTAAGTATAAGCACTAAAATGATATATTTAAGGTAATTAAATAGGTCCCCAAGGATTATACTAACATGGACAACCATTAGGTTGAGTATGAGGATGCCCTTAAGTCATATAATAAGTGTATACTTCATAAAGCCATAACCAAACTAGAGTTATTTCCCTGTGTTGACCTATTATGCGACATCCTCGACAAGGCCATCTATATGCAAGATAGGGTCAATGAATGGGTGTGATCACCCACCTCTCAGCACCAAATTGTAGATATATCTGAGAATTCCTTCAAGGTATACTACTCCCTCTTAGACTTCTCTTTCTCTTATGATGTAGCAATAGTGTCATTCTAGATGAGCACCTACCATATCTATGACATCCTCCACAATTGGGTTGAGAACCCCAACTCCAAGTGGGTTAACAACAAGAAAATCAATGCTTACATATTTTACACCATCTAGGAGGAGGTCTAAGTAGGCATGATCTAACTAAACTGATTATTCAAGGACCCAAATTTCCAACACGTCAACAAGCTATGGATGCCTCTCTTGCAATGATCCTGACATGTTCAAACATCCCAAACATGGGAAGCTTGATCAACTTCAATTTGGTCCATGCCATTATAGACATTTGAGTTGAAGGCAACTTCTACATGATGAACTACTTGACATATGTAATCTACGGGATGCTCTCATTCAAGCTTTTATCCTTTCCTATGTGGGTTCTTTGTGGCCTAATGGTCCATGTGGTCTTTTATAAGTTATATGGAAACCAATTCTAGCAACACATCTAGGATGTCTATAAGCACTTCTACCCAATGGTGTACCAGGTACTCAACAAAGCTATGATGCCCCAGCTCTCAACGGCAATTTAGGACTTTATCACAGCCATTAGGGACTACTGATTATACAAGGATGACACGATGATCCAAATCATAGGATTTTTTAAAGACCCCCTCTCCCTATCATATTATGTCTTTGAATACTTATCAAAATAAGAGATCACTTATCAACTTGTGGATAGCATCTTCAGGTTCTATGTGCATTGTCAACAAAGGGTATGCATGTTACTCTCAATCACCATATGACACCACGTCTATAATGTTAGGTTGTGGAGCTAAAAGCTTCACTGTTGCAAACATGGAGGAGGTTGCTGAGTGTCGCAGTAACCGACGTCGGTCAGGCCAACCGACATCGGTCAGAGGTTGATAGGAAGCAACCGACATCGGTCAGGAGTCAGCCGACATCGGTCATCTCCAGACAGACAGGGACCGATGTTGGTCGCCTGTGCATTCCAAAATTGTTAGTTACATGAACAGTTAATTTGTTGAACGGTCAGTTTGCATGTAAAGACTAATTTTAGTCTTGGAGCTGTGTTTCCAATTATTTTAATTAGGAAGTCTAACTATTGTTTGCATGGGATCTATATAATAGACTCATGGGGCTGTATTGTAATTAAGGACAAGGAAGAGATCCTTCCAATTGTAAGATCAGGTTGATCTGCAAGTTGTTGCAAGATCAAGTAGGAGATCTACATGGTAAGTAAGATCATTTGATTTGCAGGTTGTTGCAAGTTTAAGGGAGACTTACTTGGAGTACTTTGAGTACTTGTGTACTGGCAATATTGTTACTGACTAGTGGAGGTGAACAACAACTCTGTGTTTGTGTTTTTTGTTGTTACCGTAACTGAGAGAGAGAACTCTTGAGGAAGATTATTGTACGCTCTAGAGGTGTGGGAGCCCTAGAGGTGTGGGAAGAAGAGTGTGACTTCTTTATTGTAATTTCTTTTTGGATAAGTTAAATACAAGATTGTATTGTCTCTCAAATTTTGTGTTGTTTTTGATTTCTA
Organism: Torreya grandis; assembly: GCA_037957365.1. NCBI lineage: Eukaryota > Viridiplantae > Streptophyta > Pinopsida > Cupressales > Taxaceae > Torreya > Torreya grandis. The sequence goes on from JARHVA010000111.1 coordinate 2,789,159, forward strand.
GTTACTTGTTACTTCTGGTTAAATTTCATGTTTAGTTGCTTATACAAGGTAATCAATTGTGCTCCTAATCCTGACAAAATGGTATCAGAGCTTTATGTTCTAGACCCTGACAAGTGGTATCAGAGCTAGGTTGCTAGTTTATCAAAGCGAGGTTGCAGGGAGCAGGTTAGTGTTTGATTACAGGTCACTCTCAGGGGTTTCTGATTGAGTGGGAGTAAAGCAATGGCAGAAGAAAGTAAGCTAAGAATGGAGAAATTCAATGGCAAAAATTATCAATTATGGAGGATGCAGATAGAAGATTATCTGTATCAGAAAGATCTTTACTTACCGTTGGGTGGGGTTGCATGCAAGCCCACGGATATGAAAGATGAAGAATGGAAGGTTCTTGATCAGAAGGTTTTGGGATCTATAAGGTTGAGCCTGGCATCGTCTGTGATTTCCAACTTATCACAGGCTAAGACAATGGTAGAGTTAATGGAATCTTTGGCAAATTTATATGAAAAACCCTCATCTTCGAATAAGGTATTTCTTATGAAGCAATTATTTAATTTGTAAATGTTGCAAGGTGGATCGGTACATAGTCATCTTAGTGATTTCCATGGATTAGTAAATCAGTTAGTTTCAGTCAATATTGTTTTTGATGATGAAATTAAGGCTCTCTTAATCTTATGCTCATTACCTGAAAGTTGGGATAGTTTGGTAATGGCAGTTAGTAATACTGCGTTTGCTTGAAATATCTTAAAAATTGATGATATTGTTAGTGTAATTTCAATCTAGTGATGTCACCCTTTTCGCATGCCAAGTGATTTAAAACTTATGGACATGGTCTTCAACATCCTCTATCCCATCAGATTCAATTATCTTCATTAAAATATTATAAAATATATTTTCTTGAATAACATATTTACTTGCATGCATACCACTTATCAATTTAGTGCTTCATTTTCCTCCAACTCTTTGTTTAACATTTCCCTATGTAGAAGCCATTGCATTGCTTCCAAAAATATTCATACCAACCAATGAATCTTGCACACTAACCCCTCCTATTGGTGTATTCATTCTCACAACTTGCATTCACTATAATGAATGGAATCCAAATATCCACCAAAAATATCATTAACACTCCATAGTTCTGCTAGCTTAAAGAAAGCTTGACACAAAACAAACATGATACACATGGGTATTGATGATGGTGAAACATAGATTTGATATCTCCATGGCCTTCACATCATCCGCCCACTCCTTTGTGGATCCAAAAATTCACCAAATTTTGAATATTCCCATATGGATATCATACTGCACACACATTCTTCCATTATAGAGCAACTATCATTTTCTCACAAAATAATTGTGTTTCCTTCTCAAACTCCTAAAGTATTCTTGACATGTAAATGAATTAAATCCCCCTCCTCCATGGGTTCCATAATTTTTAGTTTTACCTCCCTTTCCATAGATTCATCCATGTCTCCTTCTTCTTCCACTAAGTCAATCTCTCCCCTAGCTCTTCCATGCATAGACCTTACATGATGGAAACCTTTTCCAGCCATGCCCAGATTTTCAACAAAACTATTGTTTTGTTTAACAGTAGTGATTCACATACGATCTCCCAATCCTCACATTTTGTACAAATAGGGTCCTCACAACATAATTAAAATGTTGTGTTTTTACTCACCAACCTAGCTAAGCCTTGCATAGGCTCTAGCAAGTAAAATAGACAAACATTTGAACTTATCGCATTAGAATTTTTTTTAGGCCTAAAGACCTAAGCACTCACCCAAAGCATAAAAAGAGAACACTGAGAGTCCCACTAATATAGAAAATAGTAAAACAAGATCAGATGCACTAATAAACATTCAAACCCTAACAATATAATACATAATTCAAGATCATTTCAAGTAACAAACATCATATTTATTTAAATTTTCCATGTACAATGTAAAAATTATCTTGACAGATTCACCATTATAATAATTATATTCAAGATACAATTTTACAATGATGTATAAACACTACTAAGCCTTCATGGCACATTACATTCCTCTAACACTCATTGTGATCTCCTGCTCATCGATATTGAATTTACATTTGCTTTGTGTATATTAAATGCATCAAATAAAGGCCAAGGTCATTATTTATAGGTTTCCTTGGACTTCTTTCTAACTCATCTTTCTACCAACTAATGTGCCAACTAGATGGTCTACTCTTTGTCCACACATATTCTTAGAACATATGCTTGTTCAGTTAACTAATGTGCATACTCTTAGACTATTCTTCTGCCCAAGCTTGGTCTTGATGCATCCACAAGAACTATCCTTCCAAAAGTGTGTTGTGCATTGTGTATGATTGATCTGTAAACTGAAAATGCAAGTGTGGCAATTTCGAATAACTCACTTTTGCATTTAAAAGATCTTTCTATTTTCTGACTTTTTCTTTAAATTTTGAATATAGAAATTATATCTAGAATTAAAAATGAAGATCAGAATTATAAAACGGCAAATAAAAATCAGAAGAAATCACCAGCAAATTGATAATGGAGTTCGGCTTCAATAGCCTACGTCTCTGGGTCTGTTCAAAGTGAGGACCGTTCTCATTAATTTTGTGCAACAAATGGCTTCCAAAATAAATACAAGTCTTCAATTCACATTCTCTGATCTCTACTTGCATGTAAATATATCTCTCAGACCTGAAAATAATGGCTCAAGGCCGTACAAAGCAAAAATAAGACTCTAATCTTCTTAAAACTCCTTACACAGTCAGCTTTCTTTGTCTATTCGAGTAGAAATTAGTCCCTTTTATAACACTTCAACCTCTGTGGCTGAAGTGGTCAAGGCATTAACCTTTTGCACCCTAGGTGCAAGGTTCAAAACTGTGTCCCACCTTTCTAGGCGCTTGGGCATGAGGAAAATGTCGGCCTTCCTCCTTTCTAGGCGCGCTTTGACTTGTTTTTATCCCACATTTGCTGGGAAAATGATTTTTCATGCTTAAAATAGATAAGTTGAAGATCTTTTCAAATGCCTAAGACTTAGGCGCCAACTTAGGCCACGCTTTGACTTGGTCAATGCATGTTTGGTGGAGTGATGTGGCGGGTGGCGTGGCAGTTTGTTCAAATTTGGCCTTTGGCGCCTTGTTTAAACGTTTGAAATTTTCAAATAACATGTGAACAAAAAACAGCAAACCAAATTTTTTTGCACCTAATTATTTTTCCACATGTCAAATGGATATTGGTCCACTTGGCATATTTCAATAGTGCCACGTCACTTTCGACACCCCTTTTTTTACTTGTCGCAAGATTTCTTCAACTAGCTATATCTTGAGCATCCGGACTCTGTTTTGCAAACTGCAAAAAGTGTCGAAAAGCTCTCGACGAGCTCTATGATGTGCAAATGATTCAAATAGAATTTGAAGACTTTGAAAAATGAAACGGTACATGGATCCACTTGGATCAATGATCCATCATGCATGTTGTAACTATCCTACACATTGTGCATCCTCTTCCCCTTTTTGAAAGATAACCAAGTATGGAAGAGAGTGTCTCGCTTACCTCCTTTCATACTTGTCCATTTTAGTTTGCCCTTGCCTTTATCCAAAATTGAGGCTCAAAAGGTTATTCACATCTCTATAATATTCTACATCCTTTTTTTTTTTCTTTCAGTAGAAAATAATAATCTCTCATCATGAGTCTAACATACACCACATAGATTTATTGTAACACTCATTAACACACAACCGTTGTTACATGCACCCTCGTATAATCACATCAAAATTTCATCATGCAAACTCCCAATCATTTGGAGTGAACAAACCCATAAATCATCGTACCTTTAGGAAGTGTGTACACAACCAACTATGTAGAGCATTAACATATATTTTGCTTTGAAAACAAGAATATATGGATTAACTTATAACCTATAGGGCATTTGACCACCAAAAAAATAATGTGTTTATGAAAGTGACAAATATGGAGTATGAATACATTGTGACAGTTCAGCCAAGTGATTTGTGATTCTACATTTTTCATGTGTAGTCTTTCTCCAAATATTTTGATTATTGTTGTAAATAATTGTGTATCATGTTTTGAAACATATATGAAGTTAGTGTCTCTAAATTTTTTTTGTCTACCATCTATTGAGATCATGAAGGTAGGTAAGATGAAGGGTCTCGAGTTTTAAGACCGATTTTATTGTAGTCAAACCTTATGTGAGTAGGAAAACAAAATGCAAAAGATGAGTCATATGAGAAACTCAAATACCAATAAGGCACACGATAAGGAACAATATACTTTGATACCATTGATCTAGGGTCCAGGGATGACTCAGGGGATAATATGCTCAAAAGAATTCAAGCATGTGTTATGACAAGAAGGGAAAGATAATGATAGAGTTTGGAGATAAAAATAATTCAAGTGCTTAGGCAAGGAGAATGCAAGAACAATAAGACACCATGCTATAACAATAATGGAAAGTTATATTATGTAAGTTTTGTGCATAAAGATTTAAGAGATTGGATGTGAGATGGAAGATATATTTCTACTTCATGCTCATTCAAATAATGATTATGACACATTATTATCCAAGTGTGGAAGAAAAAGAGATGGTTGAGTAGTTACAATATATGTAACCTCTTACATTCTGAAGATTCAACTCCTCTATATTGTCAATTTTTGGAAACTACGTTGAAAAACCATGCAACACAAGACTAATGTTGTTGGATCCATATGGCATGGAATTAGAGTTAGGTCTTTGTGATTTGTAATCAAGAAGGTCTTGAAATTCATGGTGAAAATGATATGTGGGTAGAACACTGCTACTATACCATGAGATGATCAAAGTGCCAAATCTTCCTAAATCAACTATAGGTGATACATCGAACTTGAAAGTTAAGAAGAGCGACTTTAGAAGAGGTACCATACTTCCTCTTAAATTATCTATCTTGGCCCCTTTAACCTAACGCATTACAATTTTTAATATTCCCTTTTTGAGATAATTGACGATTACAACTCTCTTATACTTTGATTATTGATTCAAATAAATTACGACGCTGGTATTTTTTTAATATAAAAAAATTAATAATTAAAAGCGTTCATAAAACCTAAACTCGAGAATTTGAATCCATCTTTTTACCATCTACTATAACCCCAATGCTATTAAGATGCCCTGATCTTACATCACATTAGAATTAAAAGAATCAAACCAAATTCAAAAAGGCATTAACACTCCATCCTGACCACTCTTTCTAACCTCACATAAGTACAAATATGCTATTAAAAACAACTAATTTTTAACTTAAATCTTCATCGATTTATTTAAGTCACCTTAGCACAGTTATTATTACTTATTATTTATAAATATCTAAACCAACATATGCCTTGGATCGACCACTCCACTTTTGGTATTTATTCCTAAAGTTGGCGATATAACTTTAGTTATGTCATTAATGTGGGCATGCTTTTTTAAAAGTATTGTCTTTCCGCGTTAAATGGGACTAAATAAATATGGCATTTGTTCTCGTCTTGACATAAAAATAAATATCGAAAATATTATTAAAAGTGGAAGGCTTTTTATCAATACCAATAATTGTTATTAAAATTGAAATCTTAACTTTGACTTTAGAGTAAGCCCATAAATGCCACTTGGCTATGGGGTTTGGATGCATCAACTTGTCCTATTCTTTAGGACAAACTTATTATATTCTTTAGGACTTTAAACCATAAAATATTGAGATTATTAATTGTGTGTACAATTTTCGACGAACTGTGAATGAGATATCATTTCATATAATTGGTATGAAATTTTTGTGCGATGTATTATTCTTTATGCATTTTAAAGAGAAATTTTTATTTTGTTTTCTTGGAGATTATTGGTTTCTAATTTACTGTTAGGATGGATAGGTTGCGGAAATCTCAGGATCAAGGTGTGGATTTCGGAACATGATTACTAAGAGATTGTGGAAATCTTTAGTATTGCTTTGACTCATAATAAATTATTGAGTCCAGATGTGACAAGATAGACTCATTAATCCTAAATCTTATGGCCATAAACACTTATACCTAATTTATCTAATATGAATGTTTTATTCCATATTTTTGTATATATTGAGAATGTATCATTTTTAGTTCTTGTTTATTGTCATACTTGCTTAGTGTTTTGTGGAGTTAGTACAATATTGGCCTATATATATATTATTGTCCTTTTCCTATCGAATTTTTATTTATCCTTCTTGTGAAGGATAGGGCCATTCTCAGTGATGAGGGGTGTGTAGGGGATCTAAAAGGCTTTATGATTGGAAGTAGAGCCTCCATGATACTTTCTTTCTCAATTTCTTACACAATTACTCATAGATTTAGTGATGATCTCTTACATTCTTAGTGTTTGTGTTGATGAAAACTTGCTGAAATTATGTATACCTGTTGTGTAGAGAAGACTATATTGTATTTGTATATATTTTGGTAAATATGTATTACTTTAAATGATGTAAATTTTATGAGAACTCTAAGCATTAATGTCAGTAGGAGATTAGTATGTGATGAACATATATTTATACCTTTGAACATGAATAAAGGAGAATAATGATTTATGGATGATTAATTTTTTTATTAGTCTTGAAGGGATGGATTATAGGAACTATTTAGCTCTAATTTGGAATTAGTTTTCAAACCATTGGTTAATCAAATGACATGGATTAATATACCAATAAAAAAATATTAGGCTTTTACAAAGTAAAGTAGTGAGTTTCTTTATAGAAAAAATTATATATATGTTTCGTGCAAGGTGATTGGTTGAATTTTTTTCATGTTATTGTCCACCTCATTTTGATCGAGGTTGGGCATTAACTTCTATGCTAGATTTGTATAATGAGAATTTTATAACTATATTTATTCACACGATATAGATTGCTTGGTTTGATGAAATCACATTAAATACCGAATTGATTCATCAAAACATTCAATACTACATTTTATTGTTGTCAATTGGATCCATCATCATAACAAACCTTGTGAGTGCAGATATAGATACCTCAAATTCATTTTTCAAAAACACAATAGCGGACTCAAATGCACCAATACAAGAAAAGGCATTGGATGCTCTGATTGCATACTTGAGAGCAACAAACACAGATGCTAGGAGATATGCAATTTTTTTGGTTGAAATTAAGTTTGTTTGAGTCTCATTAATGCAATAAAGTATATTTAATTGTCGTGTGTATATATTTTTTCGAATGTAAGGGACTTTGCTTTTTGACAAGAAAATGAATTTCTGAGTAAACCGCTCATTTATGGCATGATGTTATCTATAGGTTATCTCTATTCTCCAATGTTTAACATGTTCCTAAGTCACTTAGTTGTGATAATATCTTCCATGAATTTCATAATTATAATTATAAAGATGTCCAAACCACCTTCAATGGCCTGGTCTTATGGAATTTGCATATCATGGAATAACTTTATTTTTGATCGATTTTGTTACTGATAAAGAATGGCCATGATGTTCATAACTATTGGAACATCCAAAGTGTTGGAAACACTATTTTATAGTAGTTTTTTCTAGATTAGACTATGCAAAATTCACGACAAGCATTAAGGATGATTTAGTTTTTTGATATTTTTAATGGATGTATTTTTGGTAGATAATGTAAATAATGTTATTCCATCTTAAGGCCCAACACTATGTTTTCCCTTAAATAGGAAATAGTAACATGAGGTCTGTAATAAGATTTCTATATTGTCATTTGGAATGAAGTCAAAATTTTAGAAGATGGTTATGATCTTTCATCAAAATAAAATACACAATCCATGAGTAAGTTAATATGACTAGTCTTAATGTTTGTGCTCTTTGAGTTTTTTCTTTTTCTTTTTGAGACATATAGCAGTAATTTGTGGCTAGTAGTTGGAGTATAATGTTAACATAGTAGTCAAAAACTTCACTGTTAAATTATTTTTTAATACAATAGAATTTATATTTCTTAATACTTTAAATTTTATCATTTTTAATGTTATTAATTTTTTAAATTAAAAAATTTATAATATTAATTAAGTTATTTCGTCATATTCTAAATTTCAATACTTTTAATAATTTCAATTTCATTTTTAAAAGAATCATCTTATAATATTTATTTTACTTTTCAAAGATTAATAAATTAAATTATTTTCTAATACTCTAAATGTTATTATGATCTAATGACTTAATATTAATTTTGCTTTTTCAAAAGATAATATTTTTATCTTTAAAAAGTAATTTTATAATATTTAAGTTTATTTTTAGAAGAATGATTTGATTGTAAAGTTATTTCCTAATATCTTAAACTCCATCAATCCTAATGTTAATTTTAATTTTAAAAGAATAAAAATATAATATGATTATTAAATTATTTTATTAGGATATCCTAAACTCTATCTTCCTTATTTAAAATAAAGTACATCCTTTGAACAACATAAATCACACTAACAACTTTTACATCTCTCTTTACATGTATCTTTATATTGTTAATTTTACCTTCAAAAGAGAGTGACCTAAGGATTAATTTGATCCCTTAGTTATTTTGTGCAAATACCGTGCACCATCACTTATTGGAACAACTCATAATTAATCCCTATTTTTATTTTGTATAGCTTAACTCTTTTTACAAGTCTTTTGAAAGACCAGCACCACTGCTACTTTCTGCGTACCAAACTCCCACAAAGACTTAGTACTAGCACCCTTGTTTTAATTGGATGGGTACTCTAATTAAAGAAAAAATGAATGTTATATGAATGTATACTTGATGTCATAGTACTTTATTTTAAAAAAGATTGTTGAATTTGACCAAAAATAAAATTAGAGAAATTAATTTGCATTTATATCTTACTTCTTATCTCTTATAGTGGTTATTATTAAGCATGGTGGAATTATGAAAATATAGTTAACATTGCTTCAAAAATCATACTTTTGCTGAAAATGATGGGAATGATGTGTCTTTGAAAGATAATATTCTAGATGGAACTCAAATTAGTGATACATGTGAAGTAGATCTTGCTCAAGAAGCTTGCTTAGATAAAAATGATAGCAATGAAAACATTGAATATTTTTAAAAACATGTCATGGAAAATCATCATGAAATAGTTGGATTAATGAAAATGTTAAAATAATTTTCAAGGAAAAAAACATTATGATTAAGGAACTTAAAATATAATTAGAATTGAAGAAGTTCCTTATAATGTGGATAATGGATATACGAGTGCTTATAATATTTTACAAACCATTTCTCAAGCTGCTCTTATTGTTTCTCAAGTTCTTCCAATTTATCACACATTTTTATTTCTTCTCAAGTTCCTCTGATTTCTCAACCATTTTGTAAGAGTCCTCATTTTTTTTAGCCATCCATTGCTTATAATGCTTCTCAATTTGCTTCATAAAATCCTTCTTCTATTCTAACTTATGTTTCTTCTACATCTATTCCAAATCCTAAAATGACTAATACATTCATACATTGCATAAATTTCAAAATGAAAATAAAAAATCTTACTAAAGGTTTTTAAAATAAAAATATTAGCGTGACTTATAATAATATTCTTCTAATCCCCTTGGCATATAAGTTGCTTCCGCCATACCCATTTCCAATAAGTCTTTTCCTCCAAAGTTAAATTGTTTAATGGAAAGATATATCATTCTCATCACATTATAGCATTTAACCACTTGTCTAGATTTTTTATTATGAAGATAGGTTATTAACCAAGTTGTTACCAAGGAGCTTGAAGGATTATGAACTTGATTAGTTTTACGTTCTATCATTTAGATCTATACACTATTATACAACCTTGGTTGTTGAAAATTTTACCTTTTTTCAAATCAATATTGGTATGAAGGTCATATTTTCACAATTAGCTCAAATCAAACAAAGATCAAATGAGACCATTCATGAATATGTGCTTTGATTTAATACTATGGTTACTAAGATAACCTATCAACCCCTAGATAGTCAACTTCAAATTATAATTTCTAATAGTTTTATTTAAATCATTAAGGAAAAAGTGGTCTTCAACATTTATTACTCTTTCGATGAACTTTGTCATATTGTTATTGAAATTAATCCATACTAAAGACTTTATCTATTGTGGAAGAGAGTCGAAACTGAAATGTGTAGAGCATAAATATAATCAATCAATCACAATTTTAATGTTTTATTCAATAACATATTGATTACCTATATAGATTTTGAGAAGTCTTACTACAACACACATATCAAATATGGAATTATTAACATTATAAATAATATTCGTAATATTATTATTAACTTATTAATGTGAGCACTAATTTATATTTTCTTAACATTCCCCTCCTTTAATATTCGTACGAAGAAATATTACCCTCCCATAATATAAATGTTAGATTCACTCAATAATGTATATTTTACATGAAAAATTATAACATTAAAAATCATCCAACATACATATTTTATTGATATTTTTATTCATAAAATTATTTCTATAAATTTGAAAATAAATATTTTTTTTAACTAAACGGGGTAAAAATTTATTCAGAAACAGGCAAAAACACCAAGTTACATGAGTTTGTCCTTCTCCACCAGAGTAAAAAGCTTCTGGGAGAAGTTCGTAGGCAACAGATTACAATCAAGAATTTTCCATCGGGGGCCCTGCTCAGAGGCCCATTTCGCCAGGCAATCCGCCACCACATTCCATTCCCGTGGGATGTGCTTAAAACTCACCGAGTCCAACATAGTGGTTAACTGAAGAATCTATTGCACCACCACAGCAAGCTACCAGTCTCCACTGTCAAAATTACGGTTAGTAAGCAACTTAATCACCACCTGTGAATCCGACTCGCAGATGATATTGCGCCACCCTCGCTGGCAGGAAAGATGTAAAGCCTGTAAGATAGCCAGCGCTTCCATGTAATTATTTGAAAAATAACCCTTGTAAACAGAAAAAATGAATTGGAGGTTTCCAGCAGAGTCACGTCCAGCACCCCCAATTCCAGCATCACCTGGATTGCCACGCGAGGACCCATCCGTGTTGATCTTTAAAATTCCGGGCTGAGGAGGGGTCCAACGCCCCAATCTGCTAATCGGCCCCTGTCTCTGCCTAACACCACGGCTAGGATGCAATGATTGGGCAGTTGGCAGGCTTTCCAATTGCGTCCCAGCTATGCTGGTCAAAAGACCACGGTCTACCCTGTCCAGCTGCATCGCCATGTTACCTTTGGCCGCCAAAGTCTCAGCCAACGCACTTTGAATTCTCCCCCAAAGGATGTCAGGACTTAGCTGCTCTCCACGGAAAATGCGCCTATTCCGTTCAATCCACAGCTGCCACAAGATAAACGTAGGCCCAGCATTCCAGGCAGAATGAAGGATGGGAGCTTGAGAGGGAGGAAGAGGCAGTCGGCTCCAGAATTCAGCAAGCGATGAGGCGTGCCAGCAGGGTCTGCGCCAAGCAGTCCACCACCTGTGCCATATCCCCATAGCATAAGAGCAATGAAAAAAGAGGTGCGCCCCTGTTTCCTCCTCCTTGCAACAGAGAACACACCTGGAAGGACCTATGAATCCACGCTTGCATAAATTATCCCATGTAAGACATCTATTGTGGACAAGCGTCCACAAGAAGAAATTGCACTTCGGCCAGGTAGAGGAATTCCAAACTCTCTTTCCCCACATGAAGTTGGCTGCCCCAAACAGTTGTTTTGACAGGGCATGATAACCCGCGGAGACCGAATAGCGCCCAGTTGAATCATCCCCCCAGGCAAGCACATCCTGACCAGGCAGGGAGCTGCAATGTCTAGAATCAAGAATTTGAGAAAGCTCCTCATAGCTTTCCCTAGAGCCTCCTGGTGGCCAATCCGAAGAACTTTTCCATCTAAAGCCAGTAGTCATGCCCAGATTGTATTCCTCCTTATAATGGGCAACATTGGTCCAGCCCTCAGCCTGAAAAACATCACATAACTGATGAAGGTGCGGGTGGGAAGCTAAGAGTGGGGGAAGCCCATCCCACGAATCCTCCCAAAAAAGTGCCTCCGCTCCAGTGTGACAGATCCAAAATAGACCCCGTTTAATCAATTGAGCGCCAACTTTGAGAGTATGCCAAATCATAGACCCACCCCGGTCTAGAGACAACCGAGCAATGTCAGAGGGCTGCACCCCCGGAAAATATTTGAAAGTCAGAATGCGGGCCCAAGGTTGGGACTGATTGGAGCACCATCTCCAGTACAATTTGGCCGCAAGGGCCTGGCTGGCCAGGATGGCCGACCTTAGCCCAAGGCCTCCATCCTTCTTCGGCCTGCAGACGGTGTCCCAGTTAACCAAGCTCCACTTGGTATTGGTTAAATTACCACTCCACAGAAATTGCCGCGAGAGGGCATCAAATTCTTTGAGAAAATAGATCGGAGCAGCCTGCACCATGCATCTGTAGACAGGCAAAGCTTGAATCACCGACTGTAAAAGAGTGACTCTCCCAGCAGTGGAGAGCCATCTATGAGTCCAGTGGCTAACTTTGTCTCTAAGTCTATCCAACACTCCCTGCCAAAAGAGTCGTGGCTGCCTACCCTTCACAATGGGAATCCCCAAATACGTAACAGGCAGGGTTTGAACTTGGAATCTCATGATGGCAGCTATCCTCCTCTTGATAGGATCCGGTGTGTTGAAGAAAAAAATGGAGGACTTTTGATCATTAATTTGCTGTCCCGTCGCATCCATGTACATGTCAAGAGTACTCCGAAAAGCTGTAGCCTCCTGAATCCTTGCTTTCCCAACAAGAATCGTATCATCCACAAACTGAAGGTGGGAAGTGGTGAGGCCGTTCCCCCACTGCCACCCCTGAACCATGCTCTGAGCAACCTGATACTTGATAAGCCTCCCCAATCCCTCCGCCAAAATGATAAATAAGTAAGGGGATAACGGATCACCTTGGCGGAGGCCTCTAGACGCACCGAAAAGGTCAGTAGGCTGCCCATTGATAAGGACCGAATAGGAGGGGGTGGTAACACAACTCAGCACCCATTGGATCCAAGCTGGATTAAAACCAAAAGCCAACAACACTTTCTGAAGAAACCTCCAGCTGGCTCTGTCATAAGCCTTGGCTAAGTCCAATTTGATGAACATGGCACGCTCCCGAGAGGTGCTCATGGAATGAACAGCTTCCGAAGCAATGACCACCTCATCAAGAATCTGCTTTCCCGCCACAAATCCACCTTGCTCCTCCGAGATAATCAAGGGGAGGCAGCTCTTAAGCCTTTCCGCTATAAGCTTGGTGATAATTTTGTAAATAACATTGCACAGCGCAATAGGCCTAAAATGGTCCAGCTGATCCGCCTGCTCTTTCTTCGGAATAAGAACCAGGAAGGTGGCATTCAAAGCTCTGAGCATTTCTTTGTTGGAATATGACTCCTGAATCACAGCAATGAGATCTTGATCAATTATGTCCCAAAAGTCCTGATAGAATTCCACAGGGAAACCATCTGGACCAGGAGCTTTCCCATGTCTCATGCTAAAGACAACTCCTTCCACCTCGGTCTTGTCAATAGGCCTCATAAGATGTTCATTCAGACCCAGAGTCATCACAGACGGGATACAAGACAAGACAGAATTTTCAGCCATATCCGAGGGGGGCAGCCCATCAGAAAAGAGATTAGAGAAATATCTAACCGCTGCCTGAGAAATGTCCCGAGAGTTATGAAGACGTGTTCCATCGGGGGAGACCAGGTGAGTCAAGAAACTGTTGTTGCGCCTTGCCTGGACAGACCTGTGAAAAAAAGCGGTATTCCTGTCACCTTCCTGAAGCCAGTCAATACGAGCCTTCTGCTTCCAGAAAATCTCCTCCCTCAGCTCCCATTCCGCAAGCTCCTTTCCAGCTTGAGACTCAGCCACAAGGAGATCTTCAGATTGGCCGTGGTCTCTAATTTGTCTAGTAATCTCATCCAGCTGATTTTGAGCCTTCTTCCGCATAGAGTGGAGGTTCCCGAAGCTGTTTGCATTCCAATACTTCAGCCTTCCTTTCAAATACTGAAGTTTTTTGGCGAAGGAAAACATAGCAGTGCCAAAGCTAGGTCCTCCCTGTTTCCACCACTGCGCCATACAATCATGAAGAGAAGGCTCTCGGAGCCACATTAGCTGGAACTTGAAAGGGGGTTTCCTTGGTCCAGGAATGTGGGAAGAAGAGAGCTTAATCGGCCAGTGATCAGAACCACGCCAATCCAGAATTTCTGAAGCTAAGGAGTGGGAGCTTGATTGCCAGAAGCAAGACACCAGGAACCTATCCAGGCGCTCTGAAATACCAGCCTCACCACTCCTTCTGTTGCTCCAGGTGAAAGAACCATTGAGCGGCTTGATGTCTGAGAGGCGCAAGACTTCTATATTATGCCGAAGATTATCCGAAGAGGGCCCCAGCCGGGCCACTCCACCCCTTTTTTCCTCCAAACTGAGGACAGCATTAAAATCTCCCATAACAATCCACGGTAAATATGGGTGACAACTTCTGACATACCTGATATGTTCCCATAACTTCAGCTGTCCAGGTAGGTCCACCGGGGCGTAAACATTAGTCACAAGAATGAGCTCACCAGACTCCTTGGCCACTGCTGTCATTGTGAGAGCCGAGCTGTTAGACATCCAGCTTAGAGGCGTAATATGCTCAGAGTTCCAGCACATGGCCAACCCCCCAGAGCATCCAAGAGACCCCACACATTGACTATGCCTGAAATACCAAGATTTTTGCATGCACAAACACCACTGTTCCACAGAAAATTTTGTTTCTTGAAGGCAGAAAATATCAGGAGAATGTTCACTTACCAATTTATGGATAGCTCTTTGTCGGGGGGAGCTATTCAACCCCCTTACATTCCATGAGAGGATGATCATTGAGCAACATGAGGAAAGTGCTCACTCAGGGGTTTAACATGCCCCGCTTCTACAAGAAGATCCCCTGTAATTTTAATCCGCTCCTGATCCTTTTTGCGTCCTGCCCTTGAAGGAGTGGTTCCAGTAGCCTTTTTAAAGGGTCTTTGCATGAGGCCAAGACCGGAAGAAGAACCTCTCTCTTGCCTGGCCTCCTCTACCCCCTTCGCCATATCCACCCAGCTAACCTCCTTGTCACCTGGTGTTGGCGTAGATGAAATGGGAACATCTGGCAGGATACAATCAGCCTCCTGAGTCCCCTGAAGGTCTAGACTAAGAGTAGTACCCATAGGGGGGACCTGCTCCATGAGATCGGCCTCCTCCCCCTGGACTAAATCCGGGATGCCATCCTCTATATTCATATTATCTAAAACATCGAACCGGTTGAAACCAACCTCAACTTGCCTGTCCAAGTTTGGACGTTTTTGTCCACGATTTTTCGATCGACGCTTGACTGTGGTGAAGCCTTCCCTATCCGGCCCACCTGAGCTTGCAGCTCCCTGCTCCTGTTCAGTGGGAAGAAGGGGGTTTTTCCCTTTGATGACGTGCTCTACAGAGCCCTGTGCTTTACCAAACTGTCTCGGCTGTCCACTTCCTCTTTCACCCTTGCCCATCCTAGGACCAGGTTCTGCATTTTGCCCAGCATTCTCTCTGGTAGCCTGAGGGCACTGTCGATGCAGATGGCCGTACAAGTGACAAATGCGGCAGCGAAAAGGAATAGCTTCGTAATCTAATTGCTGTATCCAAGATGAGTTCCCCATACAGATTTCCATAGAATCCGGAAGAGGATTATTCAGATTAATATCCGCACAAATCCTAGCATAGGAGATAACCTTCCTGTCTAAAGTTTGGTGCGCTATTGCCATTGGAGTTCCGAGCATAGACGCTATCTGACGGAGAATATCTTCTCGCCAGAATTCCAATGGCAGTCTTGGCAGTCTCACCCAGACGGGGACACAAGCAGGAAGATCAGCAGCCGAGTTGAACCCTGCATGCCAGGGTTTGAGGAACAAACCAATCCGATCGAAGAAATACGGTCCTCCTTCGAAAACCCTGTTTCGATCCAAAATAGAGGAGAAATTCACTATGAAATAGCTGTTCCCAGCCAACATGATATCGAAGTCCCCGTCAATCTGCCAGGTCCTTCGAATCCAAGCATCTAGAGCTGCAAGCGAAGTACGAATGCCCAGGAATTTACAGATAAGGGCATGATCAGTTAAATAAGCAACCTCCTCCTTCACAGAATCAGGGGAGATAACCAGAATCGGTCTCTCCAGGCTCCTAGGAAGGCAACCATTTATTTTTTTGAGCTTGGAGCCTTCACTCCCACTGTACAACTCAGGCTCCTGCCCCTGTTTGCCAAGCGCCGGCTGCTCCTTGCTTGGGCCACCCATCTCCCCTGCGCGCTCTGTCCCCTTGCCGGAGATTGAGGAACCTGCCTGTCCCAATAACCCCACCGCAGGCCAGGAGCCATCCTTCCTGGGGCCTGCTAACAGACCGCCCGTCGCACCATCGCTCTCCATCGCCATCCTCTCAAACCATCTAAAACCTACTATTTGAAAATAAATATTACAAACATATAAAATGACAAATTATAACGCTACTAAATACATTTGACTAATGACGATTTACAATGCGACATGCCATTTATTTAAACATTTACAATGGACACAAAATACTAAAAACATTGAACTAGAAGACAAAAACAAAATATTTTATTTTAAGACCTTAGACATAAGTATAAATACCCAAAAAAAAATAAAACGATCCTATACCGACCAGTATACATTAGAGGACTATATAAAAGACTTCAAATTATTTGAAAAAAAACATGTAGAACTTACAAACTCACATAAATTATAACATGCCAATGCTAACTAATTAACAAAACTATGCTTAAAAAAAATCTTAATATAAAATAAAATATTTAATCTTCACTTTTATTTTAAAAGAAACACGGATTTACTAAAAACAAAAAAAAAAAAAATTAATATTAAGAAAAAAAACAAATCAAAACAATCAAACTTGTGATATCTAATATTAGAGTATTTAACTTAAAAAATTAAATTAAAATATAAAGATAAATAATTTGATAACTCATAAACTAAATTAAATATAAATAAATATAGATGAAACAATTATATTAAAAAGAAAAAGAAATAATTTATGAAATAGCATTTATAATTGAAATTAAAGTTTATAATTTGTTCATGATTTTTATTTAATATGGATTATACGCATAAGATATATTTTGAAAGAATATTTGATTCTATGAATATATGAAATTGTTGGTGCAACATAAATTCAAGTCATATGATATATACACTTATTAGATGTGATCTACATTTTAAAGTTTTATTATAAAAAAGATTTGATTTTTAGAGAGGTCTCACAAAACCTTGTTCTATATCAAATGTTTAAATTATTACATATTAAAGAATTTTTCCATTGTGAAATAAAGTTGAAGTTTAAATATGTAAAGCACAAATACAGTCAATCAATTACAATTCAACATTTTATTCAATAATATATTAGTTACATATATTAAATTTCAAAATCCTTATTATAACACATATTTCAGAGGTGGGATTATTAAAAATCTAATACTCGTAATATATTATTCACTTTCTAATGTGAACACTAATCTATATTTTTCTAATAATTATTAAAAATTATGCAAATAAAATTTTAAATGCAAATATGCTTTAAAATGGGTTAACTTATATAACTTATAATGGTGCCAAATATCTCAAAAAGACAATTTAAAACTAAAGGCAATGAGAATGCATTTCAAATGAAGAATGAGGCTAAAAATATGGTTAATGCTATAGGGAAAAAGGGATTGTATAAGCAATTCATGAGGCTTACTGAAAGTTTATGGGATATGTGAACACTAACCTATATTTTTCTAATAATTATTAAAAAATTTAAAAATAAAATTTTAAAAACAAACATGCTTTAAAATGGATTAAATTATATAATTTATAATGGTGCCAAATATCTCAAAAAGACAATTTTAAACTAGAGGCAATGAGAATGCATTTCAAATGAAGAATGAGGCTAAGAATATGATCGATGCTATAAGAGAAAAAAGGGATTATATAGGCAATTCATGAGGCTTATTGAAAGTTTATGGGATATTTGAAATAGTTTAATTTAGTGTGACATGATTAATTTATATTGAGTGAGATGATTTTATTTCAATATATATTTTTAAGAATTTTGATGCTAATGTATTTTTTAATTATTATAATGTAAACATTTAATTTTGGTTTGAGATAATTTTAGTTATTAAATTATATAATTCTATGGTGTTTGTGTGTTTTTTAAGTATCGTTTCATATTAGAATCTTATTGATGTGTTCCTTATATTTTATCCATATTCCCCTCTCTTCCCCTCCCCCCATTCCCCTCTCTATTTCCTCTTTGGTGGTTGTTTTTTTTGTTTTGGGCTTGCTACTTAGAACTATAAAATGTATAGCTTTAGGTGTCGGAACTATCAACTGTACGGTTATAGTGTGAGCCCTTATGATCCTTGGTTTGGGTCCGTCTTGCCTTGTTCTCCATTTTTTTAGAATTTGTCATCCATTGTGTTTCATCTCACATGCTAATCTGGTCTTATTTTGAATTTGAGAAATCTATAAATATACGTGTTCATTAGTGCATGTAAGACATGAAATGGTAGAGTGTGTACCAAAAATTAAAAGAAGAAGTCAATAATTTATTAAAGAAAAAAGTTCAAAATTTAGAACAGAATTTGAATCAAGAATTAAAGTCTTGATTACATTGTGCTACTTGTTCATGCTAACATGAAAAGTCATATAAGATTATGGATTACATACATGGATTATTTGCTAAAGTGCATCAAGTATGTCTTCCAAATTTGTTTTAGAATGGAGGGATAACACATGCTCATTGTTGATTATATTATTTTTTATTAGTTTATGATGAGTTGTTAAGATTTCAGAGAAGGAAATTAGTTTCCCAATAAATTTGGTAAAAACATTTAGGAAAAAAAGTGAAATTTTCAGAACCCAAAAATAAGAAAACAAGGTCATACAATCATATTTAAAATATCCCATAATTCCTAAAACCATAAACTAATAGTTCTGATAAGTCAAAAACCATCCCAAAGATTCTCACACTTAAAAAAAATTCTCTTCTTCTTGATTTTTCTAAATTTTGTTCATTTCATCTTCTAAACCTATTTTCTAATGTTTGGTTTTATTGACTATCCCATATTCATGGCAATTTAAATATTATTCTAAAATATATTTTTTCACTTATTTCTTATTCTATAATATTTTTTAAACTCAAGTTTATTTTTTCTATTTTATTATAGTAAATTTGGTTAGTTTCAATTACATGAGATATAAGTAGATATATTGAATTTTGATATAAAAACACTTCTATCATATTAAATTCTAGAGAGCTTGTACTATTTTACACTTAATTTAATTATAATAGATATATTTTCTCTAAGATCGATTCTATTTATTTTTATTTTATATAATTACCCTGCATACCCCCAGTTTTGTCTAACTATCGATCTCCACAAACATCATTAGACACGGAGACCATCATCAAAACAAGCCACATTTTGTTAAATTAGGTTTGAAAAATTAGTGTGTGCATGCATCAGATGTCATTATTTTGGAGGGAATTTTAGTTTTTCATGATTGCTCGCGTATGGGACATGATGATGATGAAGATCTTTGTTGACACAAATAGCTATGTTCAATTGCTTAACTTTTCTGGCTGTGGAATTTGTTATACTGATGTCTCATCATGCCGAAATAAAATTTGTAATTCAAAATATCCAGTGTTTGAAATAAAATCTGTAATTCACAAAATGGCATAGGTGGTACTGGTCTAAGGGATATCGAATTACGGCAAACGGATAAGCTTATTAAAGAGGTGGAAAGGGTTGTTGCAGTAGATTATACTGATCCTATAGAAGTGGAGAGAGCATGAACTGTCTCTCATGGAAGCATTTCAATGACTTTCTGAAGTATCCGATGAATATGGATGGAATCCTCCATCATCACGTACCCACTCTGCTGATCATGTTAGGGAGCGAAGTAGGCAGAACAGAAGAAACAAACATGCTTCTGGACATGAGTATGATAGTGCTGAGGATGGTGGAGGGGAAGGCTCAGAGGGAGACCTTAAAGTTAGACAGTATGGTGCAGCCTAATGCACCATGTTAATTTGTAAGTTTCAAATCGTGCAATTTTGATTTGCACATTTTCAGTGGTGTAAAAGTATCAAAGCATTTTTCACCATTCAAGTGGTGCAATTTTTGTAATTTCATTTTTGCACGAAGTATAATTGCACCAACACAGTTTAACACCACTTAAGTGGTGCATTTTTGCTTTTACATGTGATGCAAATTCACCAACGCATTTTTATACTCTTTAAGTGATGCAATGTTGTAATTTCACATTTACACGCAGTGTAATTACACCAACTCATTTTTACACCATTTAAGTGGTACATTTTTGTAAACTCACTTTTTTACCATCTGTAATGTAAAAACAAAAGGTGGTTATGCAACGTAACCACCTTCCCGCACTATAAATATGAGTGTTAGGCTCATCATAAGGGGACTTTTTGGTATTGCGATTATGCAGATATTTTGTTTGAAGCGTTGAACTTTGTTATCAACTCAATAAAGATTGAAACTGGGATATTTTTTCAAGCTTTGTATTCAAAATTTCTTCATGAGTTTTATCTTTATATGTGATTCACCTATTTTTATATCTGTACTTTCAATTTATCTTCGTAATCATTACCAATTTGTCTAATAACAGGAACTTTACATTAAGTATTTCTTATAGAATCTTCTTGTGTTATTTCTATGAATGTGAAATCTTGATAGGGTTTAAGCAATATTTTAATTGTCTTTTACAAGGAAATATGGGATGGTTGTCTTTGGTCTGCTATCAGTATTAAAAAATTGTCCCAGTGTATATTTTACACTCTTGGGAGTGAAATTATGTCTTTACCATTCATTGAATGAAAGAGATTTATATGAACACATTGTTTTCCCTTTCTTAGACTATTCTGGTAAGTTTTTGCATTTAGTTATCCAGAGTTGTCTTTTTTTTTTTAGGGTTATCATGATAGTTTTTATGTTTAATTGACTATAATAACCATGTTCTCCCTTATCCTTTTCTTTTTTATATTCTTCATTTTTCCATTATTCCCTTCTTTCCCTTCATTTCCTTTCTATCTCCTTTATGTACGTTTAGGTTAAAAGCATGAAACTCCCAATATAGAAAACTTTTTTGTTGTAAATAACAATGAATAACTTCTTCCCTACTTTTTTTATTTGGCTTTCAATAAAGGTAGCTTTGCCTGCTAATAGGAGAGGGACTTTGTCCTACATTGCTAACTATTGTAAGGACTTAGTTTCCACACTACTGACTCAAAGTCACCAATGTGTCCCTCTGACAGATTTTTGAGCTAACAAGCTCAAAAGAGTGCAGTTGAATGGGAAGGCACCACGTAGCCATGAGTCATAGTGGCCAATCCCCTAGACCTATCAAAGATGTTAGAGCCTGAGAGAGCCCGATCGAATGAGAAGGTACCATGTCACCATGAGTCAGAGCAGCTAGTCCCCCAACCCTATTAGAGATGTCAGAACCTAAGAGAGCTTGATTAAATGGGAAGGCACCACATCATTATGAGTCAGTGCGATCAGTCTTTGAACCTGTCAGAGATGTTAGATCCTGATCGAATGGGAAGGTGCCAAGTCACCTACTATGCAAATGAATTAGTTTCCACCTAAAGCCCTAGGATGCCCAGAATGAAGTATGAATGAGACATGAAAGCCTGTCAAAACATGCCACATGTCCCTAGTTAACACATCACCTAGCCTAAGGAAACAATATGAGGTACGGAGCCATGCCTAGGTGTCAACCATTAATGGAAAGACCAATGAGCAGATGACATGTGTTAAAAATTAAGAATTAGTTTAGGATCCTCTAAGAGATGTGATAGTGTGCCTACCATGTACTAGGCATTAACAAAATGGAAAACTATACCCAATTGGACAGTTTTAAAACATCCCATCACCATTGTTATATCTAGATGGCGACAAAGGATCATGGGATCCAAATTCAATTTTAGAATTAGAAATAAAGGAAGAAAATATAGCCACCAACTCAAATTCAAATTCATATCAAATGATCTTCCAAATACCATTAATGTAGGGGGATGCATGCATATGCTTATAAAGCCTAAGGGAAGCCCATTAACGATTATTGTTGCTGACTTCGAAGAGATATATAACTACTTACTTTCAAAATTCCATAAAGCCCTTGTATCCCATGCCTCCTACGCTCAAATCTTCCTAGTTGCCCCTCTATCTTACTCTAATGGATGCTACATCCTCAAACCCAGAGGCCGAACCCAAATACCAGGACACCACCTTCCCTACTATCTTAACTAAGTACAGGCACTAAAATGATATATTTAAGGTAATTGAATAGGTCCCCAAGGATTATACTAACATGGATGACCATCAGGTTGAGTATGAGGATGCCC
Source organism: Torreya grandis (assembly GCA_037957365.1). Lineage (NCBI taxonomy): Eukaryota > Viridiplantae > Streptophyta > Pinopsida > Cupressales > Taxaceae > Torreya > Torreya grandis. The sequence goes on from JARHVA010000111.1 coordinate 2,811,584, forward strand.
TTAAGTCATATAAGAAGTGTATACTCCATAAAGCCATAACCAAACCAGAGTTATTTCCCTGTGCTAACCTATTATGTGGCATCCTCCACAAGGCCATCTACATGCAAGATAGGGTCAATGAATGGGTGTGCTCACCCACCTCTCAGCACCAAATTGTAGATATATCTAAGAATGCCTTCAAGGCATTATACTCCCTCTTAGACTTCTCTTTCTCCTATGATGTAGCAGTAGTGTCATTCTAGATGATCACCTACCACATCTATGACATCCTCCACAATTGAGTTGAGAACCCCAACTCCAAGTTGGTTAACAAGGATAAAATCAATGCTTACATAGTTTACACCGTCTAGGAGGAGCTCCAAGTAGGCATGATCCAACTAAATCGATTATTCAAGGACCCAAATTTCCAACACATCAACGAGTCATGGGTGCCTCTCCTGCAGTGATCCTGACACGCTCAAACATCCTAGACATGGGAAACTTGATCAACTTCAAGTTGGTCCACACCATTACAAACATCTGAGTTGGAGGTAACTTCTACATGATGAACTACTTGATAGATGTAATCTACGAGGTACTCTCGTTCAAGCTTTTATCCTTTCTTGTGTGGGTTCTTGGTGGCCCAACGGTTCATGTGTTCTTTTATAATTTATATGGCCACCAATTCCATCAACACATCTATGATGTCTATAAGTACTTCTACCCAATGGTGTACCAAGCATTCAACAAAGCTATGATGCCCTAGCTCTCAAAGGCAATACAGGACTCTATCACAGCCATTAGGGACTACTGATTGTACAAGGATGACATGATCCAAATCATAGGATTTTTTAAAGACCCCCTCTCCCTATCATATTATGTCTCTGACTACTTAGAAAAATAGATCACTTATCAACTTGTAGACAACATTTTCAAGTTTTGTGTACATTGTCAACAAAGGGTGTGCCCGTCACTCTCAATCACCATATGGCACCACGTCTATAAGACCTTCCCTTTGATATAGAATATGGAAATTAGGTGAGACTCTTTCACACTTACAAAGTAAAAGGTTCAACAATGGGACCCTAAAGGGGTGATTCAAGACCATTTGGCATAATATTTAACTTTCCTCAACATCAACTACAACCATCAGGTTGTAGATGATGATGAGCTTTATTTAAATGTTACTGCCAACTAGGAGGTGTTGTCCCAAATAGCATCAAAGAGGAATAAAAAGGGGAAGAAGGCTCAAGTATGCTCCTCTATACCTCCTCCTACACTTATTTAGTATGCGAAGGATCTAATTCCAATAACTTTGACCATCTCCCAAAAGATCTGACAAGGCATCTAGCCACCTTATCCCCTTCAAACTTGAGCTTCAGCTCTGCTTCCACTCACAGCTTTGGTTCCTTGTGCTCCACCTCCACTCCTCTAGTTGCTCCTCACACTCCACCTTTACCTCTTTTGGTAGCTCCAATAACCAAATCGTGATAGAGCTAACTCCAGACTACATAACACCAAGTAGCCCAAGAGTAGTCCACTCAACCATTAGCACCATAGCCTCTAAGATTTCATGTGTTTAGTATCTCGATAGTAAGCTCTAAATGAGGCACCCAACATGCACCCATGCAGGTTCCCCTGCTCACTCCTCCATCTCTTTCTATTTCCTTTCCACCCCTCACTCTCATCGCATTCCAACTTCTATTTTTGATGACCAATAGTTTGGCTCTACCCCCTCTATTTCCCATTGTTCCACCTCCATAATTTTCCCAAGTTCATTTGGCTTTGGTCCTTACAAGTGTCCTTACTTTTTCATTCCGTTCTACTCCTCCCATCTCAAAACATTGAGTCCTCTCGATGTCACCCTTGGGCATGCCTTGAACAGTGGGTGTGACTATAGCCTTCAAGAGCATACCACTTCCAGTAGGGACCCTCTAGGTCCCCAATTTAGTTAACACAATACTTCCCTCCACAGATCCAATTCTTCAACCATTAGTCCCTATGGCCCCTGTCATCTTGGTCAGATCTGTTGGCCCCGAAAAATGCCACTCATTTTTGGGACAACCTACAAACCAAAATTTCTCTCTCCCCTTCTCAAGATTGTTTTGAGCTTTCAAATTCCTCATTTTTAAGCTTTTTTTTAAAGGGGATTCACAGGTTCAACAGGGTAAAAAAGCTTCTGCAGGCAAGATCAGTCAAAAGAACAAGCTTCTAACACTTAGTCATTTTTAGGATTGGTTCAGCGCCTCGGTTCAAAAGAACAAAGGACTTGGCCAAATAATGAAGAATGAACTGTTAAACCGTTGAACCAAAGTTGGTTCAATCGATTGGTTCAATCAAAAGGTTCAAGGGGCTACCCCAAAGCGAAAAAGGCAAGTGCCCTTGCAGAGGGCAGGCAACAGTGGTTCAAAAGTTTAAAGGCGGCCTCAGTCAAAGGAAAAGCAGCACACAAGTGATTCAATAGATGGTTCAACCAAGGAGAGCGATTGAACCAAGGAGCGATAAAACAAAGAGACAAAATGAACCAATGAACCGATGAATTTTTAATGGTTCAATGGGTTCAAGGCTCAACATGGTCCAAGCGACTGGCTGGAAAGATAGCTCGATAGCTCAAATTGCAGCAGGGAGGAGACAAAGCTAGAAAACATAAAAGCAAAAAGCAAAGGAAAATCCTGACTAAAGAGAAAAGCTTGTGGAAAAGTGCCTGATGGAAAAAGACAAAGTGCAGCAGAATACGTCACATGTCTTGTTATGACTCAGTAGAACGTGACAAGTGTTTGCACCCATCATGCAAGAGCTACAATTTTTGTCGCCCTTGCATTTTTGGTCTCTTTCATGCAAGAGCGAAAAATTTTGCCGCCCATGCATCCACGAGTTCCTCTCCTCCTCTTCCCTTTCTCCCCATTCGGCCTTCATCCTTTTCTTCTATGTCAAGGCGGTGATTTTTGCTACCCTCCCTTCTTTTCCAAGGATTCCTATCTATAAGGGCGGTAAAATTTGCCACCCTAGCCATGTGTTTCCCCTCTCTTGCACTGGTGGTAAATTTTGCCGCCGATGCAGTTCTACTCAACCAAGGTGTAGGGGCGGCAAATTTTGTCATCGTTACACCTGAGTACAAGGGCAAAAAAATTTATCGCTCTTACATCTTTTCTTACCAGTTTGCACGAGCAACAAAATTTGCTGCCTATGCCCTTTTTCATCTCACATGCACAAGCGGCAAATTTTGCCGCCTGTGCATGTAGACCGTTCTACGTGCCAGGGTGGCAAATTTTGCCGCCGTTGCACCCTGTTTCTCCATTTTCTCTAACTCCAGAGAAATTTTCTTTGTTTTCATCTTTCACGCCTCCTCCCCATTTTCCTCTCGCTTTCCAACCCGCTTTTGCCTCATCCCTTTTCAAGTGCGTTTCCCTAGTCATGATCACTCAAATGTGCAGTTTTCTCAGATTGCTAATTTTTCTCCTAATTGCACAATCATGATTATTACTGTAGTTTCTCTAAAGGCTCCCTCTTCATCGACGTCTTTTCAACAAAAGTTCTTCCAGATCACTGAAGTTTCTCTGAAGAAGGTGAAGAACATGAAGAAGACTGGAAATAAAGATTGAAGTTGTTCTTCCATGCTTTATTCAAAATGCACTTTGTAATTGACTTGGGACATTTTCACTTGTACTTTTGTAATATGTAATCACATGTGAAAATTTTGGAAAATATCCCAAAGTCAACGCTGACTCATCTTTGACTAAGATATTTTTATATTTTAATCTTTTTAATTTTGAAGGTTTCTCCCTATATATAGAGGGGACCTCTTTTGTAAATATAGATCTCTGATAATTGAGAGCAAAAACTCTGCTGAAATTGAGACACTTCTTGAGACTTTGTGCTCAACTTGTAAATCATATTTCATCAAATGAATGAGAAATAAGTTTATTTCAGACTTTGTGTTGAAGTAATTTGTTTTATTTAGAAAATGGTTCTTATGTCCTCTTTCCTGATAATCTCTTATCTGTTTGATTTAATAAGCAAAGTGTGTGTTGATATTATTTGAGGACATTTCTAAAAGATAGAAGAAAGACTTTGAGCTACTTTTATCTTGGTGATCGTTTTATCCCTGGTAGTTTTAGGCAAAAACTTTGTGCTTTGTTTCACTCTACGGTTACACGTATTCTGAATCAGCGAAAGAAACTACGGAAGACTTTGTGCTTACGTAGGTTTCCTTGTAGACTTTGTTACCTGTTTCATGGAATTTTTTGCTCTATGTTGAATACCATTCCTGAAAGAAGAGGAATGTTATTAACCAATGACCAAGATTTCTCTCTCTTGTTCTTTGGACATCATCTCTGAAAAAAGAGAGGTGGATGTTGTTATACTACCCCATGTATTATTTTCTACTTAATTATATATACATATAGCGTATAAATATTCATAGAGAACCTCCCCTTGATGAGAGGAGAGATTTACCTCATTTATATGTGGTAAACCTACACTTTTTGTGGTGTAAATCTCCCTGTGTTGTGGTTGATATACCCATTTTTTCATCAGTTAGTTGATGACAAAATATTCACCCAACAGTTTTTGGTGACTCCACTGGGGATGAACGTGCAGTCTGAAACCTTAAGTTTTAGATTGAAGCAGTCCCTACCCTTATCCATTACATAGTCTAGCGACTCCATTCCATGTCTTACCCATTATCATTATAGCCTTACCATCTTCCTTCATCTTCATTATATTATCTGGTCTGCAAAACAAGAGCCGCTGGGAAGAACGCGCAGTTTGAAGTCTCAAGCTTCAAGCTGAAGTAGATCTTGCTCTTTTCCATTTTTGTTCTGCAATCTAGCAACTCCACGTTATACAAGAAGCCAAAAATATCAAGGTGTTGTTGACCCTACTTTTTAGTTGGTGTGACAAAGTAATTTTGAGTTGTTTCCTCCACAACCTCACCTTCAACAAACTAGGAGTCTTCCTCCTAGCCATACCAGGTCACCAGCACAAGGCAGAGCTTCTTTTTCTACTGCTAGCAGAGCTTTGCCTATCCATTCTCCACCTAGATTTGTGATCCCACTTTTACATAATCAAATCATGGCTCAAGGCCCCTAGAGTAACTCTTTTGGTCCACTTAATTTGACTCCACCCCTGCATGAGCTTCCACGCAGTTAAAGGAAAAATTTCCCCAAATTCTTTGGTGATGGGAAAGTTCATCCTGATGAACACATTGTAGCTTTCAGCATAGCCTATGGCGTAATAGGGGTGGAATTTGAAGACATAGCAGGTAGGTTGTTCATGGAGACACTACAAGGCGCTACTGCAGACTGGTTCTACCACCTGCAAGCTGGATCAGTGACTGACTGGGACACTCTGAAAGACAAATTTGAAGCCAGGTTCAAGCCTGTAGAAGATGCACATGCCTTGCTAGCATAGCTCACTCAAATGAAGAAAGAGCCTCATGAGCCTATGAGGGATTTTATTTCCAGGTTTGACAAGCTGAGGCACAGGATTCCCATGGTCGCCCAGTCGACGCCTCAGAACCTCAAATGCTTCTTCATCAATTTACAACTATCTGAAGTAGGTTTCTTACTGAGACGGGCTAGACACATAGACCTTATTACTGCTCAAGACTTGGATACTAAGGTAGAAGATGACCTTATCTTGGCATGAAAGATAAGGAGAGACCCTAATTAAAGTAAATCCTCTTCATCTTTTGAGTATTCACCTGCAGTCACTACTGACCCAATGGTACAAAAGCTAGCAAATGAAATGCTGGCTCTTAAAAAGAAAATGGCCCAAGTTATGTCTGCTTCTCCTAATCGAGATATGCCCAGGAAGACATTCCAAAATCAGGCATACCAAGGCAATGCTGCCAAGAATCAGGGACAACAAAATTGCCTTCCTCCTCCACAGAGGAACCTCACCCTTGAAGCACCTCCAAACAACTCAGTAGTTGGATACCTTGAAGCTGAAGTGGATTTCTCACTCCAGACTGAACTGAGTCCTGAAGATGATGATATTCTCTTCACTGAGGATGAAGAAGAATTAGCTAGCGACTCCCATATTGGTTTCCTAAACTATCAGGATGAACCCAGAAGTGAAAGCAATGCAGCTGAGGGGTCATATGTTGTATTCACCAAGTCTAAAAATCAATTAGCTCAACAAGCTGATAAAGAGAAAGTAGAGGAGTGACCTCAACCATCAATTTCAATTGCTAAGCGGGGATCCACTCTTCCTTTCAAGCCAAATGACTCGGTGGTTTCAAGAAAGATAAGTACCCCAAATGCCCCTATGCCTTCTACTTCAAATTTGCAGTCCAGTCCTCCCCCTTTCAAAAATCAAAAGGATGAACCCCCATCCTTTGCTCTTAGCTCGTTTCAGGCATTTGATATCATTGACCATATAAAGAAAACCAAAATTCAAATGTCTAAATTTGAATTTCTGCAGGCTCATCCTAAGCAAATTGGACAAGTTGGTTCAATGTGTCAAGAACCAAACCATCCCTACAAAATAAGAGGTCAAGAAAGTAACTCATGGTCCCCCAAGGAACATGCCCATCCCAAAAAATCTTGTCATTACCCCTCCTGCTACCCCTGGGAAAATAGAGCCTTTCTATGTTTCCCTATTGATAAATGGTCACCAGCTCAATAATTGCATCATTGATTTTGTGGCTTCAGACAATGTCGTGCCTGCTAAAGTGGCAGAATCTCTGGGTCTCACACTAACCAAGACATTTGGGAGATGTTTCTCCATGGAGAACAAACAAGTACTACTACTGGGGCAAATTAAAGATGCCCAATTTGCATTTGCTGCCTTTCCAGACAAGCGAATCAAGATGACCGTCTTAGTGGCCTACGTCCTAGCATCATATGGCATCCTTCTTGGGCAAAATTTCTGCAAGGATGTTGGAGGGGAATTAAGCATGGACTTGTCTCAGGAAAGAATCCCTGTGAAAGGCTTAATGCAGAGGTTGCTCCCTGAGAAAGAGACAAAATACATTGTCACTTAGACATCAAGGCCTAAAGCTCAAATTTTGTTTGAGTCTTCAGGCAGGGGTAATTATTTTCTATCTACTAAAGACACTCATGTTTCATCAGATGAAAATCTTGTAGGTGACGATCTAGGAATTGGTTCAGATGGAACAACACCAACCTGATAGTGCCAATGATTGGCAGGTGTTGAATGGGAACAATCAAATCATATGTTGGACTGAACCAGAAGAGCAATCAATTATGGTAATGGACCATGCTGCTGCGCATCAAAATCAGGAAAATGAAATTTTTTCCAAGAGAGCAAATATTCATGGTTTTCGGATTAAAATTCAAGTCTTGTTGTGGAGCAAGCAGAGAAAACCAAAAGGAGGACACAGAAAATTGGTTTCCTGGTGGAGAATTCCATTCATCCATCACCGATTCTGGGGAGAAAATGGCTTCTTACTGGTTTATCAAGACAGAGCACTATTTTTATTGTCTCACAGTGGGCAACATCTGAAGCGCTTCAAATCTTGAGGCATCAGATAAGATCATATGTACATATGTATATCTGTATAGTCTTTAGTTATGTTTTATGCTTTTCATTTTCATTTTTTTGGAGCCTTTATTTTTGGGTAGCAGGACTCCGTAGCCCAATGGCACGCTTCAAGGCACTGGAGATTTTGGATTCTACTCCCTTCATTTACTTTTTGCAACAGAAGGAAGTTCTCCAACTAGAGCCAGCTGTTGTCCCAAAAAAATGCCACTCATTTTTGGGACAACCTACAGACCAAAATTTCTCTCTCCCCTTCTCAAGATTGTTCTGAGCTTTAAAATTCCTCATTTTAAGCTTTTTTCGTAAAGGGGATTCATAGGTTCAACAGGTTAAAAAAGCTTCTACAGGCAAGATCAGTCAAAAGAACAAGCTTCTAACACTTAGTCATTTCCAGGATTGGTTCAGTGCCTCGGTTCAAAAGAACAAAGGACTTAGCCAAATAATGAAGAATGAACCATTGAACCAAAGTTGGTTCAATTAGTTGGTTCAATCGAAAGGTTCAAGGGGCTACCCCAAAGTGAAAAAGACAATTGCCCTTGCGGAGGGTGGGCAGCAGTGGTTCAAAAGTTCAAAGGCGGCCTCAATCAAAGGAAAAGCAACACACAAGTGGTTCAACAGATGGTTCAACCAAGGAGAGATTGAACCAAGGAGTGATAAAATAAAGAGATAGAATGAACCAATGAACCGATGAACTTTCAGTGGTTCAATAGGTTCAAGGTTCAACATGGTCCAAGTGACTGGCTGGAAAGATAGCCCGATAACTCAAATCACAGCAGGAAGAGACAAAATTGGAAAAGACAAAAGTAGAAAGCAAAGGAAAAGCCCAACTGAAGAGAAAAGCCTGTAGAAAAGTGCTCGATAGAAAAAGACAAAGTGCAGCAGAATACGTCATGTATCCTGTTATGACTCAGCAGAATGTGACAAGTGTTTGCACCCGTCATGCAAGAGCAACAATTTTTGTTGCCCTTGCAATTTTAGTCTCTTCCATGCAGGAGTAGCAAATTTTTTCGCCCATGCATCCCTAAGTTCCTCTCCTCCTCTTCTCTTTCTCCCCATTCGGCCTTCATCCTTTTTCTCTATGTCAGGGCGGCAATTTCTGCTGCCCTCCCTTCTTTTCCAAGGATTCCTACCTGTAAGGGCAGAAAAATTTGCAGCCCTAGCCATGTGTTTCCCCTCTCTTGCACCGGCAGCAAATTTTGCCACCATTACACCTGAGTGCAAGGGCAAAATTTTTTTCCACCCTTACATCTTTTCTTACCAGTTTGCATGGGCAGCAAAATTTGCTGCTTGTGCCCTTTTTCATCTCACATGCACAAGCGGCAAATTTTGTCACCTGTGCATGCAGACTGTCCCACATGTCAGGGCGGCAAATTTTGCTGCCCTTGCACCCTGTTTCTCTGTTTTCTCTAACTCTGGAGAAATTTTCTTTCTTTCTGTCTTTCATGCCTCCTCCCCATTTTCCTCTCGCTTTTTAACCCACTTTTGCCTCATCCCTTTTCACACGCGTTTCCCTAGTCATGATCACTCAAATGTGCAATTTTCTCAGATTGCTAATTTTTCTCCTAATTGCACAATCATGATTATTACTACAGTTTCTCTAAAGGCTCCCTCTTCATCGACGTCTTTTCAACAAAAGTTCTTCCAGATCACTAAAGTTTCTCTGAAGAAGGTGAAGACCATGAAGAAGACTGGAAATAAAGATTGAAGTTGTTCTTCCATGCTTTATTCAAAATTCACTTTGTAATTGACTTGAGACATTTTCACGTGTACTTTTGTAATATGTAATTACATGTGAAAAATCTAAAAAATATCCTAAAGTCAATACTGACTCATCTTTGACTAGGATATTTTTATATTTTAATCTTTTTAATTTTGAAGGTTTCTCCCTATATATAGAGGGGACCTCTTTTGTAAATATAGATCTCTGATAATTGAGAGCAAAAACTCTGTTAAAATTGAGACACTTCTTGAGACTTTGTGCTCAACTCGTAAATCATATTTCATCAAATGATTGAGAAATAGGTTTATTTCAGATTTTGTGTTGAAGTAATTTGTGTTATTTAGGAAATGGTTTTTATGTCCTCTTTCCTGATAATCTCTTATCTGTTTGATTTAATAAGCTAAGTGTGTGTGTTGATATTATATGAGGACGTTTTTAAAAGATAGAAGAAAGAATTTGAGCTACTTTTATCTTGGTGATCATTTTATCTCTGGTAATTTTAGGCAAAGACTTTGTGCTTTGTTTCACTCTATGGTTACGCGTATTCTGAATCAACGAAAGAAACTATGGAAGACTTTGTGCTTACGTAGGTTTCCTTGTAGACTTTGTTACCTGTTTTAGGGGATTTTTTGCTCTATGTTGGATACCATTCCTAAAAGAAGAGGAATGTTATTAACCAACAACCAGGATTTCACTCTCTTGTTCTTTGGACATCATCTCTAAAAAAAGAGAGGTGGATGCTGTTATACTACCCTGAGTATTATTTTTTTGCTTAATTATATATACATATAGCGTATAAATATTCATAGGGAACCTCCCCTTGATGAGAGGAGAGATTTATCTTATCCAGATGTGGTAAACCTACACTTTTTGTGGTGTAAATCTCCCTGTGTTGTGGTTGATATACCCATTTTGTCATCAGTTAGTTGGCGACAAAATATTCACCCAACAAGACCATCCATCACAACACCCAGAACCTACCCAAGAAAGAGGCTAACTGTACTTCAACTCTATGCCAAAAGCCTTCTTCTCTAACTCTACCTCCTCTGCAAGCCTCAACAGCTCTTCCAATCCTAGTAGCAATAGCTCGATGATTAACTCCTCTACCCCCTCTCTCTCTTACCCAAGACCCCATGAGCCTTGCCTTCAACCAACCCATATCTTCCCTATTATTCCATGACCCATTCTCAAGGGCAATTCTATTTTAGGTGAACCTCACTCAGGAATAATGGTGGGCACAAATGTTCTCATGGTCCTCCCCTTTCATTCTCCCTCCTTTTGATTGCATGCCTCCTCCACCTCCAATCCTTTCCTCTTTCACTCCTACTTCCTCCATCTTCCCTTCACCTCATAATGTGCTCTTCACCACCATTTTAGCCACACTTCCTACACCCCCTCAAACCTGAGGGATAGTCATGGGTTCACAAGTACCACAAATGATTATCTAGGGTAACCCAGACATATAGTGGAGTTTCAATTGAGCCTCTAGGAGCATGAAAAAAGATGCTCACTCATAGATTTGTCTAGGAGGGAAACCCAATGATATGACAAACCCATCAAGATTTATTTTCCCTCACCAAGGTGAGGACTACCACTAGATAGGATAATATGGATGAGGGCCCACTATCCATCCTCTAAGATACCCATGATATGTCTAATAAATTCCTTGAGGACATGTAGATCCAAATATAGACTCTCAAAGCCCAAGTAAAGAGCACATTCCCAGTTGAACTAATTAGGCAGGTCAAGGATGCCCTCATACTACTTTTTTCAATCCTTGAGAAAGTAGTGGAGACTTAGGCCAAGACCAATATAATTATATAGTGGACTCAGGACTACATGGGGTGGATCAAGAAAAACAATGGGAAGTGCTAGAAGCTACAAGTGGTGGTCAACAGGGGAATGTTCCTAAAGATCAAATTGATACCAACCTCAAAATTGAGGTTGTACCAAACATATGATAGGAACATGAGAGCATAAATGGAGGAGTGGTTAGCCTTGGCCCGCACTATAATAGGACCCTTAGAAGAGGGAGAGAAGAAGATATTGACCTAATTCAAATAGGTCAATATCTCCATGCTTAATTATTATAATCTTTGTGTGTGTTCCTTCATTGCCCCTTTGGTAGTACTGATAATTTGTGTGTCTAGCTATAAATTATTATGTGTTATTTATGTGTTTTCAATAATAAACCTCTAGTATTCATTGTTAGTAGGAACTCTCATTGAAGGCATACTCCCAGTTCCCTTAGACTCTCCCCATTATATGTTCTTGGAGGTACAACTCTAGTGAAACTAGGTCTACAGTGGTATAATTGTGGTAGAGTCACTTGGTTCAGTGATCAACACATTGAGTTCATTTTAAACCTGGAGGCTTCCCTTTTCTGCCTTACCCTTCCCTCTCTTTTGTGTTTGTTTAGTGGAATCAAAATAACCTTTCCCCTTGCATTAAAAAGCATAATCCCAACACTCAAATATCCTTAACCATATTTAACCTATGTTAAGTACATTAGATCGAACTTTTGGTGGTGATAGTGTATCTCTTAGAGACTATTCATACAGACTCCATTTGTGAAGTCCAATACCTATAGCCATGCCTTGGGTTAATCCCAGATCAGTCCTAAAATGGAGTATAAAAGTCTGTAGTTGTCCCCACCTTCCCCTTTTTAAGGAATGCCCAATCTCATGGGCATCTCATGAGAGGGAGCAGATTGGAGCAAACAACAGCTAGTAATTTTATATCAAAGAGATAAAAGCTTAAACATTATTTTAGTATTAAAAAACCCAAATAAATGATATGACAAGTGTCATCACTTCAATTTGAGCACATAAAATAGTTGTATGTTTGGTGAAATAATGTTGAGATGAGATGATGTTGCTTGATTGGTAATGTATTTTCAGTCTTTGGGAAAATAATATTCATCATTTAGAGTATACTAATAGTTGGATGGTTTCTTGTTGTATTTGATGACTTATTTAAGTTGCATTTTTTAAAAATCCTTCTCAAATATTGATAATATTAATTAGGATTTTTGTGTTTAGTTACATATTGAAAAAGTGGTTTTGCACTCAATTCATGTTCAAAATGATGACTCAGTTATTATAATGAGTGAATGAATGGTTATGGATTGAATTAGTTTCAGTTTATTCAATATTTTTATCATATTACAATGACATTTTGAATATCAACTTTTATGTAACCTGTTTGATCATGCACTGAAGCAATTTTAGGATTATGATAAGTTGAATTTTTTTAACAATGCCTTATAAATTTTGTTTTCATTCAAATTAAGGCATAATGTCAACCTAGATAAAAGGGTCACATAACTCAAAAATAAATATTTTTTGGGACAAAGATAATTAGTAACAAATTGTAGAGTAATTTCTTACTCTACGTCATATTCAATTATTTTCAGTCGAGCACTGCAATTTTGGTTCTTTGGGCGAAGCGACAGAATTTTGAAGCAGAGGGCCGGTTCATTTTGCCTAAGTGTTGAGATGCAGTGGAAGCTGCCAAGTGTCACCCTCTGATCAGGTCTTTTTCCCCTTCTTGTTTCCTTCATCTCATTTTTGCCCAAGTATTAGTTCAAGCGGATGCTGCCAAGTGTCGCTTTTTGAGAGACAAAGCTGATAGTTGGCGTTCCCTGAGTCCCCTTTTTGTAACCTTTGAGAATCAAGGACCGTGCCACATACCAAATAGCAGTTTAATCAAAATGCACCACATGTCAGCATTCATGTCTCATATCGGTGTCCACACTTCATTCAAAGACTTTCAACATAAAGCAGCAGAGAAGGCGAAAAGTGCCAAGTGGCAGTTGCGGAGGCCCTAAAATACCTTTTTGGAGAAAAATCACAAGCCACCACGTGTCATCATCCAGGAAACTTTGGTCTAATGATTTCATTCAATTCATAAAGGCATCCTTTCATTTTGCTTAAGTGCTAAGAGCAACGGAGGCTGCCAAGTGTCACTGTTCGGTCCCTTTCTACCACATCCCAAAAGGCAGTGGAAGGCGCCACATACCTTTAGATGAAGAAGCGGAAGATGCCACATATCTTCCCAGGAGCAGCAGAGATTTCCATGTGTCAACATCTGAGGGATCATCCTTGAGTTTCATTTCTGAATAAAGGTTGTGGTGGGCCTCGGGTGTTACTTCAAAATCCATGGAAGCTGCCAGGTGTCACCATCTGTAAGAGCATGTTATGAGTCCCGAATAAATCTACATCATAGCCAAGGAAAGGGAGAGGGCCACGTGTCTTCAATGAACCCAATGGAGAGTGCCAAATGTCATTTGTCGATGCCTAAAGGAGAGTTTTTCATAAATTGGCTAAGGGTCCTCTCCCATTACAAACAGAACAGAGTGCCCGTCAACCTGTTACAGCAAAAATGGAGGGAAATTCAGTGAGAGTTAATTCGAGTAGATGGTGCAGTGCATCAGGTAGTTTTTTTGGGGGCTTACAAGTATTGAAGATGTTGTCCATTTGTCTCCTAACAGTGGAGTCAGAATAGACAGTTGAGCGGCCTAGTAGGTGATGAAATTTGAAATTCAGGCATGAAGAGAGGAACTAGTCAGGAATCGCCATGCCACAGTTAAGGGCAGCTGTTCTTATCCAGCATGGATTTTTGAAGCATTGAATGCGCCAAAGTTCAAATTATTATTTTTTATTTACGTATCTAGGGATATAAAAGAAGAAGAATTATAAAATCTAGGAAGGGGGGAATTATCATAGTTTTAGACTATCTGAAGTTTGTGGCCAATAATATCATTTGCTCTTGTCTCAATTTTCTTGAGTTGTAAAGTTTATGTAATCGTGCATGTTTCGTTGCACCTTATGTGGCTGAATGAATTGAGGAAATTTGAGCTCCATGCCTTTGTTAATGTTATCTGTGTTATTTGCAAAGTAGTCTATATTGTAGATTTTCTAGTGTGGTGATTGGAAATGTTATTTGCTTTTGTCTCATTTTATTGAATCTAAAGATTTACATGACTATGCTTGACTTCTGTGCCTCCTATGTGATTGGAAGGTTCTACTAAGAAGATTGAACAGTATGCCTTTGTTGACAATTCCTATATCTCAGCAAAAGACTCCCCTGTTGTGAGCCTCTATTTCTATTAGTCCAATCTTTTACATTGATCATGCACTTGTCTACTCTTAAATGTAATAGAATCACATAATAGTTTCAATGTGCTCAAGTTAGGATTAGGATTACTCTCAGGTGCATCACCATAGTTAGGTTTCAATTCCTGCATTTTGCGTTTCTATTTAGTCTCCTATCCCTTTTCCCCAACACCCAATACAAAAGAAGAGACCAGCTTCTTTAAAATTTGGAGGTTGTTTTCAAGCCGCATTGTCCCACAACTTGAAACTTCCCATTGTTGTTGATTAAGATCTAACGCAATTTTAAGACGTCAACACAAATAAATGTAATGTTACTCATGGTATATACTGAGGTAAACTCTTTAGGGCCCAAAGAGCCACTAACACATTTACACAAGGTTTTAACCATGGTACCCGAGTCTCTTTCCACTTTAATTATAGTGACCCCATTTTTGGGATGTATTGAATACCATTCCCTGTATTAATTTCACTCCTCCTTGTACTTATGTTAGGAGAGTTACCCAGAGAGGCAATTGGTAGTCTCATCAATATGGGTTGGTTCACTAACTATTTATTCTCAAAAAATGCCTCGTGTTGTGAATGAAGCCACTACACTTGTTAATTATCTACCTAAAAATAATGATGTAATTCAATTGGACGATCTTGGTGTCACAACTTTACCTCATAATTTTCCCTCCACGAATGGTATACGCACTAGTAGCCTTTTAATCCCACTTGTGATAACACACGTACTGAATAAGATCGAATTGGTAGTAGATGATGTGTCAAGAGGATTGGCTCATATTGAGATACATGTGACTCTAATGGAATACACTAAGTTTATTGCATATAGATGTGTCCCTTTGGTTGACTTGATTTTATCACATGAGGGTGAAGAGAACTATTTTTTTTTTATCATTTGAATTTTGTTATTTGGCTATCTTTTAGAGTTCAAAATATTTATACCTTACTTAATGTTATAATTAGATTATGATAGTTGTATTTCATGACACTCTATGGTGTTGTTTAACCCTTTTTAATGTGTGTTAGATGAGGATTAAAATGGTAGAATAGCCTGATCAAATGGATGAATAAAAATATTATAAAGTTAGCTAATTAAATTAATTCAGATAACACATTATGTTGAATCTATAAAATTACCAAATATGAAAGTAAAATGCTAATTAATATTTTAAGAATTATAACATAAATAATATATAATACTTAGTTTCATATATGTAGGCAGACCTAAGATGTGTAGGTATGGAAACATGCAGACTAATGCTCGGGATCCCATCATCAAATTCTAGAAATATTAATTTTGGAGGCCTAGACACTTACATAACCTATGGACACTTGCATCAATGTTTATGTATGTGGCTTCACACTTTTGTCCTTTATGGAATACTTCTTATATTAAGAATTGGCCACCTATACCTATTAGGGTTTTCTATCACCTTTATGTTGATATATCTAGATCGCACGCACTAGCTCTGTATGATTTTGTATATCTTGAACATTAGTTCTTCACCTGAGGTTATGTCACCATACCAAAAATTGATTAGTGGTCTCATAAATTTAAGCTAATTTTAAGGATACCTTTGTTAATGAGCACTGCCTACATAGATAATACTCTAAGGAGGGCCTTAGACATATATAATTCTCTGTAAAATGTGGGCTTGTGTGTGTACAAGGGTGAAATATGTTATATGAAAGGGCATGCAATGATCTAGATTGTAACTTGACAAATATTGCTCATGGGTTATTCTTTGAATGCTTCAAGGCTATAACATGTCTACTCATATGATTGATATAGAAATAGGGAAGATTAATGTGGTACAACTCAATTGTATAATTGATTAAAATAGCTTGAATAGGTGTTTGCTTGGTATTTTACTAGCTAGATAATGAGTAGGATTTGATTTGTATTTATAACACACCTTTTGAAAATATATCACAGAAGGGAGATAAATAAGCTAACCCATATGTTTCAAAATATTTGAAATCTAGATGAATTTTGAGGTACTAACACTAGATAAGAAAATTGGACACTAACATTGACACTAATGTCCCTATGTAAAACATAATTATTCAATAGCGTAGAAAACTATTGAAGGTATGTAACTAACAATGAAGGATATAAATCATGTTTTCAACTTTTTATAGTCTATAGGTGATTTGGGTCACCAGTATGATAGATCTGGTCCATAAGATAAGCATTTAGGTATAGTGAGATGGCAAATGCGAGCCTTTTGGAAGTCAAAAGGTCTAAAACTGAAGGGTGGAGCCCTAATTGGTATTTATCAAGTGTACAAGATTGATATGTTGTATATAATCAGATTTTTGCATCTACATTCCCCCTCCTTTAATATAATAATGCATAAGGATGAAATTATTAGGTTAAAGGAAATAAATGTGTACCTAGGTGTGTACAACACACCTTGCCTTTACTTAAACCTTGGTGAATTTTTTGTTGGTGTATGACTTGTAACAAAGATCACGTTACAGTATAAATCAATACATGTAATCTAGAATTGAATAATTGAAATGATTGAAAGATAAAGAGAGAAAGGAATGAGTACACATATGTATTGATACAACCATGTTTTCCCTTGGTACTTTGATTTGGTGAATATTATTATTTATGATGCATTGGAGCAAAGAGAGGTTTAAAACTGAATCTTAGAGCTTTATGCCCCCAATATGGTGCAAGAGTGAATTATGGCATGACCATTAAGATCACTAAATCTCAATTGCACAACTCAAGTGAATGTATAATAAATCCAAGCTATGGTATAACAAATCAACCTGCAAAAAGGAAGTTGTGTTAAGGTTGTTAATGGGGTAGAATATCAACTGCACTACTCAAAGAACCAACTATTATAAACTAAAAAAGGTGCTTCTTGGTAAAAATGGGCCTTCTTGGTAAAAATGATGCTTCTTGGTAAAAAATTTTAAATATGTATTTGTAATTTTTGGTGCACTTACATGGCATATGCATCTTCAATGTGTCACAAGTTGAAGTATCTATCAAAATATAACCTATACTAAATAATTATGCATAATATCTATCACAAATATGATCAAATTTGTCCTAAATCTATAAAAATCAATGCCAAATGTATAGGATTCTGACCCAAGTATATATTTAAAATATGTAAATTGTATCAAATTTATGCAAACTATGTATGTGTGGAGTCATGTCTATATGACATGCCCTCACTAATATGCCCCCCTTTGAAGTTATGGATATGGAATCAAGTAGTCACCTTACAAGGATAATCTAACTATATTATGTTAAGCACAAAATACACTGAGAGGGGGGGGTGAATCAATATATTATATATCTTTTACTTAATTTGATTTCTTTTCTTTAACCATTTAATCACACATTTAATATATGCAATAAAACTAAAACAATAATATGCACCACACAAGAGAGAGAGAGAGAGAGAGAGAGAGAGAGAGAGAGAGAGAGACCAGATTTTTATGTGGAAATCCAAAGTGGGAAAAACCATGGAGAACAATCTCAAGTATATGAATGCGCACCAACCTAAATTACAAAGTTTGCAAACACCAACTTGCAGGATCACCAACCCCTTTGCCAAGCACCAACACAACAACTATTTGTGAGCACCAACCCATAGAGACACCAACCCCTTGAAAATAGTTGTGATCACCAACCCCTCTTATGTATAAAACACAACTATCTCTCAATGTTGCCTACTCAACAAATGATAGAACTCTATAATATCTCTTGTTTTTCTCTCTTCGAAAATAAATACAAACCATGCACACTCTTGCATATTACAAATGGCTTCTCAAGCCCTTATTTATAGCTTTCAAAGTGACCTTTGGCATTCACCCTCTGTGATCCTTCAATCCTCATGGAAAATGGTGCCAAACTTGCATGACCCTTCATATCCTTACATTTGAAAAGTCATATGGTGACCCTTCATAAGCAAATGTGTTATTTCCTCTTTTGTCTTTATCTTGGTGACTTTTCATATTCCTCAAAGTGTCCTTTCATGGAAAAATGTGCCATACACTCTTTTGTCTTCACATGGTGACTCTTGGAATTCCTCAAGATGACTCTTCATGAGAAAATGTGTCCTATTCCTCTTTTGTCTTTTACCCTATGACTCTTTGACTTCTCCATGGGCCCTCTTTTGACTTATATGCAACCAAAAATATATTCATTAATATTAAATAAATATTAACATACATTAGCCAAGATATGAATATTAAAAACACCATTAAATGCAATGGGGCCTTTATCACTAATAATGTTAGACCTTTGACATCAATAAAAATATTTCCAACAATATCCCCCTTTGTCATTGATGGTAACATCAAACTAAAATTGCCACATCCTAAAATGTGCACATACTATCATTTGAAAAACATACAGTAACTCCCCCTTACTATAGCAACATGTTCCCTATACCTTTTGCACCTATACCTATACCTATACTTGTTTCTGTTCTTCTCCCCCTTTGACATCAATGGCAAAGGGCCTACTTGGAGCTAACACTTAGCTCCCCCTCAACTAATGCTAAACCTCAATGGCAGGAAGTAAAATAAATTACTCCCAACTTCTCTCGTAGATACTCAAATGTGTTTTTTGGTAGTGCCTTTATGAAAATATCTCCAATCTGCTCTATAGTATTGATATATTCCATCTTAACCTGTTGATCTACAACCCGCTCTCTCAAGAAGTGATATTTAATGGGAATATGTTTTGTTCTTTAATGCATCATTGGATTTTTTAAAATATTAATAGCATTTATTTGTCACAAAAATAGAAATAGGTTCATCATATTTTACCTTGACATCTTTCAAAGTTTGCTTCATCTAAAGCACTTGAGTACAACACAATATCACTGTAATATATTCTACTTCAGTTGTAGAAAGTGATACTAAATTTTTCTTCTTACTTAGCCATGATACTAAGCTATCACCAAGGAAGAAAGCTCCTCCACTTATACTCTTTTTTTCATCCAAGCATCCTGCCCAATCTGAATCTATATAAGTAACCAAAGTGAAATCTCTGCCTGTGGGATACCATAATCCATAATCCAATGTCCCCTTGATATATCTAAATATTCTTTTCACCAACTGAACATGACTATCTTTTGGAGCTGACTGATATCTTGCAACTATACCTACTACATGCATGATGTATGGCCTCGATGATGTGAAATATAAAAGACTACCAATCATAGATCTATACAAAGATTGATCTAAAATAGGTAATCTTCATTCTTGTTCACTTTATTTCATGTACACATTGGTGTGCCAACTAGTGCACAATCCTCAAAACCAAATTTCTTCAATATTTCCTTGCCATATTTACGTTGAGATATAAAAATTTCTTTATCTGACTGAAATATTTACAACCCTAAGAAAAATGGCAATTCTCCAAGCATCTATAGACATCTCAAATTCTTTTTGCATATTATCAAAAAATTATTTTGTCATATTTTCAATGTTTCCTCCTAAAATGATGTCATCAACATATATCACAATAATCAGTTAATACTCACCTTCTATTTTAATGTAGAGATTACTATCAACAAATCCTCTCTTAAAACCTTGATCCTACAGATACTTATCAAGTCTGGCATACCAAGCTTTGGGAGCTTGTTTCAATTTATACAGTTCTTTCTTCAATTTACATACATGGATACTAATATTTGAGAGAATAAATCCTTTAGGCTACTCAATATAGACCTTTTTTTTTAGATTCCCATTTAAGAAGGCAAATTTGACATCTATCTGAAACACTTTGAGATTTTTAAACACTGCATATGAAAGAAACATTCTAATAGCCTCTAGCCTTGCTACTAGTGTAAAAGTTTCTTCAAAATCTATTTTTTCGATCTAAGCATATCCTTTACATACTAATCTAGCTTTATTCTTGGTCACTTCTCCATTTGCATTCAACTTATTTTTGTAAACTTATTTTGTTCCTATCACATTATGATCTTTTGGTCTAGGCACTAATTCCCAAGTATCATTCTTTTCTATCTAATTTAATTCTTTATCCATTACCTTAACCCAATGTTTATCATGTCTATCTTTTGAAAATGTTCTAAACTAAATTTTGGATAACAAAGAAAAATTAACTTGCTTAGATTCACTTACCATCATTCTTCTAGTGTGAATTCTTTCATTTATGTCTCTAATGATGTCACTTTCATTATGATTTATCTGAACATATTTGGATGGAGTTTTGGTGTCCTTTTTCTCATTCTTATCATCTTCATCTGATTTTTCAAAATCTTTCTCTTCAATGATTTTATAAATGTCTACTAGACCACTAATTCTTTATGTTCCATCTTCTTCTATCCTGACACTTGCACTTTCAACAATTTTCTTGGTTCTTTTGTTATAACAATTATAAGCTTTACTTTTTCAAGAATAACCAAGAAATATACCTTCATATGCTCTAAATTCAAACATACCAAGTTTTTCATCGATTCTTTTTATGAAGCATTTGCTACCGAAAACTATGAAATAATCAACTATTATTGGTTTGTCTTTTCATAGCTCATAAGGAGTTTTGTCACTATTGACTCTCAATAATGCTTTGTTCTGAATATGCACTATTGTAGCAACTGTCTCTCTCCAATATTTATCTAGTATCTTGGATTCATTTACATTGTCTTTGCCATTTCTTGAACTATTCTATTTCTCTACTCAACTACTCTATTTTGATGTGGAGTTCTGGGTACTGAATACTATCTCTTTATTCCATGGTCTTCATAAAACTCAATAAATTGATCCGATATGAATTCTCATTCTCAATATGATATTAGACACTTAATCTTTAAACTGGTTTCATTCTTAACTAATGATTTGAATGCTTTGAAATATCTAAAAGCTTTTGATTTTTTCTTTAAAAATATTACCCAAGTCATACGTGAAAAATCAATAAACTCAATAAATTGATCTAATATGAATTCTCATTCTCAATATGATATTAGACACTTAATCTTTAAACCAGTTTCATTCTTAACTAATGATTTGAATGCTTTGAAATATCTGAAAGCTTTTGATTTTTTCTTTAAAGTATTACCCAAGTCATACGTGAAAAATCATCAATAAGCAACATGAAATATTTCTCACCTTAAGTACTTTGAGTTCTCATAAGTCCACACAGATCAGTGTGAACAAGGTCTAACATCTGAGTGGTCGAGTACTCTTTTGTTTTGAACCACCTTCTAGCCTGCTTTCCATATTGACAAGGTTCACAAAGTGTGTCAGATGGCTTTGTAGTCTTTGAAAGATTTTTGACTGCTTGCTTCTTGCTAATGTTGATAAGATTGTCAAAATTTATGTGTCCCATTCTCCTGTGTCATAGCCAACTTTCTTCAATCTGACTCAAACAACATTTTTGACCTTTGATGTCTGATAGCATATACAAATTATTTCCTATTTTTTTGAGCATCTGCAACCAACACATCTGAATCTTTTCTCTTAATTTCACAACCTTCTACATAAAACTTTAGTGTGTGCCCATGATCACACATTTGACTTACACTCAAAATATTATACTTAAGACCTTCTACATACAAAACATTTTTGTTTTTAGTTCTACCATTAGCTAAACTTAGTGTGCCTTTTTTGGCAATTATGGCAGTAGTATTATCTCTAAATTTCATTGTGACATTATTGATCTTCTTTAAGGTTATAAACTTGCTTTTGTCTCTTATCATGTGTCTCGAACATTGACTGTCAAAGAACCTATCTGAAATTTCTTCTTGATGAATGGAGCCTTGAAACTCTGGTCCTTTTTTACTGACTCGAACATGCTTCTACAATACCAGGCTATGTGTCTAAAGTTGTTACACTTGTAACATATTACGGCCTCTTCATTAAAGTCGGATAGAGGAGCAAAAGAGTTGTGGCTTCTACTTGACTCTGCATGACTTTCCTTCTCCTTATTTCTGAAATTGTTAGCCCTTTTTTTACACTATTTTTTTATGACCATATCCATTACAATAAAAATAGTAACCATAAAAATAGGACTTGTTTGTGTATCTCTGACATGATTTCCTTTTGTAGCTCTATTCTTTTTAGCCTTCTTTATTTGAGATGTCCTCTGTATTCTTAATTTATTTCTTTTTTATTTTCTCTTTTGTAAGAGCTTCGACATAGCTCTTTCATTTTTTCTTGTTTGTGAAAGTAGTGGCCTCCCATTTCTCTTTTTCAAATATGATACCTATTTTATCTGACATTGATCTTTGACTTTTTAATATCTTATTCAACACATTAGTGTTATTCTCAAATTTTGAATCATTGGCTGCTCTATCATTGATTGCTTTATGTGTTTTCTCAAGATCTGCTTTTAAAGGAGCAATTTTAATAATATAACTTTCACATTCTTTACTTATTTTTTGCAACTATGTGGTTAGATATTCTTCATTCTTCTTGGCTTCTTCAAAGTGTGCTTGTAGATCTTTAATTATTTCTTTTAACTCTATTTCATTTTTCTCGATCTGAAGCTTTAATCTTCAATTCTTCTTCTCAAGAGCTTTTAACTCTTCTAAGGCACAAATGAGTTATCTTTCTAGATTCACTTTGGCTTAATCATGTTATTCTTTTTGATCATCTGTGTTTTTGCTTGTAGAGGCATCTTCATATATGTCCATGAATAGAATATTTTCTTCTTCTGAATCACTGACTCCACTATCTTCCCGTGAGCTAGGATCTTTAGAATACAAACTCTTCTTATCGAATCCCTTCTTAAATTTTTCTTTGAAATTCTTCTTGTATGTAAACTTTCCTTTTTCACTATCACCATTACCCTTATCTGGGAACTGAGCTGCAAAATGTCCAATCTTTCCATAATTAAAACATTTAAAAGGTAAATTTTCTTGATATTTACCTGTGCCCTTTTTTGGCTTGTGAATGAATAGAGCTCTATTATCATCTTCATCATCACTATAACTGTCACTTGATTCTTGAACCTTAGCATTCTCTTTCTTTGATGTCTTAAAAGTAGCTTCTCTCTTTGAGGGTTTCTCTTATTTGGTTCGCATCTCATATGCCATAAGAATACCATGTAGTCCATCCATCTTTAACTTGGATAAATTCTTCATCTCTTTAATTGCTGAAACTTTTGCATCATATCTCAATGGTAGAGATCTCAATTTTTTGAACCACAATTGATTCTTCTAACTTTTTTCCAAGACCTTGAATCTGATTAACTATTAAATCAACCTGCAAATAATAACTTTATATATTATCTTCCTCTTCCATCTTCAAACTCTCAAACTATCTTCTGAAAGTCTGAAGCTTGGTTTGCTAAACTTTTCCATCATCTTTGTAAATATTCTCAAGTTTTACCCAAGTTTCATAAGCAATTTACATTACATAACTTTAACAAATTTTGATTCATATAAACCACATAAAATAACATTTAAAGCTTTAGCATTATTTTCACTTACCTTCTTTTCTGCTGCAGTAGTTACAAGTGTTTGTAGCTCTTCATACTCATCCACCACTACTTGCCAAATGTGAATCCAAGAGGCATAAAATAATTCTTCATCTTTATGCTCTAAAAAGCATAATTTGTCCCATCAAATAAAGGTGCCTTATTTGTAAAAAGACCTTTATGTGATCCAGCCATCGTGTTTTCTCGATCTACCTTCAAGCTGTAAAATTTTTTAAAAAAAAACCTACTCTGATACTAATTGTTAAGCATGAAATATACTAAGAGGGGGGTGAATCAATATATTATATATCTTTTACTTAATCTAGTTTTTTTCTTTAACCACTTAATCATACATTCAATATATGCAATAAAATTGAAACAATAATATGCACCACATAAGAGAGAGAGAGAGAGAGAGAGAGAGAGAGAGAGAGAGAGAGAGAGAGACCAAATTTATATGTGGAAACCCAAAGTGGGAAAAAATATGAAGAAAAATCTCAAGTATATGAATTAGCACCAACTCAAATTATAAAGTTCTCAAGCACCAACTTGCAAAAACACCAACCTCTTTGCTGAGCACCAACACAACAACTATTTGTGAGCACCAGCCCATAAGAGCACCAACCCCTTGCAAAGATTTGTAATCACTAACCCATAGGAGCACCAACCCCTCTTATGTACAAAACACAACTATCTCTCAATATTGTTTACTCAACAAATGATAGAACTCTACAATATCTCCTACTTTTCTCTCTTCAAAAACAAATACAAACCATGCACACTCTTGCATATTACAAATGGCTTCTCAAGCCTTTATTTATAGCTTTCCAAATGACCTTTGGAATTCATTCTTTGTGACCCTTCAATCCTCATGAAAAATGTTGCTAAACTTACATGACCTTTCATATCCTTGCATTTGAAAATCCATTTGGTGACCCTTCATAAACAAATGCGTCATTTCCTCTTTTATCTTTATCTTGGTGACTTTTCGTATTCCTCAAACTGTCCCTTCATAGAAAAATGCACTATACCCTCTTCTGTCTTCACATGGTAACTCTTGAAATTCCTCAAGATGACTCTTCATGAGAAAATGCATCACATTCCTCTTTTGTCTTTTACCCCATGACTCTTTAACTTCTCCATTGGCTCTCTTTTGACTTATATGCAACCAAAAATATATTCATTAATATTAAATAAATATTAACACACATTAGCCAAGATATGAATATTAAAAGTGTTGGGTGAAAATTTTGTCGTCAACTAACTGATGACAAAATGGGTATATCAACCACAGCATAGGGAGATTTACACCACGACAAATATGGGTTTACCAGATCTAGATGAAGTAAATCTCTCCTCTCATCAAGGCGAGGTTCCCTATAAATATTTATGCGCTGGATATATGTATATAATTAAGCAAAAAATAACACATGAGATTGTATAACAACATCTACCTCTCTTTTTTCAGAGGTAATGTATAAAAGAACAAAAGAGAGATATCCTGGTCTTTAGCTAACAACACTCCTCTCCTGTCAAGAATGGTATCAAATGGAGAGCAGAAGATCACCTGAAGTAACAAAGTCCACAAGAACAATTACGCAAGCACAAAGTCTTCTGTAGTCTCCTTCACCAATCTGGAATAGACGTAACCATAGAGTGAAATGAAGCACAAAGTCTTCACTTGAAACTACAAAAGATAACTGAATCTCAAAGATAAAAGAAGCTCAAAGTCTATCCTCTATCTTTTAGAAGCACTCTCAAATAATATTAATACACCCACTTTTCTTATTAAATCAGATAAATAAGAAGTTATCAGGAAAGAGAACATAAGAAACTGTTTTCTAGACAACACAGATAACTTTAACAAAAAATCTAAAATAAACCTGTTTCTCATTCATTTAATAAAATATGATTTACAAGTTTGAGCACAAATTCTCAAAAATTGCTTCAATTTTGGCAGAGTGTTTGCTCTCAATTTTTCCAAGATCCATTTACAAATGAGGTCTCCACTATATATTGGGAGAAACTCTCAAAATTAGAAAATTTTATAATATAAAAATATCTTAGTCAAAGATGACTCATCTTTGACTTTGAGATATTTTTCTAAAATATTTACATGTAATTACACTTTACAAAATTGCATGCACTTTTTATAAAATAGAAGTGCATAAAGAAAGAAGAAGAAATGAGGAAAAATTTAGTTCTTGCTGCCAAATTTCTTCAAATGAGCATTGTACGTAGCAATAGACGCCTGAATTCCTAAACTGTCTGGCACAATCGTGTTCTTAGAGATGATTTTGGCTCTGATTAATGCATTTTTCAATGCTGTGATGGCCTTATCATGACCAGTTAACTTGGATTTTAGATTTTCCAAAGTTAACTGAGTGTCTAGAATACCATCAATAAAAGACATTGAGAAGGATTTCTCTTCAAAATCTCTTTGAATCATCTCTTTGAAACTGTGGATCATTTCTCCTACTGAGAGGAATTGATTTTCCTTAGAGGTTAAGTTGCAAGGTAGTTCTTCCAGTTTATTGAGTAGACTGAGGTCACTCTTCTCACCAGCATCCCTGAAAGCTTTGAGATCCTCAATTAAATCTTTGAGTACCTGGATCTTGAAGATCAGTGACTCCTTGATCTCAACATAAGAATCCTTGCTGGAGATGACACCGATAGATATTAAGGTGATTTTCTTCAGATCCTTCATCTCCTTCCATTTGCCAAGATATTTTTTTGAGATTTTGACCTCCTGAGAGATAAGAGAGACAAAGTCATCTAACTCTGCCCTTAATTTTTTCATCTTGTCTGTCTTTTTTACAACCTCTGATAGCAAGGAAACTCCTTGAGTATGCATTTTTTCAACATAGTCCTCCAGGACTTTTCCCTTTAAGTAAGTCTTCTCTGCCTTTTGAATGACTGGGTCATCTACGGAGAAGGCCTCTGGAGTTGCCACTTCAGGGGGAAGAGTGAACCTCCTTATTACTGTCGTTAGCTGCTCTATTTTGGCCTTGTAATAATCTTTCATCTCTTTCTCTCGATCAAATTTTTGGACCATAATGTCTATAGCAGACTGAAAATCACTTTTCACACTTTCGTGAGTAACTTTTCCAAGTTCAACACGAGAGATGGAATAGTTTCTCATTTTGAAACCCTCAAGGGTTGCGTCCTATGGAGGCTTGGCAATTTTCAAAAAAAATTGCCCTTTTTCTTCGACCAATTTCGAGAGGATATTGGGTCTCTTAGGAGCCTTAGCTTTTATCGGCACTATTTTGCCAAATTCAAAGTCATCTGGAGAGATGGCCAACTTCTTTCTTTTGAGGGTGAAAGCTGACATCCAAGGTGGGAGAGAAGTACCTGCTATGGCAATAGTTCTCTCAGCTGGTGTTACTGTGATAGCTTTTATATTGCTATTAGGGATAGTGGTCAAAATTAGAGTAACCAGTGAAATTGTACCAACTACTGATTCTAGCTCTTGTGCAGGGCTTTCTACCCAGATGAAAGAAGGAGATGATAAACTTAGAATGGACCCAGAAGAGTGAGGAGAACCTCCAGAAGCGCCCTGAAAATCACCAAATATGACTCTGAAAGGAGAGGTGGCTCTAGAAGAGGGAACACTGATTGGAGAGATATGAGAAGAGGGTGCCACAAGAGACTGAGGTGGAGAAGGAGAGATGCTCCTGAGCAATTATGCCTCTTGTTGTGAAGGTAGAGGTTCAGTGCTTGGTTGTCCTATCGACCGGTCATCTTTTTCCATTAGCTGAGCTGCTTGTGTATGAGGGCTCTATTCTTCAATTCTTTTAGCTGCTGCTTCAGGCTCTTTAGTAGTCTTTGGCTTTTTTGAAACAAAGACGATTCTAGGCTTGTGAGGCCTAAAAGGGGAAGGAACATCACCTTTGTTCTTGGTCCTATTTTTTGCCTTTCTCTTCAACTCAACTTGGTACTCAGCCTCTGATCCCATGATAAATTATTTCAATTTGATTATTCTGGCTACTAACCAATCATTGGTGTTAGCCAATATTGGTTCAATCTTTTTTCAGAGAAGTTAATTCCTTCTAGGCGTACTAAGTTAGAGGAAGAGGGGAGCCAACAACCTTTTCAGCCAAGTATCTGCTATTGACGATGTTCCCATCGTCGATCAGATTAGAGGATATCTCTGCAAGCCCTAGATATTTGATCTGCTCTAGGGTCAGCCTGCAATAGTCCATCTTTCTGATCTCTTCGGCCGTTCTCAGGTCTATCCAGATGTCTTTAATCATGGGCTCATGAAACTGAGTCTTCCTCCTGATTTTGTCTTTGACTCCTCTGTAGTCAAATTTATCTCTTCTTTTGAACTGCTTTAGGGTCACCATCTGCATTTCTGTTTCCATGACTTTAGCCTTAGCTGTTGTTGCAATGGAATACCTGCCAATTTTGATTAGAAATTGAAAACCTGGCTTTTTAAGCTCTATTTGTCTGGTATGCATGATAATCAATTGTCGACAAAGTTTCATTAGAACCATCTTGTCAGAAGGGAACCTGAAGACCATATAGGGGTATCCTTAGAAAAAACCAACCTGAAGATAGAAAAAAGTAGGAAATTGCAGGAACATGCACCCGTAATCATTGACGACTGCCCAAGCCTCGTCTGATACTCTCTTTTGCTCAAGCTGAGGGTCAAAGAGGCATATAAATACGGCAAAGAAGGCATCATTTATCCTTTTGAAATGATGAATTGACTCTTGAAGTGTCAACTAGGGGTAAAATGAGTATATTGGGGTTGTCTTTCTATTCCCCTCAGTTGTTAAGCCCAAAAAAATTTGCATTGCGATAGCTATGTACACAAAGTATGAAGTCATATAAAATCGTGGAGGGTGTTGCTGATCTGCTCTCCCCAAAAGATAACTTATTTGCCTTAAAGGATGATCTTGATGAATGGATACTTCCATTCATGAAACAGTGAGGAGGACGGGAGACCTCGCACTCCGCTAAGAAGGGTGATCAAGTCACCAACCTCCTCAATGAAGTCACTTCTTGGAAAGTTTCACGGCCATCTTGATAAGTTGGTCCTGGGGGTCTTCAACTATTTGTAGTTCATCACCTTTTTTGCCCTCTCAGGGTCTTTATCGTATTCCTTCTGGGCATCCACGAAGTCAATCTTGGTTACTTCGGTGGCTAGAGGGCACATGAAGACTTTGTCGATGAATTCGAGATCCAGCTGAATTGCCACATTGCCGCTGGCATCTGAGACCAACCTGGTCTCTTTGTTGTAGAAGCGGGCACATTGGAGGATGAACTCGGTATGATGTGTTTTCACTAGAAAATCAGCCACCAGGTGGATGTTACTCTCGATGATCCTCTTTATCCTAGAGCTTGGGTTCGTCACCTTCGTTCGAGTTATGAATTCGGCCATGTCCACGTGGCCAATTTCGGTGTCTCAGATGTCGTCGACATTTGAAGCGACCGAAATAAGCGGAAAGATGCCCTGATATTTGTAATTCATCATTTATGCTTTTTTCAGAGACGCTTCCGACATTGGAATTGGCTTTGGCCGAACATGCGTCAATGAGCAAGAGTTCTCAGAGAGTACTGCAGTCATGATCACAAAATTAGGGAAGAGTGGATGAATTGGGAAAAATGCATTTTAAGTGATATTGGTCAATGGAAGTCACTTAAAAAGGCCAGGTTAGAAAAAAGGCATGAGAAATGAGGCAAAAAAAGAAAGAAAAAGATAACACAAAAAATCCTCCAGAGTCAAAAAAATCTAAAGAAGGAATGCACGGGTGGCAAAATTTGTCGCCCCTTCAAGTTGGAGTGAAAAATATGTAAGGGTGGCGAAATTTGCCACCTATACAGGTTCGACCTGTACAAGCGGCAAATTTCACCGCCCTTACAGGCTAGAGGGTAAAGAGATAAGGGCAGCAAAATTCACTGCCCTACAGAAAAGGCCTGCATAGGTGGCAAAATTCACTGCCCTTACAGGTAAGGAAAAAAACATGGAGGATCAGCAAATTTTGTCGCTCCTGCAGGGATGAGAAAATAGATGGATGCAAGGGTGGCAATTTTTGCCGCCCCTACGTGCAAGGATTGTTTGCGCGATGAAATTTGCCATCCACGTAGCTAAAAGGCTTGGGGGCCGAGACACGGATGATGAAATTCACTGCCTAAGTGAGTAATGAGAGAAAACCCGTGGGTAATGGGGAGGGATGGCAAAAATTGCCACCCTTGCAGGTAGGTAGGCATGGAAGGTCGACCGGGGGAGGGATAACAAGAAGAAAACAACAAGAAAAACTAAAAATAAAATGAAAAGAAAAAGACACCAAGATAGAAGAAAGAAAAGACGATAAAAACTAAAAACAAGACCTACCTAGAAAGTCGCGCATGCCACAAGGTCAAATCTGCCAAATCGCACTTCAAGTCATCTGCTGGATCATTTAGACGTGAAGGGCTGGAGGAGAGGAGGAAGTAATAAGAAGAAATAAGGTTCAAATCAGTTTATATGGGATGAAAAACAACCCCAACAACTTGCTGTGCGTGGCAATAAATGCCTCACACGAAAATTGAGGCATGTTTGGGCGGCAAAATTTGCCTCCCTTACATGTTTCGGTGAGTTCAAACGTAGGGGTAGCAAAATTTGCCTCCCTTGCAGGTCAAGATGCATGAGCAAAAAAATTTGCCGCCCTTGCAATAAAAATGCAGGGGCGGCAAAATTTGCCGCCCTTGCAGTACAAAGGTCAAAATGCACTGGCGGTAAAATTTGCCGATCATACGCAAAAATGGAAGAAAAGTCCAACTCTAGAAGAGGCAGTCTGGGGTAGGGATTTTCTTGGTTGCAATGAGATCATAACTACTCTCACGTTTTGGGCCAAGATGAGAATGAATTCAAAACCCGTCTCAAAAAATAAACTTAAAGAGACAAAAGATGAAATGGACAAGTTTCGTAGGGGGTTGTTCCCAAAAAATAGGCTAAGCTGATTTTGAAAACAACAACTGGCTCCTATTGGAGAATTTTTGTTAATCAAATTGATTAGCGAGAGTAGAAACTAGTCTCTAAGTGCCTTCATCCAAGCCATTGGGCTACAGATTCAATCTAAAAATGAAAAAAGAAATAGACAAAACGTAAAAACTGTACATATATACAAAAGGACTTATCCAAGTCTCAAGGATTGAACAGCTTCAGATGCTGCCCACTGTGAGGTAGTGCGAATGGTGTTCCATCTTGGTACTCTAGCAAGAAACTAGCTTCACCACAGAGCTGTCGAATGGTGAACGTGCCTCTCCACAGAGAGTCAAATTTGCCATGCATCCCTTTTGGTTCTCGCCTCTTGTCCCACAACAAGACTTGATCCCCAACTTGGAATTTGCGAACTTTAGTTTTTTTATCAAAGAGTGCTTTCACCCAGTTTTGATGCTCCGTAATTTGATCCACTACCATGGCTTGACATTCATTCAGCTTATTCAGACACATGATTCTTTTGTCGATTGAGCTTTCGAAGGTTAAGTCTTCGATTGCTTTAGTTAACTTGAGCACTGGTAGTTCAAGGGTGATGGAGATTTCTGCATTTAATCCATAGAGAAGCTGGAAAGGTGACATTCTTATAGCCCTTTTGGGTGTTATCCTATCTACCCATAAAGCATCATACAATGCTTTATGCCATATTCTCTGATTATCGTCCACCAACTTCTTGATAATAATGACCAGGTTCTTGTTACTTGATTCTGTTTGGCCATTTCCTTGAGGGAAATAATCCGAAGTGTGGGATAGGGTAATCTCATAATAGAAACAAAATTGAGTAATTTTATGTGATGAAAAATAGGCCGCATTATCTATTACGATCTTTAGTGAGACCCCAAACTTGGAGATCATATTCTATTTGAGGAAATTGCAAACCACTTCAGACGTAGCATGCTTGGTTGGGATGGCTTCCACCCACTTAGTGAAGTAATCCATTGTCGTGAGGACATAATCATGCCCGGCACTGGAAGATGGGTTGACTATGCCAATGAAGTCAATACCCCACTGCTAAAATAGTTCTTCGATTACTACCGGCTTGAGAGGCAAAGTAGGCAGCTTAGGCTTTCTAACAAATTGCAGACATAATTCACACCTACACACTCATTTGTAGGCATTCTGGAACAACGTCGGCCAATAATACCTTGCTCATAGAATTTTGTGTGTTGTCATCAGTGCAAAAAAATGTCCTCCACAAGCCAGATTGTAGAAAGATTGTTAGAGTCTTTCTTGTTGCGCCTTGTCAACACAACGAAGAAATGCCCCGTCCAAATTTTTCTTGTAAAGACCATTGTCCCAAAGGACATAATCAATTGATTTTAACTTAACATTCCATTTCTCTTTAAAATAAAAATGAGCGGGACACTCACCATATGTCAAAAAATGTGTAATATCAAAATACCACTCATTAGTAGTTGCAACAAAGAGGACCGTAGGGATGCTTTCAATCAATACTTCTTCACTTTTTACTTTACCTAGAATGTTGTTGGTGATCAATTAGCAAAGACCCTTTCCCTGTACGAGCTTGGTCGGTTTGATGTCTAGATCAAACTCCTGAGTCTTGGCAATCCAGTAACCTCTCTTCGTACCAAACTCTTGCTGAGTCAGAATAGATTTTACTATTGTGTCTGGTACTAGACCTTCGGTGTGAGAGTTCAAGATATAAAACCTAAAGTGTTTGACCGCTTTGACCACTGTGTATGCATGCTTCTCCATAAGGGAATATTTCAGCTCATGATCCTTAAGTGGATAACTCATGAAAGAGATAGGAGATTCTACACCTTCTGGATTTTGTTGGACCAAAATGGCCGATAGTGTATGTTCGGAGGCATAACTATATATTTTTAAAAATTTAGTATAATCTGGATAGATGAAGACTGGTGCACGGGCGATTGCTTCCTTAATTTTTTTGAACACTGATTTGCCCTCAGCGGTCCACCTAAATGTAGCATTGCCTTTCATCATGTTGACAATGTGTCGAGTTTTCTCAGCAAACTCAGGAATAAACCTTCAAAGAAAATTCACCTTTCCAAAGAAAGAGTGAACTGCAGTCTTGCTGGTAGGCAGAGTAAGTTCCTAGATGGACTTGACTCTCTTCAAATCAATTTTAATACCTTCACGGGACACAATGTGTCCGAGAAGTTTCCCTTCAGTTTCTCTAAAAATAGATTTTTTTGGGTTTAAAAAAATACCGTTCTAACAACAGCATTCCAGTATCCTTTGCAAATGGTGAACATGTTCGAAATGATGTTTTAAAAACACTGTCAGATCATTCAGGTATACTACAATGAATTTTTCTATCTCATTTTTGAAAGCGAGATCCATTGCCCTTTGAAATGTGGTGCAAGTATTTATTAGACCAAAGGGCATTCTTCGATAAGCGAATGTGCCCCAAAGTGTGGTGAACGATGTCTTGTGCTGATCTGCTTTTTTAACTTCAACCTGATTGTACCCCAAAAAACCATCTAGCATTGATAACATTTCTGAACCTGTTACCATTTGCAGAACTTGATCTATGATGGGAAGAGGGTAGTTATCTTTTAAAGACAACTGATTTAAGTTTTTGAAATCCACACAGATTTGAATTTCGCCATTCTTCTTCCTGATAGGCACTATATTGGCAATCCATGTTGAGTGATGGATTGAGAAAATTATTCGGGCATCAAGCATCTTTTGTATCTCAGCTAAAATGATACTTGAGATTTTTGGGTTATATTATCTAGATTTTTGCTTGTAAGGTACAAAGTTGGCCTTCAGAGGGATGTCGTGACGAATGTCATTTGGCCTGAGTGATTTCAGATCATCGTAGGAATAGGCCAATACATCTATATATTGGCGAAGTAAACTAGCAAGCTTAAATCTCTCCTCGGGAGTGCAGCATTTTCTAATGTTTATCATTTTAGGATCTTGCTTGGTTCCCAAGTTTACCTGATAAGAATCTTGAGAGGATTTTGAATTCATTTGATGTTGCTTAATAAACTTGTCATGGTTATCAAACAACTTTTCTAGTGAAATTAGGCCTTTGGGAATCTTATTCCCCTTAAGCTTTAGGAAATTCTCACCTGTATTCATATTTGACTCAGGAGTTGCTTCACATTCTCGGAGTTCACTACCTTCAAAACGCAGTTGTTCAAAACTATCCTTTTGCTCCAAGAAGGCGATGATTTGATCATCATTGTTAAATACCTGCCAATGGCCGGCATTATCAGGTACACTTGGCCAAAATACCAGCTCAATAGTGTACTTGTCTCCCTTAAAGTCTGGGTGAGGGACTAAGAGGGTAGCAGAGACGGCCAATGCATCCGCTTGGTCATTGAAATCTCTTGGAACAACGGAGATGTTGAAAGCGTCAAAATCTTTAATATGATCCCAGACTAAATTGTGATAGTGGCACAACCTTTTATTTTTTGTCTGATAAAGGTTCCTCACTTGGTAGACTATCAACTCAACGTCCCCTTTAGCATGGAGTAGCTTAATGCCTTTTTCTTTGGTAACCTGTAGTCTGAGCAACAGGGACTCGTACTCAGCTGTGTTATTGGTATTATTGAACTACAATTTGTAGGACAGAGGAATAATGTCTCCCTGAAGAGATACCAACACAACCCTGGATTTCGAACCAGTAGAAGAGCAGCTACCGTCAAATTCTAAGGTCCATACCTCGTTAGACGCTGATTTTCTTTTGAAAGTTCCTTGGTCTGGGGAAAGAGGTTATTTCACGTGTTCATTTTGATTTGTTGATTATTTCACTGTGTCAGCTAAACACAATTTCAATTCATCACCCATAAGAGTTTCATCAGATACCCCATGGAACTCGTCCATAGACAAGAAATAGTTGCCCATGCCTGAAGACTCGAATAAAATTTGAGCTTTCAGTGCCGACAATCGGGTAACTACATACCTTGCTTATTTTTTGGGTAGCAACTTCTTCATGACACCTTGAACTGAAATCCTTGCTTATGACAAGTTCATACTTAGCTCACCTCCCACATCTTTGCAAAAATTCTGTCCGAGTAAGATGTCGTAAGACGCTAGAACATCAGCCACTAAAACTGTCATTTTTATCCGCTTTTTCTGAAAAAGCAGTGAAAGCATATTGAGCGTCCTTTATTTGACTGAGGGGAACTTGCTTATTTTCTATGGAAAAACACCTCCCAAAAGTTTTGGTCAAAGTCAGGCCAAGAGAATCCACCACCTTCGCGGGCATGACATTATCTGAGGCTCCAGAGTTTATAATATAATTACTCAGTTTATAACTATTTATAAGTAGGAAAACATAGAAAGGTTCTATTTTTCTGGGAGTGATAGGAGGAGTCACAACAAGATTGTTTTAGGCTGGTTTATCTTTAGGGGGATCATGAACGGCCTTCAAAGAATCTTGTCCTACGGAGATGACTTTATTTTTTACATATTCTGCTAACCTATCAAACTGTTCTAGGTTAGCCCTCAAATATTCAACCTCTGCAATTTGGATTTTAGTTTTTTTAGCATGATCAATTATATTGAATAATTGAAAAGAACTTGGGACAGAGGAAGAGAGTCCATCATCGGGGACTTTAGTAGGTACGACACTGGTCTGAGCAATAGAAATGAAAGGGATGGCGTGATTGGAGGAACTTACCTTTTTATGAATTACCTGATCTTTTGATTGTGGAGGCAATGGAGTCCCACGTTTAGCGATAGAAACCACTGGTCGGGGTTCCTCTTCTGCCTTTCCTTTGTCAGTCTGTGAGGCTGACTGATTTTGAGATCTAGTGAAAATAGCGTAGGATCCATCCAAACCTTCCCCTTTACTTCCAGCTTCATCCTGGTAATCCAAGAAACCGATATTGGAGTCGCCAGCTAATTCTTCTTTTTGCTCATCAAAGAGATTAGCATCTTCTTATTGGTCCAACTGAGATTGAATTGAATCATCATGTTCAGCTTCTAGGTAACCGACCGCTAAATTGGTAGGTGTTACTTCAATGGCCAATCTCCCTGGAGGGAGAGGTAGGCGATAATTTGATTGCCCTTGGCTTTGGGTAGCATTACCCTAATATTATTGATTTTAGATCGTTCTCCTGGGCATATCTCGATAGGTAGAAGTAGACGTACTTTGGACTATTTGCCTCTTTAAAGCTATCAGTTTATTTGTCAATTTTTGCACCATAGGATCTGTAGTGCATGAAGAAGAATTTTTAGCAGATGAAGAGAATTTATTTTTACTAGGGTCTTTTCTGATCTTACCTGTCAGAATAAGATCATCTTCGATCTCAGTAGCCAAATTTTGAGTTAATGCTAAATTCATAGGGCTAGCTCGCCTCAATAAGAAACTTACTTCGAGAAGCTAAGAGTTGATGAAAAAGCATTTGAGATTCTCAAGTGTGGGCTAAGCAATAGTTGGGATCTAGTTTTTCAACTTATTGAATTTAGCTATGAAATCCCCCATGGGTTTTTGGGATTCTTTTTTCATCTGTGTTAGCTGAGCTAACAAAGCATGTGCATCTTTAGCAATTTTAAATCTGGCTTCAGATTTGGATTTGAGCATATCCCAGTCAGTTATTGACCCAGCCTGCAGGTGATAGAACCAATCTGCGACAGCTCCTTGCAGGGTTTCTACAAAAAGTCTAACTGCTACATCCTTAAATTTCACGTTGATCATGCCACATGCTATGGAGAAAGCGGAAATATGCTCTTCGGGATGAACCTTTCCATCACCAAAAAACTTAGGGAATTTTTTTTTAGAACTATGAGGTAGTTCATGCAAAGGTGCAGTCAAATTAAGAGGACCAAAGGAATTGCCCCACGAGCTTTGAGCCATTATGATAGGAAGATTAAATGGTGGGATAATCAACCTTGGTAAGATATTTATGGGTAGGGCCTGGTTAACGATAGGAAAAGAAGCACTACCTTGTGTTGGTGACCCGACCAGATCATGAGGAAGACTCCTAGATCGTTGGAGAAAAGGCGGTGGAGGAATCAGATCAAAATTACTTTGCTGCACCAATTCAAACATGGGGTCAAAAACACCCTTAGATCTCTAGCTTCTGGTGTATTGTGGAGTTGCCAAATTTTAAATGAAAGAGGGACCAAAACCGCTTCAAGTTGAAGCTTGAGGCTTCAAAATGCACGTTCGTGTCTCCAGCAGAGTCACCAAAAAACTGTTGTGTGAATATTTTGCCGTCAACTAACTAATAACAAAATAGGTATATCAACCATAGCATAGGGAGATTTACACCACGACAAGTATGAGTTTACCAAATCTGGATGAAGTAAATCTCTCCTCTCATCAAGGGGAGGTTCCCTATAAATATTTATGCGCTAGATATATGTTTATAATTAAGCAAAAAATAACACATGAGATGGTATAACAGCATCTACCTCTCTTTTTTCAGAGGTAATGTATAAAAGAACAAAAGAGGGATATCCTGGTCTTTAGCTAACAACACTCCTCTTCTTTCAGGAATGGTATCAAACGGAGAGCAGAAGATCACCTAAAGTAACAAAGTCCACAAGAATAATTATGCAATCACAAAGTCTTATGTAGTCTCCTTCACCGATCTAGAACAGACATAACCGTAGAGTGAAATGAAGCACAAAGTCTTCACTTGAAACTATAAAAGATAATTGAATCTCAAAGATAAAATAAGCTCAAAGTCTATCCTCTACCTTTTAGAAGCGCTCTCAGATAATATTAATACACCCACTTTATTTATTAAATCAGATAAATAAAAAGTTATCAAGAAAGAGAACATAAGAAACTATTTCTTAGACAACACAGATAACTTCAACACAAAGTCTGAAATAAACCTGCTTCTCATTCATTTAATAAAATATGATTTATAAGTTTGAGCACAAAGTCTCAAAAATTGCTTCAATTTTGGCAGAGTGTTTGCTCTCAATTTTTCCAAGATCCATTTACAAATGAGGTCTCCACTATATATAGGGAGAAACTCTCAAAATTAGAAAATACTATAATATAAAAATATCTTAGTCAAAGATGACTCATCTTTGACTTTGAGATATTTTTCTAAAATATTTACATGTAATTACACTTTACAAAATTGCATGCACTTTTAACAAAACAAAAGTGCATAAGGAAAGAAGAAGAAAAGAGGAAAAATTTAGTTCTTGCTGTCATATTTCTTTAGATGAGTATCGTACATAGGAATAGACGCCTGAATTCCTAAACTGTCTGGTGCAACCGTGTTTTTGGAGATGATTCTGGCTCTGATTAATGCGTCCTTCAATGCTGTGATGGCCTTAACATGACCAGTTAACTTGGATTTTAGATTTTCCAAAGTTAACTGAGTGTCTAGAATACCATCAACAAAAGACATTGAGAAGAATTTCTCTTCGAAATCTCTTTGAATCATCTCTTTGAAACTGTGGATCATTTCTCCTACTGAGAGAAATTGATTTTCCTTGGAGGTTAAGTTGCAAGGTAGTTCTTCCAGTTTATTGAGTAGACTGAGGTCACTCTTCTCACCAGCATCCTTGAAAGCTTTGAGATCCTCAATTAAATCTTTGAGTACCTAGATCCTGAAGATCAATGACTCCTTGATCTCAACATAAGAATCCTTGCTGGAGATGACACCGATAGATATTAAGGTGATTTTCTTCAGATCCTTCATCTCCTTCCATTTGCCAAGATATTTTTTTGAGCTTTCAACTTTCTGAGAGATAAGAGATACAAAGTCATCTAACTCTGCCCTTAATTTCTTCATCTTGTCCATCTTTTCTGCAACCTCTGATAGCAAGGAAACTCTTTGAGTATGCATTTTTTCAACATAGTCCTCCAGGACTTTTCCCTTTAAGTAAGTCTTCTCTGCCTTTTGAATGACCAGGTCATCTACGGAGAAGGCCTCTGGAGTTGTCGCTTTGGGGGGAAGAGTGAACCTCCTTATTACTGCCGTTAGCTGCTCTATTTTGGCCTTGTAATAATCTTTCATCTCTTTCTCTCGATCAAATTTCTTGACCATAATGTCCATAGCAGACTGAAGATCATTTTTCGCACCTTCATGAGTAACTTTGCCAAGTTTAACATGAGAGATGAAATAGCTGCTCATTTTGAAACCCTCAAGGGTTGCATCCTGTGGAGGCTTGGCAATTTCCCAAAAAAATTCCCTTTTTCCTCGACCAATTTCGAGAGGATCTTGGGTCTCTTAGGAGCCTTAGCTTTTGCCGACACTATTTTTCCAAAGTCGAAGTCATCTGGAGAGATGGCCAATTTCTTTCTTTTAGGGGTGAAAGCTGACATCCAAGGCGAGAGAAAAGTACCTACTATGGCAATGGTTCCCTCAGTTGGTGTTACTGTGGCAGCTTCTATACTGCTAGTGGCGACAGTGGTCATAGTTGGAGTAACCGACAAAACTGTACCAACTACTAATTCTGGCTCTTGTGTAGGGCTTTCTGCCAAGTTGAAAGAAAGAGATGATAAATTTGAAATGGACCCAAAAGAGCGAGGAGAACCTCCAGAAGTGCCCTGAGGATCGCCAAATATGACTCTAGAAGGAGAGGCAGCTCCAGAAGAGGGAACACTGATTAGAGAGATAGGAAAAGAGGGTGCCACAAGAGACTGAGGTGGAGAAGGAGAGACACTCCTGAGTGATTGTGCCTCTTCCTATGAAGGTAGAGGTTCAGTGCTTGGCTATCCTGTCGGCTGGTCATCTGTTTTCATTGGCTGAGCTGCTTGTGTCTAAGGGCTCTGTTCTTCAGTTCCTTTAGCTGTTGCTTCAGGCTCTTCAGTAGTCTTTGGCTTTTTGAAAACAAAGACGATTCTAGGTTTGTGAGGTCTAGAGGGGGAATGAACATCGCCTTTGTTCTTAGTCCTATTTTTTGCCTTCCTCTTCAGTTCAGCTTGGTACTCAGCCTCTGATTCCATGATAAATTCTTTTAATTTGATTCTTCTAGCTGCTAACCAATCATTGGTGTTAGCCAATATTGGTTCAAATATTTTTCTCAGAGAAGTTAATTCCTTCTGGGCATACTGAGATGGAGGAAGAGGGGAGCCAGCAACCTTTTCAACCAAGTATCTGTTATTGACAATGTTCCCATTGTTGATTAGATTAGAGGGGATCTCTGCAAGCCCCAAATATTTGATCTGCTCTAGGATCAGCCTGCAATAGTCCATCTTTCTGATCTCTTCAACCATTCTCAAGTCTATCTAGATGTCTTCAATCATGGGCTCATGAAACTGAGTCTTCCTCCTGATTTTATCTTTGACTCCTCTGTAGTCAAATTTATCTCTTCTTTTGAATTGATTTAGGGTCACCATCTGCATTTCTATTTCCATGACTTTAGCCTTGGCTACTGTTGCAATGGAATACCTGCCAATTTCAATTGGAAACTAGAAACCTGGCTTTTTAAGCTCCATTTGTCTGGTATGCACGATAATCAATTGTCAGCAAAATTCCATTAAAACTAGCTTGTCAGAAGGGAACCTGGGGAGCATATAGGGGTAGCCTTAAAAAAAGCCAACTCAAAAATAGCAAAAGGTGGGGAATTACAGGAACATGCACCTGTAATCATTGACGACTGTCCAAGCCTCGTTTGATACTCTCTTTTGCTCAAGCTGAGGGTCGAAGAGGCGTAGAAATATGACAAAAAAAGCATCATTTATCTTTTTAAAATGATGGATTGACTCTTGAAGTGTCAACTAGGGGTAAAATGAGTATACTGGGGTTGTTTTTCTATCCCCCTTGATTGTTAAGCCCAAAAAAATTTGCATTGCGGTAGCTATGTACACAAGGTACGAAGTCATATAAAACTTGGAAGAAGTTTGTACCTTGGTTAGCTACTCGTGGAGGGCATTGCTGATTTGCTCTCCCCAAAAGATAACCTGCTTGTTTTGGAGGATGATCTTGATAAATGGATACATCCATTCATGGAATAGTGAGGAAGATGAGAGACCTCGTACTCTGTTGAGAAGGGTGATCAAGTCACCAACCTCCTCAATGAAGTCACTTCTTGGAAAGTTTCATGGCCATCTTGATAAGTTGGTCTTGGGGGTCTTCAGTCATTTGTAGTTCATCACCTTCTTTGCCCTCTCAGGGTCTTTGTCATATTCCTTCTAGGCGTCCACAAAGTCAATCTTGGTTACTTCGGTGGCTGGAGGGCACATGAAGACTTTGTCAATAAATTTAGGATCCAGCTGAATTACCACATTGTCGCTGACATCTGACATCGACCTGGTCTCTTTGTTGTAGAAGTGGGCACATTGGAGGATGAACTCGATATGGTGTGCTGCCACTAGAAAAGTGGCCACCAGGTGGATGTTACTCTTGATGGTCCTCTTTATCCCAGAGCTTGGGTTCATCGCCTTCATTTGAGTTATGAATTCGGCCATGTCCATGTGGCCAATTTTGGTGTCTCAGATGTCATCGACATTTGAGGCGATCGAAGTAAGTGGGAAGACGCCCTGATATTTGTACTTCATCATTTTTTCTTTTTTTAGAGACGCTTCTGACATTAGAATTGGCTTTGGCCAAACAGGCGTCAATGAGCAAGAGTTCTCAGAGAGTACTGCAGTCATGATCACGAAACTAGGGGAGAGTGGACGAATTGGGGAAAACATATTTTAAGTGATCTTGGTCAATGGAAGTCACTTAAAAAGGCTAGGTTGAAAAAAGGCATAGGAAACGAGGTAGAAAAGAAAAGAAAAAGATAACACAAAAAATCCTCCAGAGTCGATAAAATCCAAAGGAAGAATGCACGAGTGGCAAAATTTGTCACCCCTACAAGTTGGAGTGAAAAAGATGTAAGGGTGATGAAATTTATCGCCTATACAGGTTCGGCCTGTACAAGCAGCAAATTTTGCCACCCTTGCAGGCTAAAAGGTAAAGAGGTAGGGGCAACAAAATTCACCGCCCTACAGAAAAGGCCTACACGGGTGGAAAAATTCACCGCCCTTGCAGGTAAGGAAAGAAACATGGAGGAGCGGTGAATTTCGCCACTCCTGTAGGGATGAGAAAATAGAGGGATGCAAGGGCGGCAATTTTTTCCACCCCTGCGCATAAGGATTGTTTGCGCGGTGAAATTCGCCATCCACGTAGCTAAAAGGCTTGGGGGCCGAGGCACGGGTGGTGAAATTTACCGCCTAAATGAGCAATGAGAGGAAACCCGCGGGTAACGGGGAGGGACAGTGAAAATCGCCACCCCTGAAAGTAGGTAGGCATGGAAGGTCGACTGGGGGAGGGATAATAAAAACAAAACAACAAGAAAAACTCAAAACAAAATGAAAAGAAGAAAAATATGACAAGATAGAAGAAGAAAAAGATGATAAAAACTAAAAAAAAGACTTACTTGGAAAGCTGCGCATGCCACAAGGTCAAATCTACCAAATCGCACTTCAAGTCATCCGCTGGATCATTCAAACGCAAAGGGCAGGAGGAGAGGAGGAAGCAATGAGAAGAAATGGGGTTCAAATTGGTTTATATGGGATGAAAAACAACCCCAACAACCCATCACGCGTGGCAATAAATGTCTCGCATGTAAACTGAGGCATGCTTGAGCGGCAAAATTTGCCTCCCTTGCATGTTTTGGTGAGTTCAAACACAGGGGCGGTAAAATTTGCCTCCCTTGCAGGTCAACATGCATGGGCGGCAAAATTTTCTGCCCTTGCAGTACAAAGGTCAAAATGCATTGGCGGCAAAATTTGCCGCTCGTGCGCGAAAATGGAAGAAAAGTCCAACTCTGGAAGAGGCAGTCTAGGGTAGGGATTTTCTTGGTTGCAACGAGATCGTAACTACTCTCACGTTCCGGGGCAAGATGAGAATGAATTCAAAACTCATCTCAAAAAACAAACTTAGAGAGACAAAAGATAAAACAGACAAGTTTCATAGGGGGTTGTTCCCAAAAAATGGGCTAAGCTAATTTTGGAAACAACAAAAAGCACCATTAAATGCAATGGGGCCTTTATCACCGATAATGCTAGACCTTTGACATCAATGACAATATTTTCAACATATTAATTGTGCATGGATCATGTAGCATATAAGAGTAGCATGTCCAAGGATATATATCAATGAAGCTCATAGTGTGTATCACAACAAGCCCTAATATGCATAACATGGATCATGGAAATGTCTAGAAATTAACAATACATACTCAATAAATAATTAAGCACACACACAAGAGTACTCAATGTCACACAAAAAATATCTAAGGAGACTGCTAATAAGGGGCATGTTCAAATGCCGCACATTCAAAGGAATGACATATTCAGATGTCCATCCACAAAGAAATAACATGCAATTACACATGGGCCCACAAGTAAGGAACGTATTTAAATTTTTCATAAGTAAGATAATATCAAACAATAAGGACACTCAAATAAATGAAAAAGTGAATAAATGAAGTATAAACAACCAACATAAACATATCATACTAGTCCTTGCATATATGCAATAGAAAAAAAGTCATGTAACCTAACATATCAAGTACATGGTATAATATTTAAGCATGAGTATAGGCATGTGTAATTGTTAGTATATAAGTTCAACATGATAATGTAAAAGTGATCATAAAAAAATATATCTTACATCGATCATGATAAAATAAAATTCAAATGCCCTCACTGAAGTGTGTCACATAGGAAGAGGAAAGGTTTATCATCTACATGTGCATGTATCATGGATATAATGTATGTTTTCATCACACTCGAGTAGTTGTGAATCATATGTGTATATAGAAAATAAATTATATCCTATATACTAACATAAAGTAAACAACATAGATGCCAAGGAGCTAGTAAACATGTGTATACTGAATGAATTTTTTATATTTTTGATTTATTTGAATGTTTTTGTATTTTCTTGGAATATTTATTTATTTATTTTTAGATTTTTTAAATTAAATTTAGAAGGAAAAATTCTATCCTATGATCCTATCGAAGGGATGCTCATAGGAAGCTTCAAACACAAAATATGGTATATCAAATTGGTGATACTATCAAGGGACATGTATAGTGTCATATTTGGAAATGTAGAATTTGTGTCACTTTGTGCATGTCTCATAGGACTATGTGGTCTTGAATAGGTAATAGAATGAGTCACGGTTATTGGAACCCATTG
This sequence comes from Torreya grandis, assembly GCA_037957365.1. Taxonomy (NCBI): domain Eukaryota; kingdom Viridiplantae; phylum Streptophyta; class Pinopsida; order Cupressales; family Taxaceae; genus Torreya; species Torreya grandis. Next base: position 2,855,364 of record JARHVA010000111.1, read on the forward strand.
TTTAGTGCTCTATTGTTTCTTTGGTGTAGATGTAATATGAACATGTTTATTTGCTTTTAGTAACTATGTGGACCATGTAAGTGTAGATGAGGTCTTTATGGAGTCCACTATGCAACTTGGGTGTAATGGTATTTAGAATATCAGCCACCTAAGAAATTCAATTGCATGTTCTTTACCCTTTTGTGCATGATTAACCTTAATAGTTTTTATAATTAGTTGTCTTGGATTAAAATTATCTTATTCAAGTAGATGTTCATATAGAGTTATATAAATTATAATTACCATTTTGGTATGAATGTATTTAATACACCTATGCATTATGGAAGGTACCACATAGAATACTCTAGGGTCATCCTGATAACATATCAAATACTCTCATGTATGGTATAACATAAAAGTTAGTGACCACATGTATTGGACCAATTTGTAAAGGTAAATCAATCTTGCAATAACCTATTATTGATGTCCCATCGAATGATCTAACCATTTTGGTCAAAGGGTATAATTCATCATGTGTGTATCTAAAATGTGCGAGTAACATCATGTTACATATGTTCTCACTACAACCATTATCATCCATAACACTATGTATAGGTTAATGATCAAGGTGTGCTCTAATAAATAGTGAGTGAAGACCTGAATCATCATCTATAATTTCACTATCATCAAATGTAATATAATGTCTCTAAACCGTAAGAGGTATAGTGCATGTAAGTATGCTAATAATCGCATCTAATGGGTTCCCATAATATGGTGGTGGAGGATGTGCATTATATTCCATTTGTACTTTCATATTCTTTTTGTAATGATCTTGTAATGGATCATTAAACATCTTTTGGTTTTGATGGTCACTAGGTTATGACCCTGAATCCTTTAGAGGATTATCAAAGGTAATTTTTTGATTATCATCAAGGTATTGGATCTTCTATTTCAAGGTATAACATATATTTGTATAATGCCCAACACCTTGGTGATAATCACAATATGCATTAAAATCATATCTTTTTAGTATAGGTTGACTTGTATCAACCTCTATAAGAGAAGGGAGAAATATGAGATGACACTCCACAATATTTTTAAATAACGAAGTTGGAGACTCTAGTAATCATGTAAATTATCTCTTAGGTGTATTGGATAACATAATCTGATTCAGTTGTTGTGTCACTACATTAACCATTGTGGTTACTTCTTTTTTAGGTTCTATAGGTTTAACCTTGTAGCTTAGTTTGATATGAAACTTGATAGTAGATGTATTCAATGTGTTTGATACATACTTAACCAAATGAAATAATCTTCATTTCATGATCTCATATAAAATATGTCACAAGTCATCAAAATATTTAAATGTCTTGAAGATAAGAGACTCATGTAACAATGCAAGTAAACTTGGCTTGAATATGTCTTGAAGCTATTTATTTACCATTGAATTTTTTATTTTGTCCCACATTGTTTTATACCTTAAAATATAATCATTAATCAGTTTTTTGGTTCTTTATTTGATCTTAACAATTTATGCAGATGAATATTTTTAGTGATGTTAATATAGAAATGTGTTAGCTTCTAATCAACTAGAGGTTTGAATGATTTCACTGATTGGATTGGTGAGTCATAGAACCATATTAAATCATAGTATTTTAAGATACTTGGAAATAATTTGGTCAAAATTTTATCATTTGAAGCATAGTCAAGGAATTCTACATAGAAAGCTTGAATATAATGTTTAGGATCACCCTTGCCATCATAAAATGTGAACTTGGGTGTAATAAAACTAGTTGGAAAAGGGTGAAAAGATATATTAGATGATAAGGTATTGTGTAATGCATATTTTGAATCAATAGCATGAATTTATTTCAAATATTCTTGTTCAATGTTGGTAACTTTAGCTTCCAAAGCTCGAATAACTTAGAGAAGATTTTACACAGTAGACCCATTGGGATTTAGATTTGAGATTTGAGAAGCCACTAAAGGGGATTGAAAACACCACTTGTGTTGATGCAGGCATTGAAACTAGTAATTAAGTTGAAATATTAATTAATCCCATGGAGGATGTAACAATATTTCTACCATCTAAGGGATCACCATTATTAGATGTGGATGCACTAGCCTTAACATGTTTATTGAATTCTTCTTGTGTAACATGTAAGAATGTATTGATTAATTCTTAATTTGTATTTAGATGGTTGGTTAAGGTTTATTTATCTTCCATTTATAAATTATATTTCTTAACTTTTTCCATATTGTTTAAATTCAAACAAATATACCAAAATTAATTTAAAAAATTAGTTCTGTAAATTACAAAAATAAAAAACCCTAATAGACTCAAAACCATTGAGTAAGCTAGGAGTTACATGAAAAGACTCAAATATCAGGTTCACCAAATGTTTAACCCTTTTTTAATTTAAATTTGAGTGGATAAAAAGTAGAATGTACTAATCAAATAGATGGATAAAACTATTCTAAATCACCCCTAGGGTATGGGTTAATAGTAATGTTGAAATCTATGAGAAGGGATGGGAAAATGGATTGGATGCCACCTCTGAGATTCTTAAAAATGAATTTTGATGGATCATCCAAGGGAAATCCAAGGGCATCTAGTTCAAGATGTATAATTCAATATTTCATGGAATCACTCATTTGAGCCACCTCGAATAAGATGGTTGATGGCACTAGAAAATAGGTTGAAACACAAGCCTTTATCCTAGGATTAAATTTAATTTCTCTTTGTAGGACTAAATGAGTTATCATTGAAAGTGACTCTAAAGTGATTATTCAATCCATTATTATAATATCAATTACATTCTCAGGGAGTATTGGATAATCTAAGTCATTGGGAAGTGTCACACTATTTTCATGAAGCTAACTCCATAGTAGATATGTTGGTTAATAGAAAATTGATCGACATGATGAATTAATAGTGGATAATGATTATGGATGTTGGAAAATTTGAGAAGATGGATTTTGATTTGTAATGTGAGAGGTGCTATCATGGCCTACTGCCCATCATGGTGATTAAGTACTTGGAGTTTGTGCAAGCTTACCTAAAACACCCTGGACCTAAGGGATGATTCATTCCTAAATTGGACTTAGATGAGATATTATAACCCATGGCCTCAGTAGAGGTAGGATTAGTTTTATATCCTCTTCTAGGGCTTTGGTAATGATCAAATGACTTCTTAGGATTTTTATGGCACCCCTTAAGTGGAGTGTTCCCCCTAAAGCAGTACCTAGACATCAAGCTCTTCACAAGGTAGTCACAACGCAAATGAGGCATTGATTGGATAGAAAAAATACTTCTCTATGAGTGGGAGGGGTTCTCCTAAAATGAAAATTTTTTAGGTCGAGGCATCATCAGTGTAAGATAACTCCCCTAAAGGTGGTGGAACTAAATAGGTACTAATTGGGAGTGCAGTCGAGGTGGATGTGAATAGGGAAGGACGTGGTGAAAAGGGTTCCTCTTCTACACTAATGTCGGTTGGTGGTTCTACCACTATTTGTGGTGGTAACATTGTTGAATCCATAATTTAACTCTTGATGGGGTGTTTCCCTTTTTTTTGAGATGCTCCTATCTTTTATCTCCCCACAGGGGTTTTTTGGTTCTTCTTGTTGTTTCGGCCTTTTGTGTCTCTTGGTGTTTTTATCTCCTTATTAGATGGTTTCTACTTAAGGTTTTTATACCTTATTATTATAATCCTATTTTTTTCATTTCATAAATGTGAGAGGGACCCCCCAACCTTCATCATCTATAAAAAAAAAACTATTCTAAAATAGGCCAATTAAATTAATTTAAATAACACAATATGTCGAATCTATAAAATTACCAAATATGGAAAGTATAATGCAAATTAATATTATGATAACTTAAATATAAATAAGATATAATGCTTGTTTTTTTTTAGATGTGTAGGCAAATATAATATGTGCAGGTATGGAAACAAGTAAACCAATGTTCAAGATCCCATCCTCGGATTCTAGAAATATTATTTTTGGAGGCTTAGATACTTATGTTGACCTATGAATACTTATGTCAATGATTTTATTTTTGGGTCGATGCTTCTATGCTATATGGAATATTGGTTGTATTTATAAGTGACTTCTTGGACCTGTTAGGTTTTTGTTCATCTTTTTGTTGATATATTTGGATTGCATGCACAAGATCTATATGACTATGTATAGCTCAAACTATAGTTCTTCACCTTAGGTCATGTCACCTTACCAAAAATGGGTTAGTAGACTTATGAATTTAAATTGACCTCAAGGACCCCTTTGTCAATGAGTTTTGCGTATATATCTAATACTCTATGGAGGGCATCAAACATATGTAGTTCTCCCCAAAATGTGGGCTTGTGTGTGGACAAGGGTGTAATATGCTATGTGCAAGGGCATGCAATGATCTAGCTTGTAACTTCACAAATACTTCTCAGGGGTTGTTATTTGAATGCTTCAGACCTGTAATATGATTGTTCTTATGACTAATATATAAATGGGGAAGAAGAAGATAGTAGAACTCAATTGTGTAATGATTGAATGAGTTTGAATAAGTGCTTACTTGGAATTTTTCTAGTTAGATAATGAGTAAAATTTGATCTATATTTATACCACACCTTTTTAAAATATCTCATGGAAGGGTTGGATAAGATAAATAGCTAGACCCATATATTTTGAAATATTTTTAATTTGGATGACTTTTGAGGTATGGACACTAGATAAGGAAATTAAAGACTAGCATCGATGTTAGTGTCCCTATGCAAAATAAAAGTGTCTGACAAGGTATAAAATTACTAAATTTTTGTAGCTTAAATTGAATGATATAAATCATATTTTGATCTTTATGTAGTGTACAGATTATCTGGGGTCATCATAATGATAAGGTTGATCCATAAGATAAGCAGTTGGGCACAATGAGTTGGCGAATACGAGCCTTTCGATAGCATGAAGGTCTAGAATTGAAGGGTAGAGCCTGATTGGTATTTGTCAAGTGTACAAGACTGAGATGCTATATCTAATTAGATTTTAATATCTACCAGTGTATAATAGGCTATTTTTATGTTTTTAAAGTTGATAAATTCAGTGATCGATTGTTATTTTAACTTGCTTTTGGTTAACTTGCTATTGAATTTTATTTTATCATTTATTTGAGATAATATATGGTAAGTAATATATCATTGAGCATTAAAAATTAAAAATTTAGTTGTTGGATATGCTGAAAATAAAATATTAAAGTGGATATGCTATGAACTTCAATTAGTAATAGTAGTCAGTTAAAAAGTGAAAATATATTTTAAATTTGATTTTTAATTTAAAACAACATGAAAATTATTTGATTACTTAGAGTTTAAGCTTGTGTGTTAATTGGCTTTGTGATGATTGTATTTAGTGATTAATTAAATGTTTAGTGATGTGTAGTGGGCCCCCACCCTAGAGAACACTTATGTATAGGTCTTATTACGAATAATTTACTTAAGTATGTTATTTTTAAGTTCACTTTATATAGTGACTTATTGTTATAAAGCCTAATTGTTATAAAAGTTAATTAACTTAAAGTAAATTTATAACTAACTTTACTTACGTTAATATTATTTAACAAAGTTCAGTTAAAATTTAAAGTGTAACTAATCCTTATTGAAGGCTTTATAAAAGACTTGAATGAAGATGATTTCATACAAGTAAAAGAGCTCCTGTTCATTTTTATTACTACACTTATCCTATGTGAAAATTTTATGAGATTAGAGGTATGATTGCAAGAAGACCGAATAACACATTCTCTGATAGTGAAGTATGTTGCTTGGCACAATCAAGTATATCTATTTTTATCATTTTATTATAAATAAATTATCTAAAAATGTCCAAGTTTTAATACTTTTGATGATTGTAAGAATTTACTAGTCATATGCATTAGATTGATTTATACTATAATTGAAACCAATGAACATTCCATACATATTTACTATATGGCATAATATGTGTGATTAATCATGCCAAATTTCAATCTATTTCTTTATCTCAGTATTCATTTATAATTAATTGTCTCAAATTTTTGAAATAAAAATATTTTTATTATTTTATATGTGATTCGAATCTCAAACATTTGTTATTAAATTAATCAAAGATATGATGCTTTCATAAAGCATCAAAAATATCAACATGGTTTTTTCCAAAAAAGTTATTGTTGTTGTATTAAATTTCTCTATTCAATTTATTAGTATTAGTTTTCTTTATACTTTCATAGTTTTTAATCTCTTTACTTATTTTTAGTTTATTGTAGATGATATTATTGTTAGATATGTGACAACAAAATTAAATGTTGGATCCCTTTGAGGTGTGTCTTGTATCCCATTCCTTAATAGGGGGGATGTGCCTCCCCTCTCCCACTATTATCATAAGGGATACTTGGCAGGGGTTCAGGGGTAGCACCCTTGAAGCAAAAAATCAAGGAGTCAAACCCCTATTTCTAGGAAGACAAATTCCAATTAATTTTATTTTTAAGAAAGAAAGTCCTAATGGCATTTTTTCACTCTATTTTTAGGTGGAAGAATCCAAATGGTGCTTTGTCAATCAAGTGTATTTATCTTTGTGGAGTTTACATGTAATCTATGATGATTTTTCTTGTAATATGTTTATCTTGAGTTAATAAAGCCTGATATATTATACCATGGATGTTTCCTTAGTTTTTCTAAGGTTTTACCACGTAATATTGGTGTTTTATCTCATGCATGTTTAGTTGAACTATATTAAAAAAAATTGTATTTTGTTTATTAGTTATTTGTTGCTACGAAGTATCTAGTTTCCTAACAATTACAACCTTTTCCTCTTTTATCTTCAATTTTTTAGTTCAATTATCTATTGTAGTATGCATGCAATTCACTTTATTTGTTATTTTGTTTTTGGACTTTCGTCATGTGTTTAATATTTCTTTCATTTGCTTTTGTTTTCTTTAGTTTAGTTTTATTTCATGGTTTTCTTTAGTTGGTCAAGAAATCAAAGCAAGGTGAATGATTTCAAGTGATAAATACAAGGAAATAAGTTGATAAAAGAATATTGATATTGATAATAGTAATTTTCAACACTCCAAAAGTATACCTCTTCCATAGGTTAATTACATATTTCTGACTATAAGTTATGGAATATGAGAGTATATAAATGAAATACCAAAACTTATGAAATATAGAAGTTGGATTATTTTTGTAATTGTTTAGGTTTTAATTCATTTTGAATAACTAATACATTTCCCCAAATCTCATTAAGTTGCAGATTCTTTATGAAGCTTCAAACTTAACATAGATTGCCCTTCTGCACGACTAATTACAAGCCTTTTATTCAAGTAGGTCCCTACAATTAAATTGGTCTGATTCTATTTTAACCATTGTGATAGGTGAAAGTGTTGATTCATTGAATGTTATAAAATTTAATGACAATAAGCTCAAATTGCACGTAGTTCTCCCACCTAATTATGTGTGTGATCAATCAATGTTATACTAGTATGTAGTACAATCATGTGTGTAACTTTAAACAATGGAAAACATATGAATTTGACCTTGAAATATTATTTAGACTTGGATTGATGGTTGTTACTTTGAGGGTTTATAAATTTGGATACTTTAAGGTAGTGCCTAAAAGATGCATTGATGTATTCCTCAATGTGCCAATGATTTTTCAACTGAGCTCTAGAAAGGAATAGGCTTAGGCTTTATATATTGATATAGCTAAAATTTTGGGTAATTTCCCTCTGAAACAAGTTACAAAATATATGGTTTGGCCCAAAGGAAGAATTTTAAATTTGGGAAAATAGATGTCAAAGAACAATCAGATGAGTTTGACCAAGGCAAATAGCTCTAGTAATTGAATCTATCTAACTATGACCAGAGATATCTAAGAAATAAAAAACATGTTAGTGTAGACATTTTTGCCATTGAGTTTTGCCTACACAATTGTATTAGTTTGCTTAGGGCTCTAGAGGTCATTTGGGTTACTTGGGAAGATTAGTCCCACATTCATTGGAATGTGTGGTATCTTTCCCTCTCCAACCTATATATATATATATATATATATATATATATATACCTCTCTCCCTTCATATTTATAATGCAATATATTGTGTGAATTATTATATCATTTATGTCTTGGTGCAATTGTTTCTCTTTGATTGCATTCTTGTAGTTGCATGTGTTTTATCTATATTGTCTTGAATAATACATGTCTTACAGTGCATCTTCAATCAATGCATTCATTTGGATAAGCATTCCTATAACTCATTCTGATATGGTATCAAAGCAGATCTATATCTCAGGATTGCCTAATTTTTTTTCAATTTTTCATTTCAAATCTTGGGTTCATTTGATTTCAGTTCAGATCTCTCCATTTTGGCATTTACATGTATTATTTGTATATTAGCATATAGGTTTTGATATGTAAAAGGATCTAATATTTGTCATGGTATACACATGAAATATAAGGATTTAACAAGGTTGATCTATAGAATTTTTTTAAGACTTTGAGGAGTTTTGTTGGCATTAGCCTATGTGGTGATTAGATGGTTTCCATATGGAGTCCATGACCTGGTCGGTGGTGCATTCTAGCCTCACAAATTATATTTTGTTTTCTCATGGTTGTGTGGCTCTGACACCCTACTAGTGGAGTCTCCTCCCCTTGTCAGATGGCCTTCCTAAATTGGTCAATGACCTATGCATGACCTAGTTGTTATTTTAACACAATGTTTACGTGAAGACCAAAGGAGCAACTATGAACCATTGAAGGTCGAGCTCCCTCAACACTTCCATTCTCTACTTTACAGACTACTTACCTGTTTAAAAAGCCCACTCATGGCCTCCTTTATGTATTTGATTACCTGACATCTTCAAGCACATCATGCACATTTTCATAGCCTCCACCATGTCATTAGTTATAGTGCCCTCCATCCTAAATCTATAAATCGGAGGGATTATTTGCACTCTACTCAACATTTATGTTTGATATTACTAAGAGTGGAAGGTGTATCCTCTTATAATGTGTCTTCCTTCTTTTATATTCTTTTGCTTTAGATCTGCTAAGAGTTACCTCCATTGCACACATATAACAATAACAAGGTCATGTGCCTTCGTGCAATTGATCTATTATTCATGATCCTCACTCCACCAATCAAATATGATAGTGTTTTATTAGATCTATGTTGAATCTTCAATTAGAACATCCAAAAATCTCTTAATTGACTTGTACTCTCAGCCTCTAGATTGAGTAGGATGATTCCAAAATTGTAATTCTCCACTCCAGGAGCCCTAGTAATAAATGTTTAAGAATACAGACCTGTGCATGCATGCTTAAGGTGACGTCGTACAGCCTAATTTATCTTTGATAAAAATTCCAAAACCTAAAATATGCCTTAAAAGAATTAAAAAATTAAAGCATGTTTTATTTTTATTTAAAATAACTTCGCATATTTTTAAATTAAAACACCTTCTAAAGAGGCATGATGACTGGGCAAGTGTTTTTTGAAATTTTTTGATGTGAGGAGATTTTTCATTGTGTCAGTTCCAATGAGTGGTTAGAAGATATATTTTACCTCACCCAAGAGTACTTTTTTAAAGTTTCAAGTGCAAGTTTTTAGTCAATAGGCCTATGTATGGGAAATTGTATTGTTAATATCTTGCAAATGGTAACTCAAAATTGGGTGCCATTTTTTTTAGAAGTGTTTATTTTTTATTTCCCATGAATTGGGATTATTTTTATTGTAAAACACACTTATTTATAAAGTGCCAAAATTTGGGGGGCGGGGGGCGGGGGGTGGGGGAGGTGCGAGAAGGGGTACCTGATTATCTTGGGGGGTTTGTTGTGGGCCATACATTCTCTCTTGCACACATTCAATTTTTTGAAACTATTACATGTGCCTATTTAGTGACTACTTGGATTTATTTCTCTTATATTCTTGGATGCATTTTTAGTAGAGCCTGATGTCCATTTGAGCATGTATTATCACTTGTGCATCGATTTCTCTCACTTGATTGGACTCATTTTTAACGTCGTCCAAAGTCCATCTCTAGAGTGTGCACTTTTACTACCTAATGAGGAAGGTTTTTTCATCTCCATTGACCCTTAATGAGAAGGACAACTATGTTTTCTTGTGTGCTTACATGGAACACTTTCTCACACACAAGAATTATATTCCATTTTTATATGGATAAATTCCTGTACCCATTGATCCTGTTTGGTTCAATAAGTGGACTAATACTTGTGACAAGGTTTTTACCACTCTGTTACTTCATGTTTCCATGGATATTCATTTCCATGTGGAACATACATAGTGTCCCTGCATTATTTGTAACATACTATAGAGTCTTTTTGGTGATTGTACTGAGACTTACAGTACTCCTCTGCTTCCTATTATCTCTTCTAAAATTATTGTACTCTCCCCTCCTGATTTTGTTTTTTTTCATTACATATCCATGATGGACATTGCTCTTCTTTCTATCAAACTCCCCACTATAGGATGAGATTCTACCAGATCTTAGTTGTCTCATTATAGATTCTTCATTTATTCCTATGTAGATTACTACTCTTTCAAAGCCTTCATAAACTTGCATTTCAAAGGACTTTACTGATTTCAGTGAGATCATATACATTGAGAATATTGATGACTCATATTTTCATGTGGACATTCATTTTGCAGATTTAAGTACTTCATCTACAGACCAGTCTTTAATTTCAATGTTTTACATTTGCTCTCCTCTTTCCATGGACATTCTTTCATTGAATGTTCCATGTCTATCTTCTTCTCTAGTTGTTCTCTCTCCTTCATTATATGCTTCTTTATTTCCATAGTCTACAGTTAATCCTATGATATTTGATCAAAATTTGGCACATTCAAACATTATCTAGGAGACAATTGAGAATTTTAGAGATATACATCTTGATTTCTACATGCATTCCACTTGAGAGGTATTTTAATAGTTTGACAGCTCATAGTTTCTTTCTTCGAAAAGTAAGGGACAATATTTATTTTATAGAGACCTACTATAGCATTCTCCATGTGAAATTATATGCATAGATTCTCTCTCTTATTTTTGGAGGCACACATCCTTCATATTTTGTAGGATACTGGGATCATTGCATTGTGTATGGATACCTTATCATGCCTTGTTATTGGGACCCATTTTTTGTATCATCACCTACCTAATTTTCACTTATGGGGGGTGTTGGTGTAGGCCTTTTTACCACTAGGTTTTTCCTTCATTGTTGTATTATATTGCTTAGGGATCTAGAGGTCATTTGGGTTACTTGGGAAGATTAGTCCTACATTCACTGGAATGTGTGGTATATTTACCTCTCCAACCTATAAATGCACCTCTCCTTTCATATTTATAATGCAGTATATTGTGTGAATTATTGAAGCATTTGTGTCATGGTGCAATTATTTCTCTTTGATTTCATTCTTATAACTGCATGTGTTTGCCCTATATCATCGTGAACAATACGTGTCTTACATTAGATCTTGAATCAGTGCATTCAATTGGATCAACATTCCTAGAACTCATTTTGATAAAACAATGAACTAAGATTAGGTGGTAATCTACTTAAGATGATTAGTTATTTAGGCATAGACTATGGAAATCATGTGTGTGAATAATGTTAAATCAGGAAGGCCATATGCATAGGTAAATTAATGTCTTAGAGAGAGTGTGAGTAAGATTCATATGTGTATGTGTGATTTAGGAATTTGACTCAAGAGAATATGGTTAGTATTGTGTTAGTTCCAAAATGAAAAAAAAATGAAATAAACACACTAATGGCATAACATCTCTAGGCCTAGACACTAGGGAGAGCTTAGTTAACAATCATGAATGAAACACACAACTAAAATGCAAGAGAAAACTCTTTTACCTTCCTTGGATGCTCCAAAATGCTTTTTGTGGTGGCTTGCTCGGCATGTGCTCATAAAGTCCTTGGTAATGGAAGCTTGACAACCTCCATCTCTCCTTGGCACCTTTGGCTTGTGACTTAGCTTGGCTTGGAATCAATTTGGCATTATAACACTAGTTGCTTGAAGCTTTTAGAACCAATCCTGCATTATAACTTTGCACAAATTAAGATTAAAAATGATGTTGTGAGGCCTCCTATTTATAGATTTTTGGATTTGATCAAAATCAACCTCAACCATCCATCTCAAGGTTGAGATGTGTGGTTGAAGATTAATTCAATTTTTGGAATTAAGTTTGTAATTATCCTCATCATGGCATTGTAATAAGGGGTAATTAAGAGGCATGGAGGGCATCATGAAAGGGATTGATGAGGAATGGAGGGCATGAATCCTAATATTTGTGGCATTTATGGCCTAGGGATGTCTTCCCAAGAAATGAGGTCACTTAATGATGCAAATATTTAATATTCATTTCCAACACAAATTATTCAACAAGTTTCCATGGAATTCTTGAATAGGCCTTGATTTGGGTTAATTAGCTCTTAAACATGATTAAGTACTTTATGCATAAAATATCCAAACTAATTAGAATGTCTTGTTATTGGTCCTAAATTTGACTAGATTTGAATTGGAAGTCCACATTAGATGCATTAGATGCATATTCCCATTTATAATGTTTCCAACAATAAATAACAAAGGCATGAGTCTTGTGCAAAAGATTTGATAAGAAAGAGCAGTCCAGAGCATGTAGGTGTAAATTTGGCAATTTGACTTGAACTGAACTGATCAAAGTTAGCTGGCCCATAAATTACATTACCCCATTTAGTGATACCCTTGTCAAAATCAGCACTTGAATATGTCAATTTCACATCATTTTGTGTGTTATAGTATTTTTAGGTCAAATTGTGTGTTTTAGGTGGAAACTAGCCAAAAGCCTAGTTGGAGGTTATCAATAGCCAGTTTTAGGTGTCTATAGTATGAACAAGTCATATATGTTAAGTTTTGGTCAAAATTGGTATTGTCAAGTGTCTAATATAAAATTTGTGTCTATAATTATACACAACTCCATAATAAATCTATATAAATCCTTGTGCATATATGCCAATATGCATCAAACCTAGCTATAAACTCATCCATATTCCTTAATATCTTGAATATCAAGATGTAAACTGTAAAGAAGGGTACAACCACTCATGTCTACCATAATAAAAATTTCAATCAAAATATTATTTTTTTCATAACTGTGGAGTTATGACAGTAAGAATTTACTCTAAAATCATGCTCACACTAGATTATCTCTCCTAACCTCTAGCACCACCTCTATAATATTGATAGCCAAACATTTATCTTCCAAATTGAGCAACATAACTTGCACATCCTGATTCTAATAAGTAATTGTAAAATGAACTAGATATCTTCTAAGGTCACAATCATCTCCCCTATGAAGAACTAGAAAGAGTGAGAATCACATTCCCAACACTCAACGAATATTATGAGAAGGGGCAAGTCAATAGGAATAACATCCAATCTATCAACATGTCCAAGGTTGAAAGCATTAATAATAGCCTAGTCTTGTGAATCTAGTCAATGATCTAAAATTGATCCCTAAGACTCGATTCTTCTTAAACTCTTGGATGTGTATACTACTCTCCAACCACAAAGCAAAAAAAAAACATGTATTATATAAACCAACTCGAAAATTAATAAAAAAACATTTAAAAAAATACAAAAGTAACAATGTATGTACTTAAGAAACCTAATAGACTGACTTGTCACTCACAAGGGAAAATATGAAATTTAAGGATAGACTTGTCACTTATAAGTGCAAACTCATTTCAAACTTAGGTGGAACCATATCCAAAGGGAAAAACTCAATAGTTAAACTTGTTGATGTAGGTTCAAACTCAACAATTATTAGGCATAATTAGTGATGCATTGACCAATCTAAATATTTCTAAAATTATAAAATGAGCAACTTTCAAAAAATCAAAAAAGGGAGAAAATCATATAAAACTCAAAATACCTCTACCACGGCTTGACCTACAGTAACCTAGGAACATACACGGTCTAATCTACATAAAATAATAACTCATCAAGGCATCATAACTAAATATCAAAGCTCAAAAAACACTAAAGTATCAAATGTAAAAGTGAAAATGATTTCTAATTTTAGAAAATTAAAATACTTTTGTATGAAGAGATACTTTATTATATTTGGCATATAATGTGTCAAACTACAACCATTTACACTTTGTTGGATATATCTCCCATAATTACTAATCCTAAACAAACATTTGACTACATCAGCAACATTTTGAGTCTATTAGTCACTTGAGCTACCTTTTAGCATTTATTATGCTGCATCACAACATTTATTAATCTATAAGGAACCTTTTTTACACTTTATAGCCTAAAATGGCATAACATGGAGTATAATGACCATTTATTCAAAAATCATTTCTGATAAATGATCATACTTCCATTTATTTCCAATGCATTTATGGTGGGTGTGTTTATGTTTATCATCACTACACCTCAATTTCTCTAGATAATTTTCCTTCATGGGACATATTCTACATTGCTTTACTACTTGGTATAATATACTGACACTTATCACCTAGAGCATATCATATACATCTTATATGTTAGGGGCATCTATTGGGACATACTATTTAACCCTCTCACCTTGAGCATATAGCTTGTATCTTTCCACTTAGGGGCAATATTACATTATTACATTTAATTCTACATTAATATTAAGTTCACATGAATGTAAATCATATACATTTTCTCTAGGCCCACAAGGGGCATATCATATTACTATTATTTGGACCATATTGAGACTATCTCACTTGTTAGAGCCATATACCTTATATATGTCTCACATCACTATATTAGAGGGACCCTTCTACCCTAAGCACCATCTACATCTTGGAATATCATGGTTTTCATACTTTTTATTCATAACACCATGTCTTATACATTGGTTTACATGACATATACACTCCTAACAAGAGCATCATCTTATGAGTTATTAACTAGACAAGTCATGAGAAGATAATAATAATTCATTTATCACTTATGAGCTTCATTGACTACATCTGATATAAACTTCATATGGGGGAATCATACCTACTTGAGTTTTATTGATCATATCCATACCTTAATTTTCCTATGGGGGCATCCTACCCAAAGAATGTACCTAATTGATCAAAAAACTTATATTTACTTTTACATATGGAGAAATCATACATGTTTATGTGTTTTCATTGATCATATGATATATGTACATTTTCTTATGGGGCATGGTACCCATATTTATCTCCTTGAGATATTTATTAACATATCCTACATATGGAATTTATCACACCCATGCGTCCCATGAGTTTACATTGATTATATAGATCATGACTTACATACATCATGACATTTGATCAGTTTCACACCTGATACATTTATTACCATATCTTACTATCCTAGAGTAATGACATGCATTGGGTCCATGCCATTATCCCATCTAGATTATCCTCGTGAAATAATAAGTTAGGATTATTGAGTTTCACACAAGTAAATCCTTGAGTTATAACATTATGTATTGACTCTCACATAGGTGTATCATTATATCACATTGAGAGTTACATACATTAGACATGATACTTATATATTATTTCACATGTTTTGACATCCCTGTTGCGCTTATTGATGTAGAGGAAATAACTTGACAACTCACACTTGTCCTTTGCTTCAATATAACAACTCTTTGACAAAGGTTATCAATGGCAAACTTGTTCATCACATGTTTCAAGGTTTTATAGATTAATCAAGGTGATTATGATATTTTTCATGCTCATTATATTCCTTTTTTATTCCTTAACCAACTCACAAAAATGTCACAGTACACATCTTGCAACATACACAACTTCTCTCACTTTGATAGGGTTTCTTGTAACTTTTTTTTAGGCCTTTTTGAATTGTACGATCAAACAAAGTTTGATTTTGAAAACATATGACCATTTTCTGATAGCCCCTATCTTATTATATCTCTATATGAGATTTATTGCCCACAATGTACTTGGAAGTCACGTTTTTATCTTTTTTAGGCTCTGTTTAGGCCTAATTAGGCCTTCGTTACCCCTATTCATACATGGTTGCCTAAATCCATACTCCACCATTCTAAACCAGTTAAAAACCTTAAAAATAATTATTTAGACATTACACACTATTAAATTACAAATTTTTATAAATTTTCATTTGATGAAACTCTTGTAAGATGGATTTTTATCTCAAAACCCTACTTTAGGGTCTACACAAACTATATGTGCCTGAGAGGAATGAATTTGAAGTTTCGGTCTTTCAAGCCAATTTAAAACTACTGTAATGAATATTATTTGTATTTATGATCACTTTTCACCCTCTCCAATCATTGGATCTCTCATTTGAAGCCTCTGTTTGACATTCTTTCAAGTTCTTATCCTAACTGTGTGTACAGACTCAGACTTCCACGGGGTTTGAACACATTTCTACAAGAAATATATGTCTAAAATTAATGGAAAATTCATAAGAACATTTAAAATCATTGAAAAAAAATTCTTACCAATAATTAATGTGTTTCATTCAATATTCCATACAATCTTCTTAACACATATCACATTTTGTCTCCTTCAACATAGAAAACAAGGTACACTTGGTTTACAACATTGATCCTTCATAAAAGAATTGGAAACCAATTTAAGAAATGATTGACGTACCATTAAAAAACATGTATAAACCTTACCAAATACATCATAACATTAACAAGTTATCTTTATTGCTTCTCCTACTAGTATACTAACTTACACTACCAACTCAATGCTTATACATAAAAAAATAGGGTCTGCCACTGATTCAGTCTTAAAATGAGGAATCCCTTTTGGTTTCTTGGATCTTGGTCTCTCCTCATATTTTAATACCATCCCCATAAATATCTCTAAACAAAAACTTACAAGTTTTATAAATCCTATAACTACTCTAACTGCCTTTTGACCTTCCAACAATCATAAAAGGCTACTTAGAACATGGCAAGTAGACACTAAGTTTATTTTGTTGTACATATATGATCTGAGGCCCATGGTATATAACCATGGTGTCTTAAATCATTTTCCCTTAATAACATCAAGAATGATTCATCCTTAAATACACACAAAACTCATAAACCATGCTTCATAAATTCAAAATTTTATATTATTGAAATTGGCGAGAAAATACCAATTTTGAAATCTAACCTACCTAAGCATCCCTAGACACTTGGAAAATATTCCAAAGTGTGTACAAAGACTCATACCACCCTTAAAAACCTAAACATCCTAATTGACCACAAAACAACTGATCAAATCAAAATTATTCAATCAAACACAAGATAAGTCATCCTTAGAAAGTTTCTCCTGCATCACTTATCATACCATATATTAAGGGTAATTATCCCATTTTAAATTAAGCCTTGGATGATTACCATCTTAATTTCTAAAGTCTTACACAATATGGTTTGATTATCATTAGACTTATACATTGAGAGATACCTTGGAGCATCCTAGTTGTCCCCATCTCCCATCATATTTTTCTATCCTAATTTTATTTTTATAGAAAATAAGGAATAAACTATTGCAATGAATAGATATAATAATATAGTTTTGAAAGTATAGAATTCATATTACCCATTGGCTAAAAATAGAAATGAGAAAATGTGATAAACGAACTAGGCTATATAAATAAAGTATAAAAGATAATAAATAATCACACCTTGTTATAACTAAATTTTTTTAGTTTGAATTTGGAGTATGATTGTGTAGGCTAAGTGTATTATTTTTGAACTTGGATTTGACCTCTAGATCCTTTTGAATATAACTACACTCTACATGGGTTAGTCAAAGCATAATATTATGTCCCACTTTTTAGCATAAAAAGGCCACATACAATTCAAATATCATCTAAAAATATCTTCAGTTTGTGTCATTAATATTAATCAAATATATGTGTTTTAGATTATATATACAAAGATGTAGTGCATATGCATTTTTCAAAAAAAATAAAAATCATTGAGCATTTTTTAGGATTTATTTTTTTATTATTAAAAAAAAAATCTGCTTAATGGACAGAGTATTTTTCTTTGATCATTTAACCTAGGTAAACTTGTGATAAATGGATTTGTGTAGTGAGGTCTATCTCTACTTCACCAAGTTTATCATGTGCATGGTTGTGAAACCTAATTTTTATGTTACTTATTTGCCTCATGTTTTATAATCTTCATATACTTGTGCTTTCCTATTTTTCTAAATAGAATGTGTTGAATTTTTTATTCTTTATCTTTGACCTAGTTTGACACTCAAAACAAACCATCCGTTATGGACTGCTAAAGTGACATTAAACTCCATGCATTTTTATGTGAGTGGAAATTAAATTGCTTGAACAATGGTTTTGGACCTCCTCTTCTATATAAGTGATGATGTAGATACATGCAGGATAAAACCTTCATTTGTATAAGGGGATGATGAGATCTCTGTTGATGTTTAAAATTGTGCTTTGTTTCAGACACCAACAATGGGAAGTTTTAAGATGTGGGACATGCGACTTGAAACAACCTCCAAATTTTTAAGAAGCTGGTCTCTTCTTTACATCAAGTGTTTGGGGGAAAAGGGATAGGAATTTTAGCAAAAACACAATCCAAGAAATAAAATCTAATCTATGGTGATGCGCCTGAATGTAATTCATCCTTAATCCCAAGCATAGTGAGACTATATGTAGGATTCATTTACATATAAGAGCAAACAAGTGCATGATCAATGTAAAAGATGAAAACAATAGAAACAGAGGCTCATAGCATAGACTACTTTCACAGTGATATAGAAAATGTCAACAAAGGCATAGGGTTCAATCTTCTTATTTGAATCTTTCAGTCATATAAAAGGCACATAAACACGTACAGTTATATAAACCTTCCAACTCAAGAAAACATGACAAAAGCAAATGACATTCCTAATCATAGCTCTTGAAAATCTACAGCCTAGACTACTTTTGCAAATGACACAGAAAATACCAACAAAGGCATAGGGTTCAACCTTCTCACTAATTTTCCAGTCACATAAGAGGCACAAAAACACGCACGGTTACATAAACCTTCCAACTTAAGAAGATAGAACAAAAGCAAATGATATTACTTAGTCACAGCACTAGAAAGTCTAAACTTTTGATAATAATTTTCTCAAAAAATTATCCCTCTCTGTATCTCATCCCTTTTTGGTGATTCCTGCACTCCTCTTTATAGCCTCGGATTCCCTCTAGATTGTCTATGCATTCCCAAACTTACGGCCCAAATTGAAATCTAACTGAGCTGGAAGTGCCTATCAGAAGATAGTTCTTAGATTCTGAAATGTTTTATTTCCCTGTAGTTCACTTGCTAAAATAGATACACAAGATGCTCTATTCTATTAAACAGAAGAGGACACTTAGTCAATTCCCTAAAAATCTTCTTATTTCTTAGGAGACACTGGAGAATGACACTTGGCATGTTTCACAACACTTACCGAAGGAACGTTCTGACTTTGACACCTATCATAATCCGCTTCTTTGACACTTAATAACTTAACATAAATAAGACTCACTGCATCTCTTACCCGAGTAGCTTTGAAAAGGGGCATAGGGACAGGTGTCAATCTCCGCTACTTCATCAAAAGATATGTGGCAATCTTTGCTTTACTCATCTGGGGTTATGTGGTGGTCTCCACTTCTATTAGCTACCTTTTAGAAACCTGCAAAAGATGACACATGGCGATCTCTGCTTTACTTTGTTTATACCATAGAAACAAAATGGATCTTATTCCACATTTATATGGACAGTGACACCTAGTGGCTTCCGCTTGCTTCAAACACCAAACTTTGGACCCACCACAGTTTTTACTACATCAGTGAAGCAAAATTGAAGATAATTCAGATCGTGACACGTGGTGGCTTCTGCTCTCTCTTGCTAGGGTACATGGCATCTTCCATCACTTTTAGAAGAACAACACTAAGACCTTCTGCTACTGCCACTTGGTGCTTTCCACTTGATCTTGATATTTAGCTTGTCAAACCTTTCACTAAAAAGAGATGAAATGTGGGTGCCGATATGAAACTACAGACGTTGACACTTGGCATGTTCCACTGAGTCATTGTGAGATACATGGCATATTCTGACCAACTCACAAAAAATATGAAAGGTGCCTCGAATGATGACACTTGGCATTTCCACTTGAGAAAGGATTCCTTAGAGGATGACACTTGTCAGCTTCTACTTTACCCCAACACTTAGACAAAAAATGAATCAAAAGGAAAATAGAGTCCATGCTCTATTTCACAACTTTGCCATCTCGGATCAAAGAATGCGAGGACAAAATTTCACGGCGTTTGACTAAAAAAATAGAATGAAATGTAGAGTAAATTTTTACTCTACAGTTATTGGTGACCCCGAGGAATTTTGAGCCTACTCAAAAAGAAACCACAACTCCTGCTAAATCAAAATTTCAAAATCATAGCTTCAACAATGTTGTCTGGTAGGTAGACCACTCTTCATAAAATAACCCTTGCTTATTCTACAATTCATTGAAAGCTAAATCAAGGTTAATGATATCCTTGTGTGAAAAAATTTGCAAAATTTGAACAGTAGCCTTCAATTTGAATTTGAGCTGGGAAACAGGAACCAAGATAGCTTCTATTTCAGGGACTGATGAATCATCCTTGAGATCTTAAAAAATTATTTGATCATTCTACTTGGCCAACAGTAATGGTTCAATTTCTTCTACCATCAGCTTGGTGTTTTCATCAGGAAATGGAGAAAGAAGACCTAATTATACTAGATCTTCAACATGTTGTTTCATATCATTAATTCCTTCTTTCATGACATCTAGAAGCTCTCTACAATTGGTGGCTGTGAAATTACAACTAATAACCTCATTTACCCACTTGGCAGTGACCATTCTATCATTGATTCCTGCTATTGATAATGTTGCATCTATTGCATCATAAATCTTTTGCAACAACGTTTGCGAGTCTGTTACTCTCTCAAAAACTATAGCCAGAGTATTTACAACTGAACTCTCCACCTTTTTTCACAATTACTGTGCATTTAGTAGGAAGGTGAGAGAAGGCCTAAGCTAATTAATCTTTGAAGAGATTCTCTTCCACATGGATTCATATAGCTCCTTTACCAAACTTAATACTCTGACACTCTTTGGCCTATTGGCCAGCTCTAGTGTCAATTGTGTTGCTCTCTGTTGCTCTGTTTGAAGTTATGCTTGTATGGCTGCAGTATTATTCTATTCGGCCAATAGATTTTGTTGCAATTGGGTAACTTGTAGTAGGTGTTCCTCACATTGTCCTTACAACATTGCCTTTTCGTGCCTCAGGGTCGTCACCTCATCCTTTACCTGTGTGAGCTCTGCCTTTAAAGAATCATATTGGGCCTGAACTGCCCGATGAGTCTAAAGAGAAATAGTATTTTGTAACTATTTATTCAGATTATCTATTTCATTATCTTTTCTATTGATCTCTAAGGTCAAACTACTATAGTTTGCCTTTTCTTTGGCTACCTTGACTTCCATCTTCTGTAGCCTTCTTGATATCTTCAAGTAGTCCTCAGTAACTGTAAAAGTAGATTCAGTCAACAGCTCAATTGTGTCTTATGGCTTAAAGAGGGACATGTCAATGGCCACTTCATTCATTGTGTAATCCTCTATCTGCATCTGCTCTATTGGTTTTATTACATTTGGCGACAAATGAGTCACCGTCAATTGCTATTGGATGGGGTCAAATTGTGACTACAAATGAGGTGTAGCCAAAGCTTTATTCTCCTTAATCTTCTTCTTCTCTCTTCAGACTTCCCTTGCCTTCCTAACAATATCTGCTTGGGTCTGGAAGGTAGAAGGAGAGGTAATGTGCCCACCCACAAAAGGATGTCCCTATGGTAGACCATATTGAATAGCCAATTGTTGGCTATGGTTAATTTGAGGGGAAAGTTTCTTGGGAATAGAAGGGGAGAAATGAGGTAATGTTAAGTCCATAGGTGACACAGATGGGGAAAGGTGAGAAATGGGAATGGCAAAAGTGGCAGGGGAAGAAATAGACTAAGAAGGAGAGAGAGGAATAGTACTTACCTGAGGAGCAATTATAGTACCATGTAATTGGTGTTGTGGTGTGTCCGTCTCTTCTTCTGAAGTAAATTGAAACTACACCCTCTTTCATTTTTTGGGTGTCTCTTCTTCTGGATGTATTTCTACTCCTTTCAATGAGGTTTGCAAAGAATTGGGAATACTTATAATCAAGACTGATGGGGAATCTTGTGATGGTGAAGGCACCATAGTTTTTTGCATTTCTATAGCACTGAGGGATTGAGGCCAAACTGATACAGTTACTGTAGCTGCAGCTTGCTCTAAGGCTTGTGACTCTTGGCTTGACCCGGCCCTAGCTTCCTATTCTTCACCCAAAGTTGGAAAATTACTTGTCTCTAGGCTAGATACAGGGGAGAGATGACACTCATCCCATAGTTCTTCCCATCTTTCATCTATGTCTACATTCTTGAAAGAATGGGTTGTTTGACAAATTTCTTGCCTATACTTCCAATAGGCCTCTATCTTCTCAGTATCCCAATATTTATTCTTCAAGGTTCTTCTTAAGCCAAAATTCATTCTGACTTTAGGATCATAATCTCTTTGTTTGACATAGAATGTCTCCCATGGCCTATTTTGTGGGAGGGGCAAGTCTGTTAACTCAACATAATATCTAGGAGTGTCTTTCCTAGGATTTCTTCTATTCTCCCAAAATGGGCGGCCTTCATGCATAATTTTGGTTGCAACCCTATGAGTCCTTACCCATGAGGCTATGAAACCATTTAGGTCATAAACCCATTTGTCTTTTACTAGGAGGAAACCCAGAAAGGCTAGCTTTTTGAGCAACACAACTTCTACGTCTCTAGTTTCCAAAACCATGCTTGTTGTCATCCATGGGAGATCATACATTTTTATTTTTCTCTTCCCAGAACCAAATTCATTGTCAACTGTGGATACCTGCCTAGTGACCTCTAGGAATGCTAACCTAGGAGTCAAAATCTTAGGTAGCAATATTGGTTCCCCACAAAAACCATGGACTCTTATAATGATATGGTGGGATCCAAAATAGAAATCGCAAGGAATTGGGCAACTAGCCAGAAGATTTGAAACACTAGGAAATAATCTATTCATAACTGGTTTAGGATTGAGGTGGCAAAAAGCAGGAGTAACAAATAATTCCTAGAACTCATATGGGTCACTAGTCTTTGACAAAATCTGTGTCCATGTAGACACAAGAATGGTCATTTGGAGATCAAAATCTGGGTCATACATATTAAGATACATATGTTGGGCAAAGAGGTCAGAGTTATAGAAAAGCATGAGGTAGAACAAATAGGAAAAATACCTGAACACTCATTTTGATCTAAAATGGGCCAATTGTTCTACCATTGAGAAATCAATTTGTTCATAAAAGTTGAGCCGATACTCTTGGGTTTTGTCAATGGTCTTTAGCCTAAAAAGGATAGCCATTTGTTCTACATACACTGCCATATCATCTTTCATGCCAAAGATGAGATCCATCATAGACAATGTGTCTTGGCTAGCCTGTGTGAATTGAGCTCTTGGTGCAGGGAGTGTGGGTACCATAGTGTCATCATCCCCCAGTTGTAACTCAGATCTCAAGAACCTTGACTGAGTGTTGATATTTGCCCACATTCTTTGCATCTTAGCAATAGTTGGAAATGTAGCTGTACTATCATGATGTAGGGCTAACATATCCCTAATATCTTGCAGTGTGATTTGCATCGTGAATGGGCCTCATTGAATGGTGCATGAAGGTGCATGGAATAAGTCTGCACATAATTCAACCAGGTCAGGGCATGAATGCACAGCCAGGACAATGAACTGAGCCAGTTGTGAGTTCCATATCCTCATGGTGAATGTTTCATATTGCCCTACTCTGGCCCTTTATAGACACCTTTGATGTGCCCCTTCTCTAAGATTTTTGCTACTAGTTTTTTTTAGAATTGGGTCCATGATGCCATCCACATAATCTTTTATTTTTGCTGGGTCACTTGCTTGACCAGCTTCAGGAAACTTGGTCTGTGGATAGGTCTTCAATCGCTGTGCAGGAGCTGAAGCATACAATTTACTTGATAGAAACTTATCAAGGGATTCATACATCCCAGCTCCTTATTGTGAAGATTGTGCCCCCTCCATCTCTATATCTTCTCTGTGATAGCTTGTATGAACTTTTTGCAAAATGGAAATATTTTCACTGAAACAAGTTTACTAAGCACAAAAAATGCTAGTAGGATATTTTCTCGTGGATGCAGGAATGCTTAAGAATTTGTAAACTTTAACTCTTGCTAAGAGGTATTTATTGACCTATCAAGTCTCAAATTGCATTAAACTCAGATAACTATTAGAAAATCTTACTCAATCTTCTTGGGAGAGTGAGATAGACACGTTATGCAATTGGCAGTGCAAGGTACCTTGGGGATTTCTAAAGATTTGGAAGACATTTAATGTATTGGAGAATTTTTGAAAATTTTGAAAATTCTGAGCTATCGACTACATGTTCAAAGAACACTTATTTAAAAGAAAAGTGGGAAAACAAAGCAATACAAAAAGGGGAAACTACCTAACTACATTAATCAAGCATCTTTATCTCCCTCCTGGATCTAAAGAAGAATTCCTAGAGTCTCTTTCATGACAAGACAGCTTATGTTGCCATACAAGTGGTCGAATTGGATATTGCTTTGGTGAATTTCCCTTTATGTATGCCTCATTAATTTTCCTCCATTCAAACAAGTCTGAGTCAAACATGCTTCCCATATATATAGACTCTTCTTGTTCTTGGAAGCTCATCGAATATCGGCTCTTGATATTGGCATGTCGTACTAGGAAATCAATTATTGACCTAATTCCTTCTGCTTCAAACTCTAGTTCTACTGCATGATCATGCTCTTTAATAACTTCAAAATTAACAATATCTTGAAAGGATAATTCTGAAAGTTTGCAATAATTTTTCACATGTAATTGAGGCTCAATGTTGTTATGCTCATCTGTAACCGGTTCACAGCTATCTTGAAAAATGGTATACCCTAACTAAATGATTTCAAACAAATCATTTAAATCATGATCCAAGAAATGTTCATGCTCTTCCTCATTATCTTGCAAAGTAAGAAGAAAATAAGAAATTATTTTTTCTTCATCAGAGGTCAAGATATATGCTTGTGATTTCTCACTAGGAATCTGGAATTCATAAGAGGTGTCTTCTGACTTTTCTTCCTCTAGAACATTTGGAATTCTATGATCTTCATCAAGTATAACGTAAGTGCCCAGACCAATAGATTCATAATTTCCATATGGGTCACTTTGCATCATAGCTAATAAATGATCATTTTCTTGTTCATGATTATATCCAGTCCATTCACCTATCTCTTCGACAAAAACCCTTTCTTTATTCATCATAGCATGGGTTGCCTCTAACTTTGTAGTGGGCTCATTAGTGATGTGATCTTTATACAATGGTTCAGACAATATCTTCATCTTTGAACCGTATTTAGTTCTTAAGATGAGATGAGACCAATCAAGGGACATATATCCCCCTATTTTGGCTATAAAGTCTCTTGATAAACATAAGCCAAAAATAGGAGGTATATCTATCACTACTACATCTTGATTTATAATTATATTAGGACAAGCATATAATTTTAATTGGAGTTGTTTGATTCTCCCTATGGTTTGTAATGCTCTGCCATCTAGCTGTATGACCCCTTTAGTGAGCGGTTCATACTTAATCTCTAAAGCATCAGCTATATGCTTGGGCATTACTGTGGTACTAGCCCTTGAATCAATCATTGCATTATGCAGCAATTTCTTGCCAACTATTAAAGTTAAATAGAAGGGATCCAATTTGGTTTTGCTTACCTATGTTGTATTATTCATTAGGGTTATTGTCTGTAGATGGACTATATCTTTGAGCTTTTCTTTTCTAGTAGTTCCTTCTTTGGTAACAGTACTTTTGGGCACTGCTTGGCCTTGTAGAGCTTCTTGTAGTAGTGTCTTCTATTTAGGAATAGCCAATATATCCCATATTGATACTTGTGTTGGAGTCTTCTTCAATTGATCCACCACATTTATTGGTCCCAGAGTCTGAGCTTTTTGAAAATAAGGATATCTTGTTTTTTCCTGAATTTGGGCAGGAGTTCCTTGATTTTGCACTAGCTAAGGCACTTCTTATCTGACAGCAATGTTTCCTTGTCCTTGAAATAGAGGATTCTCCATGACTTGACTATTTACAATCTCAGGTTGTTCCACCATCCTTCTATTTGATCTGGTGTAATAATCAAATTGCACCACTAGTTTTTTAGAGGTAGATGTTTCATTCAAAAATACTTACTCTTCATCTTCAAACCATGAAAATAGAGCATGTTCAGAGGCTATTTCTTCCTCTTGTTGTAGAGACATCCCTTGCATCTGAGCCATTAGGACTAAATTTGGCATACCAGGAGACTGGTAGGCTTGATTGTCACTGGAACTTGCAAACTGACCATCCATTCTTCTTTGCTCTGCCACCTTTTGTTGTAGATTACCCCTAGGACAATCTCTAGGTGTATGAGCATCATTTCAAGGGAAACACTAGGCATTAGTATTATCTACATAATTATTTTGCCCTGGAACAATCTCCCTATTTGAATTGGGAGGAATAGTTTATGAGGGTGTGGGAACTACAACTAATTGATTTGCTAGCTGATGGTTAGTTTGTCTTGGAGGACCCTGATATTGGTTTGGCTGAGATGAAAATTTGTTTCCTTGATAGCCTTGGTATGGAGGCTTAAAGAAAGTATTCTGCTATCTTTTTATATTGATCAGCTCATTGGAAAATATCCTTAGGATATTTTTGATATCATCCAACTCAGATGGTTGTGTGGGGACAATTTCTTTAGCAGATGGTTGAGGGTAAGTGTACATAGACACAAGTGGGCTTACAGATTTAGGGACTTATTGAGGTAATGGCAGGGAAATTTTTGGGAACATGGGCATGGGAGGCCTTGGAGGTAATTTTCTAGCATCTATCAAATTATTCTCAGCTCTGACTGCATATTCATAAGCCTCTGGCAAAGTGTGTCCTCCAAGTGACTGAATCATAACAGATATATATGAATTTAAAGCTTTAAGATAAAACACTATGGCCATACCTGGTAATGGTCTAGCTGTAATAGGGATTATGTCCCAAGTATTTTGAAATCTGGAATTGAAGTCAGTCATGGCTTCTTGTGGTCCCCTTTGAATGGTAATTAACTACTGTAACAAAGAAGACTTATCACCCTTCTCTACATATCTTTCAAAGAAAATATCTCTGAGCTCATCCCATTTAGATATTGAATTGGGAGTCAAGGATTGGTACCATTCCAAAGCCTTCCCTTTAAAAGAAGTTGCTAATAACCTTATAGCCACATTCTACTGTGTGACAACGTGTATAGCACAGATGTCTGATACATCTTGAAGATGTTATTCAAGTGTTTTAGAATCTTGCCCACTGAATTTGGGTAGAGCTTTCAAGGCATTTACTGGGATAGGATCCCAAGTAGCTGGTGGTATTGGGAACATCAGAGGACTACCAATGTTCCAACTTGTATAATTCCTTGGGGGAACAGGGGCTCCCATATTTACTTTTGGTATTGGTATAAATTGATTGACTCTCCTTCTTGGACTAGTTACCAAAGGTGGTACAAGAATACCCAAATTTATAGCAGATTGAGATCTGGTTATTGGTCCACAACTCTAACTCCTTGTAGCTCTCTGGTTCATACGGTCTTGAAAGAAACTTCAAGACTAGTCCCACCAGGTGTGCCAAAAACTATTGATGTTTAAAATTACGCTTTGTTTTAGACACCAACAATGGGAAGTTTCAAGATGTGGGACATGCGACTTAAAACAACCTCTAGATTTTTAAGAAGTTGGTCTCTTCTTTATATCAAGTGTTTGGGGGAAAAGGGATAGGAATTTTAATAGAAACACAATGCAAGAAATAAAATCTAATCTATGGTGATGCACCTGAATGTAATTCATCCTTAATCCTGAGCACAATGAGACTATATGTAGGATTCATTTACATATTAGAGCAAACAAGTGCATGATCAATGTAAAAGATGAAAACAATAGAAATAGAGGCTCACATCATAGACTACTTTCACAGTGATACAGAAAATGTCAACAAAGGCATAGGGTTCAATCTTCTTATTTGAATCTTTCAGTCATATAAAAGGCACAAAAACACGTACAGTTATATGAACCTTCCAACTCAAGAAAATAGGACAAAATCAAATGGCATTCCTAATCATAGCTCTAGAAAGTCTACAGCCTAGACTACTTTTACAAATGACACATAAAATACCAACAAAGGCATAGGGTTCAACCTTCTCATTAAGTTTCCAGTCACATAAGAGGCACAGAAACATGCACAGTTACATAAACCTTCCAACTTAAGAAGATAGAACAAAATCAAATGATATTACTTAGTCACAGCTCTAAAAAGTCTAAACTCTTGATAATAGTTTTCTCAAAAAATTCTCCCTCTCCGTATCTCATCCCTTTTTGGTGATTCCTGCACTCCTCTTTATAGCCTCAGATTCCCTCTAGATTGTCTGCACATTCCCAAACTTACGGCCCAAATTGAACTCTAACTGAGCTAGAAGTGTCTATCAAAAGATAGTTCTTAGATTCTAAAACGTTCTATTTCCCTGCAGTTCACTTGCTGAAACAGATACATAGGACACTCTATTTTATTAAATGGAAGAAGACACTTAGTCAATTCCCTAAAAATCTTCTTATTTCTTAGGAGACACTAGAGAATGACACTTGGCATTTTCTGCAACACTTATTGAAGGAACGTTTTGACTTTGACACCTATCATAATCTTCTTCTTTGACACTTAATAACTTAACAAAAATAAGACTCACTACATCTCTTACCCAAGCAACTTTGAAAAGGGGCATAGGGATAGGTGTCAATCTCCGCTACTTCATCAAAAGATATGTGGAAATCTCTGCTTTACTCATCTAGGGTTACGTGGTGGTCTCCGCTTCTATTAGCTACCTTTTAGAAACCTACAAAAGATGACACATGGCGATCTCCACTTTACTCTGTTTATACCATAGAAACAAAATGGGTCTTATTCCACATTTACATGAAAAGAGACACATGGCAGCTTCTGCTTGCTTTGAACACCAAACTTGGGACCCACCACAATTTTTGCTATATCAGTGAAGCAAAATTGAAGATAATTCAAATCACGACACGTGGTGGCTTCCGCTCTCTCTTGCTAGGGTACATGGCATCTTCTGTCAATTTTAGAAGAGCAACATAGAGACCTTTTGATACTGCCACTTGGCACTTTCTGCTTTCACTGAAAAGAGATGAAACATGGGTGCCGATATGAAACTGCGGATGTTGACACTTGGCACGTTCTGCTGAGTTACTGTGAGATACGTGGCACATTCTGACCAACTCACAAAAAATATGAAAGGTGCCTCAGACGATGACACTTGGCATTTCTGCTTGAGAAAGGATGCCTCAGAGGATGACACTTGTCAGCTTCTGCTTTACCCCGACACTTAGACAAAAATGAATCAAAAGGAAAATAGAGTCCATGCTCTTTTTCACAACTTCGCCATCTCAGATCAAAGAATGCGAGGACAAATTTTCACGGCGTGCGACTGAAAAAATAGAATGAAATGTAGAGTAAATTTTTACTCTACAATCTCAAGATAAAATAACTTTGTCACAAGTGTGTAAGATATGACTTAATGAAGCTCAAATTCAAGTAGGAGGAATAAAGTTATTTGATTCTTGGCTTTGCTCTAAGTCTTGACCTTGATTTTCTTATTATTTTGGATGATGCCTTAATATCCCTAATGCTTTAGGATGATTTGTATACATAAGGCACTTTAGGAAATGTTGGGTTTGTTATCTGATATTTGAAATGATAAGGAAAAAATTCAAAGGTGCAAGATTAGTGACAATAGGAAAAAGGACCCATAAAGGCAAAATGTTTAGACTCACGCAAGACATGTGCCTACCCAAAAGTGGAATTTGACATGGAGTAAACAAAAGCTTAGATATTTATGATAATCATGATAACATATGATATTTAGTTGTAAGTGTTAGGTGTTATTTTAAAGTTTGAGGATAATATGGGGATCAATGTGGGGTCAAAGAATACTATAACTATGAAAATATACACAAGTATGTCAAATATGATAAATCAAGGATAAGACACTATGGCGTTTACATAATTCCATCACTTTGACGTGGGTATGTGAGCATGAGTGAATTCATGTGTGTGTTAAATTATAAATTTAAATAGGCATATACCTTTGCTTACCTAGGGAAGAATAGAGAGTTTTTTATGCATTAATCAAGCTAAAATTCCATCTACACATATTTTTTATGTTCTTAAAACAAGGTCTAATTACTATAATTAGTCAATGTGCGTGATATATGTTTTAAATTTAGAAATTTGAAATTTCAATTTGAAAAGACATCATATGAACGAATATACTTGGATATTATTTTCCCTAAATATTGTAAAAATTATTTCTAAAACTAGACTTTCTATAGGTGTTAAAGCATAACCAACACTTCTTTGTGAGTCCATAGGGTCTAATACACTTATTAATTAAGCAAGTAGATACATTTTTCTCAAGTTCGATCAGGTTCTCTCAAGTTCACTTAATTTTGAATTGTTTAAAAAATATACGATGATATATGCCCCCCTCCTGAGGTGTGGGATGAATACCTATGTTACAATCACTCATCTCAAATTATAATGTTAAATGTCTCATATGTTAGGAAAATATTAGATCTAAATTATCAATATCCTTAAACATATGTAATGAATTTAAAAATAACCACTACTAACATTTTATTTTTAGAATAAATGAATTGGCATCTAGTCATGCCCCATAATATCATGTATAAGTTCAAATATAATTTTGTATCAAACATGATATAAATGGGTATGATGCCCAAAAATACAAAGCAAGATGGGAACAAAAATTATGAATACAAATGTGATATAATATGTCCGCAATTGGGCTAGATATAGAAATGAGAACACACACAAATAACATGTGGGCACCAAGCAAGTATAGTAATATGCATGATAAACATCATGAATACAAGTATAGAATAGTAAAATATATTATGAGCATTATATTTAAAATCAATTAAGCATACTCAAGTTAGGAACACACATGTTAGTGACCATACCTAAGTTAATGACGAGATAAGTTAGTGAGAGTACACAAGGATAGGACTCACAAAACATGATGATAAGAATATCTTTTGTGGAAAAAGATGCACATGCACGAAAACATTCACAAACAATAGTCAATGTAACCATGTAGCAATCATAATGAAGGACCTAGGTACTAGCAAAATATTAGTAAGCAATACAATCTAGCTCAGTATGATAAAGGACAAGTAAATATATATATCACCATGAAAATTATATTATATGGCAATGCTCCCAAGATAGAGCATGTGGTCTATGAGAAACCCACCTCAGTATGTAGTAAAATAGTGTGTAGTGTGGTATCAAGTAACATTTTGAATCTACATGGTACCCACTCAAAAATACCATGAGAAGCACGTGTAAATCATGGATATGAAAACCTCTAACATAGGTGAATATGTAACTATGAATAAAGCATTTGTGCGTGTGTGTGTGTGTTTTGTAATGTTTTAATGTTTTATAAGTAAACATTTCCCCTTTATGGGTGATTATTTGAATCATGTATCAAATATGATGAACATAATGTTTCACTTTGTAAATTTATGTCTAGGGCATAAAGGCCCATTAATGTGATATAACCCTCAATTGTAATAAAATAGCAATGTTTCATGATCACATGATATGGATGAATATGTGGAAGGCTCATAATTGAAAACATCCTATAATGAGAATGAATATGAACAAGGGAAAACAATATGCCCCCTAATGTATGAGAACATAATGATAGAAATATATGGCAATGAATCAACCATGAGTGATAAGCTATCATGTGTCAAGGTATGTGTAAGACATAGAAACTAAATAAGCAATGTAGACTCAAAAATTAACGGGGTGTGCTAGAATCCATATGTAATATATGTCAATAATAAATAT